>OY997266.1:264090210-265340842 GCA_963921465.1 Triticum timopheevii
AGTCAGCATCATTGTCAGAATGATCTACTCTGGCACCTTGGACCATGATGTAGGTGATGAGGCCGTCAAGGTTGGAGAAGGGGCCGATGACATTGGGATTAGCATCACGGGAGCCGTCAGCACGGGGAGCAGAGGGACCTGGGTTGAAGTCCAAACCCAAGGACTTCTTGTTCTTCTTGGCCGAAGCCATAGCAAACTGGTAGTTGCGCTTGAAGAGAGAGTCGTCACGACACCAAAGTAGTGAAGTGGGATCTGCTTTCTCAGGCTGTGGTCCACGGACCATGCAAGGATAGAAGCCTTGGTCAATGGCTTCAGCTCGGCTCTTGGGTTGAAGGCCTCGATAGAGGATATCACCCCAAGGTCTCTTGATGGCATTCTTCTCTGCATATTCCTTCATCACAAACTTGTACTTGATCCACTCCTCAGCCCAATAGCGACGAATCCATTGAATTCGCGTCTTTCTCTGATGATAATTCTCTTCAGGATCTGTCTTGTATAGTTCTGCTAAGTCATCAGGCAGATCTTTGGATGTTCCTTCTCTGCGCTGTCTGCCACCCTTCCTTGCTGATTTTTCTGCAGCCATGAACTTCAAGCTGAATGGCTTCAGTATGTTCAAAGGCTTCAGAGACTTACGCTTGCTGGTCAAGCAGGAACTGGCTTCAGGAGAATTGATATGATGTTGTAAGTATTCTGCAAACGAATGTAGACTATGAGAACCAAGGGATTCTCCCACGGACATGTACCTGTGACAGCATTAGAGATGCGAGGGAAGGGGAAGAGGTCATATGCATTCTCAGAAGATTTTGAAGATAAATCAGTTTGAAGACATTGACCTCATGATGCGAAGACATTCACTTATATAGGTGAGTTGGTTCCAGATTTGTACCAATCCGTGAATAAGTACAAGCGAGGAATCAAACTAGACTGGAAATCTAAGTGAATCGACTAGGTAGTATGAGATGCAGACAGAATAGATCTAACATTGAATAGGCAGAAACTACTTTTGGTAAACAGGATGAATCTTGAAGATCAAAAAGGTGGTAAAAATAGAGTTATAATTACCGCACGAAGAACTGCTAGATGGGAAGAATAGGAGACCGAGTAGTTCAGCCCACCGTGCCCTAACTTGGCGACGGAGGACACCTACAGCGACAGTGGAGAGGACGATGTCCGCGGCCGGCGTGAGGACGGCGTCGGAGATGTCGCGGCAGCTAAGCGCTTCGTCGCCGGCGTCTTCGCGAGCTAGCAGTGGCGCTAGGGTTTTGACGGAGGTGGAGAGGTGGAAGAAGGATTTCTTTACCGCAGGGGACAAGTATTTATAAGTAGGTGAGAGACACAGCGCAATTACACTGGTGCCCCTGGCGGCTCACATCTGAGGGGCACGTGGCAAGCATGCAACATACTCAGGGTTGTCCTACATTCCCACGCCCGCCAGGCATGCCGGAGAGTTGTTCCGGCTTCTTCGGATTTCAACAATAAAGATAAGACATTTAAAACAGATTTAATGTTTGTCTCTTTGCCATCTGCTGACTAGGACGCAGAGAAGACATTCGACAGTTTAAATAGAATGCATATGATTTTGTCGGTGTACTAAAGTAGGGGGGTACCTTAGTACCCCGAACTTTTGCACGGGCAGTCGCAGCGACCCGCGACAGGGCTTGCCGGGCGTCCGCCAAGATCCTCCGCGGCTACTTTGATGCCATTCAAGAACAGAGTACTCAAGCTAAAGCACCGGCAAGAGGAGCTTGCCGGGAAGGCCAACAAAGGCCCCGGCAAGAGGGGCTTGCCGGGAAGGCTGACCAAGGCACCTCCAGAGGACTCGCCGCGGCGCCCCGCGCGTCCCGGCAAGGCCCGACGGCCGGCAAGCTTGCCGGCACGACAAGAGGAGGACCGCGGCAAGGCACTTGCCGCGGCAAGATTGCCAACCAAACTCCAGCACATCCGGCGACGTGTCATCATAAGGCCATCCCAAAGGCACGTGGCGAGGCCCTACGCAGCCATGCGGGGCGAGGTGGCAAGCGGAGCTGACAGAGACGCCATCGTGGCAACCGGAGGCTCACTTGACGGTCACTTCTCTGCACTGTTGGGGCGACCGGACGGGCATTAAATGCCCTTGTCCCCTGCCGCCAGAGTTAGGTAGGGGACACTATTGGTCACTGTTACACCAACCTGCGTTTTTACCTTTCTACCCCCTCTTCTTACGCTGCCACCTGTTGGTGCCCCCTTTAGACTATAAAAGGGAGGCCCATGCGCACGTAGAAGGGGTTTGTTCGGTTCATCTTGGGACACAGGATTAGGGTTCATTTGGCATAGGGTTCGGTTCAACACACACACACCACACCACCGTGCGCTCGCATTTGAGCAACATCAAATAAAAACACAAAGCAGCAGTAGGAGTTTTATCTCTCCGGAGAGCTCCGAAGCTGGGTAAAAATCGCCCGTCCCCCCCAGCGCGTGCCCGAACCTCGATCCGCTCTGCACGCGGCCTCCGCCCCCTCGCCGAACCAGAAAGGGGCCCCCCGTGCCCCATAGGTGACCAGGGCCGATTCAGAAGAAGCCCCCGACATCTTTGGCGCGCCAGGTAGGGGGTGCGTCGAGGTCGTGAGCATCCGATCCGGTCTCTGCACGCGCTGCATCAACGCCTTCATCAACATGCCACCGAAGAAGAAGCCTTCGGAGGTAGCCGCTCCGTCTACATCGATTCTGCCGCCGCCGCCGGAGCGAACGGGCGGTGGAGTGGACGCCGGCGGAGGAGCGGGCGCCAACGGTGGGACTCACGTCGTCACCAGATCCAAAAACAAGGCCCCGCAAGCGTCGGCAACCATGCAGACACCGCACCCTTCCCAGGAAGTGCAAGGCCGACAATGCCCCGGTGCTCCTGGCACCGTGCTCGCGTTGGAACAAGGCCAAGCTGGCGGGTCGCGAGACGCTCGAGGTCAGCATGCACGCCCGCATGCTGGCGCGAGCGAGGTACGGTCGCCAGGGCGGGGTGTTGCACCTCCCAATCCAGTTGGGAGTCCGAGCACATCCCGCTCCTCGCGCCGCTCGTCGCCGCCACCACCCAAGACAACAGAGGAAGCGCTGGCCCGAGCCCAGCTGCTCCTAGACTACCCTCCGGCGCCGCACAAGATCGACGACTGGAGGATGACCATATACAGTCTCATCGCCTTCGCCAACGGCGACAAGCCCCGGCAAATGAGCGCATCGAGGCCCCGGCAAGGCATCCAAGCGCAAGCCGACGCCGACAAGACCGCTGGGGGGGCCACCTCCGTGCACTCCCAGCCCCGGAGGCCAAGATCGCCGGCTCGTCGGATCAACCCCGACGGCGACTCCACCGCGTCGTCGGACCCGCGAACCCGACACGATCAGCGCCACGTTCTCCAAGAACGGCAGCACGAAGACGCTCGCACTCGCATCGAGCGCAAAAGGGAAACGCGACGTCAATCTGACCAGTGTGCCGGGCCCACTGTCGACATGCATGCACTAGGGGAGCCAGGCGACTTGCCGTACGCGGCAGGTTGCCCTGCGTTCACCCGCGAGCTGTGGCAAGTCCAGTGGCCCAAAACCAAGAACTTCAAGCCAGACGTGCCCGAGAAGTACGATGGCAGGATACATCCATTGGAGTTCCTCAGCATCTACACCATCACGGTGCAGGCTGCCGGAGGGCGCGATGAGAAGATCCTCGCCAACTACTTCCCGCTGGTGCTCAAGCCCAATGTCAGATCTTGGCTCATGCACTTGCCGGACGGTTCCATCTCTTCATGGGCGGACCTGTGTCATCAGTTTGTCGGCGCCTTCACGGGTGGCCACAAGCCTCATGGCCAGGAGAGTGACCTCCACTTGCTCGTCTAGAAGGAGGGGGAGCCCCTGCGCAAGTACATACAGAGATTCAGCCAGGTGCAACGCAACATCCCAGACGTCCACCCTGCCGCAGTTATCAGCGCCTTTCATCAGAACGTGCGTAACCGCAGGATGAGGGAGGAGATGGCGATGTGCAAGATCAGAGACGTCAGCGAGCTCTATGCTCTGGCCGACAAGTGTGCACGGGCTGAGGAGGGGAGGAAAATCCCCGGAGAGGTTGCAGGAGCAGAAGGATCTGACAGTGAGGATGCCGCCCCGGCAAGGAAGAGCCGGAGACGAAACAATAGGAAGAGAAAGACTAAGGATGCGCTAGCTGTTGAGCATTCCGGCAACGGAGGCGGCTTCGACAAGGCCAAGGCCGGTGACTCTGGCGAGGCCGTGGTGGCCGCCGACAAGTAGGATGGCTCCGGCAAGCGGTATTGCAAGATCCACCGCACCAAGGGCCACGATCTCCAAACCTGCAAGAAAGTCGAACAGATGGCGGAGCTGCAGAAAGCCGAGTACGAGCGCCGCGATAAGGAGAAAGCCCAGGGAGGTGGCGGGGGATCCGGCAAGAAGCTTCCCGCCCGGGGAGGACACCGCGGCAAGGCCAAGCCGCGGCAAGGAGATAGGCCTCCTCGCGGCCGCGACAAGGACGAAGATGAGGATGAGATGGAGGAAGATGAGACCGATGACCAAGAGTTTCAGAAGGCGACAGAGGTGCTGTGCATGGACGGCGGCGCCTCTGTGCACGCCTCGCACCGCCAACTCAAGCAGTGGGTGCGAGAGGTGAACGCAGCGGAGCCGTCCGTCGAGGAGCGCAGGCCTCTGAAATGGTCCGGCACGCCCATCATTTTCGATGTAGAGGACCATCCTGATCGCATCACTGCGGTCGGGTGCTTGCCGGTGTTGGTCTCACCAACAATCCGCAACCTCAAGGTCACGAAGATGTTGGTTGACGGCGGGGCCGGCCTGAACCTGATTTCCTCCATAGTGCTCAAGAAGCTCCAGATCCCCGACAGCGAGCTCGAAGAGACTGGTACCTTTCAAGGGATAAATCCGGGAAGAAGCAAGCCCAAGGGGAAGATCACATTGCCAGTGACGTTTGGTAGTGAGCTGAATTTCAGGACAGAGAGGGTCACCTTCGATGTTACTGATATCCCATTACCCTACAATGGGATACTCGGCCGACCAGCGCTTGCCAAGTTCATGGCAGCCTCTCACTACGCATACAACGTGCTCAAGATGCCTGGCCCGATGAGTGTCATTTCTGTCCAAGGTGACAAGAGGGATGCACTCATCTGCGCCGACGAGATCTACCGGGAAGCAGCAGCCGCAGCAGAGCGCGAGCCACTTGCCGCTGAAGCTCCCCGGGGGAAGGAGGAACTCAAGTCCGGCAAGAGCAGCTCTGATGCCCACTCCGGCAAGCGCACCTCCCCGGAGTGCTGCGCTGCCGTCGAGAGCGCACCATCGAGCTCCACCGGCAAGTTCAAGAAGGCAAAGGCAGACCAACCAAAGACCAAGTCCGGCAAGAGCAGCTCTGGTACCCACTCTGGCAAGCGCACCTCCTCGGAGTGCCGCGCTGCCGTCGAGAGCGCACCATCGAGCTCCACCAGCCAGTAGGGCAAAGAAAGCATCCAGTTTCAAGCTTTTGAATTGTACTCCCTGAGAATCCGTACCTTGTACGAAGAACCTGTGCGCAGAAGGGTCGGATCGTGGCTATGTTGCGCCCTTGATCCGTTTCGAGTCCGCTCAACGACGAAAGCACGCCGCAACTAGCCCGGCGAGTTCTTCCTGCCGGAAGCAACACCGCCAGCGGGCTGCTGATGTCCCGCACTCAGCAAGTGTGTTTGCGCCGGCAGGTTCCCTAAAAGCGCGGGGGGGGGGGGGGGGTGAAAACGTACAAGGGAGGAAGTCAAGGGAGGAGCGCGGCTTCGCCGGACCGCGGAAGACAGAAAAGCTAAGTCACCCGAGCTTGAGTGCATAGCTCTTCTTTTTAGTTTTAAGCGCTTATGTTATATTCCTCGAATGTTCGTCCCTTGTATGAAAAGCCCGTGCACTGCAGAGCCAACTCATGGTTAAGTTGCGCCCTTGCTTTGTTTTTGAGTCCGCTCAACAATACAAGCGCGCTGCAACTGGCCCGAGAAGGTTTCTTGCCGGGTACAACACCGCCAGCGGGCTGCTGACGTTCCGCACTCAGCAAGTGTGTTAGCACCGGCAAGTTCCCTAGAAGCGTAGGGCAAAAACGTACAAGGGATGTAATGGAGTCGAGGATGTAACGTAGCAAGCCTTGCCATGGGACGTCCTTTGTATGAGAAACTTGTACGCAGAGGAGCTAACTCGTGGTTAAGTTGCGCCCTTGCTTTGTTTTCGAGTCCGCTCGACAATGCAAGTGCGCTGCAACTGGCCCGAGGAGGTTTCTTGCCGGGTACAACACCGCCAGCGGGCTGCTGACGTTCCGCACTCAGCAAGTGTGTTAGCACCGGCAAGTTCCCTAGAAGCGTAGAGTGTAAACATACAAAGAGCGAAACATGGCGTCGCATTGCCCAACTTGAAGTTACATTGCAAAGAGTAACTTATTACAGCGCTGTCCTAGTTATTTTTGTGACTATAATAACAGCGACAAGGAGAAACCAGAAGGGCGCACTGGCGAAGAGGCCCCGGCAAGCCGATTTCACTGGGGGCTGCGATTGCCAAGATCCCTACGCGGCAAGTCAGGGTCCCTGGGGGCTACAACGCTGGCGGCAAGGACAGAGCAAGGCGCACCGGCACCTAGGTCCCGGCGGAGCCAAAGTTTCCGGGGGCTGCGGGGCCAAAGTTGCCGGGGGCTGCAAATATCAAGATTCACCCCCGGCAAGCCAAAGTTGCCGGGGGCTGCAAATATCAAGATTCACCCCCGGCAAGCCAGAGTCGCCGGGGGCTGTAATACCAGATAAGTTTTTCATCCCTCGTCATGCATCCTCTTATGGGCTGGGGAAAGCGAGGCCGCGTCTCTGAACGATCATGCCTTGTACAAAAAAAAACCTGTGCGCGGAGGAACCAGTTCGTAGCTAGTCGTGCACCGACCATTGTTTCGAGTCCGCTTGACAATATTGGGTGAACTGCGGCTAGCTCAACGACAAGGTTTCTTGTCGGTCGCGGCACCGCCGGCAGAGAACCAACTCGTAGCTAGTTGCCTTACTATCGTTTCGAGTCCGCTCGACGACTTAAGTAAGCCACAACTAGCTCCGCGACAAGGTTTCCTGTCGGTTGCAGTTCCGTTGCCGACGTTTCGCACTCGGCGCTCACGGCAAGGTGCCCGCGCCGGCAAGTTCCCTAAAAGCGTAGGGTGAAAACGTACAAGGCACACAATCAAGTAAAGGACTTAATCCGGCAAGCTTTCCCCTCTTTTCATTAAAAAACATCCCAATTTAGTGCAAGTCCATGGAGGATGAAAAACATGATAGAGAGGATTACAAACTTTAAATACAACTAAGGCCCGAAGGCTTACAAATTAAAAGATAAGATGCCCGT
This sequence comes from Triticum timopheevii, assembly GCA_963921465.1. Classification (NCBI taxonomy): domain Eukaryota; kingdom Viridiplantae; phylum Streptophyta; class Magnoliopsida; order Poales; family Poaceae; genus Triticum; species Triticum timopheevii. Next base: position 264,097,564 of record OY997266.1, read on the forward strand.
AATCCCTCTCCTGTTTTTTTTTTCTTCAGGAGGTAGGTCAAGGAGGCCCCGGCAAGAGAAGCTTGTCGGGGAGGGCAAAAGAAGAAGCACCTAGGCGAGCTACTGGTGCCAGAAGAACACAGGGAAGAAGTAGTACCCTCTGGGGCACTTCTTCGATTTGGAGGCTTCCGCGGAAAGCACCGGCGTGCGCGGGTGCGCCCGCGTTTCCGTCGACCAAAAGAGGTAGAACCCCGACCGCAACGCCTTCGGGGTGAGCTCAGGGGAGAAGAGCACCTGCTTCTTACGCAGCGCCTCGAGCTCCAGTGCCTCGGCCGACTTCGCGGCCTTCGCAGCCTTCGTAGCCTTCCCGGCCTTCGGAGCCATGACGGGGGCAGCGGGGGAAGCCGAAAATGACGGCGATGGCGGCGGCGACGGGCGGCGGGACGCTGTTTCGTTCTCGATTCAGGAGACGGAGGAGAGCGTCGGAGCTTTCGGAGGAAGGAACCGCAAGTGGCGAAAGTGGGGGAACGACCCCGTTCCCTCCGCTTATAAATAGGGGATGCGGACGTTACGCATTTCCTGGAATTAAGTATTACCCACGTCTCCCACAACGCCGCAATCGACGTGTGCCGTTGCGGGAGGATGCGGTGGACACGGAGTCCGATTTCGTGTGGACCCAGGCCACGCGTGCCCGTGCACTGTTTTGGGCCTGGCCCAACAACGCTCGGCACCGTGTATGGCCCAGGCCCAGGGGCTTCTGTCGGTGTACTAAAGTAGGGGGGTACCTTAGTACCCCGAACTTGTGCACGGGCAGTCGCAGCGACCCGCGGCAGGGCTTGCGGGCGTCCGCCAAGATCCTCCGCGGCTACTTTGATGCCATTCAAGAACAGAGTACTCAAGCTAAAGCACCGGCAAGAGGAGCTTGCCGGGAAGGCCAACAAAGGCCTCGGCAAGAGGAGCTTGCCGGGAAGGCCGACCAAGGCACCTCCAGAGGACTCGCCGCGGCGCCCCGTGCGTCCCGGCAAGGCCCGACGGCCGGCAAGCTTGCCGGCACGACAAGAGGAGGACCGCGGCAAGGCACTTGCCGCGGCAAGATTGCCAACCAAACTCCAGCACATCCGGCGACGTGTCATCATAAGGCCATCCCAAAGGCACGTGGCGAGGCACTACGCAGCCATGCGGGGCGAGGTGGCAAGCAGAGCTGACAGAGACGCCATCGTGGCAACCGGAGGCTCACTTGACGGTCGCTTCTCTGCACTGTTGGGGCGACCGGACGGGCATTAAATGCCCTTGTCCCCTGCCGCCAGAGTTAGGTAGGGGACACTGTTGGTCACTGTTACACCAACCTGCGTTTTTACCTTTCTACCCCCTCTTCTTACGCTGCCACCTGTTGGTGCCCCCTTTAGACTATAAAAGGGAGGCCCATGCGCACGTAGAAGGGGTTGGTTCGGTTCATCTTGGGACACAGGATTAGGGTTCATTCGGCATAGGGTTCGGTTCAACACACACACACCACACCACCGTGCGCTCACATTCGAGCAAGATCAAATAAAAACACAAAGCAGCAGTAGGAGTTTTATCTCTCCGGAGAGCTCCGAAGCTGGGTAAAAATCGCCCGTCCCCCCCAGCGCGTGCCCGGACCTTGATCCGCTCTGCGCGCGGCCTCCGCCCCCTCGCCGAACCAGAAAGGGCCCCCCCGTGCCCCATAGGTGACCGGGGCCGATTCAGAAGAAGCCCCCGACAGATTTGGATAGATAGAGTTTGAGATAGGAAGCATAGAGAGGTTGGGGTCCGATCACATTCACTTAGTTCAAAAGATCCAATCTTGAAGACATTGCTATAAGTGAATGCTGTAGAACACAGAACACTAGTATATATATATATATATATATATATATATATATATATATATATATATATATATATATATATATCAGAAAGCAATCAAATCATCATAGTTTAGAAAGTCATGAAGACAAATTGAAACTGAAGCCAAACCAAATGAGAAGTCATTGCAATATAACGCCATGAGTGAAACACTTCAAACAGAGAAAGTTGGTGGTGGCGTTACCCACCGTATAGGAAGTATTAGACCCAGACACGGCGCACAATTATCGTGGTGCTCCGAAGTCAAATTCCATGTTAATGTATTCACACTCAGAGTGTAAATCTTCATTGATTGAAGATATACATTACGTTGTGTGTTGCACATCTAAGTCATTAACATGCATAAGTGTTAGGATGTGTGCCTGATCACAGGACATTAGAGGATTCCAAGATATTAGCTCACACCGTAACTTGCAAAACCTTTTCTCATCCAAGGGCTTTGTGAAGATATCAGCCAGTTGCTCTTCAGTGTTGACGTGAATGATATCGATATCTTTCTTCATAACATGATCTCTGAGAAAGTGATGACGAATTTCAATGTGCTTTGTCTTCGAGTGTTGGACTGGATTGGTGGCTATTTTGATGGCACTTTCGTTGTCGCAGAAGAGAGGTACTTGTTTCAGGTTGATGCCATAATCCTTGAGAGTTTGCTTCATCCATAGAAGCTGAGCACAACAGGATCCAGCAGCAATGTATTCAGATTCAGCAGTTGAGAGTGATACACAGTTCCGCTTCTTTGAAGACCAACAAACAAGTGATCGACCAAGAAAATGACATGTGCCTGATGTAGACTTGCGATCCACCTTGTCACCAGCATAATCAGCATCCGAGAATCCAACCAAATCAAATTTTGAGCCCTTGGGATACCATAATCCGAGTGTTGGGGTGTAAGCGAAATATCGAAGAATTCGCTTCACAGCTAAGTGATGCGATTCCTTTGGTGCCGCTTGGAATCGAGCACACATGCAAACACTAAGCATAATATCTGGCCTAGATGCACATAAATAAAGCAAAGAACCAATCATGGAGCGGTATACCTTTTGATCGAACTCTTTACCATTGTCGTCGGGACCAAGATGGTGTTTGGCTGGCATTGGCGTCGTGTAGCCTTTGCAATCTTCCATTCCAAACTTCTTCAAACAATCTTTGAGGTATTTTTCTTGAGATATGAAGATGCCATTGTCACTTCTGATGTGCTTGATCTTCACACCATAATTGTTCATTGCTCGATTTGCAAATCGCCTGAAGACTTCTTGCACTTCAGTCTTGTAAAGAATTATATGAACCCATGTGTATCTTGAGTAGTCATCAACAATGACGAAGCCATAGAGACAGGAAGTTGTTGTGAGGGTGGAGTAGTGAGTAGGTCCAAATAACTCCATGCGTAACAGCTCGAAGGGTTGAGATTTTGTGATGATTGTGTTCGAGGGGTGCTTTGCCCTTGTCATCTTTCTAGCTTCACAGGCACCACACAGATGATCCTTCTTGAACTTGACATCTTTGATGCCAATGACATGCTTCTTCTTGACGAGTGAGTGTAAGTTCCTCATGCCAGCATGTCCCAGCCTTCGATGCCAGAGCCAACATTCTAAAGCTTTTGAGAGAAGACACATGGCAAGCTGTGGACCTGCTGAGAAATCTACCATGTATAGATCATCTTTTCGATACCCTTCAAAGACTAGAGATTTGTCAGATTCCATTAGTACAAGGCAACGATATTTGCCAAATATCACAATCATGTTCAAGTCACAAAGCATTGAGACAGACATTAAGTTGAAACCAAGGGATTCAACAAGCATCACTTTATCCATGTGTTGATCCTTTGAGATTGCAACTCTACCTAGACCCAATACCTTGCTTTTACCAGTGTCAGCAAATGTAATGTGACTCTTGTCGGATGGACGTAAGGTTGAGTCCATGAGAAGACTTCGATCACCAGTCATATGATTTGTGCATCCACTATCCATAATCCATTCTGAAGCTTTTGGTGATGTACCCTACAGTGCAGTTAGGAGGATAGGCTTCACAAGAATGTTGTGAAGCATATGCATTTGACACATATAGGGACAGTCACAGCTTATATCAAAGTTAGGACATAGTATGACTGATAAGAGATTCAGATGCGAAGTATATAGAATGACATTTTAACGTGCGTCCTAAATGAGTTTTAGGTCCCCAGCAATAGTATTAGACGCCATTGATTGCTGGCTGGAGACCGTTTTCTTCAAAAGAGAGTTAGTTCTTCTTTGCCACCCACATCTTTAGTGGGGGCTTAGAAGCAATGAGTCTAAGTGCAGCATCTGAGAATTTTGGCTTTGAAGCCCTAGCAAATAGCCTTGCAGGAGATGAATGATACTTGTATGAATAAGCAAAAAAGTTCTTAGTCCTATGAACATAGCGGTTCAAAGATACACGCTCATATTCATAAGTCTGAGCATGATTTCCCTGCAAAACATTGGCGTTAGGGTGATTCATGTGAGTCTTCTATCTATATGAAGCCTTTGGGCCAAATGAAGCTATAGGTCCGGGGTTTGTCTTCTTCCTTGGTGGTGTCATGACGACATTCACAGGAAGATTCTCAATGTACTGCTTGGGTACCCAGATCTTCTTCATAGGTGGTCCATTCGTGCAGTTAGTACCAATGTACCTGGCAAACACTTCACCATTTTGATTTTTGAAAAGCTTATAGTTTGCATCAAAGGATTCATCAATGACAATAGGATTAGTACAGGTAAATCCAGAAAAGGTGGATGGATCTACTGAAGGTTCCTTTGCAGCAACCCATGTGGTTTTGGGGTACTGCTCAGGCTTCCAGTGCGAGCCATCAACATTCATTTTCCTTTCGAACCCAACACCCTCTTTCCTAGGGTTTCGGTTCAGGATCTGCTTTTTGAGGACATCGCAGAGAGTCTGATGTCCCTTCAAACTTTTGTACATCCCTGTTTCAAGCAATGTCTTCAACATAGCATTTTCATCAGCAACAGCAGTGGTATCCTCCGTAGAGGGGTTAGTAACCACATCAGTAGGTGAAGACAATGAAACAGTAGCAATAGTGGAACATTCAACAATAGATGTAGCGTTATCACGCTCAATGCATTTTAGACATGGTGGATCAAATCCTTCCTGAGCGGAACTGATCTGTTGAGCAAGTAATGAATCTCGCTCCTTCTGAAGATCCTCATAATCCACTCTTATCTTTTCAAGATCTAGCTTTCTTTGAAGACATTCAGAAGAAAGCTTCTCATGATCAGACAAGAGAGCATTATGTTGATCTTGAAGGGCATCAAACTTAGCATGAAGTCTCTGAAGACTATCAGCCAAAGGTTTTGACTGATCCATTTCTTCAGCCAACATATCATCGCTCTTACTAAGCATGTCTTGAACCTTTTCCAAGATTCTTTGTTGTTTAGTGGCAAGGGAAGCAAGCTTATCATAACTGGGGCCAAATTCATCACCTGATTCATCATCGCTAGATTCAGAGAGATAGCATCCAGTTACCTTATCACCCCTTGCCATATAGCACGATGAGGATGATGATGATTCGGGAGAAAAGGTCATCTCCTTGAGAGATTCCTTATAATCTTCAAACCACGGATCGTGGCGAGTACGATGACCTTCATATACTTCAGAGAGTCGGTCCCAGATTAGCTTCGCATGATTGAGGTGCATAACATTCCTGAACTGATTTCGCGACAGATGAGAGCAGATGACATCCTTTGCTGTAAGGTTCAGTAGAGTATACTTGCGAATATCATCAGCCTCTACCATCTTGCATAGATCAGTGAGTCCAATCTCAGTGACGGTCCACAGTTCGCTATCCATGGACATGAGTCGCTTCTTCATCATGGCCTTCCATCGGGGATACTCATGACCGTCAAAGGTGGGACAAGATATGTTCCTCAATCCTGCAGTCGACATAGCTGAAACTCCAGGTGGTTAAACCGAATCACAAAGAACAAGGGAGTACCTTGCTCTGATACCAATTGAAAGTGCTACTATCGACTAGAGGGGGGGGTGAATAGGCGAGTTTTATGAAAGTCTTCAAAACTTGGAAGTTTCGAAGACAAACAACAGAAATGACCTAATTGTAATGCAGCGAAAGATAAACTACCCAAAGCAAGCCATAGTCAAGTATAAAAAGATATGAGAGCACGGGACTAATAGCAGCTAGGTAGTAAGGATTAGGATGGAAGATAGTGTGAAGCCAATCAACAGTAGTAGTCAAGCAATGAAGTCAAACAGATACACAGGTAGGCAATGACTTCACGAAGACAGACTAAAGTAAGGATGGGAAGAGATAGAACCAGTTGCTTGTTGAAGACACAGGATTTGTTGGACCAGTTCCAGTTGCGATGACAACTGTACGTCTGGTTAGGGAGGCTGAGATTTAACTCAGAAGACCGTGTCTTCACCTTATTCCCCTTGAGCTAAGGACACCCAGTCCTCGCCCAATCACTCTGGTAAGTCTTCAAGGGAGACTTCCAAACCTTCACAGACTTTGTTCACCGGCAATCCACAATGACTCTTGGATGCTCAGAACGCGACGCCTAACAGGCTAGAGGATACACAGTCCTCAAGTGTAATAAGTCTTCAGGTCACACAGACAGAAAGACTTCAGTGATGCCTAACACTCTTTGGCTCTGGGTGTTTGGGCTTTGTCCTCGCAAGGATTTTTCTCTCTCTCAAATGCTTCGAGGTGGGTTGCTCTCAAACGACAAAAACCTTGCACAAACTCTGAGCAGCCACCAATTTATGGTGTAGGGGGTGGGCTATTTATAGCCACTAGGCAACCCGACCTGATTTGTCCAAAATGACCCTGGGTCACTGTCATGCCCAAGATGCGACCCTATCCTAAAGGAACTCGAAGGTCCCACCAAGGATAGAAGCGCATCTTGAAGACGCTTTTGCAAGGTGGATATCGTTACATCAACAATACATAATAGATGGGGATACATACAAAAGGCATACAATGCCACATGAATACAACATCATCTTACAAAAGAGCACCATCCGACTACGGATGAAACACAAACAGAAACTCAAACGACATCCACCCTGCTAGCCCAGGCTGCCGACCTGGAACCTATCCCCTGATTGAAGAAGAAGCAGAAGAAGAACTCCAAAACAAGCAAACATCTCTCTCGCGTCAAGATCATCACATAACCTGTACCTGCAACTGTTGTTGTAGTAATCTGTGAGCCACGAGGACTCAGCAATCCCATTACCATGGCTATCAAGACTAGCAAAGCTTAATGGGAAAGGAAGGGGTAAAGTGGTGAGGTTGCAGCAGCGGCTAAGCAAGTATGGTGGCTAACATACGCAAATAAGAGCGAGAAGAGAAGCAAAGGAACGGTCGTGAAGCTAGCAATGATCAAGAGGTGATCCTGAACTCCTACTTACGTCAATCATAACCCAAAACCGTGTTCACTTCCCGGACTCCGCCGAAAAGCGACCATCACGGCTACACACATGGTTGATGCGTTTTAATTCGGATCTGGTGTCAAGTTATCTACAACCGGACATTATCAAATTCCCATCTGCCACATAACCGCGGGCACGGCTCTCGAAAGTTTAAACCCTGCAGGGTTGTCCCAACTTAGCCCATGATAAGCTCTCGCGATCAACGAACGATATTCCTTCTCCGAGGAATACCCGATCAGTCTCGAAATCCCGGTTTACAAGACATTTCGACAATGGTAAAACAAGACCAGCAAAGCCGCCCAATGCGCCGACAATCCCGATAGGAGCTGCACATATCTCGTTCTCAGGGCAACACCGGATAAGTCAAGCTACGAGTAAAACCAGACCTCAAGTTGCCCGAGGTGGCCCCGCAGGTTGCTCAGTTCGGACCAACACTTAGACAAGCACTGGCCCGGGGGGGGGGCTAAAATAAAGATGACCCTTGGGTTGGCCGACCCAAGGGAAAGGTATAGGTGGTGGTGAGGCAAATGGTAAAACCAAGGTTGGGCCTTGCTGGAGGAGTTTTATTCAAAGAAAACTGTCAAGGGGGTCCCATAAATCACCCGAGCGCGTAAGGAACGCAAAATCCGGGAACATAACACCGGTATGACGGAAACTAGGGCGGCAAGAGTGGAACAAAACACCAGGCATAAGGCCGAGTCTTCCACCCTTTACCAAGTATATAGATGCATTAATAATATAAGAGATATTGTGATATCCCATCAACATCCTGTCCACCATGGAGCAATCTTCAACTTCACCTGCAACTAACAACGCTATAAGAGGGGCTCAGCAAAAGCAGTAACATAGCCAAACAACGGTTTGCGAGGAAGGGTGAAAACGGTTAGAGGCTGACATGGCGATAGAACGAAGCAACTAGCATAGCAATGATAGTAGTGAGATCCAAGGGGACGGTCATCTTGCCTGAAATCCCGCAAAGAAGAAGAACGAGTCCATGAAGTAGACGAACCAACGTAGTCGAACGAATCCTCACGAACGCAACGTTACCAGAACTAAGAAGCAACACCGGAAAGAAACAAACAACATGGTAAACACACAAGCCTAAACATGTCATGATGCACAAACAAGTATGATGCATGTCCGGTTTAAAGAGGCATGGCATGTCAAAGTGCAACAAACAATACTACAAATTAAGTGGAGCTCAATATGCAACGAGTTGCATATTGACGAAACACCACAATCAATCATTTAGTATGCTCCCGTTTATGCTACTCATCAATATTAAATGTTGTTAAACAAGGCAAGGGGTGAGGCATAAGTAAACTAACTATTTAGGCAAATTTAAATGAGGCCGGAACAACAAACAACATTTCCAGAAAATCCTCATATGCAATTTATGAATTTGCTACTGTTCTGCCCTAAACCATATTTTATTATTGTTAAACAGGAAAATAAAGTGCACCATGTTAAACTAGGCATTTTTCCACCCCATTTACATATAAAGTGTATTAAAATCCGAGTTACGGTTAATTAGTTATGAAATAAATCATTTTAACATGGCATATGAGCAAATTTAAACAAACAGCATTTTAAACTTTTTAAACATGGATGAAAAGGCATATTATGAAACTAGACAAAATTCTAAGCACTTTTCATATATATATCATTTTAATCCGATGCACAGTTGTTGAGTTATTAAATGCATGAACAACAAGGGTTTTTCTGTAAAACTGCAGTTTTCTGGATAATAGGCAAAATCGTCCAAGGAAAAAAAACATGGATAGGGCCGAATCCGGATGGCCCGATAAGAGCGTGGGCACTGGAGGCTCACCCAGCGGGCCTTAGCCCATCTGTAGAGGAAGCCGGCTTGGAGAAGCTGGGCCACGGCGCGGGACGCGGCCAGGAGGGCGCAGGTCAACGCGAGCGGACGCGGGACAAGCGACCGGCTCGTTCTAGAGGAAGCAGAGCAGCGGCTGCCGGTGGCGCTTGAGGGCTTGCCGCGGCGGGACTTGGCCGGAGCACGCCGGGATCCGGGCAAGGGCATCCGAGATGGCTGGATCCGGGCCAATTCGGGTCGGGGAGGCGTCGAACTCCTGGCTGGATCGAACGAGGCGGAGGGGACGCGGTCAACGCGAGCGAGGAGCTCGTCCACCATGTACAAGGGCGAAGCAGAGGAGGTGAGCAGGGCGTCGGCGCTGGAGGAGGAAATAGGCGGACCACTTGCAGCAGATGCACGCGAGCGAGCGCAGCGCTCGACATGCTGCTCGATGCAGATGAAGCAGGGGCGCAGCGCACGGGACATCAACGGCGACAGGGGACTTGGGCGCGATGCAGAGAGCTGCGGTGACATGGCATCGAGATCCGGGTGCGGGGGTTCCGTTTCCACCGCTGGAATGGAGGCGGGATGCATCAGCGGGGGAGCTTGGAGCATGTCTCCCATGGCGGTGGCTGTAGAACAAGAGACAGAGAGATTAGAGAAAAGAGAGAGCAGCGGGAGGGAGGAAGGAGAGATGGGGCGGCGCGGGGCTGGCCTGGGTGTTGAGGTCGCCGGCGGGCTGGGTCGCCGGAGCGACGCGGGGTCGCGAGGCCGAGGCAGGGGGCCCGGGCAGAGGAGCAGATGCTCCTGGGCGAGGGGAGGCGCAGAAGATCGGGCGCCGGATTGATGGATGGAGCTGCTGGCTAGATGGGTGGATCGAAGAGAGGCCGGGGTTGGTGCGACGGGGAATTCCAGGGAGAGGAGGTGGGTGGATCAGGATGGATCCCGAGGAAGATGCTGAGAGAGAGTGGCGGCGGCTGCTAGGAGGATCCCTAGAAATTAGGGATTTGTCTGATGATTGCACTGCTATTTATACTAGGTGGTGGTTAGGGTAGAAGTTACTCTGGTCCGTCCGATCGAAATCGGGCGGTCGAGAATAAATAGGCTAGGGAGTCCAAATAAGAAAACAGAGATATTTTATAGATGTTAGGGGATGATCTGAATGCAACGGTGATGATTGAGCGGTTCGGGTTCGGTGCAGTTTCGGACGCGCGCGCGAGGGGTCGGTGATTGTGCAGAGAGGTTGCGTAGGCAGACAATTAAGAGGGGAACGAAACTCAGCTGGACTGGAACGACCAACGAAGGCAAAGCGGTCCGAGGAGGTCAACAAGGACAAGGGGCCTAACAAAATGACAACGGAGGCAAAGAGAGAAGAGCAACTGCGAATGGTTATGAGTTTTCTTAAAACATGCAGATGCAATGCGCATGATGCTATGAGATGAGATGAATGACAAGAACAAAAATGCAAAACAAAAGACAAAAACCCAACCACGAAGGAAATATCATATCGCATCTCCGGAAAAGGCAAGAGTTGGAGTTACGAATGTGGAAAGTTGTATCCGGGGCGTTACAACACTCCACCACTACAAGAGGATCTCGTCCCGAGATCTAGGATGGCACCGGAGGGAAAAGGAAGAGGAAAGTAAGAGGTAAACTAAGTTGCTTCTTCGACAAACGAGTTAAACCACGAACCTTGAGATGTTGAGCAATTTAAAAGAAAGAGTACAACAGAGATGAACGAGATTGCAAACAATCCGTTAGAAAAGAGGAACAAGGAACATTACAAGAACTCGATGGTTGCAAAGTCATGAATCAAGAGTTTAATGGACAAGATAGAATTCGAAACCACTCCGGTTAAAACAAGATGGGAGAGGAAGAATTCGGGCAGCACTCAAGTTGAACATGAAAGGAATAGAACATGAACTTGAGAAGATGGGATGATACTTGATGAAATCAACAACACACCGCCTCCGGAACTATTGAAAGAATGGCATAATGGGTAAGAAGGATTTCAGACAGCACTCAGGTTGAAAAGAGAGGCAAAACTTGATAAGATGAAAAGAACTTGAAGAAATAACACAACACGCCGGTTAAATGGATAAGCACGAAAAGAACACGATCCTCACAAAACGAGGTGATAGGTGAAGAGCACAACATCGCAATGCCTCCGTAACGAAAGAATAGAAGCTAGATCATTGGGATACAGGGACAGAGAAGAAAATGACAACTTTTGCCACAAGTGATCTTGGAAAGCATCCTTGCAAAGAAGAATCGAACGGAGTTGTTGGAAAATCAACAACGAGAAGCACAAGCTTGTTGTGGGCTTATGGAAAACATCTCGAGACTATGAGGTGACAACCGGCCACTAATGGAAACCGTTGATTTGATTGAGAGCACCGAAGAGATGAAAAACTTCTCCCACCAAGATGATAGAGAGATAACTTGGATCATTGATAAACACCATAATAGCAATTCCTTAGGGAAGGCTTTAGGTGAAATCTTTACCAAGATAACTCCAATGGAGGGATTAATGGATATAGAGTACCTCATTCTTGACAACATGTGACTCATGAAACATGAAAGAAATTGTCAAGAGTGACATAACACCATCTCGAAGATAAGGTAGAAGGAATTGCACTTTGGAATGCAAGATGAAGAATACTTGAGCTCCTAAAAAAAAAGAGGTGTTGAGCACCATATTTATTTTAGAGTATAGCTTGGCGGGTCATAACTTCAAGAGAAATCTTGAAGAACAATTGAAGAATGAAAAGAATCCTTGACGAACCACCATGTTGAACCTTCGTGAGAACTCCGGTAATAAAAGGATGATAGAAAGAAAGAGAACTTGAAAACACAAGGTGAAGCCTTGCGATGATTTAGATGGAGCTTCGCGACGAGATAATGCGGAAAACTTGGAACTCCGGAAAAAAAATGAACAACAAGAAACCAAGAATTTATTCCTCCTGAACAAAATCCGAAGAAAGGGATTAATCACTTGGATGAAACAAGAATAAGAATTATGTTATGCGTATCCTTCACCAATTTAAATTGATGACACGCAACGGATTTGGCATACTACTTACTCTTCTTGAGGGATTGAAAAGAGATATAGCGCCAACTTGAAGAAGTTATTGATGGCACCACCGGTGGGATTTGGAAACAACGGATGAATTGATATGATAACAAAGGAAGTGAAATCTTGAACGAACCACCGTAAAAATTGAAAAAGAGAGTAGCAAGGGCACAATTAACCGGAAAGAATTTGGAAAAGAATGAAGATACTTGAAGGGATTTAGATACATGAGAACAAAGAGAACATGAACTGATTAGAGGATATTTGAACGATGCACCGGAAGAATATGGAGAAGAAGAGCTAAAAACTGAGAATGGATAAACCTGAAATGATGGCCTTCGTAGGAATAAAATGGAAAGAACTCACGAAATGCTCCGGATGGTAAGAAAAGAATTGTCACAACCAAAACAATTATGAGGATAGCATGAAGCCAGAACCATGAATATTCAAGAGAATGGACCAAGATTTAGGAGAAATCCTTCTTCGGTCTACAAATGTTGAGAATGATGATGAGAACCACCATGAATTGTTGAGATACTCTGGGAGAATTAAAAGAGGAAAGGTTGAGCCAAAGATGAAAAGAATTTTAATGCGATCTTGGAGAAGGACACTTGACTGAAGATAATTCATTCTTAGATCAAACTTGGAAAAGAATTTGAGAGTAACTCCGGGAAGGTTAGAAGAGTCAGGTAAGATCCTAGGAAAGGACCTGTGGGTTAGGGCCCACTAAAGAGAAAACACCGTTGAACAATTTTAAAGAGAGGTTGAACCGATTGAATTAAATGGCTTGAAAGAGATAACCACCTCAAAATATCTTGAACGGATTGAGAATGAAAACACAAGTCTTCGGAGATATCTTGAGCACTTCAGGAAAAATGAATAGCGAGAAGTGAGCGATTGAGAGGTGCGCCGACATGGGAAAAAAATTGAAACGAGGAAAGGGATATGATCAACACCGAAAGCTTGAGTTGGATCCACCGGAGAAGAAAAAAGAACGAAGGATGATGAACTTGAAGCTCGTGAGCATCTTCACGAGGGATCACCGGATTAGAACATTGATTAAAAAGAGTGAAGTGACTTCACATGAATAAATGGATACTTGATTAAAATAAATGAGTCCTTGAAGAAAAGGGTGGGAGGGTGGGGAAAAACAAAGGCAACTTGGGATGAACGAAACAAACACTATTGAGAAAACTTAGAATTGATCTTGCGGATGGGGAGAATGATGGGATCATCTCGAAGAGAAGCGCACCGGTTGGAAAAGAATTAACATGACAACCTCAATGATAAAAAGGATTAGTATTCACAGAGCAATATGAGAACACCGTTTAGGAAAGGTATGGATTCAACATTTGACATTGAAGCAACTCGAATACCACAAATAAAACAAAACAGAGGATTGGCTTGCAGAATAAGCCGGAACAAATACATATGATAGAGATTTACCCAATCCCATATCATGCATCTGTCGGAAAGATATTCTAGGAGCTACTTGAATTCCCAATTATAAACTCCCGAAACTTTATGGTTATGCAATCTGGTGTTGGGGATACAGGGGAAGCAATATATCTCACCCAAACTAACAATCCCTACATCCAGCTGTATCCATCCGTCAACACATAACCAAGAAAACTACGGAAATCGTGTACCTCAACCTTCGAAAAGCATCCGTTATACGAGCTATGGCAATACTCCCGAACTCCCCAGTACTGGGTGGCATTGAGGTTATCTCACCAACAACTGCATAAAAGAGATTTTCGATGTCGGCAAAACTCAGGTATTCCAGAACTGCAACGATAAAATTATGACGACAACACCTCGGAGCTCAACTCCCCGGGACACTGCCACAACCCCTAAATGTCAGGAGGCACCAAGAACAATGTTCTCATCATAAGAATATCGGAACGATCCCAAGATACCCGCATGATCCTAATAAAAAATTAGTGAAATTTGAGGAGAGGAAAGACAAAACATCTACGTCAAGAGTCCTCACCAGAGCGACGAAGGGGCTGAGGAGTAAAAAGAATCCTACTCTCCGATATATATAATCCTAAGACTCAAAATAGTATTCTTCTAGACTCAACAACGGCCAACAATCAAGGGGGCTCCTATGGTCGGTCGAGGCTCAGATACCAACTTGTCACGCCCAAGATGCGACCCTATCCTAAAGGAACTCGAAGGTCCCACCAAGGATAGAAGCGCATCTTGAAGACGCTTTGGCAAGGTGGATACCGTTACATCAATATTACATAATAGATGGGGATACATACAAAAGGCATACAATGCCACATGAATACAACATCATCTTACAAAAGAGCACCATCCGACTACGGATGAAACACAAACAGAAACTCAAACGACATCCACCCTGCTAGCCCAGGCTGCCGACCTGGAACCTATCCCCTGATCGAAGAAGAAGCAGAAGAAGAACTCCAAAACAAGCAAACATCCCTCTCGCGTCAAGATCATCACATAACCTGTACCTGCAACTGTTTTTGTAGTAATCTGTGAGCCACGAGGACTCAGCAATCCCATTACCATGGGTATCAAGACTAGCAAAGCTTAATGGGAAAGGAAGGGGTAAAGTGGTGAGGTTACAGCAGCGGCTAAGCAAGTATGGTGGCTAACATACGCAAATAAGAGCGAGAAGAGAAGCAAAGGAACGGTCGTGAAGCTAGCAATGATCAAGAGGTGATCGTGAACTCCTACTTACGTCAATCATAACCCAAAACCGTGTTCACTTCCGGGACTCCGCCGAAAAGCGACCATCACGGCTACACACACGGTTGATGCGTTTTAATTCGGATCTGGTGTCAAGTTATCTACAACCGGACATTAGCAAATTCCCATCTGCCACATAACCGCGGGCACGGCTCTCGAAAGTTTAAACCCTGCAGGGGTGTCCCAACTTAGCCCATGATAATCTCTCGCGATCAACGAAGGATATTCCTTCTCCCAGGAAGACCCGATCAGTCTCGGAATCCCGGTTTACAAGACATTTCGACAATGGTAAAACAAGACCAGCAAAGCCGCCCGATGCACCGACAATACCTATAGGAGCTGCACATATCTCGTTCTCAGGGCAACACCGGATAAGTCAAGCTACGAGTAAAACCAGACCTCAAGTTGCCCCGAGGTGGCCCTGCAGGTTGCTCGGTTCGGACCAACACTTAGACAAGCACTGGCCCGGGGGGGCTAAAATAAAGATGACCCTTGGGTTGGCCGACCCAAGGGAAAGGTATAGGTGGTGGTGAGGCAAATGGTAAAACCAAAGTTGGGCCTTGCTGGAGGAGTTTTATTCAAAGCGAACTGTCAAGGGGGTCCCATAAATCACCCGACCGCGTAAGGAACGCAAAATCCGGGAACATAACACCGGTATGAAAGAAACTAGGGCGACAAGAGTGGAACAAAACACCAGGCATAAGGCCGAGTCTTCCACCCTTTACCAAGTATATAGATGCATTAATAATATAAGAGATATTGTGATATCCCATCAACATCCTGTCCACCATGGAGCAATCTTCAACTTCACCTGCAACTAACAACGCTATAAGAGGGGCTGAGCAAAAGCGGTAACATAGCCAAACAACGGTTTGCTAGGAAGGGTGAAAACGGTTAGAGGCTGACATGGCAATTTGGGAGGCTTGAAGAGCAAATGATAGGTACCGCAGCATAGCGATAGAACGAAGCAACTAGCATAGCAATGATAGTAGTGAGATCCAAGGTGACGGTCATCTTGCCTGAAATCCCACAAGGAAGAAGAACGAGTCCATGAAGTAGACGAACCAACGTAGTCGAACGAATCCTCACGAACGCAACGTTACCGGAACTAAGAAGCAACACCAGAAAGAAACAAACAACATGGTAAACACACAAGCCTAAACATGTCATGATGCACAAACAAGTATGATGCATGTCCGGTTTAAAGAGGCATGGCATGTCGAATTGCAACAAACAATACTACAAATTAAGTGGAGCTCAATATGCAACGAGTTGCATATTGACGAAACACCACATTCAATCATTTAGTTCGCTCCCGTTTATGCTACTCATCAATATTAAATGTTGTTAAACAAGGCAAGGGGTGAGGCATAAGTAAACTAACTATTTAGGCAAATATAAATGAGGCCGGAACAACAAACAACATTTCCGGAAAATCCTCATATGCAATTTATGAATTTGCTACTGTTCTGCCCTAAACCATATTTTATTATTGTTAAACAGGAAAATAAAGTGCACCATGTTAAACTAGGCATTTTTCCACCCCATTTACATATAAAGTGTATTAAAAACCGAGTTACGGTTAATTAGTTATGAAATAAATCATTTTAACATGGCATATGAGCAAATTTAAACAAACAGCATTTTAAACTTTTTAAACATGGATGAAAAGGCATATTATGAAACTAGACAAAATTCTAAGAACTTTTCATATATATATCATTTTAATCCGATGCACAGTTGTTGAGTTATTAAATGCATGAACAACAAGGCTTTTTCTGTAAAACTGCAGTTTTCTGGATAATAGGCAAAATCGTCCAAGGAAAAAAACATGGATAGGGCCGAATCCGGCTGGCCCGATAAGAGCGTGGGCACCGGAGGCTCACCCAGAGGGCCTTAGCCCATCTGCAGAGGAAGCCGACTTGGAGAAGCTGGGCCACGACGCGGGACGCGGCCAGGAGGGCGCAGGTCAACGTGAGCGGACGCGGGACAAACGACCGGCTCGTTCCAGAGGAAGTAGAGCAGCGGCTGCCGGTGGCACTTGAGGGCTTGCCACGGCGGGACTTGGCCGGAGCACGGCGGGATCCGGGCAAGGGCGTCCGAGATGGCCGGATCCGGGCCAGTTCGGGTCAGGGAGGCATCGAACTCCTGGCTGGATCGAACGAGGCGGAGGGGACGCGGTCAACGCGAGCGAGGAGCTCGTCCACCACATACAGGGGCGAAGCAGAGGAGGCGAGCAGGGCGTCGGCGCTGGAGGAGGAAGCAGGCGGACCACTTGCAGTAGATGCACGCGAGCGAGCGCAGCGCTCGACATGCTGCTCGATGCAGATGAAGCAGGGGCGCAGCGCACGGGACAGCAACAGCGACAGGGGACTTGGGCGCGATGCAGAGAGCTGTGGCGACACGGCATCGATATCCGGGCGCGGGGGTTCCATTTCTGGCGCCGGAATGGAGGCGGGATGCATCAGCGGCGGAGCTTGGAGCATGGCTCCCATGGCGGTGGCTGTAGAACAAGAGACAGAGAGATTAGAGAAAAGAGAGAGCAGTGAGAGGGAGGAAGGAGAGATGGGGCGGCGTGGGGCTGGCCTGGGTGTTGAGTTTGCCGGCGGGCTGGGTCGCCGGAGCGACGCGGGGTCGCGAGGCCGAGGCAGGGGGCCCGGGCAGAGGAGCAGATGCTCCTGGGCGAGGGGAGGTGCAGAAGATCGGGCGCCGGATTGATGGATGGAGCTGCTGGCTAGATGGGTGGATCGAAGAGAGGCCGGGGTTGGTGCGACGGGGAATTCCAGGGAGAGTAGGTGGGTGGATCGGGATGGATCCCGAGGAAGACGTTGAGAGAGAGTGGCGGCAGCTGCTAGGAGGATCCCTAGAAATTAGGGATTTGTCTGATGATTGCCCTGCTATTTATACTAGGTGGTGGTTATGGTAGAAGTTACTCTGGTCCGTCCGATCGAAATCGGGCGTTCGAGAATAAATAGGCTAGGGAGTCCAAATAAGAAAACAGAGATATTTTATAGATGTTAGGGGATGATCTGAATGCAACGGTGATGACTGAGCGGTTCGGGTTCGGTGCAGTTTCGGACGCGCGCGCGAGGGGTCGGTGGTTGTGCAGAGAGGTTGCGTAGGCAGACAATTAAGAGGGGAACGAAACTCGGCTGGACTGGAACGACCAACGAAGGCAAAGCGGTCCGAGGAGGTCAACGAGGACAAGGGGCCTGACAAAATGACAACGGAGGCAAAGAGAGAAAGAGCAACTGCAAACGGTTACGAGTTTTCTTAAAACATGCAGATGCAATGCGCATGATGCTATGACATGAGATGAATGACAAGAACAAAATTGCAAAACAAAAGACAAAAACCCAACCACGAAGGAAATATCATATCGCATCTCCGGAAAAGGCAAGAGTTGGAGTTACGAATATGGAAAGTTGTATCCGGGGCGTTACAGTCACTAAGGAACTGACGCGTGTTCCAACGGTCAGATTTCAAACACACGCGGCAACTTTACTTGGGCTACAAGTAAAGATGACTCATCTAGCTCTGGATAAGGTTTGCTCTCATTGTCTTCGCTCGAAGACATAGGATTTGAGTTGAGCATCACTTCAGTCACTCTGACTTAGTTCACTTGGACTCCACTTAACAGTACGGTGGTTCCTATGACTCAACAAAGAAGAAAATGAAACAACGAAACCACACAGTCTTCGCGCTCCATAGTCTTCACGCAATGTCTTCTCATGTCATAGTCTTCAATATGAATATCTTCTCATACCACCATTGTCTTCAATGTCTTCATACATTTTTAGGGGTCATCTCCGGTAGGTAAAACGAATCAATGAGGGACACTACCTGCGTTGTTCTGCAATTCTCATAAACGCATTAGTCCCTCAACCAACTTTGTCGTCAATACTCCAAAACCAACTAGGGGTGGCACTAGATGCACTTACAGGATCCACTAGATTTCCTGCTGGCGTATGAGGAGGCCGTCCTCAAGGCCGGGGGCGACGATAGGGTCATGGCTAACTGGCTTCCCACGACCCTCACCGGCATTTCGCGCGTGTGGCTGCTCCACCTGCCAACGGCTTCAGTGGCCTCCTGGGAGGAGCTGCACGACCTCCTCCTTGCCCATTATGCTACGCAGGCGCCCCCGGTCGTCGCATCTCTCCTGGGCGGCTCACAAGCGCCACCCTCAAGCCGCCACGTCAAGCCGCTCGTCTGCCAGATTGGCGCTGCCCTCACACGCTGCGACGCGGTCAGGCGACACCATCCCTCACACCGTGGCAGGTGCGGTCGGCAGCGAGGGCCTCGAGCCATGCCGCGGCCACGGCGCCGTACTCACGGCGAGAGCAGGCAAACTCAAGGGCCGCGCTCATGGTAGCTCGAGAACTACTACAATGCAGGCTGCTAGAGGGCGGCCGTGACGTACTACTGGAGCGGGTGGCAAAGCTCCTGGGCTCCGCCGCCTCGGGGGCTCCCCCCTTTTGCACCCAACTGCCGCCTCAGGCCCAAGGTGGACCGCAAGGAGGCCCCACACGCGCCCGCACAGCTCCCAGCGGATTCCAGGGCCACTCCAACGCCAACCTGGCCCTCATCGCCTGGCCACCAACGGCGCCGCCTCCGCCTCCGACCTTCGAAGGGGGATCCACTATAGCCCATGGTCCCGGTGAGCCGCCACGCTACTACTCCCAGGATGGCATCATGAGCAGAACTGCGTGGCACATGGGGCACTATGGCGAGGCATTTGGGGCGGCTGCCCCGGAGGCGTATGTGCCACACATGATGGATCAAGGACACGCACAGGAGGAAGACCATGGCCAGTTCCTCGGCTCAGGCTGGGGAGAAGAAGCACCTGAGGCTGAGCTCTTTCAGGAGACATGGGAAGGCCCCGTCGACCATGCCGAAGGCAGTGACTATCGGGTACCGCTAATCCCTTAGGAACAGGCATATGCTAACCATGGATTGTAGGAGGTACAGGTCGTCGCAGTGGGTGGCTTCCCTAATCCAGCAGCTCCCCACCCCTCAGGAGGAGGGCGCCGGGGTTGCAGGAGAGGGGCTGAGATCCGGCCTTGCCTACATGGCACTCGGAGCAAGGCGCCCTCAGGAGGTAGGCCCTCTGCCGGGGAGGTGCCCCAGGGCCTACCCCCGGCAGAGGACCCGTGGTCGTCGGGGGAACCACTGGCGACCGCTCTATTCCATTGATGACGTCCTCGGTCTCCGGCCGTCATCGGTGGCAATAGAGTGTGGTGCAAGGCCGGGCCCTCGTCTGGCAATATGAAGCAAGGCCGGTACATGTGAAGAAGGCCCAGTGCCTGTGAAGCTCGCCGCCCCGTGACACTCTCACGTAAAAATGAGTGGGGTTGTACATGCCCCAGAGTCTCCGGAGAGCCGCCCTCGGGCCTCGGGGGCTCCCGCCCACGCCCAGTGGCAGCACTTAGCTCCGCGCTGGTGAGAAGACGTCGAAGACTAGACTAGGTGCCGGACTCGGCTTTTTCTTCTTTTCCTGCTTTTCCCCTTGGTTGTTGCTTTTCCCTGTTTGGATTTAAGTTGGATTTGAGCTTAAAATTTCGTGTGTCCGGGGAAGGGGTGTTTAGTATTGTTCGAGCAATCTCCTGCGTTCTGGTTGCCGCTTTGTGTCCGTCCGAGCTTCAGCTGCCTCCCCTCGCGAGCCCCTCACGAGCCGGGCCAGGCGTAGCATGAACGCAGCGCAGACTGCCATCGGCATGCCCTCTCAGGAGGATCTACTTGCAGATTCAACAGGCTCGTTCAGGAGACACTCAGGACGCCACGACCCTCCGCTGGCTGGCTCAGGGCCCACACAGGTCAAAGGTAAACAAGCCAGTCGGCTCGCCATGAACCAGTCGCCCAGCGCAAGCACACGGGTGATGTTATGTCTACAAATATGCTAACTGCAAGTTTTTACACGAGGGGCTCCCCCTCCCAAAATGCTCTTACAACCTCCTGGGCCAAGCCCGAACTCTCTCTGCGCAGGGTAAAAACAGGAACAGCACAGGGTCAATCGGATAAATCCCCCAATGCATCCCCGGGGACACCTCCGGAGCTGCCGCTGGCGTCGCTGGCCTAGCCATCGCCTCCTACGTCGCCGCCGATAGCACCTGGGTCATCCATCACTCTGTCCTCACCAGCGCCCGGGCCATTCACCACCCCGCCGTCGTCGGCGGCTACGACCACACCGTCGTTGTCAGTGGTGAAGGCCCGAACTAGGGCGTCCACGTTGTCTTCCACCCAGCTCGCCAGATTGTCCCGGACAGCCAAGGGCACTGGTGCGATGGCGGCATCGAAGTCGAAGTGGGGATCCATGTTCTGAAGGTGACTGAAGACGGGAGAGAAAGCACGCCCATGTAGGGCACGGCTCCTCTCCCCCACCAACCTGTCAGCTCTACCCGAACGGGCCTCCAGCTGCGTCACCACGTTGATGAAGATGAAGGTTACCAGCATAGTTGACCACATGAGGTTCCCCAATGGCTGCCTCGCAGATGATACCCAAGGCCGTGTTGGCTCTTTCCTGGAGCTCGCGGAGTATGGGGCTATGCACGTGCTCCAAGGTCTGCCACTGGCGTATCTCATCCTCGTTCCGCCGCGCAACGGCCTCGGCCGCATCCACCCTTTGGTGGAGAAGAAGCACCTCGGCTCGGGAGGAAGCCAGTTCTGCCTGTGTCGTGCCAAGGGCGGCCCTGGTAGCGTTCGCACGCCATGTCACTTCATCCAGCTTGGCCTTCAGGGCGGCGGTCCTGCCCTCTGCTTCGACCTAGATCAGCTCAAGCCTTTCCTCAAACTCGCGCTCGAGGTTCGAGCGAGCCACCACCACCCGGCGATCAACTTCTTCTGAGGCTCGGGCTTCCCTCGCGGCGACATCATCCTCCGCCTACGCCACCATGCGCTCCCTCGTCTCTAATTGCTCAAGTTCCAGGGCGCACTCGGTGGCCTCCAGCCTCAGTGCCTCCTCACGTTTCTGAAGCTCTGCCCGATCAACCGAGACCCCCTCCATCGATGCAAGGGCAACCTCATGCAACTCCACCTGTTGCTCCGGGGAGCTGCTCCGGGCCCGGAGCTCCCACGCCCCCTCTTCTGCGGGCCTACGCCGCTGGTTGGCCTCTTGAGCCTCCTCGATGGCCCGGGAGCAGGCCTCCCGAGAAGCTGCCAGCGACGCCTCGGCCTTCTCGTTGTCGAGGTCATGATGGTGGCGCGCAAGGGCAACGGCCACCTTCAACTTGCGCCTCTCCTCAGCTAGGCGCAGGCCCTCGGCCTCAATGCGCGCGTCCTCGTCAGCGAGCTCTGCACCAAGCTGGCTCACCGCGTCCGCCGCCCTCCGGAGGAACCCTTGGCAGAGGGCACGATGCTCCCGAGCTCACTCAAGCACGTATTCCGCATCTCCTTCCGCCTCGGACGTGCGAGGAGGGTTACGGATCAACACTCCCCCACTGGGCAGGGAGCTGGGGGCTGGCGCCCTCGCGATGGCCGGACGCGCCTCGCCAGAAGCCTGGCCCAGATCCAATTCGCCCTCCAAGGAAGATCGCAAGGCCGACCTCAGCCAGTCGCCGTCCGCAACCAATCGAAGAGCCCAGGGCAGGCTGGCTAGGCCTCGGGATAGCTCACGAAGGATGGTCGAGAGGGGTGCAGAACCAAGACGCACCGCAGGATGGCCAGCCTCTCCAACCGGCCTCACCGCAAGGGTAGTGCTGGAGCCCGGGACGCTTGGGGAAGGTGGAGAGGGTGAGGCCTGGAGGGATGGCTCTTCAGCTACCTCCGTGAACTCAGCAGGAAGGGCCCTGCAGGGTAATGATCAGCTGAAGTAGCAGGAGAGTAAGGAACAGAGGAAGGGAAAGGCTTACTCATCAGTGGCGAAGTACTTCCTGCACTTCAATAGGCGGCAAGGGTTATCATCACCCAAGGCCCCCCTTCTCTTTCTGAGAGCCTCGATGTCCACACAAAAGTGACCCAGAAGCTCGGCGCAGGGGTCAGCTTGCGACGAGGAAGAAGCGTCAAGGTGCCCGGCGTTGGGAACCTCGCCAGAGACACGTCGCCAGACGCCACGCCAAGGAGGGTGGCCGGGGCCTCTGCCACGGGAGCCGCAGGCCGTGGCTCGGTACCTTCA
Organism: Triticum timopheevii; assembly: GCA_963921465.1. Taxonomy (NCBI): domain Eukaryota; kingdom Viridiplantae; phylum Streptophyta; class Magnoliopsida; order Poales; family Poaceae; genus Triticum; species Triticum timopheevii. The sequence goes on from OY997266.1 coordinate 264,120,568, forward strand.
GCCGCCGCAGGGTGGGCCTCAGGAGCTGCCGCCTCAGGAGTACCGCATGGCGTCATCATCTCGAAGGCGGCACCCTCAGCCCCCGGCGCCCCTTGCCTCCCAGCTCCACCACTCGAGGAAGGACCATCGTGGGCAACCGGAAGGGCAACCACCACAACTGGGTTCTCGCGGGGTCCCCTAAGGCCTGCAGGACGCAGCCCCCATTCACCGAAGCTGGGCATCTGCTTCACGAAATCGCCCCTGTTTGAGCAAAGGTACAGCAGGGCGCCCCCATGCCGGATGCTGCCAGGAGAAGGGTCCCCAGTCAGGATCATGAGAACCTTCCTCCGCACATCGGGCGTCAGATCTTCCTCTTGGAGCCTCATGCGGTCTTCACATCCCTCGAAGTCCCACATCCACCGGGAATGATGCTGGAGAGGGGCAATGCGGCACAGGAGGAACTCCTTCACCTCCTTGGGTGCCGTCACACCGAGCGACCTCAAGTACGTGAATCGATGCCAAACGAAGACGAGCCGGGGGCTCGTGAGCGTTTCCTGGCCCCATCCCGAGTTGGGGATAGCGGGCACAGTTGGCTCCGAAAGCAGGGGGCTGGGCACCCTAGCCTCCACGTACAGCCACCGCTCACGGAACCCGGTTGCGGGCAGAGGAAGGCTGAAATCAATTCCCGAAGCCGCTGTTTCTGGTGCGGCAAGGAAGCTCACACACCTCGAGCATTGGGTAAGATCGCTGAGATGTAGAGAGAAGAAGTGGCGCAGGAAGGCAACTTAAGGAGGGATGCCCATCATTGCCTCGCAGACAAAAGCGAAAACAGCAAGAAGAGTAATGGATTCGGGACCCAAATGCATCATGTGGATCTGGTAATGAGAAAGCACAGCGTTGAAGAAATCAGAAAAGGGGGGAACCAGACCCGCCCACAGAGCATCGGCGAAGTACCAGACCTCGGTGGCTATTCTGTCAATGGAGAAGTGAGACGCGGGCCAGACCGTCGTCCTCCCGCACTCGTTGAAGATGGTGGCGATAGCGGAATTGACCTTGTCCGAGCCTTCCCGGTTGAGTATGATCGACCGGTCAACAGCGGGATCCACCGACGGCGACGCGCGGGGCAAGGGCTCAGGCTTTGGCCCTTTCCCCTTCTTCGTCAGGGCCATGGCGACAGGAAGGGGGAGGATGTGAGATTGGATTGGAAGCAGAGGCTGGAGCTCGAGGGAAGGAAGAGCAGAAGGCGCGCGAGCGGCGAGAAGAGGGGAGATTGTGTACAACGGCGGGTCCGCCTAGCTGGGCCGCAAAATAAGGAGGCGTGGGGGAACAGGGACGCCCACGTCCAATCAACCGCCACGCGGCGCCCAAGGCCGCAGGTTATTGGGGCCCGCGGCGCTTCGCACTTGCCTCTTCGCTTCTCTGCTAAGCCAAGTCCAAGCGCGCCTTGGGCCCGGGGGCTACTGTCGGTGTTCTGGGAACGGGGGTACCCAGACTTGCCTGCATGCGGCCTGCGGCGTGGCTCAAGGAGTGGCCCAGTACAGCCCACCTTCATCAACACATGCTCAAGACCCTCGCGAGGGGCCAAGCCTCGTGTGGCGGACGACAGGAGGCTTCCTCAGGCACGGCCTCGTCAGGCTGGCTTGCAAGGAGGCGGAGAGATCAAGGTGGGGTACCTCACGTGGTGCTCGTGACGCAAGCCATGACGACCAAGGCTAGGCGGGCGCCAGGCGGGCGCCGGCCTATGCAGAGTCCTTGTTTCCCCTTTGGTCCAAAGGGGGCAAGCACAGGCAAGGGTATCAAGCAAAGGCAACCATTTCGGTGCAACAAGACCAAGACCAGCAGGACGGCAGAACGAAGGTCATCGTGGAGCCCAAGCCAGCATCATCGTTAGGGCCTTAGGCAGGCGAGGACCAACTTTAGTCAGGATAAGTGTACTAGATGGTCCCCTTCAAAATGGCCAATTGTTCGCGCCCTTCCCGCTCAATATTTGGGAAGAGGCCCGGGGCCTTCGCCTATAAATAGGACTAGCCACCCACAGGGTAGGGGATGGAGATCTGATCGGATCCACATCCAAGACACGGAGAGAGAGGCGACTGAACTCCCCTAGCAGTTCATCGCCTCAACCAAGAACAGACCCTCGCGAGGCTGTTCTTCCCTTGTACTATTCCTCATCAGCCCCAAAGGCAATCCACACACTGCAAACTGGAGTAGGGTATTACACCACAATGGTGGCCTGAACCAGTATATATCTTGTGTCCCTAGTGCTGTTCTTCGTGTAGTTTAGATCCTAGCGAGGCGGTGAGACATGGGTAAGCTGAGGGTGTGATCTCCGCGTGCACCCCAGTGTTCGAACCTCAAGGGTCTGCCGGAACCCGAAATCCGACAAAGGTCAAGGCAATCAAAGACATGAGTCTGCCGCAAACCCTTAGGGAAATGCAGAAGCTCACCGGGCGAGTAACCGCGTTAGGGCGCTTCATCTCCAAGCTGGGGGAACGTGCCCTGCCCTTCTTCAAGATGATGAAGAAGAAGGGTCCGTTCGAATGGACTCAAGAGGCTGACGAAGCGTTCCAAGATCTCAAGAAGTACCTGACCAGCCCTCCGGTGATGGTGGCTCCACGCCCTCAGGAGCCCTTGGTGCTCTACCTCGCCGCCACACCCTACTCCGCCAGCGCAGCTCTGGTGGCGGTTCAGGAGGAGTGCAGGGTCAAGATCCCATCGGCCGCAACCCTGACCACGGCAGCTCAAGGCCAGGAAGTCCTAGCAAGGACCACGACCTCGGTAGATGGGGACCAGCCTCAACAAGAAGACGCCTTCACGGATGAGGGGACCTCACCAAGCAGTCAGGAGCCGGGGGCTCAAACGCCTCAAGAGGCACTCGACTCTTTGGAGGGTGCGGGCTCCGTTGGCGTGCCCACCCTCGTCGAGCATCCCATGTATTTTGTCAGCACGATGCTGCGGGATGCAAGGGCACGGTACCCCATGCCCCAAAAGCTCGCGCTATTGGTGGCCTCTCGGAAGCTGCGGCACTACTTCCAAGGTCACCCCATCAAGTTGTGTTAGCCTACCCATTGGAGAGGGTGCTCAGGAGTCCCAACTCCACTGGAAGGGTTGCTCAATGGAACATCGAGCTGCAAGCATTTCAGTTAGAATTCAGCATGACCAGAGTCGTCAAAGGAGCCGCACTTGCAGATTTCCTGGCAGAATGGACAGAGGCGCCAGGGCTCGAAGCAGGAGAAGATCGGTCGCTTTCCCCGGGAAGCGAGGCACCGGACGGCTGGGTTATGCACTTCGATGGAGCATTCTCGCGACATGGCGCAGGGGCCGGCACAGTGCTTATATCCCCCACTCAGGACAAGCTCTATTACGCCATGCAGCTCTGTTTCCAGCACGGTGAAAAGGTTTCCAACAACATAACAGAATACGAGGGCCTCATAGTAGGCTTAAAGGCCGCGACCACACTGAGGGTGAAGCGCCTCATCATCAAGGGTGACTGAAAGTGCTAGTTATCGACTAGAGGGGGGGGGGGTGAATAGGCGATTCTTATGAAAGTCTTCAGAACTGGAAGTTTCAAAGACAAATGATAGAAATGACCTAATTGATATGCAGCGGAAGATAAACTACAACAAGCAAAGCATAGTCAAGTATGCAATTACGTGAAAGTACAAGACTAATAGCAGCTTAGTAGTAAGGATAAGGTTGGAAGATAGTATGAAGCCAACCACCGATAGTAGTCAAGCAATGAAGTCAAACAGGTACGACAAATAGGCAATGACTTCATGAAGACAAACTCTAAGTAAAGGAAGGGAGAGGATAGAACCAGTCACTTGTTGAAGACACAGGATTTGTTGGACCAGTTCCAGTTGCTGTGACAACTGTACATCTGGTTAGGGAGGCTGAGATTCAACTCAGAAGACCGCGTCTTTACCTTATTCCCCTTGAGCTAAGGACACATAGTCCTCGCCTAATCACTCTAGTAAGTCTTCAAGGTACACTTCTGAACCTTCACAGACATCGTTCACCGGCGATCCATAATGACTCTTAGATGCTCAGAATGTGACGCCTAACCGGCTGTAGGATTCACAGTTCTCAAGTGTAATAAGTCTTCAGGTCACGCAGACAGAAAGACTTCAGTGATGCCTAAGACTCTTTTTGGCTCTGGGTGTTTGGGCTTTCTCCTCGCAAGGATTTCTCTCTCTCAAAGGACAAAAGCCGTGCACTAACACTGAGCAGCCACCAATTTATGGTGTAGGGGGTGGGCTATTTATAGCCACTAGGCAACCTGACCTGATATGTCCGAAATGACCCTGGGTCACTAAGGAACTGACACGTGTTCCAACGGTTAGATTTCAAACACACACAACAACTTTACTTGGGCTACAAGCAAAGCTGACTCATCCAGCTCTGGATAAGATTTGATCTCATTGTCTTCGCTCGAATACATAGGATTTGGGTTGAGCATCACTTCAATCATTCTAACTTTGGTCACTTGGACCCCACTTAACAGTATAGTGGTTCCTATGACTCAACAAAGAAGAAAAGGAAACAACGAAACGACACAGTCTTCGCGCTCCATAGTCTTCACTCAATGTCTTCTCATGTCATAGTCTTCAATATGAATATCTTCTCATACCACCATTGTCGTCAATGTCTTCATACATTTTTAGGGGTCATCTTCGGTAGGCAAACCAAATCAATGAGGGACACTACCTGCGTTATCCTGCAATTCTCACAAACACATTAGTCCCTCAACCAAATTTGTCATCAATACTCCAAAACCAACTAGGGGTGGCACTAGATGCACTTACAATCTCCCCCTTTTTGGTGATTGATGACAAACTGGTTGAAGTTTTCAACGGGGATAAAGTATGTGAAATTGTCAAGGATAGGGTATTGTCTTCATAAGTGGCAAAGGCTCCCCCTGAAGATGTGCATATAAGTAATTTGCTTTTGGAATGCAAATGCACATGGAAGGTTGTACTTGTGGAGATCCTCTTCAACTTATGAAGATAATTCATCATGCATGAAATGATATAACAAAGAGAATGACATACATAATGAAAAATGGACGTCTGCAGAATGATCTAAGTGCGGAAGTTGTCATCGCACATGCGGAATTTATCATCGCATCACAGAAAAGCAAATAAGTAGCAGACGACCATCGAGTTTAATTGTTACAACTCAAAGAACCAAATGTATCAAAAGCGAGAGTTGTAAACACTAGGCAAAAATATAAAGCAACCGCCCATATGAACCCGCTTGAAGACTATCAAACTCATATGCTTCTCCCCCTTTTGTCAGTAAGGACCAAAAAGGTTTGAAGACATAGAGCATCTACTCGTTCCCATGAGGAGTAGGTGAAGCAGAAGGGTTGTCGTTGTTATTTGGCGGTGCAGACCAACTTGGTGCAGTGTTGATGCGTGCAGAAGTAGGCGACGGTCAAGTAGCACCATCTTCATCATCGATCACTTTGGCATTCACAGTTGCCCCGAAGGAAGAATAGTCAGAGTCTTCTAGGGATGGAGTTCGACGTAGGACAGCATTCCATGGAGGAGTGGAGTCAAACTTGAATCTTTCAGTGAAGCCATCGTCTTGAAGATCTGCTTCAGCACTAAGCAGCGTCAAACTCTTCCATGATCGCCGACAGGTCTCGTGAGTGACAAAAGCATTCTTGGTGGCAAGATTTCGAATGCGATTGACGTCCACCAAGAGGCTTTGCATCTGTTTCTTGAGCCAAAAATGATGCTTGTCTTGTTTCTGATGCAGTGCCACAAGAAGTTCTCGGTCATTTAGGGCGCGAGAGCGCATCTTAGGCCTTTCGGCAATTGTGCTCTCAGTGGCTTTAGTTTGCGCACGGTGAGGCAGACGAGTGTTCCTAGCCATTGGATAGACACGAGTAACTGCTTGGACTCCTTCCATGGGTTGAGTGAAGCTTTGGTGATCTGCATTTTGAAGACAAAGAGGCTTCTTGGCAGGCTCAGGGTATATGGCTTCAACTGACATATCAACCTCTGGTAGAAAGATCAGATGCTTGCGAGCAGAGGGCTGATAGTTGGTAGAGGAGTGTAGCTTGATGAGGCGCATGACCCATGGAGCATAGAATTTCAGGCCAAAAAGGTCAGATCCAGACGCAGCCAGTTACCGGATGAAGAATTCTTGTGTATTGAAGATGATGCCATTGAGGATGTAAAAGACCAATGTCTTCATTGCTCCTTCAAGTTTTGCAGCTGATGAATGCCCTTTGATAGGCCATAGAGTTCGCCTGATGATGTGATATATTGTGCGAGGCAGATACTCAAGGTCATCAACAAAGAACTCCTTTGGGTATTCAGCGTCAGGTGGTAGAGGCTTCATCATGCTCAACATCTGGCTCATGTTGGGCTCTGGCTTATGGAAGATGCTCTCCAGTGCATTGCGGTGGAGTTCACAATCAGGTTCGAATAGCTCTCCGGGAGTGGGTACGCCTGTAAGCTCAATGACGTCAAGAGCTTTGGCTTCATGATGAACATTTCCGGTCATCCACTCGAGAACCCATGTCTTTGTATCCCTGTAGTAGCCGCGAATGTGGAGGGTAGCATAGAATTGAAGCAAAAGTTCCTCATTCCAATGTTCTTTGTCTGTCACAAAGCTGAGCAGACCTGCATCATGAAAGCAGTCAAGTGCTTCTTCTAAGCATGGCAGTCCAGCAATGGCTTCAGTGTCGAGGCGCATATGAGGGAAAATGCGCCCTTGATCATACAGAATGCAGGAGTAATAGCTTCGCTGCTGATAGCTCTAGAAACGATCAGATGATATTCTTGGCCTTGAGTAGGGGTTCTTTGAGCTGTCAAAGAAGGTGTTGTGGCTTTTGAAGCCATTTGCATTGAAGGACCCTATAGAGGTGGTAGTACCTGGGAACCTTGGCAGTCTTGGCTTTGGTTTCTGGACCAGAGGCCTATGCTCAACATGATAATCAAACTGAGGACCAGAGGCATTAGGCGGAGGGACCAGAACGGGCCATTTGACTGTGGTTAGCGGACCATAGTTGTATGTTTGCTCAATTGTAAAGGGCCTTGGTGGAGGAGCAGGAGCAGTGGCAACAACAGAGGCGTCAGGCTGCACAACAGATGCTTCAGGAGCAGTTGCATCATTGGCTTCTGGCACATTGGTTGGTGCAGGCTCCACATTTACTTCAGCCATGACTACATCATTGGCTTCATTTGTGTTGGTGGTGGCAGCCTCAAGATTTTCAACCTCCACTTGATGAGCTGGAGGGTCAGGCACTGGCACGTTCACATCAGGAACAACTTCTTCAGTAATGGGGGGAGTAGGGACACATTCTTCTTCTTGGTTGTCATCGAATGATGCAGCCAGATTGTCTTCAGCAGCTTTGGCTTCACACGCGGAAACATTCACAGTCGGAGTGGCTTCTGGAAACACTTGACTGCAACAGATTGGTGGTGCACTTCTCCTTCTGGAACGCTCGAAAGAGGGACTTGAGGCCTTGGTCCTTTGCAAAGCCTGCGTAATGCTGGCGACGCCTTTGGAGTTGGAGCTGGCTAGGCCTCAAAGTCCGCCTCTTCTTCTTGCACAGGTGGTGTGACTTGTTGTTGTTGGGGAGTACTTGGGGAGTCTTGTTGTTGTGGGTGATCAGCCCATGATGCATCCTGAGCAATTGGCGTCAGAGGACGACCAATGCTGATGAGTTCGCTGTTCGTGAGAACAGGCGATGATACCAAGTTGTGTTCGATCTGAGGAGGAACTTCATCATCTTCAACATTGTCATTGTGACCAATGTCTTCAGCAGCAGTGGGATCAACTGCTGGAATTTCTTCAGCTTCATGAGCCTCTGTGGAAGCAGGCTCATGAACTATCATCCGTCGTTCTTGGTGTTCAGATGCAGGGCAAACCATTGAGATAGGTTCAACGACTAAGGGCTCTGTGGGAGTAGCCCGATTCTTCTTGGTTTTGCGCTTCTTCTTGGAGGGAGCAACATCAGAGGCTTCAGTATTTTTCCTTTTTCTGGCTTCAGCCTCGGCAGTCCTCGTCTTCTTCAGTTCTGAAGCGGTTGACTTGACCTTTGGCTTCGAGCCAGTCATGCTGCTTGGGAAGACTATGTGAGGTACTTCCTGCCTTGAAGGTGCAGATTGGTCAGTTGATAGCTTCTTCTTCTTTGCAGCCATTCTGGGGTCAATGTTAGGACGACCAAGAGCCTTGCGCTTCTCAACGTCATTGTAGGCTAGCACACACTTGTCAGCCAGACTCTTCATACACTCACGAGAGCCTTGAGCTTCTTCGCGCTTCTTGAGAAAGGCTTTTTGAGCTCGTGCAGCATGATCTTGAAGTTTTTGACATCTTGCACGCTGAGCCTTGCCACATGCTTCTTGAACTGAGCTTTCTCATAGTCGATCTTGTGCTTCAGTTCAACGACGCGCTGAGCAAGAGCTAGCTCAGAAGCAATGGCGCCATTGAAAGAGACGCTGAGGCCAATGGGAAGTTGCAGATCTTCAGACTGAGATTTGGGGTGTCAAACCACTCATCAATGAAGTTATGGATGATTGCCACATCAAAGAGTGGCAAATCATTGAAGATCTCTGCTTCTTCCTTGCTCTTGATCAGTTGCTCAAGTGCATCATCTGCAAGATCTTCAACGCTGGACAGATCAATGTGCTCTTCTCGCAGAATGGCAGCAGGAGTCAAGGTCTAATCAGTATGCTTGACGATTTTCTTTTTCTTCTCCGTCTTCTTGGAGATACGTGATAGATCTTTAGACTGCACACTGTCTTCAGGAGGTGCAGTGGCCAGTGGCTTCGCACGTGAAGCTTTTGGAGGAGCAGCTGATCTTGAAGCCTTAGCCTTCTTTGGCTTCTGCGGCTTTGGAGGAGGAGCTGGGGCTTCATCAGTGTCAGCATCATCATCAGAGTGATCCACTTTGGCACCTTGGACCAAGATGTGAGTGATGAGGCCATCAAGGTTGCAGAAGGGACCGATGACATTGGGTTTTGCATCACGTGAGCCGTCAGCACGGGGAGCAGAGGGACCAGGGTTGAAGTCTAACCCCAATGACTTCTTCTTTTCCTTTGCTGATGCCTTTGCGTGCTGGAAGTTGCGCTTGAAGAGCTTATCGTCATGACACCAGAGAAATGACGATGGGTCGGCATTTTCAGGCTGAGGTCCACGGACCATACAAGGATAGAAACCCTGTGCAATAGCTTCAGCTCTGTTCTTGGGTTGAAGGCCTCGATAGAGAATATCACCCCAAGGACTTTTGATAGCATTGTTCTCAGCGTATTCCTGGGTTACAAACTTGTATTTGAACCATTGTTCAGCCCAATATCGTCGAATCCATTGGATTCGTGTCTTGCGCTGATGATAATTCTCTTCAGGATCTGTCTTGTAAAGTTCTGAGAGGTCATCAGGAAAATCTCTTGATGTTCCCCCACGACGCTGTCTGCTACCCTTCCTTGCTGATTTCTCTGTAGCCATGAACTTCAAACTGAATGGCTTCAACATGTTCAAAGGCTTCAATGGCTTTTGCTTGCTGGACAAACATGAACTGGCTTCGGGAGAATTAATGTGATGCTTTAAGAATTCTGCAAACGAATGCAGACTATGAGAACCAAGGGATTCTCCCACGGACATGTACCTGTGACAGCATTAGAGATGTGAGGGAAAGGGAAGAGGTCATATGCATTCTCGGAAGATTTTGAAGATAAATCAGTTTGAAGACATTGACCTCATGATGCGAAGACATTCACTTATATGTTGAGAGTTGGTTCTAGATTTGTACGAATCCGTGAATAAGTACAAGTGAGGAATCTAACTAGATATGAAGCTTAAGTGAATATACTAGGCAGTATGAGATGCATATAGAATAGATCTAACATTGTATAGGCAGAAACCAATTTTGGTAAATAGGATGAATCTTTGAGGATCAAAAAGATGGTAAAAATAGAGTTGTATTTACCACACGAAGAACTGCTAGATGGGATGAACAGGAGACCGAGCAGTTCAATCCACCGTTCCCTAACTTGGTGACGGAGGACACCTACGACGGCGGCGGAGAGGATGATGTCCGCGGCCGGCGTGAGGACAGCGTCGGAGAAGTCGCGGCAGCTAAGCACTTCGTCGCCGGCGTCGTCGAGAGCTAGCGGTGGCTCTAGGGTTTTGACGAGGTGGAGAGGTGGAAGAAGGTTTTCTTTACCGCAGGGGACATGTATTTATAAGGAAGTGTGCGGCACAGCGCAATTACGCAGGTGCCCCTGGCGGTTCACATCTGAGGGGCACGTGGCAAGCATGCAACATACTCAGAGTTGTCCCACGTTCCCACGCCCGCCAGGCTTGTCGGATGGTTGTCGGATGGTTGTTCCGACAATAAGGATGAATCATTTAAAACAGACTTAATATTTTTCTCTGTGTCTTCTGCTGACTAGGACGCAGAGAAGACATTCGACAGTTTCAATAGAATGCATATGATTTGGACAGATAGAGTTTGAGATAGAAAGCATAGAGAGATTAGGGTCCGATCACATTCACTTAGTTCAAAAGATTCAACTAGGAAGACATAGCTATAAGTGAATGCTGTAGAGGACAGAACACTAGTATATATATCAGAAAGCAACCAATTCAACATAGTGAAGAATATCATGAAGATAAGTTGAAATTGAAGACAAACCAAATGCGAAGACATTGCAAAAATAACGCCATGAGTGAAACACTTCAAACCGAAAAATTTGGTGGTGGCGTTACCCACCGTATAGAAGTATTAGACCCAGACACGGCGCACAATTATCATGGTGCTCCGAAGTCAAATTCCACGTTAATGTATTCACACTTAGAATGTAAGTCTTCATTGATTGAAATATACTTTACTTCGTGTGTTGCACATCTAAGTCATCAACATGCATAAGTGTTAGGATGTGTGCCTGATCACAGGACATTTGAGGATTCCAACATATTTAGCTCACACCATAACTTGCAAAACCTTTTCTCATCCAAGGGCTTTGTGAAGATATCTGCCAGTTGCTCTTCAGTGTTGACGTGAATGATGTCAATATCTTTCTTCATGACATGATCTCTGAGAAAGTGATGACAAATTTCAATGTGCTTTGTCTTCGAGTGCTGGACTGGGTTGTTGGCAATCTTGATGGCGCTTTTGTTGTCACAGAAGAGAGGTACTTGTTTCAGATTGATGCCATAGTCCTTGAGAGTTTGCTTCATCCATAGAAGCTGAGTGCAGCAAGATCCGGCAGCAATGTATTCAGATTCAGCAGTTGAGAGTGATACACAGTTCCGCTTCTTTGAAGACCAACAGACAAGTGATCGACCCAGAAAGTGACATGTGCATGATGTAGACTTGCGATCCACCTTGTCACCAGCATAATCAGCGTCCGAGAATCCAACCAAATCAAATTTTGATCCCTTTGGATACCATAATCAGAGTGTTGGGGTGTAGGCCAAATATCAAAGAATTCGCTTCACAGCTAAGTGATGCGATTCCTTTGGTGCTGCTTGGAATCGAGCACACATGCAAACACTAAGCATAATATCTAGCCTAGATGCACATAGGTAAAGTAAGGAACCAATCATGGAGTGGTATACCTTTTGATTGAACTCTTTACCATTGTCGTCGGGACCCAGATGGTGTTTGGCTGGCATTGGCGTCGTGTAACCTTTGCAATCTTCCATTCCAAACTTCTTCAGACAATCTTTGAGGTATTTTTCTTGAGATATGAAGATGCCATTCCTTTGCTCACGAATTTGAAGACCAAGGAAGAACTTCAGCTCACCCATCGTGGACATCTGATATTGCTCTTGCATCATGTATCCAAACTCATCACTATACTTCTGGTTGGTCCAGCCGAAGATAATGTCATCCACATATATTTGGCACACAAACAGTTCACCATCATATGTCTTCGTGAAGAGTGTAGGATCGAGGGATCCAGGTTTGAAGCCTTTGCTCTTGAAGAAGTCTTTGATCATATCATACCAAGCGCGAGGAGCTTGTTTGAGGCCATACAATGCTTTGTTTATCTTGTACACCATATCAGGATGTTTTGGATCTTCAAAGCCAGGTGGTTGAGCTATGTATACTTCTTCTTCAGTCTTGCCGTTGAGAAATGCACTCTTCACATCCATTTGATATAGCAAGATGTTGTGGTGGTTAGCATAGGCTAGCAGTATGCGAATAGCTTCAAGCCTAGCCACAGGAGCAAATGTTTCATCGAAGGTAATTCCTTCAACTTGAGTACATCCTTGAGCCACAAGACGTGCTTTGTTTCTGACGAATTGAGCATGCTCATCTTGCTTGTTTCGATATATCCATTTTGTGCCAATAATGTTATGCTTGCGAGGGTCAGGACACTTGACAAGTTCCCAAACATTGTTCAGCTTGAACTGTTGAATTTCTTCTTGCATAGCTTGTATCCATTCAGATTCCATAAAGGTTTCAGCAACTTTCTTGGGTTCTGATATTGACACAAAAGAAAAGTGCCCACAGAAATTTGCTAACTGTGTTGCTCTTGAGCGAGTAAGTGGACCAGGTGCGTTGATGCTATCAATTATCTTATCAATTTGTACTTCATTTGCAACTCGAGGATGAACTGGACGAAGACCTTGCTCTTGCTGATCATTGTCATCATTGGGAGGATTGTCTTCAGTTTGAGAATTTTCTTTAGGTTGGTTAGGTGCAGAAATGATAAGTTCCTCTTCAGGTTGTGCTTCAGAAGGCATGATTTCACCAGTTCCCATCAGCTTGATAGATTCGCTGGGCGGAACTTCGTCTAGTGTACTTGGCAGAAGCTCTCTTTGTGAACCATTGGTTTCATCAAATCGCACGTCCACAGTTTCGACAATTTTGTAGAGATAGAGGTTGAAGACTCTGTAAGAGTGCGAGTCCTTTCCTTAACCGAGCATGAAGCCTTCGTGAGCTTTGGGTGCAAATTTTGACTTGTGATGGGGATCCTTGATCCAGCACCTAGCTCCAAATACTCTGAAGTAGCTGACATTTGGCTTCTTGCTAGTAAGGAGCTCATAGGATGTTTTGTTCAAAAGCTTATGGATGTAAACACGGTTGATGATGTGACATGCTGTATCAATAGCTTCAGGCCAGAACTTTCTTGGTGTCTTGTACTCGTCGAGCATTGTTCGAGCCATCTCAATGAGGGTTCTGTTCTTGTGCTCAACGATGCCATTTTGCTGAGGTGTGTATGGAGCAGAGAACTCAAGAGTGATTCCCATTGTATCCAGATAAAGATCAAGTCCGATGTTCTTTAACTCAGTGCCGTTGTCACTTCTGATATGCTTGATCTTGACGCCATAATTGTTCATGGCTTGATTGGCGAAGCGTCTGAAGACATCTTGCACTTCAGTCTTGTAGAGAATTATGTGCACCCATGTATATCTTGAGTAGTCATCAACAATGACGAAGCCATAGAGACAAGCAGTTGTTGTGAGGGTAGAGTAGTGACTAGGGCCAAATAAGTCCATGTGTAACAGCTCGAAGGGTTGAGATGTCGTCATGATTGTCTTCGAGGGGTGCTTTGCCCTAGTCATCTTTCAAGCTTAGCAGGCACCACACAAATGATCCTTCTTGAACTTGACACCGTCGATGCCTATGACATGCTTCTTCTTGGCGAGTGTGTGTAAGTTCCTCATGCCAGCATGCCCCAGCCTCCGATGCCAGAGCCAACATTCTGAAGCTTATGCAAGAAGACATACGACAAGCTGTGGACTTGCTGAGAAATCTACCATGTATAGATCATCTTTCCGATACCCATCAAAGACTAGAGACTTGTCAGATTCCATTAGTACAAGGCAACGATATTTTCCGAATAGCACAATCATGTTCAAGTCACAAAGCATCGAGACAGACATTAAGTTGAAACCAAGGGATTCAACAAGCATCACTTTATCCATGTGTCGATCCTTTGAGATTGCAACTCTACCTAGACCCAATACCTTGCTTTTACCAGTGTCAGCAAATGTGATGTGACTCTTGTCTGATGGACGTAAGGTTGAGTCCATGAGAAGACTTCGATCACCAGTCATATGATTAGTGCATCCGCTGTCCATAATCCATTCTGAAGCATGAGGTGTCATACTCTACAGTGCAGTTAGGAGGATAGGCTTCACAAAGAGTGTTGTGAAACATAAGCATTTGACGCACACGAGGATTATCACAGCTTAGATCAAGGTTAGGACTCATAGTATGACTGGTAAGCGATTCAGATGTGAAATACATAGTAAGACCATTTTATCATGCGTCCCTTAATGTGTTTTAGGTCCCCAGCAATAGCATCGGATGCTTTGATTACAGGCTGGAGACCTTTCCCTGCAAAATAAAGTTAATTCTTCTTCACCACCCACATCTTCAGGGGTGGCTTAGAAGCAATGGGTCTAAGTGCAGCATCTAAGAACTTCGGCTTTGGAGCCCTAGCAAATAGCCTTGCAGGAGATGAATGATACTCATATGAATAAGAAGAAAAGTTCTTAGTTCTATGAATATAGCTGTTTGAAGACACACGCTCATATTCATAGGTTTGAGTATGGTTTCCCTGCAAAACATTGGCGTTAGGGTGACTCAGGTGAGTCCTGTATCTGTATGAAGCCTTTGGGCCATATGAAGCCATAAGTCTGGGTTTGTCTTCTTCCTTGGTGGTGTCATGATGACATTCACAGGAAGATTCTTAATACACTGCTTAGGTACCCAGATCTTCTTCATAGGTGGTCCATTCCTGCAGTTAGTACCAATATACCTAGCAAACACTTCACCATTCTGATTCTTGAACAGCTTATAGTTTGCATCAAGGGATTCATCAATGATAATAGGATTAGCACAGGTAAAGCCAGATAAGGTGGATGGATCTACTAAAGGTTCCTTTGCAGCAACCCATGTGGTTTTGGGATACTACTTAGGCTTCCAGTAGGAACCATCAACATTCATTTTCCTCCCGAAACCAACACCCTCTTTCCTAGGGTTTCGGTTCAGAATCTACTTTTTGAGGACATCGCAAAGTGTCTGATGTCCTTTCAGAATTTTATACATCCCTGTTTCAAGCAATGTCTTCAACCTAGCATTTTCATCAGCAATAGTAGTGGTATCCTCCGCAGAGGGGTTAGTTACCACATCAGTAGTTGAAGACAATGCAACAGTAGCAGCAGTGCAACATTCAGCAACAGAGGTAGCGTTATCACGCTCAATGCATTTTAGACATGGTGGTTCAAATCCATCCTGAGCGGGACTGATCTGTTGAGCGCGAAGTGACTTATTCTCTTTTTAAAGATCTTCATGAGCCGCTCTCAATTTCTCAAACTCTTGCTTCCTTTGAAGATAATCATAGGAGAGCTTTTCATAAGTGGTTGAGAGCATTTCATGACGACTTTCAAGTTCTTGGTACTTAGCATGAAGATTTTTTATGTCTTCAACTAAGGACTGTGAACGTGTCATTTCTGCGTCCAACAGGTCGTCGCTTTTGTCTAACAGTTTTTGAGTATGTTCCACAGCTTTTTGTTGTTCAGTTGCAATTTTAGCAAGTGTTTTGTAGCTGGGTTTGGATTCACAATCAGAGTTATCTTCACTTGATGTTTTAAAGTAAGCATCACGTGATTTTACCTTGGCACCACGTGCCATGAAGCAGTAGGTGGGAGCAGGGTCGTCCTTGTCATCAGCTTCAGCGTTGGTGTGGAAGTCATTGTCTTTAGTGTTGAAGATGGACTTGGCAACATAGGCTGTGGCTAGAGCCAGACTTGTAACGCAAGGGTCGGACTCCTCTTCAGAGTCCACCTCCGCCTCCTCAGAAGCAGACTCCTCCTCTGAATCCATCTCCTTGCCAACAAAAGCACGAGCCTTGCCAGATGAGCTCTTCTTATGAGATGAAGACTTTGACGAGGACTTGGAAGAAGACTTTGAAGATTTCTTCTTCTTCTTGTCATCAGAATCATATTCCTTGCTCATCTTCTTCTTCTTCTCATCATCCCACTGTGGACACTCAGAGATATAGTGTCCAGGTTTCTTGCACTTGTGACATGTTCTCTTCTTGTAGTCATGAGTGGAAGCTTCATCATTTCTTGAGCTAGATCGTGAAGACTTTCTGAAGCCCTTCTTCTTAGTGAACTGCTGGAACTTCTTCACAAGCATAGCAAGTTCCTTTCCAATGTCTTCAGGATCATCAGAACTACAGTCAGATTCTTCTTCAGATGAGGAAACAACCTTTGCCTTCAAAGAGCGAGTTCGGCATAGTTGGGACCATAGATATCTCTTTTGTCAAAAAGCTGGAACTCATGTGTGTTGAGCCTCTCAAGTATATCAGACGGATCGAGTGTCTTGAAGTCAGGGCGTTCTTGTATCATGAGGGCAAGGGTGTCAAAGGAGCTGTCATGTGATCTCAGTAGTGTCTTGACGATTTCATGCTTGGTAATCTCAGTGGCGCCGAGAGCACGAAGCTCATTTGTGATGTCGGTGAGGCGATCAAACGTGAGCTGGACATTTTCATTGTCGTTTCTCTTGAAGCGGTTGAAGAGGTTGTGAAGAACACTGATCCTTTGATCTCTCTGGGTTGAGACGCCTTCGTTGACCTTGGATAGCCAGTCCTAGACTAACTTCGATGTTTCCAGAGCACTCACACGGCCATACTGTCCTTTGGTCAGATGACCATAGATGATGTTCTTGGCAGTAGAGTCCAGTTGAATGAACTTCTTGACATCAGTAGGGGTGACACCTTCACCAGTTTTGGGAATGCCATTCTTGAAGACATACCAAAGGTCGACATCAATGGCTTCAAGATGCATGCACATCTTATTCTTCCAGTAGGGATATTCAGTTCCATCGAACACGGGGCAAGCAGCGGAGACTTTGATTATCCCTGCAGTCGATATAGCTAAAACTCCAGGTGGTTAAACCGAATCACACAGAACATGGGAGTACCTTGCTCTGATACCAATTGAAAGTGCTAGTTATCTACTAGAGGCGGGGTGAATAGGCGATTTTTATGAAAGTCTTCAAAACGTTGAACTTTCAAAGAAAAATGACAGAAATGACCTAATTGATATGCAGCGGAAGATAAACTACAACAAGCAAACCATAGTAAAGTATGCAATTACGTGAACATACAAGACTAATAGCAGCTTAGTAGTAAGGATCAGGATGGAAGATAGTATGAAGCCAACCACCGATAGTAGTCAAGCAATGAAGTCAAACAAGTACGACAAATAGGCAATGACTTCACGAAGACAAACTCTAAGTAAAGGGAGGGAGAGGATAGAACCTGTCACTTGTTGAAGACACAGGATTTGTTGGACCAGTTCTAGTTGTTGTGAGAACTATACGTCTGGTTAGGGAGGCTGAGATTCAACTCAGAAGACCGTGTCTTCACCTTATTCCCCTTGAGCTAAGGACACACAGTCCTCGCCCAATCAATCTAGTAAGTCTTCAAGGTAGACTTCCGAACCTTCACAGACTTCGTTCACCGGCGATCCACAATGACTCTTGGATGCTCAGAACGTGACGCCTAACCGGCTGGAGGATTCACAGTCCTCAAGTGTAATAAGTCTTCAGGTCACGCAGATAGAAAGACTTCAGTGATGCCTAACACTCTTTGGCTCTGGGTGTTTGGGCTTTGTCCTCGCAAGGATTTCTCTCTCTCAAAGGCTTCGAGGTGGGTTGCTCTCAAATGACAAAAGTCGTGCACTAACTCTGAGAAGCCACCAATTTATGGTGTAGGGGGTGGGCTATTTATAGCCACTAGGCAACCCGACATGATATGTCCGAAATGACCCTAGGTCACTAAGGAACTGACACTGTTTCGAACGGTCAGATTTCAAACACACACGGCAACTTTACTTGGGCTACAAGCAAAGCTGACTCATCCAGCTCTGGATAAGATTTGATCTCATTGTCTTCGCTCGAAGACATAGGATTTGGGTTGAGCATCACTTCAATCATTCTGAATTTGTTCACTTGGACCCCACTTAACGGTACTATGGTTCCTATGACTCAACAAAGAAGAAAAGGAAACAACGAAACGACACAGTCTTCGCGCTCCATAGTCTTCACTCAATGTCTTCTCATATCACAGTCTTCAATATGAAAATCTTCTGATACCACCATTGTCGTCAATGTCTTCATACATTTTTAGGGGTCATCTTCGGTAGGTAAACCGAATCAATGAGGGACATTACCTGCGTTATCCTGCAATTCTCACAAACGCATTAGTCCCTCAACCAAATTTGTCGTCAATACTCCAAAACCAACTAGGGGTGGCACTAGATGCACTTAAAGTGACTCGCAGCTCCTCATCAACTTCTCCAACAAAGTATACGAGCCCAAGTACAAGCACATGGAGGTGTATCTTGCAGAGGTGCGCAAGATGGAAAAGCAGTTTTTGGGGCTGGAGCAGCAGCATGTGCCACGCGGCACCAATCAGGAGGCTGATGACATCGCCAAGAGGGCATCTAGGCGGCTGCCTCAGGAGCCTGGCGTTTTCGAGGAATGACTCTTCAAGCCCTCAGCAGCACCGTCACTATCAAGCACAGCGCAACCTCGGGAGGAGCTCCCTCAACCGCCTTCCTCAGGAGCCCCGGCTTGTGGCCCAACCTTAGGAGCACGCTTGCTCCTAGCGCTGGAGCCTCAGGAACGATGCTGGACTGCGGAGCTCAAGGATTACCTGATGCAAGGGACTCTACTAGAGAAAGAAGAGGACGCAGAACGCATGGCCCGGCAGGCCACGGCCTATTGCATCCAAGACAGAGAGCTCTACCGGAAGCAGCCCAACGGTGTTTTCCCTGTGTTGCATCTCCAGGGAATAGGGGAAGGAGTTGCTGGCAGACATTCACGATGGAGACTGTGGGCACCACTTGTCATCACGGACCCTCGTCGGCAAGGTGTTTCGCAGCGGGTTTTATTGGCCTACAACACTTAACGACGCAATCGAGCTGGTGAAGGCTGGTGAAGCCTTTCAATTTCACGCCAAGCAGATTCGTCAGCCAGCTCAGGGCATGCAGACCATTCCACTCTCGTGGCCATTCACGGTTTGGGGGCTGGACATTTTGGGCCCGATTCCTTGGGCGCCAGGGGGCTATCAGTACCTCTACGTCGCCATTGACAAGTTCACCAAGTGGGCAGAGGTGGGAGCTGTCCGCACCATCCCAGTTGGCTCCGCAGTCAAGTTCATCACGGGCCTCGTGAGCAGATTCGGGGTGCCTAATCGCATCATCACCGACAACGGTTCGCAGTTCACCAACAGTCTCTTCAAAACATATTGTGCTAACTTTGGAACGCAGATATGCTACGCTTCGGTGGCACACCCTCGGAGCAATGGCCAAGCTGAACGCGCCAACACAGAGGTCCTGAAAGGCCTCAAAACCAGGACCTTCAAGACGATACTGGAGGCCTGCGGCAGGGGCTGGTATGACGAGCTCCAGTCTGTGCTATGGTCTATCCGCACTACCGCCACCAAGTCGACCGGCGAAACCCCGTTCTTCCTCATCTACGGAGCAGAGGCGGTCCTCCCTCACAAGGTCAGGCTTCGCTCCGCGCGGGTCCTGGCATTTGACGAAGCGCAGTAGGACGCCGTGTGGAAGATGGATCTCATGCTGGGGAAGGAACACCGTTGGGAAGCCGCGCTACGAGCGGCAAGATACCAGCAGGCGCTGTGGCGGTACCACTGCCGCAACATCCGCCCCGGGCAGGTGCTCTCCAGGGAAGGGCTGCACAAGCTCTTGCCCATGTGGGAGGGCCCATTCAAGGTTGTTCATGTTTCCAGACCTGGCGCCGCGCGCTTGGAGACCCAGGAAGGGGTGCCCATTCCGAACGCATGGAACATTCAGCACCTTCAGAGATTCTACCCTTGAAGTAAGGCCTAGTGCCTGTAAAGAAGGCCCGACGCCTGTGAAGAAGGGCCTAGTGCCTGCAAAGAAGGCCCAGTGCCTATGAAGCTCGTCGCCCCAAGAAAAGGCCCGGTGCCTGTGAAGAAGGCCAATGCATGTGAAGCTCGCCGCCCGTGACACTCTCACGTAATAATGAGTTGGGGTTGTACACGCCCCGGAGTCTCCGGAGTGCCGCCCTTGAGCCTCGGGTGCTCTTGCCCATGCCCAGTGGAAGCACTTAGCTCCGCGTTGGTGAGAAGACGTCGAAGACTAGACTAGGTGCCGGGCGCGGCTTTTCATTTGCTTTCCGCAGTTGGCTTGTTCACCCTTGTTAGAAACTTTATTTGAGTTGCTTCTAGTGTTGTTTGCCGTCCCCTGCCCGTGATTCTCTGTCTCTGTTTTTTTGCCTGACTCGTCCTCTCTTTCGCAAGCCTTGCGAGGGGGCTGCGCGGGCACCCTCGTGAGCTCCTTCTTGCCTAATTTCGTGAGGCTTCCTCACTCAAGTTTGCAGCGGGAGCACCCCTCCCGGTACATGCCCCACAGGCATCACAACGCAAACACAGGACCTGAGATGGTCACCCTCACGACAAAGGTTCGAAAGCTATCCACCCAGCTATCCGACAAAGGTACATGCCCCATGGAGCCCCATATTTCTCTCTCTCTCTCTCTCTCTCTCTCTCTCTCTCTATGCAGGAAAAGGAGGTAAACAAAATAAACGCGGCGTACCCGGCGACGTCTCGTGAGGGGGGATTCACGCCGCCCTCCTGAGCTCAATCAGACTCCTCCTCACGCTCCACTGAGGCATGACGACAGGATGACCTGCTACCACCCTCAAAGGGAACGCGGCGGTGCGGTGGTTGATCGCGACCACCGCTGGAGCAGCTGTCACCAGAGGAGGAGCCGCTGAAGCTTGGCGAGCTGGGAGCGCCGCCGGTAGCGGGCCCGCTTTTGTCCTCATGGCGGCCGTCGCCCAGTCCCAACACTTGGTCACCGTCATCGTCTTCAGGGCAGAACCCAACACGGCGACCGTCTTCTCCAAACACCCTCGCATAGAGGGTCGCGTCACCGTCAAACTTGAAGTGCAGGGTGCACCACCGGCCAAGGCCGCGCACGCGGGAAAATGTCTGCCAGCCGCGGGCCAAGGCCACATTCCCGGTGACAGAGATCTCCACCGAGACCCAGGAAGCCCTGCTGTAGCAGCCGTCCTCCTGGAGCCAGGGTCCGTCAGGAGTGCCAGCCGTGAGTTCGTTGGCGAAGAAGCGGGGAAGCTGGAGCCAGTTACTGGCCTGGTCCGCCGACCACACGACAAACTCCGGCAGCACCTCGGCCGAGTAGAAGAACGACCTGGGAGGCTGCACAGCCATAACGTGCCTTCCCTCACCCACCAGGCGGCCGTCACCGCGTCAGGCACCACCGCCACAACCACGAGGAGCCACTGTAGGAGTCACGGGGTGCTTGCGGGGGCGACCTTGGCCGCGCTTGGGCGGAGGGGAGTCAGGCCCTTGCCGGCGAGTTTTCCCCTTTTCCGCGGCTGAGAACCTCTTTGTTGGCGCCATGGGGCACGGCGGGCAACTGGAGTAGGGAGGAAGAAGAATCAAGCGGGGGAAGGGAGATGTGTAGCGGGGGCCTGCGCCCTCCCACATTTGTAACCCAAGGGAGGCCAACCGTCGGCCTCCACGATCGCAGGTAATCATGACTCTTTTTGCATGCAGCAGGGACACGTCAAATCGGGCAGTTGCCGAGGCAGCATGGGGAAGTGGAGACGCCCACGTCCAATCAAGCGCCACGCGGCGACCAAGGCCGCAGGCTGTTGGGGCCTGCGGCGCTCCGCGCTTGCCCTTTCGCTTCGCTGCTAAGCCAAGTCCAAGCGCGCCTTGGGCCCGGGGGCTACTGTCGGTGTTCTGGGGATGGGGGTCACTAGACTTGCCTGCTTGCGGCCTGCGGCGTGGCTCAAGGAGTGGCCCAGCACGGCCCATCTTCATCAACTCAAGCTCAAGACCCTCGCGAGGGGCCAAGCCTCAAGGGGCGGATGATGCAAGGCTTCCTCAGGAACGGCCTCACTAGGCAGGCTCGCGAGGAGGCGGAGAGATCAAGGCAGGGGTACCTCACGAGGTGCTCGTGACGCAAGCCATGACGATAGAGACCAGGCAGGCGCCAGGCGGGTACCGGCCTGCGCAGTGTCCTTGTTTCCTCTTTGGTGCAAAGGGGGCAAGCATAGGCGCGGAGTACCGAGGCATCAAGCAAAGGTTACCATTTTGGTGCAACGAGACCAAGACCAGCAGAGCGGCAGGACTGAGGCCACCATGGAGCCCAAGACGGCGTCATCACGAGTGCCTTTGGCAGTCGAAGACCAATTTTGTCAAGATAACTTGTAGTAGTTGTTCCTCTTCAAAATGGTCGTTGTTGGCTCCCTTCCCGCTCAATATTTGGGAAGAGGACCAGGGCCTCTCTATATAGAGATAGCCTCCACAGTAGAGGGCATCTCATAGAGTTCTCATCAGATCCAGAGGCGATCGAACTCACCCAAATAGTTCACCACACCAGCCCAAGAACACCTCTCGCGAGGCTGTTCTTCCCCTGTACTGTTCATCATCAGCCCCTGGGGCAATCCACCACACCACACACTGGATTAGCGTATTACACCACAACGGTGGCCCGAACCAGTATAAACCTTGTGTCCCTTGTGTTGTTCATCGTGTAGCTTAGATTCGCAGTGAGGCGTTGGGACGTGGATCGGTAGGGGGAAGATCTTCGCGCGCACCCCAGAGTTCGAACCTTAAGGGTTTTTCCGGAACCCGATATCGCACATTGACTCGGGAGGTTGTGGGGTCCTTACTTTCCTTAGGTATATCTGCTGGATCACTATCCATCACGTGTGAGTGACTGATATGACTGGGGATGCATGCTCACTATATATAAGAAGGATATGCCACCGAACACTTGATCCTTGCAGTAGGCATATGTTTGGGCTGAATTTTACCTCTGACAAAATTATTGCAAGTCTGGTCCTTGGACTGTACTGCCATATATTGGCAACTCATCATATAATCTCTGAGGACGGTGTAATAGTATGATACTGAGGCAGACTGAATGGCTTACGAGAGAATCCATCCGAGTATCTTGTTGAGGAAGACTTGTTAACTTCTGCTCAAATCTTTTGTTTGGGTATGTTGTAGAAGAAGGCTCTATAGCTTACACACGAAGTTTGATCTAATTATTGTGCTGGAGAAGCCCTAGTTCCGTACTTGAGAAGCTTCTCCTCGGGTTTTGCTTGTTGAGAAAATCTCATTTCCGTCTGCTCAGAAGCCTTTACTGAGGTGTCTTGGTATGAAAGGCTGGGTATCGTGGGCCAAAAATTGTTCACATATCATGCTGAGGAAAATTGAGGAGCCATGCATCATAAATTTCTTTCGATAATGTGTGGAAGAATATTGGGTTTCTTATATCCAAAACTTCATACTGATATGCAAACTGAAATCCATACACACGCCCATAATATTCTGAGGCTGATTATTTGTATGAGAAAAATGGTTCGACTATCTTCCTTGAGCATCTCACATTCTGAATTTATTTTGGATGATAACTTATTTCAAGCATCATGCATTGCTGAGCCAAAATTTTGTATATGACCCATACCTCTGTCTGAAGATATACCGTTGATCTTGTACCTGACTTGTCTTTCTGTTGGCTGGATCATAACTGTTGTTAGGATTTTGCACTGATGTAGACTCGATGCTGATAGTCAATCCAATACACCATTGGTATTCTGAACAGATATTAATGATATAATGCAGTTGACCGGGTAGAACATAATGTCTAGCTGAGCTTCTTTCAAATATTTCAAATCCTTATTGCTTCTTTAAGTCCGGTGTCGGTGGATGAGCAATTTTTTATAGGGGAAAATAATGTAACACCGGGGCCCAAAAAAGAAAGAAGCAAAAGAAAACTCAACTAAACAAAAGCACACAACAACAATCAATTCACGCACAATAAATGTCACATATTACTTCCCGTCACACAATATGCATGCCTACTTAAGCACACAAATCTCGCGGGATCTCCGGTTCTACGATCTAGCATGTTGTGACGATGTGCACGAGGACGAATAAATGTGTGGAAGAGTTGGTGTAAACATCGCTACACCAAGGGCTAGCTTAGCCAGGTGGCAACCTGAACTAGCTCGGAGGCGAGGACGTACTCGGTAATCATGCAGTGGGACACGAAGGTCGCAACCACATTATTATCAAGCGAACGGAAAAAGATCCGTACTCATCCAAGAAATAGGATAGCGGGGAAAAACAGAGGCTGCTGACATTGCCCTTTCTTGATAACTAATATCATTAAGGGTTGCCAACACGACAAAATAAAAGAACGATCCGGGGTACAAACATGTCCATCACCGAAACGATAGGCGGGACTGAAATAAAGACATCGGCGCAATACCTGAGCACCATTTTTACAAACAGTGTCGAGATCACTTGGCATCACTCTACTAGGACAGAAATGACACCAAACAGCGAAAGAAAAAGGAACTAGAGAAATGCAAAGGTTGAGCTGTAGCGGATCTGAAACGATGCCAGCTACACTCACCAGATAAACCGTTAGCACAACTCCTAAGGCTATATGCATGCTATGCAACCAAAAAATGCAGCAACCAAATGCGATCATCAAGGCAGACTCTATACTACCGATTTCTGCCGGTTTCTACTACTCGCACTGAATAGGGCGTCCTACATCCAGAACTGCTCTGATACCAAGCCTGTGGCTCCCTGGCTCAGGGACACCGGAATGCCCCGCATTCCAGCCCAGAGATCGAGGAGAAGTCTATGGAATACGGCATAGCTTGACATAAAACAAATCATCACTTATTACAAGAATAATAATACAAAGTTCTGATGTTACCAAGGATCACATCAGCACGGCGACACTACACCTGTGATACTACACTTTCTCTATGCTAGCAGCGGAACAACTCAAAGCAGCGGAAATCTTCTAGCAGCGGAACAACAACGAAGGTGGTGAACTCCACTCCGCAGGGACTCTGGCTGGGACACGATCTAGCTCGCACGAATGGAAACCACGACAAGCAATCAATCAATCACGGCATCACCTGCAATCTGGCATGACACGCCAGGTCAGTACAATGAATGTACTTGCAAGCTCACAACAACCAAAAACATCAAGGCAAGACAACAACATAGCATTAAGCAGGTTCATTAAATTAACAGCTACCATGATACAACAAAACTTCTAAGCATGATATGAAGCTACTACAATACTGATAAATCACCATCTCTCAAACCGTGATCCTTACGGCGGTCACAACCACGACCAATATTTGGCCTCAAACTATGATCCTTACGGTGATCACAACCATGACCAATAAATGGCCCGTGATCCTTATGGTGATCAGAACCACGACCAATAAATGGCCCGTGATCCTTACGGCGATCACAACCACGACCAATACTTGGCCAATCTGTACTGCTCCAAATATCCAGATCTAAATCACCTAGAAGTTATTCTGTCATGTGAGTGTTGATCGAACGGTGTGACCTAGTACGAACCCATGCCCATGACCTAGTACGAACACACACTCGGCAGAGGTAGCGCACTGTACCCACACCACGGAACCCATGGCCTTGCACTCCCATTCTGGTGGACCAACGACATTCAGACAAAACTGATCTACTGCCGTGACACTCTCCCGGCCACTCCGACTCACTCCCCTCTGGGCTAAGTCATGGGTGGCCCCGTGTCTACCACAAGACACAACGACCACCGTCATGGCCCGTCCCACACGGGGACACGGGTGCAAAAACTTAACAACGGGCTCACAAGGTTATGCCTGCTTACCGGGCTAGGGTATAGCACGCCCATAACCTTCCCTAGTTGGAGGCACCGGCGAGAGGCACGACAATAGACCGCATTAGGGCCGTCCCATACAGGCAAATGTGGTTGCACTGGAAAAGTCCGGTTCGGCGGCACCTGGCCAACTTAATGACGGAATTTATCCCCAAAAATATAACCATGATAACTGATACTCTGATGTCAACTATCAAACTATATTCCAAGTCATAGCAATATCCAACAATAATCCAAGCATAATATCATCATCTAAAAATACTCCAAGGGTAGCAGAACACTACTATCATGATGAATCTGACAACAGTAATACTACTACTCCAATGACCAGAATAAAGCTATTCAGCTAAGATCCACATGAAACCATCATCTCCGAAAATAATACTCCAAGCAACAGAACATCAACTAGCATCATGAAAATAATCATACTAACCACTAATAATCCAAAGGTAGCATGATATCCAAAGTAATACCCCAAAACATACTAACAGATATCATCACGAAACAATCATAATATCGGCCACTAATACTCCAATGGCAACATGATACTCATCAACTACACAAATAACTCCTAGTAATCCAAGCAATAGCATGGCAACAACAAGATCAAAATGATACTCCAAGAAAATGCCATGCATAGAGTTGTGTTGCTAAAGCAATATTTAAACAAGTTAAAAATGAATTAAACCATGTCACTGCATTACAGTGATGCAAATGGAGGGTGTGGCTTGCCTGGGGTGGAATAAATCACCAGGAGAAAAGTGCAAGAAGCTCGCAGAAAGAATCGCCGAAAATCGTACTCTCTCGGAGGGGGCTGAAGCGGGAAAGGGCATAATGGTCATTTTCACTATGTCAAACCATAGTGAAAATGAAACCAACAGAACGGACTCGACGAAACAAAGAAGTGAGC
The DNA here is from genome assembly GCA_963921465.1 of Triticum timopheevii. Lineage (NCBI taxonomy): Eukaryota > Viridiplantae > Streptophyta > Magnoliopsida > Poales > Poaceae > Triticum > Triticum timopheevii. Next base: position 264,147,164 of record OY997266.1, read on the forward strand.
GTTGGTTTCACCTGATTTAGAGCTACCGTTAAAAAGTTATGTGGGTTTGACTGCCAGGGACCTATCTGTAAACATTTACCCACAAATAAGTCCCTGAGTGGGTAAGACAGAAGCGTAAAATTAGAAATACGCTTATGGTCAGCGAAAACGTACTTGCCCAAAATGCGCTTGCACTTGCCACGTCGGCAGGGATGGGGCCGGCCTCTGGGTCGCTGACGCTTGGGGCCCGCGGGGTCCACGCGCGGTCAACGCCCTCCTCCCGCTCCTCCTTCTTTCCCCGACGGGAGCAGGGGAGGGGCGAGGCAGTGGCGCGGCCGGCACCGGCCCCAGCAAGTCCAGTCACCTCCGGCCAAACGGAGGCCACCGGTAGGCTCGGGAGGACCGGCCACACCAGTTCCCAAGGTCAGCCAGCACCGGGGAGGGGCGGGACGACCGCGAGGAGAGGGGAACAGAGGCGGCTCCAGCGGCGGTTGGACTTGAAGACAGAGGTTTTTTCTACTCCGGCGAGAGGGCGAGGGGTGGAAGAGGTGCACCGAGGAGTGGGGAAGAGGAAAATGGTGGCAGAATGGAGTGAGGGGACTTGGCTCATCCGAATTTAGCTAGAGCACCGCGGCAGCTATGGCAGCGATGGGGGGCACAGAGAGCTCCTGGAGCTCGAGCGAGTGGACGGGGAGGGAGCTGGGAGTGAGGCAATTCCAGTGGTGAGGTCGAGAGGCCTCGGGTGGGCTTAAATAGCCGTGGGGCGAGGGGGCCGAGCTGGCACCGCCGCGGACGCGTGCTCGCGCACATGAACTCGGGGGCAAACAACAGGGAGGGCACAGAGGAGAGCTTACAGGGAAGAGACGGCCAAGGGAGGGGTAGAGGAAGAGGCCGAGCGCCATTAAAGCTCAGTCGGCCACAGTGCGCCTGTGGGTGTGCGGCGACGAGCGCTGACGGAGGGGCTGATGGAGGGGGATAGGGCTCCAAGAGGACGGCGACGACGCGGGCTATCTGCTGGACATACTCACGAGCGCGAAGCCGACGAGAGGGGGAGGGGGTCCCGCACAAATTGCAACTAGACGCGGCCACTACACAGAGAGCGCGTGCACAGGCACGCCATTGTCGTGGTCCCCGCGTGCGCTGGCATCAAAAAGAACCAAATGGCTGGCCAATGTTGTCTAGTGGTAAGTCCTTTGAAGGTTGGTTTCAACTGAGGTGGTAGTTTGGTTAAAACTGCTATGGTTAAATGGTTATCACCCTCTGAATTTTACTATAGTAAACTTGGGTGAGCACTGGTGATCAACGGGGAGGGTTTTGGGAGCAATGGAGTTGTCTGCGAGGTTGAGGTAAAGAAGGACTTTCATCCTGGTAAGTTTGAGGAGAAAAGGACCAAGAATGAATATAATTGCTTCACAACTGCATTTTTGGTCCAGAAATGAAGATCAATAAGATGCACTCACATGGAGTGGCAACTTGGGCTAAGATTGGGCAAGGCAGAGTCATTTGGTCTTATGAAGATGCTCAAAAAGTCTCATACCATTTGGCAAAGCCAAACTGGTACTTGCTTCACAAACATCTCCTCTGGACAGAAACTGGGAATAATTTTGGTGATCAAATGGATCAATGAAATGATGCAAAATTGGGTGGAGAGATGTTTTATGGGTATAAGAATGATCTGGTAATTTATCAGGATTTTTAAAAGCAACATAAAATACACTTGCTTCACAACCTGAAAATATTGCCCGAATCAAAGATTTGTTCCTATGCTCACATAGAGGATTGGATGGGTCTGAAAATGGGGAGAGGGGGTTAATATGAGAACATTAAGGAGTGTGCAAAAGTTCAACTCATTTGGGTACTCCTAGCTAGTACTTCTTTCACAAAGCCTTCTGTCTGACAGAAACTTTGAAAATTCATTGAGGAAGATTGGCTAGGCAAATAAAGTTGAACTTGTGCATGGGGAAATTATTTGGACATATAAACATGCCCAAAAAGGTTGGGATCCACTAGGAAAATATAAATGACACTTCCTTCACAAAGTGCCATTAAGGGCAGAATAGAAAAATAATTATTGGGGAATTTGTTTTTGAACTGGCCAAGGCAAGGTTAGGGTATATTTGAGATATATATGACCCAAAGGAATTATGAGAATTATTTGGGGATTTTTGGATGGACAAAAATATAGGTTGCTTCACAGCCTAGGGCAGATAGAGTTATTCCTTTAATGAAAAAGGAATTTTCCCTAGAAAAGAATTTTAGGGTTTGGTAAAGGAGTGAAGTGACATGATCTTGGCAAGGTTTTGAGAATGATGAGTCACTTGGGAGGGAGAATGAGGATGATTTCCCAGGTGACAAGGCCACAGAACCACTCCAAAAATAAAAAGAGAGCAAAAACCAAATAAATCAAAAGAAAAAGAAAAAGGCCAAAATCCAGGCTGTTACCACTTGGCCTTTTTGGCAGTGCCGGTGTTGTTGGATCCCTTGACGACAAGCACAGTCTTGCCCTTGCGCTTTTTGTCATGGCGTCGGCCCTTCTTTGCTGGGGCGGCGGTGTCATCTGTGGAGTCGGTTTCCGCGCCGGTGTCCTCACAGGGGTACTTCTTCCCCTCTTCAGCCCGAGCGCACCGATTGGCCAGAACATAAAGCTCGGCCACATCCTTGACCTTGTTCATTGACAGTTCCTCACGCATCTTGCGGTTGCGCACATTCTGACGGAATGCACTTATCACGGCGGCGGGATGAACGTCTGGGATGTTGTATTGTACTCGGCTGAACCTTTGGATGTACTTGCGTAGCTTTTCTCCTTCCGTCTAGGGGATGATATGAAGATCGCTTGCCTGGCCATGAGCTTTATGGCCTCCAGTGAAGGCGCCAACAAACTCATGACGCAGATCCGACCAAGAAGAAATGGAGTCCACCGACAAGTGCATCAACCATGACATAACATTGGGCTTGAGCGCCAATGGGAAGTAATTGGCAAGCACCTTATCGTCGTAGGCTCCAGCAGCTTGCATCACGATGGTGTAGATGCTGAGGAACTCCGACGGGTGAGTCTTGCCATTGTACTTCTCTCCAACGTCGGGCATGAACGTGCGGTTGGAGGGCCACTGGAACTGCCGCAGCTCATGGGTGAAAGCCGGACAACCCACCTCGTAGGGTAGGCCACTATAACCTCCCGGTGCTGGGTGGTCCATAGTGGGCCCTGGTTACATTTATAGTCTGCTGTAACTTGTTGTTATCTTGCTCCAAACTTGCTAAATAATGTTGCTGTCAGCCTGTTAACATTAAGTTTAGTTTTGCCATGAGCTTTGCTAGTGATCCATGCACCCTATGAACTTGTTCTTGCCATGTTTAGCTTCATAAACATGTATTCTTACTATTGGTTACCTTGTCATGCCATTAATTGCTCTGTGGTAAGTGGTACAAGCTCACCAATATGCCTTCTTATTGTTGTTCCTGGCATGTATGAATCCGTCATATCATTTGCCATGTTTGCATGGATGATTCCATGTTTTCTGTTGATATTTAGAATTAGTTCAGTAAGGGTGTTTTGTTCTTTGTCTTTATTATTAGTACGCCATGCCTTTTGTTGCCATGTTAAGTTCCTGTAACATGTTGTTTGATAGCTCTAAACATTGCAACCTGATGTTATTTCTGCTAAGTCTGAAACTGTTATAATTTGCAATCTTTCCATGTCCTTTTGAGCATGTTCTAGTGATTTCTGGAGATAGCTCAGTGTTCATATTTTGTCATGCTTTACTTGTACTTCATGCTCATGCCTTTTGTTATTATGTTGAGGTGCTGTAGCATATTGTTTTGATGCTTGCTATATGACTAGTTGCTGTTTTGGACAGCTTGTCCTTTAAACTTGTATTGTGTGTATGTGTTGAACCGTTGCTCCGTATTGAGTGTGCTCTATATGAAACTTGCTTAGAATTGAATGAAGTTTAATATTATCATGTTCCATCCTTGATTTGAGGTGTTTGCTTGATGTTTGTATGCATTTTGCATCAATGCGATGTTTAACTTGTTTTGCTCATATCTTCTAGGCTGTAGCTCCGAATTAAATGAACTTTATATGTAACTTGACTTGTTGCATCTTAACTTGTTGTTTAACAACTTGAACATAAGGTTTATTCAGTTCTAGACCAATTTCTAAATTTGCATATGAGGACTTACCAGAATTGTTATATGTTGTTTCCGGCCTCATTTAAACTTGCCTTGATGTGTTGCTCTTGTTTGCATCATCTCTTGCCATGAGTAGCTTCATGTAGCCTTTGTCATGCATCATACTTGAGTGTGCATCATGTCATGTATATGTGTGGTGTGTTTACCATGTTGTGTGCTTCTTCTCGATAGTTCATGTTTCGTTGCGATTGTGACGATTCGTTCGTCTACGCTTGGTTCGGCTTCATCCGTTCGTCTTCTTCATGGACTCGTTCTTCTTCCTAGCGGGATTTCAGGCAAGATGACCGCTTCCTTGGATCTCACTACTATCATTGCTATGCTAGTTGCTTTGTTCTATCGCTTTGCCATGCTACCTATCTCTTGTTGATCAAGCCTCCCAAATTGCCATGTCAGCCTCTAACCTTTTCACCCTCCCTAGCAAACCGTTGCTTGGCTATGTTACCACTTTGCTCTGCCCCTCTTATAGCATTGCTAGTTGCAGGTGAAGTTGAATATTGCTCCATGATGGACAGGATTATGTTGGGATATCACAATATCTCTTATTTAATTAATGCATCTATATACTTGGTAAAGGGTGGAAGACTCGGCCTTATGCCTGGTGTTTTTTTCCACTCTTGCCGCCCTATTTTCCTTCATACCGGTGTTACGTTCCCGGATTTTGGGTTCCTTACGCGGTTGGGTGATTTATGGGACCCCCTTGATAGTTCGCTTTGAATAAAACTCCTCTAGCAAGGCGCAACCTTGGTTTTACCATTTGCCTCACCTAGCCCTTTTTCCCTTGGGTTTCCGGAGCCCGAGGGTCATCTTTATTTAACTCCCCCCCCCCCCGGGCCAGTGCTCATTCGATTATTGGTCCGAACTGAGCTTCCTGCAGGGCCACCGCAGGGAAACTTGAGGGTTGGTTTTACTCGTAGCTAGCCTCATCCAGTGTTGCCCTGAGAACGAGATATGTGCAGCTCCTATCGGGATTTGTCGGCACATCGGGCGGCCTTGCTGGTCTTATTTTACCATTGTCGAAATGTCTTGTAAACCGGGATTCCGAGACTGATCGGGTCTTCCTGGGAGAAGGAATATCCTTCGTTGACCGTGAGAGCTTGTGATGGGCTAAGTTGGGACACCCCTGCAGGGTATTATCTTTCAAAAGTCATGCCCGCGGTTATGTGGCATATGGGAATTTATTAATGTCTGGTTGTAGATAACTTGACACCAAATACGATTTAAAACGCATCAACCGCGTGTGTAGCCATGATGGTCTCTTTTCGGCGGAGTCCGAGAAGTGAACACGGTTTTGGGTTATGTTTGACGTAAGTAGGAGTTCAGGATCACCTCTTGATCATTGCTAGCTTCACGACCGTTCCGTTGTTTATCTTCTCGCTCTTATTTGCGTAAGTTAGCCACCATATTATGCTTAGTCGCTGCTGCAACCTCACCACTTTACCCCTTCCTTTCCCATTAAGCTTTGCTAGTCTTGATACCCATGATAATGGGATTGCTAAGTCCTCGTGGCTCACAGATTACTACAACAACAGTTGCAGGTATAGGTTATGCGATGATCATGACGCGAGAGCGATGTTCGCTTGTTTTGGAGTTCTTCTTCTACTTCTTCTTCGATCAGGGGATAGGTTCCAGGTCGGCAGCCTGGGCTAGCAGGGTGGATGTCGTTTGAGTTTCTGTTTGTGTTTCATCCGTAGTTGGATGGTGCTCTTATGTATGATGATGTTGTATTCGTGTGGCATTGTATGCCTCTTGTATGTATCCCCATCTATTATGTAATGTTGATGTAATGATATCCACCTTGCAAAAGCATATCAATATGCGGTTCTATCCTTGGTGGGACCTTCGAGTCTCTTTAGGATAGTATCGCATATTGGGCATGACAGTACCGGCAAGATAACCTACCGAGGGAACTCGTTTATTTGAAATATAGAGGTATTCCACCTCTGCATCGACATACACATGCACGAGTCCCTGACAAGGTCCATCTTTTTCATTAACACGTAGATCAAACAAGTACAGACCTTACAGGACAGAAACATGGATTCAAGAGATTACATTATTTGAACTAAAATTTGGCAAGTGCTTGCAGATTTAAGATTGGAAAAAGATAAGTGTCCCATAAACTCCTCCCCCTATCCCCTCTTGTTCTAGGTATTGCAGTGGAAATGGATGCGGAAGGAGGAGCGCTCAAGCAGGAACCCACTCCAGTCCTATCATGGCCTGCTAGGTGTAGCCTGACAGGACCGGGAGTGGTGAGGCTACGAAAGAGGAGGGCAGGAGGAGCGGCTCGGCGGTCCACTGGTCACCACCTCCAGGGCTAGTTAGAAGCCCCAACTCGAGCACCGACAGGAAAGACCGTCGGGCTCAGCTGGAAAAGTACTGGAGAAGGCAAAGGCGCCAAGAGAGCGCCACCCTTTCCTGGCGACTAGGAAGCCGGTGATGATGGTGCCAGGAAGAGGAGTTAAAGAATGGAAAGATGAGGTGGCAGGTCGCCAGTATGAGACGAACGTGTCGGTGCTATCGTACTCTGACCTGACCGCCTGCCTCCCGCCTTCTCCGTCTTCCCTGGCTTCATCTTCATCATCACCTCTCCAAGGAGATGTCGACCTCTCGGTTCGATACCTCCCCCAAGGAGATGGCCAGCGAGTGGAGCAGCCAGGACGCCCGGGGTGCAACGCTCCCCACCTTGCCGGTAGGAAGGCGCCCTCCATATCGACATCAACACCAGTTCCAAGGAAAGGGGCAGTACTGGGATTTCTAATGATCCCAGGCCCTATGCGTTGCACCTGGCCCCGGGGTCACTCATCGACTCACTCCCTGAGCGTCAACATGGTTACTTGGCATCATCAACTCTAAGCTAGGGCCCGGGACCTGGCCCCGGGCTCCTCTTTTCAGCATACCCAAGACGAAGTGAAATATGGAGGAAGAGAGGGATGTGGGTGAATGCCTCCACTCTTTCCCCGCTCCTCATTTTATAGGCGAGCTGAGAGGGTGGGGGCTGATTCCCCGATGGGTAACCGCTGCCCTCCTCCGCCAATTCAAGAGAACCGGGCCCTGCCTTGATGCTCTTCCACACCACGCGCCTCCATTACCTACCTCGCTCAATGCATGCGGCATACGTGGCTAAGGATAAGGGCATGGTGGGAAGAGTGAATTGGCAGTTACTCGCCCGTGCGTTTAAGTCATTTCATGGGCCATTACAAGGATGACCCCACCAAGATTGGCATTACATGACGTGTGGAAAAACCGAAAACTGACCCGAATTCAAGATAAAGAAGATCTCAAAGGGTGGAGCCGTTCTTGCACTCCTTCCTGTGCACTAGGTAGGACCTGCCCCGACGACGCCCAGTGGCGCATTCATGCCAGGCCCGGGGGCTCCAGTCGGTGCAACAAACCTTGGGTCTGTTGCCCTGACCGTGCATAGGCACAAAAGCAACGATTGCAACACCGAGATCAAGCCAAGCAAGAAGGATCAGTTCATCAAAGGGTCCAAGTGCAGATAAAGAAGATCAAGATAAGCCAAAGAAGCAAGATACTGGGAAGGGAAGAACCTCCCTTGCCGGGAAGGTGAGCCCGGCAGGTTAGGTTTTCCTCGGAGGCGCACTTCCAGGTCGTCCCGGCAGGCCCTACCGGGGCTTGCGGAGTCCAACCACTCCGCCGCTCCACCTCACGAGCAACGCAAGTCATATATCAGTGTTGTGTCAAGCCCCAAGATGACTAAGTGTCTGCTCTTTGCCACATGGCAGCCACTTCCTACAGCAAATACCTCCATATGACACCCATCGTGAGACGTGTCAAGCAAGCAGGCGCAGAGCTGGCAATATAGCCCGACAAGGGCTGCCGGGCTCGATGTGATGTGAAATTAGGCGGCACATTTAATGCATCCTGTCAGCCTGTAGAGTTAGGTATGATAGCATTGTTTGCTATCTAATCAGTATGTAAAGACCGATTTTCCACTATGGTGACCACTTAACCTATAAAAGGAGGCCCATGCAACTGTAGAAAGGGTTCGCGAGGTTGGCAAGCATAGCCCCTCACATATTCATATGCACGTAGCCACTTTGCCTCGAGGCAACCCTGCCGGGCAAGCGCACTGCGACCACCACCACCTTTTCCACCATCAATCCACCAAAGTAGGAGTAGGGTTTTACGCCTCGTGGTGGCCAGAACCTGGGTAAAAACCGCCCGTGTGATCTCTGCCGCGCTGCGCTATGCTTCTCTGCTCTTTGTGCAATGTGTCCATCCCCTCGCCGAACTAAAAGGGGCTCATAGCCCCATAGGTGGCCGTGGATCCTCCACGAGACCTCTTGACTCGCCAAGTGCGTGGTATGAGCGGAGGGCCCTAAGCCAGCGATCGCAATTCCCTTTGTTAGGAGGGAATCAGATGATCCCAATTCCAAGTTCCCGCTATTATGTGATGTGTTCCCACTAAATGAGTCAGCTAAAAAACAACTACTTGTTTTTTTTCTATCTGCATTTACAAAAAGTGACCCACCAACATTAACTGTGACACAGAGTCTCGTCGCATAAAATGTACATGCCTAATGACGGCCCAATACGTCGCCGAAAATCAGCCCAAAATGTTGTCAAAGTTGAAGAGGGCGTTACCCGGACGGGAGGGGGACCTCATGACGGTGGACTGTCATGAAAAATGATCTTTGGAGATGTTTCAGGGGAACCACATTGGCATCTACAAGTCGTCTCGCATGCAATCTGCCATGCTTACTGGGACCCATAACACAATGGCACAAAGTCAAAGTAGACGCGTCGCCCCACAATGGTGCCAAATTAAAAATGGCGGGCTGCCTGTTACATCTTCAGATAAGTGTCAGATGTTATCGGCTCGGGAGGAGACGAACGGTCATACTTGAGACTCATGATGAGTGTCTGTGACGTGTGGGGTGCTGGAATTTTGTCTATTTCGGGCCAGCCCAATAGTAGTTTCAGGAATTCCTAATAAATCCTAGAGGCCCACGCAGCAAATTCGTGCAAGGAAAGAGGTGTAACTAAAGTTTACTCCCACATTGCTAGTTTGGTTGGAGTTGGACCTCCTTATAAGGGAGGATGTTTCCCCACATGTATGAGCATGAGAACAAGAGGGACATTCATGCATGCTCTGCTCCTCCTCTGCTGCCAACCTCGCCACGCCATGCCTCATCATGATGCGCCCCGGGTTGCGAGAACGAGCCGATGTCTAAATTTTTGCCATGCATGATTGGTATACGAAAGGTCACTCGGAAGCTAAAAGTTTTTGCTGTAATGGATATTGAATACGAACGTTGCACCCTTCGGCCACTGCATGTTCGTTTTGTCTCCCTCTTTCTCTTCAGCTCCCGACGTAGCCTATTTGCCGCCTTCTCATGTGCCTATAAAAGAGAGGTCGCTCCTCTCTAGTGAGACACATCAGAACATAATCTTCCTCTCGCCACCGTTCTTGAGCACTAAGCTACTGCTATGATCTTCCCCATCCCAGCATGCGGGATGCACCATAGGTTGAGACAATAGGCCTTCGAAACCCCACCGCTTTGAGTCCTGTACGGGAGAAGGGCGATAAGGTTTTTGGGGAGCGCTCCGCATGACTACTGACTTCTTCGTCACGGACGCCTCGGATTCTGACGACTACTTCCCCAACGACAACTTCTTCCCTGACGTCGACAACCTCTTCGATAACATGGATGGCGAGGACACCGACCCCAAGACTAGTGCTTCTGCCGTTGTTGCATATGACTTCGTGTTCTCTCTGTTTAATATCTCGCCTCAGTTTCTTGCTCTACCATTTCTGGTTCTAGACTCTGTTCTACATATGATCTCTTCTAGTTCATATATGCACATGCCATTTGCTGTCCCATCTTTAGATTACATGACTTGTTTCATCTCTATTGTTATAGTCACGTTTTACCTACTATTTCTGTTAATAAAATCGTATGGTAAATGCTTGTATTTCCAACAATCCAAAAACCTTATTATAGGCAATTTACCCCGAGTGGTTTTGTTGCTTCCATGAGACCTCCTATGTTTGAGGGTATCCACTATAAGAGGTGACTCATGAGAGCAGTCTTATGGTTTCAAACCGTGAGTTGCTATGACGCCACTCTTGGCAAACCCAAAGCAGAATATGATGCTCAATAGGAAGAAGCTTTTTAGAAAATGGATACCCTGTTTAAGGCTGCTCTCTTGAGTGTTCTTGGTGAGAACATATTTGATGCTTATGCGTCAATTGACAATGGAAAAGTTATGTGGGACGCACTTGAGGCCAAGTTTGTGGTCTCGGACGCCGGCACTGAGCTGTACATCACGGAGCAATTCTATGATTACAGGATGAATGATGAGAACTCCATGGTTGAGAAACCTCACGAGATACAGTCATTTGCTAGAGAACTTGAGCACTTCAACTGTATGTTGCCGGACAAGTTTGTTGCTGGAGGCATCATCACTAAACTTCCTCCCTCGTGGAGGAACTTTGCTACCTTAATGAAACATAAGAGGCAGGAGTCACTACAAAAAAAGACACATCCATGACATTTTGGGCCGAACGAAAAAAATTATGTCATACTTATGACACTTCTATGACGATAATTGTGACAAAACCCGGTATCATCATAGATGTGGTGGGCTCCTACTTCTATGACAAAAAATCATGACAGAAAATGGGTTTTCTTCCTGGGCGGGCTGGAGACGCAGCTGCATGGCATTCTTTAGGCCGTCCATGACGGAAAAAACCGTGGTAGAAGCGAGGGCGAGGAAAATTTCGGGGAGTTCTCGGTTACGGTGGGTGGTCGGGGGCCGAGCGATGCGTGTTTCTCTCGTACACGTACGCGCGTGTGTGCGAGGCGTTGGCTCTAACTGAACCCGAGCGAGGCATTGGGCTCTAACTGAACCCGAGCGATTGCACTGCAGGCTACGCATTACTGAACCCGAGCGATCGATCGATGGCTGTTAACTGAACCCGATCGAGCGATTCCTTTGGTACTGCTGCTAACTGAAGCCGATCGATGCTCCCTCTAGATGAACAGTGAGTGTTGCGGGGGGGGGGGGGGGGGTGAACAGTGAGCGGTGGGGTGGATGCAGGACCCCCTGGTGTTGCCTCTGGATGAACAGGATGACCCCGTGGAGGGCTGGATGAACAGTAGACGCTGAAGGGGTGCCCGTGGAGGGGTGGTTGAACAGTAGCCGGTGGAGTAGCGCGCGGTGGAGGCTGGATGAACCGGACCCCATGGAAGCTGGAGGAGGTCGACGGTAGCCCGTGGAGGCTGGAGGAGGTCGATGGTGGAGACGAACAGTATCCCGTGGAGTCCCGTTTTGCGGTACGCCACACCCCTCCCGATGAACAGGACCCCCTTTTCGACTATAGCGCTCCAACACAAGTCCGTTTCGTCCGTTTTGCGGTACGCCACACCCCCCCCCCCCCCCCCGATCAACAGGACCCCTGTTTCGACCGTAGGAGGTCCGTTTCCTCTGTTTTGCGGTACGCCAGACCCCTCCTGATGAACAGGATCCCATTTCGAACGTGGCCGGTCGAACACAAGGTCGTTTCCTTCATTCTGCAGTACGCCAGGCCTCGTTTCCATCGCATGTTCCGTCCAAGCCGGTTGGCTCCCACGCGTTCTGTTGCCTCCCGATGAACACGACGCATTCAGTTTCCTCCCCATGAACATGACGCATTCTGTTGCCTCCCCATGAACACGACGACGACGTTGTTTCTCTGTTCCGACCCAGCCATGTACATGAGCCTTGGCCGTACGTATGCGCGAGTAGGCGTTCGAGACCCCGCCCGTATGTACACATACGTGTCCGTATTTTCTTTCTTGCACACTGGCCGCTGTACGTACGTGTACATGCTACGTGTGCGCCTCTACTACAACACGTACGCGCCTCTACTACAACACGTGTGCGCCTCTACTACGACACGTGCGCGCCTCTACATCCACCAGTATGTACATACACGTTTGCGACTAGAATGACAACGCTACGTACGCTTCGACCAGGTGGGTCCCGACAGTCAGGCACTTCCTTGCGTGCGAAGATGTAGCTGGTGGGTCCCAGCAGTCAGGGGGGTGAATCGTTCGTTTCGGACGCACTTCCTTGCGTGTGAAGATGTAGCTGGTGGGTCCCAGCAGTCAGGTGGGCGAATCGTTTTTTCTTTGCCTGGACACACTTCCTTGCGTGCGAAGATGTAGCTGGTGGGTCCCAGCAGTCAGGGGGAAACGTTTTTTTCACGAAATACAGTGGCCCGTCCAGTGGGTTCCAGCTGTCAGGTGGAGGAATCATTATTTTCCGCGTAATAAGGAGGCACTTCCTTGTTGCGGCCGTGGACCCAGCTGTCAGCCTCTCCACGTACAGTCCATGTCCGACGGAAGTCGTTCCTTGACCACGTTGACCACGCCACGCCGAGAGCACCACGGCGGTGGACGACGGTGATGCCTAGGAAGGGGACGATGCGGAGCCGGGGAAGACGCGGTAGTGGAAGCCCGCGCAGAGAGGAGTACGAGGGTTCACTTGTTTGGCTGTGGTATGAGGCTGCCGTCGCCGCAGGGCCTGGCCAGCGGTGGGAATAGTAGGGGGCGGTGAGGACTCCGCGGCAGCATAATCGGCTACAGGAGGTAGGAGCATGCAGCACGACCGGCGCTGCTTTGGGCGGCTGGAGAAAGAAGACCAGAGGTTGAAGAAGCACTACGGCCGTTGGATGGACATCGCATGGTCACTGGAGCTAGAATCGTTCATATTTACTAAGTTGATAAAGCCCTCCGCGTCGGTGTACTAAAGTAGGGGTACCTTAGTATCCCAAACTTGTGCACGGGCAGTCGCAGCGACCCGCGGCAGGCCTTGCCAGGCGTCCGCCAAGATCCTCAGCGGCTACTTTGATGCCATTCAAGAACAGAGTACTTAAGCTAAGGCCCCGGCAAGAGGAGCTTGCCGAAGGCCAACCAAGGCCCCGGCGAGAGCAGCTTGCCAGGAAGGCCCACCAAGGCCCCGGCAAGAGGAGCTTGCCGGGAAGAAGATAAGACCCCGGCAAGAGGAGCTTGCCGGGAAGGCCACTCAAGGCATTCCAAGAAAACTTGCCGCGACGCCCGCGCGTCCCGGCAAGGCCCGGCGAGCGGCAAGCTTGCTGGTGTGACAAGATAAGGGCCGCGGCAAGGCGCTTGCCGCGGCAAGGCTGTCACTCTGCGCCCGCGCTCCAGCGCATCCGACGACGTGTCGCCACAAGATCGCTCCTGGTGCACGTGGCGGGTAGCTGTACAGCATGGCGGTGCGAGGTGGCAAGCGAAGCAGACAAGGAGGCCATCGTGGCGATCGGTGGCGCTCCTAATGGTCGTTTCCTTGCACTGTTGGGGCAACCGGACGGGCATTAAATGCCCTTGTCCCCTGCCGTCAGAGTTAGGTAGGGGACACTGTTGGTAGCAGTTGTACCAACCCGCGTTTTTACCTTTCAACCCCTCTTTCTACGCCGCCACCTGTCGGTGACCCCTTTAGCCTATAAAAAGGAGGCCCATGCGCACGTAGAAGGGGTTCGGGGGGGTTCAGGATTTCGGTTCCGCAGCTTGGGGGTTCGGAGAGTTTGGGGTTCGGCTCACTCGAGACTAGGAGAGGGTCGACTCATTCGAAACCTGAGAGCACCCGCGCTCTCAAGCAAGAACAGAATACAAACACACAAAGCAGCAGTAGGAGTTTTATCTCTCCGGAGAGCTCCGAAGCTGGGTAAAAAAACCCCGTGCGCTCTCGCCTCGATCTGCTCTTCGTGCGCCCTCTGCCCCCTTGCCGGACTAAAAAGGGGCCCTGCCCCATAGGTGCTTGCTCCCCAAACGTGGCGACATCTCTGGCGTGCCAGGTAGGGGGTGCGTCGAGGGCGTGCGAACCTGATCCGGCGTTTGCGCGCGCTACATCAGCATCTTCATCGACATGCCACCGAAGAAGAAGGCTTCGGAGGTGGCCGCTCCGTCCGCGTCTATCCTACCGCCACCGGAGCAAATGGGCGGTGGGGTAGACGCCGGCGGAGGAGCGGGCGCCAGCGGAGGGACTCACATCATCACTCGGTCCAAGGACAAGGCCCCGCAAGCTTCAGCGTCTGTACATCCGCCGCACCCCTCCCAGGAGGTGCAGGATCGACAGCGCCACGGTGCTCCAAGCACCGTACTCGCACTAGAACAAGGCCAAGCTGGTGGGTCGCGGGACGCTCAAGGCCAACATGCGCGACAACATGCTGGCGCGAGCGCGAGACGGTCGCCTGGGCGAGATGTTGCTCCTTCTAACAATGTTAGAAGTCTGAGCATATCCCGCACCTCGCGTCGCTCACCACCGCCGCCCAAGACTCCAGAGGAAGCGCTGGCCCGAGCCCAGCTGCTTCTAGATTACCCTCCAACGTCAGACAAGATCGACGACTGGAGGGCTACCATTTAGAGCCTTATCGGCTTCGCCAATGGCGACAAGCCCCGGCAACCGAGCGCATCGAAGCCCCGGAGAGACGCCCAGGCGCAAGCCGATGCCGATAAGACCGCTGGGGGTGCCACCACCGTGTACTCCCCACCACAAAGGCCAAGATCGCCGACTCGCCGGGCCAACCTCAACGCCGATTCCACCGCGTCGTCGGACCCGCGAGTTCGCCGCGACCAACGCCAAGTTCTCCAAGAACGACGACAAGAAGACGCTCGTACTCGCATCGAGCGCCGAAGAGAAGCACGGCGTCAGTCAGACCAGCGCGCTGGGCCCACTGTTGATATGCACGCGCCGGGGGAACCAGGGGACTTGCCGTACGCGGTAGGTTGCCCTGCGTTCACCCGTGAGCTGCGGCAGGTCCAGTGGCCCAGTACCAAAAACATCAAGCCAGATGTACCCGAGAAGTACGATGGCAGGATACATCTGTCGGAGTTCCTCAGCGTCTACACCATCGCGGTGCAGGCTGCCGGGGGGCGTGACGAGAAGATCCTCGCCAACTACTTCCCGCTGGTGCTCAAGCCCAACGTCAGATCTTGGCTAATGCACTTGCCGGACAACTCCATCTCTTCGTGGGCGGACCTGTGTCATCAGTTTGTCGGCGCCTTCACGGGCGGCCACAAACCCCATGGCCAGGAGAGCGATCTTCATCTGCTCGCCCAGAAGGAAGCAGAACCCCTGCGCAAGTACATACAGAGATTAATCCAGGTGCAGCGCAACATCCCAGACGTCCACCCTGCCGCGGTTATCAGCGCGTTCCATCAGAACATGCGTAACCGCAAGATGAGGGAGGAGATGGCGATGTGCAAAATCAGAGATGTCAGCGAGCTATATGCTCTGGTCGACAAGTGTGCACGTGCTGAGGAGGGGAGGAAACTCCCCGGAGAGAGTGCAGGAGCAGAAGGATCTGACAGTGAGGATACCGCCCCGGCGAAGAAGAACTGGAGGCGGAACAACAGAAACAGAAGAGTAAGGATGTGCTAGTCGTCGAGCAGTCCGGCAGTGGAGGTGGCGCCGAGAAGGCCAAAGCCGGTGACTCCGGGGAAGCTGTGGTGGCCGCCGACAAGCAGGACGGCTCCGGCAAGCACTACTGCAAGATCCACCGCACCAAGGGCCACGACCTCCGGGCCTGCAAGAAGGTTGAGCAGCTCGTTGAGCTACAGAAAGCTGAATACGAGCGCCGCGACAAGGAGAAGGCCCAGGGAGGTGGCGGAGGATCCGGCAAGAAGCGTCCCGCCCAGGGAGGGCGCCGCGGCAAGGCCAAGGAGCAGGAAGGAGATAGGCCTCCCCGCAGCCGCGACAAGGACGAAGACGAAGACGAAGATGATGAGATGGAGGAAGATGAGGCCGACGAGCAGGAGTATCAGAAGGCAACAGACGTTTTGTGCATTGACGGCGGTGCCTCTCTGCACACCTTGCACCGCCAACTCAAACAGTTGATGCGGGAGGTGAACGCAGCAGAACCGTCCGTTGAGTCGCGCAAGCCTCAGAAGTGGTCCAGCACGCCCATCATCTTCGATGTTGAGGATCACCCTGACCGCACAACTGCGGTCGGGTGCTTGCCGATGTTGGTTTCGCCAACGATCCGCAACCTCAAGGTCACGAAGATGCTGGTTGACGGCGGGGCCGGCCTGAATCTGATCTCTTCCGCGGTACTCAAGAAGCTCCAGATCCCCGACAGCGAGCTCGAAGAAACCGGCACCTTTCAAGGGATCAACTCGGGAAGGAACAAGCAGAAGGGGAAGATCATGCTGCCAGTAACGTTTGGCAGTGAGCTGAATTTCAGGACAGAGAGAGTCACATTCGATGTTGCCGATTTTCCATTGCCCTACAATGGGATACTTGGCCGTCCAGCGCTTGCTAAGTTCATGGCAGCCTCTCATCACGCCTACAACGTGCTCAAGATGCCCGGTCCAATAAGTGTCATTTCTGTCCATGGCGACAAGAAAGATGCACTTATCTGTACCGACAAAATCTACCGGGAAGCAGCAGCCGCAGCAGAACACAAACCACTTGCCGCTGAAACTCCCAGGGGGAAGAAGAAGACCAAGTCCGGCAAGAGTAGCTCTGATGCCTACTCCGGCAAGCGCACCTCTTCGGAGTGCTGCGCTACCGTCGAGGACGCACCATCGAGCTCCGCCGGCAAGTCCATGTCCGGCAAGAGTAGCTCTGATGCCTACTCCGGAAAGCGCACCTCTTCGGAGTGCTGCGCTATCGTCGAGGACGCACCATCGAGCTCCACCGGCAAGTGCAAGAAGGCAAAGATAGTTTCGCCGCAGACCAAGAAAGTGGCCGCCAAGGAGGACGACACTGGTGGTACCTTCACCATTAGTGCCACACTTGACCCTAAATAGGAAAGCGCGCTCGTTACATTCCTTCGGGCAAATGTCGATGTGTTTGCATGGCAACCATCTGACATCCCCGGTGTTCCCAGGAAAGTAATTGAGCACCACCTTGCCATCTGCCCTCACGCGCGGCCCTTCAAGCAGAGAGTCCGAAAACAAGCAGTAGAACGCCAAGAGTTCATTGCAGAGGAAATCAAGAAATTGGAAGCAGCAGGCTTGGTCCGAGGAGTACTCCATCCAACGTGGTTAGCCAATCCAGTAGTCGTGCGCAAAGCAAACGGGAAGTGGAGGCTTTGTATTGACTTCACTGATGTTAATAAAGCTTGTCCCAAGGATCCATTTCCCTTGCCGCACATTGACCAGATTGTCGACTCCACGGCAGGATGTGATCTGCTTTCATTCCTTGATGCATACTCAGTGTATCATCAGATCTTCATGGCAGAAGAGGATGAAGAGAAAACCGCATTCATTACTCCATGTGGCACGTACTGCTTTGTACGGATGCCTTTCGGACTAAAGAATGCTGGTTCAACATTTGCAAGAGTAGTCAGCCATGCTTTTGAGCCACAGCTACACAAAAATATAGAAGCTTACATGGATGACATAGTGGTCAAGAGCAAGGACAAAGAAACTTTGATCCAAGATCTCGACGAGACCTTCGCAAATTTGCGCAAGATCAACCTCAAGTTGAATCCCGAGAAGTGTGTGTTTGGAGTTCCTTCCGGCAAGCTCCTTGGACTCTTCGTGTCTCAGCGGGGGATCGAAGCCAATCCTGACAAGATCAAGGCCATCGAACAAATCGAAGCACCGAAGCGAGTCAAGGATGTGCGAAGGCTTGCCGGCTGTGTTGCTGCTCTCAGTAGGTTCATCTCTAAGTCTTCTGAGCGCGCCCTGCCATTTTTCAAAATTTTGAAAAAGGCAGGTCCAATGAAATGGACTCCGGAAGCGGAGGCTGCGCTGCAGGACCTGAAGAGATACCTATCCTCTACTCCAACACTTGTCGCACCTAAGCCACAAGAGAAGTTGCTGCTATATCTGGCGGCAACCAATCAAGTGGTTAGTGCTGCGTTAGTAGCGGAGAGGGAGGCAGATGGTGAGCCAGCGACCGCGCAAGCGAGCCCAACGACAAGTAGGGGGCTTCCCCGACAAGCTCTGGCCCGACAAGCCCTGATCCGGCAAGTTCCGGTTCCGGCAAGGATGGATCTGCGCGGCCACAAGAAGAGAAACAGAAGAAGATGGTGTAGCGCCCAGTTTACATTGTCAGTTCCCTTCTTCAGGGGGCTAGATCAAGGTACTCTGGTGTGCAGAAATTGCTCTTCAGCCTTCTCATGGCCTCGAGGAAGCTGCGCCATTACTTTCAAGCGCATAAGATCACAGTGGTCACTCGCTTTCCGTTGAAGAGGATATTGCAGAATCTAGAGGCAACGGGCAGGATTGTCGAGTGGGCACTGGAATTGTCAAGCTTTGGCCTCAAGTTTGAAAGTACTTCAACTATCCAGAGCCGAGCATTGGCGGAATTCATAGCAGAATGGACGCCAACGCCTGATGAAGAAACTCCGGAGAGGAGCATCCCCGTCAAGGAAGCAAGAAAGGAATGGATCATGTACTTCGACGGTGCCTTCTCGCTGCAAGGCGCCGGTGCGGGCGTACTACTTGTCGCACCCACCGGAGAGCACCTCAAGTACGTGGTCCAGATGCATTTTCCCAAGGAGCAAGCAACAAACAATACTGCAGAGTATGAAGGCTTGCTTGCCGGACTCAGGATCGCGGCAGACCTTGGGATCAAGAAGCTTATTGTCCGGGGAGACTCACAACTTGTCATCCGTCAAGTAAGCAAAGATTATCAGAGTCCGTTGATGGAAGCATACATTGATGAAGTGAGGAAGATGGAATAGTATTTTGATGGCCTGCAAATGGAACATGTTCCAAGAGCTCAGAACGACATTGCAGACGGCCTGTCAAAATGCGCTGCACTCAAGTTACCTGTGGAACCAGGGATTTTTGTGCTCAAGCTGACTCAACCATCTGTAACACCATCAACTGGACAGAGCAAAAAGAGGAAGTTGATTACTGGCGACTACCTTCCGGCAGAGCTCCCCGAAACCGCCGTCAAGAAGGTCCCCAAGATCAACACCAAGAGCGCTGAGGAGCGGTCTACTCCGGCAGGCCCTGGACCTTGTTCCGTTCGAGCAGAGGCTCCCGACGAGTTTTGCTCCGGCAAACTTCCCGGGGAACGTCCTTCTCCGGCAAGCCCCAGGCCTTGTTCCGTTCGAGCAGAGGCTCCCAACGAGTTTTGCTCCGGCAAAATTCCCGGGGAACGTCCTGCTCCGGCAAGCCCCAGGCCTTGTTCCGTTCGAGCAGAGGCTCCCGACAAGTTTTGCTCCAGCAAGCTTGTCGGGGAACATCAGGCTCCGGCTGAGTCGCAGGCGCTCGCCGTAGAAGCGGATGTTCCCGCAACAGCATTTATGCCTTTAGTCCTTGTCGTCGAGCCGCAGGCTCCGGCATGGGCACAGCGGATTGTCCATTTCCTTCAAACAGGAGAACTTCCCGAAGAGCAAGAATAAGCGGAGAGAGTAGCCCGGCAATCAAGTATGTACCAGTTTTTCGATAACAAGCTGTACAGAAGAAGATTCAACGGAGTGAAATTGAAGTGCATTTCCCGGGAAGATGGACAAGAGCTGTTGGCGGAGATTCATGGAGGCATATGTGGTCACCACATTGGCGCAAGAGCACTTGCCGGCAAAGCTTTCCGGCAAGGTTTCTACTGGCCGACAGCCCTCCAGGATGCAACTGCACAAGTAACCAAGTGTGAAGCGTGCCAGTTCCACTCCAAGCAGATACATCAGCCAGCTCAAGCTCTCCAAACAATCCCTTTATCCTGGCCATTTTCGGTCTGGGGGCTCGACATCCTCGGCCCCTTCCCTCAAGAAATCGGGGGCTTTGAGTACTTGTACGTTGCAATCGACAAGTTCACAAAGTGGCCGGAAGTGGAAGCAGTGAGGAAGGTGACCGCACAGTCAGCAGTCAAGTTCTTCAGGTCGATTGTTTGCCGTTTCGGAATCCCTAACAGGATCATCACCGACAATGGCACACAATTCACGAGCCGCACCTTCATGCAGTACGTCCAAGATCTTGGCACCAATATCTGCTTCGCTTCTGTTGCTCACCCGAGAAGCAACGGTCAAGCGGAGAGGGCAAACGCTGAAGTGCTGCGCGGGCTCAAGACCAGAACTTTCGACAGGCTGCACAAGTGCGGAAGAAATTGGATCGAGGAGCTGCCGGTGGTTCTTTGGTCGATCAGAACGACGCCAAATCGAGCCACTGGCCAGACACCTTTTGCTCTAGTATATGGAGCAGAAGCAGTTATCCCCACGGAACTCGTGTACGGATCGCCTCGAGTGCTTGCTTATGATGAGCTTGAGCAAGAGCAGCTGCGCCAAGACGACGCGCTGCTCCTCGAGGAAGATCGTCTTCAGGCTGCTGTGCGAGCCACTCGCTACCAGCAAGCTTTGCGCCGCTACCATAGCCGCAAAGTTAATGCCAGAAGCTTCGAGGAAGGCGACCTTGTTCTTCGGCGCGTTCAGTCGGCCAAGAATTCCAACAAGTTGACGCCGAAGTGGGAAGGCCCTTACCGGGTGAAACGAGTCACCAGGCCTGGCGCTGTCCGCCTGGAGACCGAAGATGGCATTCCAGTAAGCAACTCCTGGAACATAGAGCATCTTCGTAAGTTTTATCCATAAGGCGCAGTTGTCGGACCCGATCCGGCAACCACCTTTCTGTACAAGTCTTGCCGCTGTTGCATGTAATCCTTTGTACAAAGCCAGACCCTGAGCACAAGTAAATGAAGCGCTGATACCTCGGGGTTATAGCATGCATGCTAAGTCGAGTTTCGTCCTTGGTTAGGGTTGATAGTGCCAAACAGCAGCTAACCCTTAGCTTAGAGGTCGAGAGTCCGTCCTTTTGCTTTTCCTTTGTTCGTAGGGCTCGCACATCCTGGCCAGACCGCTTGAGAACGAAAAGGAGAAGAAGGGCGCGCCGGCACCTAGGCCCCGGCAAGCCAGTGTCGCTGGGGGCTGCGAGTGCCAAGATTCGTCCCCGGCAAGCCAGAGTTGCCGGGGGCTGCAATATCAGATAAGTCTTTCGTCCCTCTTCATGCATCCTTTTATGGACTGGGGAATGCAAAACCGCGTTTCTTCCCAAAAACTGCCGTGCTCCCTCAACTCTAGGCCCTGGAGCGCGTTCCCGGGGCCAAGATTGGTCGTAGTCGCGGCAGCAGAGGGATGAAACGAGGAGGCCGCACCAACATCGTTCCCGCCTCCGTCAAAGGCGTGAGAAAGGTCGAGCGAAGTGGGAAGGCGGCAGGGCCTGTTGCCGGGAGGCGAACTGTCTGTCCGAGGGATACCAAGGATTTGCTCCTTGGCGTGGGTTTAACCCGCGAGACAAATAACCCGGCAAGAAACCCCTTTTTCATTAAAAAAAACATCCCACTCAGGTACAGTCCATAAAGGATGAAAAACATGAAAGAGAGGATTACAAGTTTTAGATACAGCTAAGGCCCGAAGGCTTACAAATTAAAAAGATAAGATGCTCGTAATGCCTTTCCTGTCCCTCTCTTCAGGAGGTAGGTCAAGGAGGCGAAAAGGGGCAAAAGAAGCGCCTAGGCGAGCTACGGGTGCCAGAAGACACCAAGAGAACAGCCCGGGGGCTGTCCGAAGGCTGGACGGTGATGGCAGCGCCGGAAGCGGGGCTCGAAGACGGGGCGGCAGGGCGTCAGCACACTGTCGAGGGCACCACGCCCTCGTACTCCGACCTGATGGCCTTGCCAGCCCTCTTCCCCTTCCGCAGCCTCCCTACGCCAGCCGCCCAAGGAGACGACCCCGAGGAGTTCAAGGAGCCGGCGACGCGGATGATGGGGTCGCCGGTGACGTGCGGAGCGACGCCCGACACCTAGTCGGACCCGCCACTCCGCCGCCTGCTACCCTCGTCGTCGCTGTCGCTCTCCTCCTCGTCACTCTCGCTCGAGGAGGAGTCTTCGCTATCGGAGGAGCTGTCCACGCAGCACCTCGCCCGGATGCCGGAGTCCCCGAAGACCTTGACGGAGAGGAGGTCGCCCTCCATTAACTTAAAATGGAGGGTAAACCCCGCCGTCAGGCTGTGGATGCGGGCGAACGTCTTCCACCCTCGCTCAAGATACATCACGCTGGGGGCTGGGAATGCAACGCGGACTCGCGTGCCGCTGATCCCACAGCCCCTCATCTGCAGTCTCAGTGTCTCGGGTGGGTCCGATTCCATCACGCTCACGAACGGAGTTGGGAGCCGGAGGCGACGACGAGGCGCCCGGCGCAGCCTGACGAAGAACTCGCAAGGATCGTCCCCTATGTGGACCGCCGTAGGGGGAGGAGCCGCCGGCGGAGGCGAAGCTGGTGCGCCGCCCCGTCTGCCCCTTCCCCGTGCGCCTCGACCTCGTCCACGACCTCGCCCCCTTCCTCTCCCCCTTATGGCCGGCTCTCCCGCCAAGGGTGCGAGAGAGGGAGAGGTGCCCTGTCTGGCGCCGACCCTCGCCGCCACCGATGAAGAACCAGGGTTCCCTTTCTCCATGGAGAATGGGAGAAAGGGGAGCAACAGCTGAAGAAAGGAGGAGATGAGAGAGTGCGGGCTTCTGTGCTCCCCTCCCGCTCTTTATAAAGGAGCGCGATAGGGGGGCTCGGCCGCCCCGCTCAGCGAATCAAGGCACGGGAAAAGCAGCGAATCAGGGCCGACCCGCTGCCTCTGCTCACGACGGCCCGGATTCCCACTTCCACCATCCGTGACCCCAAGCGCATGGGAGCCGCGTGGCGGGGATGAAGAGCCGAGGGGACGGGTGAGGCGGCCTCGCCCCACCCCGTGATCGTGGGAATGGACGCCTCAAAAACCGCGCACTGGCCCCGTCCAGTAAATGCATCACGCCCCCACGCCTACCTCCGTTTAGGTAGGATGGCGTGAGCCGTCCCCTTCATCATGGCTTGACACATGCTCACGGGGCTCAGCCCCGCACACGCCGCCCACGTCATCCACGACGCCGCGTTTGACGCGTGCCGTTCTGGGCGTGCGCGGTGGAAGCGGAGAGATAAGCGGTGTGACCTAGGCCGCGCGTGCCCGTGCACTGTTTTGGGCCTGGCCCAGCAGCGCTCGGCACCGTGTATGGCCCAGGCCCGGGGGCTCCTGTTGGTGTACTAAAGTAAGGGTACCTTAGTATCCCGAACTTGTGCACGGGCAGTCGCAGCGACCCGCGGCAGGCCTTGCCAGGCGTCCGCCAAGATCCTCAGCGGCTACTTTGATGCCATTCAAGAACAGAGTACTCAAGCTAAGGCCCCGGCAAGAGGAGCTTGCCAGGAAGGCCAACCAAGGCCCCGGCGAGAGGAGCTTGCTGGGAAGGCCCACCAAGGCCCCGGCAAGAGGAGCTTGCCGGGAAGAAGACAAGACCCCGGCAAGAGGAGCTTGCCGGGAAGGCCACTCAAGGCATTCCAAGAAAACTTGCCGCGACGCCCCGCGCGTCCCGGCAAGGCCCGGCGAGCGGCAAGCTTGCTGGTGCGACAAGATAAGGGCCGCGGCAAGGCGCTTGCCATGGCAAGGCTGTCACTCTGCGCCCGCGCTCCAGCGCATCCGACGACGTGTCGCCACAAGACCGCTCCTGGTGCACGTGGCGGGTAGCTGTACAGCATGGCGGTGCGAGGTGGCAAGCGAAGCAGACAAGGAGGCCATCGTGGCGATCGGTGGCGCTCCTGACGGTCGTTTCCTTGCACTTTTGGGGCGACCGGACGGGCATTAAATGCCCTTGTCCCCTGCCGTCAGAGTTAGGTAGGGGACACTGTTGGTAGCAGTTGTACCAACCCGCGTTTTTACCTTTCTACCCCTCTTTCTATGCTGCCACCTGTCGGTGACCCCTTTAGCCTATAAAAAGGAGGCCCATGCGCACGTAGAAGGGGTTCGGGGGGGGGGGGTTCGGGATTTCGGTTCCGCAGTTTGGGGGTTCGGAGAGTTTGGGGTTCGACTCACTCGAGACTAGGAGAGGGTCGACTCATTCAAAACCTGAGAGCACCCGCGCTCTCAAGCAAGAACAGAATACAAACACACAAAGCAGCAGTAGGAGTTTTATCTCTCCGGAGAGCTCCGAAGCTGGGTAATAACCCCCCGTGCGCTCTCGCCTCGATCTGCTCTTCGTGCGCCCTCCGCCCCCTTGCCGGACTAAAAAGGGGCCCTGCCCCATAGGTGCTTGCTCCCCAAACGCGGCGACACTCCGTCCCCGTCAGCTTAGTTAGCCCACAAGTCATCCTCCCACTATGGTGGGTCCCAGCTAGCAGGGGGTATTCATTTTTTTGTGCCTAATAAGGAGGCACTTCCTTGCGTGCGAAGATATAGCTGGAGGGTCCGACATGTCAGCGGGGGGGGGGACTTTTTTTCGTGAAATACAGAGGCCTTCCAGTGGGTCCCAGCTGTCAGGTGGAGGAATCATTATTTTGTGCGTAATAAGGAGGCATTTCCTTGTGTGCGGTCATGGACCCAGCTGCAGCCTCTCCACGTACAGTCCACGTCCAATGGATGTCGTTCGTTGACCATGTTGACTAGGCCGCGCCGAGAGCACCATGGCGGTGGACGACGGCAAGGCTTAGGAACGGAACGACACGGAGCCGGGGAAGACTCGGCAATAGTTGCCCATGCGGTGGGGAGTACGAGGGTTTACTCGTCCGGCTGCCGTCGCCGGAAAATAACAGGAGGTGTGGGTGAGTAGAGGAATGGCCTGGCCAGCAATGAAGTAGGGTGGGGCGGTGCGGCCTCTGCGGCAGCACAGCCGGCCACGGGAGGCGTGAGCAGGCAGTCCCACCGGAGCTGGTTTCGGCGGCTGGAGCAAGAAGATCAGATATTGAAGAAGCAACACGACCGTTCGATTAACATCCAACGGTCACTGCTACTAGAATCGTTTTGTGGACTAAGTTGACAAAGCCAAAATACACATCAACCTAGTAGACCCACAAGTCAGCCTCCAAATCTGTCCCAAACAGCATACAACCCGAAATTTCTAGCCAGATTCAAATAATTTTAAATCTAAATATACCTTAATTTAAATTCGATGAAATTTTACCCGCACAAAAACAATGTAATTTAAAATATCAAAATCCGAAAGAAAACAGTATTTTGGAACTAATTGCATGTTTGCTGTATTTTTCATTTTACAGCCCATTTATTATTACTTATAGCCCATTTCTTATTACTTATAGTCCATTTCTTATTACTTATAGCCCATTTTCCGGGCAAAATGCATCCCTCCTCGTCTTGAAAGATTTCCGGCCCAGCAGGGCGTAGAAAAGCAAGTAGGCTTACGTTGGTTATTCTGCAAAAAACAAAATAGCTGGCTAGCCATTTTCAGAAAGGAAAAAAACAAACTGGACTGGTCATGTGCTAAACATATGAAATAAAAGCCTGGGCTAGACGGGCCACGGGTCCCGCACAACCCAGTTGATACCCTTCTCCGTCCCGAAATAACAAAATTACTGCGCACGCTGCTGGGTTCCTATTGTCATCCTCACCATGCACAATCATTTCCTTATTCCTCTCAGTTGTTGACCTTGTTGACAACACTGGAGGACGGCGCCGCAGCGAGCGAAGCAAGGCGGAGGATGATGGTGAGTCCTCCGACGGGAACGAACAGGAGCCGAGGAAGATGCGCAGAGATTTAGGGTGCGATGTGGCCACGATGCGTGCGCGGCAGCATAGCCAGCCGTGGGAGGCGGGAGCAGGCGGTCCTGCCGGCACTGGTATGGCTTTGGCGGCTCGAGGAAGAAGAGACTGAAGAAACGCGACAGACGTTGAATGTCTATCCAACGGCCAAGGTTGGCACAACCATTTGTTGACTAAGCGGACACCAAGTAGCATACTTTTTCTGATAGAGGCAAAGGTGTCCCGTCTTTCGATGAGATGGTGGATTTCGCTTTGGTGGAAGTCGACTTTAACGACCCGACTACGAACGTGCGAGGACGTCGCGCCTTAGCAATTGCTAAACCAACTCCGAGAGGTTATTGACCACGCCGGAGCACGATCAACCTGACCACGAGGGTCTGTTTCCTGCGAGCAAACGAAGAACAAGCAAGAAACTGAGATTGCAATCTGGATATTGCGAATATAAGATGAAAGCTTTATTGATCAAGGTGGGGTTCTGTGACGCCTTTGTCTGGTCGTTGAACACAAACGAAGTACGCGAAGTTGCAGCTATGGCGAACTTTTAATCTAAACAAAACCGAAAGTCTAAACGGTGCCCTAAGGGCTGTATATATGGAGGAAGAGGGGGTGAATTTTGTGGCCCTTGGTGGAGGGGTCCGAAACTAACCCTATCTCTTGTTTCCCCATACATACGGACTCTAAAAATAGCCTATACTTATGTATTTCGAAATTACATGGGCCTGGCCCAATAATAAGGTGACGCAGCACGTAGAATAGCCTCTGGACGAAATTTATGAAGTGGCATCTTGTATATTTCGTCCAAGGCTTCATGCACTCATTATGGTGGCTTCAAAGTCCTGAAATCATCACTTGTAACTCCGTTCTTGTCCCCTTGCGCAAGCCATCATCTCCATGCTTGTTCTTGCTCCAATGTTCATCCTTCTCCAAGCTAGGCCCTTCATTTGTAAGCAAAACAAATGTATCCAATTTAGGCAGCATCATATTCTCATGAACATTAGAATCATTACCAAGAAACGAAAGTACCTGGTAATTTAGTTGGCGTGCGTGAGCTCTAGTAATTGGTCCAGTATGTATAGCAGCAGGGGCTGTGGGTGTAACAATGGTATTGATGTCCTCATCATCCTCCCCTTCTTGAAATGAAGTCGTCCTCGACGGAAGTTCATCTTCCTCACCCAAATATGGCTTCAAATCTGCAATGTTAAAAGTGGGACTAACCCCAAAATCTGCAGGCAGCTCAAGTTTATATGCATTATCATTTACTTTCTCCAACACCTTAAAGGGACCAGCAGCACGTGGCATTAGCTTTGATTTGCGCAAATCAGGAAATCTATCCTTACGCAAATGTAACCAAACAAGATCTCCAGGTGCAAACACAACATGTTTTCTACCCTTATCTCCAACAAGTTTATATTTAGCAGTCATACGCTCAATGTTTTCCTTAGTTAACTCATGCATTTTTAAAATCAATTCAGCACGTTCTTTAGCATCAAAATTAACCTTCTCCGAAGATGGAAGAGGCAACAAATCAATAGGTGCACGAGGTAGGAAACCGTACACAACTTCAAAAGGGCACATCTTAGTAGTAGAATGCAATGAACGATTATAAGAAAATTCAATATGAGGCAAGCATTCCTCCCACATTTTCTTATTATTCTTTAGAACAGCCCTAAGCATAGTAGACAATGTTCTATGGACTACTTCAGTTTGTCCATCAGTTTGGGGGTGACAAGTAGTACTAAAAAGCAGTTTAGTCCCCAACTTAGCCCATAAACATCTCCAAAAGTGGCTAAGAAATTTAGTATCACGATCTGAAACAATAGTATTTGGCACACCATGCAAGCGAATAATTTCACGAAAGAACAAATCAGCAACATTAACAGCATCATCGCTTTTATGACATGGTATAAAGTGTGCCATTTTCGAGAATCTATCCACGACAACAAATATGCTATCCCTCCCCTTCTTTGTTCTAGGTAAACCTAAGACAAAGTCCATAGATATATCCTCCCAAGGAACACTAGGTACAGGCAAAGGCATATATAAACCATGAGGATTGAGTCTTGACTTAGCTTTTTGACATGTAGTGTAGCGAGCAATAAAACGCTCAACATCCCGTCTCATCTTTGGCCAAAAGAAATGTGTAGCAAGTACGTCCTCCATCTTCTTCACGCCAAAGTGTCCCATTAGTCCTCCTCCATGCGCCACCTGCAACAACAAAAGACGAACGGAGCTAGCTGGAATGCATAGCTTGTTAGCATGGAACACAAATCCATCATTAACGACAAACTTGTTCCATGTTCTTCCTTCTTTACAATTCTGCAATACATCTTTAAAATCAGCATCATGCACATATTGACCTTTGATGGTCTCCAAACCAAATATTTTGAAGTCAAGTTGTGAAAGCATAGTATAGCGACGAGACAATGCATCAGCAATAACATTTTCTTTACCCTTCTTGTGTTTAATGACATAAGGGAAAGTCTCAATGAATTCAACCCATTTAGCATGTCTACGATTCAGTTTAGCTTGACTTTTAATATGTTTCAAAGATTCATGATCAGAATGTATAACAAATTCTTTGGGCCATAAACAATGTTGCCATGTTTCTAAAGTCCGAACAAGAGCATATAATTCTTTATCATAAGTAGAATAATTCAGACTAGGCCCACTCAATTTTTCAGAAAAGTATGCAACAGGTTTGCCATCTTGTAATAACACACCTCCTAATCCAATTCCACTAGCATCACATTCAAGCTCAAAAGTCTTATTAAAATCAGGAAGTTGGAGTAAAGGAGCATGTGTCAACTTATCTTTCAATACCGTGAAGGCTTCTTCCTGTGCAGTACCCCAAACAAAAGGCACAACCTTCTTTGTAAGCTCATTGAGAGGTGCAGCAATGGTGCTGAAATCTCTCACAAAACGCCTATAGAAACCAGCGAGGCCAAGAAAACTACTCACTTGTGTGACCGTTTTGGGCTGCGGCCAACTCTCAATACATTCAATCTTGGCTTTATGAACTTCAATTCCCTCTGGAGTAACAACATAACCAAGAAAAGACACTCGGTCGGTGCAAAAGGTGCACTTCCCAAGGTTACCAAACAAATGTGCATCATGTAGAGCAATAAAAACAACACGTAAATGTTCCAAATGTTCCTCCAAAGATGTGCTATAAATCAATATGTCATCAAAGTAAACTACCACAAATCGTCCAATGAAAGCACGTAAAACTTCGTTCATTAATCTCATGAAAGTACTAGGTGCATTAACCCAAAAGGCATGACTAACCACTCATATAATCCAAACTTGTTTTAAATGTTGTTTTCCATTCATTCCCCAATTTCATACGAATTTTATGGTATCCACTACGCAAATCAACTTTGGAGAATATTATAGAGCCACTCAATTCATCAAGCATATCATCTAGCCTAGGAATAGGATGACGATAATGAATAGTAATATTATTAATGCCTGTACAATCAACACACATACGTGATGTACCATCCTTTTTGGGCACTAGAATAATAGGAACAGCACAAGGACTAAGGGATTTGCGTATATAACCTTTGTCGAGCAGCTCTTGTACTTGACGCATAATCTCCTTCGTCTCCTCTGGATTGGTACGGTATGGCGCACGGTTTGGCAGTGAAGCACCGGGAATTAAGTCAATCTGATGCTCAATCCCTCGAATAGGCGGTAATCCCGGTGGCACGTCTTGTGGAAAGACGTCAGCGAACTCCTGCAAAATGTTAGTGACAGCAGGAGGCAAAGAGGAAGGCACGTCCTCGAATGAAAATAATGCCTCTTTGCACACAAAATCATAACAAACAGATTTGCTGAAATCTAGCTCATCAATATCAGATTTGGTGGCAAATAAACATGCACTTTTCAATTTTATTTCAGAAGCAACACTAGATGGTTTATTATTAGGCTTCATTTGTTGCTCAAATTCTTTTGCCACAATCTGATTTTCGCTCTTATTCTTCTCCTGTTTTGCTTTATTAGCTCTATTAATATCATCTTTCAAAATAGAATCTGGAGTCATAGGAAGCAAAGTAATATCTTTATCCTTATGAACAAGAGTATACTGATTGTTTCTATCATGGTGTACAGAATTTTTATCAAATTGCCATGGTCTACCAAATAATAAGGAACATGCTTGCATAGGTACCACATCACAATCAACATAATCAGCATGTGTAGAGATACTAAAATGCACACGAACAATACGTGTTACCTTAACCTTGCCGCTGTTGTTGAACCATTGGATGTAGTAAGGATGTGGATGTGGTCTTGTGGTGAGAGAAAGCTTCTCCACCATCTCCATGCTAGCCAAGTTGTTGCAGCTCCCTCCATCTATGATGACGCGCACAGAACGTTCCTTCACAACTCCCTTGGTATGGAACAAATTGTGCCTCTGATTTTGCTCAGCTTGTGTGACCTGCACACTCAAAACACATTGAGCAACTAAACATTCATACCTGTCAGCGTCTTGAGGAGCCATCTATTGCGTCTCATGATCAGAATCATCTCCACCGTGTTCTTCACGTGTAATAAGAGCCAACGTCTCCTCATCATAGTCACTAGCGGACTCATACCCACCATCCTCAGTAGCAATCATCACACGCTGAGATTTGCATTCTCTCGCATAATGACCTCTTCCCTTACAACGACGACAAATAATATCACTGGTGTGCCCAGTTGATGCCATGGAAGAAGAAGAGCTCCGTGTAGGCCCGGCAGGCGTGCTCTTGGCAGATAGTGGAGGTTGTGCCTGCTTTCTTGTATCAAGGTTGGAGGTAGCAGCTGATGGAGGTGCTGGTGTAGTGGAAGTAGAGGATGCACGCAGTGTCCATGATGAAAGTCGACCTGCAGAAAAGTTAGTTCGCGCCAATGCTTGTCGATCCTACACTTCACGTTCATCTTTACAAGCAAGATGGAATAAACGAGTGATATTAGTATACTCCTTATACTCTAGAATGGTCTGAATCTCTCTATTTAATCCACCTATAAAACGTGCAAGCATAGCTTCATTCTCCTCAACAATACCACATCTAATCATGCCAGTTTGTAATTCCTGATAATATTCTTCTACAGAATTTTTTCCTTGTCTTAAACACTGCAATTTTTGAAGCAATTCACGTTGATAATATGGTGGAACCCAACGAGTACGCATAGCAGTTTTCAAAGCAGCCCAAGTAGTGGGAATAGGATATAATCTACAATGTTCAGACCACCATACACATGCAAAACTAGTGAAAGCACAAACAGCAGCAGCAACCCGTCTCTCCTCGGGATATTGTAAACATGTAAAATGTTGTTCAGTTTCTAACTCCCAAGTTAGATATATATCAGGAACATATCTACCCTCAAATGGTGGAATATTCAATTTCAGTTTAGGAATATGGACATCATCTCGTACCTGAGGTGGTGGTGCAGGCCTACCATTACGAATATATACCTGAGGTCGACCTGCTGGTGGTGGTGCTGGTGGCTGCACGTAGTTCTGATTTTGATCAACATCATCCTCATAATCGCTCGCATACTCATCATCCTCCTCGGTACCAGCAGCAGCAGTAGCAGGAGCCAAAGAAGCACCAACAGCAGTAGCAGCGGCACCAGAATTTTGTCCTGGCTCAATAGGAACACGCTGAGCTCGTCCAGACTGATTCGGAAGGGGGCGTAGTTGTTGTTTTTGTAGAGGTGGGATAGGTGCAGCCGGCGGTGGTTGTGGAAAACGCGCGAGCAATTCATTAAACTTGCTATCAAGCTTTGTTTCAAACGTCTTCTCAATGCCATCTATCTTCTCCATGGCCTCGTCAAATCTGTTTAGCACATCTTCCATCTGTCCACTCATCATTGTTGAAATTTATCATGTAGCTGTTTGTTCGTCAGGTTCTCCCAATCAGTCTCATCGGCTTGTGATCCTACCATGGTTAGCAGCAAACAGAAACACACAAGAATATGATCCTACAGACTACTAAGAAGTGGTGGCGGTGTATCACAAACCCGTCAAGCAAATCTCAAATTCTTACCAGTTCTTACCCAGCAGCAGGTGGTGATCGGCAACCGTTGTAGTCAAAACTCTCAAAGCTTGGATATAGCGATTACCAAGGAGAATCAAACGCACAACATAGATGTATGTGGAGCTGGGAAGGCTTATAATATGGTAGCAAAAAAATGTCAGCAATAATCAATTCAGAGATGCAAAGTTGAATAAACGCTCAACGACGGTACTGTGCTGGTCCTAGGCTAGACCGTGCTAGAGACGCGAGCCTAGAACA
Source organism: Triticum timopheevii (assembly GCA_963921465.1). Classification (NCBI taxonomy): domain Eukaryota; kingdom Viridiplantae; phylum Streptophyta; class Magnoliopsida; order Poales; family Poaceae; genus Triticum; species Triticum timopheevii. The sequence goes on from OY997266.1 coordinate 264,179,097, forward strand.
CTAACAAAATCACGGCGCTGCACGTAAACAAGGGAAAAGCACACTCTGGATTTTTTTCGCTCCTCTTTATTTTATTTTATTTTGCGCTGCTTTTTTTTGCGCTGCTCTTTTTTTTGCGAAAAATCACTATAATGGCGAGTGTCTCAAAACTCTTCCCAGGTTAAACTAACAGGATGGGCACGAAATTTTTTCGACCAAATTTTTTTTTCGACTGCCTGGACCCAAAAACTGGAAACGGGTCAAAAAATTCTTTCTATAACGGCGACTGTCTCAATACGCTTAGAAACACCTAAAAATAGGATAGCCAGAAATTTTTTTCTCAAGTGCATTTTCGGAAAATTTTGGGCCTAAACCGAGGGTGGTTTCCGGACTCTTTTTTTTTTGGGAAACCAACCTCTTCTACGGATGGCAAAAGATTGATGGAATCCGAAACCTACTCAGACAAGGAAACACGAATCGGAAACTAGATGGATCCCGAAAACAAACCTAATATGCAAGGAACTCGGATTGGTGGTGGATATATGGTGGTAGGATATGGCAGCGGTGGTGGTATATGGATACGGATTCGAAGCGGTGGCGGATAAGCGGTGGTGGTAGATGGCAGGGCCGATGAGCATGATGGTGCGGCGGCGGCGTGACAACTTATGACCAGAACTCGAAACTCTAAAAGACTAGACTCTAAGACCAGCAATTAGACACGACGATGCAACCGCAAATTCAACAACGCAAATACAGAAAAGATTATGCAAAGGCTCAGATTGGTTCGAATATGATGAACTAACCCTAATTTTTTTTGTGGCTTTTTCGTGGACTGTAGGTATGAAGAACAGACTCGATCTAAACTACGAAAAACTGTAAAATCTCACCGAGCAACCTGGAAATATGATACCACTTGATAGAGGCAAAGGTGTCCCATCTTTCGATGAGATGGTGGATTTCGCTTTGGTGGAAGTTAACTTTGACAATCCGACTACGAACGTGCGAGGACGTCGCGCCTTAGCAATCGCTAAACCAACTCCGAGAGGTTATTGACCATGCCGAAGCACGATCAACCTGACCACGAGGGTCTGTTTCCTGCGAGCAAACGAAGAACAAGCAAGAAACTGAGATTGCAATCTGGATATTGCGAATATAAGATGAAAGCTTTATTGATCAAGGTGGGGTTCTGTGACGCCTTTGTCTGGTCGTTGAACACAAACGAAGTACGCGAACTTGTAGCTATGGCGAACTTTTAATCTAAACAAAACCCTAAGTCTAAACGGTGCCCTAAGGGCTGTATATATGGAGGAAGATGGGGTGAATTTCGTGGCCCTTGGTGGAGGGGTCCGAAACTAACCCTATCTCTTGTTTCCCCACACATACGGACTCTAAAAATAGCCTATACTTATGTATTTCGAAATTACATGGGCCTGGCCCAATAATAAGGTGACGCAGCACCTAGAATAGCCTCTGGACGAAATTTATGAAGTGGCATCTTGTATATTTCGTCCAAGGCTTCACGCACTAAAATCATCACTTGTAACTCCGTTCTTGTCCTGAAATCACTCATTATGGTGGCTTCAAAGTCCTGAAATCATCACTTGTAACTCCGTTCTTGTCCCCCTTGCGCATGCCATCATCTCCATGCTTGTTCTTGCTCCAATGTTCATCCTTCTCCAAGCTAGGCCCTTCATTTGTAAGCAAAACAAATGTATCCAATTTAGGCAACATCATATTCTCGTGAACATTAGAATCATTACCAAGAAACGAAAGTACCTAGTAATTTAGTTGGCGTGCGCGAGCTCTAGTAATTGGTCCAGTATGTATAGCAGCAGGGGCTGTGGGTGTAACAATGGTATTGATGTCCTCATCATTTTTATATATAGGAAGAAAACTACGAGGAAAATGCGTTTGTCTGCCATCCTCTTCACAGGGAGCGTTCGCCACATAAGTGACTAGCACCCTTGGCTTTCAACCAGAGGTCTTGGGTTCGAGTCCCAGGGACTCTTAATTTTGTCCTGCTTCCTTTCTCGCGAAAAAAGGGAATGAAAATCAAAGACTTGGGAAGGCGTACAGAACAAGCTAGTGTACCAGTAAAGAGACGTTGTCGAGTTTTAGAAAAAGAGAGACGTGCTCCTATAGCTGGTTCGAATCCAAACCTAGACTATGACTATATATGGTGCTATGCTACTCTACAAGTAATGAAACTGACATATCCAACGTTCGCTTCTCCTCTTCTCTACTTACTCTGCCTAGCATCAGAAGCTCTGGCCGCAGCAACCATGTTCGCTGGCTGCTCGTCCACCTGCTCTTCAACAGGCAACAACCAGATATGCGCCAAGTCGCTACCCGTACCATCGCCTGTGGGTCTCATCACACCCCCGCCGGCATGTGCACCGCAGCCGATTGCTCATCGCAACCCGCTGTCGTTGGTGTGGTGCCACTGGTGCAAATCACGCACAGTCATCCGTCGCATTTCAACCACAATCTTCAACCCTGGCCAAGTCTTCTACAAATGCCCGAATCATGGGGCAATAATATGTTTAAGTGTTGTTCTGCTGCTTTCAGTTGCTGATTTTTTTAATAGTTTGGTTGATGATCTTCCAATTTGATTCGTGCAGAAAAGGGAAGATTCATGTGATTTGTATTTCTGGGAAGTTGCTGATGTGGGGGAATGCAACTACGCTGATTATTTGGTTAGCCGAGGAATCCCAATACCAGCAGGTTGGGGTGTTGGACAAGTAACTGAAGGAACGGCAGAAGAGGAAGATGCAGAGCAGAAGGTTAAAGATGTAGTTCCTCTGATCATGGCCAAGCAACAGCTGCTAAACAGTCTTGACAGCAATGAGGAGATGAAAGAGCTTGTGAAGATAATGGGCAAAATCGATGTGCTCTGTAGGATGATTGTCTCTTTATTTGCAGTGTATGTAGCACTCATGATGTATTCAGTGGCTATGACATGAGCACTTTGCTGAAACTAGTAATGAATGAAACCTGTGTAGCGGGCTGGGCGTAGTGTTGTGAACATCTAATGATTTCTATTAACGAAAATCAGGGGGTATCCCCTTTTGCTCATAAATAAATAAATAGGAGAGTCCCTGTCGGGTCAGCTTTGTTCTCACTCGAAGACATCGTGTAAATTGCAGTCCAACAGCAAACTATGTCATCAAATTCAAGTTTCACAGCCAACTATGAGTACAACTAAACAACAATGTCATCATGTTTTAGTTGTCATACAATCACCAAACACAAATCAACATACATAACAAGTGATGTTCTCATACTAAACAACATGTTCATCAGGTTTCAGTTGTCATAGCAAACACAATTTCACATAGTAGATAAAAAACGTCTTCTGACAGGCAAATACGACAAAAGCAATGTAATCATCATCCGCAGCAGCTGCGTCAACATCTTCGCCATGTGTATCAGTCTGAATCGTAATTCCCCACGGTGTCATCTTCTTCTTCGTCCTCAACGTCCTCAAACATTGGCTACTTCTTGATCAACTCTTGTATGTCCACAACACGATAGGCAATCTTTTCGCCGGCATCATTAACGTGATGGTTCTTAAAGATATTAGGAACATCTATGTTATCTTGTACATCAGGAGCAGTGTAAGCATCATCTTGTTGTGCAACTTCATTAAACGAATTCCTCCGCTCAAACCTTTGCAATACTCTCCAGTCATCGCTACGTGAAATGTGTCTTCCAAGAAAAATATCTGTGTTGCTTGATTTGAAAAAATAAAAGGCTCGTTGGTCTGGTACGCCACCTTGACATTGATTGATTTGAAATAATCACAAGCTCTGGGTTTTGCGATCCTGGAAAACAGGTTATACCAACGACAACACAACAGAACCACATACCGATGATCCTCGAAACTAGAGATATGCTGCAACTGAACAATGTTTGTTATGTTAGCATACATTTTAGTTGTCTCTTTGTCATACGTATCCATGCTCATGATGGCACGGTTTTGTGTCTTCCTGCCTTCGTCTCGTGCAATAATGTCTTACCCGAGTATCAGGTCCCATTTCTAGTGAGTAAAGGGCATCATCAACTGCCTGCCCATCCTCCCACATCTTCTTAACCTATGATTAGAAAATAGACAAGCTGATCATATTATGTACTCAATATATTAAAAACACTGACAGTGCAATTCAAAAGCTTACATGGTTCTTGAACCATTTCGCAAATCCTGCCATAACTAGTTTGTCAATGTTTCTTGGATTTTGCGGCAGTAACTCCTTTTTGTAGATGCTGCACAACATAGTGATTGCGTCAAACATCTAAATATATAAGAAGGTGCTGCAAGTTTAATAGATTACAATGTGTAAGCTGCAGTACTGCACTTACTTGATATAAGGTAGTATCTCAAGACAGTTATCCAACACATACCAAACCATTTTGTCCAAATCTTTAGGTTTGTCCTCTTGTAGACTCTTCCCTGTAACTCGAACAAAATAATCGAAAACATTGAGCCCAGGATTGTCTTCACCCACCTCTTTGCTAAGCTGATCAGCTGTTTCAATGTATTTTGAGCAGAATGTCAACGCTTCTGTAGCAATGTAGGCCTCGGCAATGGAACCCTCGGGTCTAGCTCTGTTCCTAACATAGCCCTTGAAAGTGCCTAGCCGCCTTTCAATAGGGTACATCCAGCCATACTGTACTGGACGTCTAAGTGGTGCCTCATCAGGTAGATGAACAGCCAAATGCACCATCACATCAAAGAAAGGCTGGAGGATATATCTTCTCAAGGTCGCATAGGATAGTTGGTATCATGTCTCTAAGACGCTCCAAAGCATCTATACTGATATTTCTACTTCAGAGTTACCAGAAGAATTGTCCCAACTCTGCAACTACTCTGTATAAGTCAGGGCGGCCCAATCCTCTAAGGATAATAGGTAAAACCCTTTGAAGTAGGACGTGGCAGTCATGAGTTTTCAACCCTTGTACATTGTTTCCATCTGCACTGACTCTCCTTTCAGGGTTGGAAGAAAATCCACGTGGGAATCTCACACATGACAGGACCTCGCAGAATTCTTTTCTTCTTACCTTGTCCAAGACGTACACAGCTGGTGCCATATCCCGTGGTTTACCTTCATCTTGCCCTGCAAATCCTTTCTGATACCCAGGTGTGTCAAATCAATCCTAGATTTTAAGGTATCTTTCGTCTTGCCTTCAATATTAAGAAATGTGCCAATAATGCTATCACATATATTTTTCTCGATGTGCATCACATCAAGATTATGCCTCAGATCCAAATCTTTCTAATACTCCAAGTCCCACAAAGTGGACCTGCGGGTAAACAATAATCTCTCTTCTGCCCTGCCGCGCTTCCTTTTCCCGCTACCATTACCAGGATGGTTTCCTGGTGTAATATGCCTGACCTTCTCTAATTCCACTTGCAACTCATCGGCGGTGAGCCTCTTTGGCGCATCATGGTTTTCATGCTTTGCATTGAACACATGAATTCGGTATTTTCTAGGATGTGGCTTGTCCTTGGCAAGGAAACAGCGGTGTCCAATGTAACAGATCTTGCTAAGTATTGCGTATGACAGCGGATTCCTGTCACAGCGAGCACATGCATTGTAACCATGTGTCGTTCGCCCTGACATAGTGCCCAAAGCCGGATATTCATGGATGCACCAAATTATAACAACACGCAGAAAGAAATCAGCTGGTGGGCTGCTATATAGGTCTCGAGTGAGAACACCCCTCCATAGCTGTTGAAGTTCCTCCACAAGAGGCTCCATGAACAAATCAGAATCCTTTCCAGAACTTTTTGGACCTGGGATGAACAAGGCCATCATGTAGTTTGATTCTTTGGTGCAGACATTTGGAGGCATGTTGTAAGGGAAAACAGGCACCGGCCACATGCTATATGTGGCACTCTGGTGGCCAAATGGGTTAAATCCATCTGAAGCTAAGTCAAGTCTAATGTTTCTCGGGTCAGCAGCAAACTTTTTGTGTTTATCATTGAAGCTTTTCCACTCACTACCATGAGATGGATGGCTCATTACATTCTGATCTCTGTACTCCTAGTTTCTAGAATGCCACAGTACATCCTCTCTTGTTTCAGCATCATGAAACAACCTCTGCAATCTTGGTGTAATTGGAAAATGTCTCAGAACATTATGAGGAATCCTCTTCACAGCATCGCGATCTTTCCATCTTGATGATTTGCATTTCGGGCATTCACTTAAGTTGGCATAATCCTTCTGGAACAGAACACAATTATTCTTGGAAACATGGATCATAACATATCCAGTTCCAACTGCATGAAGGAAATTCTTCATTTTACTGTAGGTGTGTGGCAGCTCGGACGCATCTGGGAAAGATTTGCCGAAAGCAGCCAACATCGCATTCAATGATTTGTTGGTCATCCACTCAGATGTCTTCATCTGAAGAAAGGTGACCATAGCTAAGAATACTGACAGCTTATTTCCTGGGGTGACAGCCACTTGCATTGTTCCAACATGTGGGCCCACCGTTTTTCTTCTGCAGGTGAAAGTTCAAGGAATGCACGAGGATTTCGTAGCATTGTTTCAATCTTGGTCAAACTCACTAACTCTGCCACCACCACCTCCTCCTCCTCCTCTTCCACTTGAGCATCAGGCAGATCAAGATGGTGATCTGCTGCTTCCACGTAGTCAATAACATTGACGTTCACAGTTTGACCATGATGAACCCACCTAGTATATTTGACCGACATCCCATACAAGTGTAGATGATTTTGCACAGTTGACTAGGGTCTTGTAACTGAATTCATACAACTGCTACATGGGCAGAGCACATCTGATTTCGGACCACCGTACTTAGCTCTGATAAAGTTCATGAAGTTTTCAACCCCCTCGACATATGCAGCAGAGAATCTTTGAGCAGAAGTTATCCAAGTCCTGTCCATCTGTTAGACATACAAATTAGTTCTTCTACTAGATATTACAGGAAAAACATATATGCTTTTTTATGAAGTCTAGAAAAAAATACCTAGGTCGATGTCTAAAGCTATGGCAAGATATTTGGACGAGTAGATCTAAGTAACGAAATATATGTAAAGCTAATTCAGCAAACAGATTTGAGTGCTAAATTATGGCAGGTTGTTTCGGCAGTCAATGAGGCCGAGCACACAGCCATCAAACTATCGAAGTCCATCGCAGCAACAAAGATTGAGTATAAACGGTGTAGAGCTATTTCACATAACAGATTGGCTACTAGACCATGGCAATCTATGTCACAATAAATATATGGCAGGATATTTTAGCAACTAATCGGCCTTGGCATGCCATCTCAACTAAGCAGATTGAGTGTAGAACAGGGCAAGGAAGCTTCTTAATCAGAGCATATTGAGAGTAAACTACTTCGGCAAACAGTGATATTAATAGCGTCTATCAGCTAACATTCAGCGCTACACCAACATGAACGGGGCCTCAGTCTAGAATGCGCGTACCGTGGGAGAAGCCGACCGCCATGCGTCTCCACACGAACATCACCAGCGGTGGCGGCGCTGACCGCTGTGCGCCTCCACAAGAACGTAGCCAGAGGTGGCGGCGCGGCTAGAGGGCGACAGTCCAGGAGAGCGTACTGTGGGAGCGAGAGAAGCCGTGTGTCCCCTCTGAAAGTACATGTTGTTCCCATGTGTGGTTTTGGTAATTAATGACAATCCTTATGGACTAATGTTTGCATTAAGATATACATTTGAAGGTTAGTCCCATTGGAATGTGATTGAAGAATAATGGAAGACAACTCCTTTGAAGCAACAATTACATTGAGATGCTCAAAATGAAGTTCGTTGGAGTATATTAAGGGTTGCCATGCTTAGAGCTATGATTTGAGACATAATGGATCAAGATCTTAAAAGGATGATTTGAATGATGAACTCTAGGAGTGGCTCAAAGATATGATCATAATGGACTCATGTGTTGAGTCATGATTGATCAAGTATTCAAGCAAGCTATTCAAGTGAAGAATTCAATATACCCTTCAAGACGTCAAGATTAATCATGGAGTAGAGATATAGGTTGACCAAGATGAAGCTCAAAGATCGAACTCTAAATGGTCAACACACGAGCACAAATGATGCACCACATAGGATCTTGTGGTATGATAAGAAATTATCAATTACACTCTGTGTACTAACCCATACTATGTGTTGTCTATGTTTTGAGGGTTAGGTGATTCTCATGGGCTCGCATCGAGAAAGAGATTTCAAATGTCTATGAGAGGATGACATCAAGTGTTGGTGATCATGGTTGACAAGGGCAAGTTCAAGATAACCATCCCGTAGGATTACATGCTTGAAGCTTGTGGATGATCACATGATGGACAAGTGAAGATGAATACAAAGCAAAGCGTCCCCACATTGTGTATGGGGGAGAGACATGACGACTTTACCAATGTCTTGCCTTCATCTTGAGCCAAGAAGAAACATCAACATCAAGCTCAAGTGAACGGCTCGTGTCAAAGGTATTAGTTCCTTTGATGTTAGTGTTGTGGAGTGATGACCACCAAAGAAACATATACACTCAAGAATGGATACTTGATAGCTATGTAGTGTAGCTATTTTTATGATTATTGAGTTATAGGGATCCCGCACTATTAAGACGGGATCAAAGGGGTTCGTGATAGATTTGCTCAAGTCAACATCTTCTCTACACAATTCCACTCATATCCTATATACCAAAGAAAATCCAAAGCCAAATAGGTTACCCAAATACATGATAAAACCTTTGCATATCTTGGGTGGTTCTCTATGTGAGGACCTAGGGTTTTTTTCATAGCTTCAAAATGAGCCCAAGATCATCAAAATCGGAGTCCGGATGTAAAAGTTGTGCCTGTTTCAGTTTCTAGGCTGCAGCGGGTTGGTTTGGCCGGATCATCCGGGTCCTCTCCCATATCATCCGGGCTTTGCCCGGATCATCCGGGTTATTCATAAAATTCATCACAGAAGCTTATTCCGCTAGCCGGATCATCCGGCTACCCACCCGGATCATCCGGGAATTGCCCGGATCATCCGGCTATGTCCTCGGACATCCGGGTATCTACTACACCACATTGTATATTGACCTTCCCCGATCATCCGGGCATTGCCCGGATCATCCGGGTATGCGTCCAGATCATCCGGGCAGGTCAACAACTGCGGGAAATGGCTCTATTTTCTTTGGGGGTATAAATATCCCTCTCCCACTCCGGGGGAGGGTTGAGCAACACATTCATATGAACCCTAGAACACAAAAAGGCTCCCTCTCACTTCTCCTACACCAAATCTTAGATCCCGGAGAGATTCGTGAGAGTTCTTGAGAGATTTTCCAATCAAGTGATAGATCCACTCCCTCTCCCTCTCTTGACCAAAGGAATTCGTGATTTGAGCAAGTCTTGAGCATTTCCCCTTTGTTCTTGTTACTCTTGGAGGTTGGAGACTCCTAGGCGGTAGGAGTGCTCCGGTGAGGAATCAACTTGTGATTTATCCCCCGAAAAGTTTGTGAAGGTTTGGAGGCTGCCTCAAGGTCTACCACTAGTGGTTGAGAATCGCCTTCGTGGTGATATCTCAAGGAGAATAGGGTGAGCCTTCGTGGCGTTGGTGTGCCTTCGTGGTAACATCCACCTCTCTAACGGTGACTAGCTTCCCTCCAAGGAAGTGAACATCGGGATACATCCTCGTCTCCGTGACTTTGGTTATCCCTAACCCTAACTCCTTACTTGTGGTTTACTTTGGTCATTTGACTGTGCATTCACTATATCTTGTTGTCCTCATTATATTGTGGTGGTTGATTATATTGTGTTGGCCATTTCCTTGTAGAGATTATTTAGGCCTACACTTCATATTCCGCAATTCATACTTGCTACTATTGACATACATTGTGATTAGTGTGAATTGCTAACTTGTGTTATAAACTTCCATATATTGTGATATTGCTCAAGTAAGTTTGTGTAACTTACTTGAGTTTGCTTGTATCATTCAATTCCATATACTGTGATACAATTTGTGTAAGCTTGTATTGCTTACTTGTGGTTGTGTGTATTATTCATTTCCATACCTCGTGATATACACTGAGTAAGTTTGTGTGACTTACTTATGCTTACTCATATCCTCGTTGTTCTCATCTTGTTTATGCTAGGTTGTTGGTGCACTTGGTGAGCTTACTATATTTAGGATTTGTGCTTGAAAAGTATCCGCTTAGTTTATTTCTGCTTTAGGATATAGCCAAATCCGTAAAAGATTTTAAAACGCCTATTCACCCCCTCTAGGTGACATCGTGATCCTTTCAATTGGTATCAGAGCTAGGTCTCTCCTTATTAGGCTTAACCGCCTAGAGAGTAACAATGTCGACTAGTGAACTAGTGCATGATGACACATTTTGTTTTAATGGCACAAATTACATTATATGGAGATTACGCATGCTTTGTCACTTTCGGGCCATGGGTCCAAATGCTTTGCGGATTGTGGTTGTAGGGAATTCAAATCTAAAGGATGGACAATCTCCATCACTTGATGATATGCATCTTGATTGTGAAGCTTTAAGTGTCATTCACCAAGCTATAACCTTCGAGGTGTTCAAGTCAATCTCGTCTTGTTCGTTGGCTCATGAGGCTTGGACCAAAATTGAAGATATATATGGTGGGTCCAATCTTGATGAAGACAATATTATTTTTGGGGAGTTAATGGAGGAGTTCTCCACATTTCTAAATCATGAAGAGCTCTCTATTGCTTCCACCTCCGATTACTTGCATACCTCAACATCTTTCACTTCACCAACATGTGGCTTACCACAAGAGGAAATCAAGAAAAATGAGGCACGCTTGGTTGACGAAGAACCCTCCTCTCCAAAAGAATCATCATCAACCCCGTGTGTTCACATGTGCCTCATGGCAAGAGGTAATGACGAGGTATCATCTTCTCTTAGTGATAATGATGATAGTTGTAATGAGGAAGATGATGAAGTCTTGACTCAAAATCTCTATGAGATTGGGAAAACTCTTTGTAGAGCTAAAAATAACACTTATAAAAGGCTCCAAGATGTTCTTGCTTGCTTTTAAAAACGTAACGACTTATTCCTTTACGAGCAAGCAAAAAGTGAACAACTTGAACATGAACTTGCTATGGCTCATCAATGTCATAGTGACTTGAGGTCTTTAAAAGAAGAGATTGAAGTTACTCATTGTAAACTTAAAGAGGACTTTGAGCACCTTGACCTTGACTACAAGAAGGTCAAAGGAGAGCTCACCAAACTCTCTAAGTCTCATGCGGAACTTCAAGCTACTCATGCGGAGTCTCTAGCCTCTACATGTTCCTCTCATATTAATAATGATGCTTGTGCTACTAACTCTATCTTGTGTGAAGCATCGATATTAAAAGAAAATGTTGAGCTAAGGACTCAACTTGATTTGCTAACTAGCAATTATGGGAAATTGGGAGAAAGTCATAAAAAGCTCTCAGGCACTCATGAGGATCTTCTAATCTCTCATGATGAGTTAAAGTTAGGTCATGAGGCTATGGTCACCAAGGTAAAATCATGTGAGTCTCATGTGGATATTAGCACATATTCTACTCGAAATGCCCTATTGTCATGTGCTAGTCCTTGCAATTCCTCTCTACATGATATTGGTACATCTTGTAATGAATTGCTCACCATGCCTTGTTGCTCTAACAATGAAGCTTCTACTTCCTCTAGTTCTTTTGTTAATACTAACCTTGTAAAGGAAAATAAAGAGCTCAAGGCCCAAGTCACTAGTTTGAAGAAAGACTTGGAAAAATGTTGTGATAATATCTTGAGTGTGCAAAAGGACCCTCAAGACAAAATAGGACTTGATTTCATCTCCAACAAGAAGAAGTCCAAGAACAAGAAGAAGGGACAAGATCAAGTCAAGAGTTCGGCCAACATTACTTGCTTCAAGTGCAAGAATGTTGGACACCATGTGAGATCTTGTCCATTGAAGAAGAAGGCTTCAAATGTGAAGCATCAAGGGAAGTGGCCTCAAGTTCAATATCAAGATAATGCAAGGCCTCTTCCCATGCCTAACCAAGATAATGCTCTCCAAGTTGAAAAGGTAAAGAAGAAGAGAAAGGGGAGCACATGTTGCTATATTTGCCGTAAGAAGGGACACATAGCTTCATCTTGTCCCAACGGTAACATATCTAAGCCTCCTATAGTCAATAATCATTATTCGCTAAGGAAGGATATTGTTGGCAATATGTTTGCCAAGTTTGTGGGTTCTCAAAGAAGTTTGAAAGTGGACAAGACCATTTGGGTTGCCAAGCCTATTGTTACTAACTTCTTAGGTCCCAACTTGGTTGGGGACCATCAAGCTCAAATCTGATCAACAGGTGTGTGGAGGGCATTGGAGACTTGGCTACATCATGAAGAAAAACTATTTTCACCATATTTTATGGTTAATGCCAAGTCAAGTGGATTATCATCATATCTATCAATCCAATGCTCCTCTTTGCGGTAACTTGTACTTGCATTGTTTACATTGAAAGTTACTATGTCCCTTGCATGTTTAGGTTTTGTACCTAGCATGTGCTTTTATAGTTGTGCTTCCTAGTATGCTTGATTTGTGTTATCTAGCATGTGTAGGTCGCAATGCACTTCATATATTTGTGTGTGTGTGTGTGGTTTCAAGCCTTTATTGCTTCATTAGTTGAATCTTCCTTGGCTGGATCATCACATTATGGGGGAGTGCTATGTTTTACGGATATCACAAACCTTAAATGTGTATGTATGTGGGATACCACCTAGTATTGTTAGTACAATATTATCTAGTTACTATGTGGTATGTAAAGCTCATTTTAAACTCAAATTCTCATCCATTAATTATCCTTAGTTGGGTTTCATTTGCTTATTGTGGATAATACATGGATCATCATATTATGGGGGAGTGATATGCTTTGTGCATATCACAATCCTTGTTAATATGAACAATTGAGGGATGCCACTTAGAATTTATATTTGAGATTATCTTATATCTCCGTGGCATGCAATGTCTTGTTTACGTATGGCATTCTTGTGCGGTTTTGCCCATGGTTATCTTTAAAATCATATTTGGAAAATCATTTGATTAAAGCTATTCCAATTATTGCTTTACATGATGATCATGCACTTATTTGGTTTCTACACCGAATGATAACTCGAAATGCCATTTTGTTCGAATTCATCTTATTGCTCTATATGAGAGTTTGTTATCTCATTGTTTATAGTGTCCTATATCTACTTGAGTGAGATATTCCTATGAGTATGTGTGCACTGCATATCTTATATGCTCATTGTTTTTTTTCCTTGGTTCATATGTTGAACTTTGTGTGCTATCGTATGTTGATCTGTCACTTTGATTCATTTTGGACAACATGAATGACTAGTGATGTTATTGGAAGTATTAACGGCTATGTGGTCGTTTGTCAAATTTGTATGTCCCTGGATTTTGGTAGGCTTGTGCATGCATATTTACTATGTAAATTCACATGCCTTGGTTGCCTTATTTGCTCCAATATATATATGATAAATCCATCAAACTCTTAATAGCTATGATGTGCATGAAATTCAAATTCATATCAATAGGCACATATTTAAGTGGTTTTACCCTACCCAATAAGTTTGGGGACCATATTGTACTTAAAATGTTTTAGGTACATTTGAGAAGCATTGGGTGCTTGGCTTATTCATGAAGGGGGTGGCACTATGAGGAAATTAGAGCCAAGCTTGGACATTTTATTGATCTGCGACTTCATACCAATGCTATCTCGGTAACAAGAATTTACTTCATGCATATATATAGAAACGGGGCCAACCTTGTGTAGGTTGCATCATGGCATGAATTTCTTGACTCGTTCCTGTGATACTTGTTTCTTTTCTCAAAGCATCCCAACAATGATCTCTTGTTGCTTGTTGTGATGTCTTTGATGGTTGTGTGTTTGGAGTTCATTAATATACAATAAGATTATATTATGCTTTCAAGCAAAGATCTCATTGGTATATGTTATGACTCCTGTTTGGATATCTTATTCCTTCCTTTTGTAACTATTTTACGTGTTCATCCTTCTTTGTGGATATCATCTACCTAGTATCTTATACATGTGAGAGAAGTTACATCTCTAGTTGATATCCCTATTCTTTCATGTCCACCATTTCATTCACTTTTTATATCTTTTTGGTGGCTCCATGGAAGCATTTGTTGAATGAGTGCATGTCTTACCTCTTTGCATCTTAGTGCACTCATGTTTGGTGAAGATTGTTGACCTCATGCTTGTCTTGACAAGCCTATTATTTCCTATCTTCATCATGGGTTGTCACAAGCTTTGATTTTTAGTTTGCTATTAGTGAGCTTGTGAACCCATTTGCTTGATGTGTGTGTGACCTTCTTAACTTCATGTGTGGGGGAAGGACATGTCTTGCACCTTGTATCTCATTTACTCAAGGCTATGTTGATGCTTAATTCTCATCCTTATACTAGTCTTCTCAAGTGCTTTGATGTGACTCACACACATCATTTTGGTTGTGCCTATTCTTAGGCTGCCTCATTTGCATGGTGCTCAACCATATCTTTGTTGCAAATTCTAGGCTTCCTTTCCTATCTATGCCTGCTTGAAATTGTGTTGTGTTCCTATTGATTTTGGGGGAGTGATGATCCTATTTTGTGCACTTGTATCCAAATACAAAAATTCTAAATAGTGCACAAATCATGGGGAGCTTCTCTATTGTCCTTAGAACACTCATTTGCCCAAATCATAACATTCTTTTATCCTTTTGGCTCATCGGATCATTTGGTTGCTTGCTTCACTTTGTGTTATGCAAATGAGATCAATTTGTGCCATGTGCTTTGTGCCATGTGCCTTGCTATTATCACTAGATTTCAGTTGTATAATAATGGATTCACTTCTGTATATCATGTTCTTATCAAATGCATCTATTTTGTGTTTGCAAAGTTTCTTTGCGGGTACATATCATGATTATGATTGGCCACTCAGAAATTTTTATACATGAGGAAGTTCATATCTTTCCTTGATATCATTTATTCCTTGCGGGCCACTTTGTTCGTTTCCTCTTATTCTTATGGTGGCTTCGGTAAGAGGTTGTGACGTGAGTGCTTGTATGTTTGGCATATAATCTTGCGCACTCATGTGTTTTGACTGTTTACCTCACATGTCTTATGCTTGTTTTCATATATTCATATCTAGTTGCATTTTATAGATTCTGAGCTCCTCAAATTGTTCATTATTGAATATGTGCATTTGCGTTCACTCACTTCTTGTGATATGCACACATCAAGGAGGAACTCATACTATATTGGTCTTCTAGATGTTTTGTCTTCCATTTTGGCATTTGTTGCCAATGGGGGAGAAGTTTAGAGGGTTTGAAATAAATATTTTTTGAAGTTCTTGTTGTCATTCATGCTATTGATCCTAGTTATATATGCTTGTTGCATGAATGAATATATAGAGAAATCTCCAACTAGTTTATATCAACCAATATATGGAATGAAATTCAAAGTTCATTCACACATACATATATTGTGGGGGAGCTTACTCTATATATTATGGTCTTACTAACATCAAATGCTTGTGTAGTGTTTTGATGTTAGTACAACCGATTTTGATTTATATCAACCAATATATGCAATGAAATTCAAAGTTCATTCACACATACATATATTGTGGGGGAGCTTACTCTATATATTGTGGTCTTACTAACATCAAATGCTTGTGTAGTGTTTTCATGTTAGTACAACCGGTTTTGATATCATCAAGATTCTTTGTGATAATTGATGTTATCAAAATCACCGCAAGTATATAATTTATCCTCGAAAAAAATTGCGTGCTTGTTTAAAAATTCATTATATGAACCCTCTTGTTGAGATTGTCATCAATTACCAAAATGGGGGAGATTGAAAGTACATGTTGTCCCCATGTGTGGTTTTGGTAATTAATGACAATCCTTATGGACTAATGTTTGCATTAAGATATACATTTGAAGGTTAGTCCCATTGGAATGTGATTGAAGAATAATGGAAGACAACTCCTTTGAAGCAACAATTACATTGAGACGATCAAAATGAAGTTCGTTGGAGTATATTAAGGGTTGCCATGCTTAGAGCTATGATTTGAGACATAATGGATCAAGATCTTAAAAGGATGATTTGAATGATGAACTCTAGGAGTGGCTCAAAGATATGATCATAATGGACTCATGTGTTGAGTCATGATTGATCAAGTATTCAAGCAAGCTATTCAAGTGAAGAATTCAATATACCCTTCAAGACGTCAAGATTAATCATGGAGTAGAGATATAGGTTGACCAAGATGAAGCTCAAAGATCGAACTCTAAATGGTCAACACACGAGCACAAATGATGCACCACATAGGATCTTGTGGTATGATAAGAAATTATCAATTACACTCTGTGTACTAACCCATACTATGTGTTGTCTATGTTTTTGAGGGTTAGGTGATTCTCATGGGCTCGCATCGAGAAAGAGATTTCAAATGTCTATGAGAGGATGACATCAAGTGTTGGTGATCATGGTTGACAAGGGCAAGTTCAAGATAACCATCCCGTAGGATTACATGCTTGAAGCTTGTGGATGATCACATGATGGACAAGTGAAGATGAATACAAAGCAAAGCGTCCCCACATTGTGTATGGGGGAGAGACATGACGACTTTACCAATGTCTTGCCTTCATCTTTAGCCAAGAAGAAACATCAACATCAAGCTCAAGTGAATGGCTCGTGTCAAAGGTATTAGTTCCTTTGACGTTAGTGTTGTGGAGTGATGACCACCAAAGAAACATATACACTTAAGAATGGATACTTGATAGCTATGTAGTGTAGCTATTTTTATGATTCTTGAGTTATAGGGATCCCACACTATTAAGAGGGGATCAAAGGGGTTCGTGATAGATTTGCTCAAGTCAACATCTTCTCTACACAATTCCACTCATATCCTATATACCCAAGAAAATCCAAAGCCAAATAGGTTACCCAAATACATGATAAAACCTTTGCATATTCTGCATCCTCCATTTTGGTTCATCTTGGGTGGTTCTCTATGTGAGGACCTAGGTTTTTTTTCATAGCTTCAAAACGAGCCCAAGATCATCAAAATCGGAGTCCGGATGTAAAAGTTGTGCCTGTTTCAGTTTCTAGGCTGCAGCGGGTTGGTTTGGCCGGATCATCCGGGTCCTCTCCCATATCATTCGGGCTTTGCCCGGATCATCCGGGTTATTCGTAAAATTCATCACAGAAGCTTATTCCGCTAGCCGGATCATCCGGCTACCCACCCGGATCATCCGGGAATTGCCCGGATCATCCGGCTATGTCCCCGGACATCTGGGTATCTACTTCACCACATTGTATATTGACCTTCCCGGATCATCCGGGCATTGCCCGGATCATCCTGGTATGCGTCCAGATCATCCGGGCAGGTCAACAACTGCGGGAAACGGCTCTATTTTCTTTGGGGGTATAAATATCCCTCTCCCACTCTGGGGGAGGGTTGAGCAACACATTCATATGAACCCTAGAACACAAAAAGGCTCCCTCTCACTTCTCCTACACCAAATCTTAGATCCCGGAGAGATTCGTGAGAGTTCTTGAGAGATTTTCCAATCAAGTGATATCCACTCCCTCTCCCTCTCTTGACCAAAGGAATTCGTGATTTGAGCAAGTCTTGAGCATTTCCCCTTTGTTCTTATTACTCTTGGAGGTTGGAGACTCCTAGGCGGTAGGAGTGCTCCGGTGAGGAATCAACTTGTGATTTGTTCCCCGGAAAGTTTGTGAAGGTTTGGAGGCCGCCTCAAGGTCTACCACTAGTGGTTGAGAATCGCCTTCGTGGTGATATCTCAAGGAGAATAGGGTGAGCCTTCGTGGCGTTGGTGTGCCTTCGTGGTAACATCCACCTCTCTAATGGTGACTAGCTTCCCTCCAAGGAAGTGAACATCGGGATACATCCTCGTCTCCGTGACTTTGGTTATCCCTAACCCTAACTCCTTACTTGTGGTTTACTTTGGTCATTTGACTATGCATTCACTATATCTTGTTGTCCTCATTATATTGTGGTGGTTGATTATATTGTGTTGGCCATTTCCTTGTAGAGATTATTTAGGCCTACACTTCATATTCCGCAATTCATACTTGCTACTATTGACATACATTGTGATTAGTGTGAATTGCTAACTTGTGTTATAAACTTCCATATATTGTGATATTGCTCAAGTAAGTTTGTGTAACTTACTTGAGTTTGCTTGTATCATTCAATTCCATATACTGTGATACAATTTGTGTAAGCTTGTATTGCTTACTTGTGGTTGTGTGTATTATTCATTTCCATACCTCGTGATATACACTGAGTAAGTTTGTGTGACTTACTTGTGCTTACTCATATCCTCGTTGTTCTCATCTTGTTTATGCTAAGTTGTTGGTGCACTTGGTGAGCTTACTATATTTAGGATTTGTGCTTGAAAAGTATCCGCTTAGTTTATTTCCGCTTTAGGATATAGCCAAATCCGTAAAAGATTTTAAAACGCCTATTCACCCCCCCTCTAGGCGACATCGTGGTCCTTTCACCCTTGACGAACCGCGGCACCGACGTATCGGCGCAGCGGGGAGGGCGGCTTTGGCAGAGCGAATGGAGTGGAGGGGAACGGGGGGGAGGGGGTTTGGGGAATATTATTGGCTAGTTGGCTGAAGGGCGGTTGAATCGGATTTGGGGGGAATTTTGGTGTGGGGGGAGGATTTTCGCGCGGTGGGCGGGGGGAGTTTGGCGCATGGTCGGTTTCTCCAAGTGCAGTCCCACGTGTCAGTGAAGACGCAAGCCGAAGCGCATTCCATTTGCGTGAGCCGTGTGCAGGACCGAACGTGTGTGGGGTGCAATCCGACCGCGACAGGAGTGCTGTGAGTATACCACCTTTTTTCTTTTTAAACTAGGTGCTTCGCCCCCTCAAAAAAAATTGTTGCTTCGCGCGATCCATCGATACTACTACTACTAATCTGGTAAATCCGACTAAAACGGCGCGGCCGGGTCTTTTCACGCGCGATATGCTGGGATGTTCGCTTAGTTGGGTTTTTTAGGACGAGCAATGCTACACCTACGTAATCCCAGTTACGTAATTAACATAATGTGAAACATGTGAGCTGTTGATTGTAGATTGGGGGGAGGGAGGGGCCCACCACCATGAAAATCAGGGGAGGAGAGAGAGGCAATTTACGTTAACCCTTTCGTAGGTTCCCGTAGATGTAGAAAGATGTTAAATGCGTGAATGTGTAGTGGATGTACTATTGGAGTGCCTAAGATAAATTGTGTATGTATAGACCCTATGTGTTTATTTTACTTCGCATGTTAGATTTGTCTCGGTTCAATAAAAAGCAGAGTTGGTGATGATGGTGTGCCTGTCATCCTGGAATATAGGTCGTCCGATCTATATCTAACGGACAGGAAGGAAACTATGACAATTTACCCGCACTCCTCTCCACATTTGCAGATAAGGCTTTCCCTCGTTCATCCTTTTCTCCCACAAGATCTTGATCTTCCATGCAACGCACGGGCATCTTGCTAGTACTCCGACGATATGTATATTATTGTGAAAGTTCATATACACCAGCCGAGATTAATGCAAACACGGCAGATTTTCAATACATTTCGAACTTTTATAGGACAGAAAAATAAAAGAAACCCGACCCTAAACCTATTCTACAGCGGCGACCAACGTCCTCCATCTGCGATCTCTATGTACGGGGGCGGGGTTCAAGACCCGTGAAGTGAAGGTGCGGTCTCCGGCGAGGAAGAGTAGAACACGGGATACGGACCAGCCAGTTGGCACACCATGCCCGGCCGCCTCCCATGCCCTACTCATCCTCGGAGGAGACCTCGACCTTGGCGGTGTCGGACGTTGGACAGTGGTAAGTAGGACGCGTGGCTGATGGTGCTCCCGTCATCAGCCGCCAGTGTGGCCACCACTTGTGCGGTCGCGTCCGCGTCCGGCTACGCCGCTATTGCGTCGCGAGAGGCGACTTGAGAGAGGGCGGCGACCTCAAGCTTCATCCCTGAAGACAAGCTCTCCCGCAGAGCATTTTCACTTGCGGTCAAGGCGGATGTGGTGCCAGGTAGGAGGACGATGCGCTATGGTGTGGAGGTTAGCTGGGCGTTGCCGCTTTAAGTAGTGCATTTCAGTGAGGCCAAGCATACGGGTGCGCCATTAAGTCGCCGGAATTGGTTTCTCGGGCATCGAGCCTCTTAACGACGACATACGAATGACGGCATGAATGCGGGCAGTTGGTGCCGGCTGGGAACGCACCGCGCGATGCCGTGAGGGGGAGGGTTTTGGTGTGCCAGGGTAGTCAGGTGCGGTCGTGGCAACGTTGGAGATGGCCTTTGCTCACATGCCATCCCCGCATGTCATTGAAAAAGCATGACGACCCGGCAAGGTGTCAGGTCCTGAGGATGCAGTTGGCCGCTCTACACCACTCCGCGGACCCGTCGCGTGCCCCGTGCATCCTCGACGAGCCGGGTGTTGGGGTGTGTTTGGATTGTGGCCAAAGTGCACCTTACCAAAATTTTGGTCATGACCCAAAGATTGGTCTTTGTTTGGATGGTTTCCATTTTTTTGGCGTGCCAAAGAACTCTAGCCAACTCTAGTTCATTTTTCTTGCCAATGTTGGCCAAATCATTGGCAACCAATACCTCAACCAAAGATTTGGCTACCCAATGCTTTGATGGGGAAACCTTGGGCACAAACCAAACATATGTTGGTCGTGCCACAGCACTAACGCCACCCTCGACACACTGAAACTGACTGTGTCTAGCGACGATATGAGTGTGTTGCTCACCACGGTCGCCGTGTCCAGAGGCGGTGCTAGAGCTGTGCCCCGTTGTTGGCCCCAACGACCCACATGAACGGTTGTTGGTGGTGAGGAGGTCGTGGGCCAGCTCCTCCATTGGACTAGTCTGCCGCTACGTCGTCCCGATGGGTGTGCCCCACATGTCGGTTTCCCTGTTTTCCCGGCCATATTCGAGCATTAGTGCTCCGCGTTGCACATTAGGGTTTCACTATGTAGGTCAAGCAAGACAACTTATTGTTTATTTGAGCGATTCAAGTATAATCATGTGGCATTTGCTTATTTCTCATTCCTCTCCAACCCTCTTCTCCATTGATCATGTCGCCCTCCAGTCGAGTCCATCCTCCCGCATGCCTCATTTGAACATTCCGTCTAGTATCATTCGCATATACCCACCCTAGTCCTCTTTCGATCGATCTCTGGACCCCGAGATGAAATCGAGAGAGAACAAGTGGGGGCACGTGATACCTAAGGTGGATTCAAAATTTTGAACCGGTGATCATAGCATCCGCAAATCATATATAAAGGGTATTCAATGTTCGTTTCGTTTTTGAATGTACAATATACTCCCTCCTATCCTTTCTAGTTTACATATAAGTTTTATGTGTTGTCAAAGTATCTCTACTTTGATCAAAAAGGTATCAACATTCAACAACGCCCAATCAATATTGTTAGATTCGTACATACTCCTAGATTTATTCTCGAGATGGTTTCTATTTTGTTTTCAACCACGTGAACGTGCTTGTTCTCGTGCATGCTCTTCCTAATAGGATTTCTCCACGTATAGCCAGTCCAATAGTAACTTTTTTAAGCTCCATGTCCAATAGTACACGTGGAGTACTGACAACATCTGTACTCCGTCCTTCCATTTTTATAGGGCCTATGTGGAGGAGAGAGATGTGAAAAAGTAAGGGGAGTGAGCTCTCATGCAAGAGCCTTAGCTATAGGCATTCCTAGTTAAATACTCCCTCCGTCCTTGAATAAGTGTCTCAACTTTGTACTAGAGCTAGTACAAAGTTGTACTAAGCTTGAGACACTTATTTTGGGACGGAGGGAGTAGTATAATAAATATGAAGAAGGAGATAGAGAGGAGATGGAAAAAAGTACTAATACAATAGCCAACCTTATATATTTTATTACGGGAAATAGCCAACCTTATAGCCCACACTACCGTATGAGTGCATATAATAGATGATGGCTATAGATGACATGGCAGTCCCTCATAGCCATCGACTGGCTATATTATTAACCATGCTCTAATGCGTTTTTGAAACCGCATTTGACTATTGACAAGATTAATAGTACATGAGATGTATAATGTGAAAATTATATCATTGGAAACTCCTTTCACATACGAATTTGACCGTATACTTTGTGTAAGTTGCATGTCATATATTATTACTCTAACATTTGGTCAAAGTTAGCCTCGAAAAACGCATTAGGCCCTGTATAGTAAATGGAAGGAGGGAGTAGTAGTGGAAGTGGATCCTCTGACATAGGTATCCCTGCCTTACGCTCCCTTTCGATCACTTACTGGCGGACCCCATGCTTGCTAGGCCCCGCATGTTAGTTACTCAATGGGATCAGCCACGTCAGGGGATCCTCATCCGTAGTATACTCCCTCTATTTTTATTTACTCTGCATAAAATGGAGGGAGTGGTAGTATAATAAATGACGCGGCTTGGAGAGGGGGAGGTATGTTGGTTTTCTCTCAACTGCGGTCCCACAAGTGAGCGAAAACACAAGACGAAGAGCGTTCCATTCGGTGAGTGACGTGGAGAGTCCAGCGTGCTGGGCTGCAACGCGAACGCGACAAGAGCGATGTACAGTCAAAACCGATTGACCTGTCATCACCGGAACCACTATTCACACCAGAACCTTCGCTGTTCGGCCTACGCCAGCCACTGCCCTAAAACCACACCTAATCTCCAGCCCATTCCCCCACCTTTCGATCCCCTAGCCCGCATCAAGCGTCCCCTAGTTCGCCGGAAAGCCATGGTGCGCTGCAAGATCACTTACTACAAGATGCTGACACCGGAGCGCAGCGCAGAAATCGCGGTGCCACAGACCTCCGTTCCCAAGCTCACTTTGCGGCGGGCCAATCCCCGAGTTCTCTGGAGCCAAGCTACGAGGAGGAGGAAGCCGATCCAATGTTCATGGCGGAGGTCGCGGCACATAAGGCCGCCGATGGGTATGAGAGGATGGACGTCGACTTTGTGCCGGCGTCCGAGTCCCCCATGGTGCAGACGGACTAGCAGTTCAACATGGCGATACTAAAGGAGGACCGGGAGGCAGAGGCTCAACTCGACGCGGAACGCGCGCATGCCGCTGCCATCATGGCTCTCCTGCAGGCGGAACCGGATGTCGTGGATGTGAACTGGGCGGCGGAGGCTCAACTTGAGGTGGAGCGCGCGGATGCCGCTGCCATCGAGGCCCTCCTGTAGGCGGAACCGGACGTGCTAGACTGGAACCGGGTGGCAGAGGCTCGACTCGACGCAGAGAGCGCGGATGCCGCTCTCATCGACGCCCTCCTGCAGGCGGAACCAGGCGTCCTGGACTTGAACCGGGAGGCGGAGGCTCGACTCGATGCGGAGCACGCGGATGCCGCTGCCATCGAGGCCCTCTTGCAGGCGGAACAGGACGTCCTCGACTTGAACCGGGCTGTGCTCTCATCCGTGCAGAGCGCCCGCACGCTCCACTTGAACGAGTAGCTGGAGGCCGAGGACAACGACGGTGCGGAGACACACGTCGGTAGCTACGTCTGGTTCGCGCCGGCAGCCAAAGACGACGAGGCCGTCTCTTTCTGCGAGCAGTGATAGTTTTTCTCTATGTTGTTGTTTTTATGGATCTTTTGCTGTTTAAAAACATATATTTGCTATGCAAGTCACCTGACTTGGGTCAGTCTACCATTTCAGGCGGTTGGATGAATATCCTACGTCTCTTAACCCTTCTTTCCTTCTTCCTCACCTCTTCTTCTTCCCCAACAGACCACCGCACGGGCCATACGGATACTCCCCAACATGCGGTTGGATAAACATACTCTATGAACGAAATTTATGTGTCAGCGATAGGATGGCTGAGTTTGGTTTGTTCACATGCGATAGCACGTGTCAGTGAGGGTGTGTTCCCTTGGTTGGGTTTGCGGCGTGCAGGAGCGATTGTGTGAGGGTGCGGTGCGACCGCGGTGTGCAGGAGCGACCGTGTGAGGGTGCGGTGCGACCGCGACAGCCGTGCACAAGTCTACTTCCTTCTCATTTTGAAAACTTTAGGCAAGCTTGGCAAAAATGTGTGGCGAAGTTTGGCAATGCAAGGCCTAGACCCAAATAGGATAAGTACGTACATACTAGGAGTACTAGTGTTAAAAAAGAAATGTGGGGTTTTCCTTCGCGGGATTTAATCGATACAAATCCTCGTTTCACGTGTCAATAAATGTGTTTTTTTTTCTCAAAAGACCAAAGAGCTAACCATCTCACTCCTCATCGCTTGATTAATGCAGCGCCATGCAAACCAACCTTCTCACCTCCGCATGCATGCATGGGATATTAATGTCCTTGGTTTCTAGTACGAGGCAAACCCCATCAATTTTGCCTCGATTAATGTTAGTGGCGTTTTGCAAATTGTAATTTTGATATACTGGCCTTGTGTACAAAAATTTGAGGTAGTAACTATATTTGACTTTCTTCCCCATTGCGGTGACGTCGACGATATCTTTTTTTGTGGTTTGGCGAAGTGTGTTCGACGGAGAACACCATTGAGGGAGACCACGGTAAGTCGTTGGCAAGTGCCGCCTACAAGCCGAGACAACCGCCTTATTTGCATCCAGCAAGTCCATTGAACCAAAGGACTAGTACTACTACGAGTACACAAGAGCGTCGTCCGTCCAGCTTAATGCGGTGAGATGGTTCCTCGAAGAAGACGATGGAGAAGCGGAGTCAGCGAAGAGTGAAATGATGGTTGCTGCATCTGTGCTTTTGTGATTTGACGCCTCACTGCTTTGTGATTTGTGATAGAAGGGACAGGGGAGTAGACTCTTTGCTCTATACCATACTACATGCGTCCAAGCATGGGAGAAAGAGGAGAGACGTTGCATTTTTCTATTCCTTCAATCAATCTATCAGGGAGCTTCAGTTCCATTTTTTTGGCTTTGGCAACACCGTCCACAATGGTTCCTATGATGCCAAAAGCTATTTTGACATTTGGCTACACATTGTGGATGCCCTTAAGCATACCACTTGGTTTTGCTCCTGTGTGCTATCTATAAAAATCTCAATTATATTGATCTATAAAAATTACAGAATCAAGATTAGTAAAAAGGAGGTGATTTTGACGCACAGATGGCGGGGGAGGTTTCTTATTTTTAGAGGACTTTGTCCTGGCAGTTTGCTAACATGCGATCCCACATGTCAGTGATTTACCAAGCAGATATATGTCCCACATGAGGCAGAACAACGGCAAAAGCAACACGTGGTTAAGTTAAAGAAGATGAGGGAGAAGCGGTGTCGGTGTACAAAAGTAGGAGCTCTGCTTTTCACCCCTTTACTTGTGCACGGGCAGTCAGAGCCGCCCGCCGTGGCCACGCATAACAGGGTAGGAAAGGGAAGCCGGAGAGAAGCCGAAGGCTCAAGACAAACAAAGCAACAACAAGGACCAAAGCAACAAAGATCGGATGGACGAAGCAGGGTCCATGCCGGGGCAGCCTCAGCGGCCCCAGCAAGACCCTTGGCGGGGGCAGCTCGCCCACACTAGCTGAGCGTGCCACCTTTGAGCCCCCCAACGCTAGACAAACGCATTGGGACAAGGCTCTGGAGGCACCTCCGTGGTGGCATGCAGATCTTTGTGAAGACAAAGAATAGTCATGATCAGATGAGAATAGGAAGGCAACAATCCTCAGCAGGGTTCTTGCGGAGGAAGCCCACGAGACCCCGGCAAGGTCCTTGCTGGGGATGATGGCGTGCCACGGTGAGACCCTTGCCGGGCCCCCCGGCAAGGCCCTCACCAAGCGCGCCAGCAGGGCCACTGCCAGGCCCACGCTAGCCAAGTGTCGGCCACCATTCGCATGCAGCTGCCGACCCAACCAGCTGGGCAGGGACCTGCGTGGTAACATGCAGTGCTTCGTGGAGGCTCCACCACCGCGCCACCTCAGCTGCCTGCCTGCCTACATGGCACCGCATGCATCGCTGGCCAGGGCGTGTGTCAAAGCAAGGAGGAGCGGCAACGGACGGGACAGGACTCGCTCCCGTCCCCGATAAAGTAGAGGGACACCTAGGCCTCGCATTAAATGCACTTTGTTGTGTAATACCAACGATAAGCTCACAGCGCTGTAGCACTTTCCACCTCCTGTGTGCCACTGTGGCAGCCCCTTTCGCCTATAAAAGGAGGCCCATGGTGCACTGGAGAAGGATTCAGCTCTTTCGAACCTAGCAGCACCCACAGCTAGTTCAAGAGCTCAAGAACACTAAATACATCCACCAAAAGCAGGATCGTAGGGTTTTACGCATCTTTGTGGCCCGGACCTGGGTAAATCCCCTTTGTGCTGTCTACTAGTCCCGCACTTCTCATGATCCCCGCGCCCTGCAACCATAGTAGGGATTCCAGTGATCCCATAGGTATCGTTTCCCACCGACATCTTTGGCGCGCCAGGTAGGGGGTGCGCAATTGTGTGAATCCGGTCTAACATTTGACCTAGCTGTTCTTCATCGCCATGGCTCCTAAGAAGAAGACGACACGGAGATCGGTTCGTCTGGGACTGGGTTGCCAGTACCGGCACGGACCAGTAGCGGGCCAGTCGCATAGAGAACCCATGGCGCGGCCCGTGAACATCCACATCGCCCTGGCGGTCTGGGCCTGGCGAGTGGCGTCGTTCGTGTGCCAGGCGACGAGCTACCATTCACGGGCTCCAGAGATGGAGTCGGCCCCCCTGCAGGCGGCGCGGGGCCCTCCACGGGCGCCGCCATCCCGCCAGACGGCGGTACGGTGACCTCCAAGACGCCAACACCGGCGCCCACGGCGCGCTCTTCTCAGGTTGTGCGCGATGAGCAGCGTCACCCTGCCAGTGACCCTGCGCACCGCCCAGGGAAGAGTCCCATGCGCCCGTCACATGATGAGGAGGGCCAGCATGTGCGCCGAGGTGCTGACGGAGGTGGCGAATGGTTGCGGGGCCATGACGCAGCTCCTTCTAACATGGTTAGAAGTTCGAGGCGCATCGTGGTCCACCCACCTTTCGCCGCCACCCACGCCAGCCGAAGCCCTAGTACGCGTGCAGCTGCTCCTCGACTTTCCTCCCGCCACAAAGAAGCTCGACGAATGGAGGCCCACCGTCCGAAGCCTCGTCGGCATCGCCAACAACCATGAGTTGCGGTCGATGGGACTCATAGGCTGTCGCTCCGTCAGGCCACCGCAGGCCAGCAGAGGCCGTGCAAGAGGCGATGCGGCCACGGAGCACTCTCCACCTCCATCCCAGCCACCCCGGGCGTCGGTCCATCGCCACAACGCTTGTGATGATATCTCCATCGCGTCGTCCGACCCAGGAACCAACCGCGATCAGCGTCAAGTCCTTCTGGAGCGGGTTCATGAGGATGCTCGAACTACCATCGAGCGCCGACGTGACGCGCGCCACCAGTCCGACAGGCGGGCAGGGCCCGCTACGGACCGCCCAGCGCCGACAGGCTACGATGGCCTACCCTAGGAGGTGGGTTGTCCGACTTTTACTCGTGAGCTGCGGGAGTTCCAATGGCCCTCCCACCGTACGTTCAAGCCTGACGTTGGCGAGAAGTACAACAGCAAGACTCACCCGTCAGAGTTCCTCAGCATTTACACCATCGCGATGCAAGCTACTGGGGCCCGCAACGATGAGGTGGTTGCCAACTACTTCCTGTTGGCACTCAAGCCTAATGTTATGTCATGGTTGAAGCACTTGCCGGTGGATTCCATCTCTTCTTGGGCGGATCTGTGCCATGAGTTTGTTGGCGCCTTATACGGAGGTCACCAAGCTCATGGTCAGGCGAGTGATTTACACATCATCCCCCAAAAGGAAGGAGAAAACTTGCGCAAGTACATCCAAAGATTCAGCCAGGTGCAGTACAACATTACCGATGTTCATCCCGCCGCCGTGATCAATGCGATCCATCAGAACATGCGCAACTGCAAGATGCGTGAAGAGCTGGCGATTAACAAGGTCAAGGATGTGGCTGAGCTTTATGTCCCTGCCGATCGATGCGCTCGCGCTGAAGATGGAAGGAAGTACCCCGGCGAAGATGCCGGCGTGGAAACCGACTCCACTTGAGACACCAGCACCCAAGTGAAGAAGGGCCGACACTGTAACAGGAAGCGCAAGGGCAAGGCCGTGCTTGTCGTCGAGGGATCCGACGACACTGGCGCCACCAAGAAGACCAAGGCGAGCGACCCTGGCAAGGAGGTTGCTAGGTGTGTCGCTTGCCGGGCCTTGGCGGCTGCCAACAAGCCAGGGGGTTCTGAGAAGCAGTACTGCAAGATCCACAGCACCAAGGGACATGACCTCCAAAACTGCCGGCGGGTAGAGATGCTCGCGGAGAAGAAGAAAGCTGAGTATGAGCGGCGGGACAAGGAGAAAGGCCCAGATGGTGCCGAGGGATCTAGCAAGAAACGTGGCGGACAAGGAGGCCGCCGCGGCAAGGATAATCAGCAGGAGAGGCCCGCCCGGGGCCGCGACAAGAAGCAGGAAGACGATGATCATGACGAGGAAGATGAGTCCGGCGACCATGAGTTTCAAAAAGTCACAGAGGCCATGTGCGTCGATGGTGGTGCCTTGCTGCATATGTCCCACCGCCAACTCAAGCAGTGGGCGCGTGAGATCACGGCGGTGGAGCCATCGGTCGACGCATGGAAGCCGCTGAAATGGGCCAGCACGCCCATCATCTTCGACACCGAGGACCACCCTAACCTCACTACTGCGGTCGGGTGCTTGCCATTGTTGGTTTCACCAACAATCAGCAACCTCAAGGTGACAAAGATGTTGGTTGATGGCGGGGCCGGCCTGAACTTGATCTCGCCTGTTGTGGTCAAAAGGATGCAGATCCCCGATGGAGACCTCGAGGAGACGGGTACGTTCCAAGGGGTTAACCCGGGGAGGATCCAGCCAAAGGGAAAGGTCACGATGCCCGTGACATTCGGAGGCGAGCTAAACCACAGGACGGAAAGGATTGTTTTCGATGTAGCCGAGATCCCCTTGCCTTACAACGGGATCCTCGGCTGCCCGACACTAGCAAAGTTGATGGCGGCTTCACACTATGCCTACAATATGCTGAAGATGCCCGGGCCGATGAACATCATCACCGTCCCCTCCGACCAAAAAGATGCGTTGATCTGCGCCGACCAACTCTACCTGGAAGCAGTGGCAGTAGCTGCCGTTAGGCACCTGCTCCTGCCGACGGAGCCCCGGGGGGGAAGAAGACCGGCGAGACCCCTCGCACCCACTCCGGCAAGCGCACCTCTTCGAGGTGTTGCGCTTCTGTTGAAAACGCGCCATAGAGCTCCACCGGCAAGAGCAAGAAGTCCAGAGCCACACCACCAGAGACCAAGAAGGTGCCCGTCAAGGAGGACGGCACGGGGGGAGCTTTTACCATAAGCTCCACCCTCGACGGCAAGTAGGAAAGCAAGATCATCACCTTCCTGCGGGCAAATGTCGATGTGTTTGCATGGCAAGCCTCCGACATCCCCGGCGTTCCCAGGGAGGTGATTGAGCACCACCTTGTTGTCTGTCCTCATGCGCGGCGCATCAAGCAGAAGGTCAGCAAGCAAGCTCTGGAGAGGCAGGAGTTCATCATGGAGGAAACCAGAAAGCTAGAGGTGGCAGGCTTGGTGAGAGGAATACTCCATCCGACGTGGTTGGCCAATCCGGTAGTAGTGCGCAAGGCAAATGGGAAGTGGAGGCTGTGTATTGATTACACAGACATTAATAAGGATTGCCCAAAGGATCCCTTCCCGTTGTGGCGCATTGACCAGATTGTTGACTCCACGGCCGGGTGTGACCTTTTATCATTCCTTGACGCCTACTCAGGATACCACCAGATCTTCATGACGAAAGAGGACGAGGAGAAGACAACATTCATCACCCCATGTGGTACGTATTGCTTTTTACAGATGCTTTTCGGGTTGAAGAGTGCTGGCTCAACCTTTGCAAGAGCAGTCCAAATTGGTTTTGATCCCTAGATGCATAGAAATATGGAAGCTTATATGGATGACATAGTGGTCAAAACCAAGGACAAAGCAACTCTTGTGCAAGATCTGGAGGAACATTTGCAAACTGCGCAAGATCAACCTCAAATTTAACCCTGAAATGTGTGTCTTCGGCGTCCCGTCTGGCAAGCTTCTCGGGTTCTTTGTGTCCCAGCGCGGGATTGAAGCAAACCCAAATAAGATCAAGGCTATCGACCAGATTGAGGCACCCAAACGGATCAAGGACGTGCGTCGGCTCACTGGCTGCGTTGCTGCCATGAGCCAGTTCATCTCCAAGTCCGCGGAGCGTGCCCTTCCTTTTTTCAAGATCTTGAAGAAGGTAGGGCCAATGGAGTGGACCCCAGAGGCCGAGGCAGCACTGCAAGATTTTAAGAAATACCTCTCCTCTACCATAGTGTTGGTTGCGCCCAAACCACAAGAACTGTTGTTGCTTTATCTAGCGGCAATAAATCAGGTGGTTAGCGCCGCACTAGTGGCACACAGAGAGGTCGACGAGAAGGTAGCGGTAGCAGCAGAGTCAACAGACGGCAACCAGAACCCTCTCCGGCAGGGCTCAATCCCGGCAAGACTGAGTCCCCGGCAGAGGCTGACGCCAGTGCGACAGGACCCACGCGACTGGGTGAAGAGGCGCAGAAGAAGAAAATGGTACAACACCCAGTTTACTTCGTCAGCTCCCTCTTGCAGGGGGCTAGGTCGAGGTACTCAGGTGTGCAAAAGCTGCTCTTTGGCCTCCTTATGGCTTCGAGGAAGCTGCGCCATTACTTCCAACCGCACGAGATCACGTTGGTCACCCGCCTCCCATTGCAACGGATACTGCATAACCCAGATGCAACGGGGAGGATCGTGGAATGGGCCCTGGAGCTATCAAGTTTTGGCTTGAAGTTCGAAAGTACCTCGACGATTTAGAGCAGAGCCTTGGCGGAGTTTGTTGCAGAATGGACCTCAACACCCGACGAACAGGTGCAAGACACCACTCTCCCCGGCAAGGAAACAAGCGGCAACTGGATCATGTACTTTGATGGGGCCTTTTCGCTGCAAGGTGCCAGTGTCGGTGTGCTGCTTGTCGCACCCACTAGAGAGCACCTCAAGTACGTCATCCAAATGCACTTTCCCCGGGATACGTCAACCAACAAGACCGCCGAGTCTGAGGGTTTGCTTGCCGGTCTCATGATCGCGACGGACCTTAGAGTTAAAAAGCTCATCGTCAGGGGCGACTCGCAACTCGTTGTCAGGCAGGTCAACAAAGATTATCAAAGCCCGTTGATGGAAGCTTACGTAGATGAGGTGAGGAAACTGGAGGAGCGCTTTGACGGTATACAAGCAGAGCATGTCCCTCGGACGGAGAACGACATCGCCGACTACCTGTCAAAGAGTGCTACCCTCAAGCTACCTGTGGAACCAGGTACTTTTGTGCTTCAGTTAACTCAACCATCCGTTGGGCCGTCGACCGGGCAGAACAAGCGGAGGAAGCTAGGCTCCGGCAAGTACTTCCTCACCGAGCTCCCCGGAGCCGCCGGCGAAGATGTTGCCGTGGATGCCGATCCTGCCGCAGGACAACCGACTCTGGCAGGACCTCAGGTCATGGTCGTGGAGGCGGCCGCTCCCATGGCAGAAGAGATGCCTTTGGTCCTTGTCTTCGAGCCACAGGCTCCGGCATGGGCGCATCACATCATCCGATTCCTTCAAAAAGGAGAGCTTCCTGAGGAGCAGGAAGAGGCAGAAAGAGTAGCCCGCCGGTCTGCTCTGTACCAATTCATTGAAAATGTATTGTACAGAAAAAGACTGAATGGGGTGAAATTAAGGTGCATCTCCTGGGAGGAAGGACTAAAGCTGTTGGCAGAGATACACGGGGGCATATGTGGCTCCCACATAGGGTCGAGGGCCATCGCCGCCAAGGCTTTCCGGCAGGGTTTCTTCTGGCCTACCGCCCTCCTGGATGCGACGACACTAGTAACCAAGTGTGAAGCGTGCCAGTTCCATTCATAGAAGCTTCATCAACCAGCTCAAGCCCTTCAAACTATCCCTCTCTGTTGTCCCTTCTCGGTCTTGGGGCTCGACATATTGGGCCCCTTTCCTCGTGTTGTCAGGGGCTTTGAGTACTTGTACATCGCAATCGACAAGTTCACAAAGTGGACACAGGTGGAAGCTGTGAGGAAGGTGACAGCGCAGTCAGCCATCAATTTCTTCAAGGGACTAGTTTGTCGTTTTAGGGTGCCCAACCGGATCATCACCGACAACGGCACACAGTTCACAAGCCATGCCTTCATGCAATACATTGAGGATCTCGGCAGCAGGGTCTGTTTTGCTTCCGTGGCACATCCACGGAGCAACGGCCAAGTGGAGAGAGGAAATGCTGAAGTCCTACGAGGCTTAAGAACGAAGACTTTTGACAGGCTACGCAAGAGTGGAAGGCGCTGGATTGATGAGTTGTCGGCGGTTCTTTGGTCGATCAGAATGACGCCAAATCGAGCCATCGGCCACACCCTTTGCCCTGGTTTACGGGGTAGAAGCAGTTCTCCCCACAGAACTCATATACGGGTCACCTCGAGTGCTACCTTATGATGAGCTTGAGCAAGAGCTATTGCGGCAAGACGACGCGACGCTCCTTGAGGAAGATCGTCTCTGGGCGGCTGTGAGAGCAGCACTCTACCAGCAAGCCTTGTGCCGCTACCATAGCCGCAAGGTTCATGCCCGGAGCTTTGAGGAAGGCGACCTTGTTCTCCGGCAAGTTCAGTCGGCCAAGAATTCCAACAAGTTGACACCAAAGTGGCAAGGCCCTTATCAGCTAACACGAGTCACCAGGCCCGGCGCAGTCCGGCTGGAGACCGAAGATGCCGTTCCAGTGAGAAACTCCTGGAACATCGAGCATATCCGCAAGTTTTACCCATAAGGCGCGGCTGTCAGGCCTCCGGGCAAGCCACCCTTTTGTACAAGCCTTGCCGGCAAGGCATGTAACCCTTTGTACAAAGCCAGGCGCAGACCCTGAGCATAAATAAACGAAGCGCTGGCGCCCTAAGTTATAGCATGCATGCTAGATCGAGTCTCTTCCTCGGTTAGGGTTGATAGTGCTTGGCAGCGGCTAACCCCTAGCTTAGAGGTCGAGTGCACGTCTCTCTATTCTTCTCTATCTTCTTTGGTTCGCAGGGCACATGAGTATTCTTGTCGAGCTACTTTGGAAGAAAGGGGACGGACCGGCGTCCGTGCCCGGCAAGCCAAAGTTGCCGGGGGCTACAAGAGCAAGGATCCATCCACGGCAAGCCAAGGTTGCCGGGGGCTGCAGATCCAGATAAGTCTTCTATCCTCTATCATGTGTTTCGTTATGGACTGAGGTATGTGAAACCTCGTTTTATCCTTACGCTACCGTACTTCCCTCATTCCGTACCCTAGGACTCATCTCCTGGGGCCGAGTTTGGTTGTAGTCACGGCAGCAAGGAAATGAAACAAGGAGGCTAAGCCCACCTCATCCCTGCCTCCGCCAAGGGCGTGAAAAAGGTCGGGCAAAGTGGGGGGATGGCAAGGCGTGTTGCCGGGCGAAAAAACATTTATCTTAAAGATAACGATGATTCACTCCTTGTCGTGGGTTCCACCTGTGAACGAAAAACCTGGCAAACATCCCTTTTTCATTAAAAAACATCCCGTACAGGTACAGTTCATACGAAATGAAAAACATGAGCAAGGGGATTACAAGTTATGAAGTTAACAAAGGCCCGAAGGCTTACAAGACTAAAAAGAGATAAGGTGCCCGTAATCCCTTTCTTGTCCCTCTCCTAAGGAAATGGAACAACAAAGCAGAAGGGCAAAAGGGGCGCCTAGGCAAGCTACGAGTGGCAGAAGACACCAAGAGAACATCTCGGTGGCCGTTCGAGGGCTGATGGTGATGGCGTCGAAGACGAGGCGGCAGGACGAGGCGGCAGGACGTCAATACGCGACGAAGGCGTCGGTGCCCGTGTACTCCGACTTGCCGGCCTTGCTGCCCGCCGTCTTCCTCTTCTGCAGCCTCCCAACGCCAGCCGCCCAGGAGACGACCCCGAGAAGTTCAAGGAGCCGGCAACATGGATGATGGGGTCGTCGGTGCCGCTCAGAGCAGTGCCCGACGCCTAGTTGGACCCGTCATCCTGCCGCCCGCTAGCCTCATTGTCGCTGCCGTTGTCTTCCTCGCCACTCTCGCTCGAGGAGAAATCTTCATCATCAGAAGAGCTCTCCAAGCAGCACCTTACGCGAGTCCTGAAGTGCCTGAAGATCTTGACGGAGAGGAGACCACTCTCCATTAGTTTGAAATGGAGAGTGAGCCCCACCGTCAAGCTGTGGAGGCGAGCGAAGGTCTTCCACCCTCGGTGGAGATACATGACATGTGGGGCGGGGAACTCGACATCGGCCCATGTGCCACTGTTCCCACAACCCCTCATATGCAGCCGCAATGCCTGCGGCGGATCCAGCTCCATCTCCCGCGCAAATGGAGTCGGGAGGCGAAGGTGACAGCGCGGTGGCTGGCGCAGCCTGACGAAGAATTTGCAAGGGTTGTCCCCGGCGTGGCCCTCCGTCGGAGGAGGGGCTGCTGGCAGAGGCGAGGCTAATCTGCCTCCCTGTCCTCCTCTCCCTCGAGCACCACGACAGCCACGACCTTGCCCCCTCCCCCTTCCTCTAGCGGCCGGCTCCGCCGCTATGATCTCTTCGGGAGGAGCAATAAGCTGTCTGGCCGAAACCTTCGCCGCCACCGATAAAGTGTCGCCATGCCCCCTCGCCATGGCAGAAGAAAGGAAGAAGCGGGAATGGGGAAGGGCATATGACGAAGGATTGAGGGGCGTCGTTCCTACCGCTCCCCTCTTTATAAAGGGGCGGGGGCGAGGCTCGGCCGCCCCCTCTCGGCCAATCCGGCCCGTTGAAGTGACATCAAGCGGGGCCGTCGACCGCCCTCCCTGCTCCATTGAAGGCGCGTGGGAATCGACCCGCGCGTGCACGACTTTCCACATCCCTCGCGTCTATCATTCGCTCTACATTATGCATGCAGTGAACCTGGCGCAAGGAACGGGCACAGTGGGACACGTGGAGCGACGGTTCCCAAGCAAGGGCAGTAAATGGGAGGCGGCCCTGCGGTCACAAAGAGCATGCAAGCCGCCTCTTTACTGTCCACTACAAGGTGACGCCAGCATGCTTCCATCATGCGCGTGCACGCGACCCCCGCGTCGTGCGTCCAACACGGGTCGTGGGGAAGCGCAACGGACGGAACAGTTACCGCCGTAAAAATCTGCCCTAACTGCCCACGCACCATTCTGGGCCTGGCCCAACAACGTGCTGCGCTTATGTATGGCCTAGGCCCGGGGGCTCCTGTCGGTGTACAAAAGTAGGAGCTCTACTTTTGACCCCTTTACTTGTGCACGAGCAGTCAGAGCCGCCCGCCGCGGCCACGCATAACAGGGCAGGAAAGGGAAGCCGGAGAGAAGCCGAAGGCTCAAGACAAACAAAGCAACGACAAGGACCAAAGCCACAAAGATTGGATGGATGAAGCAGGTTTCCCCAGCAAGGACCCTTGCCGGGGCAGCCTCAGCGGCCCCGGCAAGACCCTTGCCGGGGCAGCTCACCCACACCAGCTAAGCGAGCCACCTTTGAGCCCCCCTGAGGGAGTCCTGGACTAGGGGGTGTCCGGATAGCCGAACTATCATCTTTGGCCGGACTCCAAGACTATGAAGATACAAGATTGAAGACTCCGTCCCATGTCCGGATGGACTTTCCTTGGCGTGGAAGGCAAGCTTGGCAATACGGATATGTAGATCTCCTACCATTGTAACCGACTCTGTGTAACCCTAGCCCTCTCCGGTGTCTATATAAACTGGAGGGTTTTAGTCCGGAGGACGAACAACAATCATACCATAGGCTAGCTTCTAGGTTTAGCCTCATTGATCTCGTGGTAGATCTACTCTTGTACTACCCATATCATCAATATTAATCAAGCAGGAGTAGGGTTTTACCTCCACCGAGAGGGCCCGAACCTGGGTAAAAATATCATGTCCATTGTCTCCTGTTACCATCCGCCTAGACGCACAGTTCGGGACCCCCTACCCGAGATCCGCCGGTTTGACACCGACATTGGTGCTTTCATTGAGAGTTCCTCTGTGTCGTTGCCTTTAGGTTAGATGGCTCCTTCGATCAACAACGACGCGGTCTAGGGTGAGATTTTTCTCCCCGGACAAATCTTCATATTCGGCGGCTTTGCACTACGGGCCAACTCGCTTGGCCATCTGGAGCAGATTGAAAGCTACGCCCCTGGCCATCAGGTCAGATTTGGAAGTTTGAACTATACGGCCGACATCTGCGGAGAGTTGATCTTCGATGGGTTCGAGCCACAGCCAAGCACGCCGCACTGTCACGATGGGCATGATCTAGCTCTGCTGCCGGACAGTGCCCCGGAGGCCGCACAAGTGTCCGCTCCGACCCGTAGCTCGGAGCCAACTGCGCCGATCGAGGACGGGTGGCTGGACACCGCCTCGGGGGCTGCTACCTCTACGGCGATAGAGCCGAATACCAACCCTGTCCTTTGTGAAGCTTGTGACTCCAAGGTGCCGGACTCCTCTCCGGGCGCCGATCATGGAGTTCACCGCTGCGGACATCTTTCAGCACTCGCCCTTTGGCGACATCCTGAATTCGCTAAAGTGTCTCTCTTTATCTAGAGAGCCCTGGCTGGATTATGGTCAGGACGGTTGGGATGCGGACGACGAAGAAATTCAACGCCCACCCACCACCCACTTTGTAGCCACTATTGATGATTTAACCGACATGCTCGACTTTGACTCCGAAGACATCGACGCTACGGACGACGATGCCGGAGATGACCAAGAACCAGCGCCTATAGGGCACTGGAAGACCACCTCAACTCACGATGTATATATGGTGGATACACCTAAAGGAAGCGATAACGAGGAACAACGGGACGCCGTGACTGATAACTCCCTCGAAAAACAGTCAAAACGGCGATGTAAGCGCCGCTCAAAGTCCCGCCTCGACAAAGACAGCACCCATACAGACCCAGCCATAGAGCAGGGCGAACCGGTGGACGACGAACATGCCCTCGAGCAACCATCCAAACAGGATAACTTGGATAAACAATCCATCCCCGGAAAAGATAACAGTCTGGACGATCTCACGCCGGACACATCGTTGGAGCAGAAGAACCTCCACAAAAGGCTCGTCGCCACTGCACGTAGTCTGAAGCAGCAGAAGCGGAAGCTCACAACAGCGGAAGATGCACTCAGAATGAGCTGGAGGAAAGTACTCAACACCTCAGACAAATACGGTGATAGCCGCCAAACAAAGAGCTACCCGAAGCGCAAACTACTGCCCGAATTTGACGAGGAGGCCGTAGAGCCCCCACAATCAAAGAACAAAGAGGCCGCCCGGTCGGATAGACGACCACATGGCAAACATAGAGCAGCAAGCGGCGCCACACACAAGCGGCACGCGATCCGCATAAGGATCCGCACCAAAAGGATGGCCCGGCAAGCTCTAGAAAGCAATGCAACATGTCGAGTATTCGAACATCACGGCACACCCAAATACAGGGGCGCCGCACACCCCCTATGTTTCACCGACGAGGTGCTGGATCATGAATTCCCAGCAGGATTCAAGCCCGTAAACATAGAGGCATACGACGGAACGACAGACCCTGGAGTTTGGATTGAGGATTACATCCTCCACATACACATGGCCAGAGGAGATGACCTCCACACCATAAAATATTTACCCCTCAAGCTCAAAGGGCCAGCCCGGCATTGTCTTAAAAGCCTCCCTGAAAACACTATTGGAAGTTGGTTAGAGCTCGAGGATGATTTTCGGGCAAATTTTCAAGGGACCTATGTCCGACCTCCGGACGCAGACGATTTAAGTCACATAACCCAACAACCCAGAGAGTCAGCCCAAAAATTCTAGAATAGGTTTGTCACCAAAAAGAACCAAATAGTCGACTGTCCGGACGCCGAAGCCCTAGCAGCTTTCAAACATAACGTCCGAGATGAATGGCTCGCCAGACACCTTGGCCAAGAAAAGCCGAGAACAATGGCTGCACTAACAAGCCTCATGACCCGCTTTTGCGCAAGAGAGGATAGCTGGCTGGCAAGATGCAGCACCAGCGACCCAAGTACATCCGAGGTCAGGGATGGAAACTGGAAACCACGACGCAGCAAGGGCCAGCGCCGGACCAAGGGAAACAGTCCGAAGAGCGCGGCAGTCAACGCCGGATTCAAAAGCTCTCGGCAGAACAACAAAAGACTGCCCCTTAAGGACAATAGCGACGAGCTATCCAACCTAAACAAAATCTTGGACAAGATATGCCAAATCCACAGTACTCCCGGGAAGCCTGCAAACCATACCCACAGAGATTGTTGGGTCTTCAAGCAGTCCGGCCGACTTAACACCGAACACAAGGGGCTCAACACACCAAGTGAGGACGATGACGAACCCCACAAGCAGAGCATCAGAAAACAAAAGAATTTCCCACAAAAGGTCAAAACAGTAAACTCACCTCAAGTGACAAAAGGGATAAACAGAGCGGCGTCGACTGAAATACGTGCCGCACGGTCCACCCAAGCGGAGTCCCGACACTGGATGTCAAAACCAATCACCTTTGACCATCAGGATTACTCTGGAACTATCCGGAACGCAGGATGGATTGCTTTGATATTAGATCCTATAATCCACGGACTACAATTTACACAAGTCCTAATGGACGGAGGCAGTGATCTCAACCTGCTATATCAGGACACAATCCGCAGAATGGGGATAGACCCAACCAAAATTTGCCATAGCAACACTTCCTTTAAAGGAGCAATGCCAGGCCCATATGCCCATTGTATGGGCTCTCTACTACTAGAAGTTGTGTTCGGCTCATCCGACAACTTCCGTCGTGAAAAGTTAGTCTTCCACATCGCCCCATTTAAAAGTAGCTATCAAGCACTATTGGAACGCGAAGCTTTCACCCGCTTTAACACAATACCGCATTACGCATCTCTTACACTTAAAATGCCCGGTCCACGCGGCATCATCTCATTGAAAGGAAACTTCGAGTGTTCCTCGAATATGGAAGAACGTGAGACTGCCTTGACAGCCACACACTAGTCCGGCTTTGCTAATCAAAGCACCTAAATAGGTCATTCAGACCCCGGACACGGTTAGGCGAGCCCGGCATAAATAAATAAGGGGCTTACTAGCCCCGTACCCCCTTACAAGGGGCTCCACGCATGTACAACAAGAGACAATAAAGCTCAATTTTATTCATATTTTGAATCATACTCTGTTTATTTTAAAATACATTTTTCACACGAATTTTTTATTTTTCTACAACTAAGTTCCTCTCTTTTACAGATGAACGCCGTGCTATACCCATCCAGGATACGGCACAACGGAGACACAGGCGCAGACGTGCAGCAGGGACCCGTTGCAAGGATTCTTTTTAGATTAAGACCCTGCGTAAACCTTTTTTACTGTCTCTTGTTGTTACACATCCCCCGGTTTTTTGCTATAACCGAGGAGGAGGCTGGCGTTTTGGCATCGGCCGCGTCAGAAATTTTTGCGCATACCTGGACACTAGGGGCTCAGGGCATTGTTCTGCCCGTTTTCATAAAGACCAAATACCTTAGGGAGTGTTCGGCGTCTCGAATTAGGCCTTATATGCATCAGCTCCGAATCATGTCTTTGGTCAAATGCTGGGTTTGCCCGGCTCCTGTGTTTTGCTGCCTTACATTCTGCTCTATCGGCTAACGCGGCACCAGGAGAACTACTGCGATTGTGCCCCGGTTCGGCCGGGCGAGCACCTCAGTAGAGAAAGCCGAAAACTGACTGTCATGATATAGCGTGAGACTGGTCAACCACTCGATGACCCACCGGAATGTTTAGAATTCCTCTGCATTAACGAAGGACCGTTTCCCGGTCAGGCACATACGCGCCCCGAATTCGGAGAGCGCAGTGCCCTTAGGGACTATATAGTAGCCCCACCATCGAACCCCTATGGCTAAGTGAAAGTGATAAAGCATTATAGTCCGGTTGCCTAGTTTACTACGCTATCACCTCCTTCACAGGACCAAGACATTGGATTAAGTGTGAAAATGAGCTTTTTTTGCAAACACCCCCGCACTATGTGCGTGGGGGCTAAAGCCGAAGACTGCCATCTTTTAGGTTATATACACATATACATTAACGGCCGCACAGGAGGTAGCTCAATACTTGAACGCACAAGTATGAAATGCCCTTATATTATATTGAAACATCATTTCACAAATC
Organism: Triticum timopheevii; assembly: GCA_963921465.1. Lineage (NCBI taxonomy): Eukaryota > Viridiplantae > Streptophyta > Magnoliopsida > Poales > Poaceae > Triticum > Triticum timopheevii. Next base: position 264,219,384 of record OY997266.1, read on the forward strand.
ATACATGTCATTTGAACATAATATCCTTCGAGCACTGCGTCTCTATTAAACGAGCGCCCTGTAGGACTTCTTGAAAATAGTGCTCGGTAGGTACTCGGCTTCTGTCCAAATCCCGGGATGCAACATCGGTGGCCTTCATCTTTGCCCAGTATGTTTTGACACGGGCAAGAACCATCCACGCACCCTCTATGCATGCCTACCGCTTCACTGCATCGATATGCGACACCGCACCAAGGAGCTGCTGCACCAAGCCAAAATAACTCTTCGGCTCGGGCCCTTTCGGCCACAAATGAGCCACGACATCCTTCATGGCAAGTCCGGACAACCTATTCAGCTTAGCCCATTCGGCCAAATGATCCGTCAATGGAAGCGGACACTCTGGACTATGGAACTGCGACCAAAAAAGCTCTTCCATCCCGGGATCCTTTTGGCCTCGGAAGTGTGCGACCGCGTCTGCGGCACTCACCGCCAAATCTAGATAGGCATCCTCCGCACCCCATAGTTGGCCCAACTAAGCATACTTCGGATCTGTGAACTTCCTCCGCAGCAGAAAGGGCTTTCCAGCCGCGATATCCCCGGCTTGACATAGCTCCTCCTTTATAGCTCTCAACGCAGAGCGGGCATCTTTGGCTTCGGCGGTGGCCTTCTTCAGGTCCTCTTGCTCCGCTCGACGTTCTTTTTCAAGAAACTCGCAGCGGTCGGTAGCATTCTTCAACTTCCCGGCCATCTCGGCCATTTCCTCCCTGCTTCGGCAGTGAGCAGCCTGTTCGGCTTTTAGCTCTTTGGCCGCCCTCAAGGCACCCGCATCACTTTTTCGGGCTTGCTCCTTGTCTCGGGCTAGCTCCGCCCGAAGGTTCTCCATAGCAGCAGCACCATCTGCATAAAGCATACATGTGGTAAGGCATGGGTGTCAAGCTCCCTTACCAGGTGTCCGCGGAGAAGTTGCATACCTTGTGACTCGTCAAGCCGCTTATTGACAAGTGCGATGTCCGCATCCGCCACGTCGAGTTGCCGCTTTAGTTCGGCAAATTGATCAGTCCGGCTAGCCACCGGACGCTCCACCACCTATATAGGACAGGTGATATATTACAACTGAGATTATGATCCTCGGCGCACTATCACTCTCGACAACACACCGAGTCTCAGGGGCTACTATCTATACAGGGCGCATTCTATATGCAAAACTGTCAGAAGGTATATCATTTTCACATACCTCAAACCCCGTCAGTAAACTTCTGACGGCTTCATGCAATCTGCTCTCAGAAGATGAAATCCTTTCAATCACCGTACCCATTAACGCACGCTGATCTTCTGAGATAGACGCTCGCCCGAGCAGATCCTTCAGCTCCTCCGACCGTACACCAGTTGGTGCCGGACCTCCCGGCCCCGCCGGACTCGGGGAAACCCTCTGTGACGACACCTCAGGGTCATCCGCCCCACGTGACGGTGCGGATGATGGAGGTGTTTCGCTCTCCATCATCTCCGGACGAAGATCCCCCGAAGATAAGCTCTGCTGAGAAGGGCTGAGATCCGAACTACAAGGTAAAATTTCGGTTATCATCAGAAATAAAACAGGGATGTCCATTATTACAAAACTCCCCTTTCTACTTACGGCTCGCTGGAGGGTTGATTCCCTTGGGCAAATAGTGTGGCCGGGGCTTCTCCTGGCGCGAGACCCTCTGGTGAAGATTTCTTCCCCCGCTTTGAGGCCTTGGCCTCCGGATCTTTAGAAGTGGTCCTCTTCTCCCCCTAGAGGGAGGGATTCTGGATCCCCCCTTCCTTGAAAGCCTCCTTCGTGAAGGCAGTGGCTTCCTTGTTCCCCCCTTTGCCCTCTTTCAAAGGTGCAGCCTTCAGCATCTTGGTTAACACATGATCCGGCGTGGTCTCAGGGAGGGGGGCCGGACACCTTATTAGTTTTGCTTTCGCTATCCACTCCTGTTCAAGGGACAGCTCTTTAAAGTGCAAGTTTATGATACATGTACGGATAGCGTGTCCGGGCACAGGGCTACTTACTTGAGTATCCGGGCGATTACAGCTCAGACCTGCGTCCTCGGTCAAGTCCGGACACAGCTCTTGTGATCCGAAGAAAAGTTTATACATCTCCACGGGCGTCGCGCCCAAGAAGTGTTGAAGAGCTCGTGGTCCCTCCGAATTAAATTCCCACAGGCAGAGGGGGCGATGTTTGCAGGGAAGAAGGCGCCGAATCAGCATGAGTTGCGCCACTACGACGAGATTGATCTCTCTCTCTCTCTTGGAGGTCTCGAATACGGCCCTAGAGCAGAGGAACGTCCTTGGACGGCCCCCAATCGAGCCCTTTGTTGACCCATGACGCCAGCCACTATGGAGGATCCGGGCGGAAGGAAGGTGGCGCCACCCAGTTGGTGCCCCTGGGAGCGGTGATGTAAAACCACTCCTGTTGCCATAAACTGAGCGCCTCTTGAAAAGAGCCCTCGGGCCAGGGAGCGTCAGCATTTTTTTTATAACAGCCCCTCCGCACTCTGTCTGCTGCCCCTTGATTATCTTCGGTTCCACTTTGAATTTCTTGAGCCACAATCCGAAGTGAGGGGTAATGTGGAGGAAGGCTTAGCATATGACAATGAACGATGAGATGTGGAGGATGGACTCCGGATCCAACTCATGGAATTCCAGCCCATAATAAAACATGAGCCCCCTCACGAATGGGTCCGTCGGGAAGCCTAAACCCCGAAGGAAGTGAGACACGAACACCACGCTCTCACCAGGCTCGGGAGTAGGAATAACCTGCCCTTGGGCAGGCAGCCTATGCGAATTTCGCTGGTTAGATACCTGGCATCTCTCAGTTTAGCACGTCTTCTTCCGTGATGGAAGAAGGCACCCACCGGCCTTGCAGGTCGGAGTCGGACATTATCAAAGGTCCGAAGCGCCTGAATCTGGAGCTTTGGGTGTTGGAACTCGAGGCGAGGGGCGAATTCGATTGAGATTGAAAGAAAGGAGCAGGCCTTGGTCTCGTTATAAAGAGGTTGAATACGAAGAGCCCTCCCCGTGGCCGTTTGGGACTCGCCTTCGATAGAGGGGGCGTGCCAACGGGCACGGTTGGGTTACCCATGCCCGTATTGATGAGAATCCTGGAATAAGGGGACACGATCTCTGCTTTGACAAGACGTGCCAAGGAAACCGCTTCTCTAAACACGCTGAGGTGGAACAATAAAAATGAATCGAATAAAGGCTTGGCCGTGGTGTGATGTCACGCCACGAAATGCGTCAGCAAATTGAACTTATGTAAACATTATTCTCTCTATGGCGGTATGTGGAATTTATTTTGCAGAGCCAGACACTATCCTTGTGTTCAAAATCTTCTATGAAGTATTCGGAGGAGGAACCCACCTTGCAATGCCGAAGACAATATGCGTGCCGGACTCGTCGTCATTGAAGCCTGGTTCAGGGGCTACTGAGGGAGTCCTGGACTAGGGGGTGTCCGGATAGCCGAACTATCATCTTTGGCTGGACTCCAAGACTATGAAGATACAAGATTGAAGACTCCGTCCTGTGTCCGGATGGGACATTCCTTGGCGTGGAAGGCAAGCTTGGCAATACGGATATGTAGATCTCCTACCATTGTAACTGACTCTGTGTAACCATAGCCCTCTCCGGTGTCTATATAAACCGGAGGGTTTTAGTCCATAGGACGAACAACAATCATACCATAGGCTAGCTTCTGGGGTTTAGCCTCATTGATCTCGTGGTAGATCTACACTTGTACTACCCATATCATCAATATTAATCAAGAAGGAGTAGGGTTTTACCTCCACTGAGAGGGCCCGAACCTGGGTAAAAACATCGTGTCCCTTATCTCCTGTTACCATCTGCCTAAACGCACAGTTCGGGACCCCCTACCCGAGATCCGCCGGTTTTGACACCGACACCCCCAAAGCTAGAAAAACGCATTGGGACAAGGCTCGGGAGGCACCTCCGTGGTGGCATGCAGATCTTTGTGAAGATAAAGAACAGTCAAGATCAGATGACGATAGGAAGGCAACAATCCTTGGCAAGGTTCTTGCCGAGGAAGCCCACGAGGCCCCCGGAAAGGTCCTTGCTGGGGATGACGGCGTGCCACGGCGAGACCCTTGCCGACCCCCCCCCCCCCGGCAAGGCCCTCGCCAAGCGCGACAGCAGGGCCACTACCAGGCCCACGCCAGCCAAGTCTCCGCCGCCGTTCGCATGTAGCTATCGACCCAACCAGCTGGGCAGGCACCTACGTCGCAACATGCAGCCCTTTGTGGAGGCTGCACACCGCGCCACCTCAGCTACCTGCCTGCCTACATGGCACCGCATGCATCGCTGGCCAGGGCGCGTGTCAAAGCAAGGAGGAGCGGCGACGGATGGGATGGGCCTCGCTCCCGTCCCCTATAAAGTAGAGGGAGACCTACACCTCGCATTAAATGCACTTTGTCCTGTAATACCAGCGATAAGCTCGCAGCGCTGTAGCACTTTCCACCTCCTGTGTGCCACCGTGGCAGCCCCTTTCACCTATAAAAGGAGGCCCATGGCACACTGGAGAAGGATTTGGCTCTTTCGAACCTAGTAGCACCTAGAGCTAGTTCAAGAGCTCAAGAACACTAAATACATCCACCAAAAGCAGGATCGTAGGGTTTTACGCATCTTTGTTGCCCGAACCTTGGTAAATCCCCTTTGTGCTTTCTACTAGTCCCGCTCTTCTCACGATCCCCGTGGCCCGCAACCGTAGTAGGGATTCCAGTGATCCCATAGGTGTCGTTTCCCACCGACAAGCGGATTCAGCAACGAGTGAAATGATGGTTGCTTCGTCCCTCCAACTTCTTTTTTTAGCATTATTACTTTGTCCCTCCAACTTAACTACAGGAAAGGTGCAACTTTGTGATTTGACTCCTCATTGCTCATTACTACGTCGGCGCCATGACTGGGGTGCTTCACCCCGACTGCTCTAGACTGTATTTCGGTATGGCACATGGACCCGGTAATCTTGATGTCCCACATGTCGGCGAAAGGGACTAGAAGATTTATGAAAGCGAGCGCTCCACTCTTACGACGGAGGAGTACACGACACGACGACCCAGTGAACTATCACTTGTACTGTATAGTACTACTCCCTCCGTCTAGGTGAGTAAGTCATCTTAGGCTGTGCACCGTGACCAAGGAGGAGGGGAAAACGAGAGACATTAATGTTTATTTGCTAATTAATAGTATTGCATGCAATGAACTAACCACTACATGTCGTGTTTGATAGTATCAAGTCATTAAAAGCATGCACACCCTCATCTCTTATTGGTTGATATGTCAAGAAACAAGAAACGAGGTAGAAGTTAATGCACCGCACCTAAGTGTTTTGGGATTATTTGGTTTTCGTAAGATGACTTACACACCTAGACGGAGGGAGTTTAGTTTTGCTGTTTCGCACGATCCATCGATACAAACCCGATTAAAAAGGAAAGGGCGGGATTTTTTCCCGCGCGGTAGATGATACTGGCCATACATTTCAAAGGAAATTTTAATGTATGCAAACTGAATAATTAAGGCCTTTCCCAGTGCTCCACGGTGTACACGTGCTAAGGATGCCACATAGGCAGAAAAATGATGTGGCAAAGCAATTAAAGAGGAGAGAGAGTATTATGGTGACCCCAACAAGAACCAATGCTAAGCATGTGAACCTAGACAGAAAGACTACCAACCAATACATGAAAGATTTTTATTACTAAGCAATTAAATAGAGAAGGCTTAGATACAAAACCTAAGCACCGATGCATTGGGGACAATAGTTGCTAAGCATTTTAATGCAGTTAGCACCCCACTTTAGCACCAATGCATTGGGAGGGGTCTAAGTAACAATATGATATCTAGTAAAACTAAAAACACAAATGATTTATTGTGTTAGAGTGTAGTAGTAGTGCTGTATTGCATAGTTGTTAGATGTAACATACAAGAACATGTAGAGATGTAGTTTTGGAGGGCCTACAGAGAGAAAAGTGTAATACGGTCACCGAACTTCAGAATAAGCTGATTACGGTCACTATATACGTTTTGCGGTGATTATACGGTCACTTGCTCGCGGTTCAGCATCGGATTGCACTCTGTTGACCGGCCAAATAGTCTGCGTGGCACCATGTTGACTAGTTAAATTGACCATGTTCCTTGTGGGTCCCACCTGTCGGTTCGCATAGCGAAAAGGTCAGATAAACACAAATTTACGCAGGCGCGACAAGACTCCAACCCGTGCGCGGGAATCACCTGGTTGTGTATATGTCTGTCAGGGCCTGATGTGTGCGCATGCACGTGTAGGTTGAGCACTTGAGCGTCAGAGTGTGTGTTTGTCGTGTGGTGTACTGGTGTGTGCATGCATGAGTGCGTGTGTGCGTGTGAGTGTTGTGTGCGTGCGTGGCTGTGTGTGTACATGTGAGTGTTGCGTGCGTGCGTGGGTGCATGTGTTTGTGTGAGTGTTGAGTGGAAGCAGTTCGTGTGCATGCATGCGTGTGTGTATAATCACCACACCAACTCCTGTGTGTTAAAACAGACGGCTCAGCATACCAATACAAGGCCACCTTGTCTGTTGTGCCCGCGGTCATGACTTCGAACCACCGTCCAAATATTTTTTTGTCATTTGTTTTCATTCTTACTAGCAAGATGCATGTGCGTTGCACGTAACATCAAGATGCATTTGTATGACTAGTTTATCTTGTGAGAGAAAAGGATGAACGAGGGAAGGCCTTATTTACAAGTGTGGAGAGGTGTGTGGGTACCTTTTTGCAAAATTGCCATAGTTTCTTTCCTAACCGTCAGATATAAATCGGACGGCCTATATTGCAGGATGGAAGGCACACCATCATCACCAACTCTATTTTTTATAGAGAGTATTTTATGCATTTTATAAGAGTGTAGATGTAGAGTAGATACAAGTCGACAGGTGGGCACGATGTAGTGTGATAATGTGATGCAACACTAGAGGTGCCACGTGGAGCGTTTAACTGGTCAACTAGTCATGTCATGAGCAAATACAGAGTTGTACGGTGAGCCCGTGACTGTATAATAACCACTAAACGTAAATGGTGACCGTAATGAGTGGATTCTAAAGTCCAATGTACGTATCGTGCTTTCGCTTCAAATACAATGATCGTCATTGCATATATCGCGAGAGAAAGATGAAGCATGAGTGAATTTTCTGGGGGGTTACTTTTAGAGGACCTGGAGATAGTTTTGTGTGCATACGTTAAAGGGGCGTACAGGGGGGTATGCGATGGAGAGAGAGATGCTCTTCGTTTCTCTTTATTATGACTAACTTTGTATGTGGTATAAAAATATACAAATTCACATTGCGGAATAAATATCATTGTGGGCACCATGCAATGCAAATTAGCGTTCATACTCCTCCATATAACTTTATAATGTTGTATATATGTAGAAACTCTAAAATAATTTTTTGGCCACACTTTATTCAAAAGGAATGTTGTATGCGAAATAAAAGTGAAGAGAGGGCTTTTTAGATCAATGGGGTACCTGATGTAACATGTGTGAATGTGTAGTTGATGCATTTGGCGGGGCCTAGAGAGGTATGTGTGTGTATTACGTATTCAAGAGAGGCATGGATAGAGGGGCCGACGGGGGAGGGGGGGCGTGGGAGAGATAGCACGAGAAATGAGAGTTGTCTAGAGAGAGAGACGAATATGACGTCACGACGAGAGATTCCATTCCCTTGAGTGTGTATATGCAAGGGGGGAGGGAATAGAGGCACCAGGAGAAATTTTGTGTGTGTGTGTGTGTGGTGTTTGTGTTGGTATGTGTGGGTGTGAGAAGATAATGAGACGTGGAGGCAGAGGGTGTGTCACCGCGTGAGGTCCGGTGGGTCGAGGTGAGGCCCATCATTCGGTTCCGTCCTGTGCCACATTGGTCGGCCCGTGCGCATTTAGGAAGACCCATGGATGACTAGTCGTACAAGACAAAGATAGCAGAATTGTGAAGGACTCTGTGTCCACTGACAAAGCCGGCTAGGATTTGTAACCCTAGGTTCTCGGACTAAGGTAACCCCTTTATTTCGGATATTACTATTCATCCAACCTAACTTTAAGGGGCATCCTACAGAATGCTCTGCTAGAATCATACTCGTCGATTAGGAAGAGAGGTGTGAGACAATGCGTGAGAGACAAGCCTAAAGATAATGTGCGTACATGAGACACGTAGGCAAGTCCATGTATATAGAAAGGGTCGATGGGGATTGTGCGTGTGTATGTTTGTGAGAGGAAGAGTTCTTGTGATAAAGGTTATGAAAACAGTTGTAAATGGTAACGAGAGGGAGGGGGATTATATCTAGAGCATGTGTGCGAGAAAGACACCTCGGGAGAGAGTGTGTGAGCATGTGTGAGAGACCACCGATGGAGAGTGAAATTAAAAGCAAAAGAATATTGTACACATTGATTAAAGATATAAATTGTATCCAAATATTAGGATGGGATCATGATATTTGCAATTCGCGTAAGGAGCGGTCATTGATCCATCAGACATCTAGATTCTACCGAATTTGAGCATGTCTATGTTATTATTCGACACAATTGATCCACATAGTTAGTATTTTGAACTCCAGACAATGCATCTCTTTAGCAATCGAATATAAACGTGAGTAGTTCATGTTGTGTGTGTAAAGCACATTATACATACCAAAGTTACACAATGAACATTATAAATAGCTACCTATGAACTAGCATACATTTGAATTCAACTTAAGGTGGTTTGAAAAAAATCGAATTCAACATGAAGTCCATTCAATTATTTGAATTTGATATCATGGCATTTGTAAATCATACCTAAATTATGGGGGCACCAATCTTTGCTCTGATTTTGTACATAATAGCATATGTAGTCGTGTACAAAATAGATTCAAATTTAGCTCCTCCATTCCAAAATAATCGTAGTTATAGGATTTTCAAGTGTAAAAAATTCAAAAAGAAGCGGAAAATTTAATGAGGTTTTCAAACATACAAGGTCAAATATAACGTTGTCTATTTAGGTCAATCCTCATAGTTCAAGAGTACTCTAAACGTGAATGCTTGCGTTTCAAAATTTCGAACGAAGCGCCAAAAGGGCCTCTACTCACCCGAAACCGCGTGAGACCAATGTTTGGTAGTACAAGGAAATTACTTTTCTAATAACTCCGACCCGTGAAACCTACCGGCCCGACATCCAAAGGTCTAAACCGGGGTAGGTTTGTAGCTTCATCTAGACGCCACGCAACCGCCTCCGAAAAACATTCATACACAATGGCCGCCTAAGCACACATGCGCGCGGCCGAAATCGCTCCCGCCCACTATTTGGGACATCTAGGATTACCATCCTACCCCCGACCCGCAGTAGGTCCGAAATTTAAGATGGGGCAAAGTTTGTACTTTCCCCAAATTTCAAACAAGCGCGTCCCATCTTATGTTCAAAAAAGCCAAAAACAAGCGTGTCCCAGACCGAAACATGGTCCCCCCCCCACTCCACCCGTCTGATTCCCCATTCGTACTCCGTGGGCACCAAAACTACCTCTCCACCAGCCACGAAACTCCGGCGTCCTCCGTCCGCCACCCCATCCCACCCATCAATCGCCGCCCTCCTCCATCACGCCGGAGCCGATACCCCGACGTCTTCATCCACCGCAACCTCAACTGCAACGCCCTCCATGGCTAGTAGTTGAAGCCGAGGCCGAGCCGTCCGTACCCGAGCCAGTTCAACCACACCGTCATGCGCCTCACCGCTGCCGCTCCAACTTCGCCACCGTCCACTGCACCGGAGGTGTTCCTGCTACGCCATCCTTCGCCGCCTCGGATCTGCTTCCCCTCCGCTGATATACTGCCATGGCAACACAGTCAATAATTTGGCCATGGGTTTGTCCAAGGATCCACGGCTCTCCAAAACATTGGTTCCCCGGGAAAAACAAGAAAATCGCCGCGACATATCGACACCACACTAGCAACCGATAATGGTACTCCTCTTCCCTTATTCATGCAAATCTTATGTGTATGCTTGCACGGTATTCATCCCACAAAAGACAGTAGTTGACCGCTTCTTCTTCATACTAGATGTTCCTAGTAACTCGCGATGCACAAGGTTTCTCCTCATATATTATTTCACCTTAGCTAGAGGTCCATCACCTCCCTGCATTTCAATTTCTGGCCAGTTGATTCCCAATTAACGGAAGCATTCCCGGGTGTAACAGGCGCTAGTACGCCTATTACGCTAGGGAAGCAGCGCCTTGGTGTTTATATTAGGGGCGTGTGCGGCCTAGAGCTACTGGCGCCCGATCTAGAGGTCGGCTGGGATTAAAGGGATGGCCTGGGGGTGCTACCAAGCACGGTGGTGGTGTGAGCTCGAGGGGAGGTCTGGGCCGGTGGTCACTGGCGGTTTGAGAAAGATCGTCAACAGTGACTGGCGGGAGGTAGACGAAGGCCATCTGCCCGTTCCTTATAGATCGGACGGTTCATTAAAAAAATCGACTAACCTATTTATTTTCAGTCGACTGTTATCTTAGATATGACCACATGTGGTGGTGTGCTGGAGGAGTACCTGCATTTCCTGTGCTCATATATTACAAAATCATACGGAGTAGAATCTAGTTTTGTTCGCCATGCACTGTTGTAGAGCTCTCATATGTCTCCTGTCATTTATTTTTCAGCCACCTGCTATCTGCTACTTTTACAGTGCACTAGTTCTGCACACACTTCACCCATACTCTCACTATTGTGTTTTTATGCAAGGGTATTCTAGAGTCTGCCTCAAGAGAAGCAAAAAGATAATAGAGAAGTTGAACCAGCTTTCTTCGTGGTTAGGCACGACACATTACAGCGCTATAAAGGGTGCAGTGTCAGCAGATGGAGACGGTAAACGTAGCTCTGGAGTTGATGACCTCGCTCACAATGAACCACCATCCCAGGTGCTTGCTTTAACTTCGCGGTGTCTTGCTTGTATTTGAAAGGCCGAAGTCGGTCTTTGGGGCTGTTTGGTTCTAGGCCTAGCATTGCCACACTTTGCCACATATTTTTGCCAAGCTTGCCTAAGGTTAGTTCATCAAAATGAAAGCCACAAGTTGGCAAGCCTAAGGGAATCTTGCCACATTTTTTGTGTATATGCCATGTGGGGTCCAAGTGTGGCTTGGCTAAGGTGTGGCTTAAACCAAACACTCACCTAAGTTAGTCAAACTTGCCTAGCTTTAGGTGTGGCAACATTTGGCAAAGTTAGTCACAAACCAAACAGCCCCGAGATAAGCAAAGATATTTTTTACATGAACCACCATCCCGTGAGTATCAGAAGACCAATAGCTAGTCAGGGCACTGGCCGAGCCAGTGACAATCCCAGCAAAGATAGGCATCACCTGGAAGCCAACTTAAAAGCTGCGATGGTGGCGAAGCAGCCCGCCTGCCACCAGGCTCTCAGGTCCTAGATGATCATGCTCACCACTCCAGCCAGATGTCTAGCTTGTATTGCTTCCAATTTGGTTAAATTGCATCTGCTTAGCTTACACATTATACCTTTGAATATGACATGCCTTTCTGTTTTTGGTACATACTAGTACATCTGTGTATTAACCATGTTCTTACATCAAACTAATGTTCTTGTGTATCCCTCATCAATCACTTATGATGAGGCAGGCAGGCAAGGGGACTACTCCTCATTTAAAGAAAGCAGCGCCAGCCTCCCGACATGATTCTCAAGAAACATAAATCTTAGATGAAGATAGTGAACGTAGCTCTGTAGTTGATTACAGCATTTCCCCTACACTAGCATCGCAGGTGCTTGCTCTAACTTGGCAGCGTGATATGTGGTTGCATGTTGCATATGGTGTCTAGATTGTAATTCTTCCAATCTAGTTAAACTGCATGTGCTAGTCTGCTTAGCTTATACATTATACCTGTTAATGTGACATGCCTTCCTGTATTTAGTACATAGTACATCTGTCTATTAAGCATGTCCTTACATAAAACTATTGTTTTTTTGTATCCCGCATCAATCAATATGACGAGACACCTTTAGTATATGCAGTGTGATATTAGTTGCATCTTTCATATGATTTATAACATGTGCTGCTTCTAATTTGTTGAAATTTCATTTATAATGGGACGCTTTTAACTTGGCAGAGTCATATTGGTTGCATCTTTCATGTGGTGTCTAGCTTGCATTGCTTCTTATTTGTTGGAATGGTTTCTGCTTAGTTTACACAAACAGTTGTGAACATGCCATGCCGTCCTGTTTTTCGTACATATTCCATCCTGGTATCATGTGTTTGCCTTACATCAAAGTAGTGATTGTCAGTATCATGCATGAATGAGTTCTGAAGAGAGAATTTTATTGCTTTTTCTTGACGGTTTTACTTGACAATTCAAAATCAATAAAGCGGAAGGAAGTTAGCAAGGCAGCGGATAAAGGTGCTCCTTCCAAACGGAGGGCCTCTACAGTTTCTACTCCTCCACACCCCCAAGATGATTTCCAAGACAACACATGCATAGACACTCAACAAAGATGTGTTTATGATGAGCACGTCTAACTTGGCACTGTTATATGTGGTTGCATGTTATGTGTGATTTCTATCTTGTATTGCTTTTAATTTTGTTGAATTCCATCTACTTACTTTACACATTATACTTGAATAAGACACGTGTTCCTGTTTCTAGAACATACAATACATGTCTATCACACCATCTTCTTACATCAAATTACTACTGTTGTGTAACCTGCAACAATCACTTATCATAAGACACTTTTGACTTTTGAGCGTGATATAGGTTACATCTCGCATTCTTTTCTAGCTTGTACTACTAATTTGTTGAAATGGCACTTATGACGAGACAACTTTAACTTGGTAGAGTGATATTCGTTGCATCTTTCATATGGTGTCTAGCTTTCATTGCTTCTAATTTGTTGAAATGCCTTCTCCTTAGTTTACACATCATAAGCTGTGAATATGCAATGCTGTGAATATGCAATGGCACTAATGACAAGAGACCTCTAACATGGTAGTGTGAGGTTGTTTGCATCTTGCATATGATTTATTTCTTGTACAGCTTCACATTTGCTTAAACACCATTTATGATGAGACACTATTAACTTGGCAGAGCGATATTTGTAGCATCTTTAATATGGTATCTACCTTCCATTGCATTGCTTCTAATTTGGTGAAATGTCTTCTTCTTAGTTTACACATCATAGTTCTGGTTATCTCTTCCATCTTGTATTTCATACATATTACATCCTCCTATCATGTGGTTGTCTAACATTAAAGTTTAGTTCATCTGCATCACGCATCAATTTGTTCTGAAGAACTAAGTTGTTATTCGTTTTTCTTGTTAGCTTGACTTAACATGGCACAGAGAAAGAGGAAGAAACACAGAATGGCAGGGAATGAGAAGCGGATGAATCCTGCAGATTCTGCTGGTACTGATGGTGTAATAGAAGGTCAAAGTCCAGCGGAAAATTCTACAAACACAGCATCCCATGATACACGAGCTGCAAAAAAGCCAAACAGAAACAAATAGCTGCCACCAAACAAGCAGAGACGGCCCTAGTTCTTGCAACACCTACCACAGTACTACCAACTGCATGACTTACTCGTGCGTCAACTGAGCTAGCAGCACGTTCCCAAGCTCCCTTGCCACCTGACACTACTTCCCAAGCACTCTTGACACAATATGAGTTGGCAATATCAGATGAACCTTGTGAGCTTCAACAGCAAGAAGGTAGTTGTTGGAGTCAAGTTACAGTTGCATGCTTCTTTATATGTAGTCTCACAGTTTGATGTACACTAACACTTCCTATTTTCGTTGTTGGAATAGCACCTAGGCGCAAGAGGAAACAAACATCAGGGATAATGCTCGACAGGTTAACTAAATACAGAGGACGAAGAATGGAGATCCTTTTGAAGCAAGTTTAAAAAGGCCACGTGATGCTACAGAGTCAGCCAAGTTAGTATCAGAGGCAGCGGTTGTCGTTAGGTGTCATGTACATATCCTCCCAACATGGATTCTGTATAGGAATGACAAAGACGAAACCCAGTTCAACACCTTCCTCGACCATTTATCTGTAAGTATGGTTATGTATGGAAACTTGTAATATCGTCTTGCTCTGTCCCATACTTTCTAGGTTGCTGATAATGAGACTCCCATAATTTTCAATAGATGAGGTTCAAGTTGGATAGCCAAGATGATGCAACCAGACAAGCTTGCACCCATGTTTTCAAGTCTGCTCTACGATAGTATCGGTATAACTTGAGGAAAACACACGTTGAAGGCAAGGCTAATAGTGAACTTTCCCAAACATCTCTAGTGGAAAATATATCGGATGAAGACTGGAGGGGCCTTGTTAACCACTGGTCTGATCCAAAGTATCAAGTAGATTATATATATGTGATCAGTTCACATGTTGAAGTCCTATTTACGCGTGTGCCACACAAATCTATCTTCTTGTAGGCGAACTGTTCAAAGAACAAGGCCAACCGTACGAAAGTGAAATTCCAACAGACGACAGGATCTCGTAGCTATATTGCACACTGCGAGGCTCTTTTAATTAGCTGTTGTTTCACTCTTTTCATTGTACCATATTATCATATCTATATTGACTTGTTCGAAATGCAGAGAAAAGCCCGCAAGGACCAAAAAGTACCTGAACCAAATGATGTGGAAATCTTCAAGGACTGTCACACCAGCAAGAAGAAGGGCATGACTACATCAGTCAAAGCCGCTATTATAAGTCCTTAATCCTCATGCCTTTTAGCTACTACTTACTCTGACTTGTGCCTTGAACTGCATGGTTTGCATCAAATGTATATTACTCTTTTCAATTTTATACACAATTGTCTTAGCGTATCATTGCACCTTACAAGGTTTAAAAGAGAGGAGTGATGTTCCTTTGATCTTGACCTGTAATCTAGTTCCGCGCTGGACTTGCCCACACAATGTTACAATTGCATGTTTGTCTGTTCTCGGTTGTTTTGTGATATGAATGATGTCATACTATGCCTACCGTATTATAAACTTCGTCTCTTTATCCTTAGCCCTCAATACAATGTGAAGAAATAGACAATACATTAGCGATGGTACATGGTCATATGTTTGGAACCTGGTTTTATTACGTACTTTGCAACAAAATACAACTAATATTTTACATGGGTTCACCAGAATAAGTTCTGTATATAGACCAAAGCTATTTTGTTTGGTTTTGCTGCCTCCTTAATATCTTCTGTTCTGGTACTACTAATGTAAAACCTCAACTTTTCAGCGATCTATGGAAAAAATGGTGGAACCGCCACCTTCTGAAGGTGGCAAGGCAACTATAACCGCAATCTGAGCTCTTGCTGCAGTCAGTCAGTACCTGTCCACTAACAGTGCCAAAAGCACGTTCCTGTGTAATACTCGGTTGGTTGTTAAGGCAATATCGTCCAAACTGCCTCATGATCAAGATATGGAAGCTCAAAGCAATGTTTGTGAAACCCTTTGTGAGACAAGTCCATTCCCTAACAGAGACCCTTTGTGAAACAAGGAGAGACATTGTTCGATGTCGTCAAGATATGCATGGTTTTGAAACCAGACTATCAGACATTTGCTATGTTGTTCAGGAGCCTAGGGGAAATGAAGGCGAGGGTTATGGTGCTCCATCGGACAATACAACATGAAAACGTAACAGTCAGGTCAAATGAACTGAGCTTCTGAACTTCTGGTGGTGCATTTATCTGCTAGACTGTTAAGTTTTATGCCAACCTTCCTTTTGTTATATAGTTGTAATTTGTTTTGGTGCGATACAAAATTTATTTTTAACATGCAGCCACCGGCTGAAGAAAACAACAAGCCATTTTTGTATAGTGTAGGGTGTTTCCTATATTTGCACTGGTGGCGATCTTTGATGCCGAGTGGATGTAATCTATGCCATCGCCTTAATAGCCTAGCGTTAGTTTCGGCCTTATTTATTTCCTAGTCTTCCTTTTTACCTGTTTGCTAGTGGCCGCAACAACCATGGGCCATATACAGGCCATAGGATCCATGGGTCTCCTATGGGCCGTAGGATCCATGGGTCTCCTATGGGTCCTCGATAAATGGGCCTCTAATAGGGCCATAGAATCGGTGGGCCTCGGGCCGTCAGATAAATGGGTCTACATGGGCCGTAAACTGGCATAATTGGTATCAGCCCAGCACGGTAACAGGCCGTTAACAGGCCATAGGACAGCAAAGGCTTAACTCTGTCACAGGCATAACGGGTAGTTAATGGGCCAGAATATAGGACGGGATGGAAACGTCGCAACGGTTTAACAGGCCTGAAACGGGCCGACTCTTGCCATGGGCCGAATTTGGCCCATTAGGGTAATAGGCCAGTAACAGGCCGACTCTTGCCATGGGCCGAATTTGGCCCATTAGGGGAACAGGCCAATAACGGGCCGGAAGTAATCGAGGGTCAAAAAGGAGCCCCAGAACGTATGGGCCGTCAATAAGCCGAAAGCTAACACAGGCTGGAAATGGCCTATGTAAATCATGGGCCGTTAACGAGTACAAAGAAAATTACTGTTCATTATGGGCTAGAGTCACTGTGGGCATGTAAAGGGCCGAAAGATACGAAGGCCTCATATGGGCCAAAAGACGTCGTGGGCCATATATGGGCCGAAAGTGAAATGGACTGGTGTTATATTCGATGGCCCACATGACGTTGTTGGGCCGATTTCCTTTAGGTCCTAACGGGCCGTGAGTTAACGGGCCATAAAATGGGCTATTTGCGAAGAGACCGTTAACAGACTTTTCATGGGCCAGCCCGTTAACTTTTGACCAAGTCAAACGGGCCGACTTTGTAAGCTGAATGGGCCAGTGGTGGGCTGTGGCACGTGTCGACATATCATAGGCGCCTATCTGACCCACTGACGTGCTGACACGTGTTTCGTCCGGCCAATAAGAGTTTTACACGTGGAAATTTCCCATTGGTCGGGCCTGTTAACGGTTTATCAGATCCAAATCCCGACCCATAGCTTAACGGTGTTCCGTTACGGTGGATGCCACGTGTCGGTCACCCTTGACGAAAGCACTTCTGTGACGCGCGATTTATCGTCATGGAAGTGGACACTTCCGTGGTGATAATTTTGGTAATGTCATGGAACACTTCTACGACACCACGGGTATGACTATCTTGATTATGTCATAAAATCGTCATGGATGTCCATGCATGACAAAAAACGCGACCTACTGTGACAAACACGTATCATCACGGAAGTGTATTTTTTTGTAGTGAGTTTTCAGTTCCGGATCTCATTGGTACTCTTTGTCAGTGTTCTGGGAACCATGGTACCCAGACTTTCCTGCCTGCGGCCCACGGCGTGGCTCCATTGATGGCCTGGTACGGCCCATCTTCAACTGCATCAAGACAAGACCCTCGCGAGGGGCCAAGCCTCGTGAGACAGGTGACTTCACGACCTCCTGAGAGAGCGGCCCCCTCAGGTGGCCTCCTGACGGAGCGGAGATTTCTATGCAAGACCCATCCTCATGAGGCTAAAATGACATCGGCCATGACGACCAAAGCCAGGCGCGCGCCAGCGGGCGCATAGTGGCAGGTTTCCTCTTTGGTGCAAAGGAGGCAAGCGCAAGTGGGGAGTCCCAAGGAATTAGCCAAGGTTTGCCATTTGCGTGCAACGAGACCAGGACCACTAGAATGACAAGGTAATGTCATCGCCGAGCCCACCAGGACATCACGGTCAGAAGCTTTGCGGGAGAAGACCACCTTTCGTCAGGATTAGATGTACTTCTTGTCCCCTTTCAAATTTGGCAATTGTGGGATCCCTTCCCGCCTAAGTTTTGAGAGAAGAGGATCAAGGCCACTATAAATGTAGCCTAGCCAGAACCATAGAACGCATTGGGTGATCAGCCCATCGAACCACCAAGAGCTCATCACAAGAACAAGCCTCCTGAGGTTGTTCTTCCACTTGTACTAGTTCATCCTCAGCCCCCCGCGAGGCTAATCCACCACAAAGCAGGAGTAGGGTTTTACATTGGAAGGTGGTCCGAACCTGGGTAAACTGCCATGTCTTTCTCCTTCTTGTTCATTGAGCTAGGTCATGAGAGCAGCGGATCGATTGGATTGAGAGCTTGAGTTCTTCGCACACGCCCCTGAGTTCGAATCTTTCTTGGGTCTGCGGAGCCCGAAATCTGACATTTGGCGCGCCAGGTAGGGGGCGTGTCAGAGGTCAGCCTCTCCATCAGCTGCACTTCACCATCGTCGCTTGATCTCCATGGGAGGCGCCGCTCCTCCCCGCTGGTTCACCGGGCGGTTCCGGAGGCGTCATGGGTTTCTGGGCCTTTACCCCCACCTTGCGACAGGTGGGGGGGGCCTCCGAAGTTCAGGCCGGAGCTGCCGCCGCGCTACAATGGCGTGGTGGACCCTGCAGAGATTCTCCAGGCGTACGAGGAGGCCATCTGGGCGGCGGGCGGAGATGACAAGGCCATGGAAAATTGGCTACCTATGGCACTCACGGGCATGCCCCGCACCTGGCTGCTCAACTTACCAGAATCCAACATTTGGCGTTCAACTTACAGGAATACTCAGTGGCTTCATGGGAGGAACTGTGCGATTTGTTCACAACGCGCTTCGCGGTTCCGGCGCACCACACCGTCACGGCCATCCTCGGTGGATCGCAGGCACCAGCTTCAAACCGTCACGCCAAGCAGTTCTTCCATCAAATGGGGGATTCTCCATCCCTGCGAGGGGTCCCTCCGGGCTGGGCGATGCCCCAGGCCGACCTCACCTTCGACTACACGGATCACCCCAAGACCACGGCCGGCGCCAGTGCACTACCCATGCTCTGCACCCCCACCATCTGCAACATAGCGGTTACCAGGACCCTCATTAATGGTGGCGCCAGCCTCAACGTCCTCTCCCTGGAGGCGTTCAGCCTTCTTCACGTGCCTCACGACCAACTCCTCCCCACCAAGCCATTTTCTCGAGTGGTCGGCGGCTCCACCTACCCCGTGGGGCAAATTGGCCTCCCCGTCACCTTCGAAACGTGCGACAAATACCGCACTGAGCTCATCGACTTCGACGTCGCATGCATCAGGCTCCCGTACAATGCCATCCTCGGGTACCCAGCCCTAACCATGTTCATGGCGGCGACTCACCCCGGCTACAACGTCATGAAGATGCTGGGAAGCAGCGGCATCCTTACTGTGGCGGAAGACACCGGGGACACACTGACGGCCCTCGGGCTCACCTTCAACTCCGTGACGACTGCGTGGCCATGTGCGAAGAGTGCTCCGGAGGGCCCGGGGGCTGTCCCAGTGGAGAAGAAGTCGTTGTTCTCTCAAGACCGGGCTGAGATGAAGCAAGAACCGGTCAACGAGGGCGTGGAGTTTGGAGCTACCTTCACCATAGGCGTCGGCCTCCCCCGAGACCGAGAGGAGGTGTTGGTCGGCTTCCTCCATGGGAACAACGATTTATTTGCCTGGCAAGCAACAGACCTAGTAAGCGTCCCGCGGGGGGTGATCGAACACCACCTCCTGGTGTGCCCCCAAGCGCGCCCCATGCAGCAAAAGGCGCGGCGGCAAGCCTCGGGGAAGCTCGTTCTTCGTCCAGGAGACCCACAAGCTACAAGAGGCCGGCGTTATCCAGGAAGTGCGGCACCCGGAGTGGTTGGTGAACCCGGTCATCGTCCCCAAGAAGGCCGGGAAAGAGTGCATGTGGGTTGACTTCATGAATTTGAACAAAGCTTGCCCTCAAGATCCATTTCCTCTTCCTCGCATCGACCAGATCATCGAATCCATGGCCGAGTGCGATCTACTATGCTTCCTAGATGCCTTCTCAGACTATCATTAAAACAATATGGCGGTGGAAGATGTAGAGAAGATGGTTCTGGGCCCCGTGCGAGGTGTATTGCTACACCTGCATGCCTGTTGGGTTGCGCAATGCCGGAGCAATCTTCCAGCGGTTGATGCACATCTCTTTGGGCAAGCAGCTCGGAAGAAATGCACAGGCCTACGTTGATGATATAGTGGTCAAGCCCTGGGAGGCAAGAACCCTTGTTGGAGATCTGGAGGAGACGTTCGCCAACCTGCGCGGAGTGAAGCTGCGGTTTAATCCTGAGAAGTGCGTATTCCGTGTCCCGTCAGGCAAGCTGTTGGGGTTCCAGGTGTCGCAGAGAGGAATTGAGGCCAACCCAGAGAAGGTCAAGGCTATAGAAAGGATGAGCCCGCCTCAAACTCTCAAAGAGATGTAGAAGCTGGCAGGCTGCATGACCTCGCTCGGGTGCTTCATCTCCAAGCTAGGCGAGCGTGCCCTCCCATTCTTCAAGCTGATGAAGGGCCCATTCGAATGGACTCCGTAGGCTGACACAACTTTCCAAGACCTTAACAAGTACCTCACCAGCCCACCAGTGATGGTGGCGCCTCACCTGCTCGTGCCTCTGGTGCTATATTTGGCCGCCACACCACACTCAGCTAGCACAGTGCTGGTGGCGGTGCGCGAGGAACATGGAGCCAAGGGTGTGCGCCGTGGGGCCGCGCACCCATCTAAGGCATCGCGACTTCAAGATAGCACGCTTGAGGCCACCGACCCGCCCTCAGGAGATGGGGCTCCTGAGGTCGGGACCCATGAAGCAATAGAAGATGGGACTCCCGAGGCTCCATCACTTCAAGAGGAACAAGACTCGGTGGACACTTCCACCCTCGTCGAGCGCCCTGTTTACTTCGTCAGCACCATACTGCGTGACGCGCGAGCGCATTACCCCGTGCTGCAGAAGCTCCTCCTTGCACTCTTCGTTGCTTCCAGGAAGCTGCGCCACTACTTCCAAGGCCACCCTATCAAGGTTGTCTCAACCTACCCTCTGGAGAGGGTGCTCAGAAGCCCTAACGCCGCAGGAAGGGTTGTCGAATGGAACATTGAGTTGTAGCCATTTCAGATGGAGTTCAGCACCACCCGAGTCATCAAGGGCGCAGCCCTCGCCGACTTTGTGGCTGAATGGACTGACACATCAAGTCAAGGAGCGGGCGAGGACCGCTCTCTCGCCCCAGGAGACGAAGAGCCTAACGGCTAGGTCATGTACTTGGATGGCACCTTCGTGCGTTAGGGCATGGGAGCTGGAGCCGTGCTCATCTTGCCCACCCAAGACTCTACTATGGCATGCAGCTCTGCTTCTAGCACGGTGAGAAGGTCTCCAACAACATCGTGAATTCGAGGGCCTGATCGACGGGCTCAGGGCCGCAGTTTCCCTGGGGGTCAGGTGCCTCACCATCAGGGGTGACTCTTAGTTCCTCATCAACTTCTCCAACAAGGAGTACACACCGAAGGACGAGCACATGGAGGCATACCTCAAGGAGGTATGCAAAATTAAGAAGCAATTCTTGGGTTTGGAACAGTAGCACATGCCACGCGGCACAAACAAGGAGGCAGACGACATCACCAAGAGGGCGTCCCGGCGCCTCCCCCAGGAGCCTGGCGTCTTCGAGGAGCGGATCTTCAGGCCATCAGTGGTTCCCCCCATTGTCGAGCCAGCGCTACCTCGGGACGAGCTGCCCACGGCACCCACCACCTGCACTCCAGCCCGTGACCTGGCCTCAGGGGCCTGCCTGCTCCTCGCGCTCGAGCCTCGGGAGGGGTGTTGGACCAAGGAATTTAAGGTGGACCTGCTTCAAGGCACTGTACCGTATAAGGAAAAGGATGCAGAGCAGGTGGTCCGCCAGGCTACTGCATACTGCATCCAGGACGGTGAGCTCTACCGAAGGCACCCGAATGACATCTCCCTATGGTGCATCTCCAAGGAGCAGGGGTGTGATCTGCTAGCTGACATTCATGGTGGGGATTGTGGGCATCACTCCTCATCACGTACCCTCGTGGGCAAGGCATTCTACAGTGGGTTCTACTGGCCTACAGTGCTCAACGACGCCGCTGAATTGGTAAGATCTTGTGAGGCCTGTCAATTCCAGGCTAAGCAGTTCCATCAGCCAGCTCAGGGCCTCCAGACCATCCCACTCTCGTGGCCATTCGCGGTTTGGGGGTTGGACATCTTGGGCCCGTTTTCTCAAGCGCCCGGGGGCTACCGCTACCTCTACGCCGCCATTGACAAGTTCACCAAGTGGGCGGAGGTGGAAGCTATCCGCACCATCCCGGTCGGCTCTGTGGTCAAGTTCATCAAGGGCCTCGTAAGCCGCTTTGGGGTACCCAACCACATCATCACCGACAACGGCTCCCAGTTCAGGAGCAACCTCTTTAAAACATATTGTGCTAACCTTGGTACACAGATATGCTATGCTTCGGTGGAGCACCCGCGGAGCAATGGCCAGGCCGAGCGCGCCAATGCGAAGGTCTTGAGGGGCCTCAAGGCAAGAAGCTTCAAGAAAAAGTTCAAGGCCTACGGCAGGGGCTGGCTCAACCAGCTTCCGTCCGTGTTATGGTCCATCCGCACCACTGCGACCAAGCCTACAGGCGAGACCCTGTTCTTCCTCGTCTACAGAGCTGAGGCGGTCCTCCCTCACGAGGTCAGGCATCGCTCCCCGCGGGTTCTGGCATTCGACAAGGCGCGTCAGGACGTCGCGCGGGAGATGGACCTCGTGTTGGGGGAGGAACGTCGTTGCCAGGCCTCGCTCCGAGCTACGAGGTACCAGCAGGCGCTGCGGCGGTACCATTGCCGCAACATCTGATCCAGGACCCTCGAGGTGGGTGACCTCGTTCTGAGGCGGGTGCTCTCCAGGGAAGGGCTTCACAAGCTCTCCCCCATGTGGGAGGGCCCGTTTAGGATCGCCCGTGTCTCCAGGCCTGGAGACGCAGGACGGGGTCCCCATCCAGAATGCCTGGAACATCCAGCACCTCCGAAAGTTGTACCCTTAAAGAAGGCTTCGCGCTTGTGAAGGTCTCCGCTTGTTACACTCTCATGTAATAATGAGTTGGGGTTGTACACGCCCCGAAGTCTCCTGAATGTCACCCTTGGGCCTCACGGGGGCTCCCTCCCACGTCCAAGTGGCAGCACTTAGCTCCGCGCTGGTGAGAAGACTAGTGTAGGTGCCGGACGCGGCTCTTCTTTTGCTTGCTTTTTGTATCTGATTTGCGACTTCTTGAATAGAATTCAGAGTTTCGGCGTCTCTTTCTTGGGATTGGGAATCTCTCTTCTTGCCTCATTCATTTCCCTCAGGCCTTGCCTCAGGAGACCTCTGGAGGAGTGGCAGTTGCCCGTCGCTCCTCCTCGCACGTCCCGCGCGCGAGGGTTGGGCACGTGTGCACGCTTCGGACGTGCCCACGAACACACCTCGCCAAAGCCTCAGTCCCTGGCCCTTGGGCGTGTCTATACTCGCGCGATGATCTCAAACGAGCTTGTAGGCACTCCACCCTCGGGGCCCCCTCCTCAAGCCTGGCGACCATAGGGGCATCCCTCGACAAAGAGCACTCCCGCGGTGTCGAAGTTCATCACAGGAACTCTAAGATAAGTTATCCAAACCACACTCAATGGCAACACAAGCATCAGGAGGAGGCATAGAAATAATAACTTAATGGCACAAGCGCCATAGTCCATTACACGCTCTGGTAGGGCCTCCTACTTCTTCTTTTTTGCAGCAAAAAAATGGCGAGGCAAAAGCAGGTGCACGTCAATGTCGGCTCCTAAGGTACGGCTCCAGCAGCACCCGAGCTCACTCAGAGCCCTCCTCCCGCTTCACCGGGGCGTGGCAGCAACGCAGCTCGTCTCCTCTCCTGGTCCGGGACCGGCGGCGTGGTGGCTCGTCGGAGTTGTCAACGCTGGAGCTTTCCGCGGAGGAGAAGCTGGCGCTGCTGGAGGCGACACGACCATGGCCAAGGGGGAGTTCATCACCGGCGACGACGCTGCCCCTCCGTCCTACGTCTTCATCGCTGTCGTCGTCATTGTCACTTTCTGGGCAGCACACCACGCGCGGGCCATCCATCCTGAAGATCCTCATGTAGAGGGTCGCGACACCATCATACCTGAAGTGGAGGGTGCACCTCCCACGCAGGTCCTGTGTGCGGGCAAACGACTGCCACCCGTAGCTCAAGAACACCTTGCCGGAGGCCATGACCCCGGCCTCCACCCACGAGGCCTTGCTGCAGCAGCCGTCGGCCTAGAGCCAGAAGCCACCAGGTCCCCCACTCGGCAGCGCGCCTGCGAAGAAGTGTGGGAGATGAAGCCAGGTGCCTGCAGGCTTCTCCGTCCACACCACGAACTCTAGGGGAGAGTCGGCTGAGAGGGATCGCTTCCGTGGTGGCCGAATGGCTACCGCACACCTTGACTCCTCACAGCGGATTCCTTGACCGCGGCGGCGCCCACCACCAGAAGACGTGCCCACAAGATCGTCGGAGGCAGCGCCAGCCTTGGAGAGCGGTCACCCACGCCCGTGGGGAGCCGCTGCCGGTGTCGCAGCGTACTTGCGAGGGCGACCGCGGCCTCTCTTGGGCGGAGGCGAGTCCGGCCCCTCCTTGGGGGCCTTTCCTTTCTCCGCGGCCAAGAACCTCCTCGTCGGTGCCATGGATGATCTTGCAAGATGGTGGATAAAGAGGAGGGAGAAGCAAGGAGCGAGAAGGCGAAGATGGGTAGGGGGCTCCGCGCACTCCCCCCATTTATAGTCGAGAGAAGGTAAATCATCGGCCTCCCATGATCCCCAGTAATGATGATTTTCTCTACATGCAGCAGGTCGTTGTCAAGTTGCATGGTTGCCGAGGAGACGTGGGGACGTGGAGACGCCCACGTCTTATTAACCGATACGCGTCAACCTGGCCCGCAGGCAATGGGGGCCCACGGCTTTCCGCATTTTCCCTTTGGCTTCGCCTCGAAGCCAAGTGCGAGCGCGCCTTGGGCCTAGGGGCTTCTGCCGGCATTCTGGGAACCAGGGTGCCCAACCTTTCCTGCTTGCGGCCCACGGCGTGGCTCCATTCATGACCTGGTACGGCCCATCTTCAACTGCAGCAAGAATGGACCCTCGCGAGGGGCCAAGCCTCGCAAGGCGGGCGATATCAAGACCTCTTGAGGGAGTAGCCCCCTCAGGTGGCCTCCTGACGGAGCGGAGATTTCTATGCAAGACCCAGCCTCATGAGGCTGAAATGACATCAGCCATGACAACCAAGGTCAGGCGCACGCCAGCGGGCGCAGAGCGGCAGGTTCCTCTTTGGTGCAAAGGAGGCAAGCACAGGCATGGAGTCCCAAGGAATCAGTCAAAGGTTGCCATTTGCGTGCAACAAGACCATGACCGCCAAAACAGTAGGGTGGATGTCTTGGCCGCTCCCACCACGACGTCACGGTCAGAAGCTTTGCAGGCAAAGACCACCTTTCGTCAGGATTAGATGTACTTTTTGTCCCCTTTCAAATTTGGCCATTGTGCGATGCCTTCCCACCTAAGTTTTGAGGGAAGAGCACCAAGGCCACTATAAATATAGCATAGCCACCACCGTAGAACGCATCGGGTGATTAGCTCATCGAACCACCAAGAGCTCAACACAACAACAAGCCTTCTGAGGCTGTTCTTCCACTTGTACTAGTTCAGCTCCCCACGAGGCTAATCCACCACAAATCAGGAGTAGGGTTTTACACCGCAAGGTGGCTTGAACCTAGGTAAACTGCCGTTTCTTTCTCCTTCTTGTTCATCGAGCTATGTCGTGAGAGCAACGGATTGATTGTCTTGAGAGGTTGAGTTCTTCGCACACGCTCTTGAGTTCGAACCTTTCTTGGGTCTGCGGAGCCCGGAATCCGACACCCTTGATGTGCAAGAAAAGGTGAGAGCAAAAGAAACACGTGTTCGAGATATTGAGGGAGGATCTAGTGCCAATCTGGTACAGAAGGAAAACTTCCAGCCCCACAAGTTCAAGAACAAGGGCAAGTTTGATGGTAAAGCAGAGTTTGATGGGAAGAACAAGGTTGTACAGCGCACCAACTTCAAGAAGAAGAATGACAAGAAGAAAGGTGTTTGTCATGTGTGCGGAAATCCTGACCATTGGGCTCCCAGTTGCCCTAATCGTTATGACAAGCATCATCTTGGGGAAGGCGGCAAGACCGCTAAGGTTGTCATTCGTGACACTGACATGAAGGATGTTGGGTATGGTATATTTCCCACTATTCTTTTAGTATGTCATTCTCCTGATTAGTTGATTGACACGGGTGCTAATGTGCATGTATGTAGTGATATTTCCATGTTTTTGTCTTATTAGACCGCAGGGACTTCTACTGTGCTGATGGTCAATGGTTCAAGTTCTTCTATTCGTGGTGTTGGCATGGTCGATCTGAACTGTACTTCAGGGAAGATCGTGCGGCTGAAGAATGTGCATTATGTCCCCTCTGTCAATAAAAATCTTGTAAGCGGATCTCTTCTGTGTAGAGATGGCTACAAGCTTGTCTTTGAGTCGAATAAATTTGTAATATTCAAGTATGGAACTTTTATTGGTAAGGCTATGAGTCAGGAGGCCTATTTCATTTATCCTTCTCAGATGTTTGCAATAAAGTTGTTAATCATGTTTGCAACAATACTGAAACAAATGTATGTCATTCACATTTTGAGGGATAATAGACTTTCGCAATAAGTATGTGAGTTCTTTGACAAATGTGAGTCCATGGATTATAGACACTCTCACCTTTCCGCAATTTGCTAGGCTCTTCGATACCGTGCATTGCCCTTTCTCACCTCGAGAGTCAGTGCAAACTTTGTCGGTGCATCCAAACCCCGTGATATGATACGCTTTATCACACATAAGCCACCTTATATCTTCCTCAAAATAGCCACCATACCTACCTATCATGATATTTATATATTTCCATGCAACCTCCATCATTCTGTTATTATGACATACATCTACATTGTCATATTGGTTTGCATGATCATATAGATGACATAGTATTTGTGGCTCAACCAGCGTTCATCATTATCATACATGTTATGCTACTATCATTGCACATCCTGGTACACTGCTAGAGGCATTCATATGGAGTCATACATTTCAGTTTTACCGAGCTGTAATTAAATAGAAGTGTGATGTTCATCATTATTAGAGCATTGTCCCAGGGAGGAAATAAATAAATAAGAGAGCAAAACGAGCCCAGTAAAAAAGAACGGTGTGTTGGATTCTACGGTCGGGTGCATCCACTGCAAATTAAAATTTTCCAAGGCGTAGAACAACCAAGAACATGCTACGGGAGATGGATCACAGATCGTTACCACTAGACACATAGTGTTGTGCAGCGGAAGAAGAATTGGGGTAGCGCATCCGCGTGGATCGTCTCCTTCTTGTCCGATCTCCCTCGAACAGTCGGTCGTCGGATCCTGTGAACAAGTTCACCAGAGCGACGGAGGTGCATCGCCTCTAATGGTATCCGCGCTTGCAGGAGGAACACCGTGTGGCGGACTTCTATGTCCGATCACATAGTCGGCAACAAGTGGAGCTGGCTATTTGCAACACATGCAAACCCTAGTGACAGTGCCGAAGCAATCAATCCAATGAGTGTGCCGCACCTCCACTTTATATAGACGGCCGTTGCGGGCTCAACACTTGGGCCTCGTAAGGACCCTAAAGCCCAAAATCTGTTCGGCCAGGATCCGAGTCCGAGTAGGATCACATCTGAATCATGGAGTCCGATCCGGCCTTACAGGTTGCTTCCATTAAGCATGCGACCCCTTAGGTTCAAGTCAGTTTGGTCACAGGTCGGATCACCTCCGACCTACTCGGCTAGTAGTGGCCTCTAGCAAGGCGTGCTGACCACCAAGTAGACAATGAAGCCGGTTGGCAAACTTGTACATCACACTTCCATTCCTTTTGCCACACGATATATGTTGTCGGGCTCAAGGCGAGTATGTCATCCTTGTGCTAGCCCGACCTCTTTCTCGTTCCAGTGATGATGACCATAACTAGATTATCTCATAAATCCTTGTCGCATGGCCATGCTTATTCTGCTCCGATCACACGAGGGGCCCAGAGTATATCTCTCCTGACCGGATCCATCTTGCTCGACCATGTCTCACAACATGGGTCTGGACAAGCCTGAAACCTACCATTGTAACTACCCAGTCATGGAGTAGCGTTTGGTCGCACCAAAGCAGGCCTGTCACCATCCCGAGTAGAAGCACTAGTTCAGGTCTTAGGACATAGAATGCATGTTGCACTAGAGACTCACAGATGACATGTCGCTACATCTCATAGTTGGGTCTGTCCGACTCGGACCTTATCTCGACTCGGATCCGACTACGTCGAATCCGACCAGATCATTCCGAGTCCATATTATCCGGTTAGCATCCAACGCTCCATGGCTAGTGAGACCAAGCCATCTCAGTATCATATGCTAGTCTAGTCGTCTACGCTATCACGCCAAATATGCGACCCTATCCTAAAGGAACTCGAAGTCCCACCAAGGATAGAAGCGCATATTGGAGACGCTTTTGCAAGGTGGATATTATTACATCATATCATTACATAATAGTTGGGGATACATACAAGAGGCATACAATGCCACATGAATAAAACAACATCATACATAAGAGCAACATCCGACTACGGATGAAACACAAATAGAAACTCAAACGACATCCACCCTGCTAGCCCAGGTTGCCGACCAGGAACCTATCCCCTGAACGACCAAGCAGAAGAAGAACTCAAAACAAGCAAGCATCACTCTCACATCATGATCATCCCATTACCTGTACCTGCAACTATTGTTGTAGTAATCTTTGAGCCACGAGGACTCAGCAATCCCATTATCATGGGTATCAAGACTAGAAAAGCTTAATGGGTATGCATGGATAACCAGTGAGGTTGCAGCAGCGGCTAAACAAGGTATGGTGCCTAACTTACGAGTATAAGCATAAGATGAGAAGCTATGCAAACGGTCGCAAACTAGTAATGATCAAGAAGTGATGCTGAACTACTTACGTTCAAACATAACCCCACCATGTTCTCTTCTCGACCCACTCGAAAAAAGACCATCACGGTTACACACGCGGTTGGGTATTTTAATTCGAGTCTGGTGTCAAGTTCTCTACAACAAGATATTAAAAACTTTCATCTACCACATAACCGCGGGCACGGCTCTCGAAAGTTTAAACCCTGCAGGGGTGTTCCAACTTAGCCCATTATAAGCTCACGATCTGCGAAGACAATCCTCCATCGCGGGACATCCGATCAGACTCGGGATCCCGGTGCACAAGACATTTCGACAATGGTAAAACTAATCCAGCAAGACCTCCCGGCGTGCCGACACCTTGATAGTAGACACGCATATCTCGTCTTAGGCCACGTCTGGATGGGAAAGCCTACGAGCAAAACCAGATCCTCGGGTTGCCCCGTGGCAGCCCCGCGGTCTGCCCATTTTAGACCAACACTCAGAGGAGCACTGGCCCGAAGGGGTTGATTTAGAATACTAGGGGGCCGGCAAAAATCCCCTATTTAAGTTTTAGTTGTTATTAGGCAAATGGAAAACCAATGTTGGGTCTTGCTGGAAGAGTTTTATTCAAAGCGAACTATCAAGAGGGCCCCATACCCCTCACCGTGTTAGGGATGCAAAATCAAGGAACATAACACTGGTATGACGGAAACTCGGGCGGCAAGGTGGAACAAAACACCAGGCATAAGGCCGAGCCTTCCACCCTTTACCAAGTATATAGATGCATTAATTAAATAAGAGATATCGTGATATCCCAAGATATCCATGATATCCAACATGGAACAACCTGCAACTGCACCTACAACTAGCAACACTATAAGAAGGGCTGAGCGAAGCGGTAACATAGCCAACCACGACAATTTGGGAGGGTGAAAAAGGTTAGAGGCTGAAATGGAAATTTGGGAGGCTTGATAGACAAGTGGTAGGAAGCGCGACATAGTGATAGCATCCACACAACTAGCATAGCAATGATAGTAGTGAGATCCAGGGTAACGGTCATCTTTCCTGAAATCCCGCTAGGAAGAAGAACGAGTCCATGAAGAAGACGAATGGGCGAGGATGAACTAAGCATAGTCGAATGAATCCTCACGATCGCTACGAAACATGAACTATCGAGAAGAAGCACCACCGGGAAGAAGCAAACAACATGGTAAACACTCAACACATAACATGGCATGATGCGCAACCAAACATGATCCATGACACGGCTACATGGTACTACTCATGGCAAAATATGGTGCACACAAAGAACATCACATCAAAGCAAGTTTAAATGAGACCGGAAACAAAATATAACAATTCCGGTAAGTCCTCATATGCAAATTTCGAAATTGGTCCAGATCAGAATACCACATTATGTTCAAGTTGTTAAACAACAAGTTAAGATGCACCATGATGATCTACGTGAAATTCTAGTCAAGTTACATATAAAGTTCATTTAATTCGGAGCTACCATCTAGAAGACATGAGCAAAACAAGTTAAACACGGCCTTGATGCAAAATGCATACAAACATCAAGCTCACATGCTCAAAACAAGGATTCAACTTGACATTATGAAACTAAATGCAATTCTAAGTAAGTTTAATATAGAGCATGCTCAAAACAGAGCAATGGTTCCACATATACACATGAAACAAGTTTAAAGGACAAGCTGTCCAAAACAGCAAGTAGGCACTTTGCGAGCAAGAAAACAACATGCTACAGGAACTATACATAGCAAGAAAGGGAATGGCATCAAATTAACCATAACAAAGAGCTAATAAATCCTGGCATCATATGCATATGACTCACGGATCAGTCGGAACCAACATGACAAGATTGAATGTCATGACAATTCCAGCAAGTGCAAACCAGTAACATTATGAGAGCATGTTTGCAAGCATGAAACAGAGGTCATATAATATCCAAAATTATCAACCTTGGCATCTGCACAAAGCACTTCAATCCTGTAAGTGGATCATCTCCGGAAGAGGTATAGATTAATTAATATCAAGCTCACAACATGGCATCATGAAGTTAACAGAAAAGTGGAACATCATATAGGCATGTTCATGGCAATGAAAACATATGCTACAAACATATATAAGGGATAAAAAGGCATGGCACGATATTTCATAACCTGGACAACAACACATCCTATCTAAGCATCTCCATATTATGCATGGATTAATTGGTAGCATCAAGCAAACATGGCAATATGATATTACAGATTCAGCTAGACAGAAAGTTAACAGCAAGTAGCCCACTTCATGAGCATGTTGCACTCACTACAGCGCGTATAAAAATAACTGGATAGCACCACTGTAAAGATGGAATAATTATGCTCCTAAAACATGTTGACATGATGCTCAAAAGAAAATCACACAAGAAGATATAAAAAAGACAAGTAGGAAAATTGTAACAGTTTTTAGCAGTTAATAGCAACATGCCCTTTTGCAATAGAGATTAACATGTCAAGATTCACCCTAACATGAATTCAAATCACACGAGCATGTATAGCATGAAGAGCAGAACATTTCCATATCAAGATCATCACCATAGGATCAACAGGAACAAAATTATAGCACTCACAAGGCACCTAAATGATGTTAACATGCAGCAGTTTTCAGCAGTATATATCACTTAGCAGTTTTGCAACGAAGCTTCAGGCATCAATACGAACAGTAACATGAATGCAAATGCAGCCACCATGAAGAGCATCAAGAGAAAAACATTTTGACATGTCATGCACACAAAACGGAGCCACATGCAGACAGTTAGAGCCACTCAAACATGCACACTTGAGATGATATTTTTAAGGACTTGGTCATTTTTGCTGGATCAAAAACTGAGCGTTGGATAACTACGCAGCGCACAGGGTGGAAGATAGAGTAGCAGGGTGGGCTCGGGGTTCTTACCAGAGTGGGCTTGTCCCATGTTGTTCGGGAGGTCGGGCTGGGCCTAAGGGGCCCGGCGCTGGGCCGACCAGCACGGGGCCCACGGGGCCGAGGCAGGTCATGGCCCACGCGGACGAGCAGGCGCGCTCGTCGTCTCCACGAGCACCCGCTCGAGCTGGCAGCAGGGGTGGCGGCTATCACGACAAGCATCGGCGAGGGATAGCACGGAGAGGGTCGGCGAGGCAGGGTGGTGCTCCAGCGATGGGGCAGCCGGTGGACAAGCGGAGGAGGGCGGAGGTCGCCGGAGACGACGGATCTGGGGCGGCGGCTACCAGATCCGGGCACAGCGTGAGCCGGCATGACAGCCAGTGGAGGAATGGCGGCGGGGAGTGGGGTCGCTGGTCAGCGGTGAGGTCCTGACAACGGACGGCGGTGCGGGACGTCGATGGCGGTCGGTCGACGAGGCAGCGGGGAGGAGCTCGGCTCCTAGCGGCGCGGAGGGAGCCGGGAGGCTCGGGTGTGCACTAGGGCGCTTGCAGGTGCCTGCGTTCTGCGGCGGCGCGGTTCGGGCCCGGGTGGGCCTGACCATGGCCCTGGGGGGCCTAGCGCGGTGGGGAGCTGAGGGGGCGACGTGGAAGCACGGGAGTGGTGGAGGGGCGCTAGGGGGACGCGTGGCGGCCTGGGAGTGGTCGAAGGGCGTGGCAGCAGCTCCAAGTGGCGGCGCAGCAGTGGCTGGTGCAGATTCCTATGAGGAGGGGGTTGGCTGCGGCTGGGAGGTAGGGGAAGGAGTAGGCTAGGTTAGGGATGCCCAAATTTGGAAGGGTGGGGTGCTTAAATAGGAAAAAGGGGTCTAGGGTTGGGGGTTTTGGAGCATTTCGAAGCCTCCGATCACGATCCGATGGTTCTGGACGCAAGGGGGGTTAGAATGGGCCAGGTGGGCTGTGTAGAGGGGGTTGGGCTGAGGGAAGAGAAGAGAACTATAGCCCAGCACAGTTTCCGGGAACCGAAAACGCCCGACGAATTAACCGGCAACGGTGCCACTACGGATGACGGTTTGGCTATCAAACGGACACCGGATACGACGAAATTTGACAGGCTGTCTACCTACGCTATAATAAGACCGCACACCTACTTTCACCTCATTCGGAGAACATTTTTATGCCACTTTTAAAATAATATTTCAGAGGTGTCGCGGGCGCGGCGAGTGTGGTTGGGCTCCGAACGGACAACGGAGAGAACTGGGAGAACCCAGATGGATGCAAGTTTTTAAAAACATGCGGATGAAATTCAGATGATGACATGGAAAAGTGCAACACGCAAGCAAATCACATGGCAACGACGGCAAATAACTGGAAGACACCTAGCGCATCGGCCTCGGGGCATTACAACTCTCCTCCACTAACAGAGGATCTTGTCTCGATATCTTAGGAACGAGATGGAAGAGAAAGAGGAAGAGGTAAAGTGAAACACAAGAGAGAAGAAGAACAAAGTCGAGAGCACTCGGGTAGAATAGAAGA
The DNA here is from genome assembly GCA_963921465.1 of Triticum timopheevii. Lineage (NCBI taxonomy): Eukaryota > Viridiplantae > Streptophyta > Magnoliopsida > Poales > Poaceae > Triticum > Triticum timopheevii. The sequence goes on from OY997266.1 coordinate 264,252,618, forward strand.
ACGACGAATATCACGAGAATCAAAATCTCGTTGAATAAGATAGACTCTGAAACCACTCCAGTTAGGACAAGGTAGAAAAGGAATAAGAATGAAAGAATTTGGGCAGCACTCCGGCTAAACATGGAAAGAATGGAGATATGAACTTCACAAGATGGAATGACACTTGACGAGACGAACAACACAGAAATGCCTCCGGAAGAATAGAAAGAAAGGAATGAAAAGAACGGATGAGAGAACAAAAAATTCCACCACGAACTCGATAGCTTTCTTAGAAGGAAGAATTGAACGGAGTTGTTGAGAAAATCAACAACAAAAGAATCATCTTGTTGAGGACTTATGGAAAAACATCTCCAAACTTGAGGTGAACTTATGCCACAACCAAATGCTTGAATAGCTGAGAAGAACGAAGAATGCAAAACTCCATTTCAAAAGAATACGGAGACATAATTGCACTTTGAGATGCAAGAAGAATAATAATTCAGCTCCTCCAACAAGAATCTTGATGAACACTTGAAGAACGAATTAAAGCATGAAGAACCACCATGAAGAACTCCGGTGACAAAAGGATGATGAGATAGGATGAAGGATGAAAAGAATAAGATTAAGCCTTGCAGCGATTTAGATGGAGGTTCCGACGAGATGGCCGAGAAAATTTTGAACTCCAGAAAGGAAAAGATGAATAACTTAGAACCGGGAAATTATTCATCATGAACAATCTCCAAAGGAAGGAATTAATCACTTCGAGGACATAAGAATAAGATTTATTGTATGCTTATCCTTTGTCAAATTAAATTGATGACAAGCAACGGATTTTGCATTACTACTTATTCTTATTGGAAAATGATTAAGGGGATATGCCGCAAACTTGAGGAAGGTCTTCAACGAACCATCGGTAGGATTTGAAAGAATGAATGAATTGATATGACAAACAAAGGAAAAGGAATCCTGAATGAACCACTGTAAGAATTCAAAAATGACTGATGAAAGACAATGAATCACCGGGAAGAATTAGAAGAGCAACTATGCTTGAGGGGATTTAGATGCAAAAGAACAAATAGATAACGAGCTGATTAAAGAGTACTTGGCAGATGCGTCGGGATAATTGGATAACGATAGCTGGAATGTGAGGATGAAGAATTCTTCTGGAATGATGGCCTCCAGTGAAACGAAACAGAAAACAATTTCTATAATACTCCGGATGGGCAAGGAAAGAATTTTTGACAAACAGAATAATTCAAGAGGATAACAAGAAACTAGAACCGCAAATCTTCAGGAGGACCGAGAAGATTTAAGAGAAACTCCTCTTCGATCTTCAAATGATGATGAGAAACACCACCAAAATTACTGAAATACTCCAGGAGAATGGAAAGAGGAAGGGTTGAACCAAAGATGAAAAGAATTTGACAGCGATCTTAGAGAAGGCATGTGACTGTGGAATCCATTCTTACATCACACTCTGAAAAGAATTTGAGAATAACTCCAGAATAATTAGAAGAGTCAGGTAAGATCCTGGGAAAAGACCTATGGGTTAGGGACCACTGAAAGAAAACACTATTGAAAAAGGATTGTTGAAGAGATAGATGATGCACCGGAACAATTGAAATATTTGAACGAGGTGATAGCCTCGAATTAATTTGAAGGCAAACACGAATCTTCTGAGATGTCTTCAGCACTCCAGAACAATTAAACGACGAGAGGCGAACGAGCAAGGGGAACACTTGATCCAAGGAAAAGAATATGATCAACCCAAAAAACTTGAATTGAGTCCACTTGAAAAGAAAGAGATGAAGAATGACAAACTAGACAAGAAATCACCGGTTGAAACAATTGACGAAAGACTGAAGAGGCTCTGCAAGAATGAAATTGATGGTCGAAAGAGACTTAGACTCCAAGAAGAAAAGGGTTGGGAGGGCGGGAAAAACAAAGGCAACTTGGAAGGGGGAACCGACAAATAACTATAAGAGAAAAACCCTGGTTGAAATAATTGAGGAAAGAATGCAAAGGCTTCGCACGAGTAGGGTGGATACTCAACTATGGGCTCCGGCTCCGAGAGTAAAAAGGGGTGGGCGGGTGGGAAAAAGAAAACAACTGAGGATGGGGAAAACCTCGTCACTGAGAAAGAAAATAAACTGAGGATTGATCTTCGCAAATACGAAGAGGATCAAATAAACTTGACGAGAAATGGAGTGGATGAAAAGAGCTGAGAACCAATGATCGGAAAACTAACCGCATGATCCTAAAGAAAATTTGAAGGGGAAGAGGAGTAATTCAAAACACCTACGTCAAGATTCCTCACCAGAGCGACGAAGGGAATGCGGAGTAAAAAGAATTCCTACTCTCCGGTATAACTAGACTCCGAAAACAGTTTTCTTCTAGACTCGACAACGGCCAACTATGATCAATCAAGGGGGGCTCCTATAGTCGGTTGAGGCTCTGATACCAACTTGTCATGCCCAATATGCGACCCTATCCTAAAGGAACTTGAAGGTCCCACAAGGATAGAAGCGCATATTGGAGACGCTTTTGCAAGGTGGATATCATTACATCATATCATTACATAATAGTTGGGGATACATACAAGAGGCATACAATGCCACATGAATACAGCAACATCATACATAAGAGCAACATCCGACTACGGATGAAACACAGACAGAAACTCAAATGACATCCACCCTGCTAGCCCAAGCTACTGACCAGGAACCTATCCCCTGAATGACAAAGCAGAAGAAGGACTCAAAACAAGCAAGCATCGCATTACCTGTACCTGCAACTATTGTTGTAGTAATCTATGAGCCACGAGGACTCAGCAATCCCATTATCATGGGTATCAAGACTAGCAAAGCTTAATGGGTATGGAATGGATTAGTGGTGAGGTTGCAGCTGCGCTAAGCAATGTATGGTGGCTAACTTATGAGTACAAGAATAAGATGAGAAGCTACGCAAACGGATGCAAACTAGTAATGATCAAGAAGTGATCCTGAACTACTTATGTTCAAACATAACCGATGTGTTCTCTTCTCGACCCACTCGAAAAGAGACCATCACGGTTATACACGCAGTTGCGTATTTTAATTCGAGTCTAGTTTCAAGTTCTGTGCAACCGGATATTAAAAACTCACATCTGCCACATAACCGCGGGCACGGCTCTCGAAAGTTTAAACCCTACAGGGGTGTCCCAACTTAGCCCATTATAAGCTCATGATCCGCGGAGACAATCCTCCATCGCAGGACATCCGATCAGACTCGGGATTTCGGTGCACAAGACATTTTGATAATGGTAAAACTAATCCAGCAAGACCTCCTGGCATGCCGACACCCTGATAGTAGCCGCGCGTATCTCGTCTCAGGCCACGTCCGGATGGGAAAGCCTATGAGTAAAACCAGATCCTCGGGTTTCCCCGTGGTGGCCCTGCAGTCTGCCCTTTTGGACCAACACTCAAAGGAGCACTAGCCCGGGGGGGTTGATTATGAATACTAGGGGGCGGCAAATCCCCTATTTAAGTTTAAGTTGTTATTTGGCAAATGGAAAACCAATGTTGGGCCTTGCTGGAAGAGTTTTATTCAAAGTGAACTGTCAAGAGGGTCCCATACCCCTCACCGTGTTAGGAAGCAAAATCAAGGAACATAACACCGGTATGACAAAAACTAGGGCGGCAAGAGTGGAACAAAACACCAGGCATAAGGCCGAGCCTTCCACCCTTTACAAAGTATATAGATGAATTAATTAAATAAGAAATATTGTGATATCCCAAGATATCCATGATATCCAACATGAAACAACCTGCAACTGCACCTGCAACTAGCAATGCTATAAGAAGGGCTGAGAAAAGCGGTAACATAGCCAAACAATGGTTTTCTAGTAAGGGTGAAAAAGGTTAGAGGCTGACATGGCAATTTGGGAGGCTTGATAAACAAGTGGTAGGAAGCGCGACATAGCGATAGCATCGAGACAACTAGCATAGCAATGATCGTAGTGAGATCCAGGGTAACGGTCATCTTGCCTGAAATGCCGCTAGGAAGAAGAACGAGTCCATGAAGAAGATGAACGGGCGAAGACGAACCAAGCGTAGCCGAACGAATCCTCACGATCACAACGAAACAGGAACTATAAAGAAGAAGCACAACCGGAAAGAAGCAAACAACATGGTAAACACTCAACACATAACATGGCATGATGCACAACCAAACATGATGCATGAAAAGTCCACATGGTACTACTCATGGGAAAAGATGATGCACACAAAGAACATCACATCAAAGCAAGTTTAAATGAGGCCGGAAACAACATATAACAATTCCAGTAAGTCCTCATATGCAAATTTCGAAATTGGTCCAGATATGATAAACACATTATGTTCAAGTTGTTAAACAACAATTTAAGATGCACCATGATGATCTACGTGAAATCCTAGTCAAGTTACATATAAAGTTCATTTAATTCGGAGCTACGGCCTAGAAGATATGAGCAAAACAAGTTAAACACGGCATTGATGCAAAATGCATACAAACATCAAGCTCACATGCTCAAAACAATGATTCAACATGACATGATGAACCTAAATGCAATTCTAAGCAAGTCTCACGTAGAGCATGCTCAAAACGGAGCAACGGTTCCACACATACACATGAAACAAGTTTAAAGGACAAGCCGTCCAAAACAGCAAGTAGGCACTTTGCGAGCCAGAAAACAACATGCTACAGAAACTATAAATAGCAAGTAAGGCCATGGCATCAAAGTACTCCTAACAAAGAGCAAATAACATCATGGCATCATTTGCATATGACTCATGGATTAGTGGGAACCAACATGACAAGATTGAATGTCATAACAATTCCAGCAAGTGCAAAACAATAACATTATGATACCATGTTGGCAAGTAAGAAATGAAGGTCATATTATATCTAAAATTATTATCCTCGGCATCTGGACAAAGCACTCATAGAATACTTAAGTCATGTAATAGGAGCATCTCCAGAAGAGGTATAGATTAATTAATATCAAGCTCACAACAATGCATCATTAAGTTAACAGAAAACTGGAACATCATATTTGCATGTTTATGGCAATGAAAATGTATTCTATAGGACATATATGATGCAGCAAAAGGAATAGCATGATTGATCATAACATGGACGACAAAACATGTCAATGAAGCATCTCCAGATTATGCATGGATTAATTGGTAGCATCAAGCAAACATGGCAAAATGATATTACAGATTCAGCTAGACAGAAAGTTAATAGTAAGTAGCCCACTCACGAGCTTGTTGCACTCACTACAGGGCATATAAAAAGACATGGATAGCGCCAATGTAAATATGGCATAGTTATGCTCCTAAAACATATTGACATGATGCTCAAAAGAAAACCACGCAAAAAGATATAAAAAAGACAAATAGGCAAGTTATAACAATTTGTAGCAGTTAACAGCAACATGCACTTTTGCAACAGAGATTAACATATCACGGAGCAGCCTAACATGAATGCAAAGCAACCCAACATGTAGAACCTGAAGAGCGGAACATTTGCATATCAAGATCATCACCATAGGATCAATAGGGACAAAGTTATAGCACTCACAAGTTACCTAAATGATGTTAACATGCAGCAGTTCTCAGCACTATATATCACTTAGCAGTTTTGCAACCAAGATGAAGGCATCAATATGAACAGTAACATGAATGCAAATGCAGCCATCATGAAGAGCATCAATATATGAATATTTTGACATATCATGCACACAAAACAGAGTGACATACACATAGTTAGAGCCACTCAAACATGTAGACATGAGATGATACTTTTAGGGACTTGTTCATTTTTTATGGATCAAAAACTGAGCGTTGGATAACTACGCAGCGCACAGGGCGGAAGATAGAGCAGCCGAGCTGGGCTCGGAGTTCATACCAGAGTGGGCTTGGCCCAGGTTGTTAGGGCGGTCAGGCTCGGCCTGAGGGGGCCGGCGCTGGGCCGAGCAGCACGGGGCCCACAGGGCCGAGGCAGGCCATGGCCCACGCGGACGAGCACGTGTGCTCGTCATCTCCTCAAGCAGCCGCTCAAGCAGAAGGCAGGGGCGGCGGCTGCCACGACAAGCGTCAATGAGGGACAGCGCGGAGAGGGTTGGCAAGGCAAGGCGGCGCTCCGGCGATGGGGATGGCCGACGGACGAGCGGAGGAGGGCGGAGGTCACCGGAGACGACGGATCTGGGGCGGCGGCTACCGGATCCGGGCACAGCGCGAGCCGGCATGACAGCCGATGGAGGAATGGCGGCGGGGAGTGGGGTCGCGGGTCAACGGTGACGTCCTGACGACGGACGGCGGCGCGGGACGCCGGCGGCGGTCGGTCGACAAGGCAGCGGGGAGGAGCTCGGCTCCTAGCGGTGTGGAGGGAGCCGGGAGGCTCGGGCACGCACTAGGGTGCTTGCAGGCACCTGCGGGCTGCGCCGGCATGGCTCGGGCCCGGGCAAGCCTGATCTGGGCCCTGGGGGGCCTGGCGCGATGGGGAGCTGAGGGGGCGACGTGGAAGCACGGGAGTGGTGGAGGGGCGCTGGGGGGACGCGTGGCGGTCTGGTAGTGGTCGAAGGGCGTGGCGGCGGCGGCGCCAGGTGGCGGCACAGTGGTGGCTGACGCGGATTCTGATGAGGAGGGGGTTGGCTGCGGCTGGGAGGTATGGGAAGGAGTAGGCTAGGTTAGGGATGTCCAAATTTGGAAAGTAGGGGTGCTTAAATAGGAAAAGGGGTCTAGGGTTGGGGGTTTTGGAGTGTTTCGGAGCTTCCGATCGCGATCCGATGGTTCTGGACGCGAGGGGGATTAGGATGGGCCAGATGGGCTGTGTAGAGGGGGTTGGGCTAAGGGGAGAGAAGAGAAGTGCGGCCCGACACTGGTTCTGAGAACCAAAAATGCCCGACGAGTTAACCGGCAATGGTGCCGCTACGGATGACGGTTGGGCTATTAAACGCACTCCGAATGCGACGAAATTTGATAGGCGGTCCACCTACGCTATAATAAGACCACACGCCAACTTTCACCCCATTCCGAGAACATTTTTATGCCACTTTTAAAATAATATTTCGGAGGTGTCGCGGGCGGGGGCGGGTGTGGTTGGGCTCCGAACGGACAATGGAGAGAACTGGGAGAACCCATACGGATGCAAGTTTTGAAAAATATGCGGATGAGATGCAGATGATGACATGGCAAAGTGCAACACGCAAGCAAATGACATGGCAACGACGGCAAAAACTGGAAGATACCTGGCGCATCGGCCTCGGGGCGTTATATACGTGTCCACACAGCCCTATCGACTAGGGACCCTTTAGGACAGTCATCATACAATGCATAGTCCCACAAACAAGTCACGTACTTGCTGATACACACCATTGATAATGTCCAAGGACTATCTTTATTCATAAACACATAGGAAATATCATAATACATGATTGCCTCTAGGGCATATCTCCAACAGTCTCCCACTTGCACTAGAGTCAATCAAATAGACATTGAATGCCCATAGCTCTAACATGCCCCTCATGCTTGTGTTGTGGAAGGGGCTTAGTCAACGGACCTGCAACATTTGCATCCGTGTGAATTTTGCATAACTCTACATCACCATTCTTTACTATCTTTTGTATCAGGTGATATTTCTGATCTATGTGTCTGACCTTGTGGTGATTCCTCGGCTCCTTGGCTTGTGCGATGGCACCAGAATTATCACAATAAAGGTCCAACGGTTTTACCGAGGCTGGGAAAATACCAATATCATCCAGAAAGTTTCAGATCCAAACACCTTCCTTTGCAACTTCACAAGCCGCAATGTATTCGACTTCTATGGTAGAATCGGCCACCATATCTTGCTTGGAACTCATCCAGCTCACTGCTCCTATGTTCATGACATACAAGAATCCGTACTATGATCGACAATCATCTCTATCAGTTTAGAAACTAGCATCGACATAACCATTTACGTAGAGCTCCTCCTCACCTCCATAAACCAGAAACATTTCCTTAGTCCTTTTTAGGTACTTTAGAATATTCTTCACCGTCGGCATGTGAATCTCATTGGGGTTAGCCTGGTATCTGCTTGTTAGGCTTATTGCAAAAGCAACATCTGGCCTTGTACGTATCATGGCATACATGATGGATCCAATTGCCGGGGCATACGGAATCCTACACATCCTGCTTCGCTCATGAGATGTCGAAGGACTCTGAGTCTCGCTTAGCCTTACACCATGTGAGAGTGGCAAGAACCCTTTCTTCACCTCACTCATGTTGAACTGCTTCAACAGTTTATCTATGTACGTGCTCTGGCTTAAGCCGAGCAGCCTCCTCGATCTATCTCTATAATCGTAATGCCTAAAATATACACTGCCTCACCAAGTCCTTCATTGAAAACTTTCCATTCAATGACTCCTTGACCGAGTACAGCATCGAAACATTGTTCCCGATCAACAATATGTCATCCACATACAAAATAAAAACACTATCGAGCTCCCACTTAACTTCTTGTATAAACAGGCATCCTCTTCACTTTTGATGAAACCGAGACCAGTGACGACCTCATCAAAATGAATATTCCAGCTCCGAGATGCTTGCCTCAACCCATAAATGGATCTCTTGAGCTTGCATACCTTACTAGCACTAGTCGGATCAACAAAACCCTTGGGTTGTATCATATACACCTCCTCGGTTAAATTTCCGTGAAGGAAAGCCATGTTGACATCCATCTCCCATATCTCGTAGTTGAAATATGCAGCTATAGCTAGTATGATCCTCACCGACTTCAGCATCGCTACTGGCGGGTAGGTCTCGGTGTAGTCTATTCCTTGAACTTGTCCATAACCTTTAGTGACAAGCCGAGCTTTGTGAATCTGAACCTTTCCATCCACATCAGTTTTCTTCTTAAAGACCCATTTGCATCCAATGGTTGTAACGCTAGGCGGCAGATCAACCAAGTCCCAGACTTGATTCTCATCCATGGACTTTAACTCGGATCTCATGGCCTCTAGCCATGCCTTGGAATCTGGGCTCACCATCACTTCCAAATATGTGGCCGGCTCGTCGCTTTCTAGCAACAATACATCATGCACTCTGCGCAATCTTTCTGACCTCCGTGGTTCTAATGCCGCTTCCACTACGGGTTCCCTGACTGACTCCGATATGATCTCATCAACAGCCGAGCCATCCTCGAGTGGTCCTCAAATTTCTTCGAGTCGGGAAGTCCTCCCACTGGCCTCCCGACTGAGAAACTCTTTCAAGGAAAACCCCGTTCCGAGCAACAAACACTTTGTTCTCTTCCCGGTTGTAGAAGCTATATCCCAAGGTTTCCCTCGGATATCCCACGAATATGCATTTATGTGACTTGGGTGTAAGCTTGTCTAACATAAGTCGATTGACAAATGCTTCACAACCCCAAATCTTTAGAAAAGACAAACTGGGACTCTTCCCGATCTACATCTCATGTGGTGTCTTGTCTACAGATTTTGATGGTACCCTGTTAAGTGTGAAATCTGTAGTTTCTAGAGCGTATCCCCACAATGACAAGGGTAAATCCGATTTGCTCATCATAGACCGGACCATTTCCAACAAGGTCCTATTCCTCTGTTGCGACACGTCGATTCTTTGTGTAGTACTCGAAGGTGTGAGCTGAGGTACTATACCTCGGCTTTTCAGATGATCATCAAACTCCTGGCTCATGTACTCACCTCCATGATCTGATCGTAGAAGCTTTACTCTTGCCGAGCTGATTCTCAACCTCATTCTGAAACTCTCTGAACTTTTCAAAAGTTTCCGACTTGTGCCTCATCAAATAGATATATCCATATCTACTCAAGTCATTGGTAAAAGTCATGAAGTATTTATAGCCACCTCTGGCAGTTGTGCTCATTGGTCCACACACATTACTGTGTATCAGTTCCAACAGCTCGTACGCGCTCTCGTAACTCTTTGTGAAAGGAGACTTAGTCATCTTGCCGAGCAAGCTTGATTTGCATGTCCCGAACGACCTGAAGTCGGACGAAGTTAGTAGCCCATCATCATGGAGCTTCTTCATCGTTTTAGATTAATGTGTCCAAGCCGGCAATGCCAGAAGTATGTCAGCTTTATCTCATTAGGCTTATCCCTCGTTATAGATCGGTTCTTGTTCCAAATTCAATATAAATAGCCCATTAACAATGGGTGCATAGCCGTGGAACATTCCATTCAAATAAAACAAACAACCATTGTCCTTTAAGTTGAATTCATAACCCCGACTCATTAAGTATGAGGCAGAAATAATGTTCCAACTAAGTGCAGGAATGAAATAACAATTATTCGATTCCAAAATAAATCCAGAAGGAAGCTGGAGCTGCATCGTCCCAACCTCCAACATAGAAACTCTTTCTTTGTTGCCGACCTAATGTCAATCTCCCATTGTGCCACATGCCTAGTTCTTACCAGCCCCTGCATCGAGTTGCAAATGTGAACAACGAATCCAGTATCAAGTACCCAAGAGCTACTAGGTATGTCAGCAAGGTAAATGTCTATAACATATGTAACAAGTGTACCTTTGCCTGAAGCAGCATTTCTGGCCTTCTTGCCATGATCTGCAAGCCACTTGCTATAGTTCCTATTCCAGTGACCAGTTTCCTTGCAATGATAGCAAATGGTATTCGAGTCCGGTCCTAACTTCGGTACAGCGGCGGAGGTTACCATCTTTGTGCCCTTTGCCTTAGCCTTCTTCTTGGACCAACTCTTCTTCAAATTAGCCGAGTTCTGCACCATCAACACTTGATGCATGACTTTCTTAATATCTTTCTCTGCCACCTTGAGCAAGCCATGCAATTCGGTGAGCTTCTTATCCATGTTGTGCATACGATAGTTCGAGATGAACGTCCCATAGCTAGGCAGAAGAGAACCCAGAACTACATCAGTAGCCAGCTAATCCAAGAGCAGGAAGCCCAACCGATCCAAAGCTTGCACGTATGTGATCATCTTGATCACATGCAGGCTTAGTGGATCACCTTCCTTCAGCTTGCAATCCATCAAGGATCGCCAGACGTTGAACCTTTCGGTCCTAGCCTGCACCTGAAACATGCTCTTGAGACTCTTGATCATATCGAATGTCCCAACATCTACGAAATGATGTTGCAAATTGGGCTCCATACAATCCAGCATGAGGCAGCTGATCTCGTTTGATTCATCAACAAGTTTCTGGTAGGCATTCCTGGTTGTGGCATTAGCATTTTCAGCAGGTTACTCTGGAAGTGGATCCACTAGAACATGTTCCTTTTTATCATGCTTGAGAACAATTCTCAAATTTATATACCAGGTGGTAAAGTTTGTTCCATTCAGCTTGTCCTTTTCCATAATTGATTTCAATGCAAAGTTGGGTTGAGCAGGAGGTACCATTGATCTACAACAGAAAATATGCAATCACTAAGCAATGTCTTTATGTATAGTAATTCAGGCCTTAAACAGAAATACTCCCACTGAAGTCAGCATCCCTCCGCAAACTCTCAGTGATTCAGGATGCGAGTAGTGCATGCGACTAGTGAGCTTTAGCATCACTGATATCCAACATACCTATCTGGTAAGCAACTCCTTGCTAATTGTATGTCTATACGACTCCTGTCGGTCTGGAAGGTATCTCATACCCGGGCTCCCAACCTTCTTTGCCACAAGGCCCAAAACCGTTTTGATAGCCTTGTCAAGACAACCTGATGCAGTGCATGTCCGTGTCTGACACGAACTCTTTATTTCAAGGAAACCTAGTAGCACCCCAATTTTATGAGCCCACTACTAGACGTACTTGACGTGTGAAGGTGCAACATCGGGGATGGCAATTGGTTGATTTTAATGAGGGATATTTCTACCATTTTAACATGCATAGAAATAAAGAAGCATAACAGTCACAAATAAACATATATTGTGAAATAGTATGTTTCCTTCATGGATGTTCTTCCAGGTTGGCTCCGACTCCGATGACCATCTAAGAACTCCATCTTGTTTGTCACGCCAGGACGCCAAGCCACCAACCTGATCTCTATTATCCAACTACTACAACTAGTAATGAATTTTACATAGAGTCACAAGTCGACACGCAGGTCGTTATACATTATAATGACAGCACTTTGGCTCCTGCCGGCTGACAAACATGACGCGTAGACCATGTATAAATTACATACATGCATCACATACACATGGGCCATACTATCCACACCAAACCTGCAAAACAAAGTTACGCACAGAATCCCATTCTAGCGGTTTGAGTGATCGTGTACGAAATACAAGGCGCTACGCACATGGCGGAAATCACATATCACATCTGTACTCCGTTCATGCCAAATTTTCTGATCTGTCTGATCTCATTGCTCATCGCAAATCTGATTTGGGTTTACGTTTCACTGTTAACCCCGATGGTGGATATCGACCGGTAGGGGTAGGTTGTGTCACGACCTCACCGACTCCGATCATCAGAAAACATAGCCACATCGATCCCCATGTGTAGTTGATCTCATCAACCGTGCACATAGCCGATCTCCTAGACGACAACAGATCTCATCTGCGTCTCCGCATATCAAATATGCATATGATCCGAAACCAAAATGTATCGCAGAGGCTCTGATATCATTGTTGGATTCTACGATAGGGTGCACCGACTGCAAATTAAAATTTTCCTACGCGCAGAACAACCTAGAACATGCTATGGAAGATGGATCACATATCGTTACCACTAGATGCGCAGTGCCGTGCAGCGGAAGAAGAGTTGGGGCAGCGCGTCCGCGTGGATCTTCTCCTCCTCGTCCGATCTCCCTCGAACAGTCGATCGTCGGATCCCATGTACAAGTTTGTTGGAGTAGCGCAGGTGCACCACCTCTAACGGTATCCATGCGTGAAGGAGGAACACCATGCGGCGGACTGCTAGGTCCGATCACACAGTCGACGGCAAGTGGAAGTGGCTATTCGCAACACATGCAAACCCTAGTGACAGCGCCGAAGCGATCAATCCAATGAGTGTGTCGCACCCCCACTTTATATAGGCGTCCGTCGCAGGCTCAACACTTGGGCCTCGCATGGACCCTAAATCCCAAAATCTGTTCGGCAGGGATCCGAGTCTGAGTAGGATCATATCTGACTTGTGGAGTCTGATCCGGCCTCACAGGTTCGTTCCCTTAAGCGTGCGATCCCTTAGGTTCAAGTCGGCTTGGTCACAGGTTGGATCACCTCCGACCTGCTCGGCTGGTAGCAGCCTCTAGCAAGGCGTGCCGACCACCAAGTAGACAATGAAGCCGGTTGGCGAAACTGTACATCACACTTCCATTCCTTTTGCCACTCGAAATATGTAATCGGGCTCGAAGCGAGTCTGTCATCCTTATGCTAGCCCGACCTCTTTCTCGTTCCAGTGATGCCGACCACAAACCGGATTATCTCATAATCCTTGTCGCCTGGCCATGCTTATTCTGGTCGGATCACACGAGGGGCGCAGAGTATATCTCTCCTGATCAGAGGAGCAAATCCCATCTTGCTCGACCATGTCTCACATCACGGGTCTGGATAAGCCTGAAACTTACCTTTGTAACTACCCAGTCACGGAGTAGCGTTTGGTCGGCCCAAAGTAGGTCTGTCACAATCCCGAGTACATGCGCCAGCTCAGGTCTTAGGACATAGAACGTATGTTGCACTAGAGACTCATAGATGACACATCGCTGCGTCCCATAGTTGGGTCTGTCTGACTCAGACCTTATCTCGACTCGGATCCGACTACGTCGAATTCGACCAGATCCTTCTGAGTCATATTATCCGGTTAGCATCCAATGCTCCACGGCTAGTGATACCAAGCCATCAACCATGTCATATGCTAGTCTAGTCGGTTGTGCGTCCACACAGCCCTTTCGACTAGGGACCCTTTAGGACAGTCATCATACAATCATAGTCTCACAAACAAGTCACATACTTGCTGATACACTTCATTGATAATGTCGAAGGACTATCTTTATTCATCAACACATAGGAAATATCATCATACATGATTGCCTCTAGGGCATATCTCCAACATGTTACTATCCTTTTCCACACTTGTGCTCCGAAGTAGCACCATGTTTTTCATAGAGAGAGTCTCTTATGTTGTCACTTTCATATACTAGTGAGAATTTTTCATTACAGAACTTGGCTTTTAAATTCTGATGACGGGTATTCTCAAATGCATGAGGTCTTCATGAGCAAGCAAGTTAGATGCACACCCACTTAGTTTTCAGTTTGAGCTTTCATACACTTATAGCTCTTAGTGCATTTGTTGCATGGCAATCCCTACTCCTCTCATTGATATAAGTTGATGGACATCTCTACAGCCCGTTGGTTAGCCGCGTCGATGTGACATTTTCTTCCTTTTTTGTCTTCCTTTTTTGTCTTCCCGTTATTAATCGCTGCCACCACATTCTACTCCACCCACAGTGCTATGTCCAAGGCTTATGCTCATATATTGCGTGTGGTTGAAAAAAATGAAGCGCATTAAAAAGTATGAACCAGTTGCTTGGCTGACATCGGGATTGTACATGATTTATATTTTGTGTTAACATGGAGCATGACAAGGCTATATGATTTTGTAGGGTTAGTGTTCTTTAGCATTTTTATTTAGAAAGGCATGATTTTTTGTGGGTATGCCGGAGTATTAATGTCTCTATATAAAATTATAGACTATTGATTTGAATCATTCAAATCTTAATATTTGTAATGTAAAAGAAAGATTGCATGATAAACATGTTAGGTAGCATTCCACATCAAAATTTCCATTTTTATGATTTACCTACTCGAGGATGCGCAGGAATGAAGCTTGGGGATACTTGATACGTCTCCAATGTATCTATAATTTTTTATTGTTCCATTCTATTAAGTATCAATCTTGGATGTTTTATATAACTTTTTGTGGTATTTCATATCACTTTTGGTACTAGCCTATTAACCTAGTGCTAGTTGTTGTTTTTTGCTTGTTTTTTATTTTCCGGTAAAACGGTAGCAAACGGAGTCCAGACGCTACGAAACTTTTTGACGATTTATTTCTAGACAAAAGAGACACTAGACGCTTCAGGAGGAGACCGGCAAGAAGCAAGGTGACGACAAAGCAACAGGGTGCGCCCAGGGGGTAGGAG
Source organism: Triticum timopheevii (assembly GCA_963921465.1). Taxonomy (NCBI): domain Eukaryota; kingdom Viridiplantae; phylum Streptophyta; class Magnoliopsida; order Poales; family Poaceae; genus Triticum; species Triticum timopheevii. The sequence continues at coordinate 264,267,739 of OY997266.1, forward strand.
CGCCCTGATGCCTTGTGGTCCCCACGTGGCTCCGTCTGACCTAATTCCACCTCTATGAATTCTCTAAAATCGGGAAACCAACAAAGAGCCACCCCCAAACACTTTTTCCGCCCATAAGTTTCTGTTCTTCTACAATACCATTTAGTGGCCTTTTCCGGTACTCTGCCAGAGGGGGCACAGAGGGCTTCTACATAATCCTTGCTGCCCTCTGATGATGTGTGAGTAGTTCACCATAGACCTACGGGTCCATATCTAGTTGCTAGATGGCTTCTTCTCTCTCTTTGATCTTGATGTTCTTGGAGTTCTATCTGATGTAATCTTATTTTGCGGTGTTGGGATCCGATGAATTGCAGGATTATGATCTGAATATTTATGAATATTAATTGAGTCTTCTTTGAACTCTTTTATGCATGATTGTTATAGGTCTTAATTTCTCTCCTTTCTATCCATTTAGTTTGGCCAACAAGATTGATTTATCTTGCAATGGGAGTGGTGCTTTGTAATGGGTTCAATCTTGCGGTGCTCTATCTTAGTGATGGAAAGGGACAAGACATGTATTTGCATTGTTGTCAGTAAGGGGAAAATGATGGGGTTTATTCATATTGATTGGGTTTACTTTGTCTATGTCATGTCATCTTGCTTAAGGTGTTACTCTGTTTTATACTTAATACCCTAGATGTATGCTGGATAACGGTCGATGGGTGGAGTAATAGTAGTAGATGCAGGCAGGATTCAGTCTACTTGTCTCGGACGTGATGCCTATATACATGATCATTGCCTTGAATATTTTCATAACTATGCGCTTTTCTATCGATTGCCCAATAGTAATTTGTTCACCCACCATATGCTATGTGCTCGAGAGAGAAGCCTCTAGTGAAACTATGGCCCCTGGGTCTACTTTTATCATATATAAAAACACAAAAAAATACCTTTTTGAAATTTGTTTTACTTTATTTTGTTTAGCAATTTATCTTACTACCTACCACTACGAGATTTAATCCTTGCAAATAATCGTCGAGGGGATTAACAACTGCCTTGTTTGTGTTGGGTGCAAGTATTTGATCCCAACACGGGTCACAAGCAGAAACTCTCGCCTCTAAAGATGGGAGCATCATCCTTGCTCATCATCATGTTGCTCGCCTCCAAATCTTGGTCCTTGAGTTGCTCCGTAGTCATAGTCATCGCCGCGTCGTCTTCAAAAAGAGTCGTGGTAGACTCGACATCGTCAATGCCATAAAAAGGGATGGTGTTGAAGTCTTACTTGGGAGCATTGTATTGGATCACCTCGGGCTTGGGCATCTTGGTGGTACTAGCTTCATGCTCGTCGTCTTGGAGCATGGTCGTCATGAAGTGAGCTCGGGGTTGAGTAGACTTGTCCTTCTTGAGTTCTCTTTCCGCCTTGAGAGCACCAATGTAGAGGTCGTCGAGGGACTCATAGTTGTTGAAGAAGATAGTCTTGGTGATGGCGTTCTTTACTCCCATCATGAAGTGGAACTTCGTCCATATTGGGTCGTCCACATTGCCTCGTTGCAAGGCTTCCTTCATCTCCATGAAGTACTCATCAATGGACTTGGATCCTTGAATGGTGTTCTCCAATTGGCAAAGAAGATGTTCCGTGTAGGTGGAAGACATAGATTTTTGCCGCATCGCTTTCTTTGTCTTGGGCCAACTCATATTGAATCTCTTCAGAGGTGTGTGAAGCCACCATGTCGATGCGTAGTCATGGAAGGTACTTCTGGTGCACTTCACTTGATCTTCGGAGGGGACTTGATGTAGCTTGAGGTAGTCGTCCATCTTGCGCTCCCAGTCGAGGTGCTTTTCGGGGTCATGAGTCTCAAAGAATTGAATCTCATAGGCAGCGTTCAAGTCATAGTAGCTCATGGAAGTAGTGGACTTCAGCTCGTGGAGTAGGCTAAGATGGTGTACATCCAAAGGTGAAGATGCCTTGAAGTCACTTGGCGAAGATGCCAACATAGTTGATGTTGGCGTCCTGGGAACAGGGGTCCCCAGACTTGCCTGCCTACGGCCTGCAGTGTGGCTCAAGTGGTGGCCTAGTACGGCCCATCTTCATCAGCACAAGACTCAAGACCCTCGCGAGGGGCCAAGCCTCTCGGGGCGGACGACACAAGGCTTCCTCGGGAACGGCCTCACCAGGCAGGCTCGCGAGGAGGCGGAGAGATCAAGGCAGGGTACCTCGCGAGGTGCTCGTGACGCAAGCCATGACGATCGAGACTAGGCGGGCGCCAGGTGGGCGCCGGCCTGCGTAGTGTCCTTGTTTCCTATTTGATGCAAAGGGGGCAAGCACAGGCGTGGAGTACCGAGGCATCTGGCAAAAATTGCCATTTCAATGCAACGAGACCAAGACCATCAGAGCGGCAGGATGGAGGTCACCATGGCGCCCAGGACGGCATCATTGACTGTGCCTCTGGCAGCCGAAGAACAACTTTAGACAGAATAGGGGCATCTGGATCAACATCCAAGAGGTGATCAAACTCACCCAAGCAGTTCATTGCACCAGCTGAAGAACACCTCTCGCGAGGCTGTTCTTCCCTTGTACTATTCATCATCAGCCCCTGAGGCAATCCACCACACCACACACTCGAGTAGGGTATTACACCACAACGGTGGCCCGAACCAGTATAAATCTCGCGTCCCTTGTGATGTTCATCATTTTAGCTTAGATTCTCACGAGGCGATCGGACGTAGGTCGGTAGGGGAAAGATGTCCGTGCGCACCCTAGAGTTCGAACCTTAAGGGTCTACTGGAACCCAACATCCGACATTTGGCGCGCCAGGTAGGTGTGCGCCGGAGCTCTCCCTTCCGTCGACCTGCTCTCCATTAGCACCGCGCTCTGTCCTCATGTCGGGCAGTGCTCCGCCTGCTCCGGCTGTCAATGCCGGTGCGGGAACCAGGGAGCTCCGAGCCCTGGCCCCCGCCTTGCGACAGGTATGATGGCCGAACAAGTTCAAGCCGGACATGCCGCCGCGCTACGACAGCGCGACCAACCCGCTGGCCTTCCTGCTAGCATATGAAGAAGTCGTCCTCACGGCCGGAGGCGATGACAAAGTCATGGCTAACTGGCTGCCCATGGCCCTCACCGGCGTCCCATGCATGTGGCTGATCCACCTGCCAGCGGCTTCCGTGGCCTCCTGTGAGGAGTTGCACAACCTCTTCCTTGCCCATCATGCTGCGCCGGCACCCCCAGTCGTTGCTGCCCTCCTGGGCGAATCACAGGCACCACCTTCGAGCCTCCACGTCAAGCCGTCCGTCCGCCAGATCGGCGCCATCCTCAAGCGCCATGAAGCCCCCCCGGGCTGGGTGGCACCCAAGGCTGATTTGACCTTTGGCTCAGACAATCACCCCTCCAACACCGCCTGTTCGGGCGCACTTCCAATGCTATGCACCCCCACCATCTGCCAGGTGGCCGTCACCCGGACCCTCATCGACAGTGGTGCCAGCCTCAACATGCTCTCAGTGGTGGCCTTCAGCCTCCTCCGTGTGCCGATAGAGCGGCTCCAACCCAGCAGGCCCTTCTCGGGCATTGGAGGCAGTTCCATCGGCTCCCTGGGGCAGATCCGCCTCCCAGTGACCTTCGGCACCCACGACAACTTCCGCACGGTGCAGGTCAACTTTGACATCGCCCCCATCGGCCTCCCGTACAACGCCATACTCGGCTACCCAGCCTTTCCCCGGTTCATGGCGGTGACTCACCCGGCTTACAACCTCATGAAGATGCCCGGGAGCAGCGGCGTCCTTACCATGTCCGGAGACACAAGGGATGCACTGCAGCCGCTCAAGCTCGCTTTCAAGACAGACGCGGTGGTGCAGCCCGCCAGCGCAGATGTCCTGGAGCCCAAGGGGGCTCCGCCGGCCAAGAAGAAGCAGCTATTCACCCAAGACAAGGCGGAGACCAAACAGGTACCAGTCGACGAGGATGGATCTTCTGGCGCCACCTTCACCATAGGCGCCAATCTCGACCGTGAGCAGGAGGAAGCCCTGGTGAAATTTCTGCGTGCAAACAAGGAGGTGTTTGCGTGGGAACCTGATCAGCTGGCAGGGGTCCCGAGGGATGCAATTGAACACCATCTCAACATGTGCCCCAACTCAGCTGGAAGGGTCGCTGAATGGAACATCGCGTTGCAAGTGTTTCAGCTGGAATTCAACACGACCAGAGTCATCAAGGGAGCCGCTCTTGCAGATTTCATGGCGGAATGGACGGAGGCACCAGGGCTCGAAGCGGGCGAGGACCGGTCTCTTTCCCCAGGACGTGAAGCGCCGGATGGCTGGGTCATGTACTTCGACGGGGCGTTCTCACGACATGGCGCAGGGGCTGGCGCGGTGCTCATATCTCCCACTCAGGACAAGCTCTACTATGCCGTGCAACTCTGCTTCCAGCATGGAGTGAAGGTCTCCAACAATGTAGCAGAATACGACGACCTGATAGCAGGCTTGAAAGCTGCAGCTGCCTTGGGGGTAAAGGGCCTCATCATCAAGGGAGATTCACAACTCCTCGTCAATTTCTCCAACAAGGTGTATGAGCCCAAGGACGAACACATGGAAGCATATCTTGTGGAGGTCCGCAGGATGGAGAAACAGTTTTGGGGGCTGGAGTTGCAGCATGTGCCTCGTGGAACCAATCAGGAGGCTGATGACATCGCCAGGAGGGTGTCTAGGTGATTGCCTCAGGAGCCGGGCATCTTCGAGGAACGGCTCTTCAAACCTTCAGCGGCACCATCACTATCGAGCACAGCACAGCCTCGGGAGGAGCTCCCTCAACCGCCTACCTCAGGAGCCCCGGCCTGTGGCCCGACCTCAAGAGCGCTCCTGCTCCTGGCGCTGGAACCTTAGGAGGGATGTTGGACCGCAGAGTTCAAGGATTACTTGGTGCAAGGGATTCTGCCAGAAAAGGAGGAGGACGCGGAACGCGTGGCGCGGCAGGCCATGGCCTACTACATCCAAGACGGAGAGCTCTACCGGAAGCGGCCGAATGACATTACCCTACGTTGCATCTCAAGGGAGCACGGGAAAGAGTTACTGACAGACATTCATGGTGGAGACTGCGGGCACCACTCGTCTTCATGCACACTAGTCGGCAAGGCGTTTCGCAGCGGGTTCTATTGGCCAACAGCACTCAACGACGCAATCAAGCTGGTGAAGGCTTGTGAAGCCTGTCAATTCCACGCCAAGCAGATTTATCAGCAAGCTCAGGGCCTTCAGACCATTCCCCTCTCATGGCCGTTCACTGTTTGGGGACTGTACATCCTTGGCCCGTTTCCTCGGGCGCCAGGGGGCTACCGCTACCTCTACGTCGCCATTGACAAGTTCACGAAGTGGGCAGAGGTGGAAGCTGTCCGCACCATCCCGGCTGGCTCAGCGGTCAAGTTCATCAAGGTCCTCGTGAGCCGGTTTGGGGTACCTAATCGCATCATCACCGACAACGGTTCGCAGTTCACCAGCAATCTCTTTAAAACATATTATGCTAACCTTGGAACGCAGATATGCTACGCTTCGGTGGCACACCCTCGCAGCAACGGCCAAGCTGAACGCGCCAACACGGAGGTCCTGAAAGGCCTCAAAACCCGGACCTTCAAGAAGAAGCTGGAGGCCTGCGGCAGGGGCTGGCATGACGAGCTTTAGTCCGTGCTATGGTCCATCCTCACTACCGCTACCAAGTTGACCGGCGAAACCCCGTTCTTCCTCGTCTATGGTGCTGAGGCGGTCCTTCGTCACGAGGTCAAGCACCGCTCCGCGCGGGTCCTGGCTTTCGACAAAGCACAGCAGGACGCCATGCGGGGGGTGGACCTCGTGCTTGGGGAGGGACGCCATCGGGAGGCTAAGCTTCGGGTTGCAAGATACCAACAGGCGCTGCGGCGGTACCACTGCCGCAGCATCCGCCCCAGGACCCTCGAGGTAGGTGACCTCATGCTCAGACGGGTGCTCTCCAGGGAGGGGCTGCACAAGCTCTCACCCATGTGGGAGGACCCGTTCAAGGTTGTTCATGTCTCCAGGCCTGGCGCCGCACGCTTGGAGACTCAGGAGGGGGTGCCCATCCCGAACGCGTGGAACATCCAGCACCTTCAGAAGTTCTACCCTTGAAGAAAGGCCTAGCGCCTGTAAAGAAGGCCCGGTGCCTGTGAAGCTAGAAGAACCAAGAAAGGCCCGGTGCCTGTGAAGAAGGCCAACGCCTATGAAGCTCATCGCCCCGGGAAAGGCCCGGAGCTTGTGAAGAAGGCCAATGCCTGTGAAGCTCGCTGCCTGTGACACTCTCACGTAATAATGAGTTGGGGCTGTACACGCCCCGGAGTCTCCACAGAGCCGCCCTCGGGCCTCAGGGTCTCCCGCGCACGCCCAGTGGCAGCACTTAGCTCCGCGCTGGTGAGATGATGTTGAAGACTAGATTAGGTGCCGGACGTGGCTTTTTTCATTTGCTTTCTGCAGTTGGCTTGTTCATCTCTATTTGAAGTTTTATTGGAGTTGCTTTTAGCGTTGTTGCCATCCCCGACCTATGACTCTTTGTCTTTGTTGCCTACTTGACTCGTTTTTCTCACTCATAAGTCTCGTGAGGGGGCTACGCGGGCGCCCTCGCGAGTGTTTTCTGATCCAATCTTGTGAGGCTTTCCTACCCAAGTCCACTGCGGGAGCACTCCTCCCGGTCCGTGCCCCACGGGCATCGCGACACGAACACAGGACCTGAGCCATTTGGCCCTCACGACCGAGATGGGAAGTTACCTCTCCTAACAAATCCTTGCAGGCCAGAAAGCGCGTGACGAGACCTCAGCCTCGAGAAGCGAAGACTGCGGCAAGTCCCCCCGAGCTATGTAATTCCTACACGCGAGCGTCCGGCACCAAAACACAACACGGGAATAACGAAAATAGCATAATAGTTAACGACAACAGTCCAGCACGCCCCTGCGGCGCCCTACGCTACTCTCTCTTTGCGCAGGAAAGGGAGGAAAACAAAGTGGACACGGCTCGCTCGGCACCGACTCGTGAGGAGGGCTCGTACTGCCTCCGGAGCTTAGTCAGACCCCTCCTCACGCTTCACCAAGGAGCGACGGCGGGCTGACCCGCCATCTCCCTCAAGGCGAGCGCGACGGCGCGGGGGCTGGTCGCGGCCACCACTAGAAGAGCTGATGCCCGAAGGGGAGCCGCCGAAGCTTGGCGAGCCGCGAACACCGCTGACCACGCGCCCGCCTTCATCTTCATCCCGACCATCGCCGAGGCTGAGCACCCGGCCGCCATCATCGTCTTCGGGGCAGCACCCAGCGCGGCGGCTGTCTTCTCCGAACACCCTCACGTAGAGGGTGGCGTCGCCGTCGAACTTGAAATGCAGGGTGCACCGCCGGTTCAGGCCGCGCGCGCGGGCAAACGTCTACCAGCTGCGGGTCAGGGCCACATTCCTGGTGACGGAGATCTCCAGTGAGGCCCAGGAGGCCCTGCTGCAGTAACCGTCCGCCTAAAGCCAGAGGCTGCCAGGAGCGCCGGTCGAGAGTTCACCTACAAGGAAGCGGGTAAGCTGGAGCCAGCTGCCGGTTGGGTCCACTGACCACACGATGAACTCCGGTAGCACCTCCGCCGAGTGGAAGTGCGGCCTGGGTGGAGCCAGCTGCCGGTTGGGTCCACTGACCACCCTCACCGACCAGGCTCCCGTCGCCGTGCGGCAGATCGCAGCCGCGACCACGGGGAGCTGCCGCGGGCGACGCAGGGTGCTTGTGGGGACGACCCCAGCCGGGCTTGGGTGGGGGAGAGTCAGGCCCTTCCGGTGATCCTTCCCTTCTCCGCGGCCGAGAACCTCTTGGGCGGCGCCATGGAAGACGGCGAGAGGCTGAGAGGGGAGAAAGAAGGGAGTGAGGAGGAAGATGTACAGTGGGGGCTTGCACTCTCCCGCATTTATAGCCGGAGAAGGCCAACCGTCGGCCTCCATGATCAAAGGTAATCATGACCCATTTTCCGCATGCAGGGACTTGTCAAGTTGAGAAGTTGCTGAGGCAGCGTGGGGAAGCGGAGGCGCCCACGTCCAATCAACCCCCACGCGGCGCCCAAGGCCGCAAGCTAATGGGGCCCACGGCGCTTCGCACTTGCTCCTTCGCTTCTCCGCTAAGCCAAGTCCAAGCGCGCCTTGGGCCCGAGGGCTACTGTCGGCGTCCTAGGAACGGGGGTCCCCAAACTTGCCTGCCTGCGGCCTGCGGCGTGGCTCAAGTGGTGGCCTAGTACGGCCCATCTTCATTAGCACAAGACTCAAGACCCTCGCGAGGGGACAAGCCTCGCGTGGCGGACGACACAAGGCTTCCTCAGGAACGGCCTCGCTAGGAAGGCTCGCGAGGAGGCGGAGACATCAAGGCAGGGTACCTCGCGAGGTGCTCGTGATGCAAGCCATGACGATCGAGACCAAGCGGGCGCCAGGCAGGCGCCGTCCTGCGCAGTGTCCTTGTTTCCTCTTTGGTGCAAAGGTTGCAAGCACAGGCGTGGAGTACCGAGGCGTCAAGCAAAGGTTGCCATTTCAGTGCAACGAGACCAAGACCAGCAGAGCGGCAGGATGGAGGTCAACGTGGAGCCCAGGACGACATCATCCCCAGTGCCTTTGGCAGCCGAAGACCAACTTTAGTCAGGATAACTTGTACTAGATGTTCCCCTTCGAAATGGCCGTTGTGGGCGCCCTTCCCGCTCAATATTTGGGAAGAGGCCCAGGGCCTCTATATATAGGGATAGCCGCCACAGAATAGGGGCATCTGGATCAGCATCCAAGAGGCGATCGAACTCACCCAAGCAGCTCATCGCACCAGCTGAAGAACACCTCTCGCGAGGCTGTTCTTCCCTTGTACTATTCATCATCAGCCCCTGAGGCAATCCACCACACCACACACTGGATTAGGGTATTACACCACAACGATGGCCCGAACCAGTATAAATCTCGCGTCCCTTGTGCTATTCATCGTTTTAGCTTAGATTCTCACGAGGCGATCGGACGTAGGTCGGTAGGGGATAGATCTTCGTGCGCACCCTAGAGTTCGAACCTTAAGGGTCTGCCGGAACCCAACATCTGATAGTTGACGAAGCCACGGTCTTGGGGTCAATGTTGTTGTTATGTATGGCCCGTGCACACGAGGTGTAGAAGACCATGTGCACGGGGGTCGCAGTCCCATGGGCAGTGTCTTCCTGAACGCCAAGGTGGGGAGTGGTGCTCCTCGCACGCCTCGGATGCCACCGCCGTCTACCACTTCTCTGGGGGAGGTGACGGACCGAGGAGTCAGCATCCTCCTAGAGCGATGGTGGTGTGGAAAAAATGAGGGAAGATGGAGAAGGCGGGTGGCAGGCCGTCAGGTCGGAGTACGATGGCACCTACACCTTCGTCTCGTACTGTCGGCCTGCTGCCTCATCTTTCCGGTCTTCCCCTCCCTCCCCGGCACCATCATCACCGGACTCTTCCGGACGACTGCGAGGGAGGGGTCCGCTCTCTTGGTGCCTTCGCCTCCTCGAGCAAACTTCTAGCTGAGCTCCGGCAGGCTCCCCCCCTGCCCCGCCGCCGGCGCCTTTGTCAGGGCATCTTGTTGGCCCTGGGGGTGGTGACCAGGGCACCACCGAGCTGCTCTCTATGTCCCCCTTCTTCGAGGCTTCGCCACTCCTGATCTTGTCAAGCTACGCCCGGCAGGTCCTGACGAGGTTGGGCTGGGCTTCTGTTCAGGCACTCCTTTTGCCCTCTTCACCTCCTGCCGTAGTTCCTAATAGGAGAGGGACAAGAAAGGGATTATGGGGCACTCATATTTTTTCAGTCTAAAATGCAAAGGCACTTGCCAAACTTTAGTCTTAAATATGTAATCTTCTTTTATCCATGTTTGTGTTCTGTAAGATCTGTACTTGTTTATCCGCATATTAATGAAAAAAGACAAGACTTTTCGGGTACTTGTCCATGTACCATGTTCATGCAGAGGTGATATGCCTCTATACATTTAAGTAAACAAGTTTTCTCCGGCAAGCTATCCTGCTAGTTTCTTCCTCTCGTTGTCGTGGGCTTAGCCTGCCGGGCTCAAAATTACGGAAAGGGACCAGCCCCTCGTCGAACCTCCTCCGTCAAAGGCCACTACAACCGCCTTGACCAAAGCAAAGTTCGGGACAAAGGATGGGAGCACCCATGTTTCAAAGGCGATGAGATTTTGATATGCACAAGTTTTAACTTTACAGAACATGTATGGACAAGAGGGAACTCAGTTTGGCTTGTCGGGGACCGATATATAGGCTTGTCTTCGTTCCTTTTCTTCGGGACCGAGTCCGCGGCAAGAGCCCTGCAGATAAGTGCAGAGGAAAACGATCCTACATATGCCCTTATGTACATGATCATGCTATGCTCATGTTATGATTATGCATGCATGCAAGTTTTTCGGGCCCCCGGCACTTTGTTTATTTATTAGTTGCTCAGGTTTTGCGCTTGGCTTTGTACAAAGGGTTACATGCAGCATCGGCAAGGCTTGTACAAAAGGGTGGCTGCTGGGAAGGTCCTCACAGTCGTGCCTCATGGGTAGAACTTACGGAGATGCTCAATGTTCCATGAGTTTTGCAATTGAATGCCATCTCCGGTCTCCAAACGGACTACGCCAGGTCTGGTGACTCATACTACCCGGTAAGGGCCTTCCCACTTTGGCGTCAAATTGTTTGTACCCTTGGTGGACTGAACACGCCTAAGGTCAAGGTCGCCTTGCTCAAGGCTCCGGGCATGAACCCTGCGGCTGTGATAGCGACGCAGGGGTTCCTGGTAGCGTGTAGCACGCATAGCAGCCCGGAGATGCTTCTCCTCGAGGAGCACGGCATCGTCATGTTGTTGTTGCTCTTGCTCTACTTCATTGTAGGCAAATACTCGAGGTGAATCGTAAATGAGTTTCGTGGGGATCACTGCTTCTGCCCCATAGACTAGGGAGAAGGGAGTCTGGCCGGTGGCTCGATTTGGTGTCATACGGACGGACCAAAGAACCACTGGCAGCTCATCAATCCAGTGCCTGCCGCACTTCTACAACCTATCAGATGTTCTTGTCTTGAGTCCTCGCAGCACTTCAGCGTTCGCCCTCTCAGCTTGTCTATTGCTTCTGGATGAGCAACAGAGCCAAATGAGACCTTGTTTCCAAGGGCTTGAACGTATTGCATGAAGGTGCGACTTGTGAATTGGGTTCCATTGTCAGTGATGACTCTTGCGGGTACTCCAAATCGGTGCACCAATCCCTTCAAGAACTTGATAGCTGAGTGTGTGCTTACCTTCCCCATGGGTGTCACGCCCAATATGCGACCCTATCCAAAAGGAACTCGAAGGTCCCACCAAGGATGGACCCGCATATTGAAATGCTTTTGCAAGGTGGATATCATTACATCAACATTACATAATAGATGGGGATACATACAAAAGGCATACAGTGCCACACGAGTAATTCAATATATCATATACAAGAGATCAACATCCGACTACAGATGGAACACAAATGACATCCACCCTGCTAGCCCAGGCTGCCGACCTGGAACCTATCCCCTGATCGAAGAGGAAGCAGAAGAAGAACTCCAAACAAGCAAACATCGCTCTCGCGTCATGATCATCGCATAAACCTGTACCTGCAACTGTTGTTGTAGTAATCTGTGAGCCACGAGGACTCAGCAATCCCATTACCATGGGTACCAAGACTAGCAAAGCTTAATGGGAAAGGAAGGGGTAAAGTGGTGAGGTTGCAGCAGCGGCTAAGCAAGTATGGTGGGTAACATACGCAAATGAGAGCGAGAAGAGAAGCAAAGGAACGGTCGTCAACTAGAAATGATCAAGAAGTGATCCTGAACTCCTACTTACGTCAAACATAACCCAAAGACCGTGTTCACTACCCGGACTCTGCCGAAAAGAGACCATCACGGCTACACACGCGGTTGATGCGTTTTAGTTCGAATCTGGTGTCAAGTTATCTACAACCAGACATTAACAAATTCCCATCTGCCACATAACCGCGGCACGGCTCTCAAAAGTTTATACCCTGCAGGGGTGTCCCAACTTAGCCCATGATAAGCTCTCGCGATCAACGAAGGATATACATTCTCCCAGGAAGACCCGATCAGTCTCGGAATCCCGATTTACAAGACATTTTGACAATGGTAAAACAAGACCAGCAAAGCCGCCCGATGCGCCGACAATCCCGATAGGAGCTGCACATATCTCGTTCTCAGGGCAACACCGGATAAGTCAAGCTACGAGTAAAACCAGACTTCGAGTTTCCTCGAGGTGGCCCCGCAGGTTGCTCGGTTCGGACCAACACTTAGACAAGCACTGGCCCAGGGGGGCTAAAATAAAGATGACCCTTGGGTTGGCCGACCCAAGGGAAGGGTATAGGTGGTGGTGAGGCAAATGGTAAAACCAAGGTTGGGCCTTGCTGGACAAGTTTTATTCAAAGCGAACTGTCAGGGGGGTCCCATAAATCACCCGACCGCGTTAGGAACGCAAAATCCGGGAACATAACACCGTTATGACGGAAACTAGGGCGGCAAGAGAGGAACAAAACACCAGGCATAAGGTCGAGCCTTCCACCCTTTACCAAATATATAGATGCATTAATAATATAAGAGATATTGTGATATCCCAACATAACCTGTCCACCATGGAGCAATCTTCAACTTCACCTGCAACTAGCAACGCTATAAGAAGGGATGAGCAAAGCGGTAACATAGCCAAGCAATGGTTTGCTAGGAAGGGTGTCAAAGGTTAGAGGTTCATGGCAATTTGGGAGGCTTGCAGAGCAAAAGATAGGTAACGCAGCATAGCGATAGAACGAAGCAACTATCATAACAATGATAGTAGTGAGATCCAGGGTAGCGGTCATCTTGCCTGAAATCACGCTAGGAAGAAGAACGAGTCCATGAAGAATATGAAGCCACGAAGACGAACCACACGTAGACGAACGAATCCTCACGATCGCAACGAAACGGGAACTATCGAGAAGAAGCACACAACATAGTAAACACACCACACATGAACAAGACATGATGCACAACAAGCATGATGCATGAAAAGGCTACATGAAGCTACTCATGACAAGAGATGATGCAAACAAGAACAACACATCAAAGCAAGTTTAAATGAGGCCGGAAATAACATATAACAATTCCGGTAAGTCCTCATATGCAAATTTCGAAATTGTTCCATATCTGAATAAACCTTATGTCCAAGTTGTTAAACAGCAAGTTAAGATGCACCAAGATGATCTACATGAAATTCTAGTCAAGTTACATATAAAGTTCATTTAGTTCGGAGCTACGGCCTAGAAGATATGAGCAAAACAAGTTAAACATGGCATTGATGCAAAATGGATACAAACATCAAGCAAACACCCCAAAACATGGATGCAACATGCTAATATGGAACTACATGCAAAATCAAGCAAGTTTCATATAGAGCACGCTCAAAACAGAGCATCGGTGCAACACATACACTCTATACAAGTCATAGCAACAATCTGTCCATAACAGCAACTAGGCATATTGCAAGCATCAAAACAACAAGCTAGAGCGTCTCAATGTAAGAACAAAAGCCATGGGCATGAAGTACAGGTAATTCATAACAAAACATGAACACTGAGCTAACTCCAGTAACAACTAGAACATGCTCAAAAAGACATGGTAAGATTGCAAATAATAACAGTTTCAGACTTTGCAGAAATAACATCAGGTTGCAATGTTTAGAGCTATCAAACAACATGTTACAGGAACATATCATGGCAAACAAAGGCATGACATGATACTACTAAATGCATAGAACAAAAGTCCCTTACTGACCATGAGCCAAAAAGGCACAGAAAATATGATGGCGCCCATGTAAACATGGCAAGTTATATTACAGATTCATACATGGCAGAAACAACAATAAGTAGGCATGTTCGTGAGCTTGAACCACTCACCACAGAGCAATACATGGCATGGCAAGGCAACCAACAGTAAGAAGGCATGTTTATGAAGCTAAGAATGGCAAGAACAAGTTCATAGGGTGCGTGGATCACTAGTAAACCATCATGGAAACATTGAACTTAATGTTAACAGGTTGACAGCAACATTTTTTAGCAACTTTGGAGCAAGATTACAACAAGCTACAGTAGTCTATAAATACAACCAGGGGCATGAATGGATATAGCATAACATGTATAACAAAACATCCTTAGTGCACATCTCCCGAATAATGCACGAAATGACTTGTAGCAGCAGGTTAACATAGCAACAAAATATAACAGAATCTGTCAGGAAAACAGCAACAGCAAGTACCCTACTTAACAAGCTCGATGCACTCAACACACAACTCACAAAAATACATGGATGGCACCACTGGAAAGATGGCATGGCATAGATCAAAACACATGTAGACATCAACCTCATAGGATGCACACATCAAACATGGCAAAAATGCCAAATGAGCATGTTATAACAGTTTCAGCAGATTAACATCAACATGCACTCTTCCAATAGCATTTCGGGCATCAAGATGAGCTCAAATGAAAATGATGCAATGGAATGTAATGAAGTACTCGTCGAGGCGGACAATTTGACATATTACACGCACGAAACGGAGCTACGGATGCGGAGATACAATGCGATGAACATGGCATGATTATGCAAAAATCTGGGACGGGCGTTTTCGGGGTCAACCTCAGGCTGCACGGATTCCGAGGCGCGGCTGGAGATGCTCGCCAGAGTGTACGGGGACGGCGGTGAGGCGCTCCGGCGACGTCAGGGGATGGTGCCGGCAGAGGAGATGGACGGGTGGGCGCCGGATGGGGCGGATCCGGCGGCGGACGCGCGAGGCTGGCGGCCGGAGGCACCGGATCTGCGGGCGGCGCGGAGACCTCCGGCGACCGGCGGCGGCAGAAGGCGTGGCTGCGGGGGCGGTCGAGGGAGAGATGGCGGAGGACTCCGCGGGTGGCGACGAGGCGCGGGGTCGCGCGGGCGGGCAGGGCGGCCGGCGAGGCTCCCCGGCGGCGGCGGGGCCGCGGGAAGCGGGCGGCGGCAGACGGGCCTCGCGGGCCCGCTGCGGGCTCGCGGCCGGCAGCGGTGGGCGGCGTTGAAGGACACGTGTCGCGCCCTGATTGGTCAGGCGGCGGTGCAGACGCGTCCGGTCCGGGACGGACATGTCCGGTGGCGGCGGGAGGAAGAGGACTAGGGTTTCGGGGGAAAACATCCGTGAATTTCGGGGGTAGGGGCATATATATAGGTAGATGGAGCTAGGAGAGTCCAAATGAGGAGCGGTTTTCGGCCACGCGATCGTGATCGGACGACCGAGAGCATGGAGGGGAGTTAGATGGGTTTTGGTCCACTTTGGAAGGGGTGTTGGGCTGCAACAAAAGAGGCTTTTACGGTTACCCGGTTAACCGTTGGAGTATCAAACGGACTCCAAATGGCACGAAACTTGACAGGCGGTCTACCGGTGCTATACCAAGGCCGCTTGGCAAACCTCGGTCCATTCCGAGAAAGTTTGACACCAACTCACAACAAGAGGCAAAAGGGGGACGCCGGAGGACATAGGAGTGCCGGATCGCAAAACGGACAACGGGGAAAATGCTCGGATGCATGAAACGAACATGTATGCAAAATGAGATGCACATGATGACATGATATGAAATGCATATGATGACATGGCAAAGTCCAACACACAAGCAAATGACATGGCAACGACGGTGAATAACTGGCAGACACCTGGCGCATCGAATCCGGGGCGTTACAACGGGCTTCAATTTCGGCCACTTTGTAAAGTTGTTGACAACAACATACAAGAATTCAAAGCCGCCAGTAGCACGAGGAAAGTGCCCAAGATGTTGAGCCCCCAGACCGAAAATGGCCATGATAAAGGATTCATCTAGAGAGCTTGAGCAGGCTGATGGATATTCTTGGAGTGGAACTGGCAGGCTTCACATCTGGTAACCAGCTCAATTGCATCTTGGAGGGCCGTGGGCTAGTAAAAACCTTACTGGAAAGTTTTTTGCAACCAAGGCTCTTGATCCAATATGGGAGCCGCACATGCCTCTATGTATCTCTTTCGACAGTTCCTTCCCCTCTTCCAGACAAATGCACTTCAATTTCACACCGTTGGCCCTCCTTCTGTATAGCATGTCATCGACGAACTAATACA
Source organism: Triticum timopheevii (assembly GCA_963921465.1). Taxonomy (NCBI): domain Eukaryota; kingdom Viridiplantae; phylum Streptophyta; class Magnoliopsida; order Poales; family Poaceae; genus Triticum; species Triticum timopheevii. The sequence goes on from OY997266.1 coordinate 264,283,865, forward strand.
GACTAGCCTTTCGGGCTACTCTTTTAGCTTATTCTTGTTCTTCAGGAAGTTCTCCTATTTGGAGGTACTGGACTATGTGTCGCGCCCAAGTTGGAGCCTGAGGCTCGACAACAAGGATCAGCAGCACCTCCTTGTTCGTGGGAGTGCATGCCTCGATTGGCAAAACTGGTAGTTTGACGAGAGGGTGTTGCTCACCGAGCGAAGTGGAGTTGTTCCCATAAGCGTCTCTGCCCGGGGCTTCGGGAAGCTCTGCCGAGAGAGGCTTGCCGGAGTCCAATTTCCTCCTCTTTCCAGCCATTGTCGCCGGGGATACAATTGGTTGAGTCAAATGGAGAACAAAAGTCCCTGGTTCCACAGGAAGTTTTTGCGCAGCGCACTTTGAGAGATGATCAGCAATGTTGTTTTCCACACGTGGCACGTGCTCTATTTGCAATTCATCAAAGGGCTCCTCCAGCTTTCTTACTTCCTCCACATACCTCCATCAATGGACTTTGATAATCCTTGTTCACTTGCCTTACCACAAGTTGTGGGTCTCCACGAATGATCAACTTATTGATCCCCAACTCTGTTGTGATCCTGAGTACGGCAAGGAGTCCTTCATACTCTGCAGTGTTGTTGGTAGCTTTCTCCTGGGGGAAATGCATTTGGATGACATACTTGAGGTGTTACCTAGTAGGTGCAACGAGAAGCACGCCAACTCCTGCACCTTGTAGGGAGAAAAATCAATCTAGTTGGCCTAACTAAACCAAAGATTCAAAGAAGAAATATGAGTCTATAAGTAATCATGCATATAAGAGATCAAAAGACTCAAATAACTTTCATGAACAAAAACATAGATCTGATCATAAACTCAAAGTTCGTCGGATCCCAACAAACACACCGCAAAAAGAGTTACATCAAATAGATCTCCATGAGACCATTGTATTGAGAATCAACAGACAGACAGACAAAGAGAGAGAGAGAGAGAGAGAGGAAGCCATCCAGCTACTAACTACGGACCCAAAGGTCTACAATGAACTACTCACGCATCATCGGAGAGGCACCAATGAGGATGATGAACCCCTCTGTGATGGTGTTTAGATTGGATCTGGTGGTTCTGGAACTTGTGGCAGCTGGAATTGATTTTCGTCGACTCCCCTAGGGTTTCTGGAATATTGGGGTATTTATAGAGCAAAGAGGCGGTGCAGGAGGTCACCGAGGTGGGCACAACCCACTTGGGAGCGCATGGGCCTCCAGGTGCACCCAGGTGTCTTGTTCTCACCTCGGGCCCCCTCTTCGGTACTTCTTTGGCCCACTAGATGTCTTCTAGTCCAAAAAAATCCATAAAAAGTTTCACTGCATTTGGACTCTATTTGATATTGATTTCCTACGATGTAAAAAAACAAGCAGAAAACAGCAACTGGCACTTGGCACTATGTCAATAGTTTAGTGCCAAAAAATGATATAAAGTTGCTATAAAATGATGGTAAAACATCCAAGAATGATAATATAACAGCATGGAACAATCAAAAATTATAGATACGTTGCAGACGTATCAGCATCCCCAAGGTTAATTCCTGCTCGTCCTCGAGTAGGTAAATGTTAAAAACAGAATTTTTTATGTGGAATGTGCCTAGCATGTTCATCACATATTTGTATCTTTGTAGCATGGACATTTGGACTTTTATATGGTTCAAAGCAATAGTCTAGTTTTGACATGAAGACTTTAATACTCAAGCATATCAACAAGCCACCATGTCTTTCAAAATATCAACGCTAAAGCAAGTTATCCCTAGCCCATTATGCTCAATCATTGATCCATTCATGAAACACACTCACATATTAGCTACACCCAATGCTCAAGTACGATCATAGTGCCACTTAATTTGTGCTTTATAAGAGAAGATGGAGACTCAAGTAAAATCAAAATTGCATAAAGGAAAAGACAAGCCCTTCGCAGAGGGAAGTAGGGATTTGTAGAGGTGCCAGAGCTCAAAGCGAAAAAAGTAGAGATAAAACATTTTGGTGGCATGCTTTTCCTGTCAATGAAAATGATCGAGTAGTTCCCAATACGTTCCATGCTAGATATATCATAGGCGGTTCCCAAACAGAAAATAAAGGTTATTCTTTTTTCCACCATACTTTCACGTTCCGTGGCTAACTGTATCCACAGGTGCCTTCCGTAACAACACTTTCCAAGGAATTTATTATTTGACAACATAAAGTAAATTCATTTTTCATTTCGGGACTGGGCATCCCTAATACCTTTGTCGTACTCTCGTGCAATGACAAGTGAATAAACACTCATCTTGAGAATAACATATCTAGCATGGAAATATATCAGCCACCCCCTCTCATTTCATGAGCGGTACGAGCACACAAAAGAGAAATTTATTTTTAAATTTAGAGATGGTACACACAAATTTTCTTAGAACGACAAAATAATACCGCATATAGGTAGGTATAGTGGACAAATCTGGCAAAAACTTGTTTAAAGGATTTTGGATGCACAAGTAGTGATCATACTTAGTGCAAATGAAGGCTAGCAAAATATTGGGAAGCATCCAACCAAGAAACGAAAAATCTCATAAGCGAGCATTAAGCATAACTAACACCGAATAATGCAGCACAAGTAGGATGTAATTTCATTGCATAACTGTTGACTTTCGTGCTTGCATAGGGAATCACAAACCTTAACGCCAATATTCTTACTAAAGCATAATTACTCATCAACATGACTCATATATCACTATCATCATATCTCAAACTATTACAAAGAATCAAGTTTATTTGTCCAATGATCTCCATGAAAGTTTTTATTATATCCTTCTTGGATATCAATAACTTTGGGACAAATTTCATATGTTTCTTTGATAGCTCAAACATATTTAAGTGAAGATCATGAGCATAAAGAATTTCTTATCTCAAAATAATTTAAGTGAAGCAAGAGAGAATTTCAAAAAAAATACTAACTCTCAAATAAATCTAAGTGAAGCATGAGAGCAACTCTTGAAAAATAGCAAAGCACACCGTGCTCAAAAAGATATAAGTGAAGCACTAGAGCAATTCCATAGCTTATAAAGATTTAAGTGAAGCATAGGAGCAAGCATAGCATAATTTTGGATCTCTCAAATAGGTGTGTCCAGCAAGGATTCAAGACTTAAAATAAAAAAAAACAAGAAAAGACTCAAAATCATACAAGACGTTGGAAGCAAAAATCATAATATGTGATGGATAAAAATATAGCTCCAAGTAAAATACTGATGGCCGTTAGAAGAAAGCGGGGATGCCACTCGGGGGCATCCCCAAGCTTAGTCGCTTGCTACTTGTTGAATATTATCTCGGCTCCCTCATAATTAGTTGCTGCTTTATAAGATAAGATGGAGACTCAAGTAAAAAATAAAAACTGCATAACGCAAAAGAAAGGCCCTTCGCGGAGGGAAGTAGGGATTTGCAGAGGTGCCAGAGCTTAGAGCAAAAATTGAGAGATAAAAACATTTTGGGAGGCATAATTTTCCCACCAGCGAAAATGACTTAGAGTTCCCAAAACTTTCCATGCTAGATGTATCATAGGCGGTTCCCAAACGGAAAATAAAGTTTATTCCTTTTTCCACCATACTTTCACTTTCCATGGCTAACCGTATCTATAGGTGCCCTCCATACCAACACTTTCCAAGGAATTTATTATCTGGCAACATAAAGTAAATTCATTTTTCAATTCGGGACTTAGCATCCCTAATACCTTTGTCATACTCTTGTGCAATGACAACTGAATAAACACTCATCGTGAGAACAACACATCTAGCATGGAAACTATCGGCCACCTCTCACCGCCTCGCGAGCGGTAGGAGCACACAAAAGAGAAATTTACTTTGAAAATTAGAGATGGCACATAAAATTTTCTCAGAACGGCATGGAATTACCGCATATAGGTAGGTATAGTGGAATCATATGGCAAAACTGGTTTAAAGGGTTTTGGATGCACAAGTAGTGATCATACTTAGTGCAAATGAAGGCTAGCAAAAAGATTGAGAAGCGTCCAACCAAGAAACGAAAAATCTCATAAGCGAGCATTAAGCATAACTAACACCGAATAATGCACCACAAGTAGGATGTAATTTCATTGCATAACTACTGACTTCCGTGTTTGTATAGGGAATCACAAACCTTAACACCAATATTATTACTAAAGCATAATTACTCATCAACATGACTCACATATCACTATCATCATATCTCAAAACAATTACAAAAAATCAAGTTTATTTGTCCAATGATCTTCATGAAAGTTTTTATTACATCCTTCTTGGATATCTATCACTTTCGGACTAATTTCATATGTTGCTTTTGATAGCTCAAACAAATTTAAGTGAAGATCATGAGCATTAAAATTTTCTTCTCTCAAAATTTAAGTGAAGAAAGAGAAAATTTATAAAAAAATTACTAACTCTCAAATAAATTGAAGTGAAGCATGAGAGCATTTTTCAAAAATAGCAAAGCACACCGTGCTCAAAAAGATATAAGTGAAGCACTAGAGCAATTCCATAGCTCATAAAGACTTAAGTGAAGCATAGAGAGCAATTCTAGCAAGTCATAGCATAATTTTGGCTCCCTCAACTAGGTGTGTCCAGCAAGGATAGATGACTTAAAACACAAAGAAAAAACAAGCAAAGACTCATATTGTCGGTGTACAAAAGTAGGGGTTCTATTCTGTACCCCTTTACCTATGCACGGGCAGTCAGAGCCACGCCACCGGACACATTGAGCAGGGCAGGTGAGACAAGCTGAAGCTGCGAAATGATCAAGGCAATGCCAAGACAGGGACACAAAGAGCAAAAGGGCGAGGTGGACTCCCCCGACAAGACCCTTGCCGGGGCGGTTTCCACGGCCCCGGCAAGGGCCTTGCCGGGGCAACTTGCCCAACACCAGCGGAGCATGCCACCCTTGAGCCCAAGGTTTCCAACATCACCAACAACATTGGAACCAAGGCTCGAGAGGAGCCTCCATGGTAGCATGCAGATCTTTGTGAAGATCATTAACACACAAGATCAGATGAGGACCAGAGGATGAGACCTCCGGCAACATCCTTGCCGGGGACGACTGCAGTGCCACGGCAAGACCATTGCCAGGGCCCCCAGCAAGACCCTTGTCAAGGATATCAGCAAGACCGCAGCCAGGCCCGCACACACTGAGGCCCCACCGCCATTCCCGTGCAGCTGCCATCCCAGCCAGCCAGGCGGGCACCTGCATGGCGACGCGCAGTCCCAAGGCCAACTCAGCAAGCACCTGCGTGGTGGCATGCAGATCTTCGTGAAGACACTGCCACTGTGCCACCTCAGCAGCCAGCTAGCCTACATGGCGCTGCCCGCCTCACTGGCATGGATGCACGTCAAAGCAGGGTGAGGCGGCGATAAAGCAGGGGGACACCTCAGGGGCGCATTTAATGTGTTTTGTCCCATAACAGCAAGAGATAAACATAGCTACTGTACCCTTTCCACCTCCTGTGTGCCACTGTGGCGCCTCCTTTGACTATAAAAGGAGCCGAGGCATACTGGAGAGGGATTCGGCTCTTTGCGCAAGTCATACTCGATAGCTAGTTCAAGAACACTGATATACACACCAAAGCAGGACTAGGGTATTACGCAATCTCCGCGGCCCGAACCTGGGTAAACGACCTATGTGCTGGCTCTTAGACCTGCTCTTCTCACAACCCTGCGCCCGCCGACCATAGTAGGGATCCCGTTGATCCGATAGGTGTCGTTCTCACCGACATCTTTGGCGCGCCAGGTAGGGGGCGCAGTCGTGAATATCTGGCCTAGTAGCTAGTCTGGTAGCTCTTCGTCTCCATGGTTTCCAAGGAAGAAGGCGATCGAGCGGGTGGCATCACTTGCGAGTACAGCGAGTGCTCGCACAACGATAGAAAAGCTAAGTCACGCAAAAACTTCGAGTGTTTCTTTCTATATAAGATTATTCTCCCTGGAGATCTTTCCCCCTGTATACAAAACCTGCACGCAATGGGGTCCTTCCACTATTGGCAACGCCTTCGTTCTGTTTCGAGTCTGCTCAACAGTTCGAGCGTCTGTGTCGAGAACGGCAGGGTAGCCTTCTGCTATTGGCAACGCTCTCATTCTTTCTCGACTCTGCTCGATACCTTGGGCAGCCGTGCGGAGAACGGCAAGGTGGTTCGCCTGGCCGGACGCACACCCGGCAGGCTATTGGGGATCCGTCCTCGAGGTACCGCGGCATGGGTTTACACACCGGCGAGCCTACCCAATTAACATAGGGTGGACATACAGAGAACAGATTGAATTGGAAAATAACATGCATCGTTTCAAAGTTACTGCAGGGATATATTACATCAATTGTTGCTACGGTTCTAACTAAAGATATGAATTGTCTTGGTCGTGAACCTGCAGTGGCAACGAGAAACGGCGTACCTAGTCCCGGCGCTGGCCTTTGATCCTCTCGATCCCTTTGACGCGGCTGATGACGGGCTTGATACGCTCCTTGAGCGGCGCGAGGTCCACGTCCTCCGGCAAGCTCTCCAGCGCGGCATTGAAGTCAAGGTCGGGGTACCAGTACGCCAGCTTGGTGGGGACCTTGGTTAGGGCATCCCGGCAAAGCTGTCGGGCCTCATTGGCCAGAGAGCTCGCTCTGTTAGAGCGAAACTGCTCCAAGGCTCCAAGAACACCCTCGAAGAACAGGGTCAGCCTGGCGTTGGGGCTGACGTTCGGCTCTGGGGTGTACCTCACATCCGACATCCCCATGTCAGCCAGCTTCTGAGTGATCCTGTTGGAGACGTCGACGAGGCGGCTGATCCAAAGGTTTTCGCCATTCATGAAATCCTAGTGATTGGCGGCGTCGTTCTTCTGCAGCTGCCTGTCCGTCTCCAGGCTCTTGGTCAGGGTATCCTCCCGGGCTTTGCCCTCCGAAAGCATCCTTTCGAGACCCTCCAGCTTCAGCTTCAGGTCCTGGATGGAATTGTTGGCGCGAGTGAGCTGCTCAGCCTTGTCGAAGACTGTGCCCTGCGGCTGCGTCAAGGCGTAGTTGACCGAGTCCTTCTCCTTCGCCAACTGCTCGGCCCTGTTCTTCAGGCTGTCCCGCTCCGCCTCCAGCTCCTTCACCTTGTCGCCGTGGACCAGAGCTTGGGCATCACTTGCTTCCTTGTGCTTCCGCTCTAGCTCCTGGGTTCGCTGCGTGACGAGCTCCGCGACCTCCTCGTCCTTGCTGCGGAGTGTGGTGGCAAGAGCCGCCTCATGAGCGACGAGATCCTCCTCCTGGGAGTTCAGCTCGGCCTGGCGCGGGCAGCCTCGGCTTGGGTGGCCTCTTCCCTCGCTGCCTCCTGGGCCTTCTCCATGTCGGCCTGCTTCAGGAGGAGCTCCTGCTGGCGCTCGACCAGCTGGCCTTGAGCAGCCTTCAACTCCTCATGGGCCTGGCGGAACCAAGCCTGTGCCTCGGCAATGCGCTCCTCTAGGTTTGCCTTCGCCTTGCCCGCCGCTGCCTCCCTAGACTTTGCCTTGTCCAGACGGGCGTGGTGGAGTGCCTGGAGCTTCCAGAAGCTGGCGCCCATAGCCCGGAGAAGCTACTCCTCCTGGGTGCCACCGCACCAGCGCTCGGTTCATCGACAACCTCGAGCCCGGCGGCGGCGAGCACCTCGTCGTCGAACACTTCCCCCTCGGCCGGCGCCCTGGTGCCCGCCATCCCTAGAAGGTGGACGAACAGGTCGTCGCCCACCTTTAGGTACCTGCTCGAGCCAGAGGCAGCGGAGGAAGAAGGTTGGTCATCGACTACCTCCTCCTCGACGTCGGTCTTGCCGGGCTCCCCGGCAGGCCCCTCGCCAGCCTCCTCAGTAGTACCCTTGCCGGCCACCTTGGCAGCAGCCTTGCTGCTCTCTCCAACAGACCCCTCGGTGGTTTCCTCGCGACGGTCTCGGCGGCCTCCTCGGCGGCGACCTTGTCGGCCTCGGCCACAGCATCCTGGGGGACCTCCGTGATGACGGTATCGACGTCCACCTAGTCCGCCGGGGGGGTCTTGATGCCGAGAGGGGGGATAAGCCAAGGCCAAGATCAAGGATCACAAAAAAAAAGAAGAAGAATGAAAAGCAGGAATGAAAAGCAGGCGACTTACCCGTGCCAAGCTGAGAAGAAGTGCCCCCCTCCCCGCCAACATATGTTGTCGGGACAGAGCCGCCAGTGCCCAAGTCCTCCTCGTCCTCCATGCGCATGGGCTCGGCACTTGGTGCCCTTGCCGAGGACGCCCCTCGGGGAGGTGTGGTTGACGTGGACGGCGTGTTGGGGGTGGCCCTTGGTGGCTCCTCCTGCTGCTGTCCTCCTCCTGTAGCCACGGCAAGGTCAGTACCAGAAAATTGTACCCTGGCGCACATTGACAAGGAATAGGTGGTGGACGTATGGTGGGGGCTGAGCCAGGGGCTGCGCAGAGGGCTGCTGTCTGAGCTGACCTCCACCTCCGGCGTGTGTGAAGCGCCCGCCCGGGGCTGGTCGCCCACCGACGCCTTGGCCCTCTTCGCCACCCTCTGGACCAGCGTCTCGCTGTCCCTGCAAAGATAAAAACAAGTCATGAGAAGCAACGCGGTTTGAAAAAGCAGAGGTGAAGAAGGGCAGACACTTGTCGTCCGCCTCCTCTCCCGTTGCCCTCCTCTTCCTCTTTGGGCTGAGGGACCCAAGATTGAAGACGACCCCCGGGTCAACGTCTGTGGGAGGAGGAGAGGGGGATGGAGTCCGGCGGTGCTTGGACGAAGAAGAAGTAGTCGCTTTCTTCTTCGCCACCGCGGTCTTCACCGCCTTCTTCGCCGTCGCGGCCTTCGTCTGGCGCACGGGCTCACCATGGGCCCCTTGCCACGGCTCAGTCCTCCTGGGCCAGACCGGCTCGCCAGAGCTAGCCCACCGCAGGACACGCCCTCTTCCCGTGGCCGGAGGATCGTCGGACTAGGCCTCTCCCTCGGACGCCTCCTCGCCCGCATCCTCGACGGGAGGGCCCCCAGTGTCGGCGCCGCTGACCTTCCCGGCAGCGCTCGCCCACTCGGTGAGCTCCTTCTCCTCTGCGGCCGTGCCGTCCTCATCCTCCACTCCGCCAGTGCTGCCGGCCTCCATGGCGAGTTGCACCTCCGCCACCCGGGCAGCGATGTTGTTAATCTCCGCCTGGGTGGTCTCCGCGATGAGCAGCAGCTCCTCACGCTCGAAGTCCTCCGACAAGTTGTCGAAGAATTCCTGCACCTTGCGTGCCGGGGGCGCGACCCAGGATGGGTCAAGGCCATGCGCATTGAAGACTGGCATCATCTCGAGGATGGCGGCCTGGCACGTGTTGTTGCTCAGCGGGAACACGCCCGGCGGCAACCCAAACAGGGGCCCCTTGATGGCCTTGCCGGCCTTCGCGGCCCTGCCGGTCCTCTCCACCCTGCCGTCCGCAAACACGTCGAGCTGGAAGAGCCTCTAGCAGTGATGGGCGTGCCCCATCATCGTGAAGTTGTGCTTCAGGCCGGGGTGGAGCCTCATGATGTCGGCCGCATTCCTGAAATCCCAGGCCGGGCTCCCCTTTCTGTGCAGCGCGGCGATTCGGCGGCGGATGAAGTCCGCCCCGATCATCTCCAGGGTGAGCCCGGCCGTGGTGAGATGATGGACCTTGGCAATGGCAATCGAGAGCTTCGCGTCATCGGCATCGACGTTGCTCCAGTCATTGTCGCGAAGCGGCGGGCTCCGGCGAACCCGACAGAACTCCGGTGGATTCTCCTCCTCGATCCAGCAACAGCGACCCTGCCACTCTTCCCAGCTCTCCTTGTGGGCACCCTTCGGGTACGTGCCCCTCCCTTGGGCCCTCAGGATCCAGGAGATGCTCCCGGAGAGGGCGCCCCCTTGCTGGAGGTGAGGGGAGAAGTAGAGGCGAAAGAGCGACGTGCTAGGAAGCACTCCAACGAAGCCCTCGCAGAGGTGGGCGAAGAGCACCATGTATGCCACGGCGTTCAGCGTGAGGTCCCGGAGACGGAATCCGAAGGTGCGCATGACGTCGTTGAAGAAATTGGAAAAAGGGGGGCAGAGCCCACATGAGAAGAAATCGACGAAGAAGGGGTACCGATTTGGGCCAGCCTCGCCGCAGTCGGCGGGGATGATGCGCGTGGCAGGATGCCCCATCGTCTCCGCCGCCCACAGAGGCCTGAAGACGTCCTGGAGATGGAACACGTCGACCGATGACAGGGAGAAGTAGGCAAACTGCGGTAGCCGCACCTCCGCCTCGTTCTCCGACACCTCCTTCTCCACGACATCCTTGGCCGCCCCTTTGCCCTTTCCCTTGCCGGTCTTGGGCGCCATGGCGACTGAGCGAAGGCAGAAGATCAAGAGCAATGGGGGCACTGCAGAAACGAGCAGAGGCAAGCTCGAGGAGGAAGAAGATGGGGACGGCAGTGCCGAGATTGGGGAAAACACAGAGGGTAAATGAGCAGCGCGCCTGCGGTTATTCCTATTTATGGGGAAGGCGCGGGCCGCCTCTTACCATTTATTGTGACATGACGCCTGCGTGCAGCAGATGCCCCATGCATGCCTCCCACGTCACGCATGGCCCTCCATGTCGTGCATTCAACGCGGGTCGTGGGGAAGCGCGGTAGGCAGAAAAATTACCACGGTAAAAATCGGCCCCGCCTACCCGTGCACCGTTGTTGGGCCTAGCCCAACAACGTGCCATGCTTATGTGTGGCCCAGGCCTGGGGGCTCCTGTTGGTGTACAGAAGTAGGGGTTCTATTCTGTACCCCTTTACCTATGCATGGGCAGTCAGAGCCACGCCCCCGGCCACACTGAGGAGGGCTGGTGAGAAAAGCCGAAGCCGTGAGACGATCAAGGAAACACCAAGACAGGGACACAAAGAGCAAAAGGGCGAGGTGGACTCCCCCGGCAACACCCTTGCCGAGGCAGTTTCCACGGCCACGGCAAGGGCCTTGCCGGGGCAACTTGCCCAACGCGAGCGGAGCATGCCACCCTTGAGCCCAAGGTTTCCAACATCACTAACAACATTGGAACCAAGGCTCGGGAGGTGCCTCCATGGTAGCATGCAGATCTTTGTGAAGATCATCAACACACAAGATCAGATGAGGACCAGAAGACGAGACCTCCAGTAACATCCTTGTCGGGGAAGACCGCAGTGCCACAGCAAGACCGTTGCCAAGGACCCCGGCAAGACCCTTGCCGAGGACATCAACAAGACCGCGGCCAGACCCGCATGCACCGAGGCCCCACCGCCGTTCCCGTGCAGCTGCTAGTCCAGCCAGCCAGGCGGGCACTTGCGTGGCGATGCGCGGTCCCAAGGCCAACTCGGCAAGCACATGCGTGGTGGCATGCAGATCTTCGTGAAGACGCTGCCACTGCGCCACCTCAGCAGTCTGCCAGCCTACATGGCGATGCCCGCCTCGCTGGCCTGGACGCGCGTCAAAGTATGGCGAGGCAGCGATAAAGCAGGGGGACACCTCAGGGGCGCATTTAATGCGTTTTGTCCCTGTCGGTGTACTAAAGTAGGGGTACATTAGTATCCCGAACTTGTGCACGGGCAGTCGCAGCGTCCTGCGGCAAGGCTTGCCGGGTGCCCGCCAAGATCCTCCATAGTTCATATTGAAGCCATTCAAGAACAAAGTGTATTAACTGAGAAGACAAGAACCCGGCAAGAGGAGCATGCCGGGAAGGCCAACCAAGGCATTTCAAGAAACTTGCCGCGACGCCCCGCGCGTCCCGGCAAAACCCCGCGAGCGACAAGCTTCCGGGCGCGACAAGACAACGACCGCAGCAAGGCGCTTGCCGCGGGGAAACAACCACTCTGTGCCCATGCTCCAGCGCATTCGTCGACGTGTCGCCACAGGACCATTCCAGGCACACGTGGCGAGAAGCTGTGCAGCAAAGCGGTGCGAGGTGGCAAGCGGAGATGACGAGAAGGCCATCGTGGCAAGCGGTGGCGCCCCTAACGGTCACTTTTCTGCACTGTTTGGGTGACGCGGATGGGCATTTAATGCCTTTGTCCCCTGCTGTCAGAGTTAGGTAGAATCCACTGTAGATGGCAGTTGTACCAACCACACCTTTTACACTTTTACCCCCGCATGCGTTGCCACCTGTCGGTGACCCCTTGAGCCTATAAAAGGAGGCCCATGCGCAACGTAGAGGGGGTTCGACTCATTCGAAACCAGAACACTCCCACGCTCTCGAGCAAGAACATAATACAACCACAAAGCAGCAGTAGGAGTATTATCTCTCCAGAGAGCTCCGAAGCTGGGTAAAAATCGCTCGCGTGCTCCGCCTCGATCCGCTCTTCGTGCGCCCTCCTCTCCCTGCCGGACCGAAAGGGGCCCTGCCCATAGGTGTTCGTTTCCCATGACAGTCCCATAACGGCAAGAGATAAACATAGCTATTGTACCCTTTCCAACTCATGCGTGCCACTGTGGCGCCTCCTTTGACTATAAAAGGAGACCCGAGGCATACTGGACAGGGATTCGGCTCTTTGGGCAAGTCATGCATGATAGCTAGTTCAAGAACACTAATATACACACCAAAGCAAGACTAGGGTATTATGCTCCATGGCCCGAACCTGGGTAAACGACCTTTGTGCTGGCTCTTAGACCTGCTCTTCTCACAACCCCGCGCCCGCCGACCACAGTAGGGATCCCGATGATCCCATAGGTGTCGTTCTCACCGACACATATCATACAAGACGCTCCAAGCAAAACTCATAATATATGACGCATAAAAATATAGCTCCAAGTAAAATACCGATGGTTGTTAGAAGAAAGAGGGGATGCCTGATACGTCTCCAATGTATCTACTTTAACAAACACTTTTTCCCTTGTTTTGGACTCTAACTTGCATGATTTGAATGAAACTAACCCGGACTGACGCTATTTTCAGCAGAACTGCCATGATGTTGTTTTATTTGTAGAAAGCAAAAGTTCTCGGAATGTCCTGAAAATCCACGGAGGCACCTTTTGGAAAATATGAAAAATACTGGCGAAAGAATCAAGACCAGGGGGCCCTCACCCTGTCCACGAGGGTGGGGGCGTGCCCTCCCCCCTGGGCGCGCCCCCTGTCTTGTGGGCCCCCTGAGGCTCCGCCGACCTCAACTCCAACTCCATATATTCCGTCTCGCGGAGAAAAAAATCAGAGACAAAGTTTCATCGCGTTTTACGATACGGAGCCGCCACCAAGCCCTTATCTCTCTCGGGAGGGCTGATCTGGAGTCCGTTCGGGGCTCTAGAGAGGGGGATTCGTCGACGTCGTCATCATCAACCATCCTCCATCACTAATTTCATGATGCTCACCGCTGTGCGTGAGTAATTCCATCGTAGGCTTGCTGGACGGTGATGGGTTGGATGAGATTTACCATATAATCAAGTTAGTTTTGTTAGGGTTGGATCCCTAGTATCCACTATGTTCTGAGATTGATGTTGCTATGACTTTGCTATGCTTCATGCTTGTCACTAGGGCCTGAGTGCCATGATTTCAGATCTGAACCTATTATGTTTTCATGAATATATGTGTGTTCTTGATCCTATCTTGCAATTCTATAGTCACCTATTATGTGTTATGATCCGACAACCCCCAAGTGACAATAATCGGGATACTTCTCGGTGATGACCGTAGTTTGAGAAGTTCATGTATACACTATGTGCTAATGCTTTGTTCTAGTTCTCTATTAAAAGGAGGCCTTAATATCCCTTAGTTTCCGCTAGGACCCCGCTGCCATGGGAGGGTAGGACAAAAGATGTCATGCAAGTTCTTTTCCATAAGCACGTATGACTATTTACGGAATACATGCCTACATTAAATTGATGAAGTGGAGCTAGTTCTGTGTCACCCTATTTTATAGCTATTACATGAGGAATCGCATCCGACATAATTATCCATCACTGATCCATTGCCTACGAGCTTTTTCACATCTTGTGTTTCACTTATTTACTTTTCCGTTGCTACTCTTACAATCACTACAAAACCCAAAAACATTACTTTTGCTACCGTTACCTTTATTATCATATTACTTTGCTACTAAACACTTTGCTGCAGATACTAAGTTATCCTGGTGTGGTTGAATTGACAACTCAACTGCTAATACTCAAGAATATTCTTTGGCTCCCCTTGTGTCGAATCAAAAAAATTGGGTTGAATACTTTACCCTCAAAAGTTGTTGCGATCCCCTACACTTTTGGGTTATCAAGACTAATTTCTGCCGCCGTTGCTGGGGAGCATAGCTCTATTCTCTGAGTCACTTGGGATTTATATCTATTGATCACTATGAAGAACTTGAAAGACGCGAAAACTAGGATTTGTCCCTCAACTACGAGGGGAGGTAAGGAACTGCCATCTAGCTCTGCACTTGATTCTCCTTCTGTTTTGAGTAAGCTTGCGACACCTAAACCTGCTACTGCTATGAATTCTGATATGTCGCATGTTATTGATGATGCCACTTATGCTATGCATGATACTTATGATGAAACTACTTCTATGCGTGATACTACTTTGCCATTAGGTGAATTTCTTGATGAACAACTTGCTAGGGTTAGAGGGAATGAAATTATTGAAGATGCTATTATTGATGATAGTGATGGTGAAAGTTCTCCCAACGATTATGAAATGCATGTTTTGCTCGAGGGTTATGTTATGAATGAAGAATCTGCTAGAGCTATCTTTGCTTGCAATGATAGATATGATCTTAAGAAATTATTAGCTAAATGGAAGCAGCAGTCTCTTAATGCTAGAATGAAACTTGACCCTGCTTTTGCTACTTCACCTATTTGTGTTACTGATAAGGATTATGAATTCTCTGTTGATCCTGAGATTATTACATTGGTTGAATCTGATCCTTTTTATGGCCTTGAATCTGAAACTGTTGTGGCACATCTTACCAAGTTTAATGATATAGCCACCCTGTTTACTCATGATGATAAATCTCGCTATTTTTATATCCTTAAGATATTTCCGTTCTCATTAAAGGGTGATGCTAAGACTTGGTATAATTCTCTTGCTCCTAGTTGTGTGCGTAGCCCCCAGGATATGATTTATTACTTCTTTGCTAAATATTTCCCTGCTCATAAGAAACAAGCTGCCTTGTGGGAAATATATAATTTTGTGCAAATCAAAGAAGAGAGTCTCCCACAAGCTTGGGGGAGGCTTCTCCGAGTACTTAATGCTTTGCTTGATCATCCTCTTAAGAAAAATGAAATACTTGATATCTTTTATAATGGACTAACCGATGCTTCCAAGGACTACTTGGATAGTCGTGCTGGTTGTGTTTTCAGGGAAAGAACAGTCGACGAAGCTGAATTACTATTGAATAATATGTTGGCTAATGAAAATAATTGGACTCTTCCTGAGCCAATTCCAGAGGCAATTCCTAAACCAATTAAGCCAACTCCTGAGCCTATTCCTAAACCCACTCCGAAGAAGAGAGGTGTTTTATTTCACAGTCCTGAAGATATGCAAGAGGCAAAGAAATCAATAAATGAAAAAGGTATTAAAGCTGAAGATGTTAAGAATTTACCTCCTATTGAAGAAATACATGGTCTTAATATACCGCCTGTTGAAGAACCACATTGTCTTGATAACCCGACACAGGTAGTAAAGGTAAATTCTCTCTATAGATATGATAAAGTTGAAATCCCCTCTACTAAATTTCATGGCCCATGCATAGATGAATTTGATGACTTTATGGCTAGACAAGAAAGTTTTAATGCTTATGTTGGTAGAGAGTTAAAGAATAATGCTTTCGAGATAGGACACGTGAGCGATAATATGGCTAGAGTTAAAGGTGAACTCAAACTCGTTAGCAAATATGCCTCTATGGTTGCTACTCAAGCTGAGCAATTACTTAAAGCTCAAAATGGTTTGCTTAATGAATTAAATAATAAAAATGACTTTGCTGTTAGAGTGGCTACTAGAACTGGTAGAATGACTCGGGAACCTTTGTATCCTGAAGGCCACCCTAAGAGAATCGAGCAAGATTCTCAGAGAAACAATTTAGAGGCACCTAGTTCTTCTAAAAAGAAGAAAAAGAAAAACGATAGGACTTTGCATGCTTCTAGTGAACCTAGTGTAGACATACCTGAGAATCCCAATGATATTTCTATCTCTGATGCTGAAACACAATCAGGTGATGAACATGAACCTAGTGATAATGTTAATGATAATGTTCATGTTGATGCTCAACCTAGTAAAAACAATGAAGTAGAGATTGAACCTGCTGTTGATCTTGATAACCCACAATCAAAGAATCAACGTTATGATAAGAGAGATTTTGTTGCTAGGAAGAATGGTAGAGAAAGAGAACCATGGGTTCAGAAACCCATTCCCTTTCCTCCAAATCCATCCAAGACAAAGGATGATGAGGATTTTGAGCGCTTTACTGAAATGATTACACCTATTTTCTTACGTATGCGCTTAACTGATATGCTGAAAGTAAATCCTTATGCTAAGTATATGAAGGATATCATTACAAACAAAAGAAAGATACCGGAAGCTGAAATTTCCACCATGCTTGCTAATTACACTTTTAAGGGTGGAATACCAAAGAAACTTGGAGATCCGGGTGTACCAACTATACCATGCTCCATCAAAAGAAATTATGTTAGAACTGCTTGATGTGATCTTGGAGCCAGTGTTATGCCTCTCTCTTTATATAGTAGACTTGAATTGAATAAGTTCACACCTACTGAAATATCTTTGCAAATGGATGATAAATCAACTGCTATACCTGTCGGTATTTGTGAGGATGTGCCTGTTGTGGTTACAAATGTCACTATCTTAACGGACTTTGTTATTCTTGATATTCTCGAGGATGATAGTATGTCTATTATCCTTGGTAGACCCTTCTTGAATACTGCTGGGGCTGTTATTGATAGCAACAAATGCAATGTCACTTTTCATGTTAATGCTAATGAGCATACGGTACACTTTCCGAGGAAACAATCTCAAGTTCATAGCATCAATTCTATTGGAAATTTTCCAACTATTATTATTGGAGGTTTTGAATTTCCTCTCCCTACTGTCAAGAAAAAGTATGATATTCTTATTGTTGGGGATTTTCATATCCCCGTTGAGGTAACTTAGTGTTATTCGAAATTTCTTCGGTTCCCTGTTATTCAGAATGAGTTTGTTAACAAGACTTGATCAACCTTGTTAGTGGATTCATTTTGATGATCACGAGATGGATGAAACTAGAAGGCACAACCATCTGTACCCTCTTTTTACTTTCTGTTATTTAGAATAAATAAAGCAAAAATAGTATTATCTGTCTGTTTTCTGAATTATCCGTGCAATAAAAAATATCCCGAAAATAAAAGTGCTCCAAATGCCCTGCAAAATTAGTATGATTTTTTATGGAATATTTAAGTATTTTAGGCACTGAAATCACTGCAGGAGGGGCAAGCACCAGGCCACGAGAGTGGAGGGCGCGCCCACCCCCCTGGGCGCGCCCCCTGTCTCGTGGGCCCCAGGTGGGCCCCCTCCACTTATGCCAGCACCCACACACTCCATCTTCTACCCAAAAAAATCCCCATCCAGCTCAAGCACGAGTTCTAGCTCGTTTTGCTGCGATTTTCGATCTCCTTGCTCAAAGCTCCGTTCATAAAACTGCTTTGGGAGATTGTTGCTTGGTATGTGACTCCTCCATTGGTCCAATTAGTTTTTGTTCTAGTGTTTTATTCATTGCAAATTTTTGCTGCATAGGTGACCATGTTCTTGAGCTTGCATGTTGAATTTATGAGGTCTCAAGGAATTCTAATGCATGATATAGGCTCTAGGCACTTGTAGGAATAGTTGCTACCAATCTTGTTCAGTTTTATTCACTTCTATTTTGAAGTTACTAAAATTTCAGAAATTTTCAGAAAATTTTAAGGAAACTTTTGAGGGGCTCTTCTAGCCAAGGCTCTCAGGAAAAACAAGCTAAAGAGAAGGAAAAAGCCAAGTATAATCTTCCTCGCTTAGCGGAAGTATGAGTGTGTGAATGGCCATGCGATGATTTCTTGAAAGAAGCTGGAATTCATGAAGATTTTTATTCTTTGATCGAGAATGCAGGCCTCACCAATTTCGTCCACGACCAAATGGATCAGTATCTCTTACTTACCAATATTTTGGTGCAAAAATTTTATTATTATCCTAAGAAGTCACCGCCTTCAGTATCATTTCATTTATATGATGAATTCAGAGAAATGTCTTTATGTAATTTTTGCGCGGTTGTAGGATACCCTATGAGGGAGAATTAGCGGAACCCCATCGTAAAGATGTGGATGGCTTTGTTAACACTATCGCTGTAGAGGAGCCAAAGAAGGGTTCCGAGGCGAAAATCTCTAGCATACACTTTCCTGTTTTACGCTACTTTGCCATATTTGCTAGTAGATGCTTGATTGGTCGTGGAAATAGTGGAAACTTTAGTGTTCCTGATATTATCATTCTTCAACATGCCTTGCTTGGAGATAATAGTTTTAGTACGGGTGCCGTCATTGCTAAACGGCTAAGCCTAAATCGTACAAAAGGCCCCATATTTGGAGGTATCTATGTTTCACGTCTTGCTAGATATTTTGAGATACCTATTAGGCACCATGAGAAAGAGGAGACGAAATTGCCTCCTTACATTTTAGATTACAAGAGCATGGTAGCACACGCGTTTATTGTTGACAAAAAAGAGAGGATGCTCTTGTATAACATTAGATTTAATAAGAAACACAATGAGACTATTATTTTGCCTGCGCCTCTATTGTTTGATTTGATTGCAGATAATTTTCTTGTTACACCGGAGGCGGTGTATGCTCATTGAGGCCAAGCATCCACTCCAGAACCTGAACCTGAGCCGGAACCTGCACTGGACCCTTATTGTGCATCATCTTTCAAGTGGTATCTGGAGATGGCCAGCCAGTGGTATCCTGATTACACTTCCCAGTACACCGGGGAGAGTAGCAGCGGTCCTTGGTACTAGACCAACTTAGGCCAAAAGCCTAAGCTTGGGGGAGTACGTATTTCTCATCGACTTTACATTCATGTTCACACACTAGTCGTCGGTGCTCATACTCTTTCATTGTATTATCCATGCTAGTTTCATTTCCTTTTTCTCGCTTTCTTCTTGTGTGTTTGATAAGAAAAACCAAAAAAATTAGTTAGTTTAATTTCCATGCTTGTAGTAGAATTAAAATGAAAACCCAAAAACATTTCTCGTTCTTCTTCCTACTTGTTGGGAGCTTTCCCGTGTAAATAGTTTTATTTTCTTTTCTTTCCTTTGGGGGTCGAGAAGACCATATTGAAAATGCTTAGTGGCTCTCATATGCATGATTGTTTATTTAACTGAGAGCCCATATTACTTTGTCTTCTCTCTTGAGTTGAATGCTTGCTGATTCCAGCTTAGTCCAATGCACGTGCACTATTATTATTATACACATCATTCGGTCATGCATGTGAAAGGCAATAATGACGATATATGATGGACTTATTGAGATGAGAAAAGCTGGTATGAACTCGACCTCTCTTGTTTTTGTAAATATGATTAGTTCATTGTTTCTGATTCAGCTTATTATGAAGTAAACATATTTGCAATGACACTTAGAGATTATAGTTGCTTGTGCCATGCTTGATTAGCTATGAGTTATAATGGTTTACCTTGTGTGCCAACATGCTATTAGAATGATTATGATGTGGTATGATGGGATGGTATCCTCCTTTGAATGAATTGAGTGACTCGACTTGGCACATGTTCACGCATGTAGTTGAAACAAATCAACATAGCCTTCATGATATTCATGTTCATGGTGGATTATATCCTACTCATGCTTGTACTCGGTGTAAATTAATTTTAATGCATGTTTATGACTGTTGTCGCTCTCTCAGTTGGTCGCTTCCCAGTCTTTTGCTAGCCTTCACCTGTACTAAGCGGGAATACTGCTTGTGCATCCAAACTCCATAAACCGCAAAGTTGTTCCATATGAGTCCACCATACCTTCCTATATGCGGTATTTACCTGCCATTCCAAGTAAATTTGTATGTGCCAACCTCCAAACCTTCAAATCAAATTCTGTTTTGTATGCTCGAGCAGCTCATGTTTCAACTAGGGCTGCCTATATCTTCCATGCTAGGGGGGTTATTCTCAAGAGGAGGGGACTCCGCTACTCATTCACAAGAAAGGGCCGGTAACCAGGATGCCCAGTCCCATGATCCAAAAAGATCAAAGCAAATCAAAATAATTAAACAAAACTCCCCCAGGGCTGTTGTTAGTTCGAGGCACTCGTTGTTCGAGCAAGCCATGGATTGATGCTTGTTGGTGGTTGGGGGAGTGTCGGTGTCAAAACCGGCAGATCTCGGGTAGGGGATCCCGATCTATGCATCAAGACTGATGGTAACAGGAAGCAAGGGACACAGATGTTTACCCAGGTTCGGGCCCTCTCGATGGAGGCAAAACCCTACTTCCTGCTTGATTAATATTGATGATATGGGTAGTACAAGAGTGATCTACCACGAGATCATAGAGGCTAAACCCTAAGAGCTAGCCTATGATAGTTTGATTGTAATTGTGATCGGCCTTCTAAGGACCAACCTCTCCGGTTTATATTGACACTGGAGAGGGATAGGGTTTACTTGGAGTCAGTTACAAGGAAGCAAACACAATATTCGCATCGCCAAGCTTGCCTTCCACGCAAAGGAGGGTCCCATCCGGACACGGGCCGAAGTCTTGATTCTTGTATCATCACGCTTCAATAGTCCGGATGTTGTACACAGTCCGGCTGTCCGGATACCCCCTAATCCAGGACTCCCTCAGTAGCCCCTGAACCAGGCTTCAATGACGATGAGTCCGGCGTGCAGTATTGTCTTCGGCATTGCAAGGTGGGTTCCTTCTCCGAATACTTGAAAGTACCTGTTACGACGTATAGTGTCCGGCCTCCAATCAATGTTGTGCTCCTCGGCTTCAGCGCCTCAATAATGACCATCTCCACGTGTCGAGCGAATGCGAGGAGTCGAGGCATTTTTGTATTTGCCACCCTCGATCCTCCGGGCCAACCGTCTATTTGAAGGGATAGGGGTTCTCAAATCCAAAACTCACTCTCCTCCCTTGAGCTAGCATCCTAGAGCGCTCCGCGAAAAACCGTTCCAACATGGCCGGCCGTCGCAGCTCTTCTGCTTGCCCTCCTCGCTCTAAGTCAGGGGATTGGGGAGAGTGCTCAGTTCCTCACAGTCGTTTGGTAATGTTACAAACCCAAGGGTTTCTCCCACCGGTGTTCATGGTCCCTGTCCGAGCTGGAATAGCCACTTATGACGGAGGGGAACAAGCTGAGGGATCTCCTAACCTATCTCCGGAGGAGCGGATATGCCTCATCCCGCATCTGTTAAGGGGTGTCGGGTTTCCTATCCACCCGTTTCTTCGCAGGCTCCTGAAGTTCTACGGCCTCCAGTTACACAATCTTACCCCTGCCTCTATTCTGCACATAGCGGGGTATGTCGCCCTTGGCGAGAGGTTTTTAGGCTGCGAACCACACTTCGGATTATGGAGGAAGCTGTTCTACCTTGTTCACCGCACCCAGGGAGAATCCCTATGTCAAGTGGGCGGGGCCGAAGTATGGCGCATCAGCGAGACCGGATATCTGTCCGGCACTCCCGAGAAGGCGCCCGAAAACTAGCCTTCAGAGTGGTTCTATATAGATGACGTTCCCCTTCCGGAAACAGTCTGGACAGGTCTCCCCAAGTTCAGCAACGCCTCGCCGAGGGCACGCTTAAGCTAGCGCCCCCGGGGCCCTCAAGAGGAGGACACAAGGGAAATACACCTCCTGATGAACAGGATAAAGTTGCTGGCCAAATCCGGATTGATGATAGTTGAGGTCATGGCGATATGCATGAGGCGAGGAGTGCAACCGCTCCAATATCGGGGGAAGCCCATGTGGCATTTCAACGGGGAAGACAATGCCACCCGCTGCGGCCGTAAGGGACCGGACTCCGCTGCCGCTTTGGCAAGGATATTGTCTGATTTGTACAAGGGGGAAGAGCAGGAATTCCTTCGCATAAAAACGCGGGACGGATTCTCCATGTACAACCCCCCAGAGTGGGTAAGTTGCCATCCTTTTCCCTACTTCACTTACTCTAGCGCTCTTCCGCTAAGAGTACTTGCATCAATTCTTCTAAGCAGGAACTGAGGAGGGTCGTAGAGGGAATCTTCAGCCCCTCCCCACAACCAGAGGACCCTGGAAGGGCCCTAGATCCAGGACTCAAAGTAGATCCGGATATTACTGTGGAGCTTGTCAACGGGGTATTTTATCAAGCGAGCTGGGATGGCGCCTTGGTGGCCATTTTGGCCGACTACCCTGGACTGCTCCCCGTGTCGCGTGTAAGCCGAGCTAAAAATCCCTATCCTCCGAAGAGGACTCCCCCCAGGTACTATAATTTACCCTTGAGGCTGTCGGCGTTCTGGGAACGGGGGTCCCCAGACTTGCCTGCCTGCGGCCTGCGGCGTGGCTCAAAGGAGGCCCAGCACAGCCCATCTTCCTCAACACAAACTCAAGACCCTCGCAAGGGGCCAAGACTCGCGGGGCGGACGACAGGGAGCTTCCTCAGGCACAGCCTCTTCAGGGTGGCTCACGAGGAGGCGGAGAGTTCAAGGCGGGGTACCTCGCGAGGTGCCCATGACGCAAGCCATGACGACCAAGGGCGCCAGTCGGGCGCCAGCCCGCACAGTGTCCTCCTTTCCTCTTTGGTGCAAAGTGAGCAAGCGCAGGCGAGATCATCAAGCAAAGGCATCCATTTCGGTGCAACAAGACCAAGACCAGCCCAACGGCAGGGAAGAAGTCATTGTGGAGCCCAAGCAGGTGTCACCACCAGAGCCTTTGACAGGCGAGGACCAACTTTAGTGAGGATAAGTGTACCCGTTGTTCCCCTTCAAAATGGCCAATTGTTGGTGCCCCTCCCTCTCAATATTTGGGAAGAGGCCCAGGGCCTTCGCCTATAAATAGGACTAGCCACCCCCAGGGTAGAGGCAATCAGGACCTGACCTAGCAATCTAGATCCTCACCAAGAAACCTGTAGATAGAGCAATTGGACTCCTCCTAGAAGTTCGTCGCACTAGCCCAGAACAGACCCTCGTGAGGCTGTTCTTCCTTGTATTGTTCATCGTCAGCCCGAGAGGCAATCCACCACACCACACATTGGAGTAGGGTATTACACCACCATGGTGGCCTGAACCAGTATAAATCTTGTGTCCCTTGTGTTGTTCTGCTTGGTAGTTTAGATCCTAGCGATTCGGCGAGGAGCAGGTAGGCAGAGGGTTAAATCTCCGTGCGCACCCCAGTGTTCGAACCTTCAAGGGTCTGCCGGAACCCGAAATCCGACATTTGGCGCGCCAGGTAGGGGTGCGCCGGAATTTGCCTTCCGTCGTATTGTTCTTCTCCGACCACCGCATTCATGTCTGACGCTCGTCGGGCTCGTGCCGAGCACCGAGCCGCCCTCGCTTCCCACGTCGCCCAGACGGCTCCTGTCGACGGGCGCCCTCGTCGTTCCCCGTCACCTGCCGTCAACGCCGCCACCGGCCCGGCGGGGAACGGGCAGCAAGCATCATCCCAGCATCCCCCCGTGGCCTCTCGGGAGGAGCCACACCGCCTCTTCCTCACCCACCCCGTCGCGTCGGCTCCCTCGGTCGTCGCGGCCCTCCTGGGCGGCTCGCAGGCGCCGCCCTCCAGCCACCACGTCAAGCCATTCGTCCGCCGGGTCGGTGCCGCCTCCACGCAGCAGGGGGCTCCCCCGGGCCGGTCGGAGCCATTGGCCAGGCTGACCTTCAGCTCTGAGGACCACCCCTCCAACTCGGCCTACTCGGGCGCGCTCCCCATGCTCTGCACGCCCACCATCTGCCAGGTGGCTGTCACCAGGACTCTCGTCGATGGTGGCGCGGGCCTTAGCGTGCTCTCAGTTGAGGCCTTCAACCTCCTCTGCATACCCTGGGAGCGGATGCAACCCAGCCGGCCTTTCTCGGGCGTCGGAGGCGGGTCGTCCAGCTCCTTGGGGCAGATCCGACTCCCGGTAACTTTCGGCACCTACGACAATTTCCACACAGAGCTGGTTGATTTCGACATCGCCCCTATCGGCCTCCCCTGCAATGCCAAATTCATGGCCGTGACTCACCCGGCATACAACCTCATGAAGATGCCCGGGAGCAACGGCGTCCTCACCGTGCCCGGGGACACCGAAGGCGTGCTGCGAGTACTCAAGCTCGCCCTCAAGACGGCGGCGGTGGCATGGCCCGCTGACGCAGAAACCCCCAAGCCCAAGGGGGCTGCGCCGACCAAGAAGAAGCAATTGTTCACCCAAGACAAGGCAGAGACCAAGCAGGTACCTGTCGACGAGGACAGGTCCACTAACGCCACTTTCACCATAGGCGCCAACCTCGGGCCCGAGCAGGAGGAAGCCCTAGTCAAGTTCCTGCGCGCGAACAAAAAGGTGTTCGCCTGGGAGCCCGATCAGTTGGTAGGGATCCCACGGGGCGTGATCGAGCACCACCTCAACATGTGTCCCAACGTGCGCCCCATGAAGCAGAAGGCGAGGAGGCAGACCATGGAAAGGCAGGCCTTCATCGTCCAGGAGACCCGCAAGCTAGAAGCCGCGGGGGTTATTCGTGAGGTCCGATATCCAGATTGGTTGGCCAACCCCATGGTTGTGCCAAAGAAGGGAGGGAAGGAGCGCATGTGTGTCGACTTCACCAACCTCAACAAAGCATGCCCGCAAGATCCGTTCCCGCTCCCTCGCATCGATCAGATCGTCGATTCCACCGCTGAATGCGACCTGTTATGCTTCTTGGATGCCTTCTCCGGGTATCACCAGATCAAGATGGCGGTGGAAGACGTGGAGAAGACGGCCTTCCTGACCCCGTGTGGGGTGTACTGCTATACATGCATGCTGTTCGGACTGCGCAATGCAGGGGCAACCTTTCAGTGGCTCATGCACATCACCTTGGGCCCGCAACTCGGGAAGAATGTGGAGGCTTACGTTGACGACATCGTAGTGAAGTCTTGCGAGGCCAAGACTCTGATACAAGACCTGGAGGAAACCTTCGCGAGCCTCAGCACAGTGAGCCTGCGGCTCAACACGGAGAAGTGTGTGTTTGGAGTCCCCTCGGGCAAGCTCCTGGGCTTCCTCGTGTCCCACCGAGGCATCGAGGCCAACCCAGAAAAGTTCAAGGCAGTCGAGGACATGAGCCCACCAAAGACCCTCAGAGAAATGCAGAAGCTCACGGGGCACGTGACTGCGCTGGG
Source organism: Triticum timopheevii (assembly GCA_963921465.1). NCBI lineage: Eukaryota > Viridiplantae > Streptophyta > Magnoliopsida > Poales > Poaceae > Triticum > Triticum timopheevii. The sequence goes on from OY997266.1 coordinate 264,309,085, forward strand.
GCGCTTCATCTCCAGGTTAGGGGAGCGAGCGCTGCCTTTCTTTCAGCTGATGAAGAAGAAGGGGCCCTTTGAATGGACTGAAGAAGCCGACAAAGCGTTCCAAGATCTCAAGAGATACTTAACCAGCCCTCCGGTGATGGTGGCCCCACGCCCTCAAGAGCCCTTAGTACTCTATCTCGCCGCCACTCCTTACTCCGCCAGCGCGGCTCTGGTGGCAGTTAGGGAGGAGCATCGGACCAAAGCCACGGCTGCTGCCCGTGTCAAGGCAAAGCAGGACCAGAAAGGACTCGGAGAGGTCGCTACCACGGCTGAGGAGGGTCAGCCGCCGCAGGGAAGCGCGCCGGGAACGGAGGAAGCTCTTCCCCCAGGCAACCAGCTTCCGGAGGCCCCGTCGCCTCAGCAGGCGCCACGGCCTCCGGAGGGCGCCACCAGCACCGACGCTCCAAGCCTCGTCGAGCACCCAGTGTACTTCGTCAGCACGGTGTTGCGGGATGCGAGGGCACGATACCCCATGCCATAGAAGCTCCTCCTCGCTCTGCTGGTTGCCTCGCGCAAGCTGCGGCACTACTTCCAGGGTCACTCGATCAAGGTTGTCTCGGCATACCCCTTGGAAAGGGTGCTCAGGAGCCCTAACTCGGCCGGAAGGGTCGCTGAGTGGAACATTGAACTGCAAGCATTTCAGCTCGAATTCAGTATGACCAGGGTCATCAAGGGTGCCGCGCTAGCTGATTTCGTGGCTGAATGGATGGAAGCACCGGACCTCAAGGCCGACGAGGATCGATCACTCTCCCCAGGAAGCGAGGCGCCAGAAGGCTGGGTCATGTACTTCGACGGGGCGTTCTCCAGGCATGGCGCTGGGGCTGGGGCGGTGCTCATATCTCCCACTCAGGACAAGCTATACTACGCCGTGCAGCTCTGCTTCCAGCAGGGTGAAAAGGTCTCCAACAATATAGCAGAGTACGAGGGACTGATAGCGGGCTTGAAGGCCACCGCTGCCCTAGGGGTGAAGCGCCTTACTATCAAGGGTGATTCACAGCTCCTTGTCAATTTCTCCAACAAGGTATACGAGCCAAGAGATGAGCACATGGAGGCCTACCTTGCGGAGGTCCGCAGGATGGAGAAGCAGTTCTGGGGGTTGGAGCTACAGCATGTGCCCCGCGGCACTAATCAAGAGGCCGATGACATCGGCAAACGAGCCTCCAGGCGGTTGCCCAAGGAGCCAGGTGTCTTCGAGGAACGGCTCTTCAAACCCTCGGCCCTGCCATCATTATCGAACACAGCACAGCCTCGGGTGGAGCTTCCTCAGCCACCTGCCTTGGGAGGCCCAACCCGTGGCCCGGCCTCAGGAGCACGCCTACTCCTAACGATGGAGCCTTAGTAGGGGTGATGGATCACAGAGCTCCGGAGCTACTTAATGCAAGGGACCCTGACGGGGAAGGAGGAGGAAGCAGAGCGTGTGGCGCGGCAAGCCACCGCGTACTGCATCAGGGATGGAGAGCTCTACCGGAAACGACCGAATGATGTGTCCCTGCGTTGCATCACCAGGGAGCAAGGGAAAGAACTGCTGGCAGATATACACGGTGGAGACTGTGGGCATCATTCATCGTCACGGACCCTCGTCGGCAAGGCGTTCCGCAGAGGTTTCTATTGGCCTACTACGCTCAACGATGTTGTCGAACTTGTGAAGGCTTGCGAGGCTTGCCAGTTCCATGCCAAGCAAATCCATCAGCTGGCAGGAGGTCTGCAAACCATACCCCTCACGTGGCCATTTGTAGTCTGGGGGCTGGATATCCTGGGCCCTTTTCCTCGGGTGCCAGGGGGCTACCGCTACCTCTACATCGTCGTGGACAAGTTCACCAAGTGGGCCGAAGTCGAGGCCGTCTGCACTATCCCTGCAGGTTCTGCGGTCAAGTTCATCAAGGGCATCGTGAGCCGGTTCGGGGTGCTGAACCGCATCATCACTGACAATGGTTCGCAGTTCACCAGTAACCTTTTCAAAACGTATTGTGCTAACCTTGGAACGCAGATATGCTATGCTTCGGTGGCGCACCCCTGAAGCAACGGCAAGGCTGAGCGGGCCAACGCAGATGTCCTGAGGGGCCTCAAGACCAGGACATTCAAGAAGAAACTGGAGGCCTGCGGGAGAGGTTGGTATGATGAGCTTCAGTCCGTGTTGTGGTCCATCCGCACCACTGCGACCAAGCCGACTGGGGAGATCCCCTTCTTCTTGGTCTACGGAGCCGAAGCGGTCCTCCCTCACGAGGTCAGGCGTCGTTCCGTGCGGGTCCTGGCGTTCGATGAGACGCTGCAGGACGCCATGCGGGGGACGGACCTCGTGCTGGGGGAGGAGCGTCGTCGAGAAGCTGTGCTGCGAGCGGAAAGGTACCAGCAGGCACTCCGGCGATACCACTGCCGCAACATCCGCCCCAGAACTCTCCAGGTAGGGGACCTCATGCTCCGGCGGGTCCTCTCCAGGGAGGGACTGCATATGCTCTCTCCTATGTGGGAGGGCCCGTTCAAGGTTGTTCATGTTTCCAGGCCCGGCTCCGTGCACTTGGAGACTCAGGAGGGAGTACCTGTACAGAACGCGTGGAACATCCAGCACCTCCGGAGGTTTTACCCCTAGAAAGGCCCAGAGCCTGTGAAGAAGGCAAATGCCTGTGAAGCTCATCTTTTTGGAAAAGGCCCAGAGCCTGTGAAGAAGGCGAATGCCTGTGAAGCCCATCTTTTTGGAAAAGGCCTAAAGCCTGTGAAGAAGGCGAATGCCTATGAAGCCCATCTTTTTGGAAAAGGCCCAGAGCCTGTGAAGAAGGCAAATGCCTGTGAAGCTCATATTTTTGGAAAAGGCCCGGAGCCTGTGAAGAAGGCAAACGCCTGTGAAGCTGTCGCGATTTGGAAAAGGCCCGGAGCCTGTGAAGAGGGCCAATGCCCGTGAAGCTTGCCTCCCCGAAGAAAGGCCCAGAGCCTGTGAAGAAGGCCAACGCCTATGAAGCTCGCCGCCCGTGACACTCTCACGTAATAATGAGTTGGGGTTGTACACGCCCCGGAGTCTCAGGGGTGCTGGCCTCAGGCCCTCGGGCTCCCTCCCACGCCCAGTGGCAGCACTAGGTGCCGGACGTCGAAGACTACACTAGGTGCCGGACGCGGCTTTTTCATTTGCTTTCTATAGTTGGCTAGTTCATTCTCATTTGGAGTTTTATCGAAACTATCGCCGCCTGTTTAGCCTGTGGTTCTTCGACTTTCGCTCTCCTGCCTCGATTTCTCTTGCATGGGGGCTCGCGAGATGGAAGCCCCGGGAGCCCTCGTGAGTGTTCCTGCCCCTACTGCTCAAGTTTTCACGGCCCGGGTCCATTACAGGAGTGCCCCTCCAGACCATGCCTCACGGGCACCGCGACACGAATACAGGGCCTGGGTCGGTCGCCTCCATGGCTGAGACTGGAGACTACTTGCGAATGGGCATGCAACAGAAAGGAACAATACCGGAATAACAGAAACAGTGCAATGATTGACAACGTTAACCCAAACATGCCCCCACGGGGCCACACGTTGCTATCTTTTGCGCAGGAGAAAAGAAAGGAAAGAACAAAGCAGGCGAAGCTCGTCCTGCGCCGGCCCCCATGGAAGACTCGAGCTGCCTCCGGAGCTCAGGCGGACTCCCTCTCGCGCTTCACCGGGGCGCGATGGCGGGCAGACCCGCTGCCTCCCTCCAAGCAGGCGCGACGGCGTGGAGGCTGACTGCGGCCGCTGCTAGAAGGGTCACTACCCGAAGAAGATCTGGTGAAGCTTGAGGAGTCACGGGCGCCACTAACCGCGTGCGCCCTGTCCTCTCCATCCTCGCCGGGGCTGAGTCCCAGGCCGCGGTCATCGTCTTCAGGGCAGCACCCTGCACGGCGACCATCTTCCCCAAACACCCTCACATAGAGGGTGGCGTCGCCGTCGAACTTGAAGTGTAGAGAGCACCGGCGGTGCAGGCCACGCGCGCGAGCAAACGTCTGCCGGCCGCGGGTCTGGGCCAGGCTCCCGGCTGCGGAAACCTCCAGCGAAGCCCACAAGGCCCGGCTGCAGCAGCCATCCGCCTGGAGCCAGAGGTCACCCAAGGCGCCAGCTGGGAGCTCACCTAGGAGGAAGCGAGGGAGCTGAAGCCGGGCGCCGGTTGGCTGCACCGCCCAAACAATGAACTCCGGTAGCACCTCCGCAGTATGGAGGCACGGCCTCGGGGGTCGCACAGCCGGAAAACGCCCCCCGACCAGGGCCAGCCGCTCATCGCTGCGCAGAGAGCCACCTCCGCGACCGCGGGGGGCTGCCGTGGAGGCCACGGGATGTTTGCGAGGGTGACCTCGACCGCGCTTTGGCGGGGGAGAGGTAGACTTGACCTGGCGAGCCTTCCCTTTCTCTGCGGCCGAGAACTTTCTTGGAGGAGCCATGAAGAAGAAGGAGAAGTAAGAGGGGATAGACTAGAAGGGCGCGCGCCGTTCCGTACTTAAAGCCGGCGAAGGCCAACCGACGACCTCCATGATCGCAGGTAATCATGACCCGCTTTGCATGCAGGGACTTGTCGAATCCGTGTTGTTACCAAGGCGTCGTGGGGAAGCGGAGGCGCCCACGTCCAATCAACCGCCATGCAGCGCCCAAGGCCGCAGGCTGATAGGGCCCGCGACGCTTCGCACTTGTCCTTTCGCCTCTCTGCTCGGCCAAGTCTGGGCGCGTCCTGGGCCCGGGGGCTACTGTCGGTGTTTTGAGAACGGGGGTCCCCAAACTTGCCTGCCTGCGGCCTGCGGCATGGCTCAAAGGAGGCCCAGCGCAGCCCATCTTCATCAACACAAACTCAAGACCCTCGCAAGGAGCCAAGCCTCGCGGGGCGGACGACAGGGAGCTTCCTCAGGCACGGCCTCGTCAGGCTGGCTCACGAGGAGGCGGAGAGTTCAAGGCGGGGTACCTCGCGAGGTGCCCATGATGCAAGCCATGACGACCAAGGGCGCCAGTCGGGCGCCAGCCCGCGCAGTGTCCTCCTTTCCTCTTTGGTGCAAAGGGAGCAAGCGCAGGCGAGAGCATCAAGCAAAGGCATCCATTTCGGTGCAACAAGACCAAGACCAGCCCAACGGCAGGGAAGAAGTCATTGTGGAGCCCAAGCAGGCGTCAACCAGAGCCTTTGATAGGCAAGGACCTACTTTAGTCAGGATAAGTGTACCCGCTGTTCCCCTTCAAAATGGCCAATTGTTGGCGCCCTTCCCGCTCAATATTTGGGAAGAGGCCCAGGGCCTTCGCCTATAAATAGGACTAGCCACCCCAAGGGTAGAGGCAATCAGGACCTGACTTAGCAATCTGGATCCTCACCAAGAAACCAGTAGATAGAGCGATTGGACTCCTCCTAGCAGTTCGTCGCACCAGCCCAGAACAGACCCTCGCAAGGCTATTCTTCCTTGTATTGTTCATCGTCAGCCCGAGAGGCAATCCACCACACCACACACTAGAGTAGGGTATTACACCACCATGGTGGCCTGAACCAGTATAAATCTTGTGTCCCTTGTGTTGTTCTGTTTCGTAGTTTAGATCCTAGCGATTCGGCGAGGAACAGGTAGGCAAAGGGTTAAATCTCCGCGCGCACCCCAGTGTTTGAACCTCAAGGGTCTGCCGGAACCCGAAATCTGACAGAGGCATCATTCTATTTGCGGAAACGACGGCCGGAGCAAGGGGCCGAGCCCCTAGGGACTCGTCAACCACGGGCGTCCGGATCGGGCAGGCTCAAGAGGAAGGCGGTGAGGGTTGACACACCGCTACAGAGGTAAAGTAATAACCTGTATTGTAATTATAGAATTTGAAATATGACAACGCCCTTTGTGTCTAGCAGGAAGAGGAATAACCGGACTATGTCCGGAGACCCCACCAATCACGCCTCCACCAGCCGGGTCCCAGAACCGGCTTCGGGGGCGGAGGCGGACACGGGGCCAGCACTGCAAAGCTCCCCGACGGTGGATGCGGATACGTGTTCGGCCACGAACTCCGAAGTGGAGAGCGCCATGAATCACCGGCGCCGGAGGGCCGTGCTCCTGAACAACATCTTTTTCGAAGAGGCTTTTAATGCCTTCAATTCGGCGGACGCATACGTCCGAGCTGCTCGAGGCGGGCTGGCCCAGGCGACGAACCAGTACACCAAGGATATATAGGTAAGAAATTTTGACAAGTATATATAGCAGTAGCCCCTGAGACTTGAAATAGTTGGGACAACTGTTTGAAGAATCAATTTATGTACAGGACCTCGTGGACAAGAATGAACAATTGGCTCGGGAGCTGGAGGCATGTAAGGCCTAGCTGACTGATGCGGTAGCCAACTTAGACGGATCCTGAAAGGCCCCCTCTGGTAATATTTGTCTCCATTATACGCAGATGTACCAGTTGGAAAATGGCTGGTGCGGTTAGTCTAACAAAAAATTCTGCAGACAATCCCGGGGTGAGTCCGGAAGGCGTAATGGGTGACGACTCGCATCTCCAACGGCAGCTAAAGGCTGGCGAGCGCATCCTTACGCAGGTGATGCAAGAGAAGAACATGCTACAAGATGCCAATATTCGTCTCGACGTGGAATTAAAGGACGTCCGCGCCCAACTGGCGGACTCCGTGAAGGAGAACAAAAGGCTTCGACATGGCATTTATGGTAAGAGCTCAAGAGAAGTGTGTGATAGTTCGGTGAGGAAGTTTTTCAAAAAAAATTGCTTGCAGGAATGTTAACGGGTCGCCCTGAAGAGGAGATGCCCTCATCTGCAGGTGATTTGCTGCAAGAACTTTCGCAGATGCACAAGCATGCTCGGTAGGTGATGCACGGTGTTGCTCAGGCCTTGTGGCCATCAAGCCTCCTGCCGAATGGCATGGGGGAGCTTGCGGACCTGCTTCAAGGAGCCCAGCGGCGCTTCCGTCTGTGGAAGATATCAGCATGCCGGCAAGGAGCAAGAGAAGCCTGGGCGATGGTGAAGACGCGCTACACCAAGCTGGACGCGAACCATATGGCCGAAGTAGGACCGGCGGAGCCCGATGGGCAAGAAATTCCTGTGAGTCTGGTATATGACCAGGTAGCGTTAGCCGCTAAGTATTCTCAACAAGATTGTAGGCTTGATAGCCTGTTAGACGGTATAGAGGAGGAATATAGTCAGTCTAGTGACTGTGTAATTTAATTGGCATAAGTTTCCCCTAGCCGGATTGAAATCATTTGTCATGGCAGACCTTTTCGCTTCAGCCCCCGGATCCTATAGTCCGAGGTGTGTCTGAATACCCGCTCGGTTATACAAAAACCGGGGTATGCGTGGAGACTAGGCGTAGGGGTCATAAGTGCTTGAACATACAAGTACCCAACTAGTTATGTTATATTGCATGGATAGCAACAAACATCTTCCAGGGAGAATAGTTCCATTAGGGGTTCCTTTCCCTGGGTATGCATGTGTCAATGCACATGTCCGGACTGCGAGCGATGGCGCAGGATACAAAGCTTCTGGGTTTTTTTGTTGTAACCAACGAATACATCCTTTGTTCACCGATCGAATATTCTCTTAAGGAAACTAGCTTTCGGCTTCACCCAGTCTGAGGTACACATCCGGCTTAACCGGCAGTAACAATCGCAGAGGTGCTCCCCTTTTGCCCTAGCCAAATTAACGGGAACGTAGGGCATAAACACAAGAGCCAGGCAACCCAGCTTGGCCACATCTTAAGTCATATCGATGCATATAATGGTGAAGAAAAGGCGCATATGGAAAAGGAACGCATATGCAGTGGGCAAAAAGCCATTTAAAGTAATTATGTCTGGCTTCCGAATAGGAAGCCCCCAAGTACAGCTTACACACATAGTACGGCCGGAATGGTCTGGGAGTCCGCATTGTATTAAATACTTTGTGTGAAGAGAAAAAGGGGTCGAGAAAGGAGAGAAAAGGGGTGGAGCATAATTAAAAAGGAGGGGTAAGGAGACGAACACTGAGTTCGGCGTTAGGCTTAGAATCTCCGGAGTCTGGCCGTGTTCCATGGGTTCGGCTCAAGTCTGTTATCGGATGCATTACGTAGATGGTACGCTCCTCCGGTGAGAACTTTGTCAATGACGAAGGGACCTTCCCACTTGGGTTTGAGTTTGTCCTTCTTCTTCTCCGGTAGGCGTAGAACGAGCTCGCCAATATTGTAAGTTTTGGCCCGCACTTCTCTGCTTTGATAACGTCAAGCCTGCTACTGATAGAATGCAGGACGGGCTTTTGCTACATCGCGCTCCTCCTCCAGGGCATCCAAGTTATCCTGCCGATCTAACTCAGCTTCCTTCTCTTCGTACATGCGTACGCGTGGCGAATCATGTATTATGTCGCAGGGTAGTACTGCTTCCGCACCGTACACCATAAAAAATGGTGTGTATCCGGTGGTTCGATTCGGTGTGGTCCACAGCCCCAAGAGTACGGAGTCGAGCTCCTCTACCCAATGCGTATCTGATTCTGTTAAAGATCGCACTAGTCTGGGTTTTATGCCGCTCATGATGAGACCATTTGCCCATTCTACCTGGCCGTTTGTTTGGGGTGGTAGACGGAAGCGTAGTCGAGCTTAATGCCCATTTTGCCGCACCAAGTTTTCACTTCATCGGCTGTGAAATTTGAGCCATTATCAGTGATGATGCTATGGGGGACACCGTACCGGTGTACGACCCCGGATATGAAGTATATTACTGGTCCGGATTCGGCCGTTTTAAATGGTTTGGCTTCGATCCATTTGGTGAATTTGTCCACCATGACCAATAAGTATTTTTTCTTATGGCTTCCCCCTTTAAGAGGTCCGACCATATCCAGCCCCCAGACCGCGAAGGGCCAAGTCATGGGGATTGTTTGGAGAGCGGTACGGGGCATATGACTCTGATTGGCGAAGAGCTGGCAGTCGACGCAATATTGGACAAGGTCCTGTGCATCTGCTCGGTCCGTCGGCCAATAGAAGCCTGTATGGAAGGCTTTGCTGACTAGCGCTCGAGCTGCGGCGTGGTGTCCGCCCAGTCCGGCATGGATTTCAGCCAGGAGTTGCCGCCCTTCCTCTTCGGAGATGCACCTTTGGAGCACTCTGGTCGCACTTTTCCTGTAGAGTTCCCCTTCATGGACTTTGTAAGCTTTAGAATGCCGAACTATGCAGCGTGCTTCATTTTGGTCTTCGGGGAGCTCCTGCCTATTTAGGTAGGCCAAGAAAGGCTCGGTCCACGGGGTGATTACGGCCATGATTTCGTGGGCCGAAGATGTTATTTCGGTGGCAGAGCCTCCGATTGTGTCTGATGGTTCGGAGTCTGGGGGTGTATTTGGATCCGTGTTGGTATTGCCGGACTCCCTTCCCATACTACGGATGGCTTGAACAGCCTTTCCAGGAATATATTAGGTGGGACAGGGTCGTGGTTGGCGTCGATGCGGGCGAGGACGTCCGCCGCTTGATTGTTTTCTCGAGCCACATGGTGGAATTCGAGCCCCTCGAACCGAGCTGACATTTTGAGGACGGCATTATGATAGGCCACCATTTTCGGATCCTTGGGATCAAAGTCTCCATTTATTTGTGATATTGCGAGGTTCCAATCCCCGTGCACTTCCAGGCGTTGGATGCCCATAGACACTGCCATCCGAAGACCATGCAATAGAGCCTCATATTCGGCTGCATTGTTGGAGTCTGTGTATCATATTTGTAGGACGTATTGGACCGTCTCCCCGGTGGGAGACGTCAGGACTACCCCTGCTCCCAGTCTGGCCAGCATTTTGGAGCCGTCAAAGTGCATGATCCAGTTGGAGTATGCGCCGTACTCTTTAGGGAGTTCGGCTTCTGTCCATTCGGCGACAAAGTCGCCCAGTACTTGCGACTTAATGGCTCGCCGTGGTTTGTATATTATGTCGAATGGCAGGAGCTCAATAGCCCATTTAGCAATCCGGCCTGTAGCGTCGCGGTTATTAATTATGTCATTGAGTGGTACTTCGGAGGCGACGGTAATCGAACACTCTTGAAAGTAGTGTCTTAGCTTCCGGGATGCCATGAAGACCGCGTATGCTATTTTTTGATAGTGTGGGTATCGGGATTTGCATGGGGTGAGGACCATGGACACGTAATAAATCGGCTTTTGAAGTGGGAATTTGTGTCCGTCCACCTCTCGTTCGACGACGAGCACTGCGCTTACCACTTGATGTGTTACAGCTATGTATAGTAGCATAGGTTCGCCGATGTTTGGTGATGTTAGGACTGGATTACTGGCCAATAAGGTCTTTATCTCATTGAGTCCGGCCGCAGATGCATCCGTCCATACAAAGTGTTCGGTGCATCGAAGGAGGCGGTAAAGAGGCAATGCCTTTTCTCCTAGCCTAGATATAAAGTGGCTCAAAGCGGCCATGCATCGAGCTAGCTTCTGGATGTGCTTGAGGTCTGTTGGTATATCCAACTGCGACAGAGCTCGGATTTATGCTGGATTCGCTTCAATTCCTCTATTGGAAAGAATGAAGCCCAGCAGCTTCCCCGAGGGGACACCGAAAACGCATTTTTCCGGATTCAACTTGATGTCGTATGTCCGGAGGTTATCAAATGTAAGCCTCAAGTCATTTATTAGGGTTTCGACCTGTCTAGTTTTTATGACCACGTCGTCCACATATGCTTCCACTATTTTGCCGATTTGTTTTTCCAGGCATGTTTGAATCATGCGTTGATAGGTTGCGCCGGCATTCTTGAGCCCGAAGGGCATAGTGTTGAAGCAAAAAGGGCCATATGGCATTATAAAAGATGTTGCAGCTTGGTCAGACTCTACCATCTTTATTTGATGGTATCCAGAGTATGCATCGAGAAAACACAGCGAGTCGTGTCCAGCTGTGGCGTCGATGATTTGATCAATGCGAGGGAGGGGAAAGGGATCCTTGGGGCAAGCCTTGTTGAGGTCGTTGAAGTTGACGCATAGGCGCCAGGATTTGTCCTTTTTTGGTATCATTACCAAATTTGCCAGCCAATCTGGATGTTTAATATCTCTGATGAATCCGGCCTCGAGTAGCTTGGCTAGCTCTTCCCCCATGGCTTGCCGTTTGGGTTCTGAAAACCACCTTAGAGTCTGTTTGACCGGTTTGTATCCCTTTAGTATATTGAGGTTGTGTTCGGCCAACCGGTGTGGGATGCCTGGCATGTCCAAAGGGTGCCAGGCGAAAATGTCCCAATTCTCACGTAAGAAATCTCGCAGTGCGGCGTCCATCGCGGGGCTCAACTGTGTCCTGATGGATGCTGTCTTCGTGGGGTCCATTGGGTGGACTTGGAATTTGACTATCTTGTATGCAGGTTTAAATGAGGTGGACTTGGGTCGCTTGCCGAGTATCACGTCGTCCCTGTCCACGGTGGCCCGTGGTGTTGTTAACTCTTCGGCTGCTAGGGCTTCAGATAATGCTTCTAGGGCTAGTGCTGCGGTTTTGTTTTCGGCGCGAAGTGCGACGTCCGGATCACTGGCTAGAGTGATAAATCTGTTGGGTCTGGGCATTTTAAGCTTCATGTACCCGTAATGAGGTACAGCTTGAAAGCTTGTAAACGCGTCCCGCCCTAGAAGGGCGTGGTATCCGCTGCTAAAGGGAGCCACTTGGAATGTGATTTCTTCGGACCTGTAATTCTCCGGGGAGCCGAATACCACATCGAGTGTGATTTTTCCCGCACACCGCGCTTCCCAAGTAGGGATGATTCCCCTGAAGGTGGTGCTGCTTTGCTCGATGTGGCCTTTATCAATTTCCATCTTGTCGAGCGTTTCCTCATAGATTAAGTTTAATCCACTTCCGCTGTCCATGAGTACTTTGGTGAGCCGAAAGCCATCCACGATTGGGCTAAGGACCAGAGCGGCCAGTGCCCGGACAGTCTGGAATCGAGGTTCATCACTGGCATTGAAAGTTATAGCAGTGTCGTTCTAGGGGTTTATCTTCGCCACATGGCAAATTTCCGCGGAGCTCCGACGAGCCCGCTTGCGCCTGTTGTTCGAGGCAAAAGTCTCGAAGACTGTTAGTACCGTATTGTGTCCGCTGGCAGGATGTTGTTCCGCTTTATGGCCTACAAGAAGATCCTCGCCACCTTTTGCCACCTGCCGGAGTATCCAACATGCCCTAAGGCTATGAGTCGGTATTGTATTCGGAGTACTGTGGAGCTTACATGGCCCGTCGAGCCATTCTTCCAATATAGATCCCCGCCCTGGGGTGGGCTTTGGTTTCTTGGGGATTGGATCGGACGACTTATGAGAGTTTGCCCGTTTAGTTCGGACAAAGGTCTTGGTGAGAGCAGTACTATCCCAAAATTCTATTCGGGTTTTCCAAGCGCTCTCCATCGCACAGTACTTCCGTACTATGATTGCCAAGTCCGTGAAGCATACTATGTTGCGGCGGTTTATAGCATTAAGGAGTCCTTCGTCCGTGTAGTTTTTGCAGAAGAGTGTGACCATGTTCTCCTCGCGGCAGTCCTTAACCTTGTTAAGCGCAAGGAGGAATCTGGCCCAGTAGTGATGTACAGTTTCCTGGGGCTCTTGCCTGATGCCGGAGAGACAGTTTAAGTCCAGGTAGGTGTTGTTAGCAGAATCCGGATTTTGATCCGATCTAAGCCCAAGGGCGCGGACGGTTCCGAGCTTAACAACTCAGAATCCGGAGTGCTGCCCAATTTCTTCGGCCCAATGCCCGATTCTAAGTCCGGGACCTGGGTCATGTTTTCCTTTGAGCAGGTTTTCGCCTCAAGGAGTTCGGTGATCCGAACATAATTCGTCCTCAAAGTTGAGGGACAACCCGCGTGTGGTTCCTCCACTATCGCGACTCCCAGAGCGGCGATGCGATCCAGGAGTTCATTAAGGGAGGAGAGCTCTATTGGATCCATCTGTTCGGCAAGTTCCAAACTGACGCGAAGGTTATGATTGATGACACGAGAGGCCATCATCGGCATTGCCGCTGACCGGGCAGCCATGATAAAGCCGCCGAGCCGAAGCGTCTGGCATACAGCCAGAGCTCCCTCCGAGGTAATGTCGTCCTTGATGACGAGATGAGCCATCGAGCCTTGCAGCGACGACACAGAGGAACTCTCAATGAAAGCACCAATGTCGGTGTCAAAACTGGCAGATCTCGGGTAGGGGGTCCTGATCTGTGCGTCAAGGCTGATGGTAACAGGAAGCAAGGGACACAGATGTTTACCCAGGTTTGGGCCCTCTCGATGGAGGTAAACCCCTACTTCCTGCTTGATTAATATTGATGATATGGGTAGTACAAGAGTAGATCTACCACGAGATCGTAGAGGCTAAACCCTAAGAGCTAGCCTATAATAGTTTGATTGTAATTGTGATCGGCCTTCTAAGGACCAACCTCTGTGGCTTATATTGACACCGGAGAGGGCTAGGTTTTACATGGAGTCGGTCACAAGGAAGGAAACACAATATCCGGATCGCCAAGCTTGCCATCCACGCATAGGAGAGTCCCATCCGGACACGGGGCAAAGTCTTGAGTCTTGTATCTTCACGCTTCAATAGTCCGGACGTTGTACACAGTCCGGCTGTCCGGATACCCCATAATCCAAGACTCCCTCAGGGAGTATAAAACCTTTACCATTCTGTTTGGGAACTGCCTATAATGCATGTAGTATGGAAGGTACAGCCATCTCTTAGTTGTTGCATTGACAGCAAAAGTGTGCCGCTCAAAATGTTATTCAATCTCTATTTTAAAATCGAGCTCTGGCACCTCTACAAATCCCTGCTTCCCTCTGCGAAGGGCCTATCTATTTACTTTTATGTTGAGTCATCACCCTTCTTATTAAAAAGCATCTGCTGGAGAGCACACTATCATTTGCATTCATTATTGTTAGTTTATATTGGGTATGACTTGACTGGATCTCTTTTACCATGAATTACAATGTTTAGTCAGTCCTTGATCTTTAAAGGTGCTCTGCATTTATGTTTTGCGGTCTCAGAAAGGGCTAGCGAGATAACATTTTGTTATATCATGTTATGATTGTTTTGAGAAAGTGTTGTCATTCGAGCTTTATTATTATGGCTCGCTAGCTGATCATGCTATTGATATGAGTAATTGTGAGACCTGGGTGTTATTATGAGTATGGTTAGTTCATAATATTTGCTGAAACCTGAATGCTGGCTTTGCATGTTTGCAACAACAAGAGCAAACAGAGTTTGTAAAAGTTTTTTTCTTTATCACTTTCAGTTTATCAACTGAATTGCTTGAGGACAAGCAAGGTTTAAGCTTGGGGGAGTTGATACGTCTCCAACGTTTCTACTTTTCCAAACACTTTTGCCCTTGTTTTGGACTCTAACTTGCATGATTTGAATGAAACTAACCTGGACTGACGTTGTTTTCAGCAGAACTGCCATAATGTTGTTTTATGTGTAGAAAGCAAAAGTTCTCGGAATGTCCTGAAAATCCACGGAGGCACTTTTTGGAAAATATAAAAAATACTGGCGAAAGAATCAAGACCAGGGGGCCCACACCATGTCCACGAGGGTGGGGGCGTGCCCTCCCCCCTGGGCGTGCCCCCCTGTCTCGTGGGCCCCCTGAGGCTCCGCCGACCTCAACTCCAACTCCATATATTCCGTCTCGCGGAGAAAAAAATCAGAGAGAAAGTTTCATCGTGTTTTACGATACAGAGCCGCCGCCAAGCCCTAATCTCTCTCGGGAGGGCTGATTTGGAGTCCGTTCGGGGCTCCTGAGAGGGGGATTCGTCGACGTCGTCAACCATCCTCCATCACCAATTTCATGATGCTCACCGCCGTGCGTGAGTAATTCCATCGTAGGCTTGCTGGACGGTGATGGGTTGGATGAGATTTACCATGTAATCAAATTAGTTTTGTTAGGGTTTGATCCCTAGTATCCACTATGTTCTGAGATTGATGTTTCTGTGACTTTGCTATGCTTAATGCTTGTCACTAGGGCCCGAGTGCCATGATTTCAGATCTGAACCTATTATGTTTTCATGAATATATGTGTGTTCTTGATCCTATCTTGCAAGTCTATAGTCACCTATTATGTGTTATGATCCGACAACCCCGAAGCGACAATAATTGGGATACTTCTCGGTGATGACCGTAGTTTGAGGAGTTCATGTATTCACTATGTGCTAATGCTTTGTTCTAGTTCTCTATTAAAAGGAGGCCTTAATATCCCTTAGTTTTCGCTAGGACCCCGCTACCAAGGGAGGGTAGGACAAAAGATGTCATGCAAGTTCTTTTCCATAAGCATGTATGACTATTTACGGAATACATGCCTACATTACATTGATGAACTGGAGCTAGTTCTGTGTCACCGTATGTTATAGCTATTACATGAGGAATCGCATCAAACATATTATCCATCACTGATCCATTGCCTACGAGCTTTTCACATCTTGTGTTTCGCTTATTTACTTTTCCGTTGCTAATGTTACAATCACTACAAAACCCAAAAACATTACTTTTGAAACCGTTACCTTTATTATCATATTACTTTGTTACTAAATACTTTGTTGTAGATACTAAGTTATCCAGGTGTGGTTGAATTGACAACTCAACTGCTAATACTCAAGAATATTCTTTGGCTCCCCTTGTGTCGAATCAAAAAATTTGGGTTGAACACTTCACCCTCGAAAGTTGTTGCGATACCCTAACTTGTCGGTTATCAATGACAATCGGGGGCATCGCCAAGCTTAGTTCCTTGATACTTCCTGAATATTATCTTGGGGTGCCTCGGGCATCCCCAAGCTTAGCCTTTTGCTAATCCTTATTCCTTCGTCCATCGTAATATCACCCAAAACTTGAAAACTTCAATCACACAAAACTCAAGAAAACCTTTGTGAGATCCGTTAGTATAAGAAAGCAAACCACTACCATAAGTAATAATGCAAACCTATTCATATTTTATTTTTGCATTATATCTACTTTATTTTAACTTTTCTATGGCAAAAACTCGTCAAAAAAACCATAGAATCATCAAAACAAGCACAGAACGCAAAGAAAACAGAATATGTTAAAAACAGAACAGTCTGTAGCAATCTGGATATTTCGAATAATAATTATATAACTTCAAAAAATCTGAAAAATTAGGACAACGCGAGCAATTTTTTATATTAACCTTCTGCAATAAGAATCAACCCAAAAGCACTCTTTTGTTAAAAATGGGAATTATTTTCGTGAGTGCAGAAGTTTCTGTTTTTCAGCAAGATCAAATCAACTCTCACCCAAATCATCCCAAAGGATTTGCTTGGAACAAACACTAATTTAAACCACAAAACACATCTAATCGTAGGCATTATTGGGCATTTTATTGAAGACTGTAAGAAAACCAAAAGCAAAAAGATACAAGTTGGGTTGCCTCCCAACAAGCCCTATTGTTTTAGCCCTTGGCTAGGCATAATGCGAAGGATCTAAGTGTTGTCATCTGTAGTCTTTGCCACTTTAGTAAGGGTCTTTTCAAATCCGGGAGGCTCTTTGCGCTTCCCTAAATTTTCCGGGAAAGAAACCATCTTGAGATCTAAAATATCCAACCATTTATTGCAAAGAGTAATCAAAGTGTTCAAACGATTGATACTACCATTGATATGTTTGAGAGGTTCATTATATTTTTGCAATTCAACCATATGCTTATGCAAATCATCAAGTTTATCCAAAATTTGAACTCCCTCTAGGGTGAAAGAAAACCCTTTATTTTGTGGTGGAATGTCACGCCCAATATGCGACCCTATCCTAAAGGAACTCGAAGGTCCCACCAAGGATAGAAGCGCATATTGGAGACGCTTTTGCAAGGTGGATATCATTACATCGTACCATTACATAATAGTTGGGGATACATACAAAAGGCATACAATGCCACACGAATACAACATCATCATACATAAGAGCAACATCCGACTATGGATGAAACACAAAAATAAACTCAAACGACATCCACCCTGCTAGCCTAGGCTACCGACCTGGAACCTATCCCCTGATCGAAGAAGAAGTAGAAGAAGAACTCCAAAACAAGCAAGCATCGCTCTCGCGTCATGATCATCGCATAACCTACACCTGCAACTATTGTTGTAGTAATCTGTGAGCCAGGAGGACTCAGAATGGGTAAGGAAGGGGTAAAGTGGTGAGGTTGCAGCAGCGACTAAGCATGTATGGTGGCTAACATACGCAAATAAGAGCGAGAAGAGAAGCAAACAGAACGGTCGAGAAGCTAGAAGTGATCAAGAAGTGATCCTGAAACTACTTACGCACAATTATAACACAAAGACCGTGTTCACTTCCCGGACTCCGCCGAAAAGAGACCATCACAGCTACCCACGCAGTTGATGCATTTTAATTAGAATAGGGTGTCAGTTTTCTACAACCGGATATTAACAAATTCCCATCTACCACATAACCGCGAGCACGGCTCTCGAAAGTTTGTACCCTGCAGGGGTGTCCCAACTTAGCCCATCACAAGCTCTCACAGTCAACGAAGGATATTCCTTATCCCAGGAAGAACCGATTAGTCTCGAAATCCCGGTTTACAAGACATTTCGACAATGGTAAAACAAGACCAGCAAAGCCGCCTGATGTGCCGACAAATCCCGATAGGAGTCGCACGTATCTCGTTCTTAGGGCCCACCCGATAAGTCAAGCTACGAGTAAAACCAGCCCTCAAGTTTCCCCAAGGTGGCCCCGCTGGTTGCTCGGTTCGGACCAACACTCAAAGGAGCACTGGCCCGGGGGGTTAAATAAAGATGACCCTCAGGCTCCGGAAACCCAAGGGAAAAAGGCTTAGGTAGGAAAATGGTAAAACCAAGGTTGGGCCTTGCTGGAGGAGTTTTATTCAAAGCAAACTGTCAAGGGGGTCCCATAAATCACCCAACCGCATAAGGAACGCAAAATCAAGGAACATAACACCGGTATGATAGAAACTAGGGCGGCAAGAGTGGAACAAAACATCAGGCATAAGGCCGAGCCTTCCACCCTTTACCAAGTATAGAGGTGCATTAATTAAATAAGAGATATTGTGATATCCCAACATAATCCTGTCCACCATGGAGCAATCTTTGAATTCACCTGCAACTAACAACGCTATAAGAGGGGCTGAGCAAAGTGGTAACGTAGCCAAGCAACGGTTTGCTAGGAAGGGTGAAAAGGTTAGAGGCTGACATGGCAATTTGGGAGGCTTGAAGAACAAGTGATAGGTAGCGCAGCATAGCGATAGAATGAAGCAACTAGCATAGCAATGATAGTAGTGAGATCCAGGGTAGCTGTCATCTTGCCTGAAATCCTGCTAGGAAGAAGAACGAGTCCATGAAGAAGATGAACGGGCAAAGACGAACCAAGCGTAGTCGAACGAATCCTCACGATTGCAACGAAACAGGAACTATCGAGAAGAAGCACAACCGGAAAGAAGCAAGCACCACGGTAAACACACAACACATAAACATGACAAGATGCACAACCAAGCATGATGCATGACAAGTCTAGATGAGGCTACTCATGGCAAGAGATGATGCAAACAACAGCAACACATCAAAGCAAGTTTAGATGAGGCCGGAAACAACATATAACAAATCCGGTAAGTCCTCGTAAGAAAATTTTGAAATTGGTCCAGATCTGAATAACCTTATGTTCAAGTTGTTAAACAGAAAGTTAAGATACACCAAGATGATCTACACAAAAATCTAGTCAAGTTACATATAAAGTTCATTTAATTCGGAGCTACGGCCTAGAAGATATGAGCAAAACAAGTCAAACATGGCATTGATGCAAAATGCTTTCAAACATCAAGCAAACACCTTCAAAATATGGATGCAAAAAGGTAACATGAAACTATATGCAAAATTAAGCAAGTTTCATGTAGAGCACACTCCAAACGGAGCAACGGTGCAACACATACACATGAAACAAGTATAAAGGACAAGCTGTCCGAAACAGCAACTAGGCAACTAGCAAGCATCAAAACAATATACTACAGCATCTCAACATGAAAAAAAAAGGCATGGATATGATGTACAGGTAGAGCATAACAAAAAATGAACACTGAGCTATCCCCAGAAGCCAATAGAACATGCTCAGAAGGACACGGAAAGATTGCAAATAATAACAGTTCACAGACTTAGCAGAAAATCATTGTGCATGGCAGAAATAACATCAGGTTGCAATGTTTAGAGCTATCAAATAACATGCTATAGGAACTTATCATGGCAAACAAAGGCAAGGCATGCTAATACTAAAGACAAGGAACAAAACTCTCTTACTGAACTTATTCCAAAGATCAACAGAAAACATGGTAGCATCCATGCAAAACATGGCAAGTGATATGACGGATTGACAGTGAAAATAACAGCACATGGCAGGAACAATGATAAGTAGGCATGTTCGTGAGCTTGTACAACTCACCACAGTATAATACATGGCATTAAAAGGTGATCAACAGTAAGAAGGCACATTTCTGAAGCTAATAATGGCAATAGCATAGTCATAGGAAGCATGGATCACTAGGAAAACACATGGCCAAAACTGGACTTAATGTTAACAGGCTGATAGCAACGTTATTTAGCAACTTTGGAGCATGATAAAAACAAGCTACATTAGGCCATAATTGCAACCAAGGGCATGGATGGTATAGCATAACATGTATAACAAAACATCCTTAGTGGACATCTCCAGATTATGCATAGAATGACTTGTAGCAGCGGGTTTACATAGCATCATGATATAGCAGTTACAGCCTAGCAAAACAGTAACAAGAAGTACCCTACTTCACGAGATTGAAGCACTCACTACAAGGCACACACAAATACATGGATTGCAACACTGTAAAGATGGCATACAAATGCTCCTAAAACATGTAGACATCATGCTCAAAAGATGCACACACAAAATGCAATGAAAATGACAAAACAGCAAGTTATAACAGTCTCAGCAGGTTAACATCATATAGCACTCTTGCAACGATGATTAGGGCATCAATATGGACTCAAACAAGCATGGCACAATGGAACAAAATGAATAGCATCTCATAATGAACGAATCGCATATTATGCATGCAAAACAGATCTACGGTCAGAGAGTTATGGCACGGAAAAGGGGGCACTAGAATGCTTAAAATTAGGGACTTGGCGAAAAAATCAACCTTGCGGGGTCAACACGGATCGGGTCGGGCGAGATGGATCCGGGCGCGGGCCCGCGGATCGGGTCGGAGCAGGCGCAGGTCCGGGCGAGGTGGCGAGGTGGCAGCGCCGGCGAGGCGCTCCGGCGACATCGGGGAATGGCGCCGGTGAAGGAGATGGATAGGGGCGCCGGGCAGGCGGATCCGGCGGCGGCCGGCCGGATCTGGCCGGGGCGAGGCCAGAAGGCGGTGAGGCGGCGTCGGTCGGCGGCGGAGCGGGACGTCGAGCGAAGGGCGACGGGGCGGCTTCCGGTCGACGGCGCGATGCGGGACCGGGCGGCCCGGCGGCGAGGCGGCGAAGGGGCGCCGGCGCAGGGTGAGGCGGGGCGCGGGCCGCGGCGGCGGCACTCAGGCCCGAGGCGGCCCAGGGCGGGCTCGCGATGGCCCCAGCGGGCCTGGCGGTGGGGGCGGCAGCCAGGACAGGTGGCGGGGACACGTGTCAGCACGGGAGAGGCCGGGCGGTGGCGGCGGACATGTCCGGTGGCTAGGGTTTGGACTCCGATTTGGACGGGGGAGGGTATATTTATAGGTAGAGGGTGCTAGGAGAGTCCAAATGAGGTGCGATTTTCGCCCACACGATCATGATCGAACGGAGGAGAGCTTGGAGGGGAGTTAGATGGGCTAGGTGGGCTGTGTGAAGAGGTGCTGGGATGCAAAGAGAAGGGGGTTTCGGTTAACCCGGTTAACCGTTGGGGCATCAAACGACCTCCAAATGGAACGAAATTTGACAGGCGGTCTACTGGTGATATACCAAGGCCACTCGGCAAATCTCGTCCCATTCCGAGAATGATTTTCTCCCGCTCACGAAACAAGGTCTGAGAGGGGGCGACGGGCACGTGAAGATGTGGTTGGGCTCAGATCGGACAACGGAGAGAACCGGGGAACCAGAACGGACGCAAGTTTTGAAAAACATGCAGATGAAATGCAGATGATGACATGGCAAAAAGCAACACGCAAGCAAATGACATGGCAACTACGGCGAATAACTGGAGGACACCTGGCGCATCGGATCTGGGACGTTACAACTCTCCTCCACTAACAAGAGATCTCGTCCTGAGATCTTAGGAACGAGACGGAAGAGAAAGAGGATGAGGTGAAGTAAGAACGCACGAGAAAAGATGAACAAAGTCGAGAGCCCTCGGGTAGAAAAGATGAACGGTGAATATGAAGAGAATGAAAGACTCAAGAAATAGATAGATTCCGAAACCACTCCAGTTAGAACAAGATAGGAAAGGAGTAAGAATATAAGAATTCCGGCATCACTCCGGCTGAAAATGGAAGGATTAGAACATGAACTTCGCAAGATGGGATGACACTTGACGAGAATCAAAAGAACGGACACTTGACGAGATGACCAAGGCAATGCCTCCGGAAGAATTGAAAGAATGGAATGAAAAGAACGGATGTAAGAACAAGAACTTCCACCACGAATGAATATGATAGTGTCCTTAGAGGAAGGGCTGAATGGAGTTGTTGAGAAAATCAACAACAAAAGAATAAGCTTGATGTGGACTTATCAAAAACATCTCAAAACTTGAGGTGAAATTATACCACAACCAAATGTCTGAAAATCTGAGAAGAACGAAGAAATGCAAAACTCCACTTCAGGGGAAAACGGCGAATTAATTGCACTTCGAGACATGAGAAGAAAAGATACTTGAACTCCACCAACAAAATTCTTGGTGAACTCTTCAAGAATGAATTAAATCAAGAAGAACCACCATGAAGAACTCCGGTGATGAAAGGATGATGAGATAGAAAGAAGGATGAAAGAATAAGATGAGCCTTGCGATGATTTAGATGGAGGTTCCGACGAAATGCCCAAGGAAATTTGAACTCCGAAAAAGAAAAGATGAAAACACTTGGAACTAGAATTTATTCCTCACGAACAAACTCCGAAGAAAAGGGATTACTTGACGATGATGAAATAAGAATAAGAATTACGTTATGCTTATCCTCATCATATTTAATTGATGACAACCGTATTTGGCATGCAACTTATTCCCCTTGAAAAGGATTGAGGAGCATATGGCGCCACCTTTAGGAAGGTCTTCAATGAACCACCGTTCGAATTGAAAAGAACGAATGAGTTGACATGATAACAAAGGAAAAAGAATCTGAAGGAACCACCATAAGAATTCAAAAATGACTGATGAAAGAGAATGAATCACCAGGAAGAATTAGAAGAACCAATATGCTAGAGGGGATTTAGATGCAAAAGAATAAAGAGATCATGAGCTGATTAAAGAACACTTGAACGAAGCATCGGGAAAATTGTTTAACGATAGCTGGAATGTGAGGACGAAGAATTCTTCTAGAATGATGGCCTTCGGTGAAAAGAAAACTAAAAACAACTCCTGACATACTCCGGATGGGTAAGAAAAGGAATATCTGACAAATGGAATAATTCGAGAGGATAGCATGAAGCTAGAACCGCGAGTCTTTGAGAGAACTGGCAAGATTTAGAGGAAAAACTCTTCTTCGGTCTTCAAATGACGACGAGAAACACTACCAAAATTGTTGAGATACTCCGGGAGAATGAAAAGCAAAGAGGTTGAGCCAACAATGAAATGATTTGAAATTGATCTTGGAAAGGCATCTGACTGATGAAATTCATTCTTACGTCAAACTCCAAAAAGAATTAGGAATGGCTCCGGAATAATTAGAAGAGTCAGGTAAGATCCTGGGAAAAGACCTGTGGGTTAGGGACCACTAAAAGAAAACACCGTTGAAAAGGATTGTTGAACAGATAGATGATGCACCGGAACAATTGAAATATTTGAATGAGGTGACAACCTCGAATTAATTGTAACATAGACGAATCTCCTGAAATGTCTTGAGCACTCCGGAAGGATAAACTGGCGAGAGGCAAACCAGCAGGGAAAACACTTGATCCAAGGAAAAGAATATAATCACTATCGAAAATTGGAATTGAATCCACCGGAGAAGAAAAAAGAGATGAAGAATGTCGAACAAAACGAGAATTCACCGATTGAAATAATTGAGGTAAGACTGAAGAGGCTCTGCACGAATGAAGTTGATGGTCGAGAGAGACTCAGACTCTGGGAAGAAAAAGGGTGGGAGGGTGGGAAAACAAAGGCAACTTGGAAGGGGAAAAACCGATGAATAACTTCAAGAGCAAACACCGGTTGAAAGAATGCAAATGCTTCACACGAGTAGGATGGATACTCGATTACGGACTCCGGCTCCGAGGAGAAAAAGGGGTGGGCGGGTTGGAAAAAGAAAACAACTGAGGATTGAACTTGGCAACAATGAAGAGGCTCAAGTCAACTTGACGAGAAATGCACCGGATGAAAAGAGATGAGAACCAACGATCAGAAAACTAACTGCGTGATCCTAAAGAAAAATTTGAAGGGGAAGAGGAGTAATCAAAACACCTGCATCAAGATTTCTCACCAGTGCGACGAAGGGGCTGAGGAGTAAAAAGAATTCCTACTCTCCGATATAACTAGAGTCCAAAAACAGTTTTCTTCTAGACTCGACAACGGCCAACTACGGTCGGTCGAGGCTCTGATACCAACTTGTCATGCCCAATATGCGACCCTATCCTAAAGGAACTCGAAGGTCCCACCAAGGATAGAAGCACATATTGGAGACGCTTTTGCAAGGTGGATATCATTACATCGTACCATTACATAATAGTTGGGGATACATACAAATGGCATACAATGCCACATGAATACGACATCATCATACATAAGAGCAACATCCGACTACAGATGAAACACAAACAGAAACTCAAACGACATCCACCCTGCTAGCCTAGGCTACTGACCTGGAACCTATCCCCTGATCGAAGAAGAAGCAGAGAAGAACTCCAAAACAAGCAAGCATCGCTCTCGCGTCATGATCATCGCATAACCTGCACCTGCAACTATTGTTCTAGTAATCTGTGAGCCATGAGGACTCAGCAATCCCATCACCATGGGTATCAAGACTAGCAAAGCTTAATGGGTAAGGAAGGGGTAAAGTGGTGAGGTTGCAGCAGTGACTAAGCATGTATGGTGGCTAACATACGCAAATAGGAGCGAGAAGAGAAGCAAACAGAACGGTCGGGAAGCTAGAAGTGATCAAGAAGTGATCCTGAAACTACTTGCGCACAATCATAACACAAAGACCGTGTTCACTTCCCGGACTCCGCCGAAAAGAGACCATCACGGCTACCCACGCGGTTGATGCATTTTAATTCGAATATGGTGTCAAGTTCTCTACAACTGGATATTAACAAATTCCCATCTGCCACATAACCGCGGGCACGGCTCTCGAAATTTTTTACCCTGCAGGGGTGTCCCAACTTAGCCCATCACAAGCTCTCACGGTCAACGAAGGATATTCCTTCACCCAGGAAGACCCGATCAGTCTCAGAATCCCGGTTTACAAGACATTTAGACAATGGTGAAACAAGACCAGCAAAGCCGCCCGATGTGTCGACAAATCCCGATAGGAGTCACATGTATCTTGTTCTCAGGGCACACCGGATAAGTCAAGCTACGAGTAAAATCAGCCCTCAAGTTTCCCCGAGGTGGCCCAGCAGGTTGCTCGGTTCGGACCAACACTCGAAGGATCACTGGCCCGGGGGGTTAAATATAGATGACCCTCAGGCTCCAGAAACCCAAGGGAAAAAGGCTTAGGTAGGCAATTGTAAAACCAAGGTTGGGCCTTGCTGGAGGAGTTTTATTCAAAGCGAACTGTCAAGGGGGTCCCATAAATCACCCAACCGCGTAAGGAACGCGAAATCAAGGAACATAACACCGGTATGACGGAAACTAGGGTGGCAAGAGTGGAACAAAACACCAGGCATAAGGCCGAGCCTTCCACCCTTTACCGAGTATATAGGTGCATTAATTAAATAAGAGATATTGTGATATCCCAACATAATCCTGTCCACCATGGAGCAATCTTCGACTTCACCAGCAACTAAAAACACTATAAGAGGGGCTGAGCAAAGCGGTAACATAGCCAAGCAACGGTTTGCTAGGAAGGGTGAAAAGGTTAGAGGCTGACATGGCAATTTGTGAGGCTTGAAGAACAAGTGATATGTAGCGCAGCATAGCGATAGAACAAAGCAACTAGCATAGCAATGATAGTAGTGAGATCCATGGTAGTGGTCATCTTGCCTGAAATCCCGCTAGGAAGAAGAACGAGTCCATGAAGAAGATGAACGGGCGAAGACGAACCAAGCATAGTCGAATGAATCCTCACAATCGCAACGAAACATGAACTATCGAGAAGAAGCAGAACCGGAAAGAAGCAAGCACCACGGTAAACACACAACACATAAACATACAAGATGCACAACCAATCATGATGCATGACAAGGCTAGATGAGGCTACTCATGGCAAGAGGTGATGCAAACAAGAGCAACACATCAAAGCAAGTTTAAATGAGGCCGGAAACAACATATAACAAGTCCAGTAAGTCCTCATAAGCAAATTTGGAAATTGGTCCAGATCTGAATAAACCTTATGTTCAAGTTGTTAAATAGCAAGTTAGGATGCACCAAGATGATCTACATGAAAATCTAGTCAAGTTACATATAAAGTTCATTTAATTCAGAGCTACGGCCTAGAAGATATAAGCAAAACAAGTCAAACATGGCATTGATGCAAAATGCATTCAAACATCAAGCAAACACTTTCAAAACATTGATGCAACAATTTAACATGAAACTATATGCAAAATTAAGCAAGTTTCATATAGAGCACACTCCAAACGGAGCAACGGTGCAACACATACACATGAAACAAGTTTAAAGGATAAGCTGTCCAAAACAGCAATCAAAACAATATACTACAGCACCTCAACATGAAAACAAAAGGCATGGACATGATGTACAGGTAGAGCATAACAAAACATGAACACTGAGCTATCTCCAGAAACCACTAGAACATGCTCAAAAGGACATGGAAAGATTGCAAATGGTAACAGTTCACAGACTTAGCAGAAAATCACTGTGCATGGCAGAAATAACATCAGGTTGCAATGTTCAGAGCTATCAAATAACATGCTACAAGAACTTATCATGGCAAACAAATGCATGGCATGCTAATACTAAAGACAAAGAACAAAACTCCCTTACTGAACTTATTCCAAAGATCAACAGAAAACATGGTAGCATCCATGCAAAACATGGCAAGTGATCTGACAGATTCAGACTGAAAATAACAGCACATGGCAGGAACAATGATAAGTAGGCATGTTGGCGAGCCTGTACAAATCACCACAGAGCAATACATGGCATGAAAAGGTGACCAACAGTTATAAGGCACATTTGTCGAGCCAAGAATGGCAATAGCATAGTCATAGGATGCATGGATCACTAGCAAAACACATGGCCAAACTGAACTTAATGTTAACAGGCTGACAGCAACATTATTTAGCAACTTTGGAGCATGATAACAACAAGCTAAATTAGGCCATAATTGCTACCAAGGGCATTGATGGATAGACCATAACATGTATAACAAAACATCCTTAGTTAACATCTCCAAATTATACATATACTGACTTGTAGCAGCAGGTTTACATAGGATCATGATATAGTAGTTACAGCCTAGCAAAACAGTAACAACAAGTACCCTACTTCACGATCTCGATGCACTCACTACAAAGCACACAAAAATACATGGAATGCACCAATGTAAAGATGGCATAAGAATGCTCCTTAAACATGTAGACATCATGCTCAAAGGATGCACACACAGAATGCAACGAAAATGACAAAACATCAAGTTATAACAGTCTCAGCAGGTTAACATCATATAGCACTCTTGCAACGATGATTAGGGCATCAATATGGACTCAAACAAGAATGACGCCATGGAACAAAATGAATAGAATCTCACAATGAACATTTTGACATATTATGCATGCAAAACGGATCTACGGTCAGAGAGTTATGGAATCGCAAAGGGGGCACCAGAATGCTTAAAATTAGGGACTTGGAGAAAAATCAATCTCGCGGGGTCAACGCGGATTGGGTCGGGCGAGATGGATCCGGGCGCGAGCACGCGGATCGGGTCGGAGCAGGTGCGGGTACGGGCGAGGTGGCGAGGTGGTGGCACCGGCGAGGCGCTCCGGCGATGTCGGGGAACGGCGCCGGTGGAGGAGATGGACGGGAGGCGCCGGGCAGGCGGATCCGGCGGCGGCCGGCCGGATCTGGCCGAGGCGAGGCTAGAAGGCGGCGAGGCGGCGCCGGTCGGCGGTGGAGCGAGGCGTCGAGCGAAGGGCGACGGGGCGGCT
Organism: Triticum timopheevii; assembly: GCA_963921465.1. Classification (NCBI taxonomy): domain Eukaryota; kingdom Viridiplantae; phylum Streptophyta; class Magnoliopsida; order Poales; family Poaceae; genus Triticum; species Triticum timopheevii. Next base: position 264,336,455 of record OY997266.1, read on the forward strand.
TCCGGTCGGCGGCGCGATGCGGGGCCGGGCGGTGCGGCGGCGCACCAGCGGCGAGGCGGCGGAGGGGCGCCGGCGCGGGGCGAGGCGGGGCTCGGGCCGCGACGGCGGCGCTCAGGCCCGAGGCGTCCCGGGGCGGGCTCGCGATGGGCCCTGGCGGGCCTGGTGGCGGGGACACGTGTCAGCGCGGGAGAGGCCGAGCGGTGGCGGCGGACATGTCTGGCGGCAGGGTTTTCGTCCGTCGGCGCGAGGGGAGTGGGGCTAGGGTTTGGACTGCGATTTGGATGGGGAGGGCATATTTATATGTAGAGGGAGCTAGGAGAGTCCAAATGAGGTGCGGTTCTCGCCCACACAATCATGATCGAACGGCGGAGAGCTTGGAGGGGAGTTAGATGGGCTAGGTGGGCTGTGTGAAGAGGTGTTGGGATGCAAAGAGAAGGGGGTTTCGGTTAACTCGGTTAACCGTTGGGGCATCAAACAACCTCCAAATGGAACGAAATTTGACGGGCGGTCTACCGGTGATATACCAAGGCCACTCGGCAAGTCTCGGCCCATACCGAGAACGTTTTTCTCCCGCTCACGAAACAAGGTCTGAGAGGGGGCGATGGGCGCGTGCAGATGTGGTTGGGCTCAGAACGGACAATGGAGAGAACCGGGGGAACCCGAACGGATGCAAGTTTTGAAAAACATGCAGATGAAATGCAGACGATGACATGGCAAAAAGCAACACGCAAGCAAATGACATGGCAACTACGGCGATTAACTGGAGGACACCTGGCGCATCGGATCCAGGGTGTTACACGGAACCCCCCAAATTCCTTCTAAGATTTCATAGGCAGCATTGACATCAAGCTCAATAAAATTCCCTTTTGCAGCAAAATCTAAAAGTTGTCTATGATGCAAAGCCAATCCTATATAAAAAAATTTGAAGCAACATTTGTGCGTCTCCCTTTAAGTTGCAAACAAGATAAGATTCCATTCGCCTATACCAAGCATCTTTCAAATTTTCTCCTTGTCTTTGTTTGAAGTATAACACTTCAAAATCTGGTAACAAAGGAGGAGTGGTCAAACCAGCCATTGTGACTAGAAAGCAAGAACACGAATAGATCTGACAAGAAAACGGTGAACGAAAAAGAGAGCGAATAAAATGGCAAATTTTTGTGAAGTGGGGGAGAGGAAAACGAGAGGCAAATGGAAAATAATATAAATTGCAAGGAGATGAGATTTGTGATGAGGAACCTGGTTGATGTTGATGATGTCTCCCCTGCAATGGCGCCAGAAATTGGCAAGTTGACGGGAGACTATCTTGACTTGATCCACCCCGGCAACGGCGCCAGAAATTCCTTTTGATGTTTGCTTGAACTACGTCAGTATTTCCCCAAAGAGGATGGGATGATGTAGCACAACAACGGTAGGTATTTCCCTCAGTGATGAGATCAAGGTTATCGAACCAGTAGGAGAACCATGCAATACCATGATACGTCCATTTTGCATCATGCTTTTATATCAATATTTATTGCATTATGGGCTGTTATTACACATTATATCTCAATACTTATGGCTATTCTCTCTTATTTTACAAGGTTTACCATGAAGAGGGGGAATGCTGGCAGCTGGAATTCTGGCTGGAAAAGGAGCAAACGTTGGAAACCTATTCTGCATAACTCCAAAAGTCCTGAAACTCCACGAAACAACTTTTTGGATTTAATAAGAATTTATGAGCTAAAGAAATAGGCCAGGGGGCCCACACCCTGTCCAGGAGACAGGAGGGCGCCCCCCCCCCCTGTAGGGCGCGGCCCCCTATCTCATGGGCCCCCTGGTGGGCTTCCGGCGTCCATCTTCTGCTATATGAAGGGTTTTGTCCTGGAAAAAATTGTGGGCAAGCTTACGGGACGAAACTCCGCCGCCACGAGGCGGAACCTTGGCGGAATCAATCTAGGGCTCTGGCGGAGCTGTTCTGCCAGGGACACTTCCCTCCGGGAGGGGGAAATCATCACCAATGATCCTCTCATCAAGAGGGGGTCAATCTCCATCAACATCTTCACCAGCACCATCTCCTCTCAATACCCTAGTTCATCTCTTGTATCCAATCTTGTATCAAAACCACAAATTGGTACCTGTGTGTTGCTAGTAGTGTTGATTACTCCTTGTAGTTGATGCTAATTGGTTTACTAGGTGGAAGATCATATGTTCAGATCCTTTATGCATATTATTACTCCTCTGATTATGAACATGAATATGCTTTGTGAGTAGTTACGTTTGTTCCTGAGGACATGGGTGAAGTCTTGCTATTAGTAGTCGTGTGAATTTGGTATTCGTTCGATATTTTGATGAGATGTATGTTGTCTTCCCTCTAGTGGTGTTATGTGAACGTCGACTACATGACACTTCACCATTATTTGGGCCTAGAGGAAGGCATAGGGAAGTAATAAGTAGATGATGGGTTGCTAGAGTGACAGAAGCTTAAACCCTAGTTTATGCATTGCTTCGTTAGGGGTTGATATGGACCCATATGTTTAATGTTGTGGTTAGGTTTACCTTAATACTCCATTTTGTAGTTGCGGATGCTTTCAATAGGGGTTAATCATAAGTGGGATGCTTGTCCATGTTAGGGCAGTACCCAAGTGCTGGTCCACCCACATATCAAATTATCAAAGTACCGAACGTGAATCTTACAAACGTGATGAAAACTAGCTTGACGATAATTCCCAATGTGTCCTCGGGAGCTCCTTCTTCATTATTAGAATTTGTCCAGGCTTATCCTTTGCTACATAAAGGATTGGGCCACCTTGCTGCACTTTATTTACTTTTTGCTCTTTACTATTTATCTTATCACAAAACTATCTATCACCTACTATTTCAGTGCTCGCAGAGAAAACCTTACTGAAAATCGCTTATCATTTCCTTCTGCTCCTCGTTGGGTTCGACACTCTTACTTATCGAAAGGACTACGATAGATCCCCTATACTTGTGGGTCATCAAGACTCTTTTCCGGCGCCATTGCCGGGGAGTGTAGCGCTTTTGGTGAGTGGAACTTGTTAAGGAAACATTTACATAGTGTGCTGAAATTTTCTGTTACTTGTCACTATGGAAACTAATCCTTTGAGGGGCTTGTTTGGGGTATCTTCACCCCAACCAGAAGAGCAAAGAGATTCTCCTCAACCTACTGAACTTTATGAAAATATTCACTTTGAGATTCCTTCAGGTATGATAGAAAAACTGCTAGCTAATCCTTTCGCAGGAGACGGAACGTTGCATCCCGATTTACACCTTATCTTTGTGGATGAAGTTTGTGGATTATTTAAGCTTGTAGGTATTCCCGATGATGTTGTCAAAAGGAAGGTCTTCCCTTTATCTTTGAAGGGAGATGCAATGACATGGTATAGGCTATGTGATGATACGAGATCTTGGAATTATAAGCGATTGAAGTTGGAATTTCACCATAAGTTCTATCCTATGCATCTTGTTCATCATGATCGTAATTACATATATAATTTCTGGCCTCGCGAAGGAGAAAGCATCGCTAAAGCTTGGGGGAGGCTTAAGTCAATGTTGTATTCATGCCCCAATCATGAGCTCTCTCGAGAAATGATTATTCAGAATTTTATGCTCGGCTTTCTCTTGATAATCGCAACTTGCTCGATACTTCCTGTTCTGGTTCCTATATGCTGAAGACTATTGATTTCAAATGGGACTTATTGGAAAGAATTAAACGCAACTCTGAAGATTGGGGTTCCGACGATGGTAAGGAGTCAGGTATGACACCTAAGTTTGATTGTGTTAAATCTTTTATGGATACCGATGCTTTCCGTGGATTTAGCTCTAAGTATGGACTTGACTTGAGATAGTAGCTACATTTTGTGAAACTTTTGCTACCCGCGTTGATGTCCCTAAAGAGAGGTGGTTTAAATATAATCCTCCTGTTGAAGTGAATGTAGTTGCACCCATTACAGTCGAAGAGCAGGCTATTACATATAGTGATCCTATTATTCCTATTGCTTATGTTGAAAAACCTCCTTTTCCTGTTAGGATAAAAGATCATGTTAAAGCTTCGACTGTTGTTCGTAAGAGTAATACTAGGACTTATACACCTCCTGAGCAAATTAATGTTGAACCTAGTATTGCTATGGTTAAAGATCTCTTGGATGAGGACTTAGATGGGCATGTTATCTCTTTCTTGGGTGAAACTGCTAATATTGCTAGACCTGATACTAAGACATGTAGACCTGTTGCAGGCACGCCTGTTATTTCTGTTAAAATAGGAGATCAATGTTATCATGGCTTATGTGATATGGGTGCTAGTGCTAGAGCGATACCTTATGATCTTTATAAAGAAATTATGCACGATATTGCACCTGTTGAATTAGAAGACATTGATGTTACTATTAAGCTTGCTAATAGGGACACCATTTAACCTACTGGGATTGTTAGAGATGTTGAAGTCTTGTGTGGGAAGATTAAATATCATGCTGATTTTGTTGTTCTTGGTTCCCCACAAGATGATTTTTGTCCCATTATTTTTGGTAGACCCTTCTTGAATACTACTAGTGCTAAGATTAATTGTGAAAAGAATATCGTCACTGTTGGCATAAATGGTATGTCTCATGAGTTCAATTTTGCTAAGTTTAGTAGACAACCTTGTGAAAGGGAACCACCTAGTAAAGATGAGATTATTGGTCTTGCTTCTTTTGCTGTTCCTCCAACTCATCCGTCAGAAAAATATTTGCTAGACCATGAAAACGATATGTTTATGAAGGAAAGGGAAGAAATAGATGAAGTGTTCCTGAAACAAGAACCTATGCTGAAATATAACCTTCCTATTGAAATTATTGGGGATCCCCCTCCACCCAAGGGTGACCCCATGTTTGAACTCAAACCATTACCTGATAATCTTAAGTATGCTTATCTTGATGAAAAAGAAATATATCCTATTATTATTAGTGCTAATCTTTCAGAGAAAGAAGAAGAAAGATTATTGAAAACTCTGCAGAAGCACCGAGCTGCTATTGGATATACTCTAGATGATCTTAAGGGCATTAGTCCCACATTATGTCAACACAAAATCTCAATGGAGAAAGATGCCAAACCAGTTAGAGATCTTCAAAGACGATTAAATCCAAAAATGAAGGAAGTGGTAAGAAAGGAGATACTAAAGCTCCTTGAGGCAGGAATTATTTATCCCGTTGCTGATAGTGAATGGGTAAGACCTGTCCATTGTGTCCCTAAAAAGGGAGGTATTACCGTTGTTCCTAATGATAAAGATGAATTGATCCCGCAAAGAATTATTACAGGCTATAGGATGGTAATTGATTTCCGTAAGTTAAATAAAGCTACTAAGAAAGATCATTATCCTTTACCTTTCATTGATCAAATGCTAGAAAGGCTATCCAAACACACACATTTTTGCTTTCTAGATGGTTATTCTGGTTTCTCCCAGATACCTGTGTCCGCGCAGGATCAATCTAAAACTACTTTTACTTGCCCTTTTGGTACTTTTGCTTATAGACGTATGCCTTTTGGTTTATGTAATGCACCTGCTACCTTTCAAAGATGCATGATGGCTATATTTTCTAATTTTTGTGAAAAGATTTGTGAGGTATTCATGGATGACTTCTCCGTCTATGGATCCTCTTTTGATGATTGTTTGAGCAACCTTGATCGAGTTTTGCAGAGATGCGAAGACACTAGTCTCGTCCTGAATTGGGAAAAGTGTCACTTTATGGTTAATGAAGGGATTGTCTTGGGGCACAAGATCTCCGAGAGAGGTATTGAAGTTGATAAAGCCAAAGTTGATGCTATTGAAAAGATGCCATGTCCCAAGGACATAAAAGGTATAAGAAGTTTCCTTGGTCATGCCGGCTTTTATGGGAGGTTCATTAAGGACTTTTCTAAAAATCTCTAGGCCTCTGAATAATTTATTGCAAAAAGATATTCCTTTTGTCTTTGATGATGGTTGTGTAGAAGCATTTGAAACACTTAAGAAAGCTTTGATCACTGCACCTATTGTTCAGCCACCTGATTGCAATTTACCTTTTGAAATTATGTGCAATGCTAGTGATTATGCTGTAGGTGATGTTATCCAGTATGCTAGTAAGACTCTTGATAATGCCCAGAGAAATTATGCTACTACTAAAAAAGAGTTCTTAGCAGTTGTGTTTGCATGTGATAAGTTTAGATCTTATATTGTTGATTCAAAAGTTACTATTCACACTGATCATGCTGCTATTAAATATCTTATGGAAAAGAAAGATGCTAAGCCTAGACTCATTAGATGGGTTCTCTTGCTCCAAGAATTTGACTTTCATATTATTGATAGAAAGGGAGCTGAGAACCCCGTTGCAGACAACTTGTCTAGGTTAGAGAATGTTCTTGATGACCCACTGCCTATTAATGATAGTTTTCTCGATGAACAATTAGCGGTTGTCAATGCTTCTCGTACTGCTCCTTGGTATGCTGACTATGCTAATTACATTGTTGCTAAATATATAACGCCTAGTTTCACATACCAGCAAAAGAAAAAGTTCTTTTATGATTTAAGACATTACTTCTGGGATGATCCACGCCTTTATAAAGAAGGAGTAGATGGTATTATTAGATGTTGTGTGCCTGAGCATGAACAGGAACAAATCCTACGCAAGTGTCACTCTGAGTCCTATGGAGGACACCACGCTGGAGATAGAACTGCACACAAGGTACTACAATCTGGTTTTTATTGGCCTACTCTCTTTAAAGATGCTCGTAAGTTTGTCTTATCTTGTGATGAATGTCAAAGAATAGGTAACATTAGTAGACGTCAATAAATGCCTATGAATTATTCTCTTTTTATTGAACCATTTGATGTTTGGGGCTTTGATTATATGGGACCTTTTCCTGCCTCCAATGGTTATACACATATTTTAGTTGTTGTTGATTATGTCACTAAGTGGGTAGAAGCTATTCCAACTAGTAGTGCTGATCATAACACTTCTATTAAAATGCTTAAAGAAGTTATTTTTCCGAGGTTTGGAGTCCCTAGATATCTTATGACTGATGCCGGTTCACACTTTATCCATGGTGCTTTCCATAAGATGCTCGCTAAGTATGATGTCAATCATAGAATTGCATCTCCTTATCACCCGCAATCTAGTTGTCAAGTAGAATTGATCAATAGAGAGCTCAAATTATTTTTGCAAAAGACTGTGAATAGATCTAGAAAGAATTGGTCCAAAAAACTTGATGATGCATTATGGGCCTATAGAACTGCATACAAAAATCCTATGGGTATGTCTCCATATAAAATGGTTTATGGAAAAGCATGTCATTTACCTCTTGAACTTGAACATAAAGCATATTGGGCTATTAAAGAGCTCAATTATGATTTCAAACTTGCCGGTGAGAATAGGTTGTTTGATATTAGCTCACTTGATGAATGGAGAACCCAAGCATATGAGAATGCCAAGCTTTTCAAAGAAAAAGTCAAACGCTAGCATGATAAGAGGATACAAAAGCGTGAGTTTAACGTAGGAGATTATGTGTTATTATTCAACTCTCGTTTAAGAATTTTTGCAGGATAACTTCTCTCAAAATGGGAAGGTCCCTACGTTATCGAGGAGGTCTATCGTTCTGGTGCTATAAAAATCAACAACTTCGAAGGCACAAATCCGAGGGCGGTAAATGGTCAAAGAATTAAACATTATATTTCAGGTAATCCAATCAATGTTGAAACTAATATTATTGAAACCATAACCCCTGGGGAATATATAAGGGACACTTTCCAGAACGTTCCAGACTCCGAAAAGGCATAGGTACGTGGTACGGTAAGTAAACCGACTCCAAAACAACTCTAATGGCAATTATTATCAGTTTCGGATTATTTAAGAATTTTAGGAAGAAAGAAGTAGTCTGAAAGGGACACGAGGCTCCCACGAGAGAGGAGGCTGATACGTCTCCAACGTATCTATAATTTTTTATTGCTCCATGCTACCTTATCTACTGTTTTAGGCAACATTGGGCTTTATTATCCACTTTTATATTATTTTTCGGACTAACCTATTAACCGGAGGCCCAGCCCATATTTGCTGTTTTATGCCTATTTCAGTGTTTCGAGGAAAAGGAATATCAGACGGAGTAAAAACGGAACGAAATCAACTGGAGAAGTTATTTTTGGAAGGAAAGCAACCTAGGGAACTTGGAGTGCACATCAGGGGAGATACGGGCTGCCCACGAGGGTGGGGGGCGCGCCCACCACCCCCCCCCCCCCCCGGGCGCGCCCCCCTGCCTCGTGGGGCCCCCGTAGCTCCTCCAACGTACCCCCTGCACCCATATATACTCTTGTACCCTAAAGCTTCCAGAATAGAATATAGATCGGGAGTTCAGCCGCCGCAAGCCTCTGTAGCCACCAAAAACCTCTCGGGAGCCCTTCTCGGCACCTTGCCGGAGGGGGATCCTTCACCGGCGGCCATCTTCATCATCCTGGTGCTATCCATGACGAGGAGGGAGTAGTTCACCCTCGGGGCTGAGGGTATGTACCAGTAGCTATGTGTTTGATCTCTCTCTCGTGTTCTCTCTCGTGTTTACTCTATGGCACGATCTTGATGTATCCCAATCTTTGCTATTGTAGTTGGATCTTATGATGTTACTCCCCCTCTGCTCTCTTGTGATGAATTGACTTTTCCCCTTTGAAGTTATTTTATCGGATTGAGTCTTTTATGAGAACACTTGATGTATGTCTTGCCGTGATTATCTGTGGTGACAATGGGATATCATGTGCCACTTGATGTATGTTTTGGTGATCAACTTGCGGGTTTCGTGACATTGGGAACCTATGCATAGGGGTTAGCACAAGTTCTTGACTCTCCGGTAGAATCTTTGGGGCACTCCTTGAAGTACTTTGTGTTGGTTGGATGAATCTGAGATTGTGTGATGCATATCATATAATCATGCCCATGGATATTTGAGCTGACAATGGAGTATCTAGGTGACATTAGGGTTTTGGTTGATTTGTATCATAAGGTGTTATTCTAGTATGAACTCTTTTATAGATTGATCCAAAAGAATAACTTTGAGGTGGTTTCGTACCCTACCATAATCTCTATGTTTGTTCTCCGCTATTAGTGGCTTCGAAGTGACTCTTTGTTGCATGTGAAGGCTTGTTATATTATCTATCTATGTTATTATTGTTGAGAGAACTTGCACTAGTGAAAGTATGAACCCTAGGCCTTGTTTCCTATCATTGCAATACCGTTTACGCTCACTTTTATAATTAGTTACCTTGCTGTTTTTATTATTTCAGATTACAAAAACCTAGATCTACTATTTATTTTGCACTTGTATCATCATCTCTTTGCCGAACTAGTGCACCTATATAATTTACCATTGTATTGCGTGTGTTGGGGACACAAGAGACTCTTTGTTATTTGGTTGCAGGGTTGCTTGAGAGAGACCATCTTCATCCTACGCCTCCTACGGATTGATAAACCTTAGGTCATCCACTTGAGGGAAATTTGCTACTGTCCTACAAACATGTGCACTTGCAGGCCCAACAACATCTACAAGAAGAAGGTTGTGTAGTAGACATCAAGCTCTTTTCTGGCGCCGTTGCCGGGGAGGCAAAGGTAAAGGGCACTCACTCACACCCCGTCAACTAAGCTCTTTTCTGGCGCCGTTGTCGGGGAGGCTAGGTAAGTGAAGGTATATCTTTAGATCTTGCAATCGAATCTTTTTGTTTCTTGATTTAGCACTAGTCTAGTTTATAAAAGAAAATTACAAAAAAATGGAGTTAAGTTTGTCTCATGCGCTTCACCTTTAATATCTTTCGTGAGTATGATGGAAAGGATAATTGTGCCAAAGTGCTAGAAGAAGAAATCTCTAAATTGTTTGGCACTAAATATTTGAATGATGAGCATGATTGCAATGTTGTTAGTACGAATTCTTTGAATATCCATGATGCTAATGATGATTGCACTAGTTATGATGAAAATGCCTCCTATAAACATGTCAATTTTTGTGGAGTGCATTGGGTTTGTAAGTACACACCAAATAGGGAAGATAGATATTGCAAGAGGCATAAGTACTTAGAAACCAAATTGTTGCAAGAAGAGCTAGATGAATGTGCTGAAAATTTATCTTTTCTTAGCCCTACTTGTGAACTTTGCAATGAACGTGATCATTTTAGTACCCAATGCAAATTGTTTCATGATCGTATCGTGTCCAAAAATTGTGATGACTTGATTTCCCTTGCACATCATAATGAACTTAGTTTGCTCTTGGGTTATGAAGAAATGAAATGTATAACCGAGGGTATTCCAAAATTTGCCCTTGATAAAATTCTTCATTTTGATCTAGAGAAAATTTATATGTATTGTGCGGTGAATTGTATTGAAAATCCTTATATTGCCAATTACATAAGGAAAAGAAAGCAAATGGAAGATGATGAGAATACTAATGAAAGGGAAGAGGCTTCCCAATCTCCTCCTATTATTTCTTATGATGAATCAGGTAACGAGGAGGAGCCTTCTATTCAACCAATCTCATCAATAAGGAGATCAAAGATGAAGGTTGAACCCACACATAATGTGAAGAAGAAGAAAAGAAGGAGCAACAAAGGTAGAAAGGTATCCCTCCCAAATGATGTTGCTCCTACTACTCATTGTGATGATGATAATTGCTATACTATTGGTGCTATCAATATTTTTAATGATGAGAGTGATTATGCTTATGATATGAAAGGGCCCAAGCTTGGGGAAGCTATGTTTGATTGGGATGAAATATTTGAGAATTTATTTGCTAGAATTAATGTTTGTCCCAAGCTTGGGGATGCTATGTTTAATGAAGATGACATTTTTAGCATCCCAAGTTTTGATATGCAAAGTTGTTATGATGATAGCATGCCTCCTACCTATGATGATTATATTGATAAAAGTGGGTTCGGAAGAGAGTCAACTTTAGGAAGTAGTGATCCCACTATTTTGGAGGATGCTGAATTTTATTGTGATGAATATGAAAGTGGATTTGGAAGAGTGTCAACTTTATTTAGTGATTCCACTAACTTGGGAGAGGTTTCAATCGATTATGATGAGAACGAAGTTGCTAGTTATGATGATTATTGTGATGAAACTTATGCTATAAAAAGTAGTGATGATTATATTTACAAATCTTGTCATGATTTTTATTACCCTTTTTCTGAACATTACACTTTTAATATGGAAACAATTTTTAGTGTTCAAGTCTCTTATGATACTCCCACTATTCCGAATGAGAAGAATTTTGTTTATGTGGAGAGTAGTAAAAATTCTATGCTTGTAGATCATGAAAAGAATGCTTTAGGTGCTGGTTATATTGTTGAATTCATTCATGATGCTACTGAAAATTATTATGAGGGAGGAACATATGCTTGTAGGAATTGCAATAATATCAAGTTTCCTCTCTATGTGCTTAAATTCTTGAAGCTATGCTTGTTTTACCTTCCTATGCTAGTTGATCCTTGTTCGCATAAGTTGTTTGCTCACAAAATCCCTATGCATAGGAAGTGGGTTAGACTTAAATGTGCTAGTCATATGCTTCATGATGCTCCCGTTATGTTTCAATTCTTATCCTTCATGTGAGCATCATTGCCGTCATCATGCCTCGCTAGAAAGGCATTAAAGAAAAGCGCTTATTGGGAGACAACCCAATATTTATCCTTACTGTTTTTCTGTGTCCTCATGGTTATGCCACTGTAGTAATCATGTTTTATAGCTTTTGTTTCAATAAAGTGCCAAGTAAGACCTTTAGGATGGCTTACGGTGATAGTTGTGTTGATCCTGCTGAAAATCAGAAACTTTTGCGCCCAGTAAATAAGTTTTGTTAATTCACACAAACACGCTTATGATCTGATTCTTCTTTCTCAGGATTGGTACACGAATTTCTTAGGACTTACTAATTTGGTAGGATTTTTGGAGTTCCAGAAGTATACGTTTGATACAGATTACTACAGACTGTTCTGTTTTTTGACAGATTCTGTTTTCTATGTGTTGGTTGCTTATTTTGATGAATCTATGAGTAGTATCGGAGGGTATGAACCATAGATAAGTTGGAGTTCAGTAGATATTACACCATTATGAATTTATAATGAGTTCATTACAGTACCTAAGTGGTGGTTTTATTTTCTTATACTAACGGAGCTTACGAGTTTTCTGTTGAGTTTTGTGTTGTGGAGTTTTCAAGTTTTGGGTAAAGATTCGATGGACTATGGAATAAGGAGTGGCAAAGAGCCTGATATTGGGGATGCCCAAGGCACCCCAAGGTAATATTCAAGGACAACCAAGAGCCTAAGCTTGGGGATGCCCCGGAAGGCATCCCCTCTTTCGTCTTCGTTCATCGGTAACTTTACTTGGAGCTATATTTTTATTCACCACATGATATGTGTTTTGCTTGGAGAGTCATTTTATTTTGTTAGTTTTTGCTTTCTGTTAGTTAGAATAATGTTTTTCATCTTTAGTTTCAATAAAAATGTCAACGATAGTCTTTGCCATGCTTATTTTTGCTAGTATACATGTTGCTGTTTGAAAACATAAAGTTTACCGCTGTTGCAAAAATTCCCTAGAAAAGTCAGAGAATGGTATAATGTTGAATCTTTTTGCATATTGAGCTCTGATAAATTTTTTACGGTGGGAATTTTATTTCAGAATTTTTGGATTTAGGGAAGTATTGATACTCTTGCATTCTTTACAGACTGTACTGTTTTGACAGATTGCTGTTATGGTTGCATTGTTTGCATATGTTTGCTTGTTTAATGATTCTATTTGGTGATAGGAGTATTAAATATGCAGAGGCATTTAGTATTAAATGTTGAATAATAATTTTAGTGATTTGTTACAGTAGAAAATGATAAGCTTTTGCCTTGGTTTATACTAACCTATCTCACGAGTTCTTGTTGAGTTTGTTGTGAATGAAGCTTTTGATAAAGAGAGAAACCATGATATGAGAGGAATTAAGGAGACACAAAAGTTCAAGCTTGGGGATTCCCAAGGCACCCCAAGATAATATTTCAAGAATTCTCAAGCATCTAAGCTTGGGTATGCCCCGGTAGGCATCCCACCTTTCTTCTTCAACAACTATCGGTTAGTATCGGTTGAGCCTAAGTTTTTGCTTCTTCACATGAGTTGTGCTATCCTTGCAATATAGTTTTCTTTAGCTTTGCTTGCTGTTTGAAAAAAGTATCAAGATCTGAAATTCTTTAATGTTAGAGAGTCTTCACGTAGTTGCACAATTATTCGACTACTCTATGTGCTTCACTTATATCTTTTGAGCTTGATAGTTTTGCTCATAGTGCTTCACTTATATCTTTTGAGGTTGATAATTTTTGCTCTAGTGCTTCACTTAGATCTTTTAGAGCATGCTGGTGGATTTGTTTTAAAGAAAATATTGATCTCTCATGCTTCACTTAGATTATTTTGAGAGTCGTTAATAGCATGGTAATTTGCTTAATGTTAATATACTTGGTATTCAAGATATGTGAAACTTTCTTTTGAGTGAATTGAATACTAAGATAAGTTTGATGCTTGATAATTGTTTTGAGATGTGGAGGTGATAACATCAAAGTTGTGCTAGTTGAGTAATTGTGAATTTTATAAATGCTTGTGTTGAAGTTTGCAAGTCCCGTAGCATGCACGTATGGTTAAAGTTGTGTAACAAATTTGAAACATGAAGTGTACCTGGCTTGTGCATCCTTATCAGTGGCGGTCGGGGACGAGCGATGGTCTTTTCCTACCAATCTATCCCCCTAGGAGCATGCGCGTAGTACTTGATTTTTGATGACTTCTAAATTTTTGCAATAAGTATATGAGTACTTTTAACTAATGTTGAGTCCATGGATTATACGCACTCTCACCTTTCCGCCTTTGCTAGCCTCTTCGGTACCGTGCATTGCCCTTTCTCACCTTGAGAGTTGGTGCAAACTTCGCAGGTGCATCCAAACCCCGTGATACAATACGCTCTATCACACATAAACCTCCTTATATCTTCCTCAAAACAGCCACCATACCTACCTATCATGGCATTTCCATAGCCATTCCGAGATATATTGTCATGCAACTTCCATCATCATATTCATGACATACATTACTTTTGTCATATTGCCATTGCACGATCATGTAGTTGACATCGTATTTGTGGCAAAGCCACCATGCATTATTTTTCATACATGTCACTCTTGATTCATTGCACCATCCCGGTACACCGCCAGAGGCATTCATATAGAGTCATATCTTGTTCTAAGTTTCGAGTTGAAATCCTTATGTTGTAATCAATAGAAGTGTGATGATCATCATTTTTAGAGCATTGCCCAAATAAAAAAAGGCCCAAAAACGGAAAATAAATAAACAGGGCAATGCTACTATCTCTTTTTCCACACTTGTTCTTATATTGTGCTTCAAAGTAGCACCTTGTTCCTCATGTAGTGAGTCTCATTAAGTTGTCTTTTTATCCTAGTGGGAATCATTCATTATAGAACTTGGCTTGTATATTCCTACGATGGGCTTCCTCAAATGCCCTAGGTCTTCGTTAGCAAGCAAGTTGGATGCGCACCCACTAGTTTTCTTTTGTTGAGCATTCATAGCTCTAGTGCATCCGTTGCATGGCAGTCCCTACTCCTCATGTTGACATCAATTGATGGGCATCTCCATAGCCCATTGATTATCCTCGTCAATGTGAGACTTTCTCCTTTTTTGTCTTCTCCACACAATCCCCATCAGCATATTCTATTCCACCCATAGTGCTATATCCATGGCTCACGCTCATGTATTGCGTGAAGGTTGAAAAAGTTTGAGATTGTTTAAGTATGAAACAATTGCTTGGCTTGTCATCGGGGGTATAGAAGTTGGGAACATCTTTGTGTGATGAAAATGAAGCATAGCCTAACTATATGATTTTGTAGGGATGAACTTTCTTTTGCCATGCTATTTTGAGAAGACATGATTTCTTTGATTAGTATGCTTGAAGTATTATTATTTTTATGTCAATATGAACTTTTGTCTTGAATCTTTTGGATCTGAATATTCATATTACAATTAAGAAGATTTACATTGAAATTATGCCAAAGTATCACTCCGCATCAAACATTCTTTTTTATCATTTACCTACTCGAGGACGAGCAGGAATTAAGCTTGGGGATGCTTGATACGTCTCCAACGTATCTATAATTTTTGATTGCTCCATGCTACTTTATCTACTGTTTAAGGCAATATTGGGGCTTTATTATCCACTTTTATATTATTTTTGGGACTAACCTTTTAACCGGAGGCCCAGCCCAGATTTGTTTTTTTATGCCTATTTCAGTGTTTCGAGGAAAAGGGATATCAGACGGAGTCAAAACGAAACGAAATCAACTGGAGAAGTTATTTTTGGAAGGAAAGCAACCCAGGGAACTTGGAGTGCATGTCAGGGGAGATACGGGCTGCCCACGAGGGTGAGGGCGTTCCCAGCCCCCCCACCCCACCCCCAGTGCGCCCCCTGCCTCGTGGGGCCCCTGTAGCTCCTCTGACGTACCCCCTGCACCCATATATACTCTTGTACCCTAAAACTTCCAGAATAGAAGATAGATCGGGAGTTCCGCCGCCGCAAGCCTCTATAGCCACCAAAAACCTCTCGGGAGCCCTTCCCGGCACCCTGCTGGAGGGGGGGATCCTTCACCGGTGGCCATCTTCATCATCCCGGCGCTATCCATGACGAGGAGGGAGTAGTTCACCCTCGGGGCTGAGGGTATGTACCAGTAGCTATGTGTTTGATCTCTCTCTCGTGTTCTCTCTCGTGTTTCCTCTATGGCATGATCTTGATGTATCCCGAGCTTTGCCATTGTAGTTGGATTTTATGATGTTTCTCCCCCTCTACTCTCTTGTGATGAATTGAGTTTTCCCCTTTGAAGTTATCTTATTGGATTGAGTCTTTTATGAGAACACTTGATGTATGTCTTGCCGTGATTATCTGTGGTGATAATGGGATATCATGTGCCACTTGATGTATGTTTTGGTGATGGACTTGTGGGTTTCGTGACATTGGGAACCTATGCATAGGGGTTTGCACACGTTCTTGACTCTCCGGTAGAAACTTTGGGGCACTCCTTGAAGTACTTTGTGTTGGTTGGATGAACTTGAGATTGTGTGATGCATATCATATAATCATGCCCACGGATACTTGAGGTGACAATGGAGTATCTAGGTGACATTAGGGTTTTGGTTGATTTGTATCTTAAGGTATTATTCTAGTGCGAACTCTTTTATAGATTGATCCGAAAGAATAACTGTGAGGTTGTTTCGTACCCTACCATAATCTCTACGTTTGTTCTCCTATTAGTGGCTTCGAAGTGACTCTTTGTTGCATGTTGAGGGCTTGTTATATTATCTATCTATGTTATTATTGTTCAGAGAACTTGCACTAGTGAAAGTATGAACCCTAGGCCTTGTTTCCTATCATTGCAATACCGTTTACGCTCACTTTTATCATTAGTTACCTTGCTGTTTTTATTATTTCAGATTACAAAAACCTATATCTACTATCTATTTTGCACTTGTATCAACATCTCTTTGCCGAACTAGTGCACCTATACAATTTACCATTGTATTGGGTGTGTTGGGGACACAAGAGACTCTTTGTTATTTGGTTGCAGGGTTGCTTGAGAGAGACCATCTTCATCCTACGCCTCCTACGGATTGATAAACCTTAGGTCATCCACTTGAGGGAAATTTGATACTGTCCTACAAACCTACGCACTTGCAGGCCCAACAACGTCTACAAGAAGAAGGTTGTGTAGTAGACATCAGAGGCCGCCCCCCTGTAGGGCGCGCCCCCCTGTCTCGTGGGCACCTCGTGTGCCTCCCGGACTCCGTTTTCTTGTATGTTACGTATTTTGGTCGGTAAAAATTCATTATATATACTCCCGAAGGTTTTGACCAATGTATCACGCAAATATCCTCTGTTTTCGTTTTGAGCTGTTTCCGTTTCAGACCTAGAGCATCATGTCATCTCCAAGCGCTCCCAAGGACAAGTTTTTTGAGAGGGTTATCAACCCCTATCTCGCGGAGGTGCTGCATCACCCTCAAACCATTGAGATGCGTGAGGCGGTGCTGCACATCCGCGATGTGGAGGGACCAAGGCGTACCGGGAGCGTGGAGACAAAGCTCGAAGCGATGGAGCAAGAAGTTTTCAAGTGTCAATGGATGGTGGAGAGTGGACTCAACGCCAACCAGATGATGATCACGGAGTTTGCCAACAACCACAAGCTGGATGCCAAAGTCATTGGGGAGACGATCTTCAAGCTTCAAGAGAAAATCGAGCACCTCCAAGCCCAGATTTATGACCTGCAAAACCAGAACTGTGAGTATGAATATAGATTCAAGCGAATGAGTTTGGCTGCAGATTTAAGGATCTCGGAGACTTGATCATCCTTTTATGATGGAGAGCCTATGCCTTGGAAGACGGACGACAAGCCTACATCATCAACAACTCCTACTTCACCACCTCCGAAGAAATAACCACATGGGTATGGGCACTCCCCTTGGCAACTGCCAAGCTTGGGGGAGGTGCCCCGGTATCGTATCACCATCACACTCCTATCTTTACCGCTTTATTTAGTTCGCTCCTTTTAGTAGTATCTTGATCTAATAGTTCGAAGTTTTGATATCAAGTAGTTTTGAGTTTTGCTTTGTGATCTCTTTATGTAATCGAGTCCGTGTGCTATCTATAATAAAGATTAGTGTTGAGTCAAGGGCTTTGCTATGTTGCTATGATCTTGTGAAAGTAGAAAGAACAAAAGAGTTCATATTGATCTTATGGATAGTGATAACTTCACACATAGAAAGTATGAGGCATAAAAATTGTTGAGAGTTGATGAACGTAGCCTTGGTCATCGTTGCAATTAATAGGAAGTGATAAGGAAAGAGGGGTTCACATATAAATATATTATCGTGGACATCTTTTATGATTGTGAAGCACTCATTAAGTATGACATGCTAAAAGAGTTGACGTTGGACAATGAAGACAACGTAATGGTTTATGTTTTCCGACATCTCAGTTAAAGTATATTGTCATTGACCTTCCAAACATGTTGAGCTTGCCTTTCCCCCTCATGCTAGCCAAATTCCTTGCACCAAGTAAAGATACTACTTGTGCTTCCAAATATCCTTAAACCCAGTTTTGCCATGAGAGCCCACCATACCTACCTATGGATTGAGTAAGATCCTTCAAGTAAGTTGTCATCGGTGCAAGCAATAAAAATTGCTCTCTAAATATGTATGACTTATTAGTGCAGAGAAAATAAACTTTGTACGAACTTGTTGTGGAAGTAATAAAAGCGAGGACTTCATAATAAAGGTCCACATACAAGGGGCAATATAAAGTGATGTTATTTTGCACTAAGATTTTATGCATCAACCCTAAACGCGCATGACAACCTCTGCTTCCCTCTGCGAAGGGCCTATCTTTTACTTTATTTTTTTACTTTATGCTTGAGTCAAGGTGATCCTCACCTTTCCCCTTTTTCCATTTTATCCTTTGGCAAGCTCCTCATGTTTGAAAGATCATGATATATATATATATATATATCCAATTGGATGTAAGTTGGCATAGGCTATTATTGTTGACATCACCTAAAGGTGAATACGTTGGGAGGAAACACAATAAGCCCCTATCTTTCTCAATGTCCGGCTAAAACTCTATACCACAAGTATTGCGTGAGTGCTAACAATTATAGGATACTACGAGATAGTTGAGTATGTGAGCTTGTTGAAAAACTCTATTATTGACTCTTTCTGATGTTACGCTAAATTGCAATTGCTTCAATGACTAAGATTATAGTTTGTTAGTTCCCAATGAAGTTTTTGAACCATACTTGACATTGTGAATAGATTATTACTTGAGCTTAGGAAATCATATGACAAAATCCATATATGTTGCTGTTATTAGAATGATCATGATGCCCTCATGTCCGTATTTTATTTTTATCGACACCTCTATCTCTAAACATGTGGACTTATTTTTCGATTTCGGCTTCCGCTTGAGGACAAGTGAGGTCTAAGCTTGGGGGAGTTGATACGTCCATTTTGCATCATGCTTTTATATCAATATTTATTGCATTATGGGCTGTTATTACACATTATATCTCAATACTTATGGCTATTCTCTCTTATTTTACAAGGTTTACCCTGAAGAGGGGGAATGCCGGCAGCTGGAATTCTGGCTGGAAAAGGAGCAAACGTTGGAAACCTATTCTGCACAACTCCAAAAGTCCTGAAACTCCATGAAACAACTTTTTGGATTTAATAAGAATTTATGAGCGATAGAAATAGGCCAGGGGGCCCACACCCTGTCCAGGAGACAGGAGGGCGCCACCCTTGTAGGGCGTGGCCCCCTATCTCCTGGGCCCCCTGGTGGGCTTCCGGCGTCCATCATCTGCTCAATGAAGGGTTTTGTCCTGGAAAAAATTGTGGGCAAGCTTACGAGACGAAACTCCGCCGCCACGAGGCGAAACCTTGGCGGAATCAATCTAGGGCTCTGGCGAAGCTGTTCTGCCGGGGACACTTCTCTCGGGGAGGGGGAAATCATCACCAACGTCATCACCAATGATCCTCTCATCGAGAGGGGGTCAATCTCCATCAACATCTTCACCAGCACCATCTCCTCTCAAAACCCTAGTTCATCTCTTGTATCCAATCTTGTATCAAAACGACAAATTGGTACCTGTGGGTTGTTAGTAGTGTTGATTACTCCTTATAGTTGATGCTAATTGGTTTACTTGGTGGAAGATCATATGTTCAGATCCTTTATGCATATTATTACTCCTCTGATTATGAACATGAATATGCTTTGTGAGTAGTTGCGTTTGTTCCTGAGGACATGGGTGAAGTCTTTCTATTAGTAGTCATGTGAATTTGGTATTCGTTCGATATTTTGATGAGATGTATGTTGTCTTCCGTCTAGTGGTGTTATGTGAATGTCGACTACATGACACTTCACCATTATTTGGGCTTAGAGGAAAGCATAGGGAAGTAATAAGTAGATGATGGGTTGCTAGAGTGACACAAGCTTAAACCCTAGTTTATGCATTGCTTCGTTAGGGGTTGATATGGACCCATATGTTTAATGTTGTGGTTAGGTTTACCTTAATATTCCTTTTTGTAGTTGCAGATGCTTTCAATAGGGGTTAATAATAAATGGGATTCTTGTCCATGTTAGGGCAGTACCCAAGTGCCGGTCCACCCACATATCAAATTATCAAAGTACCGAACGCGAATCTTACGAACGTGACGAAAACTAGCTTGACGATAATTCCCAATGTGTCCTCGGGAGCTCCTTCTTCATTAATTGAATTTGTCCAGGCTTATCCTTTGCTACATAAAGGATTGGGCCACCTTGCTGCACTTTATTTACTTTATTTAGTTTTTGCTCTTTACTATTTATCTTATCACAAAACTATCTATCACGTACTATTTCAGTGCTCGCAGAGAAAACCTTACTGAAAACTGCTTATCATTTCCTTCTGCTCCTCGTTGGGTTCGACACTCTTACTTATCGAAAGGACTACGATAGATCCCCTATACTTGTGGGTCATCACACCACGTAAACAGCTCCTGCACACAAAGAACAAATACTTGCAACCCGGTGTAGGAGAGGGGTTGTCAATCCCTCGCGGGTAAAAAATAGGTAAAATTGTAGTAGATTGGATAAACAGATCTCACAGGAATGCGAGATAAAATAAATTACTAAATATTGTAGCAAGGTATTTTTGTATTTTTAGTTTAATAGATCTGAAAAATAAAAGCAAATAAAAATAGATCACGAAGGAAAATATATTAAAGAAGAGATCCTGGGGCCGTAGGTTTCACTAGTGGCTTCTCTCGAGAAAAATAGCAAACGGTGGGAAAACAAATTACTGTTAGGCAATTGATAGAACTTAAAATAATCATGACGATATCCAGGCAATGATCATTATATAGGCATCACGTCCAAGATTAGTAGACCGACTCCTGCCTGCATCTACTAATATTACTCCACACATCAACCGCTATCCAGTATGCATCTAGCATATTAAGTTCATGAAAAAACGAATTAACGCAATAAGAACGATGACGCGATGTAGACAAGATCTATTTATGTAGAAATAGACCCCATCTTGTTATCCTTAATAGCAACGATACATACGTGTTAGTTCCCCTTCTGTCACTGGTACCAAGCACCATAAGATCGAACCCATCACAAAGCACCTCTTCCCATTGCAAGATAAATAGATCAAGTTGGCCAAACAAACCCCAAATATCAGAGAAGAAATACGAGGCTATTAGCAATCATGCATATAAGTGATCAAAGAAGACTCAAATAACTTTTATGGATAAAAACGTAGATCTGATCATAAACTCAAAGTTCATCGGATCCCAACAAACACACCGCAAAAAGAGTTACATCATATGGATCGCCAAGAGACCATTGTATTGAGAATCAAGAGAGAGAGAGAGAGAGAGAGAGAGAGAGGAAGCCATCTAGCTACTAACTACGGACACGTAGGTCTACAATGAACTACTCACGCATCATCGGAGAGGCACCAATTAGGATGATGAACCCCTCTGTGATGGTGTTTATATTGGATCTAGTGGTTCTGGAACTTGTGGCGGATGGAATTGATTTTTGCCGACTCCCCTGGGGTTTCTGGAATATTGGGGTATTTATAGAGCAAAGGGGCTGTGTGGGAGGCCACTAAGATGGGCATAACCCACCTGGGCGTGCCTGGGCCCCCAGGCGCACCCTGGTAGGTTGTGCCCCCTTGGGGCACCCCTCTGGTACTTCTTTGGCCCATCTTGTGTCTTCTGGTCCAGAAAAAATCCACAAAAAGTTTCACTGTGTTTGGACTCCGTTTGGTATTGATTTGCTACGATGTAAAAAACAAGCAAAAAACAACAACTGGCACTGGGCACTATGTCAATAGGTTAGTACCAAAAAATGATATAAAATGATTGTAAAACATCGAAGAATGATAATATAACAGCATGGAACAATCAAAAATTATAGATACATTGGAGACGTATCAGCTCTCTAGTCACACACGTGGGGCAAAATGAGCTCGTGTGCGATCGGGCGAGGCATTTGAGACAATTATGCAAGCCCAATCATTTCCGTTCGTATGTACATCCCACACAGTGAATCCCAGATAAACGTTTCCATTCGTATGTATATCACACATAATTTTTTATGTGGAAATGTTTGTGCAAGGTGGCCTAACGCAAACAGTTCTCTGGCGGAAGCCGTTTGTGATTGTTAATTGATCCAACACGCCTACTTTCTAGAAACCGTGTGGGTTGTTTGAGTCCATCGCCCACTGTGTTGTCAGAGAAACCGTCCGCAATAGATAACCCCAATAAACTGGGTAATTGGCCTATTATTGATAATCGATGTAGTAATCGAAATGACATTTCTTATAGAACACACCATATATTTCATACCCGTATAACGGCTACCGGGATTTCATAATTGGATTAAATCAGATAGCTTCAGCACTCAGTTACACCATATAGGGATAAAGCTAGCTACGCCATTACACAACAGCACCAAGTTTCACATGCAACATAGAAAACCTTTGGAAAGTATCATCATACACGGTAAATAGACAGATGAATCTCATCTGGGTAACTACATAAGCGAAAGGCGAATATTGAGCCTTCAGTGATGTTGAATGTCCTTGCAACTTTAGGCCAGTGGCTATGGATAATTGCCCGCTGAACCTTCATCCTCTTGAGGAAGACTTCAATATTGTGTCGTGGGTGTTGAATGAATACCTTCCTCGCCTCTTGACCATGCAGGTGGTTTGAGAGGTAATCATCGGTGAACTGCTTTGGAAAGTACTGAAAACAAAGATATGCATAAATCATTGTTATAAATTTTGAAATGGCACAAGGGGGGAAACAAGGTAAAAGAGTTAGTACCATCCTATAGTTGACTGATGTCTTCTTCATTGTGCAAACAAAGATCTTACTGTTATTCGTCGCAAGTTTCTTTATCCTAACAATCTTTCTGAGTTTCTTGACTTGACTGATATTCATGGACATCTCATTTCCCCATATGCAAAATGGGTCGAACTATGGGTCTAAGCCTATGACAGTAGGACCTACATGTGCAAGACCAAATTGTATGAAACCTAAATATTAGAATATTCACGCAACTGCACAGTAATGTGCTATTAGCAAAAGGACCATGCATGAGCAAACCTCGATGGTAAACCGTAGTGCCTCCCATTGTTTCCCTGCAACACATATAAGGAATATCCTGATCATGTTAACTGAGAGTTGCCATACTATCAGTAGAATATGTTAATGAAAATTAAACAAATTGCAGATCGAACAGATTAACTCGAGACGCATGGAAAAGCCATTTAACCTAACCAAGCATGCTAAACAACTTGGAAATAGAGCAATTATATATGTTTCTAATGTATTGAGTATAGCCAAATTCGATTTATTTCTCACATGCATAACAATACAAAATTGTACCGACAATAAATGAAATTCAAATTGCAGAATTGTACCAAACAGTTAACTGGACAGCAGAATAAATGAACCAAAATAGTTAACTCAGCACCACATTGCAGAATAGAACATAAACTAGAAGATAAGACAGTTAACAAAACCAAGAATGCTTGAGAACTACTACGAAATGTAGAAATTGTTAGATCAAACTGTTAACTGAACAATACATTTTAGAATATCAGATTGCATATTAATATTACAGAGGACAAATCACTAGAAGGCACTAGCGGTGGCCTCGAGAAAACAACACGAACTGTATTTTAAAGTAGACAACTATGTATCGGTGTCGATAGTGGCCCGAAGATGAGGTGCTCCTCCAAGATCTGGCGGTCGGCACGATGGCAGCCATCACGACCTCATCCACGCATGCGGCCGCGATTTGCTTCTCCACTGCCAGATGCTACTGAGCTCCGCGCTATACCGCATGCAAAATGGCTGTGGGTGGCGCTTAATTGGAGGATGGGGCAGTGCTTTGGGCAGAAGGTGTCGCACCATTAGTCGCGGCATGTGGGATGGGGAAGGAGGAGGATGGTGTGGGTGGGGTGTGGATTACTTGACCATATCGATGAGGTCACGCAGCAATAAGAAGGGTCGCCGGCAAGGATGCGGTGCTGCAAGAAGAAGGGTCGCCTGCGAGGAGGCGGTGCTGCCAGTAAGCAGCAGTGAAGGTTTGAACTGTTAAAGCAAGGAGGAAGAATGGAAATGTGGGTTTTGGTGGGGGGAGATAGGTATTTCCGCGGTGGCAGAAAAATTTCGCTCGGTGCCGCGTGAAAATGGCGCGCAAGTGTACCTCAAGCGCGGGCGGTTGACTCTAGACGATGAAGCTTCCTGCATAAGCCAGACAAGACAGTGCGCCCAGAAATTTTATATCCCATCCCACATGATTCCTGCTAGTAAACTGTTTGCGGTATACCTGATTTTTTTCATTCTGTTTTGAAAGAAAAAATGGTGTTATGGAGGGAAAGGATGGTGTTTGAATTGCTAGAACATTTATCCGCATCGAACATGCAACTATATGAGTGTCTTGTTAAAAATTGGAATTATTATGGGTTCGTTTGGCCTTTTTTATACATTAATTGAGTTTTTGGACATTTAATGTGCATAATTCAAATTTGAACTACAAGCACATGCTCCAGTGCACCAAAGTTGGTTGAAAAATCACATGTGTGTCCTTGGGTGAATTTCTAGGTCCCATGCAAAAAATGGGAATGAAATTGAAACATCTGGGCGTCGTGGCTCGGCCGAGAACATTGAGAAACTTGGTTTTTAAAATCATGTGAATCCAAAACTCGCCTGAAAATCATGAAACTTGGCATGGTGGCATGTCCTGCCACCAACATGCTGTGGTAAAAAATTTGGCCGAATTGGGGCAAGTTTTGGTATAAGCTTCTTGCAAACCGGAGCTTCTCTAAAGAAGGCTCGTGGTTCCGAGAGGGAATGTGTCACCTTTGTGTGCGAAATGACATACCTTGCCCCCCCCCCTTGATTTTTTTACAAAGGCAACATAGAACTATATGAGTGTCGTGCTAAAATTTGGAATTATTCTGGGTTTGTTTGGCCTTCTTTTATACATTAATTGACTTTCTGGGCATTTAATGTGCATAATTCAAATTTTAACTACAAGCACATGCTCCAGTGCACCAAAGTTGGTTGAAAAGTCACATGTGTGTCCTTGGGTGAATTTCTAGGTCCCATGCAAGAAATGGGAATGAAATTCAAATGTCTAGGCATCGTGGCTCGGCCGGAAACATTCAAAAACTTGCTTTTTAAATTCTTATAAATCCAAAACACACATGAAAATCATGAAGTTTGGCATGGTGTCATGACATGGCACCAACATGTTGTGGTAATTTTTTTGGCCAAATAGGGACAAGCTTTGGTATAAGCTCCTTGCAAACTGGAGCTTCTCTCAAGAAGGCTCGTGGTTTCGAGAGGGAACATGTCACCTCTGTGTGCGAAACGAAATACACTGCCTTTTTCACACCTTGATTTTTTTTACAGGCAACATAGACCAATTAGGAGTTTCGTGCTAAAATTTGGAATTATTCTGGGTTCGTTTGGCCTTTTTATACATTAATTGAGTTTCAGGTATTTAATGCGCATAATTCAAATTTGAACTGCAAGCACATGCTCCAGTGCGCCAAAGTTGGTTGAAAAATCATTTATTTGTACTTGGGTGAATTTCTAGGTCCCATGCAAGAAATGGAATAGAATTCAAACATCTGGGTGTCGTGGCTCTGCCGGGAAAATTGAGAAACTTGGTTTTTAACTTCCTGTAAATTCAAAACTTGCCTCAAAATGATGAAACTTGGCATGGTGTCATCACATGGCACCAACATGTTGTGGTAATTTTTTTGTCCGATTTGCGAAGGTGCACATATTAACAACTAACAAAGTCATTTTGGAACAAGTGTTGTCACGTTACAATTTGAAACACAAGTATTATTGAAACAGTGGGTGTTCTACTTCCCATTTACGTGTCGCCATGCGTCCCCTTTTTTATTAGCTAGGAGACGTCGTGCGGGATAGCTATTTGAGTACGAGAGGCGTGCAATCAGACCCATGCACATGCTTATCGGGAGGAGAGCCCTTTGACCTCCATCAGCCATCCACCTCTCTCCCAACATCTCCATTAATGGCGCACGGGCCCCTATTTTATAGCGTGGCTATGTCTCACTCGACTGAGCTGTAAGAGAGAGAAAACAAAATCTGAAAAGAAAATTTTGCAGGGGTCTTGATGTAAGATCTGACGGACATATATAGCATCGACTACAACTTATAGCAAGACTGATACGAATATAAAAGAATGATGATAGTGGATACTAATTGTCTTACATATTTAGGAAGATGATTAAAAATGCCATGTGAGGCAACGCCCAAAATACACAAGGGCAAAAGAAGAAGGAAGATGCGGACAGCGATCTGGCTCGCTGGTCTCTACTTTCTTGATGCATTGCTGCAGGCCGCGATGACTAGTTCTCATGGCGAGCGGCGATGATCTCTTTCATGTCCTCAATACACTAATTGGTCGCATGCACGGATTCCTCCACCAGCCTTTTGCGCTTGATGCGGAGCATGGCATTCTCGTCCATAAGTTTATTGACGATGACTCCCATCCACTTCAACAAGGCAGTGGTCTCCTTGTGCTCCTTCACTCTTCCGGCAATCTTCGCCCTCGGCAGGTCGCGCTCGGTGCGGAGCTTCGCCTTGTCCTCCCCTAGTCCCTGGATGACGCCGGTAGCATTTTCAAATGATCATTCATCTCATCATGCAGCTTCATCTAGCCGGAGATCTGATTCATCAGGTCATCAAGCATAGCACACATGTGCCTGTGAGAGTCCTCGCCTTCCTGCGAGACATTTTCCCCAGGCCGCCGCAGCGCGACAATACCTCTCTGTTGCATTCGCGGCGAACATAACATCTCTGCTGCTTCGACGGCGCGGCCGAACTAGTCTGCAGCATTGATGGCATGGCTGGACCTCTGTGCTGCTTTGGCGACATGGTAGGACCTTTGTGCAGCTACGACCGCGCGGCAGGACATGTCGGCTGCTTTCACAGCGAGGTGGGACATCTATCGTGCTTCCGCTTCCATGCTTGCCTCTCCCTTGTAGTAATTTCTTGACCCAGAACTCATGCGGGCCATGGCAGACGCAAGGGAACGACGATAAAGACTTGTTTGTTTTTGTGGATGATGAGTTGAGGAGGAATGTGCAGTCATCTTGGAGTAGGTAGTATTTATAATCGAGTACTAATACGCTCCTAAGTGGGAAACCGTTTAGGTTTGGATCGGTGTGAACAAGTTTGCAGTTTAATATAGTGTGGTAGTAATTTGGAATGTGATGGGACACAAGCCCAATATTTATTTACTGTTCTAGTTTCGAAGTGCGGCACGATTCCCGGATGGCATAACATGGGCACGTGTTCTCGGCCGCGTACATGGCGTTTGCACCATAGGGAGCACCGCAATAGGCGATGTTAGCACATGTCTTGTTCCATCCACCATGCGCGCTCGTTATTACCATCGCGCATACTTCCTTTAATTAGAATGTGTGCCCATCTAGCACACACACCTTGATATGTCTAACTGTTTCTGTTTGTTGTGGCTAATCACAAGCAGTTCATTTGTGTGAAGTGTATGCCATCAATCACAGACACCTTGATCTTGCTGACCATTTCTGTTATGTTGCCAAATTGCAAACAATTCATCTGAGTGAATTGTATGCCGTCAATCGCGCACACACCTTTATCTACTCGACCATTTTTGTTGATTTTCCTTATCACAGACAGTTCATCTGGGTGAACAGTTAGCCGCACACACCATGATCTAGTTGCCCGTTTCTGTTGTTAAGCTCATCACAAAGAGTTCATTTGAGTGAACTATATGCCACGCATCGCACATGCGACTATAATAAAAAATGTGTTTGTTGTCTCCGCCATCGCAAACATTGTGTATCTTTTTTGACGGTTATATACATCACTGTTTGTAATTAGTGCATCGCACATAGTCTCGTGGAAGGGTCTCTGATTGTAGTGTCGCGTTTGGACCATCCTACAATAGTGGACGCCAAATTGCAAAACAAATTGATGGAGTCAAATGATGGTAAAAACAAGATGAGCAGCTCGGGGCATGTCGCTAGCTTTCAAACGAGCCAAAGAACACCCAAATCAGAGTTTGGGAGTGGGAGATATGGCCGAAACGGTGAAGCGGTGGCGGCTGAATCTGGGAGGGCCATGCACAAAGCGCCATGGGCATGGGGTCCCATGTGCATGGTACTAGTGTCGTGGGCACGGGGTGTCTAGGAACTTCGCAGGGGGCCTGTGGGCATGGGGTGGCGGAAAATTCATGATTTGAACTCTGAATTTGAAGGGGCTAAAAAAATTGGGCTATGGGGGCGCAGTAGAAAGTGGATCTACTTGCTAAACACCAGATCCACACATCAAAATCAACAAAACTCACAAGGAACAACAAATCACAAAACAATTGGGATGGCTCTTTTTGTGGGAAATTTTTGAATTGGGACCAAAACAAGAAAATTTAGGCTAGAAAACAAAGGGGTAGGGCTCCAAATCGTGTCAGTGTGGCTCAGGATACCAGATGTTGTAGGGCACGGGCCAAAGTGCCCTGATTTGTCTCGATGTTCACGAATTGGAGGTGGCTACAAAGAGGAACGCGAAAAACACAAAGAACAAGAGGGGAAATCACAATAGGAACACTCAACAACATTCCAATCACACATCCAATAGACAATCAGACACACAAGATCCACAAGGTACATCAACAATCAAAGGGAAAGATACATGGTAGAGTTCATCCCAAATCCAAGAGGAGCTGAGGTCTTGATGATTCACTTGGGGAATCCTTCTCCACAAGTGGAGGTCTTGTGCTCCAATGGACTCTTCTCTCTCTCAAGAGGAATCCCACTAGGGAGATACATGTGCTAAGCTCTAGTGTCTAGATATATTCTTAGCTATCCCTAAATGGAGGAGGAAGAAGGATATATATATATATATATATATATATATATATATATATATATATATATATATGTATGTCCAAGGCATGAGGGGGTAAGTAGGGGCAAAATGGTAATACATGAGCAAAGCCCAATAGCTTCACGTAGGAGGCCCCGTGCACACGGGGTAAGTGGAGCTTGTGCGCACGGGGTATCTAGAGGCCTGGCGACTTAGCCCATTCGCATGAGCCTGTACCGTGGGCATGGGGTCCTGTGGGCACAGGGTCCAGAGGCCCGTGCGGACATGGTATCCAGAGGCTTCACACTTGTGACCTTTCTCGTGGACACCCGTCAGTGCTGGTAGAACTTGGCCTTCTTCTTGATGGTTCCTTCTCCGCTTCCAAGCTTCCCTCTTGGATGGTGTAGTTTTTCTCTTCTGCATGAACTCCTCCTCGTCGTGTGTGAAGCTCCGATAACACCTATGCATGTACACGCGAGAGTGTCAGGTAGTATACCGTCCTCGAAGGGGTCAAGTGAACATGTGTAAAGGAGATGATTCACCTGTATGTATGTGAAGTAGATGTGGCACGTGGCAGTTGCCAAATGGACACTTGACATGGTGGTGTCTGTAGGATGCTCCCCATCATTGGTCATATACATATATGTTTTTATATGGAGCACCCTACTAATGATAGCCATTTGTGTGACGTTGCCACATTCCTTGTGAAGGGGTTTCATTGCTTCTTCGTTGAGCTTTTTAAAAATCTCCAGCCCAGCAGATGCATCTTCTTATTTCCAGTTGTTCTCCCATTTCATCCACTAGAGCTCCCATCATTCAAACATAGATTGTTGGTACAACTCAAAATCATCAGACTCATAACCATTATCATTGGTAGTACGACTACTTGCACCAATGTCCCCTGATTCCTCTTGATAGATCCACCTCATATAGGTCCTGAGCATACCAGCGACATTTATGTGACATCTCACAACATAAATAGTTTCACGGATCCCATTACAATAATTTTTGCATGGGCACAACATATCTTCGGCCTCATTGTTGTGAGCAAGCGCGGATTCCATAAACTGATTCACGCCAGCCATGTATGGTGGCGTCAGCATCGTTCCATGAGTAATCCAACCATGGTCCATTGCCTATACAACATGAAAATAAAATAGAACAAACCTGATATTTGCTACGATGTTTTTCAATAAACACATCTCACTTGAAATCTCCCCTGTTTCACGTTGCCGCAATCGCGTGTGACTTCGCCATTCAAGTGTGGTGTGTGGCCTCGCGGTAGAGTCGCAGCCGCGTTCACCTCGCCGTGTCGGCCTCTTGACTTACTGAGTGTGTGGTATATGTCAGATTCAGGGCTCCGCATACCCAAGAAAAGGTTCGAACTCTGGGGCGTGTGTGAAGAACTCAACCCCTTCAGCCAACCAATTCATCGCCCCCGTGGCCTAGCTTGATGGACGAGGAAGAAGATGGACACAGCAGATTACCCAGGTTCGGGCCACCTTGCGGTGTAAGACCCTACTCCTACTTTGTGGTGGATTTGCCTCGCGAGGGGCTGAGGATGAACTAGTAGAAGGGAAGAAAACCTCACGAGGTCTGCTCTATTGTGGGTGTAAGATGAATGGGTGAGGATGGATCGGATCCCTCTCTTGGTGATGGCTAGCCTATACTTTTTTTGATAGAAAGACTGTAAGGGGACCCCCTACAGTATAGTTGGTGCAACAAACCCAAATTGCAAGTACCGTGCCTTGAACCGCTGGGTGGGTGGGAAGGCATCAGCCCCTTCCCACCACTAGGTTATGCCTTAGTCTGCTGGCTAGCCTATACATATAGTGGACTTGGTCCTCTTCCCTCGAAATGTAGGCGGGAAGGGATCCCACAGTGTCCAATGAACGGGGACAAGTAGTACATCATATATTGACAAAAGGTGGTCTTCTCCTGCAAAGCATGACGCTGTGGTGGGCTTGGCGATGACATTCGTCCTCCGTCTTGGCGGTCTTGGTCTTGTAGCACGAGAATGGAAACCTTTGGCCGATTCCTCCAGACCCCGCACATGCGGTTGCCTCCTTAGAACCAAAGAGGAAACCTGCTCCTCTATGCCCGCTGACGCCCGCCTGGCCTTGGTCGTCATGGCTTGCGTCACCGCAACCTCATGAGGTTGACCACCTGCATAGGAATCTCCGCTCCTCGGGAGGCAGCCTGGGGAGGCCACTCCCTCCGGAGGTCTTGGAGCCACCTGCCTCACGAGGCTTGGCCCCTCGCGAGGGTCTTGACTTGTTGGTGTCGTAGATGGTTCGTATCAGGCCGTCGATGGAGCCACGCTATGGGCCGCGGGCAGGCAAGTCTGGGTACCCTGGTTCCCAGAACGCCGGCAGTAGCCCCCGGGCCCAAGGTGTGCTCGAACTTGGCTTCGAGGCGAAGCCAAAGAGCAAGGGTGGAGCGTCGTGGGCCCCAATCGCCTATGGACCGAGCTGACACATGGTGCTTGATGGGACGTGGGCCTTTCCACTTCCCCACGCCGCCTCGGCAATTGCCCGACTTGGCAACTGCATGTTCCATGCAGAAAGGCCATCATCGCCTGGGACATGAGTGGCCGGCGGTTAGCCTTCCTCCGACTATAAATGGGGGAGGGGGTGGAGCCCCCAGCCCATCTTCATCTTCTCGCCCCCTGCTTATCCTTCTTCATTCCACCATCTTGCCAAAGCATGGATCATGCAAGTGAGGAGGTTCTCCGCTGTGGAGAAGGAAAGGCCCACAAGGAGGGATCGGACTCACCGCCGCCAAAGAGGGGCCGTGGCCGTCCCTGTAAGTATGCTACGACGCCGGCAGTGGCTCTCCGAGGGCATGGGTGCACTCAATTGAAGGCCGGCGCCGCCTTCGGCAGCTGTGGGGGTGCTCCTTCACGGACAAGAGTTGTCGTAGCCACAGCAAAGAGGGGAGGCGCGCAGTAGCCATCCGGCCACCGCGCACACGTTCCCACTCGGCCGGCGTGTCCCCGAAGTTCGTGGTATGGGTGGAGAGGCCCGCAGGCGTTTGGTTCCGGCTCCTGTGCTTCTTCGCGGGCATGCTGCTGGGCGGGGGACCTAGTGGCCTCTGGCTGCAGGCGGACGGCTGCTGCAGCAAGGACTCATGGGTGGAGATTGAGGTCACCGCCAACAACAACGTGTTCTTGAACCGTGGGTGGCAACCGTTTGCCCGCGCACACGGTCTGCATGGGAGGTGGACCCTCCACTTCAGGTATGACAGCATGGTGACCCACTATGTTCGGGTCTTCGGGGAAGATGGTCGGCACCTGGGGTGCTACCCCGAGAGCAACAGCGACGACGACGACAACGGCAGGAGGGGCGGCATCATCTCCGGTGGTGAGCTTGCCCTTGGCGACGGCCGCAGTGCCTCCAGCAGCGGCATCTCCTCTTCCGGGAAGAGCACGAGTGACAGCGGCTACAGCAAGCCGCCACGCCGCCGAGCTCGGACCAGGGAGGGAGACGAGCTGCCACGCCACCGAGCTCGGACCAGGGAGGGAGACGAGCCGCCTCGCCACCGGGCCCCAGTGAAGCAGGAGGAGGACTCCGACTGAGCGCGGGCGCTGCTGGAGCCGGGTCTCAGGAGTCGCTGTAGTCACGCGGCTGCTTTTGCTTATTTCTTCCTCCTGCATCAAAAAAAGGGAAGGCCATGTCAGGGCGTGTAATGGACCATGGCGCTTGCGCCATTATGTTATCGTTTTTATATTGCGTCATGGTATTCATGTTGTCACTGATTGTGATTGGTATGTTGTCACTGATCGTTTTTATACAGCATGGACTGGAGCTCATCGAGCCAGCCCCTGCCGCAGGCCTCGAGTTTCTTCTTGAAGTTCCTCGCCTTGAGGCCCCTCAGGATCTCCATGTTGGTGCACTCGGCTTGGTCGTTGCTTCACGGGTGTGCCACCGAAGCATAGCATATCTGCGTTCCAAGGTTAGCACAATACGTTTTGAAAAGGTTGCTCGTGAACTGAGAGCCATTGTCAGTGATGATATGGTTGGGGACCCCGAAGCGGCTCATGAGGCCCTTGATGAACTTGACGGCCGAGCTAGCTGGGATGGTGCGCACGTGTTGGATTTCAGTTCTGCAAACTCTTGATAGGTTCGAACTCTGGGGTGCGTGCGGAGATCTCAACCTACCCAGCCTGCCTACTCGCGATCCTCTAAGCCTAGCGCGTCGAGCCCAAAGGGACAGAGAAACACAGCAGTTTATCCTGGTTTGGGCCACCTTGCGCTACTCCAGCGTTTTGGTAGATTTCCTTGAGGGACTGAGGATGAACTAGTAGAGTGGATGAACTAGCCTCAGGAGGTGAGGTGTTCTTGAGCTCGGGAGAGCTGGTGAGGGGGTCGAGTGAGAATGGATCCGATCCCCCTCTATCCTGGTGGCTAGGTCCTATTTATAGTGGCCTTGGTCCTCTTCCCAAATGTTGGCGGGAAGGGATCCCACAATGGTCAGATTTGAAGGGGGACAAGAAGTACACCCTATCCTGACTAAAGTGGTCTTCGCCTGTGAAAAGCCTCTAGTCATGACATTGCGGTGGGCTCGATGATGACCTCCATCCTGCCGTCCTAGCGGTCTTGGTCTTGTTGCACCGAAATGGAAACCTTTGGTTGATTCCTCGGGACTCCGCGCCTGTTGCTTGCCTCCTTTGCACCAAAGGGGAAACTGGCGCCCACCTGGCCTTGGTCGTCATGGCTCACGTCAGCTGAGCCTCGTGAGGTGCACCTTGCATAGAAGTCTCCGCCCCTCGGGAGTCAGCCTGAGGAGGCCGATCCCTTTGGAGGTCTTGGCGTCGTCCGCCTCGCGAGGCTTGGCCCCTCGCGGGGATCTTGAGTTGTTGATGCCGAAGCTGGGTCGTATCCAGAATGCCGACAGTAGCCCCCGAGCCTAAGGCGCGCTCAGACTTGGCTTCTAGGCGAAGCCAAAGGGCAAGTGCGGAGCGCCGCGGGCCCTAACCGCCTGTGTCCTTAAACGATGCATGGTGATTGATGGGACGTGGGCGTCTCCACTTCCCCACGCCGTCTTGAAATATGCCAAGCCTCATGGCCGCCCGTTGCCAGAGCAGCTCGCCCTTGTAGATTGTTGAGCTTGGCCTTCGTTCCTTCTCTTCCTAGGCCTGCGACCCCTTGCACAGATCTGGTGCTAGAGCCACTCCCCCCTCCTGGATTCCACCATGGCTCCGCAGGAGAGGAAGAAGAAGGGGGAGTCATGCACCCCGGTTGGACCCCCGCGGGCCTTGCATCTGGCCCTCAAGCAGTCGACGGTGATCAATCAGGAAGGGATGAATAAGGTCTGCTCTGCTCTTGCAGCCGATACCAACGAGTGGAAAGTGACGGCCGTCCGGCCTGTGTCTTGGCTTGTGGATGACATGAGTGCCACCGAGATCCCCATCTATCTCCATGCTCTCTTTGCGGGCCTGATTCGCCCCTTCTCTCCTTTCTTTAATGCCATAATTTCGCACTACCAGATCCACCTGCTGCACCTGGACCCCTGCTCCATCATCCTCCTCGCCGTGTTCGCCTTCCTTTGCGAGGCCATGGTTGGCATTGCTCCTTTCGTGGACCTATTTCACAATTTCTTCTTGCTCCGGCTGGTCGATGCCCGCCAACGCTCGGGGTGCATGACCTTCGAAGCTGTACCGGTGACTGCTGGCTCGGGGATTGACTTCGAGCTATCGCCTGCCGCAAAGGGGTTCCGGAAGCAATGGTTGTTTGTTGATGCTGGTACGCGCAGCCCCCTGCTTATGACCCCTCGAGCGCCGGTAGTGCCCAGCTCCGGCTGGGCGCATGTGAAGCTCACCGACCATCGTCTTGCCCGCGTCTAGAAGAGGCTGGCCAGGCTGCAGGAGCTAGAGTTGACGGCGCCAACGATGGTGAAGGAATTCGTTCGGCAGCGCATCGCCCCGCTCCAGTGCCATTCTCGCTCGATGTGGGACTTTGCCGGCACCGAGGACTCCATGAGGCTCCAGAAGCCGTCGCTAGCTCGCTGCCCTCCAAGACCCTGAGCAAGGTACTCGAGCTTCTGACGGGTGACTCCAAACCCGCCGATCTTCCAGGAAATGGCTGCCTCCTCTACCAATGCTCGAACAAGGTGGCCTTCGTGGAGCAGATGCCCCTATTCGACGAGTGGGGGTTACTCCCGATGGGCCTTAAGGAGCCCCGCGAGAATCCCGTCCTCGTGGCTCCCCTGTTGCTTGATCATGTGGTGTGCGCCTCAAGTGTGGAAGCAGGGAGGTGCACGCCACCAGCCGCTGTCGAAGGGACCTCCAGAGATCCTGCACCACCAGGGGCTCCGGAGGCCGAGACTCCTGGGACCCAGAAAAGGGCCATTACGGGGTCAGTGCAACCCGATGCTCCGGAGGTAGAGGCTCCTGAGGTTTGGGGCGATGGTTCCGAGGTGGATGCTAATGGTGAGGCACCCCCTGGTGGCTCCGAGGCTGCCGCCCAGGGAACCCAACCGAGTGCTCCTGCTCTGGAGGCCACCGCCTTGGGTGCCACGTCGAGCGCTCCTGCTCCTGGGGACCGTCCCTCGAGGCCCAGCTGGCTTCGCCTGAATCTTGAAGCGCTCCGCAAGAGGAAAGGATCTCCGAGCTGCAGTGGTGAAGCCCGCCGACCACTGAAGCTGAGGAAGTACATGGATGTGGACGAGTAAGTACCTTATTTTGCGATTCCATGCGCGCCATTCTCTTTTCTGACTAGGGCCTCGCAGGGTCCCCGTGACGGTGAAGCCTCAGGAGAGGCATCCTCCCGAGGATCCTGGCTCGATCCTAGCACACAGCCCCCCATGCCCGGGCTCCGCCCAAGGCACAGGGCCGACCCCAGCTGCTGGGGTGCCGCAAGGGGGCCTCGGACTCAAGCCTTCTACCTCCTTCAATGACCCGGCTTGGGGAGCGGGGGACGCACTGACAGCTCTCCCTCTGATCACTGCTGGCAGTTGGATGCCCCTTGGGCCGTCTTCGTCTTCGGGTTGCGGAGCTGCATCGGCCAACCCCTGGCTGAAGCCACGCGAGACGTCCCACGCCCCTTCAGCGTCTCCTGGGGCCGAAGAAAGGCTTGGTCGCGCACTGGCGTTCACGCGTGGGTGCAGTGTCGTCCGCTTCGAGCTCTTTGGCGAGGTGATCCGCATGATGATCCGGCTTGGTGGGGAGCTAGCCGACGTAGACACCAGGCTCAAAGCAGAGGACCGCTGACTGGCACATGAGTGGCACCAGCTGAAGGTCGCCATCAACCTTGGGCAGCTTCACCGTGATCAGGCCAATGCGCGCGTGGCAGCTTCCCTCGCAACTTCTCGCGAGGCTTGCGCCTGTGCCCTGGAGGAGGCTGAAGCCTCTAACCGCCATCATGAGGCAGCTGAGGAGCGAGAGTGGGAGCTCATGTCTTCAAACGATGCCCTTGAGCAGGAGATCGAGGAGCGGCATGCCCTCCTGGCCGCTTCACCGGGCGAAGCACCTCTCATCGAGGCAGAGCTTCTGAGGCGCCAAGATGACCTGGCACTGGAGGCTTTGGAGCATAGCCTAGCGTCGGAGTGGTTGGAGGTGAGGGAGCGCCAGGCGGCCGCGGCTAAGGACGCCGTCACCGCCCGAGAATCCCGGGTCCAGCTGGAGGTTGAGGATAAGGTGGCGAAGGCATGCGCGGACCTGGCTGAAGGGCACCGCCTGGATCTAGAGCTGCTCAAGGCCGACTGAGGGAGTCCTGGACTAGGGGGTGTTCGGATAGCCGAACTATCATCATTGGCTGGACTCCAAGACTATGAAGATACAACATTGAAGACTTCGTCCCGTGTCCGGATGGGACTTTCCTTGGCGTGGAAGGCAATCTTGGCAATACGGATATGTAGATCTCCTACCATTGTAACCGACTCTGTGTAACCCTAGCCCTCTCCGGTGTCTATATAAACCGGAGGGTTTTAGTCTGTAGGACGAACAACAATCATACCATAGGCTAACTTCTAGGGTTTAGCCTCCTTGATCTTGTGGTAGATCTACTCTTGTACTACCCATATCATCAATATCAATCAAGCAGGAGTTGGGTTTTACCTCCATCGAGAGGGCCCAAACCTGGGTAAAAAAATCGTGTCCCTTGTCTCCTGTTACCATCTGCCTAGACGCACAGTTCGGGACCCCCTACCCGAGATCCGCCGGTTTTGACACCGACATTGGTGCTTTCATTGAGAGTTCCTCTGTGTCGTCGCTCATTGGCCCGATGGCTCCTTCGATCATCAACAACGACGCGGTCCAGGGTGAGACTTTTCTCCTCGGACAGATCTTCGTATTCGGCGGCTTTGCACTGCGGGCCAATTCGCTTGGCCATCTGGAGCAGATCAAAAGCTACACCCCTGGCCATCAGGTCAGATTTGGAAGTTTGAACTATACGGCCGACGTCCGCAGAGACTTGATCTTCAACGGATTCGAGCCACAGCCAAGCGCGCCACACTGTCACGATGGGCATGATTTAGCTCTGCTGCCGGACAGTGCCCTGGAGGCCGCATGAGAGTCCGCTCCGACCCTTAACCTGGAGCTGACTGCGCTGATCGAGGATGGGTGGCTAGACACCGCCTCGGGGGCTGCTACCTCTACGGCGATGGTCCCAAATACCGACCCTGTCCCTTGCGAAGCTCGTGACTCCGAGGTGCCGGACTCCAAATCTCCCGCGCCCCTTCCAATCGAATCCGATTGGGCACCGATCACGGAGTTCACCGCTGCGGACATCTTTCAGCACTCGCCCTTTGGCGACATCCTGAACTCGCTGAAGTATCTCTCTTTATCAGGAGAGCCCTGGCCGGATTATGGCCAGGACGATTGGGATGCGGACGACGAAGAAATTCAAAACCCACCCACCACCCACTTTGTAGCCACTGTCGACGACCTAACCGACATGCTAGACTTCAACTCCGAAGACATCGACGGTATGGACGATGATGCCGGAGACAGCCAAGAACCAGCGCCTATGGGGCACTGGAAAGCCACCTCGTCATACGACATATACATGGTGGACATCACAAAGGATGGGAATGGCGATGGAACAGCGGAGGATGACCACTCCAAGAAACAGCCTAAGCGCCGGCGTCAGCGGCGCCGCTCTAAATCCCGCCACAGCAAGAATGGAGATTTCGGCACCGGAGACAATAACACCCCGAACAGTGCCGAAGAGAACCCCCTCCAGCAAGATTCAGCACAGGAGGATGGAGAAGCCAGCCCTCATGAGAGAGCGGCAAACAAAGAGGTAGAGGACGATAATTACATGCCTCCCTCCGGAGACGAGGCAAGCCTCGACGACGACGAATTCGTCGTGCCTGAGGACCCCGTCGAACAAGAGCGTTTTAAACGCAGGCTCATGGCCACGGCAAGCAGCATCAAGAAAAAGCAGCAACAACTTAGAGCTGATCAAGATTTGCTAGCCGACAAATGGACCGAAGTCCTTGCGGCCGAAGAGTACGAACTCGAACGCCCCTCCAAAAGCTACCCCAAACGCAAGCTGCTGTCCCGATTAGAGGAGGAAGCATATAAACCTACATCACCAGCGCACAATACGGCCGACCGGCCACCTCGTGGCCGCGACAGAGAGGCCTCTAGGCCTTCCACTAAAGTCATACCCTGGCATCGCCCGAAAAGTACAAAGCCACGGGGGAATGCACCGGACTTGCGAGACATAGTGGAGGATAAGGCAAGACAATCAAGATCGATCTACGGATCGCGTGGGCGACCCACGATACGCGACGACAACCTTTGCGCTGGATACAGTAATTCCGGCCGAGCTGAACACAGTAGACAAAGCTCGCTTGAGCTACGTCGTGATATAGCCCAATACAGAGGCGCCGCACACCCACTATGCTTCACAGATGAAGTAATGGATCATCAAATCCCAGAAGGGTTCAAACCCGTAAACATTGAATCCTACAATGGCACAACAGACCCCGCGGTTTGGATCGAAGACTATCTCCTTCATATCCACATGGCCCGCGGGGATGATCTTCACGCCATCAAATACCTCCCACTCAAGCTTAAAGGCCCAGCTCGGCATTGGCTTAACAGCTTGCCAGCAGAATCAATTGGGTGCTGGGAG
Organism: Triticum timopheevii; assembly: GCA_963921465.1. NCBI lineage: Eukaryota > Viridiplantae > Streptophyta > Magnoliopsida > Poales > Poaceae > Triticum > Triticum timopheevii. The sequence continues at coordinate 264,375,528 of OY997266.1, forward strand.
GACCTCGAAGCCACATTCCTTGACAACTTCCAGGGCACATATGTGCGACCACCAGACGCTGATGACCTAAGCCACATAATTCAGCAGCCAGACAAGTCGGCCAGACAATTCTGGACTCGATTCTTAACCAAGAAAAATCAAATCGTCGATTGTCCGGATGCAGAGGCCCTTGTAGCCTTCAAACATAATATCCACGACGAGTGGCTTGCCCGGCACCTAGGATAGGAAAAGCCGAAATCCATGGCAGCCCTCACATCACTCATGACCCGCTTCTGTGCGGGAGAGGACAGCTGGCTAGCCCGCAGTAACAACCTCACCAAAAAATCTGGTAGTCCGGATATCAAGGACAACAATAGCAGGTCGCATCGCAATAAGCACAAGCGCCACATTAACGGCGATAATACTGAAGATACGGCAGTCAACGCCGGATTCAGAGGCTCCAAAACCGGTCAGCGGAAAAAGCCATTCAAAAGAACCACTCCGGGTCCGTCCAATTTGGACCGGATACTCGATCGCTCGTGCCAGATACATGGCACCCCCGAAAAGCCAGCTAATCACACCAACAGGGACTGTTGGGTATTCAAGCAAGCAGGCAAGTTAATTGCCGAAAACAATGACAAGGGGCTGCATAGCGATGACAAGGAAGAGACCCGGCCGCTGAACAATAGAGGACAGAAGGGTTTCCCCCCACAAGTACGGATGGTGAACATGATATACGCAACCCACATACCCAAAAGAGAGCGGAAGCATGCACTCAGGGACGTATACGCAATGGAGCCAGTCGCCCCAAAGTTCAATCCGTGGTCCTCCTGCCCGATCACTTTTGATCGAAGGGACCATCCCACTAGCATCTGCCATGGCGGATTCGCCGCATTGGTTTTAGACCCAATCATCGATGGGTTTCACCTCACTAGAGTCCTGATGGACGGCGGCAGCAGCCTGAACCTGCTTTATGAGGATACAGTGCGCAAGATGGGCATAGACCCCTCAAGGATTAAACCCACAAAGACGACCTTCAAAGGCGTCATACCAGGTGTAGAGGCCAATTGTACAGGCTCAGTCACACTTGAAGTGGTCTTCAGATCCCCGGATAACTTCCGAAGCGAGGAGTTAATCTTCGACATAGTCCCGTTCTGCAGCGGCTATCATGCACTGCTCGGACGACCGCGTTTGCAAAATTCAATGCGGTGCCGCACTACGCATACCTCAAGCTCAAGATGCCAGGCCCTAGAGGAGTCATCACGGTCAATGGAAACACCGAACGCTCTCTCCGAACGGAGGAGCATACAGCGGCCCTCGCGGCGGAGGTTCAGAATAGCCTCTTAAGGCAATTCTCGAGTCTGGCTACTAAGCGCCCGGACACCGTCAAGCGCACCCGGAGTAACCTACAACAAGACCACCTGGCATGTTCCGAGCACGCGTAGCAATGCGGCCCCAACCCCAGACTCCGCGTACATCACTACGCTCTGGAAATACCATGGGCAAAGGGGGAGGACCATGACCACGGCAGGCCCAGAGTGCGGCTCAACCACACCAGGGGCCCCCAAATGTGTCATCCTTTTCCTTTCTTTTCTTTTTTCTCTTTTCTTTCTTATCTTCAGGACTCCGTTTTCCAGAAGCCCTGTCCGGCAGTAGACCCACCGAACTCACGATACAACAGCCAGGGAAGCAGAAAAGCTACGACGAGTATCCAGGTGGTCTCCATTACGAGCATTATACATGTTTTATACATCATTCCGCAGCCTACCCCTAAAGGGGGACATGTTAAATAGTCCCACCCCTACTTATCGCACTATTTGTATCGTTCTGCATTCATGGCAGTATTTTTTGAATAAACAATGCACCACTTTCTGCCTACTATTGCATTCCTTTCTTACACATATGTTCACTTATGGCATGTTGTATCCGTACACTTTTGGTACGGTTAAATACACCAGGGGCTTAAGTTCCCCGTATTATGGTGTGATAAGTCCGAACACTTTCACAAGTGCGGCACCCCGAACTTATAGCATTATATGCATCGGCTCCGAATCATGTCTTGGGTCAATAGTTGGGTTTGCCCGGCTCCCATGTTTTGGTACCTTACGTTCCGTTATATCGGCTAAGGTAGCGCTGGGAGAACCATTGCGATTGTGCCCCAGTTGAGCTGGGTGAGCACCTCAGTGGAGAAAGCTAAAACTGACCGTCATGATAGGGCGAGAGCCGGTCGCTGTTCGAGAGGTTTTTTCGAGTCCCTAAAGACTTATGCCGCTAGAGCGAAGAACCGGCTTTGTCTGGCCCAGGCGTGGATAGCGCCCCGAATTCGGCCTTCCGAACACTAGGGGCTTCGCTGAAATTTAAAATTATAGAATTCTATGGCTAAGTGAGAGTGTTCAAGCATTATAAGTCCGGTTGCCTCGTTCGCTGTGTTGAGCGCCTCCCTAGAAGGACCCAAAAATGGGAACAAGAGCGCTCAAGTTTATCCCGAACACCCCAGCACTCGTGGCATGGGGGCTGAAGCCAACGACTTGCCATCTCTCAGATTTGATAAACGGCGCACATAAGGTAATATTTTAAATTAAAAAATTTTGCTTAGTGCATATGAACAAAGTTTTCAGCACACAGGATAACAAAATGCGAGTCTACTCAAAAATTACATCTTTGGAGCATTCACCCGCAATAATGCGGGCAAGCTTCAGGACACCCTTATAATACATCTCGGGCGTGCGGTACTCCTTGCCCGGCGGTGGCGCGTCTGTCACAAGCTTCTCGGCGTCCATCCTGCCCCAGTGCACCTTAGCGCGGGCGAGGGCCCGACGGGCACCTTCAATGCAGACGGAATGCTTGATGACGTCGACCCATGGACAGGCGTCCACCAGCCGCCGCACCAGACCGAAGTAGCTCCCAGGCATGGCTTCTTTGGGCCATAGCCGAACTATGAGGCCCTTCATGGCCTATTCGGCCACCTTGTGGAGCTCGACCAGCTGCTTCAGCTGGTCGCTCAAGGGCACCGGATGTCCGGCCTCAGCATACTAAGACCAGAACACCTTCTCCATCGAGCTCCCCTCCTCGGCTCTGTAGAACGCGGCTGCATCGGACACGCTACGGGGCAGATCTGCGAACGCTCCTGGAGAGCTCCGAATTCGGGTAAGTAACAGGTAATTGACTTTTACATGCTTGCTTTGCATGAAGAATGCCTTACCCGCTGCTATCTTCTTTACTGCCTTGATCTCCTGGAGGGCCTTTTGGGCTTCAGCCTTAGCGGCTTTGGCACTCTAAAGAGCCGACGCAAGCTCGGACTCTCGAGTCTTCGAGTCACGCTCCAAACTCTTGTGCTTTTCCACGAGAGCCTGGAGCTCTTGCCGCACCTCCGCCACCCGCGCCTCCTGCTTCTCTCGCTCGGCGTGTTCCGCGGCCGCATTGCATTCGGCCGCAGACACCGCCTCCTTCAGGGTCGGTACCTCGTTCGTAGCCCCTGGAGTACCCACGTTATTCTTGTCATTTTTCTTGCAACCAAATCCTTTTCTATAAGGTACAACTTTAATAAGGTGTTACTCACCTTCCTTGTCCTCGAGCTGCTTCTTGGCACGGCCGAGCTCGATCTCGGACCGCTCGAGGCTCTGCTTCAAGGAATTGACCTCCGCAGTAAGTGCGGCAGAGGTCAGCAGCGCAGCCTGCATTCCCACATTGACATATTTTTATTAGACTCCTGCGTATATCTTTTTAGATCCTCAGTCCGGCTTTTCTTTCCGAACACCGAACCGAGCATCAGGGGCTACTGTCTATGCGGTACTATTTTACATATCTTAAAAATTCTTACCTCAAAGCCTGTTAGAAGGCTGCTGCAGGCTTTGGTCAGCCCGCTTTTGGCAAGCTGCACCTTCTGAATCACCGCACTCATGACAGTGCGGTATTCCTCATTGATGGAAGTGCCATTGAGCGCCTCCAGCAAGTTATCTGGCGCCTCCGGTTGGACGGAGGCCGCCGGTGTCACAGTCTTGCCCTTCTTACGAAGGGGCCGCCCGCCGGACTCCGGAACCACTGAAGGTTCTGGTGCGGAGTCTGGTCCAAGGTCCGGGAGGTTGCCCTGCGGCACCTCCGGGGCCTCCACCTCCTGGTGGGTCCCCTTCTGGGATCCCACCTCGGCGTCGTCGGCGTCACGGGGGGAGGAGGCGGTCGAAAGTGAAGCGCTATTCACATCCGGCGAACCCAAGGACCCGCTCGATGAAGCAGGGAGATCATCCTTGGGCGGACTACAGGGTTGTATGCGGTGTTAGAAGACGCAATGCGACAAAAAGAAAAAATTATGAGTTATCCAGGGGTCCGGACACTTACGATCTCGCCAGGGGCTTGGCCCTTAAGGGCCACTCCTCGTCGCCGTCGTCGGCGTTGGTGGAACAGTCTGGGGGAAGGGTCCTTCCCTTATCGGACCCTTCGGCCTCCCCCGTTGGGGAAGCCTTCCTCTTCTTCTCTCCCCCCGCTGGGGGAGAGGCCTCTTTCTTCTCCTCCTCGTCCTCGTGGGAGGAGTCCGCCTCGGAGTCATCGGACGATGAATCCGATAACACCTGACGCCGGGAACTCCTCCGGGTTCCCGTGGCCTTCTTCTTGGCCTTCTTCTCCGGCACCACGTAAGGCGCCGAGACCAGCAGCCCTGTCAAATGGGAATCCGCTGGGTCTTCTGGATGGGGAGCCAGACAGTTAACCTGTCCGGACGTCTTCTGCCAGGCCTGTTAAAGGTATCGGAAGTTTAGATCCCGCATAGAGTCAAACTATGAGAAGCAAGTGTCCCATAAAGGATAACATAGCTTACCTCGTCAGCTGGACGCTGCGAGCTGAATCCGCGGTCTTCGGTAGCGGATGTGGGAGCCTCGGCACCCTTGAACAGCACCCTCCAGGCCTCTTCGTACGTAGTGTCGAAGAGCCCGCTCAAAGTCTGGTGTTGTGCCGGATCGAACTCCCACAAGTTGAAGTCCCGCTGTTGGCAGGGGAGAATCCGGCGGATGAGCATGACCTGGATTATGTTGACAAGCTTGAGCTTCTTGTTCACCAGGGTTTGGAGACAGGATTGGAGTCCGGTCAGCTCTTCCGAATCGCCCCACGGCAGGCCCTTATCTTTCTAGGAGGTGAGCCGCGTGGGGATGCCAGATCTGAATTCGGGGGCCGCTACCCATTCAGGGTCACGCGGCTCGGTGATGTAGAACCACCCCGATTGCCACCCTTTGATGGTTTCCACGAAGGCGCCCTCGAGCCAGGTGACGTTGGGCATCTTGCCCACCATGGCGCCTCCGCACTCCGCTTTGCCGCCCTTCACAACCTTCGGCTTGACATTAAAGGTCTTTAGCCATAAGCCGAAGTGGGGCTGGATGCAGAGGAAGGCCTCGCACACGACGATAAATGCCGAGATGTTGAGGATAAAGTTCGGGGCCAGATCATGGAAATCCAGGCCATAGTAGAACATGAGCCCCCGGACAAAGGGGTGGAGTGGGAAGCCCAGTCCACGGAGGAAATAAGGAAGGAATACCACCCTCTCATGGGGTCCAGGGGTGGGGATGAGCTGCCCCTCGTCGGGAGCCAGTGCGCGATATCGCTGGACAAATATCCGGCTTTGCGCAGCTTTTTGATGTGCCCCTCCGTAATGGAGGAGGCCATCCACTTGAGTCCCGCTCCGGACATGGTTGGAAAAGGTTGAGGTGAGATATGCGGACTTGGGCGCTGGAGCTCGAGTGCGCGGGGATGGATAAGCTAAGGAGGAAGAAGGCGTAGGTAAAAAACGTGGATCCTTATCCCTTTATATATGGGCGGACGAAACTGCACGCCCCCACCAGCCCGGTAAAACTCGCTTATCTCCCAAGCGCCGCAATCAATGGCGCGGTTGGGTTACCCACATCCGTATTGATGAGAATCCCGGCATAAGGGGACACGATCTCTACTTCGACAAGACGTGCCAAGGAAACCGCTTCGCTAAACGCGCTGAGGTGGAATAAGAAAAACGATTCGAGTAAAGGCTTGTGTGACACCACAAAATTTTTAAACTTGTTTTGTTAACTAAAACTTTGCCAGGAAATTAAAACTTTTATTTTCTGGACTCACTTTTGATTTTTGAAACATTTCCTTTCTTATTATCATGGAGTTTTTACCTCAAGTGAAATACTTCCCAAATTTATTGGACTTTCTTCCCTCTCAAAACTTTTTCCCCTTGGCAAGGATTTTATTTTGGTATCTTCATCAACACTAGTGTTTGGTTATTAAAAACCTTTCTTCTGTTTGTCCCCTTCTCAAATTTAATTTTTGGGATTTATTTTCTTTAAGAGAAAACCCTAGGAGTTTCGGCACTTATCTTATATTGAAACCACCCATGATTTTACCATGCCTCATATGGTAAAACCTCCCAAAAACCCTCCTTCCACTTTGGGGCAATCCATATATTCTGTCCCAACAAGTCCAACTCATTTATTTCATTTATTCCATTATTTTGAACCTAGGTGATTTGCAAAGCAAGTACCTAATTTCCTTTGAGTTTTGATCTCAAATCAACTCCTCTGGATAGTCCTTAGCACCCACAACCTAGAACCATCTTGATCCACTCTTCCTCTTTTCAAAATTTTCAAGTTTCAGCCTCTGCAAGTTTGGACCAGATTTGTCAGATTTGGTAAAATTCATATCTCCTCTTCTCCAAAAATTCCACCAAAATTCAGGCAGCCCCCAGATGCAATGAGAGGCCACCCCACCAAAGATCATCTCAAGGAGAGCCTCCCACATACCAGAATCATTCTGTCGAACACCTGGCCAGCACTGTTACTATGCACTTTCAGAGAAATTTAGAGTTTCAGTAGATTCAGTGTCGTTTCTTCGTCAGTGTTCAGTCACATGTCAACTGTGCACCTGGCGCGTTGCGCACGGCCCATCCTCCCTGTCCAGAGCGCCGCACGCGCACTTGGCTAGTTCCTGGCGTCGGTGGCACCCTGGCCCGCCTGCGCCGGCATTTTCCGCGGCGGCCGAATCTCCCGTGGCGACCAACAGGAGACACCCTGCGGCACAACGCTGTTCGGCACCGCCCAAGCCACCTGGGAGCTCCGCGTGGCCGTCTCCCTTGCTAGCGCACGCATGCAGCACCGTCGCTGTGGCCTGGCATGCGCAGGGCGCACTCCCTGCCGCCGACAGGCCGCACGGCCGTTCCGTTGGGGACAGGCCGTAACCGCCCCTGCCTTGCGGAGTTATGCACCGGATGGAATCATTAACCCGTCTAGTCGATGCTCAAACTCCTAAACCGACTGTCCAGCCACAGCACCGCCGTAATCGCTCGCCGGACTTATCCTGTTCACGGCAACCGCCTCGGGCTGGCTATATATAGTGCCTCTGAGCTCGCTCTCGCCCACGCACACTTCCACCACCTCACCAGACCCCGCCCAGCCACTGGAAGAGCCTCGAGGGGCCCTTCTTCCTCAACTCCGGCTACCTCCGTCCGCCTCAGGCTCCGGCAGCGTTCTCGCTGTGAGAGCTCCTCCACCGCCCTAGATTTGCCCGTAGCCTCATGGCACCTCTAGAAGGCTAACCCCCACGCCAATTTGACCCCAGCAGCTCTCTCCGACGATACCCATGACTTCCCGAGCCGCCGTCCGCCGGAGCAAGGGCTGCTGTCGACGTGGTGCTCGCCGGCGACCACCACCACCACCCATCGACGTGAAAGGATACACTGAACACGGAGGTACTCCCTGATCCCCCTGCCTCGCCGTGGATCGCCGCCAGCGACCTCCGCAACTCTCGGGCGCCCACGAGCTCTGTCTCCCCCATTTGAATTTTCAAACCTGACGGGTGGGACCCGCCTGTCAGCCTCTCTTTTTCTTTTAAACGAACCATTTTCTGAAAGCGTATTCTGGCAAATGCGCTTTCTAAGCTGAATCGTTTTCTGCACTTTTTTGTTCTGCCCCCTGAGAGTTTTCTGTTTCATTACAGAAAGGTCCCTGGATTAAAACCCTTATAACTTTTAAACAGAGAAGGATTTTTGATTGATTCTTTTTCTGTTCTCTTTAAAATTTTGTCTAATTTATTTTCAGATTTATTTCAAAAAATTTCAGACAACTTTTTGGTATTGTTTTTGAAACTATATATTGATTCAAAAATATTTTTAAATAGGATTTTGGAGAGAGGAGAAAGCCTTCAAAGGTTTTGGAGTGCACCCTGCCTCCCCACAACTTGAAGGCAAGCATTCTGAACCCTGGCATAATATTTTTGGTGTGTTCGTTGACACGTTTATAACACCACCTCATTTCGAAGGACTTGTTATTTCATGTGATATGATCATTTGCATGGATGCATATTAGTGATTTCCATGTTGTTGGAAATGAGTATACTTGTGATGGTAATCATCCTCATGTACCTTGCATGCATACCGGAAAGGAATCCGGGAAAGCCTCTGCCTTGGGTAGGCGTGAGCTTGTCGCCGGTCTCCGTCGGGACGGTTATGTCCGGTATGGCATAGTAAGGTATAATGAGTGTTGATTGTGATGGTTGAAATACAATTGTTATTCATGTCATGCAGGGAAATTATAAACCTCCTGAGTTGACCATAGATCGAGTCTTGTTCCAGTAACCCCCATACTTGTCTCGTACTACCACTTGTCCCTACCGCAGGTAGGGTACGATTCAGTAAGTCGTCAATCCCTTTCTAGCACACACCGTACAGAGAGGCCATGGTGGAAGATATCGGTTGTAGCCGGTAGGCAGGCCACCTGGTCCGGGGGCATGGGTGTTTCCGGTTGGTACCGAGAGGGGAGGCCACACCTTAGAGCGCGCGATATAAATTTGATCCCATGCTACGCGAGGTTGTAGCCTCCCCACTTAGAGTTTTGCTTGATAGGTGTCGTGGGTGATTCCAGACACCGGTGAGTTAAGCTGGTGTGTGCAAGTCAGGTGTGTTTTCAACTAAAAGGCCATAGACAGAATTAGTCCCGATGGACTAATGGAATCCGTTGCTTGTGGGTAAAGAGTACACCCTCTGCAGAGATTAAATCTATTCGAATAGCCGTGTCCATGGTTAAGGACTACAGTTTGGGATGGGTCAAGTGTCGGTCTTCGGAGGAGAAATTGTTAAACCAGAACTTGGATTGTGACTTGTGACTTATGATGATTATGATTATTATTATTATGGACTAACCCACTATATCATTGAGTATCCCTGGGATGGTTCTACCTCCTGGATATTCATTGTGATTATTTATTTTATAATCCCTTTATGTGGTGTCGCTGAGACACCCGACTGTGGCATTGCTTGTTATTGTTTACTTTATAAGCCATTTATGTGGCGTCGCACAGACGCCCGACTGTGGCATTGCTTGTTATTATTTACTTTATAAGCCCTTTATGTGGCGTCGCACAGACGCCCGACTGTGGCTTTGCTTGTTATTATTTACCTTATAAGCCCTTTATGTGGTGTCGCTGAGACGCCCGACTGTGGCATTGCTTGTTATTATTTACTTTATAAGCCCTTTATGTGGCGTCGCACAGACGCCCGACTGTGGCATGCTTGTTATTATTTACTTTATAAGCCCTTTATGTGGTGTCGCTGAGACGCCCGACTGTGGCATTGCTTGTTATTTATTTACCTTACAAGCCCTTTATGTGGTGTCGCCCAGACGCCCGACTGCGGCATTTTATTTTCCATTCCCTTATTGCTTATTCATGTTGCATATAAATACCCTGCTTGCATGCACAAAAGATTTTATTTATGACTGACGATGTGATCATAGAATATTTCAGCGCATGATTATCAATTATATTATACCCGCGTTCATAATGTTTGCGAGTACATTCAAAGTTCTCACTGGCTTGTCCCTGGCTATTGTCTTGGCCAGATTTCTTGCACGGAGAGGAGCGACGCAATGACAGCCTTGGAACCTAAGCAACAGTGATAGCAGCCTCGTGAAGATAGGAGTTAACCCGGTCAGCTATTCCTGTTGGGAAATGGAGTCCCATAGACACTGATGAACCACAAACCGCTTCTGCCCTCAACCACTAAAAACCATTTGTTGTACTCATAGGCCAGAATGGTCTTGTACTACTTATTTTGTATCTTGCTTGGATTTTTTGTATCAAGTTAATACCTCATCAGCTAATAGTAATCCTGGGGCTGATGAGCACGACGATCTTTTCTGGAAATTGATACCCGGAAAAAACCGATCGTGACAGACTTGGTATCAGAGCCAGGCTGACCATTGGCAAATCCTATCTTAGCCAGGTCAATAAACTTAGGCAAACCAACCCACCAGACCATTAACCAAAACCCCAGCCAAGCTTCTCGTGCAAGATAGCCACACAGTGACCCCGACACTTTTGGCAGTCAGTGCCCAACCTATCAACCTAGCATGTCGATCATGCACCAGTGACCAGCACCCAAGGTGTCTCATTCGCAAGCGTGCGAAGGAAGACTCCATTCCCTTTTACTATAAAAAGGGCACGCTAGCCCCAAACCAGCACAGCACAGCCTCTACCCCAAACCGAGCCACAATGCCTGGTCCTGTCGTGCACAACGAGACCACATCAACCAACCTTGGAGGCTTTGTGACCATACTCGCAAACCTCACCCGTCGTGCCTATGCGTTAGAAGAGCCACCAGAATATGTTGTGTACCAAGGACCAATGAGCGGTGAGGACCGTCAATTCTGGGCCACTGTACACATCTACGGTAGTGGTCTGGCGCCCGAACGCCCCTACAGGTTCACCGGAAGGAGAACTTCCTTTGAGCCACAAGCCGTCCAGCTAGCGGCGCGAGAGGCTATAGTTCAACTCCGGCACTTGTCGCCCAGAGTTAACTGTCGCTCGTTCCACTACTACGCCAGACGTGAAGGGTATGGTAGACCACCCCAAGTTGCCAACGGAGATCACGAGACGGATCCTGCATTGCTGCACCTAGTGCGCTATGTAGGTGCACTAGAGGAACTGTTCGATCAAATCACCATTGATCTGATCGCTGCTCATGGAGAGCTGGTTCGTCGAGCCCCGGTGAGAGAAGAAAACGAGCCCGACGCCGACAACCCAGTCGTACTGTTCGGACACCCGATCGAGACCCTGAGGTCAGCCCCATCCGTCAACCAAGGTGCTTTGATGACCCCAGAAGTACTTCGTCGTCTTTTGGGAGCACACTCCAACGGGATTGTGGCCAACAATCCTCGCGATGGTCATCATCGCTACCCCAAACCTGCAGCCCCTCAACCCTCTCCAGCTAATTCCGACGGTGAGACCCATGGAGAAGCCTCGACATCCACAAGGCACGCCCTCTTGGATGTAAACGAGGTAGACTAAGTCACTCAAGTAGTGTCGAGTCCCAGTGCATCCTCGCTTTGTAATCGTGTGACCTTGTAAATAAACGCAGCCTGTCATTGTGCCTCTGTTTTAAATAGTAGCCTTGCATGGATATATTAGCACACAGTATGATTTTTCTATCCCAGGCACAGCTACCAAAACCACCTCGACAACCCCCACAGTGATACGTCACTTTGGTGAGATGTGTATCTGTGGCTTTGACCCTGACCCTTGGAGCGGAACTGACAAAATTCTTTACCTTTCACCACGGTAAATTAATCCAGCTCCGGTGCTATAAAAGGCCACCGCGTGACCATGCCAAGCACCCCTCACCTTGTGCACCACCCTCACAACCATTTCTTGCCATGCCGAGCCCTAGTATTTATCTGAGAACTCCAGATGCAACCCCAGGTAGTTTTGTCAAAATATTGTGGGATTTTACCTGCAGTACCATGGGCACTACCCAGCCACCCCAGTACGAGTTTTTCAAATCGAGAATCACCCCTTCCACCTCGAGATACTGGGCAGCAGTGCACATCCCTCCCGTTAACTCAAACCAAGACCAAACGGAGGTCTCCTTAGTGGGGAAATCTATGCCAACCCCACATATGGCCATAGAAGCTGCTGCGTACGAAGCGCTTGCTCGCCTTCGATTCGCGGTACCCTATGCCAGCGAACGAGGGTATTATTACTTTCCGAGCCATGCAGCACCCGGAGGAATAACATCTTTTCCCGGTGGACGAATTGAGAGAGACCCAGTCCTGGCCAACCTTGTCCAGTACGGCATCGCTCAAGAGTGTTTAACCCAGCACGTGATGGGTTATCTCTAGAGTCTCGCGGATTTAAATCCTCAGATCGCCATCGGCAGATCACTGAGGCCCGACTAGGAGAGACACATTCATCATCTGGTCAATCCACTTTCCCCGATAGAAGAGGAGTGTATCCCAGTGCCAGAGACATTTTCTCAAGACCCCGTCCAGTTACCGTTTTCAATTTAGACGTCACTGCTGTATTTATTATCGCAACTTTTATTTATGTGTTGTAACGTAAGCGTGGTACCCCGAGTTTGCGCGGCAAGTAAATCATTTAGTTTCTATTAATGTGAGTAGCTCTGTTGCGGATTGACTCTAATGTATTACTGTTTTCTCTCGCGAAAAATCCTGGAGTGAGATTTTTCTTCCCTGAATTGCTGCATCATACATATTCTCACGACATGGATTATTTTTTATTTCCCGCAACACCCCGGCAGCAGACTCACAACCATAATCATTCGAGCACATGCATTGCTTGCAAAACCTTGCAACAGTGTTGCATCTAACTGAGCACCTCCCGACAACAGTCAGCGCCTGACACACCCCACCTACTCCTCGTGATCACCACCACCGCGGAGAGCCAACACCCGAGCAGCAGCATCGCGACGATCATCGAGGATCATCGCGCACATGAGCATGGAGAGCCCCAGCACCGCTGCCAGCCCTCCGCACAACAGGATCACGTACCAGTCCGGCACCACCGCCGCCATTAGAGCCTCGCCTCGAGCTTCGGCAAACGAAAATAGAGGAAAAGGAGGAGGAGAAGCGAGGCCAGGTGTGAGAAGAAGAGAAGAACACCTCGGCCGTTTTATAGCTCGAGCTCGGTGTACGGTGGGCAAGGTCCACCAGCACCGCTCGTCGCCCGATCGCTGGTGTTCGGAGGCGAATCCTCGAGCAGTGCCGACAGCGCACTGGCCCGCGAGGTGAGTGCACGCTGCACCGGCAGCTAGCACGCCGCGCACTACCACGGTATGGCCTGGATGCCCTACGCGCTAGGCGTCGCCGGTGAGAAAGCGCGGGAAAGCACTCGGGAGAGAGGAAGAAGAAAGAGCCAGAGGAAGAAGAAGAGGCCGACAGTGGGCCCCGGATCCACCTGTCAGCCAGAGAGAGCACTGTGCTCTCGGGTACGACCAGCGTATTATTAAATTTAGAATTTATTCTAAATTTATATCCAGTGTAGAAATCCCTCGTTTTCTTCCCAAAACCGTAGATTTTTCCATGCAGCGCCAGTTCCCCACACTGTATTTTTGCACCACTTATTGCCCTCTCACTGTAGCCATTTTTGTTTCAATGCATTTTTTTTAAAACAGCTTTTAGCAAATCTCGAGGACGAGATTTTTCTTAAGGGGGGTAGTGTTGTGACACCCCAAAATTTTTAACCTTGTTTTGTTAACTAAAACTTTGCCAGGAAATTAAAACTTTTATTTTCTAGACTCACTTTTGATTTTTGAAACATTTCCTTTCTTATTGTCATGGAGTTTTTACCTCAAGTGAAATACTTCCCAAATTTATTGGACTTTCTTCCCTCTCCAAACTTTTTCCCCTTGGCAAGGATTTTATTTTGGTATCTTCATCAACACTGGTGTTTGGTTATTAAAAACCTTTCTTCTGTTTGTCCCCTTCTCAAATCAGGATTTATTTTCTTTAAGAGAAAACCCTAGGAGTTTTGGGACTTATCTTATATTGAAACCACCCATGATTTTACCATGCCTCATATGGTAAAACCTCCCAAAACCCTCCTTCCACTTTGGGGCAATCCATATATTCTGTCCCAACAAGTCCAACTCATTCTTGGATTTTATTTCATTTATTTCTTTGCCCAAAACAATTCTGTCCATTATTTTGAACCTAGGTGATTTGCAAAGCAAGTACCTAAATTCCTTTGAGTTTTGATCTCAAATCAACTCCTCTGGATAGTCCTTAGCACCCACAACCTAGAACCATCTAGATCCACTCTTCCTCTTTTCAAAATTTTCAAGTTTCAGCCTCTGCAAGTTTGGACCAGATTTGTCAGATTTGGTAAAATTCATATCTCCTCTTCTCCAAAAAATCCACCAAAATTCAGGCAGCCCCCAGATGCAATGAGAGGCCACCCCACCAAAGATCAGCTCAAGGAGAGCCTCCCACATACCAGAATCATTCTGTCGAACACCTGGCCAGCACAGTTACTATGCACTTTCAGAGAAATTCAGAGTTTCAGTAGATTCAGTGTTGTTTCTTCGTCAGTGTTCAGTCACATGTCAGCTGTGCACCTGGCGCGTTGTGCACGGCCCATCCTCCCTGTCCAGAGCGCCGCACGCGCACTTGGCTGGTTCCTGGCATCGGTGGCACCCTAGCCCGCCTGCGCCGGCGTTTTCCGCGGCGGCCGAATCTCCCGTGGCGACCAACAGGAGACACCCTGCGGCACAACGCCGTTCGGCACCGCCCAAGCCACCTGGGAGCTCCGCGTGGCCGTCTCCCTTGCCAGCGCACGCATGCAGCACCGTCGCTGTGGCCTGGCACGCGCAAGGCGCGCTCCCTGCCGCCGACGGGCCGCACGGCCGTTCCGTTGGGGACAGGCCGTAACCGCCCCTGCCTTGCGGAGTTATGCACCGGATGGAATCATTAACCCATCTAGTCGATGCTCAAACTCCTAAACCGACTGTCCAGCCACAGCACCGCCATAATCGCTCGCCGGACTTATCCCGTTCACAGCAACCGCCTCGGGCCGGCTATATATAGCGCCTCCGAGCTCGCTCTCGCCCCCGCACACTTCCACCACCTCACCAGACCCCGCCCAGCCACTGGAAGAGCCTCGAGGGGCCCTTCTTCCTCATCTGGCTACCTCCGTCCGCCTCGGGCTCCGGCAGCGTTCTCGCTAGTGAGAGCTCCTCCACCGCCCTAGATTTGCCCGTAGCCTCATGGAACCTCTAGAAGGCTAACCCCCATGCCAATTTGACCCCAGCAGCTCTCTCCGACGAGGCCCACGATTTCTCGAGCCGCCGTCCGCCGGAGCAAGGGCCGCCGTCGACGTAGTGCTCGCCGGCGACCACCACCACCACCCACCGACGCGGAAGGATACACTAAACACGGAGGTACTCCCCGATCCCCCTGCCTCGCCGTGGATCGCTGCCGGCAACCTCCACAACTCTCGGGCGCCGACGAGCTCTGTCTCCCCCGTTTGAATTTTCAAACCTGACGGGTGGGACCCGCTTGTCAGCCTCTCTTTTTCTTTTAAACGAACCGTTTTTTGAAAGCGTACTCTGGCAAATGCGCTTTCTAAACTGAATCGTTTTCTGCACTTTTCTGTTCTGCCCCCTGAGAGTTTTCTGTTTCATTACAGAAAGGTCCCTGGATTAAAACCCTTATAACTTTTAAACAAAGAAGGATTTTTGATTGATTCTTTTTCTGTTCTCTTTAAAATTTTGTCTAATTTATTTTCAGATTTATTTCAAAAAAATTCAGACAACTTTTTGGTACTGTATTTGAAACTATATATTGATTCAAAAATATTTTTAAATAGGATTTTGGAGAGAGGAGAAAGCCTTCAAAGGTTTTGGAGTGCACCCTGCCTCCCCACAACTTGAAGGCAAGCATTCTGAACCCCGGCATAATATTTTTGGTGTGTTCGTTGACACGTTTATAACACCACCTCATTTCGAATGACTTGTTATTTCATGTGATATGATCATTTGCATGGATGCATATTAGTGATTTCCATGCTGTTGGAAATGAGTATACTTGTGATGGTAATCATCCTCATGTACCTTGCATGCATGCCGGAAAGGAATCCGGGAAAGCCTCTGCCTTGGGTAGGCGTGAGCTTGTCGCCGGTCTCCGTCGGGACGGTTATGTCCGGTATGGCATAGTAAGGTATAATGAGTGTTGATTGTGATGGTTGAAATACAATTGTTATTCATGTCATGCAGGGAAATTATAAACCTCCTGAGTCGACCATAGATCGAGTCTTGTTCCAATAACCCCCATACTTGTCTCGTACTACCACTTGTCCCTACCGCAGGTAGGGTATGGTTCAGTAAGTCGTCAACCCCTTTCTAGCACACACCATACAAAGAGGCCATGGTGGAAGATATCGGTTGTAGCCGGTTGGCAGGCCACCTGGTCCGGGGGCATGGGTGTTTTCGGTTGGGACCGAGAGGGGAGGCCACCCCTTAGAGCGCGCGATATAAATTTGATACCATGCTACGCGAGGTTGTAGCCTCCCCACTTAGAGTTTTGCTTGACAGGTGCCGTGGGTGATTCCAGACACCGGTGAGTTAAGCTGGTGTGCGCAAGTCAGGTGTGTTTTCAGCTAAAAGGCCATAGACGGAATTAGTCCTGATGGACTAATGGAATCCGTTGCTCGTGGGTAAAGAGTACACCCTCAGCAGAGAATAAATCTATTCGAATAGCCGTGTCCATGGTTAAGGACTACAGTCTGGTACGGGTCAAGTGTCGGTCTTAGTGTCGGTCTTCGGAGGAGAAATTGTTAAACCAGAACTTGGATTGTGACTTGTGACTTATGATGATTATGATTATTATTATTATGGACTAACCCATTATATCATTGAGTATCCCTGGGATGGTTCTACCTCCTGGATATTCATTGTGATTATTTATTTTATAAGCCCTTTATGTGGTGTCGCTGAGACGCCCGACTGTGGCGTTGCTTGTTATTGTTTACTTTATAATCCCTTTATGTGGCGTCGCACAGACGCCCGACTGTGGCATTGCTTGTTATTATTTACCTTATAAGCCCTTTATGTGGCATCGCACAGACGCCCGACTGTGCCATTGCTTGTTATTATTTACCTTATAAGCTCTTTATGTGGTGTCACTGAGACGCCCGACTGTGGCATTGCTTGTTATTATTTACTTTATAAGCCCTTTATGTGGCGTCGCACAGACGACCGACTGTGGCATGCTTGTTATCATTTACTTTATAGGCCTTTATGTGGTGTCGCTGAGCCGCCCGACTGTGGCATTGCTTGTTATTTGTTTACCTTACAAGCCCTTTATGTGGTGTCGCCCAGACGCCCAACTGCGGCATTTTATTTTCCATTCCCTTATTGCTTATTCATGTTGCATATAAATACCCTGCTTGCATGCACAAAAGATTTTATTTATGACTGACGATGTGATCATAGAATATTTCAGCGCATGATTATCAATTATATTATACCCGCGTTCATAATGTTTGCGAGTACATTCAAAGTACTCACTGGCTTGTCCCTGGCTATTGTCTTGGCCAGATTTCTTGCACGGAGAGGAGTGACGCGATGACAGCCCCGGAACCTAAGCAACGGTGATAGCAGCCTCGTGAAGATAGGAGTTAACCTGATCAGCTGTTCCTGTTGGGAAATGAAGTCCCATAGACACTGATGAACCACAAACCGTTTCCGCCCTCAACCACTAGAAACCATTTGTTGTACTCACAGGCCAGAATGGTCTTGTACTACTTATTTTGTATCTTGCGTGGATTTTTTGTATCAAATTGATACCTCATCAGCTAACAGTAATCCTGGGGCTAATGAGCACGACGGTCTTTTCTGGAAATTGATACCCGGAAAAAACCGGTCGTGACAGCTTGGCCGTGGTGTGACATCACGCCACAAAATACGTCAGCAGATTGAACCTATGTGTATATTATTCTCTCTACGGTGGTACGTGGAATTTATTTTGCAGAGCCGGACACTATCCTGGTGTTCACAAATCTTCTATAAATTATTCAGAGGAGGAACCCGCCTTGCAATGCCGAAGACAATATGCGCGCCGGACTCGTCGTCATTGAAGCCTGGTTCAGGGGCTACTGAGGGAGTCCTGGACTAGGGGGTGTCCGGATAGCCGAACTATCATCATTGGTCGGACTCCAAGACTATGAAGATACAAGATTGAAGACTTCGTCCCGTGTCCGGATGGGACTTTCCTTGGCGTGGAAGGCAAGCTTGGCAATACGGATATGTAGATCTCCTACCATTGTAACCGACTCTGTGTAACCCTAGCCCTCTCCGGTGTCTATATAAACCAGAGGGTTTTAGTCCGTAGGACGAACAACAATCATACCATAGGCTAGCTTCTAGGGTTTAGCCTCCTTGATCTCGTGGTAGATCTACTCTTGTACTACCCATATCATCAATATCAATCAACCAGGAGTAGGGTTTTACCTCCATCGAGAGGGCCCGAACCTGGGTAAAAACATCATGTCCCTTGTCTCCTATTACCATCCGCCTAGACGCACAGCTCAGGACCCCCTACCCGAGATCCGCTGGTTTTGACACCGACAACGACCTTGAGGGCAGCACCACCGCCCTAAAGGCGAAGCTGGAATCTGCAGAACAGCGTGAGAATGCCGCCAAGGAGGCTCTGGCTTCTTCCAAATCCGCCTTGGCCTCTGCCCGCAAGTTATCCTCCCTTCAGCAGCAAGTCAAGGACACCGCATCCCTTGCGAAAAGGGCTGCGAATGAAGCGAACCGTCGCCTGACGCTACAACGTGAGCACGGCTCGATGCTCTAGGATCTCCGAGCTAGAGCTAATCGCGCCTTGGGCACTATCTGCGATTAGAGCGCTCCTCATCTACACGAGAACGACTACGCCAGCCACCTCAACTTATTCATCGATATTGTGACCCGCTCGGAGGATCAAGCCACGAAGTGTAACGCCCTGAGACCGACGCTCCAGACGCCTTCCATGTTCTTCGTGATTGATGTGTGTTTTATTCGCTTGTTGCATCTCATCATTGCATCATCCACATTGCATCGGCACTTTGTTGTCGTCATTTTTCAAAACTTGCATCCGTTCGTAGTTGCCATGTTCCCCCTTGCATCATTGACCGTTTCAAGACCAACCGGGTTTTTCGAGTCCCTCTTGTCTGGCCGCTTAATCTCTTTGCTCAATGCACAGACCCCTCGCGCGTGTCCGAGACTTCCCCAAACCCGAACCGGACTGTCGTCACCGTTGGGTCCGGATCATCCCCAAACATCTATAAAACATCTCCGTTTTCTTATTTGGACTCCCTACCTATTTCTTCTCGACCGCCCGATTACGGTCGGAGGAATAGATTAACCCCTAACCTAATCCCACCTTACCTATATAATCAGACCGAACCCTAATTTCTAGGGAGCTGTCCCATCCATCCTCCTGCCACCGCCACCTACCTACTCTCCCTCGGGATCCATCCCCTCCTCGATTTCACAATCCAGCCATCCACCTGCCCAAATCCCCTCGCAGCCAGCCCCGAAGCTTCCCTCGATCTTGCCGCCTCCTTGCTCGCGAGAGCAAAGGCTCGATCCCGAGCAGCACCAGCGCCTGGATCCCCGCCTTCTCGCGCCCGACCGTCCAGGAAGCAGCAGTGCCGCTCAACATCGTCACCAGGCCGCGACAGTGCATCTCCGGCCTCGTCCCCAACCCCAAGCCCTCCTCCTCGCTTGATCCCTCGCGCCCGAGGAATTAGTGTGCCTCGAGCCCCCTCGCTGGAGCACGGGACCTCCTCTGCCGCCGGTGAGATGCCCTGCTGCTGCCCCTCCATTTTTCCCTACTCCGCCCGTGCCTCACCTCTCCCTCTCGACCTCTTGATGCAGCGCCATGGATGGCTGCAGTCCGAGCTCGCGCCCGACCTCCTGGAGCCCTCCCGAGGCCCGAGGCCCGAGCTCCTCCAACCTCGCGACCTCGCTGCCGCTCCGGTAGGCCTCGCCCTTGCCTCGCGCTCCTCTTCTTCCCTGTTTTTTCATTGCGCCGCTGTTAAACCGCCTCTCGCCGCTGGTTGTCACCGCAGGGAGCTCCGACGCCTTGAAGCTGCAGTGTCGCCGTTGAGTCGCCATGGCATCGAACTCAACCTCCTCCGCGCCAAGTTCCTGGAGCCGCCGTGCGTCCTCTCCTTCCCGTCCCCTGCCCGGATCCTCTGCCTCCGCGCCGTCCCTGACCACCAAATCACCAGCACCATCGCAGTCCCGCGCCTCTGCTTCCCCCTTCATCCCCTGCTTCGTCTGGACAACGCCTCGTCCCGCTCCTCGCTCGCGTTGACCGATCCACTGGCGTGCGCTAGCCCAGCGAGTCCCCCTGCAGCCCAGCACCACCAACCGGGCCTTGGCCCAGGGTGAGCAGCCCACGCCCCCTCTCCTGTGCACTTTTGGGCCGACCAGATTTGGCCCTATCCATGTTTTTTCTCCGCGGAACGATTTACCTATTAATCAAGAGTTACCAGTTTTGAAGAAAACCCCTCCATGTTCATGCATATAATAACTCATGAACCGTGCATCATATTAAAATATTTTATATATGTAAAATGCTTAGAATTTCATCTAGCTTCATAATATGCCACTTTCATCCATGTTTAAAATGTTTAACTTGCTGTTTGTTTAAATTTTCTTAAATGCCATGTTAAAATGATTTATTTCATAACTAAATAACCGTAGCTCGGTTTTAAATAAACTTTATATGTAAATGGGGTGGAAAAATGCATAGTTTAACTTGGTGCACTTTGTTATACTATTTAACAACATTAAAATATGTTTTAGGGCAGATCAGTAGCTAATTCAAAATATGGACATGAGGATTTTCCGGAATTGTTGTTTGTTGTTTCCGGCCTCATTTAAACTTGCCTAAATAGTTGGTTTAATTATGCTTCACCTCTTGCCATGTTTAATTACATTTAATATTGTTGGGTACATAAATGAGAGCAAACTAAATAACTTGAATGTGGTGTTTCATCAATATGTAACTCGTTGCATATTGAGCTCCACTTAACTTGAAGTATTGCTTGTTGCACTTTGCCATGCCATGCCTCATTAAACCGGACATGCATCATACTTGATTGTGCATCATGCCATGATTATTCTTGTGTGTTTACCATGTTGTTTGTTTCTTTTCGGTGTTGCTTCTTAGTTCCGGTAATGTTGCGATTGTGAGGATTCGTTCGACTACTCCCGTTCGTCTTCTTCTTGGACTCGTTCTTCTTCCTTGCGGGATTTCAGGCAAGATGACCGTCACCTTGGATCTCATTACTATCATTGCTATGATAGTTGCTTCGTTCTATCGCTATGCTGTGCTACCTATCACTTGTTCTTCAAGCCTCCCAAATTTCCATGTCAGCCTCTAACCTTTTCACCCTTCCTAGCAAACCATTGCTTGGCTATGTTACCGCTTTTGCTCAGCCCCTCTTATAGCGTTGTTAGTTGCAGGTGAAGTTGAAGATTGCTCCATGATGGACAGGATTATGTTGGGATATCACAATATCTCTTATTTAACTAATGCATCTATATACTTGGTAAAGGGTGGAAGGCTCGGCCTTATGCCTCGTGTTTTGTTTCACCCTTGCCGCCCTATTTTCCGTCATACCGGTGTTATGTTCCCAGATTTTGCATTCCTTACACGGTTGGGTGATTTATGGGACCCCCTTGACAGTTTTCTTTGAATAAAACTCCTCCAGCAAGGCCCAACCTTGGTTTTACCATTTGCTTCACCACCACCTATACCTTTCCCTTGGGTCGGCCAACCCGAGGGTCATCTTTATTTTAGCCCCCCCCCCCCCCCCACCGGGGCCAGTGCTTCTCTAAGTTCTAGTCCGAACCGAGCGATGTCCGGCGCCCCATGGGCAACCAGGTTCTATGCCAACCCGATGTCTGGCTCATCCGGTGTGCCCTGAGAACGAGATATGTGCAGCTCCTATCAGGATTTGTTGGCACATCCGGGCGGCTTTGCTGGTCTTGTTTTACCATTGTCGAAATGTCTTGTAAATCGGGATTCTGACACTGATCGGGTCTTCCTGGGAGATGGAATATCCTTCGTTGATCGTGAGAGCTTATCATGGGCTAAGTTGGGACACCCCTGCAGGGTTTAAACTTTCGAGAGTCATGCCCGCGGTTATGTGGCAGATGGGAATTTGTTAATGTCCGGTTGTAGATAACTTGACACCAGATTCGAATTAAAATGCATCAACCGCGTGTGTAGCCGTGATGGTCTCTTTTCGGCGGAGTCCGGGAAGTGAACACGGTTTTGGGTTATGTTTGACGTAAGTAGGAGTTCAGGATCACCTCTTGATCATTGCTAGCTTCACGACCATTCCGTTTGCTTCTCTTCTCGCTCTTATTTGCGTATGTTAGCCATCATATATGCTTAGTCGTTGCTGCAACCTCACCACTTTACCCCTTCCTTTCCCATTAAGCTTTGCTAGTCTTGGTACCCATGGTAATGGGATTGCTGAGTCCTCGTGGCTCACAGATTACTACAACAACAGTTGCAGGTACAGGTTATGCGATGATCATGACGCGAGAGCGATGTTTGCTTGTTTTGGAGTTCTTCTTCTGCTTCTTCTTCGATCAGGGGATAGGTTCCAGGTCGGCAGCCTGGGCTAGCAGGGTGGATGTCGTTTGAGTTTCTGTTTGTGTTTCATTCGTAGTCGGATGATGCTCTTATGTATTGTGATGTTGTATTCATGTGGCATTGTATGCCTTTTGTATGTATCCCCATCTATTATGTAATGTTGATGTAATGATATCCACCTTGCAAAAAGCATATCAATATGCGGTTCTATCCTTGGTGGGACCTTCGAGTCTCTTTAGGATAGTATCGCATATTGGGCGTGACAAGTTGGTATCAGAGCCTCGACCGACCATAGGAGCCCCCTTGATTGTTGGTCGTTGTTGAGTCTAGAAGAAAACTATTTTGAGTCTTAGGATTATATATATATCGGAGAGTAGGATTCTTTTTACTCGTCAGTCCCTTCGTCGCTCTGGTGAGGTCTCCTGACGTAGATGTTTTGACTTTCCTCTTCTCAAATTTCACTAAAAAAATTTAGGATCACCCGGGTATCTTGGAATCGTTCCGATAGTCTTGTGACGAGAACATTGTTCTTGGTGCCTCCTGACATTTAGGGGTTGTGGTAGTGTCCCGGGGAGTTGAGCTCCGAGGTGTTGTCGTCACAATTTTATCGTTGCAGTTCTGGAATACCTAAGTTTTGTCGACATCGAATATCTCTTTTATGCAGTTGTTGGTGAGATAACCTCGACGCCACCTAGTACTGGGGAGTTCGGGAGTATTGCCATAGCTCGTATAACGGACGCTTTTCGAAGGTTGAGGTACACGATTTCCGGAGTTTTCTTGGTTATGTGTTGACAGATGGATACAGCTGGATGTAGGGATTGTTAGTTTGGGTGAGATATATTGCTTCCCCTGTGTCCCCAACACCAGATTGCATAACCAGAAAGTTTCAGGAGTTTATAGGTGGGAATTCAAGTAGCTCCTAGAATATCTTTCCGACAGATGCATGATATGGGATTGGGTAAATCTCTATCATATGTATTTGTTCCGGCTTATTCTGCAAGCCAATCCTTTGTTTTGTTTTGAGTTGTGGTATTTGAGTTGCTTCAATGTCCAGTGTTGATTCCATACCTTTTCTAAACGGTGTTCTCATATTTCTATGGGAGTACTAATCCTTCTTGATCACTGAGGTTGTCATGTCAACTCTTTTCCAACCGGTGTGCTTCTCTTCAAGTGGATCTGATCATTTCAACATTTTTGAGATCAATTCTAAGATTTTCTCAACGGTGTTTGTTTCAACCGTCCCAAGTTGCCTTTGTTTTCCCGCCCTCCCACCCTTTTCTTCAAGGACTCAGATTTCTTAATCATGTATCCTTTCATTTGTGGGAAGTCTCTTCATTCTTTTCTTTCAGTGTTCTTATCCGGTGATTTCCCATGAAGATGCTCAACAGTTTCAAGTCATCATCCTTCATTGTTGTTTCTTCTCCGGTGGATCCAATTCAAGCTTTCGATACTCATTATATTCATTTCCTCATTTCTAATGCTTTCTCATGCCGTTGCACCTCTTAATCATTCACTTCTTCCTATCTATTTGTTCTGGAGTGCTAAAGATATCTCACAAGATTTGTGTTTCCATTCTCAATCTGTTCAAGATATTTCGAGGTTGTTATCTCATTCAAGCCATTTAATTCAACCGGTGCAATCCCCCCTTTCAATCAATCGTTCAATGGTGTTTCCTTTTGAGTGGGCCCTAACCCACAGGTCTTTTCCCAGGATCTTACCAGACTCTTCTAACTTTTCCAGAGTTGTTCTCAATTTCATTGCAAAGTTTGACGTAAGAATGAATCTCATCAGTCAGTTGTTTTCCAAGATTGATTTCAAATTATTATTCATTGTTGGCTCAACCTCTTTGTTTTTTATTCTCCCGGAGTATCTCAACAATTCATGGTGGTGGTTCTCATCTTCATTCTCAACATTTGAAGACCGAACAAGGATTTCTCTTATATCTTGCTCCATTCTCTTCAAGATTCATGGTTCTAGCTTCATGCCATCCTCATAATTGTTTTTGATTGTGACAATTCTTTTCTTACCATCCGGAGCATTTCATAAGTTGTTTCCATTTCTTTCCTCTGAAGGCCATCGTGCCAGAATTCTGCATTCTCAGCATGTAGCTATCGTTCTCCAAATCTTATCGGTGAATCGTTCAAATATCCTCTAATCAGTTCATGATCTATTCGTTCTCTTGTATCTAAATCCCCTCAAGTATCTTCATTCATTTTCCAATTCTTCCCGGTGAATTGTGCCTTTGCTACTTTCATTTTCAATTCTTACGGTGGTTCGTTCGAGATTCCTCTTCCTTTGCTATCGTATCATTTCATTCATTGTTTCCAATCCCACCGGTGGTTCCATCAATACCTTCTCAAGTTCGCGCTATAGCTCTTTTAATCCTTTCTACGGGAATAAGTAGTATCCCAAATCCATTGCTTGTCATCAATTTAATTTGATGAAGGATAAGCATACAATAAATCTTATTCTTATTTCCTTGAGGTGATTCAATTCTTTCCTTCCGAAGATTGTTCATGATGAAGTAATTCTCGGTTCTAGTGTTTCATCTTTTCTTTTCCGGAGTTCCAAGTTTTCCGCATTATCTTGTCGCGAAGATCCATCTAAATCATTTCAAGGCTTGAATCCTATTCTTTTCATCCTTTTGTTTGCTGGAGGCTCTACATGGTGGTTCGTCAAGGATTCCTTTCATTCTTCAATTGTCTTCAAGTTTTTCTATCGGAGTCATGATCCGCCAAGCTACACTCTAAAATAAACATGGTGCTAAACACATGTTTTGTTTTGTGGAGTTCAAGCATTCTTCATCTTGCATCCAAAGTGCAATCCTTTCTACCTTATCTTTTGAGGTGATGTTATGTCACTCTTGCCAATTTCCTTCATGTTTCATGATTCATATTGTTGTCAAGAATGAGGTATTTTAAATCCATCAATCCCTTTGTTGGAGTTATCTTGTGTCATATTTCACCTAAAGCCTTCCCTAAGGAATGTTGCCATTTGTGGTGCGTATCTATGATCCAATTTTCTCCTTCTCATCTCGGTGAAGAAGTTTTTCATCTTTTTGTGCTCTCAATTAAATCAATGGTTTCCATTAGTGCCCGGTTGTCACCTCATAATTTCGAGAAGTTTTCCATAAGCCCGCTACAAGCTTATTCGTTTTGTTGTTGGTTTTCCAACAATTCTGTTCTAACCATCTTGGAAGGGTGCTTTCCAAGCTCATTTGTGGCACAAGTTGGCATTTTCTTCTCCATTCTGTTATTCCAATGATCTATCTTCTATTCTTTCTTCCGAAGGCATTGTGATGTTGCTCTTTTCATTCATCATCTTGAATTGTGAGGATCATGTTCTTTTCGTGCTTATCCATTTAACCGGAGTGTTGTGTCATCTCTTCAAGTGCTTTTCATCTTATCAAGTTTTCCTTCTTCTTTCACTCGGAGTGCTGCCCAAATTATATCAATCTTATTCCTTCTCTATCTAGTTTTAACCGGAGTGGTTTCAATATCTATCTTATCACTAAACCTCTTGGTTCTCGTCGTATCCCTTTTTCCTCTTTTCTAACAGAGTGTTTTCAACTTTGTTCATCTTCGTTGTTTTCTTTCTTTCATTTTGCTCAACCTCTCAAGGTTCATGGTTTCACTCGTTTGTCGAAGAAGCAACTTAGTTTACCTCTTATCTTCCTCTTCCTTTTCTCTCCGATGCCATCCTAGATCTCGGGACGAGATCCTCTTGTAGTGGTGGAGTGTTGTAACGCCCCGAGACCGACGCTCTAGACGCCTTCCATGTTCTTCGTGATTGATGTGTGTTTTATTTGCTTGTTGCATCTCATCATTGCATCATCCGCATTGCATCGGCACTTCGTTGCCGTCATTTTTCAAAACTTGCATCCGTTCATAGTTGCCGTGTTCCCCCTTGCCTCGTTGACCGTTCCGAGACCAACAGGGTTTTTCGAGTCCCTCTTGTCTGGCCGCTTAATCTCTTTGCTCAATGCACACACCCCTCGCGCGTGTCCGAGACTTCCCCAAACCCGAAGCGGACTGTCGTTACCGTTGGGTCTGGATCATCCCCAAACATCTATAAAACATCTCCGTTTTCTTATTTGGACTCCCTACCTATTTCTTCTCGACCGCCCGATTACGATCGGAGGAACGGATTAACCCCTAACCTAATCCCACCTTACCTATATAATCAGACCGAACCCTAATTTCTAGGGAGCTGTCCCATCCATCCTCCTACCGCCGCCACCTACCTACTCTCCCTCGGGATCCATCCCCTCCTCGATTTCACACTCCAGCCATCCACCTGCCCAAATCCCCTTGCAGCCAGCCCCGAAGCTTCCCTCGATCTTGCCGCCTCCTTGCTCGGGAGAGCAAAGGCTCGATCCCGAGCAGCACCAGCGCCTGGATCCCCGCCTTCTCGCGCCCGACCGTCCAGGAAGCAGCAGTGCCGCTCAACATCGTCACCAGGCCGCGACAGCGCATCTCCGACCTCGTCCCCAACCCCAAGCTCTCCTCCTCGCTTGATCCCTCGCGCCCGAGGAATTAGTGTGCCTCGAGCCCCCTCGCCGGAGCACGGGACCTCCTCTGCCGCCGGTGAGATGCCCTGCTGCTGCCCCTCCATTTTTCCCTGCTCCTCCCGTGCCTCACCTCTCCCTCTCGACCTCTTGATGCAGCGCCATGGATGGCTGCAGTTCGAGCTCGCGCCCGACCTCCTGGAGCCCTCCCGAGGCCCGAGCTCCTGCAACCTCGCGACCTCGCTGCCGCTCCGGTAGGACCTCGCCCTTGCCTCGCGCTCCTCTTCTTCCCTATTTTTTCCTTGCGTCGCTGTTAACCCGCCTGTCGCCGCTGGTTGTCACCGCAGGGAGCTCTGACGCCTTGAAGCTGCAGCGATGCCGTTGAGTCGCCATGGCATCGAACTCAACCTCCTCCGTGACAAGTTCCTGGAGCCGTCGTGCGTCCTCTCCTTCCCGTCCCCTGCCCGGATCCTCTACCTCCGCGTCGTCCCTGACCACTGAATCACCAGCACCATCGCAGTCCCGCGCCTCTGCTTCCCCCTTCGTCCCCTGCTTCGTCTGGACAGCGCCTCGTCTCGCTCCTCGCTCGCGTTGACCGATCCACTGGCATGCGCTAGCCCAGCGAGTCCCCCTGCAGCCCAGCACCACCAACCGGACCTTGGCCCAGGGTGAGCAGCCCACGCCCCCTCTCCTGTGCACTTTTTGGGCCGACCAGATTCGGCCCTATCCATGTTTTTTCTCCGTGGAACGATACCAGTTTTGAAGAAAAACCCTCCATGTTCCTGCATATAATAACTCATGAACCATGCATCATATTAAAATATTTTATATATGTAAAATGCTTAGAATTTCATCTAGCTTCATAATATGCCACTTTCATCCATGTTTAAAATGTTTAACTTGCTGTTTGTTTAAATTTTCTTAAATGCCATGATAAAATGATTTATTTCACAACTAAATAACCGTAGCTCGGTTTTAAATAAACTTTATATGTAAATGGGGTGGAAAAATGCATAGTTCAACTTGGTGCACTTTGTTATACTGTTTAAAAACATTAAAATATGTTTTAGGGCAGATCAGTAGCTAATTCAAAATATGGACATGAGGATTTTCCGGAATTGTTGTTTGTTGTTTCCGGCCTCATTTAAACTTGCCTAAATAGTTGGTTTAATTATGCTTCACCTCTTTCCATGTTTAATTACATTTAATATTGTTGGGTACATAAATGAGAGCGAACTAAATAACTTGAATGTGGTGTTTCGTCAATATGCAACTCGTTGCATATTGAGCTCCACTTAACTTGTAGTATTGCTTGTTGCACTTTGCCATGCCATGCCTCATTAAACCGGACATGCATCATACTTGATTGTGCATCATGCCATGATTATTCTTGTGTGTTTACCATGTTGTTTGTTTCTTTCCGGTGTTGCTTCTTAGTTCCAGTAATGTTGCGATTGTGAGGATTCCTTCGACTACTCCCGTTCGTCTTCTTCTTGGACTCGTTCTTCTTCCTTGCGGGATTTCAGGCAAGATCACCGTCACCTTGGATCTCATTACTATCATTGCTATGCTAGTTGCTTCGTTCTATCGCTATGCTGTGCTACCAATCACTTGTTCTTCAAGCCTCCCAAATTGCCATGTCAGCCTCTAACCTTTTCACCCTTCCTAGCAAACCATTGCTTGGCTATGTTACCGCGTTTGCTCAGCCCCTCTTATAGCGTTGTTAGTTGCAGGTGAAGTTGAAGATTGCTCCATGATGGACAGGATTATGTTGGGATATCACAATATCTCTTATTTAATTAATGCATCTATATACTTGGTAAAGGGTGGAAGGCTCGGCCTTATGCCTGGTGTTTTGTTCCACCCTTGCTGCCCTAGTTTCCGTCATACCGAAGTTATGTTCCCGGATTTTGCGTTCCTTACACGATTGGGTGATTTATGGGACCCCCTTGACAGTTAGCTTTGAATAAAACTCCTCCATCAAGGCCCAACCTTGGTTTTACCATTTGCTTCACCACCACCTATACCTTTCCCTTGGGTCGGCCAACCCGAGGGTCATCTTTATTTTAGCCCCCCCCCCCCCCCGGCTAGTGCTTCTCTAAGTGCTGGTCCGAACCAAGCGATGTCCGGCGCCCCCTGGGCAACCAGGGTCTATGCCAACCCGACATCTGGCTCATCCGGTGTGCCCTGAGAATGAGATATGTGCAGCTCCTATCGGGATTTGTCGGCACATCCGGGCGGCTTTGCTGGTCTTGTTTTACCATTGTCGAAATGTCTTGTAAACCGGGATTCCGAGACTGATCAGGTCTTCCTGGGAGAAGGAATATCCTTCGTTGACCGTGAGAGCTTATCATGGGCTAAGTTGGGACACCCCTGCAGGGTTTAAACTTTTGAGAGTCGTGCCCGCGGTTATGTGGCAGATGGGAATTTGTTAATGTCCGGTTGTAGATAACTTGACACCAGATTCGAATTAAAATGCATCAACCGCGTGTGTAGCCGTGATGGTCTCTTTTCGGCGGAGTCCGGGAAGTGAACACGGTTTTGGGTTATGTTTGACGTAAGTAGGAGTTCAGGATCACCTCTTGATCATTGCTAGCTTCACGACCTTTCCGTTTGCTTCTCTTCTCGCTCTTACTTGCGTATGTTAGCCACCATATATGCTTAGTCGCTGCTGCAACCTCACCACTTTACCCCTTCCTTTCCCATTAAGCTTTGCTAGTCTTGATACCCATGGTAATGGGATTGCTGAGTCCTCGTGGCTCATAGATTACTACAACAACAGTTGCAGGTACAGGTTATGCGATGATCATGACGCAAGAGCGATGTTTGCTTGTTTTGGAGTTCTTCTTCTGCTTCTTCGATCAGGGGATAGGTTCCAGGTCGGCAGCCTGGGCTAGCAGGGTGGATGTTGTTTGATTTTCTGTTTGTGTTTCATCCGTAGTCGGATGATGCTCTTATGTATTGTGATGTTGTATTCATGTGGCATTGTATGCCTTTTGTATGTATCCCTATCTATTATGTAATGTTGAAGTAATGATATCCACCTTGCAAAAAGCGTATCAATATGCGGTTTAATCATTGGTAGGACCTTCGAGTCCCTCTAGGATAGTATCGCATATTGGGGGTGACACGAAGGCTCGCAAGCTTGTTGGGGAGAGGAGTCGGGGCCTTCTTGGGCGCGCAATCTCGTGTGTCTTCAGCAACCTCCTCAATCGTGATTCCCACTTCGACTTCAATGTTGTGCTAGCCCCCATGCCCGCGGCCACTCAGGACAGAATTGCCAGGTGGGTGGATGACCATGTGGATGCCCTGGTCGAAGAATTTTCTTCTGAGGATGACACTGTCATGCTTGCGGCCAGAGCAGGTGGCATGGGCAGCGATGATGAAGAGAATGGCCGTGACGACTCTGGCAGTGCGAGCGGCGCGGATGAAGGTGATGAAGAGGGTACACCCAGCTAGGCCCGCACTTCTTTTTGCCTTAACATGTATGACCAAAACTTGAACGCCTCCTCATGAGAGCATTTTGAAATGGGGGGGCCTTGCGTTGTATATAATTATGAAATGCTTTTGAAGTAGCATCTGTGGTGCGACCCCTCAGGTTCGCAGCCTCAGGCAGGGTGATCATTATGACTTATCTTTGGTTCTGCGGGTCTCGCGTGAGCCCTGATGCCACAACAATGCTTGTCTTCTCGAGGTGAGCCTGTCGTAGGCTCATGAGGGTCTGGCCCTCCCGAGGAGCCTGCTGACCTGTCCTGGAGTGCTTCACCAAGGACTAACTGTCGGACCACGGCTAGATGTGCGCATGGTGGCCGCATCCCTGGTCCCCGGGGGAAGCCCTCGCAGGCTCGGGGCTGGCTTGATCATGCTCGACGCGCGCACACCGCACCGAGTCCCTGCTCGCGAGGCGCTTGGGGGAGGGGCAGCAGGCACGAGCCCCGCTCAAAAACACAAAACCAAAAAATGAGAGAACGATGCAAGACAAGAAAACTTTCCCCCGTTTTTCTTTTGATAAACGCACAAGAGCCAAGTTCATTCCAGAAAGCCAGCGAATTGGGTACAAGAAGAGAGGTGAAAGCAAACGGCCGCGTCCGGCACCTAGCTAGTCTTTAGGTCTTCTCACCAGCGCGGAGCTAAGTGCTTCCACTGGGTGTGGGCATAGTCATTGGGGGACAGTGTCGACGGCCAGCGCAGAGCATGGTGCTTCCACTTGGACGTGGGTGGGAGCCCCCTGAGGCCCCAGGGTGGCACTCAGGAGACTCTGGGGCGTGTACAGCCCCACTCATTATTATGTGAGAGTGTCACGAGCGGAGACCTTCACAAGCCGGAGCCTTTCTTCATGTCGCCCGACGAGGACCCCGCCCTGCGCCGCCCCTGACCACTATTGGGGAGTCTGGAAACCAGGACGAGACCAAGGGGCAAGGGGGACGCTGGCGGCACCATCGGCGACCATAGGCCCTCCACCGGGGGGAAGGGCTCGCCGGTGCCTTCCCCGGCGGGGGACCTACCTCCGAGCAGCATCTTGCTCCACACAGCACGGGAGAGGCCCTAGCCCTGGGCTCCCCCCATGCCGCTCCCAAGGCCCTTCTGTTCCTGCAGCTGGGCCGCCGCCCTTGGAGCCCTGGTGGTGGCTGCGCCCAGGTTCACCTGCAATCCATGGTTAGCACAAGCGTGCTCCTGAGGCGTTAGCTGTACCCAGTGGTTGTTCCTGCCGAAGACGACAGTAGAGCCTTGCAGCGGCTTGCAAAGAGCCTCGGCTTCGTGCACCTCCAGCGCCTAGCCTAGCATGGGGGATCGGCTGGGGCCTTCTCCCGACGCATACCTCAGGTCCACTTCGACGGGCACGTAGGCTTCCAGGCTAGTCGTGCCCGAGTTGCTGCCTGGTTGCCTCATGCTTTCGACTTCTTCGGTCGCCATCGGGTCCTGGTGACCGAGGGCCGGTGCCCCAGCACGGCCCTAGGGGAGGTTGCTTGGAGTTGGCCCGCCCCGATGTGGCATGGTCAAAGCAGAGCGGGCCGCACTGTGAGGTTGGCCGACGCCGAGAGGCTCTTCAAGAGCCCTGGGAGGGGGGCGCGGGAGTGGCGAGGGTGAGCGCGTGCCCCCGCCATGGCCTGCAACGTGGGCAGAGTGGATAATGGTGCTATGCCCGTGGATACTACATCCAGCAGCTCGGCAACTCACTCCAGCAGGGCATCGCGGCCGCTTTCCGCCAGCCTGCACCTCAGCAGTTATCAAGCCACAATGACTGCGGCTCGCATGTTCGCCTACTCCTGGCGAGTTTGTGGTGCTATTGCCGCGGCGTAGTTTGAAGACCGCGCGGTGGTGCGATTGCGGCACGGTGCCAGCGGAGGGGGATGCGGCACACGCCTCCCACGGCCAGCGGCCACAGGAAGAGCGCGGGCCGTGAGTAGAGCGGAGTGGAGATCTTCCTCGTCGGCAAGTGTTGTTGAGGAGGCCCAGACAACCCAGTGCTCAACATGGGCTCTCGGGGTGTCAGCCATGGTGTCGGTGGAGTAGTGGTGGACCGGTCGACGGAAGAGAAGATTTGACGCACCCCTACCTGGTGCCAAATGTCAGATTTCGGGTTCTGCAAACCCTTGATAGGTTCGAACTCTGGGGTGCATGCAAAGATCTCAACCTATCCAGCTTGCCTACACACGATCCTCTAAGCCTAGCGCGTGGAGCCCAAAGGGGCAGAGAAACACACTAGTTTATCCTGGTTCGAGCCACCTTGCGGTGTAATACCCTACTCCAGTGTTTTGGTGGATTGCCTCGAGGGGCTGAGGATGAACTAGTACAGTGGATGAACTAGCCTCAGGAGGTGAGGTGTTCTTGAGCTCAGGAGAGCTGGTGAGGGGGTTGAGTGAGGATGGATCCAGCCCCTCTCTATGGTGGTGGCTAGGTCCTATTTATAGTGGCCTTGGTCCTCTTCCCAAATGTTGGCGGGAAGGGATCCCACAATGGCTAGATTTGAAGGGGGACAAGAAGTACACCCTATCCTGACTAAAGTGGTCTTCACCTGTGAAAAGCCTCTATTCATGATGCTGCGGTGGGCACGGCGATGACCTCCGTCGTGCTGTCCTGGCTATCTTGATCTTGTTGCACCGAAATGGAAACCTTTGGCTAATTCCTCGGGACTCCGCGCCTGTTGCTTGCCTCCTTTGCACCAAAGGGGAAACTGGTGCTCTGCGCGTGCTGGCACCCGCCTGGCCTTGGTCGTCATGGCTCACGTCAACTAAGCCTCGTGAGGTGCACCTTGCATAGAAGTCTCCGCCCCTCGGGAGCCAGCCTAAGGAGGCCAATCCCTTTGGAGGTCTTGGCGTTGTCTGCCTCGCGAGGCTTGGCCCCTCGCGAGGGTCTTGAGTTGTTGATGCAGAAGCTGGGCCGTACCAGGCCATCGATGGAGCCACGTAGTGGGCCGCGGGCAGGCAAGTCTGGGTACCCCCGTATACATAATGCCGACAGGACGGGCTCCACCTTGGCCAATTTAGTGAACTTGTCGATGGCAACGTAGAGGTAGCGGTAGCCTCCGGCTACTCGAGGGAATGGTGTTGGAAATATGCCCTAGAGGCAATAATAAAATGGTTATTATTATATTTCCTTGTTCATGATAATTGTCTATTGTTCATGCTATAATTGTATTAACTGGAAACCGTAATACATGTGTGAATACATAGACCACAACATGTCCCTAGTGAGCCTCTAGTTGACTAGCTCGTTGATCAATAGATGGTTATGGTTTCCTGACCATGGACATTGGATGTCATTGATAACGGGATCACATCATTAGGAGAACGATGTGATGGACAAGACCCAATCCTAAGCATAGCACAAGATCGTGTAGTTCGTTTGCTAAAAGCTTTTCTAATGTCAAGTATCATTTTCCTTAGACCATGAGATTGTGCAACTCCCGGATACCATAGGAATGCTTTGGGTGTGCCAAACGTCACAACGTAACTGGGTGGCTATAAAGGTGCACTACGGGTATCTCCGAAAGTGTCTGTTGGGTTGGCGCGAATCGAGACTGGGATTTGTCACTTCGTGTGACGGAGAGGTATCTCTGGACCCACTCGGTAATGCATCATCATAATGAGCTCAATGTGACTAAGTAGTTAGTCGCGGGATCATGCATTACGGAACGAGTAAAGTGACTTGCCGGTAACGAGATTGAATGAGGTATTGGGATACCGACGATCGAATCTCGGGCAAGTAACGTACCGATTGACAAAGGGAATTGTATACGGGATTACTTGAATCCTTGACATCATGGTTCATCCGATGAGATCATCATGGAACATGTGGGAGCCAACATGGGTATCCAGATCCCGCTGTTGGTTATTGGCCAGAGAGTTGTCTCGGTCATGTCTGCATGATTCCCGAACCCGTAGGGTCTACACACTTAAGGTTCGGTGACGCTAGAGTTGTTATGGGAAATAGTATGTGGTTACCTAAGGTTGTTCGGAGTCCCGGATGTGATCCCGGATGTCACGAGGAGTTCCGGAATGGTCCGCCGGTGAAGATCGATATATTGGACGAAGGGTATTGGAGTCCGGAAGTGTTCCGGGGGTACCAGGCTATGGCCAGAATGACCGAAAGGTGTTTCGGGAGCCCCGGCAAGTGTTGGAGGGCCTCATGGGCCAAAGGGGAAGGGGCAAACCAGCCCACTAAGGGGTGGTGCGCCCCTCCCAGCCCCTCTCACGTAACCAGGAGAGGTGGGGGCACCTCCCCTACGGCAGCCCCCCCTCCCGGCTTGGGGGGCAAGTTTCCTAGGGGGTGGGGGTGCCCAAACCCATCTAGGGTTTCCCCTGTCGCCGCCGCCTCTCCCCTAGGGAATCCTGGGGCGCCTCCTCCACCCCCCTTACCCCTATATATAGTGAGGGAAGGAGAGGGCAGCCGCACACCCTTCCCTTGGCGCAGCCCTCTCCCTCCTCCAACACCTCCTCCTCCTCCGTAGTGCTTGGCGAAGCCCTGCCGGAGAACCATGAGCTCCATCACCACCATGTCGTCGTGCTGTCGGAGTTTTCCCTCAACTTCTCCTCTCCCCTTGCTGGATCAAGAAGGAGGAGATGTCCCCGGGCTGTACCTGTGTTGAACGCGGAGGCGCCGTCCGTTCGGCGCTTAGATCGGAAACGACCGCGATCTGAATCACTGCCAGTACGACTCCAACCGCGTTCTTGTAACGCTTCCGCATCGCGATCTTCAAGGGTATGAAGATGCACTCCCCTCTCTCTCGTTGCTAGTCTCTCCATAGATTGATCTTGGTGATGCATAGAAAATTTTGAATTTCTGCTACGTTCTCCAACAAATGGGCCTAGGATATCTAGCCCCCAGCCCGCGAATGGCCATGAGAGCGGAATGGTCTGGTGGCCCTGAGCAAGCTGGTGGATCTGTTTGGCATGGAACTGACATGCCTCGCGGGATATCACCACCTCAGTGTCATCGTTGATCGCCGTGGGCCAGTAGAACCCACTGCGGAACGCCTTGCCCGCGAGGGTACGCGACGAGGAGTGATGCCCGCAGTCCCTGCTATGGATATTGGCCAGCATCTCGCACCCCTGCTCCTTGGAGATGCACCGCAGAGAGACGTTGTTTGGGCACCTTCGATAGAGCTCACCATCCTGGATGCATTACAGGGTGGCCTGGCAGGCCACACGTTCTATGTCTTCCTCCTTTTCTGCAATGTGCCTTGGAGCAGGTACGCCTCGAACTCCTCGGTCCAGCACCCCTCCTGAGGTTCAAGCACGAGGAGCAAGCGAGCTCCGGAGGCCTGACTATAGGCCGAGGCACCCGAGGCAGGTGCCATGGGCGGTTCCTCCCGAGGCAGCATTAGTCCTATAGTGGGAGGAGCCGCCGATGGCTTGAAGAGCCGCTCCTCGAAGACGCTAGGCTTCTGGGGTCGCGCCGAGACGCCCTCTTGGCGATGGCGGCTGCCTCCTTGTTCGTGCCACGCGGTACGTGCTGCAACTCCAAGCCCAAGAGTTATTTTTCAATTTTGCATACCTCTTCAAGGTATGCCTCCATGTGCTCGTGATTTAGCTTGTATGCCTTGTTGGAGAAGTTGATGAGGAGCTGGGAGTCGCCCTTGATGGTTAGGCGCCTAACTCCCAGAGCCGCCGCGGCCTTGAGGCCAGCAATTAGGCCCTCGTATTCAGTGATGTTGTTGGAGACCTTCTTGCCATGCTGAAAGCAGAGTTGCATGGCATAGTAGAGCTTGTCCTGGGTAGGTGAGATGAGCATGGCTCCAGCCCCCTGTGCCTTGGCGCACGAACGCGTCGTCGAAGTACATGACCCAACCATCTGGTGCTTCATCTCCGGGCATGAGGGAACGGTCCTCGCCCACCCCTCGGCCAGGGGCATCAGTCCACTCTACCACACAGTCAGCAAGGGTCGCGCCCTTGATGACTCTAGTGGTGCTGAACTCCAGCTGGAACGTTGGCAACTCGATGTTCGACTCTGCAACCCTTCCCGCGGTGTTGGGGCTTCAGAGCACCTTCTCTAGGGGGTATGCTGAGACAACCTTGATGGGGCGACCTTGGAAGTAGTGGCACAGCTTCCTGGAGGCGACAAGGAGTGCGAGCAGGAGCTTCTGCGGCATGGGGTAGCGCGCCCGCGCGTCACGCAACACCGTGCTGACGAAGTACACGGGATGCTAGATGAAGGAGGGGGCATCGACAACGTCCTGCCCTTCTTGAGACGAGGGAGCCGCAGGAGCTTCGCCATCTGGCGGGGTAGCCAGGGCCTCAGGAGTGTCGTCCCGAGGTGACGACGGCACAAAAGGGCAAGGGATGCTATGTCGTGCGCCGGCATCCACACGCTCTTCCTGGACCGCCACGAGTGTCGCACTGGCTGGGGTGTGGCGGCCAGGTAACGCACCAGGGGCTCAAGAGGGCGAGGTGCCGCCATCACCGGCGGGCTGGTGAGGTACCTCTTGAGGTCTTGGAAGGCTGCCTCTGCCTGGGAGTCCATTCGAATGGGCCCTTCTTTTTCATCAACTTGAAGAATGGAAGGATGTGCTCACCGAGCTTGGAGATGAAACACCCCAGTGAGGTCACGCAGCTCGCAAGTTCCTGCATCTCCTAGAGTTTCTGTGGCGGCCTCATCCCCACTATCGCCTTTATCTTCTCTGGGTTAGCTTTGATCCCTCTGTGTGGCACCAGGAAACCCAGTAGCTTGCTGGATGGGACGCCAAACACGCTCTTCTCTGGATTGAGCCATAAGTTTACCTTGCGCATGTTGGCGAACATTTCTTCCAAATCTTCAACGAGGGTCCTTGCCTACCGCTACTTGACCACTATGTCATCGACGTATGCCTCGGCATTCCTCCCGAGCTACCGGCCCAGGGCGATGTGCATCAATCACTGGAAGGTCGCGCCGGCATTGCGCAGCCCGAACGGCATGCAGGTGTAGCAGTACACCCCGCATGGGGTCAGGAAAGCTGTTTTCTCGATGTCCTACACCGCCATCTTGATTTGGTGGTAGCCTGAGAAGGCGTCCAGGAAGCACAACAAGTCGCACTTGACGGTGGAGTCGACAATCTGGTCGATGCACGGAAGAGGGAAAGGTTCATGAGGGCCTTGTTGGCGCTCGTGAAGTTGACACACATATGCTCCTTTCCGCCCTTCTTGGGAACAATGACCGGATTGGCCAGCCAATCTAGGTGCTGCACTTCCCGAATGACGCCAGCCTATTGCAGCTTGTGGACCTCCGGTACGATGAATGACTACTTCTCCGGGGCTTGTCGCCGCGCCTTCTGCTTCACCGGTCGCGCACTGGGGCACACCATCAAGTGGTGCTCGATCACCCCTCGTGGGACACCGACCAAGTCCATTGCCTCCCATGGAAACACGTACTTGTTCGCATGCAGGAAGCTGACCAGCGCCTCTTCCTAGTCCGAGGGGAGGCCAGCACCTATGGTAAAGGTGAGTCCTGAGCCCCCATCATCGACTGGCACCTGCTTTGTCTCGGCCCGGTCTTGGGAGAACAACTACTTCTTCTTCATGGGCGCAGCCTCCAGGGTCTCCTGAGCGCCCTTCGCTTCCGGTCGCGTGGCCGCCGTGGCCTTGAAAGTGAGCTTGAGGGCCATGAGTTCGTCCTTGGTGTCTACCACCACGGTGAGGACACCGCTACTCCCCGGCATCTTGATGATGTTGTAGCTGGGGTGAGTCGCTGCCATGAACTTGGCGAGGGTCGGATACCCGAGAATGGCATTATACGGTAGGCAGATGCGAGCGACATCGAAGTCGATGAGCTCGATGCGGTAGTTGTTGCGCGTACTGAAGATGACTGGGAGGCGGATCTGTCCCAGAGGAAGGGTGGAGCCGTCGACCACCCCTGAGAAAGTCTTGGTGGGGAGGAGTTAGTCGTAAGGCACATGAAGCTAACCGAAGGCTTCCACGGAGAGGACGTTGAGTCCAGCACCACCGTCGATGAGGGTCCTAGTGACCGCAATGTTGCAGATGGTGGGGGTACAGAGCATGGGGAGCGCCCCGATGCCGACCATGGTCCCGGGGTGATCCCTGGAGTCGAAGACGATGTCGGCCTCGGGCGCCGCCCAGCCTGGAGGAGACCCCCCCCCCCCCCCGCCACGACTGGGTGGCCCCCACCTGCTGAAAGAGCTGCTTGACATGGCGGCTTGAAGCGGGCGCCTGCGACTCGTCGAGGATGGCCACGACAGTGTGGGGCGCCGGAGCTGCGAAGCGCGCGACAAACAAACCGCGCAGCTCCTCCCATGAGGCTATCAAAGACTCCGACAAGTTGAGCAGCCAGGACCGAGGCACGCCTGGGAGAGCCATAGGGAGCCAGTTTGCCATGACTTTGTCATCTCCGCCCGCTGCCCAGACGGCCTCCGCGTACACCCGGAGAAACTCCATAGGGTCCGTCGCGCCGTCGTACCACAGTGGCAACTCCGGGCTGAACTTCGGCGGCCACTGCACCTGTCGCAAGGCAGGGGAAGAAAGCACGAAGGCCCACGATGCCTCTGACGCGCCTGGAGAACCGGCGGGAGGGGCGGCGCCTTCCATGAGAACCGAGCGGCAAGGGTGGGGCGCGGCTGATGAAGAGGCAAACCTTCAACACGCCCCCTATGTGGCGCGCCAAATGTCGGATTCAGGGCTCTGCAGACCCAAGAAAAGGTTCGAACTCTGGGCGTGTGAGAAGAACTCAACCCCTTCAGCCAACCAGTTCATCGCCTCCACGGCCTAGCTCGATGAACAAGGAAGAAGATGGACATGGCAGTTTACCCAGGTTCGGGCCACCTTGCGGTGTAAGACCCTACTCCTGCTTTGTGGTGGATTTGCCTTACGAGGGGCTGAGGATGAACTAGTACAAGGGAAGAACAACCTCGCGAGGTCTGCTCTGGTGTGGGTGTAAGTTGAATGAGGTGAGGATGGATCGGATCCCTCTCTTGGTGGTGGCTAGCCTATACTTATAGTGGCCTTGGTCCTCTTTCCCCGAAATGTATGTGGGAAGGGATCCCACAGTGGCCAATTTGAATGGGGACAAGTAGTACATCTTATCCTGACAAAAGGTGGTCTTCTCCTGCAAAGCTTCTGGTCGTGACGCTGCCATGGGCTCGGCGATGACATCCATCCTGCCATCTTGGCGGTCTTGGTCTTGTAGCACGGGAATGGAAACCTTTGGCCGATTCCTCGGGACCCCGCACCTGCGCTTTCCTCCTTAGCACCGAAGAGAAAACTTGCTCCTCTACGCCCGCTGGCACCTGCCTGGTCTTGGTCGTCATGGCTTGCGTCTCCGCAACCTCATGAGGTTAAGCACCTACATAGGAATATCCGCTCCTCAGGAGGCAGCCAAGGGAGGCCGCTCCCTTTGGAGGTCTTGGTATCGCCCGCCTCGCGAGGCTTGGCCCTCGCGAGGGTCTTGACTTGCTTGTGTCATAGATGGGGCATACCAGGCCGTCAATGGAGCCACAACATGGGCCACAGGCAGGCAAGTCTGGGTACCGTGGTTCCCAGAACATTGACAGTATGAGCGGAGGGCCCTAAGCCAATGATCCCGATTCCCT
Organism: Triticum timopheevii; assembly: GCA_963921465.1. Taxonomy (NCBI): domain Eukaryota; kingdom Viridiplantae; phylum Streptophyta; class Magnoliopsida; order Poales; family Poaceae; genus Triticum; species Triticum timopheevii. Next base: position 264,415,438 of record OY997266.1, read on the forward strand.
TTGTTAGGAGGGAACTGGACGATCCCAATTCCAAGTTCCCGCTATTATGTCATGTGTTCCCACTAAACGAGTCAGCTGAAAAACAACTACTTGTTTTTTTCTATCTACATTTACTAAAAGTGACCCACTCACACAAAATGGATATGCCTAATGATGGCCCAATACGTCGCCAAAAATCAGCCCGAAATGTTGCTAAAGTTGTAGAGGGTGTTGCCTGCAGGGGAGGGGGACCTTGTGACGGTGGGCCATCACGAAAAAAGATCTTTGGTGATGTTTCATGTTTCTTCGCGAGGGTTTTGTCACTGAATAGAGCAAATTTTGTAGTGTAAGCCAAAAAGTCTCCCCCTATTTTCGGGGACACCACAATGGCATCTACAAATTGTCTCGCATGCAATCTGCCATCGACAGCTTACTGGGGCCCATAACACAATGGCACAAAGTCGAAGTAGACACGTCACCCCACAACGGTGCCAAATTAAAAACGGCGGGCCGCCTATTACATCTTCGAATAAGTGCCAGACATTATCGGCTCGGGAGGAGACGAACCGTCATACTCGAGACTCATGATGAGTGTCTCTAACGTGTGGGGTGCTGGAATTTTGCCTATTTTGGGCCAGCCCAATAGTAGTTTCAGAAATTCCTAATAAATCCTAGAGGCCCATGCAGCCCATTCGTGCAAGGCAAGAGGTGGAACTAAAGTTTAGTCCCATATTGCTAGTTTGGTGGGAGTTGGACCTCCTTATAAGGGATGATGTTTCCCCATATGTATGAGCATGAGAACAAGAGGGACATTCACGCGCACTCCTCCTCTGCTACCCGCCTCGCCATGCCACACCTCGTCACGACGCGCCACAGGTTGCGGGTATGAGCTGAGTCGATGTCTATTTTTCCACGCACGATTGGTATACGAAAGGTCACTCGGAAGATGAAAGTTTTTGCCGTAGTGGATATTGAATATGAATGATGCACCCTTCTGGTACTGCATGTTCGTTTCATCTCCCTCTTTCTCTTCAGCTCCTGACGCAGCCTATTTGCCTCCTTCTCCTGTGTCTATAAAAGAGAGTTCACTCCTCTCTAGAGAGACACATCAGAACATCATCTTCCTCTCGCCACCATTCCTGAGCACTGAGATACTGCTACGATCTTCCCCATCCCGTCTTTCGGCATGCACCACAGGTAAGGACAGTAGACCTCCGAAACCCCACCACTTTGAGTCCTGTATAGAAGGGTGATAATATTTTTGGGGAGCGCTCCGCGTGACTACTAGCTTCTTCATCACGGACGCCCCGGACTCTGACGACTACTTCCCCGATGTCAACAACCTCTTCGACGACATGGCTGGCAAGGACACCGACCCCAAGACCAGTACTTATGCCGTTGTTCCATATGTCTTTGTGTTCTCTCTGTTTAATATCTCGCCTCAGTTTCTTGCTCTACCATTTCTGGTTCTAGCCACCGTTCTACATATGTTCTCTTCTAGTTCATATATGCACATGCCATTTGCTGTCTCATCTTTAGATTACATGACTTGTTTCATCTCTACTGTTATAGTCATGTTTTATCTACTATTTCTGTTAATAAATTATATGGTAAAATGCTCATATTTCCAACAATCCAAAAACCTTATTATTGGCAGCTTACCCCGAGTGGTTTTGCTGCTTCCATGAGACCTCCTATGTTTGAGAGTATCCACTATAAGAGGTGGCGCGTGAGAGCGGTCTTATGGTTTCAAACCATGAGTTGCTATGGTGCCACTCTTGGCAAATCAGAGAATATGATGCTCAACACGAACAAGCTTTTCAGAAAATGGATACCCTGTTTAAGGCTGCTCTCTCGAGTGTTCTTGGTGAGAACATAGTTGATGCTTATGCGTCAATTGACAATGGAAAAGATATATGGGACGCACTCGAGGACAATTTTGGGGTCTCGGATGCCGGCACTGAGCTGTACATCATGGAGCAATTCTATGACTACAGGATGACTCATGAGTGCTCCGTGGTTGAACAAGCTCATGAGATACAATCATTTGCTAGAGAACTTGAGCACTTCAATTGTATGTTATCGAACAAGTTTGTTGTCGGAGGCATCATCACTAAACTTCCTCCCTTGTGGAGGAACTTTGCTACCTTACTGAAGCATAAGAGACAGGAGTTTTCCGTTCCAGATCTCATTGGTACTCTTGATGTGGAAGAAAAGGCGAGAGCAAAAGAAACACGTGCTCGAGGTATTGAGGGAGGATCTAGTGCCAATCTGGTACAGAAGAAAAACTTCCAGCCCCACAAGTTCAAGAACAAGGGCAAGTTTGATGGTAAAGCAAAGTTTGATGGGAAGAACAAGGCTATACAGCACACCAACTTCAAGAAGAAGAATGACAAGAAGAAAGGTGTTTCGTCATGTGTGCGGAGATCCTGACCATTAGGTTCCCAGTTGCCTAATCGCTATGACAAGCGTCATCTTGGGAAAGGCGGTAAGACCGCTAGTTTTGTCATTGGTGACACTCACATGAAGGATGTAGGGTATGGTATATTTCCCACTATTCTTTCAGTATGTCATTCTCCTGATTGGTCAATTGACACGGGTGCTAATGTGCATGTATGCGGTGATATTTCCATGTTTTTGTCTTATCAGACTGCGGGGACTTCAACCCTATTGATGGGTAACGGTTCAAGTGCTTCTATCATGGTGTTGGCATGGTCGATCTGAAGTTTACTTCGAGGAAGATTGTGCGGCTGAAGAACATGCATTATGTCCCCTCCGTCAATAAAAATCTTGTTAGCGGATCTTTTTTGTGTAGAGATGGCTACAAGCTTGTCTTTGAGTCGAATAAATTTGTAATATCTAGGTATGGAACTTTTGTTGGTAAAGGCTATGAGTCAGGAGTCTTGTTTCGTTTATCCTTATCAGATGTTTGCAATAAAGTTGTTAATCATGTTTGTAACAATAGTGAATCAAATGTATGGCTTTCATGTCTTTGTCATGTTAACTTTGGTTGCATGTCGCGACTAGCGAAGTTGAACTTAATCCCTAGTTTCACCACTGTCAAGGGATCTAAGTGTCAAGTGTGTGTGCAAGCTAAGAAACCTCGTAAGTCTCATGCGACTGCGGAAACAAGAAATCTTGCACCACTAGAGCTCATACATTCAGATCTTTGTGAAATGAATGGTGTGTTGACAAAAGGTGGAAAGAAGAATTTGTTGACGTTAATTGATGACTCCACTAGATACTGCCATGTGTATCTACTGAAATCTAAGGATGCGGCTTTGAACTATTTCAAGACCTATAAAGCTGAAGCGGAAAACCAACTTGATCGAAAGATCAAGAGGCTTAGGTCCGATCGTGGTGGAGAGTATTTCTCAAATGAATTTGATTCCTTTTGTACGGAACATGGTACAATCCATGAGAGGACGCCTCCCTATTATCCTCAGTCAAATGGGGTAGTCGAAAGAAAGAACCATACTCTAACTGATTTGGTTAACGCCATGTTAGACACATCGGGTCTCTCCAAGGCATGGTGGGGGAGGCGATATTGATTGCATGTCATGTCCAAAACCAAGTTCCCACAAAGAACAAAGAGATAACTCCATTTGAGGAATGGGAGAAGATAAGGTTAATGCTCTCTTATCTACGAACCTGGGGTTGTTTGGTGAAAGTCAATTTGCCAATTCCAAAGAAGCGCAAGCTGGGACCAAAAACTGTAAATTGTGTTTTCCTGGGATATGCTTTTCGTAGCATTGGTTATAGATTCTTGGTTGTAAAATCTGAGGTATTTGACATGCATGTCGGTACAATCATGGAGTCTAATGATGCGACTTTATTTGAAGATATCTTTCCCATGGAGGATATGGCTACCTCATCAAATCAGGAGATGTCTAGTTCATCGAATCAGGAATCAGTTACAATTACTGAACCAACCATTTAGATGGAACACTTTGAAAATTTTGTGGAGGAGAACAATGAAGTTCCTACTAGGAGCAAGAGACAGAGTACTGCAAAGTCCTTTGGTGATGATTTTCCTGTGTATCTCATAGATGACACTCCTAGTTCTATTTCAGAGGCCTATGCATCTGAGGATGCTGACTACTGGAAGGAAGCGGTCCGTAGTGAGATGGATTCCATCTTGGCAAATGAAACTTGGGAGATAACTGATCGTCCTTATGGGTGCAAACCTATAGGGTGCAAATGGGTATTCAAGAAGAATCTTAGGCCTGATGGTACTATTGAGAAGTACAAGGCATGGCTCGTGGCAACGGGTTATACCCAAAAGGAAGGTGAAGACTTCTTTAATACTTACTCACCTGTGGCTCGACTGACCACTATTCGATTACTACTTTCACTAGCTACCTCACATGGTCTTCTCGTTCATCAAATGGATGTTAAGACTGCTTTCCTAAATGGAGAGTTGGATGAGGAAATCTATATGGAACAACCAGATGGGTTTATAGTAGATGGTCAGGAAGGAAAAGTGTGCAAGTTGCTGAAGTCTTTGTATGGACTCAAGCAAGCACCCAAACAGTGGCATGAGAAGTTTGAAACTTTAACTGCTGCAGGCTTTGTTGTAAACGAAGCTAATAAATGTGTGTACTATCGCAATGGTGGGGGCAAGGGAGTTATCCTTTTCTTGTATGTTGATGACATACTGATTTTCAGAAAAAAGTCTGAATGTTATTAAGGAGGTCAAGGATTTCCTATCTTGTTGTTTTGAGATGATGGATTTAGGAGTAGCTGATGTCATTCCGAATATCAAGTTGTTGAGAGACGATGATGGTCACTATGTGGAAAAGATCTTGAGTCGCTTTGGCTACATCGACTGCAAGCCCTTTCCAACACCATAATGCTAGCCTCTTGCTTTGAAAGAATCAAAGAATTGCTAGAGATCAATTGAAATATTCTCATATTATTGGCTCGCTTATGTATTTAGCGAGTGCTACAAGACCTCACGTCTCTTTTGTTGTTAGCAAACTGAGCTAGTTTGTCTCAAAACCAGGAGATGTGCATTGGAAAGCTCTAGAGAGAGTTGTGTGTTACTTAAAAGGCAATGTGAGTTATGGAATTCGCTACACCGGGTACCCAAAGGTACTAGAAGGGTATAGTGACTCAAACTCGATCTCAGATGCTGATGAGATAAAGGCCACGAGCAGATATGTGTTCACTCATGGAGGTGGCGCTGTTTCTTGGAAGTCTTGCAAGCAAAGTATCTTAACGAGGTCAACAATGGAAGCAGAACTCATAGCACTAGATACTGCTACGGTCGAACCAGATTTGCTTTGTTGGCTCTTGAATGACTTGCCGGTAATCAAGAAACCTTTACCGGGTATCCTTATGAACTGCGAGAACCAAACTGCCATCACAAAAGTGAGTAGCTCAAAGGATAACATGAAGTCATCAAGACATGTTCAGAGAAGGTTAAAGTCTGTCAGGAAAACGAGAAACTCATAAGTTATTGTTACGCCCAATATGCGATCTTATCCGAGAGGAACTCGAAGGTCCCACCAAAGATAGAGCCGCATATTGACGACGCTTTTTCAAGGTGGATATCATTACATCGTACCATTACATAATAGGTGGGGATACATACAAAAGGCATACAATGCCACGTGACTACAACAATAGCATACATAAGAGCAACATCTGACTACGAATTAAACACAAACAGAAACTCAAACAACATCCACCCTACTAGCCTAGGCTGCTGACCAGGAACCTATCCCTTAATCAAAGAAGAATCAGAAGAAGAACTCCAAAACAAGTAAACATCACTCTCACGTCAGGATCATCACATTACCTATACCTGCAACTGTTGTTGTAGTAATCTGTGAGCCACGAGGAATCAACAATCCCATTACCATGGGTATGGCTAACTTACGAGTATAAGAATAAGATGAGAAACTACGCAAATGGTCGCAAACTAGTAATGATCAAGAAGTGATCCTGAACTACTTACGTTCAAACATAACCCCACCATGTTCTCTTCTCGACTCACTCGAAAAGAGACAGTCACGGTTACACACGCGGTTGGTGTATTTTAATTCGTATCTGGTCTCAAGTTCTTTACAATCGGATATTAAAAATTCCCATCTGTCACATTATCGCGGGCACAGATTTCAAAATATTAAACCCTGCAGGGGTGTCCCAACTTAGCCCATGACAAGCTCACGATCTACGGAGACAATCCTTCATCACAAGACAACCCGATCAAACTCGTGATCCCGGTGCACAAGACATTTCCACAATGGTAAAACAAATCCAGCAAGACCTCCCGGTGTGCCGACACCCTGATAGTAGACGTGTGTATCTCGTCTCAGGCCACGATCGGATAGGTCAGCCTACGAGTAAAACCAGATTCTCGGGTTGCCCCGTGGTGGCCCTGCAGTCTGCCCGATTGGGACCAACACCATCAGCTCTGGGCCTTGTATTATGCTAAATTACTCATCGGGTAGCGCTAACTTCCCGTGCATCAAATTTAATATCATGTTTATTATGTTGAGCAAATAGTAAAACCATTATTGAGCCTTGCTAGAAGAGTTTTATTCAAAGTGAACTGTCAAGGGGGCCCGTAAACCTCGACCGCGTTAGGAATGCAAAATTCAAGGAACATAACACCGGTATGACGGAAACTATGGCAATAAGTGTGAAACAAAACACTAGACAAAAGGCCGAGTCTTCCACCCTTTACCAAGTATATAGATGCATTAATTAAATACGAGATATTATGATATCCCATGATATCCATGTCCCAACATGGAACAATCTGCAACTAGCAACGCTATAAGAGGGGTTGAGCAAAGCCGTAACATAGCCAAACAATGGTTTGCTGGGATGGTGAAAAAGGTTAGAGGTTGTTTCATGGCATATTGGGGGGCTTGATAAACAAGTGGTAGGAAGCGCGACATAGCGATAGCATCGAGACAACTAGCAGAGCAAAGATAGTAGTGAGATCTAAGGTGACAGTCATTTTGCTTGAAATCCCGCTAGAAAGAAGACCGAGTCAATGAAGAAGATAAATGGGCGACGATGAACAATGCGTAGTCGAACGAATCCTCACAATCGCAACGAAACATGAACTATCTAGAAGAAGCACAACCAGAAAGAACCAAACAACATGGTAAACAAACATCACATAAACATGGCATGATGCACAATCACGTATGATGCATGTCTATTTTAACGAGGAGTCACATGGCAAGATGCAACAAACAATACTACAAATTAAGTGGAGCCAATATGCAACGAGTTGCATATTGAAGGAACACCGCATTTAGTTATTTAGTTCGCTCTCGTTAAAGCTACTCAACAATATTAAATGTTTGGTTGACATGGCAAGAGGTGAAGCATAATTAAACTACCTATCTAGGCAAGTTTAAATGAGGCCGAAAACAACAAACATCAATTTTGATAAATCTCCCACATGTCATTTAGCAATTTAATGCAAAAAACAATTTTAAACATTTTAAATGTTGTTATCATGATGCGAAATACATAAACAAGTTTTATACAATTTTAAGAAAAATGTTGACATAAGCATGTTATGAAGTATTTGCCACCGTGACGGAACAAGAGGGGTGTCATGGCAACGACAACGAAAATGGTGTCACGACAACATTCCGATATCCAACAACTCGTCGAGATGTCAGTGCAAAAGAAAGGGGATGTATGAAACATGCAAAAGATGGTGGGGTGATCCTGGCTACCGAGTTCCCACTGGTCGACGGCATGGCAAACAAGGAGGGACATGGAATGACAACTCAGGCATGGTGCAAACACGAGCATCTCATACAACAAGCATGCATTCGTCCATGGGCGTCGTCACGATGGTTATACCTTCGAAGTGTGTGTTTCAAAGCGGATCGAGTTCATAGTGAAAGTAGTCATTCTCGCGACGGTAGTTGTTCACGGGTCTTGGCAGGTCGTCGTGTAGCCGTACATGTTTGTCGTGGTGCACAGGGTCTTTGGCGGTCGACGGTGGTGGTACATGGTTCGAAGTTGTACATATCCCGTAGATGTTTAGGGTCCCCGCGAGGAACTTGTCGAATCCAGGGTCTTAGGCTGGTCGTAATGGTAGTATCATAAGCGGTATCATGCATGCCAACTAGACTTTTTGGATGATGTGGCACACAACTAATTGAGGAAAGAGAGGGTGTGGTATCATATCATGATACCGTATCATATTAAATGTTGTACTACTTTGTGTCATGCATGGGAATTAATGAGGCAACCTAAGATACTAACTTATGATACTATGCATTACAGAGCTGGTATCATATACTAGTATCATATGCATGATAAAAAAACGAGACCAGCCAGGACTAGCCCTTGGCGGCATATTTTGATAGGAGAATTCTCTAAGCGCCCCCTCGGCCGAGCCAGGGCTCGAACCAGGGCAACCAGCCTCAGTCGTCGGTAGTGGTACTCGTGGTCTTGGTACTTGGCGCCATCACCGTGTAGTCGTACCCGGGGTACATCGGTCACTGTGGTACTTGCCGGTCCACGGTATCAGATGTGCGCGCGACTGGGCGGTTTGGTCAACCCGCAGGGGCAGCGTGCATTCGCCATCTGCCTGAACGAGGACGACGAGGAGGCAGGAGGGCAACAGCGGCGCCACGAACTCCGGTGATGCAGAACGAAGAGGAGGCGCAGGAACGGCTGGGGCTGGACGGATCGGCCTAGGGGCAACAGATCCTGGCTGGTGGCGAAGTTCCATGGCGGCATACGAACTCCTCTGTAGGCAAGTAGAGAGGGAGGGATTCGGGTGAGAGAGAGAGGAAGCAGAGGAGCAGAAGGAGGGGGCAGGGCACGGCGACCTGCTGAGCTCCGGTGGCTCGTCTTGTCGCCGACGAGGCGGCCGGTCGTGGGGGAGACCCGAAGTAGGGGAGGCCGGGTCCGGCAGGCAGAGCCAGGAGATGAGGCGGCAGAGCTGATGCTCGTTGCTGGTGAGGTAGCAGAGGATGCTGCCGAGGTGACGCCATGGTGGCTGGAGGCAGCAGGGCGCGGGATGCTTGCGTGGGGATCGAGACGAGGGCGCGGCGCTGCCCTCTCTATGGCGTCATCAGGAGGAAGGAGGGGGGAGTGGCTGTGGGAGCGAGGGGATCGAGCGCTGGCGGCGCTGGAGGGAGGACGAGGGGGAGAAGGTTCGATCGGGAGAGGGTTAGAGTTAAGAGGAGGTTGGATGGGCCTAGGTGAACAGCTGGGCCTTAACGCAAAAGGGGCCGGTCGGGTTAACTCTCTCTCTCTCTTATCTCTATTTCGAAACAGAAACTTAAAAGAAATGCCGTGAGAGATTGAAGTGGAATTTGGGCATGAAGTTAATTTTCTCAGACTCTCAAAAATGGGCTTGATCCCAGAAAATATAAATGGACATGATTGAAAGAATTAAGTTCAAACTCATTTGAATTTAATTCAAATGGGTGTGAATAGGAAGTGGGGGTTTGGAAGGTCCAAAAATGCTGAGAATTTTGGAAGAGCCTCGATAAATGGGAGAAGAATCGTAGGCATGGTTAGAGTGTCAAAACTTGAAGAAGGAAATGCCAAGGGATTTAACATGCACGTGTGTTGTGGTAAATTCCAAATTAATGGAACATTTTATTATAGCTCCTTAATACTATTACGACTTCGTACATGTTATAAAGAGAAAGCACCATTGTGAATATCCCTCGATTTAAATGGATCAAAGATCCATACGATTTATTTCTTTGAGTTGCAAAAAAATAATGATACGATGGCATGATGACATGATGCAATGCAAATTATGCTATGATGAAATGCAACAAATAAATAAAACACACGATGACAACTAAAATAACTGGAAGGCATCTGGAGCGTAGGTCTCGGGTCGTTACAACTCTCCTCCACTAACAGAAGATCTCGTCCCGAGATCTTAGGAACGAGACAGAAGAGAAAGAGGAAGAGGTAAAACAAGAGCTCAAGAGAGAAGATGAACAAAGTCGAGAGCACTTGGGTAGAAATAGGAATGTCGATTATGACGAGAATCAAAAGCTTGAGGAACAAGATAGACTCTGAAACCACTCCGGTTAGAACAAGATAGAAAAGGAATAGGAACGAAAGAATTTGGATAGCATCCGGGTAGAAAAGAAAAGCAGAGGTTGACAAGATGCAAGACTGGAAAGGAGGACGCAACACTCTGGTAAAATGGATAAGCAAGGATTAAACTAGATGATGGGCGAAAAGAGCAACATCACGGTGCCTCCGGAACGGAAGAATAGAAGGTAGATCATTGGAAGGAAAAGAAAGGGGAAAACAAAAGACAACTTCCACCATATAGAACTGAGAAGCATTCTTGCAAAGAAGGATTGAACGGAGTTGTTGGAAATTCAACAACGAAAAGAATAAGCTTGTTGTGGGCTTATGGAAAAACATCTCAAAATTTGAGGTGAAATTATGCCACCACCAAATGCTTGAATAGCTGAGAAGAACAAAGAAATGCATAACTCCACTTCAAAATAATACGGAGAATTAATTACACCTCGAGACGCAAGAAGAAAAGATACTTGAGCTTCTCCAAAATAATTTTGATGAACACTTGAAGAATGAATTAAATCGTGAAGAACCACCATGAAGGAATCCGGTAACAAAAGGATGATGAGATATAAATGAAGGATGGAAAGAATAAGATCAAAGCCTTGCAGTGACTTAGATGGAGGTTCCGACGAGATGACCGAGGAAACTTTGAACTCCGGAAAAGAAAAGATGAAAACACTTGGGATTAGAATTTATTCATCATGAACAACTCTGAAGGAAGGGATTAATCAACTTGATGAAAGAAGAATAAGAATTATGTTATGCTTATCCTCCACCAATTAAATCGATGGAAAGCAATTTCAATACTACTTATTCGCGTTGAAAATAATTAAGGGGAGATATAGCACAAAAACTTTGGAAGGTCTTCCTGAACCACCGATAGGATTGGAAAGGACGAATGAATTGATATGATAACAAAGGAAAAGGAATCTTGAAAGAATCACCGTAAGAATTTGTAAATGAATGAAGAAAGAGAATGAGTTATTGGGAATAATTAGAAATCGTACGAAGAAAAGAATGAAGAGATCGCGAAGTGAATAAATAACACTTGTACGATGCGCTGGGGTAATTGGAGAACGATAGATGGAATGTGACGATGAAGAATTCTTCTGGACTGATGGCCTTTGGATATTCGAAACGGAAAACAACTCCTAAAATACTCCGGATGGGTAAGGAAAAGAATTTTTGACAAACGAAATAATTTGAGAGGATAACATGCAGCTAGAACCATGAAGCCTGCATTTGTTTTCCCTTCAAGAGGAAAGGGTGATGCAGCAAAGTAGCGTAAGTATTTCCCTCAGTTTGGAGAACTAAGGTATCAATCCAGTAGGAGATAACGCACAAGTCATCGAATACCTGCACAAACAATCAACAACTTGCACCCAACGCAATAAAGGGGTTGTCAATCCCTTCACGGTCACTTGAAAAAGTGAGATCTCATAGAGATAGATGGTAAAGTGAATATTTTTGGTATTTTTTGTTTATAGATCGGAAAATAAAAGATTGCTAAATAGTAGATCGGAAACTTAGCAAGATGTAAAAGAGATTCAATATAATGGAAAAGAGACCTGGGGGCCATATGTTTCACTAGTCGCTTCTCTCAAGATAGCAAATATTACGGTGGGTGAACAAATTACTGCCGAGCAATTGATAGAAAAGCACATAGTTATGACGATATCTAAGGCAATGATCATGAACATAGGCATCACGTCTGTGTCAAGTAGACCGACTCCTGCCCGCATCTACTACTATTACTCCACACATCGACCTCTATCCACCATGCATCTAGAGTATTAAGTTCATAAAGAATGGAGTAACGCATTAAGTAAGATGACATCATGTAGAGGAATTAACTCAAGCAGTATGATGAAAACCCCATCTTTTTATCCTCGATGGCAACAATACAATACGTGCCTTACTTCCCCCACTGTCACTGGGAAAGGACACCGAAAGATTGAACCCAAAGCTAAGCACTTCCCTCATTGCAAGAAAGATCAATCTAGTAGGCCAAACTAAACCGATAATTCGAAGAGACTTGCAAAGATATCAAATCATGCATATAAGAATTCAGAGAAGAACCAAGTAACATTCATAGATAATCTGATCATAAATCCACAATTCATCGGATCTCGGCAAACACACCGCAAAATAAATATTACATCGAATAGATCTCCAAGAACATCGAGGAGAACATGGTATTGAGAATCAAACAGAGAAGAAGCCATCTAGCTAATAACTATGGACCCAAAGGTCTGTGGTAAACTACTCACGCTTCATCGGAGAGGTAATGGTGTTGATGTAGAAGCCCTCCGTGATCGAATCCCCCTCCAGCAGGACGCCGAAAAAGGTCTAGATGGGATCTCACGGGTACAGAAGGTTCCAGCGGTGGAAAAGTGGTTTCGTGGCTCCCCTTGATGTTTTCATGGTTTAAGAGTATATATAGGCGAAGGAACTAGGTCAGGGGAGCTACGAGGGGCCCATGGGGTAGGGGGCGCCCTACCCCCCTGGGCGCGCCCTCCTGCCTCGTGGCCGTCTCATTGCGTCTCCAACTTCATCTCCAAGTCTCCTGGTTTGCTTTCGGTCCAAGAAAGATCATCGCGAAGGTTTCATTCCATTTGGTATTCCTTTTCTGCGAAACTCTAAAATAGGCAAAAAAACGGAAACTGGCACTGGGCCCTTGGTTAATAGGTTAGTCCCAAAAATAATATAAAATAGCGTATAAATGCCTATTAAACATCCCAAAAAGATAATACAATAGCATGGAACAATAAAAAATTATAGATACGTTGGAGACATATCAAGCATCCCCAAGCTTAATTCATGCTCGTCCTCGAGTAGGTAAATGATAAAAACCGAATTTTTTATGTGGAATGCTACCTAACATATTTATCCATGTAATTTTCTTTATTGTGGCATGAACGTTCAGATCCGAAAGATTCAAAACAAAATTTTAATATTGACATAAAAATGATAATACTTCAAGCATACTAACAAAGCAATTATGTCTTCTCAAAATAACATGGCCAAAGAAAGCTCATCCCTACAAAATCATATAGTTTGGCTATGCTCCATCTTTGTCACACAAAATATTCAAATCATGCACAACCCCGGTTTCAGCCAAGCAATTGTTTCATACTTTAGTATTCTCAAACTTTTTCAACTTTCACGCAATACATGAGCTGAGCCATGGACATAGCACTATAGGTGGAATAGAGTGATGGTTGTGGAGAAGACAAAAAGAGGAGATAGTCTCACAGCAATTAGGCGTATTAATGGGCTATGGAGATGCCCATCAGTAGATATCAATGTGAGTGAGTAGGGATTTCCATGCAACAGATGCACTAGAGCTATAAGTGTATGAAAGCTCAAAAAGAAACTAAGTGGGTGTGCATCCAAATTGCTTGCTCATGAAGAGCTAGGGCATTTTAGGAAGCCCATCGTTGGAATATACAAGCCAAGTTCTGTGATGAAAGATTCCCACTAGTATATGAAAGTGACAAAATAAGAGACTCTATAACATGAAGATCATGGTGCTACTTCGAAGCACAAGTGTGGAAAAAGGATAGTAACATTGCCCCTTCTCTCTTTTTCTCTCTTTTTTTTATTGGCTTCTTCGGCCTCTTTTCTTTATTGGCTTCTTTGGCCTCTTTTTTTCCTCACATGGGACAATGCTCTAATGATGATGATCATCACACTTTTATTTACTTACAACTCAAGAATTACAACTCGATACTTGGAACAAAATATGACTCTATATGAATGCCTCTGGTGGTGTACCGGGATGTGCAATGAATCAAGAGTGACATGTATGAAAGAATTATGAAAGGTGGCTTTGCCACAAATACGATGTTAACTACATGATCATGCAAAGCAATATGACAATAATGAAGCGTGTCATAATAAACGGAACGGTGGAAAGTTGCATGGCAATATATCTCGGAATGGCAATGGAAATTCCATAATAGGTAGGTATGGTGGCTGTATTGAGGAAGGTAAATGGTGGGTGTATGGTACCGGCAAAAGTTGTGCGGCACAAGAGAGGCTAGCAATGGTGGAAGGGTGAGAGTGCGTATAATCCGTGGACTCAACATTAGTCATAAAGAACTCACATGCTTATTGCAAAAATCTACAAGTCATAAAAACCAAACACTACGCGCATGCTCCTAGGGGAAGGGTTGGTAGGAGTTAACCATCGCGCGATCCCGACCTCCACACAAAGGATGACAATCAAAGAGATACCTCATGCTTCAAATTTGTTAAACAATGGTTACCGTACGTGCATGCTACGGGACTTACAAACCTCAACACAAGTATTTATCAAATTCACAATTACTATACTAGAATGACTCTAATATCACCATCTTCACATCACAAAACAATCATAAAGAATCAAACTTCTCATAGTATTCAATGCACTTTATATGAAGGTTTTATTATATCCCTCTTGGATGCCCATCATATTAGGACTAGTTTTATAACCCAAGAAAATTACCATGCTGTTCTAAAATACTATCAAAATAATATAAGTGAAGCATGAGAGTTCAACAATTTCTATAAAATAAAGCCACCGCCGTGCTCTAAAAAGGTATAAGTGAAGCACTAGAGCAATATTGTCTAGCTCAAAAGATATAAGTGAAGCACATAGAGTATTCTAATAAATCACGATTCATGCGTGTCTCTCCAAAAGGTGTGTGCATCAAGGATGATTGTGGTAAACTAAAAATCAAAGACTCAAATCATACAAGATGCTCCAAACAAAACACATATCATGTGGTGAATAAAAATATAGCCTCAAGTGAAGTTACCGATAGACGAAGACGAAAGAGGGGATGCCTTCCGGGGCATCCCCAAGCTTAGGCTTTTGGTTGTCCTTGAATATTACCTTTGGGTGCCTTGGGCATCCCCAAGCTTAGGATCTTGCCACTCCTTATTTCATAGTCCATCAAATCCTTACCCAAAACCTGAAAATTTCACAACACAAAACTCGACAGAAAATCTCATGAGCTCTGTTAGTATAAGAAAATAAATCACCACTTTAAGGTACTGTTAAACTCATTCTTTATTTGTAATGGTGTAATATCTACTGTATTCTAACTTCTCCATGGTTCATACCCCCCAATACTACCCATAGATTCATCAAAATAAGCAAACAACACGCGAGAAACAGAAACTGTCAAAAATAGAACAGTCTATAGTAATCTGTAACTCTCGAATAATTATATAACTACAAAAATTCTGAAACAAATTCATGGACGTGAGGAATTTGTCTATTAATCTTATCTAGAAAGAATCAACTCAAAATCACTCTTCTGTTAAAAATGACAAATAATCTCGTGAGTGCAAAAGTTTCTGTTTTTCAGCAAGATCAAATCAACTTTCACCCAAGTCTTCCCAAAGGTTCTACTTGGCACAAACACTAATTAAAACATGAAACCACATCTAAACAGAGGCTAGATGAATTATTTATTACTAAACAGGAGCGAAAATGAAAGAACAAAAATAAAATTGTGTTGCCTCCCAACAAGCGCTATCGTTTTACGCCCTTAGCTAGCCATTGATAATTTCAATGGTGCTCACATAAAAGACAAGAATTGAAGCGCAAAGAGAGCATCATAAAACACGTGACAAACACATCTAAGTCTAACATACTTTCTATGCATAGGCATCTTATAGGCAAACAAGTTATGAAGGCAAGCAAAAACTAGCATATGCAAGGAAAAAGAAAGAGACGATAGCAATCTCAACATGAAGAGAGGTAATTTAGTAACATAAAAATTTCTACGACCATATTTTCCTCTCTCATAATATTTACATGTAGGATCATAAGCAAATTCAACAATATAGCTATCACAAAATATACTCTCAATACGATCCACATGCATGCAAAGTTGACACTCTTCCAAAATAGTGGGATCAACATTAACTAAAGTCATGACCTCTCCAAACCCACTTTTCTCAAAAGTTTCATAAGATTGAACATTCTCCAAATATGTGGGATCTAAAGTTGACACTCTTCCAAACCCACTTTCAGTAATATTGCAAAAACTATTATCAATCTCATATTCATCATGGGGCTTAAATAAATTTTCAAGATCACAAAAAAAATCACCCCAATCATGATCATTGCAACAAATAGTAGACATAGCAAAACTAGCATCCCAAAGCTTAGGGTTTTGCATATTACTAGCACAATTAACATTAATGGAATTTATAATAACATCATTGCAATCATACTTTTCATCAAAGGAATTACCAAGTATGGGTGCAATAGCAACAATCTCATGTTTAACATAAGGGACTATAGCAAATTCATCTCCATAAATATTGGCATCATGGCCACAAGAATAACAAGCATCATGTTCATCAAGGGATATTTCAATCAAATCATCGGAATCATAATTATCTATAGATTCATGCATATCATTATTTTCTTCCAAAGCAACAGTCATTCTTTAAATAAATTCTTTGACAAAGACATTATGAGCATAGTTTTCCTAGCAATATTTAAGTATGTCAAAATTTTCAGATTTGTAGTGAGTAATATCATACTTTTCAATCAAAGAAGCAACTTCATAAGCAACCTTAAAAGCAACAAATTCTTCAATTCGTTCGATATCATAGTAACTATAAACACCCTTTGCATAAGAAGATAAGATTTCATTATCAGTAAACTCACATAGGTAGGGAAGGTGTTTTTTATGGTTCTTAGAGCAACAAGTAAAATCATAAATTTCACAAAGATTCCAAGCATAACATAGCAAACTGTTTATTTGATTCCATAAGAGTCTCCCTTTTTCAGACAAACGGTGACGCACAAAATGAGCATGCTCATCTAAAGATTTTCCCTCAACTGAACTAGTTGGGGTTTCAGCACAAGCACATATAGATGATCCAAGTAGAACACTTTAAGTGGATCCATATCAATAGATTTTTAGCAAGCAAATAGAAGGCACATTGAAACACAAAAAATACATACGGGAAGAAGGCGAAGAAAAAGCAAATCTTTTTGAAAATCGTTTTAGAAGTGGGGGAGAGGGAAACGAGAGGCGAATGGCGAATAATGTAATGCAAGAGAGGAGAGTTTATGATGGGTACCTGGTATGGCTTGACTTGACGTAGATCTCCCCGGCAACGCAAAAATCCTTCTTGCTATCTCTTGAGCTTGTGTTGGTTTTCCCTTGAAGAGGAAAGGATGATGTAACAAAGTAGCGTAAGTATTTCCCTTAGTTTTGAGAACCAAGGTATCAATCCAGTAGGAGATAACGCACAAGTCACCGAATACCTGCACAAACAATCAACAACTTGCAGCCAACGTGATAAAGGGGTTGTCAATCCCTTCAATGTCACTTGCAAAAGTGATATCTGATAGAGATAGATAAATGGTAAAGTAAATACTTTTGGTATTTTTGGTTTACAGATCGGAAAGTAAAAAGATTGCAAAATAGTAGATCGGAAACTTAGCAAGATGTAAAAGATATTCAATACAATGGAAAAGAGATCTAGGGGTAGGTTTCACTAGATGCTTCTCTCAATATAACAAATATTACGATGGGTGAACAAATTACTGCCAAGCAATTGATAGAAAAGCGCATAGTTATGACGATATCTAAGGCAATGATCATGAACATAGGCATCACGTCCGTGTCAAGTAGATCAACTCCTGCCTGCATCTACTACTATTACTCCACACATCGACCGCTATCCAACATGCATCTAGAGTATTAAGTTCATAAAGAACGGAGTAATGCATTAAGTAAGATACCATGATGTAGAGGAATTAACTCAAGCAATATGATGAAAACCCCATCTTTTTATCCTCAATGGCAACAATACAATACATGCCTTGCTGCCCCTACTGTCACTAGGAAAGGACACCGCAAGATTGAACCTAAAGCTAAGCACTTTTCCCATTGCAAGAAAGATCGATCTAGTAGGCCAAACTAAACCGATAATTCGAAGAGACTTGCAAAGATATCAAATCATGCATATAAGAAGTCAGGTAAGAACCAAATAATATTCATAGATAATCTGATCATAAATCCACAATTCATCGGATCTTGGCAAACACACCGCAAAAGAATATTACATTGAATAGATCTCCAAGAACATCGAGAAGAACATGGTATTGAGAATCAAAGAGAGAGAATAAGCCATCTAGCTAATAACTATGGACCCGAAGGTCTGTGGTAAACTACTCACGCTTCATAGGAGAGGTAATAGTGTTGATGTAGAACCCCTCCGTGATTGAATCCCCCTCCGGTAGGACGCCGGAAAAGGTCCCTAGATGGGATCTCATAGGTACAGAAGGTTGCGGCGGTGGAAAAGTGGTTTCGTGGTTCCCCTCGATATTTTTAGGGTATAAGAGTATATATAAGCGAAGGAACTAGGTCAAGGGAGCTACAAGGGCCCATGAGGTAGGGGGCGCGTCCTACCCCCCGCGCCCTCCTTCCTCGTGGCCGCCTCGTTGTGTCTCCGACTTCATCTCCAAGTCTCCTAGTTTGCTTTCGGTCCAAGAAAGATCATCACGAAGGTTTCATTCCATTCGGACTCCGTTTGGTATTCCTTTTCTGCCAAACTCTAAAATAGGCAAAAAAACAGAAACTGGCACTAGGCCCTCGGTTAATAAGTTAGTCCCAAAAATAATATAAAATAGCATATAAATGCCTATTAAACATCCAAAACAGATAATATAATAGCATGGCACAATCAAAAATTATAAATACGTTGGAGATGTATCAGGTTATGACCCACTCAAAGAAACACCGTTGAGAATGATCGGTTGAGAGAGAGATGATGCATCGGAACGATTGAAAGACTTAAATGAGGTGACAACCTCAAATTAACTTGAATGCAACCATGAATTTTCTGAGATGTCTTCATCACTCCAGAACGATAAAATGGTGAGAGGCGAACGAGCAAGGGGAAACATTTTAGCCAAGGAAAAGGAATACGACCAACCTGAAAAACTTGAATTGAATCCACCAGAAGAGAAAAGAGATGAAGAATATTGAACTAAACGAGAATTCACCAGTAATAATTGAGGAAAGGATGCTAAGGCTTCGCAAGAGTAGGATGGATACCCGATTACGACGCCGGCTCCGAGAAGAAAAAGGGTGGACGGGTGGGAAAAAGAAAGACAAGTTCGGATGGAAAAAAACGTCGTTAAGAAGGAACTGAGGATCAATCTTGCAAAAGATAAAGAGGGTCGAATCATCTTGAAGAGAAGTGCGGCGGATGAAAAGAGCTGACAACACAACGATCGGAAAACTAACTACGTGATCCTAAAGAAAATTTGAAGGGGAGGAGGAGTAAATCAAAACACCTACGTCAAGATTCCTACCAGAGCAACGAAGGGGATGAGGAGTAAAAAGAATTCCTATGCTCCGATATAACTAGACTCAGAAAAGAAAAAGGAAAAAAATTCTTCTAGACTCGACAGTGGCCATTCTATGAACAATCAAGGGGGCTCCTGTGGTCGGTCGAGGCTCTGATACCAACTTGTCATGCCCAATATGCAATCCTATCCGAGAGGAACTCAAAGGTCCCACCAAGGATAGAGCCACATATTGAAGACGCTTTCGCAAGGTGGATAACATTACATCGTAACATTACATAATAGGTGGGGATAGATACAAAAGGCATACAATGCCACACGAATACGACAACAACATACATAAGAGCAACATTTGACTACGGATGAAACTCAAACGATATCCACCTTGCTAGCCCAGGCTGCCGACCAGGAACCTACCCCTCAATCGAAGAAGAAGCAGAAGAAGGACTCCAAAACAAGTAGACATCACTCTCACGTCAGGATCATCACATTACCTGTACATGCAACTATTGTTGTAGTAATTTGTGAGCCATGAGGACTCAGCAATCCCATTATCATGGGTATCAAGACTAGCAAAGCTTAATGGGTATGGAATGGATAAGTGGTGAGGTTGCAGCAAGCTACTAAGCATTGTATGGTGGCTAACTTATGAGTACAGGAATAAGATGAGTAACTACGCAAATGGTCGCAAACTAGTAATGACTAAGAAGTGATCCTGAACTACTTACGTTCAAACATAACCCCACCGTGTTCTCTTCTCAACTCACTCAAAAAGAGATAGTCATGGTTACACATGCGTTGGTGTATTTTAATTCGTATCTGGTGTCAAGTTCTCTACAACTGGATGTTAAAAATTCCCATCTGCCACATAACTGCGGGCATGGCTTTCAAAAGATTAAACCCTGCAAGGGTGTCCCAACTTAGCCCATGACAAGCTCACGATCCGCGGAGACAATCCTCCATCGCGGGACAACCCGATCAAACTCGGGATCCCGGTGCACAAGACATTTCGACAATGGTAAAACAAATCCAGCAAGACCTCCCGGCGTGCCGACACCCTGATAGTAGCCGTGTGTATCTCGTCTTAGGCCACGACCGGATTGGCCAGCCTATGAGTAAAACCAGATCCTCGGGTTGCTTCGTGGTGGCCCCATAGTCTGCCCGTTTGGGACCAACACCATCAGCACTGCCCCCCTGTATTATGTTAAATTACTCCTCGAGTAGCGCTAACTCCCTGTGTGTCATATTTAATATCATGTTTACTATGTTGAGCAAATGGTAAAACCAATGTTGGGCCTTGCTGGAAGAGTTTTATTCAAGTCGAACTATCAAGGGGGGCCCATAAACCCCGACCGCGTTAGGAACACAAAATTCAAGGAACATAACACCGGTATGACGAAAACTAGAGCGGCAAGAGTGGAACAAAACACTAGGCAAAAGGCCGAGCCTTCCACCTTTTACCAAGTATATAGATGCATTAATTAAATAAGAGATATTGTGATATTCCATGATATCCATGTCCCAACATGGAACAACCTGCAACTCCACATGTGTTGGCGCAATAGACCCTGGGTATGTTGCCTTGACTGTGCACAGGCACGGGAACAAGATTGTGGCATCAAGACACGCCAGAGTACAAGAGACCAAGACCTTCGAAGGACCAACATGCAAAATGAGAGGACCAAGATCAAGCCAGAGAATCAAAGTACCACCAGGAGAAAAGCCTCCCTTGCCGGGCAAACGGGCTTGGTGAGGGCCGAACCACCCCCGGAAGGAAGCAACCAAGACGTCCCGGCAGGGCCTGCCTGGACTCATGGAGGCAAGAAACACATCATCACCCACTCCCCCATGACCCACGTCGTGGATCAGTGTAGTGTCAAGCCGCAAAGTGATTAAGTGGCAGCCATTCGCCACATGGCAACCTCTTTCTACAGGAAAAACTACAGATGACACCCGTCTCGCGATGTGTCGAACAAGCACACGAGGAGCTGGCAAAATAAGCCCGGCAAGGCTTGCTGGGCGAGCAACGATGTGACGTTGAGCGGTGCATTTAATGCGCCCTGTCATCCTGCAGAGTTAGGTATGATAGCACTATTTGCTATCTTATCAGTGTATAATGACTGATTTGCCATTGTGGTGACCCCTTAACCTATAAAAGGGGGCCCATGGCAACCAAGAAAGGGTTCGCAAGGCTGGGAAGTTAGACACCCATACACGCGTAGTCATTGCCTCCCGTGCCGGGCAAGTGTACTACATTCCACCACCATTCTTCCACCATCAATCCACCAAAGCAGGAGTAGGGTTTTACGCCTCGCGGCAGCCCGAACCTAGGTAAAATTGCATGTGTGATCCCTGTCGTGCTGCCCCACGCTCCTCTGCTCTTTGTGCAACATGACATCCCCCCTGCCGAACCAGCAAGGGGCCCCTTGGTCCCATAGGTGGTCATGGTTTCCCGCGACATCTTTGACGCGTCAGGTAGGGGGATCGCTCGCACAAACCTGAAAGCGTGTGTACCGCGTCATCTTCATCACCATCCTCGTCTCCGACGGCGCCATTGGCCATGGCGCCCAAGAAGAAGTCCGGCGTTTAGGCTCCACCATCCACCTCCAAGGCTCTGCCACTCGCAGTTGCCAATGCTACGGGAGCTGCGGAGGCACGCGAGGATGTGGACGCCGCTGGGGATGTGGTCGGAACATGCGGCACCGTTACCATTTCCCCGCGGCCAAAGCAAAAGCAGGAGGCACCGGAGGAGAGCGACATCAGCAACACCCCGACGTCCACGCTCCACGAGGTACGGGTGGAGGGGCTACTCTGTCCACAACTCCTCCTCTTGCCGACGGGCACAACCATAGTGATGGTGCTCAGTCTGGGGAGAACCACCGCCCTCCGGCTGCCCCTGTCACGGGAGCGACCGCTGCGCGTGCACCTTCCCTTGGGCGAGTCGACCAAGCCGCTACGCCCAACGGAGCCACTAGCCCTCAAGCGCCTTCGTCGCGCCACCATGCCATCCAGGTGGCTGCTCCGCAATAGCGGGGGTGCAGCGCTGTCGCTGCTGGCACCATCAGGAGCTGAGCGACTGTGCGATCCGCATCGTCATCACCCATGCCAAGCACGGCATTGGAGGCCATGGTGTGGGCTCAGCTGCTACTTAGGTTCCCGCCAGCAGCTGAGCAAATGGACGACTGGCGTGCCACCATCCAGAGCCTGCTCGGTTTTGCCGAAGCTAGGGGATCACAGCGAGCTGGCCCGCCATGGCCTCCCCAAGCAACGATAACGGCTCGTGTTGCTGGTCGTACAGAAGGGGACACCCCCATGTTGCAGTCCCCGCCATGACAACCAGCGCGAGCTCGACAGCACCAAGAACCTGATGACGTCTCGATGGCCTCTTCTGACCCTCGAGCGCGTCCTGATCGACGGCAAGTCCCGGAGGACAGGCGGAGGGAAGACATGCGCGTTGTTGTTGAGCAACGCCGCGACGACCACCGCCGGACCGATGGGTGCAATGGTCCTGACGTTGACGAGCATGTGCCCGATATTGGCGGGTGCCTACCTTTCAAGGTTGGATGCCCTGCCTTTACTCGTGAGCTGCGGCGAGTCTGTTGGTCGTCCGTCCGCACATTCAAGCCAGAGATACCTGAGAAGTATGATGGGAGGATCAACCTGGCAGAGTTTCTGAGCATCTACACCATTGCCTTCCAGGCTACTGGGGGAAGAGATGAGAAGGTATTCGCCAACTACTTTCCTTTGGCTCTCAAATCCAATGTGAGGTCTTGGTTGATGCATCTGCCGGAGAACTCCATTTCTTCATGGGCTGACCTTTGGTATGAGTTCATTGGCGCTTTCACTGGTGGCCATCAAGAACCAGGCTGACCCAGCTATTTGCAGCTTCTCCGGCAGAAAGAAGGAGAGACACTATGGAAGTATTTGCAGAGGTTCAGCAGGGTCCACAGAAACATCCCAAACATCCATCCGGCGGCTATAATAGCCGCCTTCCAGTCCAATGTTCGCAACCATAGGACTCGCTCCAAGATGAATGTGCGGTTGCCCAAGACTGTGAAGTAGCTTTACACCCTAGTGGATAAGTGTGCTCAGATGGAGGAAGGCAGGAAGTTGCCCGAAGAGGAGGGTTGCATCAATATTGATTCAGAAGATGATGATGAACCCACCAGTCAGAAGAAGGGCAAGAAACACAATAAGAGGTGCAAGTATAAGGCAGTGATGACTGTTGAAGGATCGGGTACGCCTAGTACCGGCAAGACAACCAAGGATGAAGTCCCTGGCAAGGATGCTACCATGTGCGTTGACTGCCGGGAGGCTGCGGCTACCGAGAAGGCCGGGAAGGGCGATGGGTCATATTGCAAGATCCATTGGACCAAGATCCATGACCTTCAAGAGTGTTATCAGGTTGAGCAGCTTGTTAAGAGGCAAAGAGCTGAGTACAAGAAGCATGACAAGGAAAAAGGTCAGAATGCTGCTGGCGGCAAGGGTCGAGGTGGTGAAGTAAATCGCCTCGGCAAACCCTTTTGGAACAAAGGAAAACCCACGAAAGGTCAAGAGAAGGAAGCTTGTGATGATGAGAGTAATAGAGGGGATGAAGAGGAAACCAGTGAGCATGAATTTCAAAAGGCCATTGATACCCTATGCGTTGATGGGGGTGCATCCTTGCACTCCTCTCACGGCCAACCCAAATGGTGGGCACGTGAGGTCAATGTCGTGGAACCAGCACCAGAGGCCCCGAAACCACTCAAATGGTCGCGCACGCCCACCATCTTTGACAAAGAGGATCATCCTGACCGTACCATTGTGGTAGGATGTTTGTTGTTGTTGGTCTCTCCAACAATTCACAACCTCAAGGTCACTAAGCTATTGGTGGACGGCGGGGCCGGGTTGAACTTTATTTCCCCAAAGGTTATCAGCAGGCTTCATATAGCAGAAGAGGAGCTAGAGGTCACCGACATGTTTCAAGGAGTTAATCCTGGGAGGAGTCATCCTAAGGGAAAGATCACATTGCCTGTTACATTTGGAGGAGAGCTGAACTACCAGACAGAAAAGATTGTGTTTGATGTGGTCGACCTCCCCTTGCCGTACAATGGGATCCTTGGACAACCAGCCCTGGCCAAATTCATGGCGGCATCCCACTATGACTACTATACCTTGAAGATGCTTGGGCCACTTGGAATCATCTCCATCCCATCTGATGAGAAGGACGCAATTATTTGCGTGGACAAGATGTACCGGGACGCTATCGCGGCAGATGCAACGGCAGCAGCAGTTCCCACCAAGGAAAGCAGAGGAAAGAAGAAGGATAGCAAGGACATTGGCAAATAATATGGGAAGCATACCGCTTCGGAGGGTGCTGCACCTGTTGATGATTTGCCAGAGAGTTCCAACAGCAAAAGGACCAAGGTTGCTGCTCCACAAGTGAAGAAGGTCCCAGCAGGGCTGGCTGGCGTTGATGGCACCTTCACCATCAGCGCCACCCTCGATGACAAATAGGAAAGCGCGCTCATTGCCTTCCTGCGGGCGAATATCGATGTGTTTGCCTGGCAACCATCTGATATCCCTGGTGTTCCCATGGAGGTAATCGAGCACCACCTTGTTGTCTGCCCACACGCCAGACCTATCAAGCAGAAAGTCCGGAAGCAGGCCTTGGAGAGGCAGCAGTTTATTGCACAAGAGATCAAAAAGCTTGAGGCGGCTGGTTTGGTCAGAGGAGTGCTCATCCACTTGGCTAGCATATCCAGTGGTAGTTCGGAAGGCTAGCAGGAAATGGAGGCTTTGCATAGATTTCCCAGATCTCAACAAGGCTTGCCCGAAGGACCCATTTCCCTTGTCGCGCATTGATTAGATTGTGGATTCCACTTCAGGCTGCGATTTTCTTTTCTTCCTGGATGCATATTCTGGATATCACCAGATCTTCATGTACAAAGAAGAAGAAGAGAAGACCTTGTTCATCGCCCCATATGGTATGTACTATTTTATCCGCATGCAATCAGATTAAAGAGTGTCAGGTCTACTTTTGCAAGAGCAGTCTAGATTGGTTTTGAGCCACAGCTGCACAGAAACAATGAAGCTTATATGGATGACATTGTGGTCAAAACTAAGGATAGAGCAACTCTTATCCAAGATTTGGAGGAGACGTTTGCAAATCTATGCAAGATCAACTTGAAGCTCAACCCAGAGAAGTGTGTGTTTGGCATTCCCTCCGGCAAGCTACTTGGATTCTTTGTGTCCCATCGGAGGATCAAAGCCAATCCCAGATCCAAGTGCAAAGGACAGTTACGGATGTGAGGCATCTAACGGGATGCGTTGCCGCGCTAAGCAGATTCATCTCCAAGACTGCCGAGCACACCCTGTCGTTCTTCAAAATCTTGAAGAAGGCAATACCCATGAAGTGGACCCCAGAAGCAGATGCAGCCCTGCAATAGTTGAAGGCCTACTTATCTTCTATGCCTACCTTGGTTGCTCCCAAACCACAGGAGCCATTGCTGCTATACTTAGTGGGAACCAACCAAGTGGTTAGTGTGGCCTTGGTGGCACAGCGGGAAGTGGACGAGGCAAAGAGTGAGCAATGTCCGGTAGAATCAGATAAAGATCAGGACAGAAGTGAGCACGACAGCGATGGCAGCTCCAAGGACACGACAAGGAAGAAAATGGTGCAGCGCCCAGTGTACTTCGTTAGTTCCCTATTACAAGTGGCTCGATCGAGGTACTTTGGCGTGCAAAAATTAATCTTTGGTCTCATGATGGCCTCAAGGAAACTGCACCACTACTTCCAAGCCCATGAGATTACGGTTGTCACTCGCTTCCCGTTGCAAAGAATACTCCGAAACCCTGAGGCTACTGGCAGAATAGTGTAGTGGGCTTTGGAGTTATCCAGTTTCGGTTTGAAGTTTGAGAGCACATCAACAATTCAGAGCAGGGCATTGGCAGAGTTTATTGCAGAATGGATGCCGACCCTGATGAGGAAGTGACAAAAACAGTTATCCCCGGCAAGGAGGCGCCCCAAGAATGGATCATGTATTTCGATGGTGCCTTTTCCCTGCAAGGTGCGGGGGTTGGCATGCTTCTTGTCGCACCCTCAGGGGAGCACTTGAAGTACATCGTCCAGATGCATTATTCTGGGGAAGAGGCAACCAAAAATACAGCAGAGTATGAAGGGCTCCTTGCCAGGCTCAGGATTACCGCAGAATTGGGAATTAAGAAGCTGATTATTTGAGGAGATTCACAGTTTGTGGTGAGACAAGTCAACAAGGATTATCAAAGTCCATTAATGGAGGCATACGTTAAGGAAGTGAGAAGATTGGAGGAGCGCTTTGATAGATTGCAACAGAGTATGTACACCGTGCAGAAAATAGCATAGCTGATCATCTGTCAAAGTGTGTTGCGCAAAAGCTTCCTGTGGAACCAGGAAATTTTGTTCTCCATCTTACTCATCCCTCCGTATCCGCAACAACAATGGCCCGGAAGAGGAGAAAGATGGACTCCGGTAAGCCCTCCCGATAGAGCCTCATGCTCCTGGCAGGGACACTGCCGGAAACTCACAACTTGTCGGCCCGCACCCTCCTGCCGGGGCCACAGTCCCTGCAGACGAGGAGTGTGCCCCCGAAGTTGAGGAGGTGCCGCTAGTCCTCGTTGCCGAGCCTCAGGCTCCAACTTGGGCAAGGCACATAGTCCACTTTTTCCAAACCGGAGAACTCCCTAATGACCAAGATGAGGCTGAAAGAGTAGCCCAGAGGGCCAGTATGTACCAGTTTGTCGATGACACTATACAGAAGGAGGCCTAACGGTGTGAAATTGAAGTGCATCTGCCGGGAAGAAGGAAAGGAACTGCTGGCTGAGATACACAAAGGCATGTGTGGCTCCCACATTGGATCAAGGGCATTAGTTGGGAAAGCATTCCATCAAGGATTCTATTGGCCCACAGCCCTCCAAGATGTGGTTGAACTAGTCATGAAATGTGAAGCCTGACAGTTCCATTCCAAGAATATCCGCCTGCCTGCGCAAGCTCTTCAGACAATCCCTTTATCATGGCCATTTTCAGTCTGGGGGCTCGATATCCTCGGCCCTTTCCCCCGAGCAATCAGGGGCTTTGAATTCTTGTTCGTTGCCATCGACAAGTTTACAAAATGGCCGGAAGTGACTCCCGTGAGGAAGGTGACTGCTCAATAAGCTATCAAGTTCTTGAAAGAATTGGTGTGTCATTTTGGAGTTCTGGCAAGGATCATTACCGACAACGGCACCCAGTTCACGAGCCGCGCCTTCATGCAATATGTTCGCACCCTCGGAAGCAAGGTCTCATTTGCCTCTGCGCACATCCCAGAAGCAATGGACAAGCAGAGAGGACGAACGCTGAAGTGTTGCGGGGCCTCAAAACAAGAACCTTCGATACGCTGAAGAAACATGGCAGGCGGTGGATCGATGAGCTGCCGGTAGTCCTCTGGTCCCTCAAAACGACACCAAATCGAGCTACTGGGCAGACTCCCTTTTCCCTGGTCTATGGGGCAGAAGCAGTTATCCCCACAGAACTCATTTACGGGTTGCCTTGAGTGCTTGCCTACGATGAAGTACCACAAGATCAGCACTGGCATAACGACGCTGTGCTACTCGAGGAGAACCATCTCCGGGCTGCTACGCGTGCTGCACACTATCAGCAAGCCCTATGTCGCTATCATAGCCGCAGGGTTCATGCCCGGTGTTTTGAGGAAGGCGACCTTGTCCTTAGGCGCGTTCAGTCAGGCAAGGGTACAAACAAGTTGACACCAAAGTGGGGAGGCCCTTACTAGGTAGTACGAGTCACCAGACCTAGCGTAGTCCGTCTGGAGATCAGAGATGGCATTCAATTGTAAAACTAATGGAATATTGAGCATCTCCGCAAGTTCTACCCGTAAGGCGCGGCTGTCGGGCACTGCCCGGCAGCCACCCATTTGTACAGGCCTTACCTCAGCTGCATGTAACCCCTTGTACAAAGCCAGGGTGATGACCTTGTGCGCCAGAGAAATAAACGAAGAGTTAGGGGGGCTCCGACCAAGTTGCATGCATGCATGAGCATTCCAAGAGCATTTGCATAAGAATTTCATGAGCATCTGCATATGCATATAGATAGGATCGCATCCTGCATCATTCTCACCTGCATAAAGTTGCAGGTTCCTACCGTGAACTTGGCTTCTACAAGGAGATGAGAAGATGAACCAGCACTGCGATCCCCGGCAAGCCAAACAGATAAGTTCTACCTCTTTTCCATAAGTGTTCTGTAAGCTAAAACTTGTGCATGAGAAAGATTCGCCACTCTTCAAAGCTTAGGTGCTCCCACTTTTGGCTAGAACATTGCTTCAGCCTAGGTGGTCGCAGTGGCCTTCACTGAGAAAGAGTTGGCGGGGGGCTGGTCCCTTTATTTTTTGCCCGATAGACTCCGGTCCCTAGCAACAAAATAGAAAAAGGGTACCGGCATGATGGCCTGTCGGGGAAGACTCGTTTATTTAACTAAAGAGGCATCCCACCTCTGCATGGACATACACATGCACGAGCAGGGGCGGAGCCAGGATTTGGACATAGGGGGGCGAAGGAGACATGATATATAGATTATTTTTAAAATAGCATGCATAGTGTGTCGAGTACGACGTCTTTTAAAGAAGTAGAATAAAAACAAAGATAACATGAAGAGCGTCAAAGGCTCACGATCTCTTTGTCAGTGCAACTAAAATCAACGATAAAAAGGGATAATTAGTTAATAATCTTACGCCATTTGATAAACATATGGTTTTTGTCTTCTACGTAAGCAATTTGTATAGCTTGTCAGTAAAAATGTAAATAAGTAATGAATCTTAATTCTTAAGAGCTTGTATATAGTTGTACCTTGATTAGGTCAAGATGAGTAGACAAAATTAACGAACAACAATCGGATGCGCAAATGCAGTGGTGGGGCAGCAGTGCGTTGCTTCAAGAGCGCCAGCAATCCAGTCAGTAAATAAGAAATCCAGCACGGCAGCCATCATCCTTGAAGGGCAACCGAGATTGATGCATTAGATTAGACTACCTTTTAGGCTGCAGATCGTGTATATGTCGTACCTTTAGGTTTCAGACTGCAAAGAACTCAATCAATTCAGGCAGTAGTTTCCCTCCCCAGCGAGTGGCGGCAGGCGAGATGGCGGAGGCCCTGGCAAACTAATAGAAGATAGGAATCATCTATGTTCTGTACCCTCGTCCAATGCATATGACCTAGGGCCTCGAAGGTAAAATACATACATGGCCACACGCCCAAATTGGTCTTTCGTTTTTACTCGGCCGTGTAAATCTGTTGGGCTTAATTCTTAATTAGCGTTGGTTATATATGCCTGCTGCCGATTTCTATGCATAGTAGTAGTTGCTATGAATCCATAGGGGGGGCCAAGCGATGGGGGGTGTCTGACCCCTGCTCGCACCCCCTGTCTCCGCCCCTGTGCACGAGTTCCCTGCAAGGCTCATCTTTTTCATTAATATGCTGATTATACAAGTACAAAGCCTTACAGAACACATACATGGGCTCGAGAGATTACATTATTCGAATTAAAATTTGGCAAGTGCCTACAAGTTTAACATCGAAAAAAGATAAGTGCCCCATGATGCCTTTGCCCATGTCCATCTCCTTCAGGAAAAGGTTGAGGAAGCCGATGGCGGACCCAACTGGGATTCGACGCCTCCCCAGGATCAGGATGGCGCCGCTTCTCAGCAAGAAGGAAGAAACTGGAGGGCAAGCGCGGGTGGTGGCACTGCCGGAGGACCAGCTGAAGGACACGGAGTCACCGGCAAACACAACTCGTCGGAACGGTCGCCCCCGTTCTTGGCGCGTCATGAGTTGCTGTCACCGTCTGCATCACTACCACCCAAAGATCTCGGATCGGCAGCCACACTGAACACCATGCTCTCTTGATTACCACACGGAGAGCATGGTCGTCCCCAATGGTCCTGACATCAGAAATCACTGCACGTTCCAAAGACGTGTATGGGAACAAGAAGCCCTCCTCCGCGACCAGAGGATGACGTCCGGGAGGAGTCAAATCCGCCTTCGTCAATGGCGGACCTCCCCCCAGGGCTCTCCCTCAGCATTGCATCGGAACGAAGAATGAGGAGCAACCGACTACCACGCCCCGCGCCCGCTGCAGGCCTCGACATGGTGTCATTCACGTCCCCTCCCACAAGAATCAAGGCTACGGGCGACCCAGCGACGAGCGCACCGGAGTCGCCACCTCTGGTGCTATCACCGCGCCACCCGAATATCATCCTCACACTTAAGGGAGAATCTGAGCTAAAACCCGAGGGCTAGCCCTGGGCTCTTCCTTCCAGCATACTCAAGACAAAGCAAGGTGGAGGAGGAGAAAGATGTGGATCAATGCCTCCACTCCTCCCTTGCTCCTCTTTTTATAGGCGAGCGGGGGACTGGCGGCTGATTCCGCGATGGGTAACCACCGCCCTCCTCCACCAATTCGAGAAGACCGGGCCCTCGCTATAATGCTCTCCCGCACCACGCGTGTCACGCCCAAGATGCGACCCTATCCTAAAGGAACTCGAAGCTCCCACCAAGGATAGAAGCGCATCTTGAAGACACTTTTGCAAGGTGGATATCATTACATCAACATTACATAATAGATGGGGATACATACATAAGGCATACAATGCCACACGAATACAACATCACAACATACAAGAACAACATCCGACTACGGATGAATCATAAATAGAAACTCAAACAATATCCACCCTGCTAGCCCAGGCTGCCAACCCGGAACCTATCCCCTGATCGAAGAAGAAGCAGAAGAAGAACTCAAGCAAGCAAGCATCGCTCTCGCGTCATGATCATCGTATAACCTGTACCTACAACTGTTGTTGTAGTAATCTGTGAGCCACGAGGACACAGCAATCCCATTACCATGGGTATCAAGACTAGCAAAGCTTAATGGGAAAGGAAGGGGTAAAGTGGTGAGGTTGCAGCAGCGGCTAAGCAAGTATGGTGGCTAACATACGCAAATGAGAGCGAGAAGAGAAGCAAAGGAACAGTCGTGAAGCTAGCAATGATCAAGAAGTGATCCTGAACTCCTACTTACGTCAAACATAACCCAGAAACCGTGTTCACTTCCCGGACTCCGCCGAGAAGAGACCCTCACGGCTACACACACGGTTGATGCGTTTTAATTCAGATCTGGTGTCAAGTTATCTACAACCGGACATTAACAAATTCCCATCTGCCACATAACCGCGGGCACGGCTCTCGAAAGTTTATACCCTGCAGGGGTGTCCCAACTTAGCCCATGACAAGCTCTCGCGATCAACGAAGGAATAGACCTTCTCCCAGGAAGAACCGATTAGTCTCGGAATCCCGGTTTACAAGACATTTCGACAATGGTAAAACAAGACCACCAAAGCTGCCCGATGCACCGACAATCCCGATAGGAGCTGCACATATCTCGTTCTCAGGGCAACACCGGATAAGTCAAGCTACGAGTAAAACCAGCCCTCGAGTTGCCACGAGGTGGCCCCGCAGGCTGCTCGGTTCGGAGCAACACTTAGACAAGCACTGGCCCGGGGGGGCTAAAATAAAGATTACCCTTGGGTTAATTACTCCCAAGGGAAAGGTAGGTGGTGGTGAGGCAAATGGTAAAACCAAGGTTGGGCCTTGCTGGACAAGTTTTATTCAAAGCGAACTGTCAGGGGGGTCCCATAAATCACCCGACCGCGTTAGGAACGCAAAATCCAGGAACATAACACCGGTATGACGGAAACTAGGGCGGCAAGAGTGGAACAAAACACCAGGCATAAGGCCGAGCCTTCCACCCTTTACCAAATATATAGATGCATTAATAATATAAGAGATATTGTGATATCCCAACCAAAATCCTATCCACCATGGAGAAATCTTCAACTTCACCTGCAACTAGCAACGCTATAAGAGGGCTGAGCAAAGCGGTAACATAGCTAAACAACGGTTTGCTAGGAAGGGTGTCAAAGGTTAGAGGTTCATGGCAATTTGGGAGGCTTGAAGAGCAAATGATAGGTAACGCAGCATAGCGATGGAACGAAGCAACTAGCATAGCAATGATAGTAGTGAGATCCAGGGTAGCGGTCATCTTGCCTGAAATCCTGCAAGGAAGAAGAATGAGTCCATGAAGAAGATGAAGCCACGAAGACAAACCAAGCGTAGACGAACGCATCCTCACGATCGCAACGAAACGGGAACTATCGAGAAGAAGCACACAACATGGTAAAGACACCACACATAGACAAGACATGATGCACAACAAACATGATGCATGACAAAGCTACATGAAGCTACTCATGGCAAGAGATGATGCAAACAAGAACAATACATCAAGGCAAGTTTAAATGAGGCCGGAAACAACATATAACAATTCCGGTAAGTCCTCATATGCAAATTTCGAAATTGGTCCAGAACTGAATAAACATTATGTTCACGTTGTTAAACAGCAAGTTAAGATGCACCACGATGATCTACACGAGATTCTAGTCAAGTTACATATAAAGTTCATTAGATTCGGAGTTACGGCCTAGAAGATATGAGCAAAACAAGTTAAACATGGCATTGATGCAAAATGCATACAAACATCAAGCAAACACCTCAAAACAAGGATGCAACATGATAATATGAAACTACATGCAAAATCAAGCAAGTTTCATATAAAGCACACTCAAAACGGAGCAACAGTTCAACACATACACTCTATACAAGTCATAACAACAATCTGTCCAAAACAACAACTAGGCATATTGCAAGCATCAAAACAACATGCTACAGCACCCCAACATAATAACAAAAGGCATGGGCATGAAGTATAGGTAAAGCATAACAAAACATGAACACTGAGCTATCTCCAGAAATCACTAGAACATGCTCCAAAACACATGGGAAAATTGCAAATATTAACAGTTTCAGACTTTGCAGAAATAACATCAGGTTGCAATGTTTAGAGCTATCAAACAACATGTTGCATGAACTTATCATGGAAAATAAAGGCATGACATGAATCTACTAATTGCATAGATCAAAAGTCCCTTACTGACCATGAGCCAAAAGGGCACGGAAAATATGATGGCACCCATGTAAACATGGCAAGTTATATTACAGATTCATACATGGCAGGAACAACAATAAGTAGGCATGTTCGTGAGCTTGAACCACTCACTACAGAGCAATACATGGCATGTCAAGGCAACCACCAGTAAGAATACATGTTTATGAAGCTAAGCATGGCAAGAACAAGGTCATAGGGTGCATGGATCACTAGAAAAGCACATGGCCAAAACTGAACTTCATGTTAACAGGTTGACAGCAACATTGTCAAGCAACTTTGGATCAAGATATGAACAATCTACAGCAGGCTATAATTGCAACCAAGGGCATGAATGGATAGAGCAAGACATATATAACAAAACATCCTTAGTGAACAATCTCCAGATAATGCACGAAATGACTTGTAGAAGCATGTTAACATAGCAACAAAATATAACAGAATCTGTCAGGAAAACAACAACAGCAAGTACCCTCCTTAACAAGCTTGATGCACTCACTACACAACTCACAAAAATACATGGTTGGCACCACTGGAAAGATGGCATAGCATAGATCAAAACACATGTAGACATCAACCTCATAGGATGCACACATCAATTATGGCAAAAATGACAAATGAGCAAGTTATAACAGTTTCAGCAGATTAACATCAACATGCACTCTTCTAACAGCATTTCGGGCATCAAGATGAGCTCAAATGAAAATGATGCAATGGAATGAAATGAAGTACTCGTCGAGACGAACAATTTGACATATTATACGCATGAAACGGAGCTACGGATGCAGAGATGCGATGCGATGAACATGGCATGATTATGTCAAAAATCTGGGACAGACGAATTTTCACCTCCGGGAGAAGTCATCGGTGGCGCGGATTTCAAGGTTCGTCAGAGCAGGGCGGCGCGGCTGCCGGAGTTGGACGGGGAGGAGGCCGTGGAGGTCCGGGGCGGACGGATCCGGCAGCTCCCGGAGCTGCGGCGCGAGATCCGGCCGGGGCGGGGCCGGAGGCAGTGGTCGGGGCGACCGGCGGCAAGGGCGCGATGGCCGGCGGCGGGAGGCGCTGGGGCGGCGGCTCGGCAGAGGGCGGCGGCGCGGTAGACGCCGGCGACGGGGAGCAGCGGCACGGCGGCGGCGGAGACGGTCGGCGGCGGGCGCGGCCGAGGACGGGGCGGCGGCGATGCGGGGCCGGCAACGGCGCGGAGGCCGGTGACGGGGTCACGAGGCGGCGGGCGGCGGCGCCGTGAGGGAGCGGCGGCGGGCGGCGGCGCCATGACGGAGCGGCGGCGGCGCGTCGACGGGCGGGGACGCGGCGGCGCTCGGGCGAAAGGGCGCGCTCGGGCGGCGGCGGCGCGCGGGCCGCGCGGGCTTCCCACGGGCCTGGCGGGCTGGCGGCGCGGGGAGGCCGGAGTGCCACGTGGCGGGCTCCGAGTGGCTGAGGGAGGCGGCGGCGGACGTGTCCGGTGCGACGCGGACGGGTCCGGTGGGTGGAGGAAGAAGGGGCTAGGGTTTGGACCCGAAAATTCGGAGGGGGAGCTGTTTATATAGGTAGAGGGAGCTAGGAGAGTCCAAATGAGGAGCGGTTTTTGGCCACGCGATCGTGATCGAACGACCGAGAGCATGGAGGGGAGTTTGCTGGGTTTTGGGCCACTTTGGAAGGGGTGTTGGGCTGCAAGTCAAAGAGGTCTTTGCGGTTACCCGGTTAACCGTTGGAGTATCAAACGGACTCCAAATGGCACGAAACTTGACAGGCGGTCTACCGGTGCTATACCAAGGCCGCTTGGCAAACCTCGGGCCATTCCGAGAAAGTTTACCACAAGCACACAACGAGAGACAAAAGGGGACGCCGGGGAACATAGGAGTGCCGGATTGCAAAACGGACAACGGGGAAAGAGCTCAGATGCATGAGACGAACACTTATGCAAAAGCGATGCACATGATGACATGATATGAAATGCAGATGATGACATGGCAAAGTGCAACACGCAAGCAAATGACATGGCAACAACGGCGAATAACTGGCGGACACCTGGCGCATCGAATCCGGGGCGTTACAACACTCCTCCACTAACAAGAGATCTCATCCCGAGATCTTAGGACCGAGACGGAAGGGAAAAAAAGGATGAGGCGAAAGAAGAACTCAAGAGAAGAAGCAAAGAATCGAGAGCACTCGAGAATAAGAGAGAAACGACGAGGATGACGAATCGAAAGCTCACGAATTCAGATAGACTATGAAACAACTCGTTCTAACCGGAGTGGTTAGAATGGGAAAAGAAACGAATAAGACTGAAAGGATTTAGGCAGCACTCCGGTTTAAACATGGAGGAATAGAACACGAACTTGAGAGGATGGAATGGTACTTGATGAACTCTTGTAGAAAGAATTGTCTCATGAAGAACCACCATGAAGAACTCCGTAGACAAAAGGATGATGAGATAAAATGAAGGATGAAAGAATAAGATGAGCCTTGCGATGATTTAGATGGAAGGTTCCGACGAAAAGACCGAGGAAATATGAACTCCGGAAAAGAAAGGATGAAAACATTTGGAACTAGAATTTACTCATCAAGAACAAACTCCGAAGGAAGGAATTACTCGCTTGGAGGAAATAAGAATAAGATTTATTGTATGCTTATCCTTCATCAAATTGAATTGATGAAAAGCAATGGATTTTGCATATTACTTATTCTTCTTGAAAAGGGTTGAGAAGTGACATATCGCAAAGTTGAGAAGGTCTTCATGAACCACCGGTAGGATTCGAAAGAACGAATTGATTAATATGATAAACAAGGAAAAGAATCTTGAACGAACCAACGTAAGAATTCGGAAATGACTGACGAAAGAGAATGAATCACCGGGAAGAATTAGAATAACGAATATGCTTGAGGGAATTAAGAGACAAGATAACGAAGGGATTGCGAACTGATTGAAAAATACTTGAACGAAGCACCGGGGTAATTGGATAACGTTAACTGGAATGATGGCCTTCGGTGAAACGAAAAAGAAATCAACTCCTGAAATACTCCGGATGGATGAAAAGAATAACTGACAAATGGAATAATTCGAGAGGATAACATGAAGCTAGAATCACGAATCCTCGAGAGAACAGACAAGATTTAGAGGAAAAACTCTTCTCCAATCTTCAAATGATGACGAGAAACACCACCAAAATTACTGAGGTACTCCGGTAGAATGAAAACCGAAAAGGTTGAGCCAACAATGAAATGATTTGAAAGAGATCTTGGAAAAACATGTGACTGATGAAATTCATTCTTACGTCAGACTTGAAAAGAATTTGAGAATAACTCCGGGGAATTAGAAGAGTCAGGTAAGACCCTGGGAAAAGACCTGTGGGTTAGGGCCCACTGAAGAGATAACACCGTTGGAAAAGGAATGCGGAATAGATGATGCACCGAAACAATTGAAATATTTGAATGAGGTGACAACCTCGAATTTATTCGAACACAGACGAATCTCTTGAGATTTCTTGAACACTCCGGAAGGATAAACTGGCGAGAGGCGAACGAGCAAGGAAAAACACTTGAGCCAAGGAAAAAGAATATGATCAACCCGAAAAACTTGAATTGAGTGCACCGGAAAAAGAAAGGATGAAGAATGTCGAACAAAATGAGAATTCACCGGTTGAAATAATTGAGGGAAGACTGAAGAGGCTGTGCACAAATGAAATTGATGGTCGAAAGAGATTCAGACTCCGGGAAGAAAAAAGGGGGGGAGGGCGGGAAAACAATGGCAACTTGGAAGGGGGAAGCTACGAATATCTTGAAGAGAAAACACCGAAAACATTGAGGAAAGAAAGCAAAGACTTCGCACGAGTAGGATGGATACTCAATTACGGACTCCGGATTTGAGAAGAAGAAGGGAGGGTGGGTGGGAAAAAAACAAGGGCAACTTCGGACAGGGAAACAACATCGACGTCGGAGGAAGAACTGAGGATTGATCTCGCGAAAGACAAAGAGGTTCGAGTCAACTTGACGAGAAATGCACCGGATGAAAAGAGCTGAGAACCAACGATCGGAAAGCCAAGTGCGTGAACCTAAAGAAAATTTTGAAGGGGAAGAGGAGTATTTCAAAACACCTACGTCAAGATTCCTCACCAGAGCGACGAAGGGGCAGAGGAGTAAAAAGAATTCCTACTCTCCGATATAACTAGACTCCAAAAACAGTTTTCTTCTAGACACAACAACGGCCAAACTACACGATCAATCAAGGGGGCTCCTAAGGTCGGTCGAGGCTCTGATACCAACTTGTCACGCCCAAGATGCGACCCTATCCTAAAGGAACTCGAAGGTCCCACCAAGGATAGAAGCGCATCTTGAAGACGCTTTTGCAAGGTGGATATCATTACATCAACATTACATAATAGATGGGGATACATACATAAGGCATACAATGCCACACGAATACAACATCACAACATACAAGAACAACATCCGACTACGGATGAATCATAAACAGAAACTCAAACAATATCCACCCTGCTAGCCCAGGCTGCCGACCCGGAACCTATCCCCTGATCGAAGAAGAAGCAGAAGAAGAACTCAAGCAAGCAAGCATCGCTCTCGTGTCATGATCATCGTATAACCTGTACCTACAACTGTTGTTGTAGTAATCTATGAGCCACGAGGAATCAGCAATCCCATTACCATGGGTATCAAGACTAGCAAAGCTTAATGGGAAAGGAAGGGGTAAAGTGGTGAGGTTGCAGCAGCGGCTAAGCAAGTATGGTGGCTAACATACGCAAATGAGAGCGAGAAGAGAAGCAAAGGAACGGTCGTGAAGCTAGCAATGATCAAGAAGTGATCCTGAACTCCTACTTACGTCAAACATAACCCAGAAACCATGTTCACTTCCCGGACTCCGCCGAGAAGAGACCCTCACGGCTACACACACGGTTGATGCGTTTTAATTCAGATCTGGTGTCAAGTTATCTACAACCAAACATTAACAAATTCCCATCTGCCACATAACCGCGGGCACGGCTCTCGAAAGTTTATACCCTGCAGGGGTGTCCCAACTTAGCCCATGACAAGCTCTCGCGATCAACGAAGGAATAGACCTTCTCCCAGGAAGACCCGATCAGTCTCGGAATCCCGGTTTACAAGACATTTCGACAATGGTAAAACAAGACCAGCAAAGCCGCCAGATGCGCCGACAATCCCGATAGGAGCTGCACATATCTCGTTCACAGGGCAACACCGGATAAGTCAAGCTACGAGTAAAACCAGCCCTCGAGTTACCACGAGGTGGCCCCGCAGGCTGCTCGGTTCGGAGCAACACTTAGACAAGCACTGGCCCGGGGAGGCTAAAATAAAGATTACCCTTGGGTTAATTACTCCTAAGGGAAAGGTAGGTGGTGGTGAGTCAAATGGTAAAACCAAGGTTGGGCCTTGCTGGACAAGTTTTATTCAAAGCGAACTGTCAGGGGGGTCCCATAAATCACCCGACCGCGTTAGGAACGCAAAATCCGGGAACATAACATCGGTATGACGGAAACTAGGGCGGCAAGAGTGGAACAAAACACCAGGCATAAGGCCGAGCCTTCCACCCTTTACCAAATATATAGATGCATTAATAATATAAGAGATATTGTGATATCCCAACCAAAATCCTATCCACCATGGAGAAATCTTCAACTTCACCTGCAACTAGCAACGCTATAAGAGGGCTGAGCAAAGCGGTAACATAGCTAAACAACGGTTTGCTAGGAAGGGTGTCAAAGGTTAGAGGTTCATGGCAATTTGGGAGGCTTGAAGAGCAAATGATAGGTAACGCAGCATAGCGATGGAACGAAGCAACTAGCATAGCAATGATAGTAGTGAGATCCAGGGTAGCGGTCATCTTACCTGAAATCCCGCAAGGAAGAAGAACGAGTCCATGAAGAAGATGAAGCCACGAAGACAAACCAAGCGTAGACGAACGCATCCTCACGATCGCAACGAAACGGGAACTATCGAGAAGAAGCACACAACATGGTAAACACACCACACATAGACAAGACATGATGCACAACAAACATGATGCATGACAAAGCTACATGAAGCTACTCATGGCAAGAGATGATGCAAACAATAACAACACATCAAGGCAAGTTTAAATGAGGCCGGAAACAACATATAACAATTCCGGTAAGTCCTCATATGCAAATTTCGAAATTGGTCCAGAACTGAATAAACATTATGTTCACGTTGTTAAACAGCAAGTTAAGATGCACCACGATGATCTACACGAGATTCTAGTCAAGTTACATATAAAGTTCATTAGATTCGGAGCTACGGCCTAGAAGATATGAGCAAAACAAGTTAAACATGGCATTGATGCAAAATGCATACAAACATCAAGAAAACACCTCAAAACAAGGATGCAACATGATAATATGAAACTACATGCAAAATCAAGCAAGTTTCATATAAATCACACTCAAAACGGAGCAACGGTTCAACACATACACTCTATACAAGTCATAACAACAATCTGTCCAAAACAACAACTAGGCATATTGCAAGCATCAAAACAACATGCTACAGCACCCCAACATAATAACAAAAGGCATGGGCATGAAGTATAGGTAAAGCATAACAAAACATGAACACTGAGCTATCTCCAGAAATCACTAGAACATGCTCCAAAACACATGGGAAAATTGCAAATATTAACAGTTTCAGACTTTGCAGAAATAACATCAGGTTGCAATGTTTAGAGCTATCAAACAACATGTTACAGGAACTTATCATGGCAAATAAAGGCATGGAATGAATCTACTAATTGCATAGATCAAAAGTCCCTTACTGACCATGAGCCAAAAGGGCACGGAAAATATGATGGCACCCATGTAAACATGGCAAGTTATATTACAGATTCATACATGGCAGGAGCAACAATAAGTAGGCATGTTCATGAGCTTGAACCACTCACTACAGAGCAATACATGGCATGTCAAGGAAACCAACAGTAAGAAGACATGTTTATGAAGCTAAGCATGGCAAGAACAAGGTCATAGGGTGCATGGATCACTAGAAAAGCACATGGCCAAAACTGAACTTCATGTTAACAGGTTGACAGCAACATTATCAAGCAACTTTGGAGCAAGATATGAACAATCTACAGCAGGCTATAATTGCAACCAAGGGCATGAATGGATAGAGCAAGACATATATAACAAAACATCCTTAGCGAACAATCTCCAGATAATGCACGAAATGACTTGTAGAAGCATGTTAACATAGCAACCAAATATAACAGAATCTGTCAGGAAAACAACAACAGCAAGTACCCTCCTTAACAAGCTTGATGCACTCACTACACAACTCACAAAAATACATGGTTGGCACCACTGGAAAGATGGCATAGCATAGATCAAAACACATGTAGACATCAACCTCATAGGATGCACACATCAATCATGGCAAAAATGACAAATGAGCAAGTTATAACAGTTTTAGCAGATTAACATCAACATGCACTCTTCTAACAGCATTTCGGGCATCAAGATGAGCTCAAATGAAAATGATGCAATGGAATGAAATGAAGTACTCGTTGAGACGAACAATTTGACATATTATACGCACGAAACGGAGCTACGGATGCAGAGATGCGATGCGATGAACATGGCATGATTATGTCAAAAATCTGGGACTTTGACGAATTTTCACCTCCGGGAGAAGTCAACGGTGGCGCGGATTTCAAGGTTCGTCGGAGCAGGGTTGCGCGGCTGCTGGAGTTGGACGGGGAGGAGGCCGGGGAGGTCCGGGGCGGACGGATCCGGCAGCTCCCGGAGCTACGGCGCGAGATCCGGCCGGGGCGGGGCCGAAGGCGGCGGTCGGGGCGACCGGCGGCGAGGCGCGATGGCCGGCGGCGGGAGGCGCCGGGGCGGCGGCTCGGCAGAGGGCGGCGGCGCCTCAGACGCCGGCGACGGGGAGCAGCGGCACGGCGGCGGCGGAGACGGTCGGCGGCGGGCGCGGCCGAGGACAGGGCGGCGGCGATGCGGGGCCGGCGACGGCGCGGAGGCCGGCGACCGGGTCGCGAGGCGGCGGGCGGGGACGCGGCGGCGCTCGGGCGGCGGCGGCGGCGCGCGGGCCGCGCGGGCTTCCCGCGGGCCTGGCGGGCCGGCGGCGCGGGGGAGGCCGGAGTGCCACGTGGCGGGCTCCGAGTGGCTGAGGGAGGCGGCGGTGGACGTGTCCGGTGCGGCGCGGACGCGTCCGGTGGGCGGAGGAAGAAGGGGCTAGGGTTTGGACCCGAAAATTTGGAGGGGGAGGTGTTTATATAGGTAGAGGGAGCTAGGAGAGTCCAAATGAGGAGCGGTTTTCGGCCACGCGATCGTGATCGAACGACCGAGAGCATGGAGGGGAGTTTGCTGGGTTTTGGGCCACTTTGGAAGGGGTGTTGGGCTGCAAGTCAAAGAGGGCTTTGCGGTTACCCGGTTAACCGTTGGAGTATCAAACGGACTCCAAATGGCACGAAACTTGACAGGCGGTCTACCGGTGCTATACCAAGGCCGCTTGGCAAACCTCGGGCCATTCCGAGAAAGTTTAACACCCGCACACAACGAGAGACAAAAGGGGACGCCGGGGAACATAGGAGTGCCGGATTGCAAAACGGACAACGGGGAAAGAGCTTGGATGCATGAGACGAACACGTATGCAAAAGCGATGCACATGATGACATGATATGAAATGCAGATGATGACATGGCAAAGTGCAACACGCAAGCAAATGACATGGCAACGACGACGAATAACTGGCGGACACCTGGCGCATCGAATCCGGGGCGTTACAACGCGCCTCCGTTACCTACCCTGCGCGATGCATGTAGCATACGTGGCTAAGGATAAGGGCATGGTGGGAAAAGTTAATTGGCGGTTTCTACCCCGTGCGTTAAAGTCATTCACAGGCCATTACAAGAACGACCCGGCAACTATTGGCTTTACTCGATGCGCGGGAAAACCGAAAACTGGCCCGGACCCAAGACTAATGAAGAAGCAAAAAAGACACCAAGGGGCCAACCTAGCGCCCCTGCCTATGCACTTATTAGGGCCTACCCCAACGACGCCCGACAGCGCGATCAGGGCAGGCTCGGGGTCTTCTGTCGGTGCAATAGACCCTGGGTATGTTGCCCTGACTGTGCACAGGCACGGGAACGAGATTGTGGCATCAAGCCATGCCAGAGTATAAGAGACCAAGATCTTCAAAGGACCAACATGCAGAACGAGAGGACCAAGTTCAAGCCAAAGAAGCAAAGTACCACTAGGAGAAAAGCCTCCCTTGTTGGGCAAACAGGCTTGGCGAGGGCCGAACCACCCTCAGAAGGAAGTAACCAAGACGTCCCGGCAGGGCCTGCCAGGACTTACGGAGGCAAGAAACACCTCATCACCCACTCCCCCATGACCCACGTCATGGATCAATGCGGTGTCAAGCCACAAAGTGATTAAGTGGCAACCATTCGCCACATGGCAACCTCTTTCTACAGGAAAACCAACAAATGACACCCGTCTCACGACGTGTCGAACGAGCAGCAGTGGAGCTGGCAGAATAAGCCAGGCAAGGCTTGCCGGGCAAGCAACGATGTGATGTTGAGCGGCACATTTAATGCGCCCTATCAGCCTGCAGAGTTAGGTATGATAGCACTATTTGCTATCTTATCAGTGCATAATGACTGATTTGCCATTGTGGTGACCCCTTAACCTATAAAAGGAGGCCCATGGCAACCGTAGAAAGGGTTCGCGAGGCTGGAAAGTTAGACACCCATACGCACGTAGCCACTGCCGCCCCTGTCGGGAAGTGTACTACATTCATTCTTCCACCATAAATCCACCAAAGCAGGAGTAGGTTTTTACGCCTCGCGGCGGCCTGAACCTGGGTAAAATTTTCTGTGTGATACCTGTCGTGCTGCCCCACGCTCCTCGGCTCTTTGTGCAACGTGACATCCCTCCTGCCGAACCAGCAAGGGGCCCCTTGGTCCCATAGGTGGTCGTGGTTTCCCGCAACAACCTACAACTAGCAATGCTATAAGAGGGGCTGAGCAAAGCGATAGTTGCCAAACAACGGTTTGCTGGGATGGTGAAAAAAGTTAGATGTTGTTTCATGGCATATTGGGTGGCTTGATAAACAAGTGGTAGGAAGCGCGACATAGCGATAGCATCGAGACAACTAGCATAGCAAAGATAGTAGTGAGATCCAAGGTGACAGTCATTTTGCTTGAAATCCCGCTAGAAAGAAGACCGAGTCCATGAAGAAGATGAACGGACGACGATGAACCAAGCGTAGTTGAATGAATCCTCACGATCGCAACGAAACATGAACTATCTAGAAGAAGCACAACCGAAAAGCAAACAACACAGTAAACAAACATCACATAAACATGGCATGATGCACATTCGAGTATGATGCATGTCCATTTTAATGAGGCATGGCATGACAAGATTCAACAAACAATACTACAAATTAAGTGGAGCTCAATATGCAACGAGTTGCATATTGAAGGAACACCACATTTAATTATTCAGTTCGCTCTCGTTAAAGCTACTCAACAATATTAAATATTGGTTAACATGGCAAGAGATGAAGCATAATTCAATTACCTATCTAGGCAAGTTTACGTGAGGCCGAAAATAACAAACAACAATTCTGGTAAATCCCCCACATGTCATTTAGCAATTTAATGCAAACAACAACTTTAAACATCTTAAATATTGTTATCATGATGCAGAATACATAAACAAGTTTTATGCAATTTTAAGAAAAATGTTGACATCAGCATGTTATGAAGCATTTGTCACCGTGGCAGAAAGAAAGGGGTGCCACGGCAACGACAACGGAAACGGTACCACGACAAAATTTCAATGATCCAACAACTCGTCGAGATATCAGTGAGATGTACGAAACATGCAAAAGATGGTGGGATGGTCCCGGTTACCGGGTTCCCACGGGTCGACGCCATGGCAAACAAGGAGGAACATGCAATGACAACTCAGACACGGTGCAAATACGAGCATCTCATACAACAAACATGCGTTCGTCCATGGGCGTCATCTCGATGGTTATACCTTTGAAGCGTGCGTTTCGAAGTGGATCAAGTTCGTAGTGGAAGTAGTTGTTCTCGCGATGGTAGTTGTTCACAGGTCTTGGCGGGTCGTCGTGTAGCCGTACATGTTCGTCGTGGAAGTCGTGGTGCACGGGGTCTTCGGCGGTCGACGGTAGTGCTACATGGTTCGAAGTCTTACATATCCCATAGATGTTTAGGGTCCCC
Organism: Triticum timopheevii; assembly: GCA_963921465.1. Lineage (NCBI taxonomy): Eukaryota > Viridiplantae > Streptophyta > Magnoliopsida > Poales > Poaceae > Triticum > Triticum timopheevii. The sequence continues at coordinate 264,460,124 of OY997266.1, forward strand.
GCGAGGAACTTGTCGAACCCAGGGTCTCGGTCGTCGGTAGTGGTACACGCGGTCTTTACTTGGCGCCATCACCGTGTAGTCGTACCCAGGGTCCTAAGGACATCGGTCACTGTGGTACTTGCCGGTCCACGGTATCAGCTGTGTTCGCGACTGGGTGGTTTGGTCAACCCGCAGGGGCAGCGTGTGTTCGTTATCTGCCTGAACGAGGATGACGCGGAGGCAGGAGGGCAACGGCGGCGCCGTGAACTCTGGTGATGCAGAATGACGGGGAGGCACAGGGACGGCTGGGGCTGGACGGATCGTCCTCGGGGCGCCGGATCCTGCCTAGTGGCGAAGCTCCATGGCGGAAGACGAACTCCTCCGTAGGCAAACAGAGAGGGAGGGAGTCGGGGGAGAGAGAGAGAGGAAGTAGAGGGGAAGAAGGAGGGGGCAGGGCACGGCGACCTGCTGAGCTCCGGTGGCTCGTCTTGTCGCCGACGAGGCGGCCGATCGTGGGGGAGACCCGAACTAGGGGAGGCCGGGTCCGGCAGGCAGGGCCAGGAGATGAGGCGGTGGAGCTGATGCTCGTCGCTGGTGAGGTAGCAGAGGATGCTGCCGAGGTGACGCCATGGTGGCTGGAGGCAGCAGGGCGCGGGATGCATGCGTGGGGATCGAGACGAGGGCGCGGCGCTGCCCTCTCTATGGCGTCGTCAGGAGGAAGGAGGGGATCGAGGGGAGTGGCTGCGGGAGCGAGGGGATCGAGCGCTGGCGGCGCTGGAGGGAGGACGAGGGGGAGAAGGTTCGATCGGGAGAGGGTTAGGGTTAAGAGGAGGTTGGATGGGCCTAGGTGAACAGCTGGGCCTCAGCACAAAAGGTTGAGTTAACTCTCTCTCTCTTATCTCTATTTCAAAGAAACAGAAACTTAGAAGAAATGTCGAGAGAGACTGTAGTGGAATTTGGGCATGATGTTAATTTTTGAAAAAATAAGCTTGATCCCAGAAAATATAAATGGACATGATTGAAAGAATTAAGTTCAAACTCATTTGAATTTAATTCAAATTGGTTTGAATAGGAAGTGGGGGTTTGGAAGGTCCAAAATGTTGAGAATTTTGGAAGAGCCTCGATAAATGGGAGAAGAATTGTAGGCCAGTTTAGAGTGTCAAAACTTGAAGAAGGAAAGACCAAGGGATTTAACATGCACGTGTGTTGTGGTAAATTCCAAATTAATGAAATTTTTTATTATAGCTCCTTATTACTATTAGGAGACTTTGTACATGTTATAAAGAGAAATCACCATTGTAAATATCCCTCGATTTAAATGGATCGAAGATCCATATGATTTATTTCTTCGGGTTGCAAAAAAAATAACGATACGATGGCATGATGACATGATGCAATGCAAATGATGCTATGATGAAATGCAACAAACAAAGAAAACACATGGAGACAATGAAAATAACTGGCAGGCATCTAGAGCGTCGGTCTCGGGTCGCTACAGTTATTGTGTTGGATTATATCCAAACGTCTAAAAATCTTGCAGATCCTTTTACTAAGGGTCTATCACGTAATGTGATAGATAATGCATCAAATGAGATGGGTATGAGACCCACAATGTGAGTTGTTCACAATGGTGACCTAGTCTATGTGATCGGAGATCCCGTGAATTAGTTGTGGAAGACAAGTTGTTGGTCAACTGAGAGGAGAGTATCCTTACCATTAACAATACCACTCCATGAAGATGCAATACTCTCCTAATCTGCATGGCAGGTTGATGTATATCTTAATGTGTTCTAAGTGGCTCACTAAAGCAGAGATGTTGTCCTGCAGAAGATCTTTCACGCGGGGAACACCAAAGGTAGCCTAGTATTGGCCAAGGCTTTGTGTGAAGCTAGATTCGCGGAAAACTTGCAGTTCAAGGCCAGTCCACTATTCAAGCTGCTTACTAGTGTAGCATAGAGTTCTAGGTGGAAGTTCAACTTAACAGTCTCCACTGCAGTACCGGTATATAAAACAGTGTTTTGTAACCAAAGGCAAATTTTGTGTGCCTTTAGGATCTGGTGGGGGATTGATGGAATTCTGTCTATTTTGGGCCAGCCCAATAGTAGTTTCAGAAATTCCTAATAAATCCTAGAGGCCCACGCAGCCCATTCGTGCAAGGCAAGAGGTGGAACTAAAGTTTAGTCCCACATTGCTAGTTTGGTGGGAGTTGGACCTCCATATAACGGAGGATGTTTCCCCACATGTATGAGCATGAGAAAAAGAGGGACATTCACGCGCACCCTGATACATCTCCAATGTATCTCTAATTTTTTATTATTCATGTTGTTATATTACCATTCTTGGATGTTTTACAATCATTTTATAGCAACCTTATATCAATTTTTGGGACTAACCTATTGATACAGTGCCCAATGCCAGTTGTTGTTTTCTGCTTGTTTTTTGCATCGCAGGAAATCAATATCAAACGGAGTCCAAACGCAGAGAAACTTTTTGTGGATTTTTTTCGACCAGAAGACATCTAATGGGACAAAGAAGTACCGAAGAAGGGGTCTCAGGTGAGCACAAGACACCAGGGCGCGCTTGGAGGCCCAGGCGCGCCTTGATAGGTTGTGCCCACCTCGGTAACCTCCTGCACCGCCTCTTTGATCTATAAATACCCCAATATTCCAGAAACCCTAGGGGAGTCGACGAAAATCAATTCCAGCCACCACAAGTTCCAGAACCACCAGATCCTGTCTGGACACTGATACGTCTCCAACGTATCTGTAATTTATGAAGTATTCATGCTATTATATTATCCATCTATGATGTTTTATATGCATTTATATGCCATTTTATATGATTTTTGGGACTAACCTATTAACCTAGAGCCCTGTGCTAGTTTCTGTTTTCTCCTTGTTTTTGAGTTTTACAGAAAAGGAATACCAAAAGGAGTCCAATTGACGTGCCAATTTTTGATGATTTTTTATGGACCAAAAGAAGACCACGGAGCATCGGAGTTGGGCCAGAAGAGTCCCGGGCTGCCCACGGGAGTGGGGCTGCGCCCACCCACCTAGGGCGCACCCCCTATCTCGTGGACAGCCCGGAGACCCCCCTGACGTGAAACCTACGCCAAAAATTCCTATAAATACATAAACCTTCGGGAAATAACCCAGATCGGAAGTTCCGCCGCCGCAAGCCTCTGTAGCCACGAGAAATCAATCTAGGCCCTCTCCGGCACCCTGCCGGAGGGGGCCATTGTCGGTGTCAAAACCGGCGGATCTCGGGTAGGGGGTCCTGAACTGTGCGTCTAGGCGGATGGTAACAGGAGACAAGGGACCCGATGTTTTTACCCAGGTTCGGGCCCTCTCGATGGAGGTAAAACCCTACTCCTGCTTGATTGATATTGATGATATGGGTAGTACAAGAGTGGATCTACCACAAGATCAAGGAGGCTAAACCCTAGAAGCTAGCCTATGGTATGATTGTTGTTGTGATTGTCGTCCTACGGACTAAAACCCTCCGGTTTATATAGACACCGGAGAGGACTAGGGTTACACAGAGTTGGTTACAATGGTAGGAGATCTACATATCCGTATTGCCAAGCTTGCCTTCCACGCCAAGGAAAGTCCCATCCGGACACGGGACGAAGTCTTCAATCTTGTATCTTCATAGTCTTGGAGTCCGGCCGATGATGATAGTCCGGCTATCTGGACACACCCTAGTCCAGGACTCCCTCTGTAGCCCCTTAACCAGGCTTCAATGACGACGAGTCCGGCGCGCATATTGTCTTCGGCATTGCAAGGCGGGTTCCTCCTCCGAATAATTCATAGAAGATAGTGAACACCTGGATAGTGTCGGGCTCTGCAAAATAAATTCCACATACCACCGTAGAGAGAATAATGTTTACACAAGTTCAATCTGCTGACGTATTTCGTGGCATGACGTCACACCACTACCAAGCCTTTACTTGAATTGTTTTTATTATACCACCTCAGCGTGTTTAGCGAAGCGGTTTCCTTGGCACATCTTGTCGAAGCAGAGATCGTGTTCCCCTTATTCCGGGATTCCCATCAATACGGACGTGGGTAACCCAACCGCGCCCGTTGCCACGCCCCCTCCATCGAAGGCGAGTTCCAAACGGTCACGGGGACGGCTCTTGGTATTCTCCCTCTTTATAATGAGACCAAGGCTCGTTTCTTTTCTTCAATCCTCGATCGAATCTACCCCTCGCCCCAAGTTCCAGCACTCAGGGCTCCAGATTCAGGTGCTTCGAATCTTCGACAATGTCCGGCTTTGACCTACAGGGCCGGTGGATGCCCTCCTCCATCACGGAGGAGGACGTGCTAAAGCTGAGAGAAGTCAGGTACTTAACTTATGAGATTTCGCATAGGTTGCCTGCCCAAGGGCAACTTATTCCTACTCCAGATCCAGGCGAGAGCGTCGTGTTCGTGTCTCATCTCCGTTGGGGTTTAGGCTTCCCGATGGATTCTTTTGTGAGAGGGCTCATGTTTTACTATGGGCTGGAATTCCATGACTTGGCTCCAGAGTCCATCCTCCATATCTCATCATTCATTGTCGTCTGCGAAGCCTTCCTCCGCACCACCCATCACTTCGGTTTGTGGGTCAAAACCTTCAACGTGGAGCCGAAGATGATTGAGGGGCGTCCGGCAGAGTGCGGCGGGGCGATTATAAGCAAGAGGGCCGATGCTCCATGGCCAGAGGGCTCTTTTCGGGAGGAGCTCGGTCTGTGGCAACAGGAGTGGTTCTATATCACTGCTCCCAGGGGCAGCAGGCAGAGGCCTCCGCCCGCATTTCGCTCGGGCCCTCCACAACGGCTGACGTCATGGGTCAACAAAGGGCTTAACTGGGGGCCATCCAAAGACGTACCCCTATTGCAGGGCCGGATTCGAGACCTCCATGAGAGGGAGATCAATCTGGTCGTAGTGATGCAGGTTATGCTGATTCAGCGTCTTCTGCCCTGCAAACGTCGCCCCCTTCGCCTGTGGGAATTCAATCCGGAGGGACCACGAGCTCTCCAACACTTCATGGGTGCGACACCCGTGGAGATGTACAAATTGTTCTTCGGATCACAAGAGGTGTGTCCGGAATTGACCGAGGACGCCGGCCTAAGCTGCAATCGCCTGGATACTCAAGTAAGTAGCCCTGTGTCCGGACATACCGTTTGTTTGCATATCTTGGATTTGTCTTTTAACCGGAGGTTGCGCCTTCATAGGAGGGCGAAGGGGAAAACAGAGAAACTACCGCCTCCACTAAGGAGGCTTTCGAGAAAGGGGGGATCGAGAATCCCTCCTTCCAGGGGGGAGAAGAGGACCGCTTCCGAAGATCTGGAGGCTAAGGCCTCAAAGCGGGGGAAGAAATCTTCACCAGAGGGTCCTGTGCCAGGGGAAGCCCCGGCCGCACTATCTCCCCTAAGGAATCAGCCCTCCAGCGAGCCGTAAGTGGAAAAAGGGGAGTTTTGTAATAAGGGACATCCCTGTTTTTGCTTCTGAGGATAATCGAAGTTTTTATCTTGTAGTTCGGATCTCCGTCCTTCTCAGCTGAGCTCGTCTTCGGGGGACCTTCATCCGGAGATGATGGAGTGCGAGACGCCTCCATCTGCCGTACCATTAGGCGGGGCGGACGACCCTGAGGTGTCGTCGCGGAGGGTATCCCCGAGTCCGGCAGGGCCAGAGAGTTCGGCACCAACTGGTGTACGGCCGGGGGAGCTGAAGGATCTGCTCGAGAGGGCGTCTATCTCAGAAGATCACCGTACATTGATGAGTACAGTGATTTAAAGAATTTCATCCGCTGAGGGCGGGTTACATGATGCCGTCAGAAGTTTACTGGCGGGGTTTGAGGTACGTAAAAATGACATACCTTTTGACAGTTTTGCACATAGAGTGCGCCCTGTATAGATAGTAGCCCCTGAGACTCAGTATGTTGTCGAAAGTGACAACGTGCCGAGGATCATAATCTCAGTTATTAATTCTCGCCTTTCCTATGCAGGTGGCGGATCGTCTGGTGGCCAGCCGGACTGATAGAGTTGCCGAGCTAAAGCGGCAACTCGACGTTGCGGATGCGGACATCGCGCTGGTCAATAAACGACTTGACGAGTCACAAGGTAGGTTGTTTCTCCGTTATCACCTAGTAAGGGAGCTGACGCCCACTCCTTACAATATGTATGCTTGATGCAGATGGTGCCGCTGCTCTGGAGGACCTTCGGGCAGAGCTTGCTCGAGCCAAGGAGCAGGCCAGAAGGAGTGATGCGGCTGCCTCGAAGGCAGCCGAAGAGTTAAAAGCCAAAAAGGCTGCTCACTGCCGAAGCAGGGAGGAGATGGCCGGAATGGCCGTGAAGCTGAAGGATGTTACCGACCACTATGAGGTTCTTGAAAAGGAACGCCGAGCGGAGCAAGATGACCTGAAGAAGGCCACCGCCAAAGCCAAGGATGCCCGTTCTGCAATGAGGGCTATAAAGGAAGAGCTGCGTCAGGCCGGAGACATTGCGGCTGGAAAGCCCTTTCTGCTGCGCAGGAAGTTTACAGACCAGAAGTATTCTCAGCTTGGCCAGAGTGGGGTGCGGAGGATCCTTATCTGGATTTGGCGGCTAGTGCGGCGGATGCGATTGTGCACTTCCGAGGCCAGAAGGATCACGAGATGGAAGAGCTGTTTTGGTCTCAATTCCACAGTCCGGAGCGTTCACTTCCGTTGACCGATCGGTTGGTCGAGTGGGCTGAGCTGAATAGGTTGTCCGGATTTGCCATGACGGATGTAGTGGCTCATCTGTGGCCGGATAGGCCCAAGCCGAAGAGTTATTTTGGCTTGTTACAGCAATTCCTTGGGGCGGTGCCGCATATCAAGGCGATGAAGCGGTCGGCATGCATAGAGGGTGCACGGATGGCTCTCGCCCGTGTTAAGACATACTGGGCGGAGATGGACGCCACCGATGTTGCATCCCGGGGTTCGGACGAGGGCCGGTTACCCGCCGAGCACTATTTTGGGGAAGTCCTGCGGGGCGCTCGTTTAATAGAGTCGCAGTGCTCGAAAAATGTTATGTTCAAATAACATGTATGATTTGTAAAATGATATTCATAATATAAGTGTTTTTTATACTTGTGCGTTCAAGTATTGAAATATCTCCTGTGCGGCCGTTAATGTATACGTGTGTATAACCTGAAAGATGGCAGTCTTTGGCTTCAGCCCCCATGCACATGGTGCGGGGGTGTTTGCAAAATAGCGCATTTTCACACTTAATCCAATGTCTTGGTCCTGTGAAGGAGGTGGTAGCGTAGCAAACTAGGCAACCAGACTATAATGCTTTATCACTTTCACTTAGCCATGGGAGTTCGAAGGTGGGGCTACGATATAGCCCCTGGGGGCACCGCGCTCTCCGAATTCGGGGCGCGTATGTGCCTGACCGGGAAACGGTCCTTCGTCAAAGCGGAGGAATTCTAGACATTCCGGTAGTCGATCGAGTGGTTGACCAGTCCCTCGCTATATCATGACAGTCAGTTTTTGGCTTTCTCTACTGAGGTGCTCGCCCGGCCGAACCGGGGCACAATCGCAGTAGTTCTCCTGGTGCTGCGTTAGCCGATGATACGGAATGTAAGGCAGCAAAACACAGGAGCCGGGCAAACCCAACATTTGACCAAAGACATGATTCGGAGCTGATGCATATAATGCCTAACTCGAGACGCCGAACACTCCCTAAGGTATTCGGTCTTTATGATAACGGGCAGAACGATGCCCTAAGCCCCTCGTGTCCAGGTACGGGCGAAAATTTCTGACGCGGCCGATGCCAAAACGCCAGCCTCCTCATCGGTTATGGCAGGAAACCGGGGGATGTGTATCAACAAGAGATAGTAAGAAAGGTTTACGCAGGGTCTTAATCTGAAAAGAATCCTTGCAACGGGTCCCTGCTGCACGTCTGCGCCTGTGTCTCCGTTGTGCTGTATCCTGGACGGGTGTAGCACGCTGTTCATCTGTAAAAGAGAAGAACTTAGTTTGGAAAGATATCGTGCAAGCAATGTATTTAAAACGAAGCATGAAAAAAGAAATGAATGTCGTTGAGCTTTTATTGGCTCTCATTGTTCATGCTCACAGCCCTTTGTAAAGGGGTATGCGGCTAGGAAGCCCCTGGTTTATTTATGCCGGACTCGCCTAGCCGTGTCCGGGGTCTTAAGCGACCTTTCAAAGAGATAATGCCGCGTGGACCGGGCATTTTAAGTGTAAAAGACGCGTAATGCGGTATTGCGTTAAAGCGGGCGAAAGCTTTACGTCCCAATAGTGCTTGATGGCTACTTTTAAATGGGGTGATATGGAAGATTAGCTTTTTGCGACGGAAGTTATCGGATGAACCGAACACAACTTCTAGTAGTAAGGAGCCCGTGCAATTGGCGTAAGGGCCTGGCGTCACTCCTTTGAAGGAAGTGTTGCTATGGCGAATTTTGGTAGGGTCTATCCCCATCCTGCGGATTGTGTCCGGATATAGCAGGTTTAAGTCGCTACCGCCATCCATTAGGACTTGTGTAAATTGTAGTCCATCGATTATAGAATCCAATATCAAAGCAGTCCATCATGCGTTTCGAATGCTTCTGGAGTAATCCAGATGGTCGAAAGTAATTGGTTTTGACATCCAATCTCGGGATTCCGCTGGGGTGGACCGTGCGGCGCGTACTTTAGTAGGTGCCGCACTATTGTTCCATATTATCACGTGAAGTGAGTTTACTGTTTTGACTTCTTGTGGGAAAGTCTTTTGTTTTCCGGCGCTCTACTTGTGGGGTTCGTCATCGTCTTCGCTTGGTGTGTCGAGCCCCTTGTGTTCGGCGTTAAGTCGGCCGGACTGTTTGAAGACCCAACAATCTCGGTGGGTGTGGTTTGCAGGCTTCCTGGGGGTACTGTGGATTTGACATATCCTGTCCAGAATTTTGTTTAGGTTGGATAGCTCGTGACTGTTGTCCTTAAGAGGCAGTGTTTTGTTGTTCGGTCGAGAGCTTTTGAATCCGGCGTTGACCGCCGTGTTCTTTGGGCCATTTTCTTTATTCCGGCGCTGATCTTTTTTGCGTCGTGATTTCCCGATTCCATCTCTGACCTCGGATGTACTTGGGTCGCTGGTGCTGCATCTTGCCAGCCAGCTATCTTCTCCCGCGCAAAAGCGGGTCATGAGGCTCATTAGCGCGGCCATTGTTCTTGGTTTTTCCTGGCCGAGGTGTCTGGCGAGCCATTCGTCTCGGACGTTATGTTTAAAAGCTGCTAAGGCTTCGGCATCCGGACAGTCGACTATTTGGTTCTTTTTGGTGAGGAACCTATTCCAGAATCTGCGTGCTGACTCTCTGGGCTGTTGAGTTATGTGACTTAAATCGTCTGCATCCGGAGGGCGGACATAGGTCCCCTGAAAATTTGCTCTAAACGCATCCTCAAGCTCTTCCCAACTTCCAATGGTATTTTCTGGGAGGCTTTTGAGCCAATGCCGAGCTCGCCCTTTGAGCTTTAGGGGTAGGTATTTTATGGCATGGAGATCATCTCCTCTTGCCATGTATGTGTAGGATGTAATCCTCAATCTAGACTCCGGGGTCTGTTGTTCCGTCATATGCCTCTATGTCTACGGGTTTGAATCCCGCTGGAAATTCATGATCCAGTACCTCATCGGTGAAACATAGTGGGTGTGCGGCGCCCCTGTATTTAGGTGTGCCGTTATCTTCGAACACTCGGCGTGTTGTGTTGCTCCCTGGAGCCCTCTTTTTTGGCCCGTAAATGGACCTGACCGGGCCATCCTTTTTGTGAGGATCTTTATGTGTATCATGTGCCGGCTTGTGTGCGGCGCCGCTTGCCGTTCTTAGCCTGTCATCTGGTCGTCTGTCCGGCCAGGCGGCCTCTTTGCTTTTTGATTGTGGTGGCTCTACGGCCTCCTCGTCGAATTCGGGAAACAGCTTGCGTTTCGGGTAGCTCTTTGCTTGATGACTATTGCCGTATTTGTCTACGGTCTTGAGTACTTTGTTCCATCTCATTCTGAGTACGTCTTTCGCTGTTTTGAGCTTCCGCTTCTGCTTCTTCAAACTTCTTGCAGTGGCGACGAGCCTTTTGTGAAGGTTCTTATGCTTCGGTGATGTGTCCGGTGTGAGATCGTCTGGACTGTTGTGGGTGGTTGCTTGGTTGCATGTTCGTCGTCCACTGGTTCGCCCTGCTCTACGGCTGGGTCGTTATGGGTGCTGTTGTTATCGAGGCGGGACTTCGGGCGGCGCTTGCATCGCCGTTTTGGTTGCTTGGCCGTGTCCCGTTGTTCCTCATTGTCACTTCCTTTTTGGCGTATCCACCATGTATATGTCATGAGTTGAGGTGGCTTTCCAGTGCCCTATCGGCGCTGGTTCTTGGTCATCTCCGGCATCGTCGTCCATACCGTCGATGTCTTCGGAGTCGTAGTCTAGCATGTCGGTTAGATCGTCGATAGTGGCTACGAAGTGGGTGGTGGGTGGGCTTTGAATTTCTTCGTCGTCCGCATCCCAGCCATCCTGGCCGCCGTTCGGCCAGGGCTCTCCTGATAGCGAGAGATATTTTAGCGAATTCAGGATGTCGCCAAAAGGTGAGTGTTGAAAGATGTCCGCAGCGGTGAACTCCATGATCGGTGCCCAATCGGATTCGATTGGAGGGGGCGCAGGAGGTTCGGAGTCCGGCGAGGAGTCCGGCACCTTGAAGTCACAAGCGTGCAAGGGACAAAGTCAGTATTCGGCTCCATAGCCGTAGAGGTTGCAGCCCCCGAGGCAGTGTCTAGCCACCCATCCTCGATCTGTGCGGTCGGCTCTGAATTAAGGGTCGAAGCGGACTCATGTGCAGCCTCCAGGGCACTGTCCGGCAGCAGAGCTAGATCATGCCCATCGAGACAGTGCGGCGCGCTCGGCTGTGGCTCGAATCCATCAAAGATCAAGTCTCCGCGGATGTCAGCCGTGAAGTTTAGACTTCCAAATCTGACCTGATGGCCAGGGGCGTAGCTTTCGATCTGCTCCAGATGGCCAAGCGAATTGGCCCGCAGTGCAAAGCCGCCGAATACGAAGATCTGTCCGGGGAGAAAAGTCTCACCCTGGACTGCGTCGTTGTTGATGATCGAAGGATCCATCAAGCCTATCGGTGACGACACAGAGGAACTCTCAATGAAAGCACCAATGACGGTGTCAAAACCGGCGGATCTTGGGTAGGGGGTCCCGAACTGTGCATCTAGGCGGATGGTAACATGAGACAAGGGACACGATGTTTTTACCCAGGTTCGGGCCCTCTCGATGGAGGTAAAACCCTACTCCTGCTTGATTGATATTGATGATATGGGTAGTACAAGAGTGGATCTACCACGAGATCAAGGAGGCTAAACCCTAGAAGCTAGCCTATGGTATGATTGTTGTTGTGATTGTTGTCCTACGGACTAAAACCCTCCGGTTTATATAGACACCGGAGAGGGCTAGGGTTACACAGAGTCGGTTACAATGGTAGGAGATCTACATATCCGTATTGCCAAGCTTGCCTTCCACGCCAAGGAAAGTCCCATCCGGACACGGGACGAAGTCTTCAATCTAGTATCTTCATAGTCTTGGAGTCCGGCCGATGATGATAGTCCGGCTATCCGGACACCCCCTAGTCCAGGACTCCCTCAGCCATCATCACCGGAGGCCATGGAGGAGGATCTCGGAGGGGCCATCATCGCCATGAAGGCCAAGGACCAGAGGGGGAAAGCCATGGAGGAGGAAGCAAGAGGGGGAGAACCTCTCCTCCTCTCTCTTGGTGGCACCGGAGTGCCATCGGGAGGGGAATCATCGCCGTGGTGATCGTCTTCATCAACATCACCATCATCATCACCATCCTCATCTCTTTTACGCGGTCCACTCTCCCGCACCCCGCTGTAATCCCTACTTGAACATGGTGCTTTATGCCACATATTATGATCCAATGATGTGTTGCCATCCTATGATGTTTTGAGTAGATATCTTTTGTCTTTGCGTTGATTGCTGATCTAGATTGGTATGAGTTGTATGTTTTACTTTGATGCTGTCCTATGGTGCCCTCCATGTCGCGCAAGCATGAGGGATTCCCGCTATAGGGTGTTGCAATACGTTCATGATTCGCTTATAGTGGGTTGGTAAGTGACTGAAACACAAACCCGAGAAAGAGGGATTGTTGCGTATGGGAATAAAGAGGACTTGATTCTCTAATGCTATGTTTGGGTTTTACCTTAATGATCTTTAGTAGTTGCGGATGCTTGCTAGAGTTCCAATCATAAGTGCATATGATCCAAGTAGAGAAAGTATGTTAGCTTATGCCTCTCCCTCATATGAAACTGCAATAGTGATCACCGGTCTTGTTAACAATTTCCTAGGACAATTCCGCACACCGATCCACCATTATTCCACACTCGCTATTTATAATATTTAGTAATATATTCTAACTTTATGATAATAGCACCTACTTTTATATTTTAGCTCTCCGATATCATACAAAGTTATCCTCTTTATACCCACAACACAATTTTATTTCTTGGAAGCAAACGTTCGGTGCACGTAGAGTCGTATCAGTGGCAGATAGGGCTTGAGAGAATATTGATCTTACCTTTGGCTCCTTGTTGGTTCGAACACTCCATACTTATCACTTCCACCTTTGGGAATTGCTACGATGATTCCCTGCACTTGGGGATTATCAAGCTCTTTTCTGGCGCCGTTGCCGGGGAGCAATAGCGTGGGGTTGATATTCTCGTGTGTGCATGTTTGCTTTCTTCACTAAGTAGATTTTGTTTTTCCTTTTTGTTTCTGCTCAGTTGTGGGTGAAACATTCAAAAAAATTTAAAAATAATGAAAATACCAAAAAATATCTACTTGCCTCTCATGCCTAAAGATGTTTCTCAAAAAGAGAAGTGATTGGAAAGTTATGCATTGAAGAAGTGAGGGTCGACCTTGAGCACTTGTGTTCATGCTCACGGAAACAATGTAGAATTTTTCATGGAAGTTTCTCTGTAAATAATTATCCCCTTGTATATATCCAGTGTATTATAAAAACATTGTGCCAAGATTTGGTTTTAGTATGATAAGATTGATTGCTTACTATGTGCAGAACAAAAACAGAAACTTTGGCTGTAGTGCATGAATTTACATTTTTTACTGGAAAGTAAAATGTGTCTGAAACATTTTGCACATTACTTCTGTACAAATTGTTCAAATTTTCAAATTTATTTCATAATTTTTGGAGTTACAGAAGTTTACTAAACTTCCAGATTACTACAGACTATCATGTTCTTAACAGATTCTGTTTTTCGTGTGTTGTTTGCTTATTTTGATGCATCTATGGCTAGTATGTAAGGGTATGAACCATAGAGAAGTTGGAATACAGTAGGTTTAACACCAATATAGATAAAGAATAAGTTGATTACAGTACCTTAAAGTGGTAGTTTGCTTTATTACACTAACGGATCTCACAAAGATTTTGTTTAAGTTTTTGTGAATGAAGTGTTTGAAGAACGAGGAGTTACCGATGTGAGAAGAATAAAGAGAGACAAGAGTTCAATCTTGGGGATGCCCAAGGCACCCCAAGTAAATATTTTAAAGGATACTCAAGCATCTAAGCTTGGGAATGCCCCGGTTGGCATCCCATCTTTCTTCTTCGACAAATATCGGTATACCTCGGTTTTTGTTCTGTTCACATGATTTGTGTCCTTTGTGTTTTTATTTTTCTTTAAGAATCATGCTAGTATGAGATAGCTCTTCATTGATTTATAGAATACTTCATGTGCTTCACTTATATCTTTTAAGTACTCCCTCCGTCCAGAAATACTTGTCAGCAAAATGGATAAAAGGGAGTGTATCTAGACGTATTTTAGTTCGAGATACATCTCTTTTTATCCATTTTGATGACAAGTATTTTCGGACGGAGGGAGTATGATCTTATAGAATTGCTCTTTGTGCTTCACTTAAATCGTCTGAGTGTGGTTTTATAGAATGCTTCGTGTGCATTACTTATATATTTTGAGCTTGGACATTGGTTAGTCTATATTAATTGTAGAATGCTCCATGAACTTCACTTATATCTTTTGGAGCATGAATCATACTATAAATTAAAGTGGGTTTGGAAGAGTGTCAACTTTAGGAATTAGTGATCCCACTATCTTGGATGGTGTTGAATCTTAGTGTGATATTTATGAAAGTGGATTTGGAAGAGTGTCAACTTTAGTTAGTATTCCACTATTTAAGAAGAGGTTCCAATTGAGTATGAGAACAAAGTTGTTATCCATGATGCTACTGAAAACTATTATGAGGGAGGAATATATGCTTGTAGGAGTTGCAATAATATCAAGTTTCCTCTCTATGTGCGTAAAGTTTTGAAGTTAAACTTGTTTTGCCTTCCGATGCTAGTCGATTCTTGTTCCTATAAATTGTGTGCTCACAAAATCCCTAGGCATAGGAAGTGGGTTATATTTAAATGTGCTAGTCATATTCTTCATGATGCTCCTTTTATGTTTCGACTCTTATCTTTTATGTGAGCATCATTGAAATCATCATGCCTAGCTAAAAGGCATTAAAGAAAAGCGCTTGTTGGGAGACAACCCAATATTTACCCTTGCTGTTTTTGTGTGTCTACATGATTAAGATACTGTAGTAATCATGTTTTATAGCTTTTGTTTCAATAAAGTGCCAAGTAAGACCTTTGGGAAGACTTGGCTGAGAGTTAATGTGATCTTGCTGTAAAAAACAGAAACTTTGCGCTCACAAGATTAGCTGTCATTTTTTTACAGAAGAGTGATTTTAAGTCGATTCTTTTTGAATAAGATTAATAGACAAATTACTCACGTCCACCAATTTATTTCATAATTTTTGGAGTAGCAGAAGTAAGGTTATAGTTCAGATCATTACAGACTGTTCTGTTTCTGACAGATTGTGTTTTCATCGCATAGCTTGCTTGTTTTCTAGTTTTTATGGCTTATATTTCACAATATAAATTGTAGAAATGATATGGTACAGTAGGAATTGTGTGAAAAAAATTATGAACCTCGTCTTTTACAGCACCAAAGTGAATGGTTTACTCTTTATCATACTAACCTATCTCACGAAGTTCCATTAAGTTTTGTGTGGTTGAAGTTTTCAAGTTTTGGGTGAGATATCGATAGGAGGAGAATAAGGAGTAGGAAGACCCTAAGCTTGGGGATGCCCAAGGCACCCCAAGGTAATATTCATGGAAGACTCAAGCGCCTAAGCGTGGGGATGCCCCGGAATGCATCCCCTCTTTCGTCTTCAAAACTATCGGTATACCTTACTCGAAGCTATATTTTTATTCGTCACATGATATGTGTTTTGCTTGGAGTGTTTTTTCAATTTTACTTGCTATTTGAATAAAATCATTGGATCTGAAATATTGAATAAAAAAGGAACCCTCCCATGGCTACTTAATTATTTGACTACTCAGTGTCCTTCACTCATATCTTTTGGAGTAGTTTGTCATTTACTCATGTGCTTCATGTATATCCTATGAGTAAATGGGGGAATGAATTGAATGTCATAAATCTGAATTTCTATATGTTTCATATTCTTATAACATGGATAGTAATGACTTCACATATAAAGAGTATGAGGCATAAAAGTTGTTGAGAGTTGGCAAACGTAGTTTTGGTCATCGTTGAAATTAATAGGAAGTAATAAGGAAAGAGAGGTTCACATACAAATATATTATCTTGGACATCTTTTATGATTGGGAGCACTCATTAAGTATGACATGCTAAAAGAGTTGACGTTGGACAAGGAAGACAACGTAATGGTTTATGTTTTCTCACATCTCAGTTAAAGTATATTATCATTGACCTTCCAAATATGTTGAGCTTGCCTTTCCCCCTCATGTTAGCCAAATTCCTTGCACCAAGTAGAGATACTACTTGTGCTTCCAAATATCCTTAAACCCAGTTTTGCCATGAGAGTCCACCATACCTACCTATGGATTGAGTAAGATCCTTCAAGTAAGTTGTCATGTTGCAGGCAATAAAAATTGCTATCTAAATATGTATGACTTATTAGTGTAGAGAAAATAAGCTTTGTACGATCTTGTTGTGGAAGCAATAAAAGCGACAGACTGCATAATAAAGGTCCACATACAAGGGGCAATATAAAGTGATGTTCTTTTGCATTAAGATTTTATGCATCCAACCTGTTGGGGATATAACTATTTGTGTAAGCCGCCCAGGAGAGGCCGGGTTACGTAAAGAAGACTCACCAGAGAGAAGCCCAAGACCAAGCATGAAGATGGCGATTTAATAAAGGGCCTAAGGCCCACAGGCGACTTAAGGCCCGTTGTAGTAAACCGCCATGATGGCATGACTTGTATCATAAGGTAGATCTAACTAGTCACCGAGCCGGACACTGTTTATAAGCCGGCCGGGACTCTGTAAGCCACAGGGTGTCGACCCGTGTATATAAGGGGACGACCTGCTGGCGGCTTAGGGCAAGAAACAACTCATCGAGAGCCGGGCATAGCGTATCTCGCTCCTTGGTCATCGAAACATCAATATCAACCCAACTAGACGTAGGCCTTACCTTCACCATAAGGGGCCGAACTAGTATAAAACCTCTCATGTCCTTTGTCCCGATTAACCCCTTCAAGCTTCCTACTTGCAATGGCTCCACAACTAAGTCCTTTCACGAGGACATCTGACGTGACAATTCCACGACAGTTGGCGCCCACCGTGGGGCCAGCGCACGGTGGATTTGAGTTCTTGAAGGGCCTCGAAGGGCTCAAGGGATACGTAGTGGGCCGGATGACCAAGAGTCGTCGCGGCAAGATCTACATCAACGACGAAGGCTGGGGTCCCGACGCCGGTTCAATTGAGTACGGATACCGGGTCCCTTTCGGCGGAATCCACGTCTTCATCGGCCGGATCGGTGAGCCGGGCCCTGAGCCGGACAACTGCACCGACCTCATCGAGACGGCTCAGCGTGCGAGGAAGACCCGAGCTCAAGCCGTCATGAAGCATGCTTTCGTGGGCTGCATCCACGGAGAAGAACTTTCTAAAGGATCTGAAGATGATGGTGAAACGGCTGCCCTCTCAAATGGTGATTCGTCCGCCGGTTCAATAGATTCGTTGTATCAGGTGCAAGACGGCGTGCTCGGGGGCTGTTCCGATGGCATTAGTATTCCAGACCCCTATGAGCCGCCAAGATGGGCAGGAATCTTCATGGCTGGAACTCAGCTCGGCTCTAACTCTACAGCTGCTGCAGCAATAACATCCGGAATAGGGACAGCCGGGGCAAGTGGCCCTGTGCGCCTGCCGTCTCGGGTGTTGATAGACCTCATGGACAAGCTTACGGCCCTGTTAACCGCCATGGTTATCCCTATGAACAAAGATGAGCATGACGCGGAGGTGGCACGGGTACGTGAGGAGATAGCTCAGGCCAAGGAGGCCTTGGCAGCTGAGGATACTAGACTAGCTACAGAGCGGGTGGCTCTCGACGCCCGGGCACAGCGATTGCAGTCAGAAGCTTACCAGCTCACGATGAGCTTAAACGCATCTAATGAGGTAATGAGGAGGAGACACCAGAAAACCCAATCCCATTTACCTCCGAATTACGACCCTCGGGTTCTTTTCGCTACACCCGGAGCCGGCCCAAGTAACCCGCCAGATGCCAATCAGTTTACGACAGCCGGAGCAGGAGGACCGGCTCAGCCTCGAGAGATGCCACCACCTCATGGAGCATGGCACCACCGCGTTACGTGCCGGTACCGGAGGGTCACTTTTCTAACCCCATGGAGAACTTAATCGCGGCTTCGGCGCGCTTGGCGGCTCTGCCCATGGACGGTGATGACCCGACAGCGGTGGAGACCCGGAGGGTCAGAGAGCTTCTCCAGACGGCCCTGGCTCAGCAAGAGACCTATTCCTACAGCAGGGATAGGATTCATTCAACTCCTCCACCTTGGTTAGCACCGCCTCGTCAGAACCGGAGCCCGAGTTACAGCAGGCACATGGAGTCCGAAGCTTTGTCAAGCAATGCCCAACGCCGTAACCAACACGGTGGCTATAACCCGGTGCAAGACCGAATACGTCAGGAGAATGAGCGGGCGGCTCAGCTGGCGGCTCAACAGGCGGCTCATCAGGATATCCCAGAGTATCCAACGACTTCTGTTGAGGCGGGAGTAGCCACTAGAACCGGCGGTGTTCCTTGTTTGGTACCGGCTTTGCACAACGTGCGTCTGCCCAAGGACTTCAAGGGACCTCGAAAGGTGCAGAATTACACGGCCGACTTATAGCCCGGAGCATGGATCGAGAGTTATGAGATGCCATGGAGCTGTTGGAAGTCAGTGACGCGGCAATGGCTAAATATTTCACCATGATGTTAGATGGAACGGCCCGGTCTTGGTTAAAAGGTTTGCCACCCAATTCCATTGGTTCATGGGAAGAGTTAAAAGCCCGGTTCATCCAGAACTTCAAGGACACCTGTAAGCAATCTATGTCGATTGTAGACTTGACAAATTGTAAGCAGGGGGAGGGTGAATCCACCACCCATTGGGTATGCCGAGTCTAGGAGATAATTCATTCATCTGACAAGATGGATGCCGGCTCTGCAGTCCTTATGTTGGAGAAAAATTGTAGCTTTGAGCCGCTGAGGGAGAAACTGGGGCGCCTTAAACGTGACTGCAAGGATATGGGTACGCTGATGGCGGCTTTAGTTAAATATGCTGATTCTGATAGTACCAAGGATCCCATGTCTGACGATGAGAAGACAGGGAAGGGAAAAAGGAACGGCAATGGAAAGGGTCAGCAGCATAACCCGGGGAATCAAAGCGGCAATAAGCGTAAGGCGGACGGTAACCTAGAGTTTGTGGCCAATGCCAATGCGTAAGGTAACAATCAGAGATGTAAGGGTAAGCCGCCTCGATCCGGCGGGTCAGGCCCATCGCTTGAACAGCTACTCAATGAGCCCTGCCCGAGACACGGCACTCGGGAGCACCCCGCCACACACCTATGGAAGGATTGCGCAATCATGAAAGCATTTAAAAATTCCAACACCTTTGATGGCAGTCATGGATCTGGCGGCGGTTCAAGGGCTGGCGGCTTTCATGGCCCGGGCGGTGGTTCAAATTCCGGCTTTCAGGGGCATCCAGGCGGTAATAGTCAGCAGCAGTCTGGCCAAGGAGGGCAACAGCAGCAGCAGTCGGGTTATCAAAGCCATCTGAAGCAGTTGAGTGGTGGGCAGTACCACGTGTTTACCACTAGCTTATGTAAACGTGACCAGAAGGTTCATAAGAGGGCTGTCAATTCTGTTGAGCCGGCAGTTCCTCGTTATTTGAGGTGGTCAGAACAGCCCATTATATGGAGCAGAGAGGATCACCCTCCACGGGTCGATAATCCGGGTCAGTTAGCCTTGGTGGTAGCACTCCAGGTTGTTGGATATAAATTCACTAAGGTACTCATGGACGGCGGTAGCAGCATCAATATCCTCTACTACGAGACCGTTCAGCGCATGGGGTTGACTGAGAAGAATTTGAGAGCATCCAACACTGTTTTCCATGGGGTGGTTCCGGGTAAGTCGGCTTACCCGGTTGGTAAGATTGAATTGGAGGTGGACTTTGGAGATGAGTACGTCTCCAGGGCTGAGAAATTGACGTTTGAAGTGATTAAAATCAGGAGTCCATATCATGCTCTGTTTGGGCGACCGGCTTATGCTGAATTCATGGCACGGCCATGTTACGTTTACTTACAGCTCAAGATGCCGGGTTACAAGGGCACCATCACTGTGCATGCGAGTCGAAAGGTGGCTTTGGAATGTGAAGAAGGCGACGTGGCTTACGCTGAGTCTGCTTGTGCCGCGGAGGAGCTCAAATTTTATCAAAATAATGTTGACCCAGCGGATATGACCTCCCTCAAGAAACCAACTACTGAGCATGACCCGGCGTTGAAGTTTAAATCGGCCGTTGAGATAAAGCTTGTGGACTTTGCCCCGGGAGATGCCTCTAAGCAGTTCAATATCAGTGCCAATCTAGATCCTAAATAGGAAAGCGCTCATCGAGTTCATCCGTGAGAACCGGGACATCTTTGCATGGAAACCTTCTGACATGCCGGGTGTACCGAGGGAACTCGCTGAGCACACTCTCAATATTGATCCAAAGTATAAACCGGTCAGGCAGTTTCTCCGACGGTTCAATGAAGAAAGACGGAAAGCTATTGGGGAAGAGGTCGCCTGGCTCTTAGCGGCCGGGTTTATTGTTGAAGTTTTTCACCCGGAGTGGTTGGCTAACCCGGTGTTAGTGCTTAAGAAGAACGGCACTTGGCGGATGTGTGTGGATTACACGGACTTAAACAAGGCTTGTCCGGCTGATCCCTTTGCTCTCCCCGGTATTGATCAAATCATTGATGCTACAGCGGGTTGTGAACGTTTGAGTTTTTTGGATGCTTACTCTGGTTATCATCAGATCAAAATGGCAGTTAAGGACCAGGAGAAGACGACTTTCATCACTCCGTTTGGAGCCTTCTGTTATGTATCTATGCCATTTGGACTCAAAAGTGCCTAGGCGACTTATCAGCGGTGTGTGCAGAACTGTTTGCACGATCAAATTGGGCATAATGTTCATGCTTATGTAGATGACATTGTGGTGAAGTCTAGAGAAAAGGAAACCTTGATATCTGACTTGAAAGAGACCTTTGATAATCTCCGGGTTTACAAGATGATGCTTAACCCGGCCAAGTGTGTGTTTGGTGTACCTGCGGGCAAGCTCTTAGGTTTTCTAGTGTCAAACAGAGGCATTGAAGCTAATCTGGAGAAGATTAAGGCGATTACCTCTCTGGCTAAGCCGGCGTGCATCAATGATGTTCAGCGGCTGGCGGGTCGTGTTGTTGCTTTAAGCCGGTTCATAAGCCGGTTAGGTGAGAAGGCCCTTCCATTGTATCAGATGTTGAAGAAAACTGACACTTTTGTCTGGAGTGAGGCCAGATACTGCTTTTGAGGACTTGAAGAGACAATTGTCTGAACCGCCGGTTCTCGCGGCTCCCGTTGATAAAGAGCCTTTGCTGTTATATGTGGCTGCCAATTCACGAGCCGTCAGCGTTGCCATCGTGGTGGAGCGTAAGGAAGCTGGCAAGGAGCATCCGGTTCAACGGCCGGTTTACTATATCAATGAGGTGCTCATTGAGTCTAAACAAAGGTATCCACATTGGTAGAAACTCGTTTATGGAGTGTTTATGGCCAACCGGAAGTTGAAGCAGTACTTTCAAAGTCATCCTATAACTGTGGTAAGTTCTGCCCCTTTGAGAGATATCATCCAGAATAGGGAGGCCACAGGAAGAGTCGCCAAGTGGACCATCGAGCTTGGGCCTCATGATTTGAAGTATATGCCACGTACTGCCATTAAGTCTCAAGCCTTGGTGGACTTTATCAATGATTGGACAGAATTACAGGCACCTGAGGAGAAGCCAGATAACACATATTGGACGATTCACTTTGACGGGTCCAGGCAACTAGAAGGCTCGGGGGCTGGAGTGGTGTTAACTTCCCCTCGAGGTGACAAATTTTGTAATGTACTCCGGCTTATGTTTCCATGTACTAACAATGCAGCTGAGTACGAGGCCTTACTCCATGGTCTCTGGATGGCTAAGGAGATAAACTTAAGTCGGGTAACATGCTTGGGCGACTCAGATCTTGTGGCTCAACAGGTGTCAGGCAAGTGGGATTCCAAGGATCCCCTTATGGCGGCTTATCATCGTGAAGTAGATGCTGTGGCTGGTCACTTCAAGGGTTATCAAGTGGAGCACACTGATCGAAGGAAGAATGAGGCGGCTGATGCTTTAAGCCGGTTGGGATCCCAACGTAAGCCGGTGCCGCCTAATACCTTTCTCGATATTTTACATAACCCTTCTATCAAGGTGCCTACCGAGGAAGAGCTAGCGGTGCCAGACCCGGAGGCACAGCTGGTGGTGGCTCTTCACGTTATCCCAGATTGGACAGTGCCCTATTTGGCTTATATGACCTGGGGTGAGTTACCTGAGGATGAGACCTTGGCAAGACAAATCGTCAGGCGCTCCAAATCTATGACGATTGTTAACGGCGAGTTACATCACTTAAGTGTCACTAGGGCGTTTCAACGCTGTGTGTCCCCTGCAGAAGGCCAAGAAATACTTCGCGAGATCCATGAAGGGGATTGTGGCCATAATGTTGGGTCAAAATCTCTAGTAGCAAACGGTTTCCGTCATGGTTTTTACTGGCTGACGGCTCATGCTGATGTGGAAGATCTGGTCAGCAAATGTGACGGTTGTCAAAAGTTCTCACGACGAGCTCATGTGCCGGCTCAAGAATTGAGGATGATCCCAATCACTTGGCTGTTTGCAATCTGGGGGCTTGACATGGTTGGGCCTTTCAAGAGGTCTAAGGATAAAAAGACACATCTCCTGGTGGCAGTGGATAAGTTTACAAAGTGGGTTGAGGCAGAGCCGGTCAGTAAGTGTGATGCAGCCACGGCGGTTCAATTCATGAAAAAGATGATCTTTCGTTTTGGTTTCCCACATAGCATCATAACTGATAATGGCACTAATCTCTCCAAGGGTGCCATGAAAGAGTTCTGTCAAAGAGAACATATCCGGCTTGATGTTTCGGCTATTGCTCATCCTCAATCCAATGGTCAAGCAGAAAGAGCTAATCAAGAGATCCTAAAAGGTATCAAGCTCCGGCTCTTAGTCCCCTTACAGCGGACTCCGGGTTGTCGGGTGGAGGAGTTACCTTCTGTGTTATGGAGCATCAACACTACGCCTAACAGATCTACAGGCTACATGCCTTTCTTTATGGTGTATGGTGCAGAGGCGGTCCTGCCAAGTGACATCCGACACGACTCACCCCGCGTGGCGGCTTACGTTTAGACGGATAACGAAAAGGCTCATCAGGATGCACTTGGCTTGTTGGATGAGGAGCGAGACTTGGCGATAGCCCGCTCGGCGATTTACCAGCAAGACCTGCGCCGCTATCACAGCCGCCGGGTTAAGAGCAGAACCTTTCAGGAAGGTGACTTGGTACTCCAGCTCATCCAAGATCAATCTAACATGCACAAGCTATCTCTGCCTTGGGAAGGACCCTTCGTGGTCAGCAAGAATCTGAACAATGGGTCATATTACCTCATTGATATTCAAGAGCACAAAGACTCACGTAAGTCGGAGGAGGAGACCCGCCGGCCGTGGAATATTGCCCATCTTCGGCCTTACTATACTTGAGCCCCCGGCTCTTAGGATGTATATACTTTTGACGATGTACATATTATATAAAGCAATAAAGCAGGACCTCTGTCCTTTTTCCCATAAAGAATGTTTTTATCTCTTCTTTATCACGTGGTGGATACTACCAACAGGGAACGAATCATATCTGAATCCAGCTTTCCCTTTGGTCCGGCTTATGATCATATCTGAATCTAGCCATGATCACTTGGGGGCTTCCTGTTCAAACATAGGTCGTATTCGAACCAAAGAGAACATAGCTGTCGATACCCACTTGATCGACATACTGCCAAACCCACTTGGGGGCTTCTTGATCATATTTGAATCATAGCTTAACCCCTTTGGGTCTGACGTGGATCGTATTCGAATCAGCATCATTAAGCAACTCTTATGTTCACTTGGGGGCTTCCTGTTCAAACATAGGTCGTATTCGAACCAAAGAGAACATAGCTGTCGATACCGACTTGATCGGCATCGCCAAAGCCACTAGGGGCTATATGATCATATCCGAATCTTAGCTTAACCCCTTTGGGACGGTTTTCTGATCGTATTCGAATCAGGAGCCTGGGAACATTGCTTATTATCCGTTATGAATATAATTACTTTAACTATCTTAAAACCTCCTTGCAAGCAGTATGAGATGGTTCCTGATTCTTCCGGTTTAATATTAATTACCCCAGGTTCTAAAGTACCAGGTAAAGCATCATATGAGCCGGGAAGATTATCAAAGGGTTTGCAGGTATGCTATTGTGATTATATTTAATAAATAATCATAAACTGGCCTGTATATGATGTCCTTGGGTCATGTTCCGTGTTATCAATACTCTATATAAACCCCTGGCGCGATAAATCGCCAAGAAAATTTTGCTGGTTTTATGTGCAGGATAAGGCAAAGCAAGTTAAACATCAAGGAAATAAGCGGTCAATGTAAGCCACCAAAATATAGTGATGGCGGCTTACGAAAGTAATAAGCACCATAAACATGCGCAAGGGCATGACAAACATTAAGAGGTTTTTTCTATCCTATTACAAGACTCCCCGAATCTGAATAAGTGAAGCATTGTTTTGGCAAAGTTATAAAACGCTTGGCGGTTCATTCCTTCGGCGGGCTTGAAGACTCCGGGTTATCCTTCTCTGCCTCTCCGTCAGTTGCTTTGTCTTGGAAGGTGGACGAGGCCCAGTCAATGCCACTCAAGGCTTCAAACTCAGCCTCATCATCTATTAAACTGGCCGGGTCCACTTCAGGGGCAAAGGTATGCTTACGCGTTGGAGGGATCAGGCTGACTTGGTCGTATGGAATGTTTGGAATTCTCCGGTTCTCGCTATCATAGCCCGGCGAATACTTAGTAAGATCAGTATCATTCCCAATAAGGGTAGCCAAGGGATGTACGACTTTGACACAGGCGATGAAATCTTGATCATCAAATGCAGTACCGTCCTCCTTCAGGCTTGGATATCCAAGAGAGAGGTCAGCCAAGTCAAGCTCTGGCACCCATGCCTTTGCCCGGCTTAATGAGGCCACGGCTCCGGCTCTTGAAGATGCCCGCCTTAAATCCTGAATTCGTTGAGGTAGCACTGCGAGATGCTTCAGCACATCTTGTAGGAGGTGGGGAGTGGTGTTTGATAAGGCCATGACGGCCAAGGCACGTTGTGACCCGGAGTACAGCTGCTCCACTAAGGTGTAAACCGCCTTAAGCTTGATCAGCATGTTTTGCTTGAGGTTGGTACTCCTGGGGCCTGTATGTTCACAAGCATAACAATAAGCCGGAGATAACTATTGCAATAATCATTGGAAGGTTACAATGTTTGAGGTTTTTCAGAGTAACTTACTGAAGATGGCTGAGACCATTTGGGATATCTGCCATTTTAAATCGGACAGCTCGGTTGTTGCCTCTGCAAGAGATGCTTCTGCCGTCTCGGCTCGAGTCACTAGTGAAGCCTTCTCATCAGCCCAGTTTTTCTTCTTTGACTCAAAATTTTGCTTCAACTTCTCTTGTTCAGAGATGCTGAGTTCAAACTTGGAATCGGCATTTTGAGTTTCAAGCTCTTGAAGTTTCAGCTGGCTCTTTAGGTCAGCAAGCTCCGACTCAAATTGACTTATGGTGGCCTGTATTGATACCAGGTTATGGTAAGAATCATGGTAAGGTAACATTCAAGTCCCAAACATTTTACAAGTCAAGATATTTGGCACTTGGGGGCTAATGTATGCTTAAAAAAAATTTAACCTACCCTACCGAGTCATACATATTAAGTCTCAAGCACTTTACAAGTAAAGATACTTAACACTTGGGGGCTAATGTGTAACACAAATTCAAAGTATCATGCTGTCACCAGGTTAAATATATTCTCTTTAAACTGGACAAACCAATAGTAAGTGCATTTCTAAGTCTACAGCATATTCATTCATAAGCAATAGACTTGGGGGCTGGTACAGTAAGTAAGATTCAGGAAAACAGCATAAGTTATACCTCAGATTTGTGCTGTATTTGTTTCACCATGTCAATTTCCAGGTCACGACTATTATGCACTTGGTTCAGATAGCCCGAGACTATATCACCAATGCTTAAGTGAGTATAGTCAATGATGTCCTGTTTGGCTTTTCGACTTTGGGCAAATTCTTCCTTGGCAGTGCATTGGGCAAGAACAGTAGGCCGGCCCGGTTCAACAAATTGACTCTTCAGATATTCAACTTCCGGGTCAGTCGTCTTGGCCAGACTAGGAACTTCTGGTTTATTAGAGTTGTGGATAACGTCTTCAGCAGGCGGGTCGAAAGTTGGCACCGGAATGTCAGAAGCCGGTTCAGGCGGCGGTTGATGGGTGGAGCTGTCAGGAGCGGACAAGTCAAGCACCGGTTCAGTGACAACCGGGTCTTGGGACGGCTTATTTTTCCTTGCCCTCTTGTTGGGTTTCACTTGTAGGCTGTCAATAAAGGTAGAAGGATGAGTATTAAAGCATAAGCACGGAAAAACTTAAAGTAAGAAAGGTTACATTACCCGAGAGCTGTTTTGAAAGCCGGCATGTTTGATTGCATCGACTTGTCAGAGGAAGGAGAGGTATCCTGATAATTGGAGTCAGATGAATTGAGAGGTTGGCGAATCAAACCCACCAAAGGTAAAACAGAACGTAAATCAGAGATAATCTCGGTCCGACGCTTCCTGGTTACATCGGGTAAGCCGGAAGAAAGTTTTGTGTCTTGATTGGCCCGAGTCTGCCTCCGGTTTTCGAGCTGTTGTTGCTTCAAAAGAAATTGAGGATCTTGGTAAGCTAGAGGATGTGAAAATCTTACTTTCCGGGTCACCCTTCGGATTTTTTGCTTTGGCAAAGGCTCTGAGTCGGAGGAGATTATAGTTACCTCTTCAGCAATTGCTTGACTGTTCCCTGTATCCTCCTGAAAGGATAGAATGTCAGTAAAATAACGATAAAGGAGTTAAGAAAATCAAAGGATTACCTCTTCATCATCCAAATAAGAGTCGTCCAATTTAAACATATCGGAGGCACTGGGTTTCTTCTTTTTTGAGGTGTCCGTCTTGGCGGCCTTCCTTTCGGTTTTCTTGGCTGCCCTGGCTTGTTTGGCAGCCTCGTGGTCATATTTGACCTTCCAGAAATTATCACCGGCCTGTGGAAAAAGATAAGGAATCATAAGTACAAGGAAGGTATAACATGTTAAAGAGTATTTGTTAAGATTGGTAACTCACTGCAGGGGTCAGGTTCTTCTTGCAGAAGGGAAGTAAGCCAAAGGCATTGCTAGTTACAGTGCCCTCCTTCAGCAGTGACTGGGTTGTACCATCTACCACATCATCTAGTAAGTCGTCAGGACTATGACGCATTGGATCATCCTTCTCGCCTGTGTAAGTACACATTAAGCCGGAGCGGCGGCTTAATGGTAGTATTCGCCAGGTGACCCAGACCTGGACCAGATCGATGTCGTTTAACCCATTTCCTAAAAGAGTTTTGATCTTCTTGATGGTGGGATTGAGAGGCAGGCGCTCAACAGCAGTCAACTTATCCGCCAGCTGATGGTTGGACTCAAGGCGCAGGGCGCGAAAACCGGGCAGAGGCTTCTCATTAGCCGGTGAAGTGTCTTGACAGTAGAACCATGTCTGGTTCCAATCTTTTGGGTGACTCGGCAGCTCAGCATAAGGAAATAGGCAATCTCTCCGCCGCTGGATCGAGATGCCGCCAGCCTCAAGACTAGGCCCGTTGGCACGTTCATTCTGCCGGTTCAAGTAAAAAAGTTCTCTGAACAAAAGCAGACTTGGCTCCTCTCCCAGGTACACCTCGCAGAAGACTTGGAAATTGCAAAGGTTTGACACGGAATTGGGTCCAATGTCTTGAGGTCTAAGATCAAAGAAATTTAAAACTTCCCTGAAGAATTTTGAGCTGGGAGGGGCAAATCCCCGGTTCATGTGATCCGTGAAAACTAACACCTCCCCTTCTTTGGGTTGAGGCCTTTCTTCAGACGGGTCAGGGGCACGATAAGACATGACCTCCTTTTTTGGCAGGTGGCCAGACTTCACGAACTCAACAAGTTTACTCTTAGTAACTATGGATGGGACCCAATTGCAGGTTACAGGGGCCTTGGCCGCCTTAGGTGCCATGACAACAGTCGGCCTATTACAAAATAAGAAGTTTCGGTTCAAATTTTAACCCGGGAGAAATATCCAAATTATTGAAGGTAGCGGCTTACGAAGGAGCCTAATGGTATAAGGATGACTGTGCAACAATATTTAAGCCGCTACAAGTATCAAGAGCAGTTCAAAATTCTTAAAGTCATGAGAAGCAAGCAAGGCTCACAAATCAATGTCATTTATTGAAGCCGGACACCTGGACAGTTGTGTTTAAGGGAATTTGACAAAAGAAGCTTTCCGGGTGATAAAAATAGGTTCCATAATCTTCTGCTAAAATTTGAGATCAAAGGTCTGTTCTGATAAGAAAATTTTCTAGACCTAAAAACTGACACAAATGTGTTCATAGGCTCGAATGAGTCTTTTATACAGAGAAAGGGATCTGCTTTTTATCCAAAACAAGTGCGAAAACAACTACCGCGGCCATTTTATATCATTCTCAGATCAGAAGAGGCATCGAAGAGGAAAACTAACAAGGGTTTGGCTCTAATGGTGATGAACTCTGACGAACTCGGAGAAGATCTAATGCGGATCTAAGCAAGGAAGGGAAGGGAACTTACGGATCTGGATGGGCTGCGGAGGTTCGTCGCGTTTCTCTGGTCCAACCAGGTCGATGCAGCGGCCTGAGACGGTGAAGACAGGAAGCTCGACAGCGGCGGCGGCGGAGCTCGAGAGGAGGCAAGAGGAAGAAGACGACCGGAAGGAGGAGAATGGGAGACCTAGGTCGCACCTATTTATAAGGAGATGATAACTTAGACAGCGCGGGAAACGAGAATATAAGAATTATTATCCAGCGGCCCCGACGCCTCGATTTTCGGAATGGTCAATAAAAACAGAGATCCGTTGGAGATACGGTGGAATAGAAAAGAATTTAAGAAAAGGATGATGTCACAGCGGGTTAACCCGGATCCAAGAGATGACATCATGGCGGGTTAAAGAAAACCTTTGCACAATCAGAAGACTGAGTATATATTAAGGTATTTTAAGATTGACATGAACAGGTTCAAATCAATCTGGGGCCTAATGTTGGGGATATAACTATTTGTCTAAGCCGCCCAGGAGAGGTCGGGTTACGTAAAGAAGACTCACCAGAGAGAAGCCCAAGACCAAGCATGAAGATGGCGATTTAATAAAGGGCTTAAGGCCCACAGGCGACTTAAGGCTCGTTGTAGTAAACCGCCATGATGGCATGACTTGTATCATAAGGTAGATTTAACTAGTCACCGACCCGGACACCGTTTATAAGCCGGCCGGGACTCTGTAAGCCACAGGGCGTCAACCCGTGTATATAAGGGGACGACCTGCTGGCGGCTTAGGGCAAGAAACAACTCATCAACAGCTAGGCATAGCGTATCTCGCTCCCTGGTCATCAAAACATCAATATCAACCCAACTAGACATAGGCCTTACCTTCACCGTAAGGGGCCGAACTAGTATAAAACCTCTCGTGTCCTTTGTCCCGATTAACCCCTTCAAGCTTCCTAGTTGCGATGGATCCACAACTAAGTCCTTTCATGAGGACATCTGACATGACAATTCCAGGACACAACCCTAAACGCACATGACAACCTCTGCTTCCCTCGGCGAAGGGCCTATATTTTACTTTATGTTTTTACTTTATGCTTGAGTCAAGGTGATCCTCACCTTTCCCTTTTTCATTTTATCCTTTGGCAAGCTCCTCGTGTTTGAAAGATCATGATATATATATTCAATGATGTAAGTTAGCATGGGCTATTACTGTTGACATCACCTAAAGGTGAATACGTTGGGAGGCAACACAATAAGCCCATATCTCTCTCAGTGTCCGGCTGAAACTCCATAACCACAAGTATTGCGTGAGTGTTAGAAATTGTAGAAGACTATATGATAGTTGAGTATGTGGACTTGTTGAAAAGCTCTATTCTTGACTCTTTCTGATGTTCTGATAAATTGCAATTGCTTCAATGACTGAGATTATAGTTTGTTAGTTCTCAATGAAGTTTCTGAACTATACTTGACATTGTGAATAGATTGTTACTTGATCATGAAAAGTTGTATGAGATAAGCTACTATTATGACACTTATTGATGCTAGAAAAGGTGATTGAAATTATCATTGATCAAACTTGTGCACCTGCTAGCATTCACACTTCATAAATTATTTCTTTTATCATTTACCTACTCGAGGATGAGCAGGAATTAAGCTTGGGGATGCTGATACATCTCCAACGTATCTATAATTTATGAAGTATTCATGCTATTATATTATGCATCTATGATGTTTTATATGCATTTATATGCCATTTTATATGATTTTTGGGACTAACCTATTAACCTAGAGCCCAGTGCTAGTTTCTGTTTTCTCCTTGTTTTTGAGTTTTACAAAAAAGGAATACCAAACGGAGTCCAATTGACGTGCCAATTTTTGATGATTTTTTTATGGACCAAAAGAAGACCACGGAGCATCGGAGTTGGGCCAGAAGAGTCACGGGCTGCCCACGAGAGTGGGGGGCGCGCCCACCCCCTAGGGAGCGCCCCCTATCTCATGGACAGCCCGGAGACCCCCCTGACGTGAAACCTACGCCAAAAATTCCTATAAATACAGAAACCTTCGGGAAATAACCCAGATTAAAAGTTCCGCCGCCGCAAGCCTCTGTAGCCACGAGAAATCAATCTAGGCCCTCTCCGGCATCCTGCCGGAGGGGGCCATCATCACCAGAGGCCATGGAGGAGGATCTCGGAGGGGCCATCATCGCCATGAAGGCCAAGGACCAGAGGAGGAAAGCCATGGAGGAGGAAGCACAAGGGGGAGAACCTCCCCTCCTCTCTCTTGGTGGCACCGGAGTGCAATCGGGAGGGAAATCATCGCCGCGGTGATCGTCTTCATCAACATCACCATCATCATCACCATCCTCATCTCTTTTACGCGGTCCACTCTCCCGCACCCCATTGTAATCCCTACTTGAACATGGTGCTTTATGCCACATATTATGATCCAATGATGTGTTGCCATCCTATGATGTTTTGAGTAGATATCTTTTGTCTTTGGGTTGATTGATGATCTAGATTGGTATGAGTTGTATGTTTTACTTTGATGCTGTCCTATGGTGCCCTCCGTGTCGCGCAAGCGTGAGGGATTCCCGCTGTAGGGTGTTTCAATACGTTCATGATTCTCTTATTGTGGGTTGGTGAGTGACTGAAACACAAACCCAAGTAAGAGGGATTGTTGCGTATGGGAATAAAGAGGACTTGATGCTTTAATGCTATGGTTGGGTTTTAGCTTAATGATCTTTAGTAGTTGCGGATGCTTGCTAGAGTTTCAATCATAAGTGCATATGATCCAAGTAGAGAAACTATGTTAGCTTATGCCTCTCCCTCATATGAAACTGCAATAGTGATCACCGGTCTTGTTAACAATTGCCTAGGACAATTCCGCACACCGATCCACCATTATTCCACACTCGCTATTTATAATATTTAGTAATATATTCTAACTTTATGATAACAGCACCTACTTTTATATTTTAGCTCTCCGATATCATACAAAGTTATCCTCTTTATACTCACAACACAGTTTTATTTCTTGGAAGCAAACGTTCGGTGCACGTAGAGTCGTATTAGTGGAAGATAGGGCTTGAGAGAATACTGATCTTACCTTTGGCTCCTTGTGGGTTCGACACTCCATACTTATCACTTCCACCTTTGGGAATTGCTACGATGATTCCCTGCACTTGGGGATTATCAGACACCATCATGGAGGGGTTCATCATCCTCAATGGTGCCTCTCCGATGATGCGTGAGTAGTTCATTGTAGACCTATGGGTCCGTAGTTAGTAGCTAGATGGCTTCCTCTCTCTCTCTCTCTCTCTCTCTCTCTCTCTCTCTCTTGATTCTCAATAATGGTATCTTGGAGATCTATTTGATATAACTCTTGTTGCGGTGTATTTGTTGGGATCCGATGAACTTTGAGTTTATGATCAGATCTATGGTTTTATCCATGAAAGTTATTTGAGTCTTTTGATCTCTTATATGCATGATTACTTATTGCCTCGTATTTCTTCTTCGAATCATTGGTTTAGTTAGGCCAACTAGATCGATTTTTCTTGCCATGGGAAGGGGTGCTCTGTGATGGGTTCGATCTTACGGTGCTTGATCCCAGTGACAGAAGGGGAACCGACACGTATGGATCGTTGCTATTAAGGATAACAAGATGGGATCTATTTCTACATAAATAGATCTTGTCTACATCATGTCATCCTTCTTATTGCATTACTCTGTTTCTCCATGAACTTAATACACTAGATGCATGTTGGATAGCGGTCGATGTGTGGAGTAATAGTAGTAGATGCAGGCAGGAGTCGGTCTACTAATCTTGGACGTGATGCCTATATAATGATCATTGCCTGGATATCGTCATGATTATTTGAAGTTATATCAATTGCCCAACAGTAATTTGTTTACCCACCGTATGCTATTTTTCTCGAGAGAAGCCACTAGTGAAATATACGGCCCCCGGGTCTCTTCTTAATAATATTTGCCTTCGAGATCTATTTTTGTTTGCTTTTATTTTCAGATCTATTAATACAAAAATACCTTGCTGCAATTTTTAGTTATTTATTTTATCTTGCGTTCCCACGAGATCTATTTATCCAATCTACTACAATTTTACCTATCCTTTTCCCCGTGAGGGATTGACAACCCCTCTCTTACGCCGGGTTGCAAGTATTTGTTCTTTGTGTGCAGGAGTTGTTTATGTGGTGTTGCGTGGTTCTCCTACTGGTTCAATAACCTTGATCTCATCTCTGAGGGAAATACCTATCGTTGATGTGCTGTATCATCCCTTCCTCTTTGGGGAAATACCGACGTAGTTCAAGCAAACATCAAAAGGAATTTCTGGAGCCGTTGCCGGGGATACATCACCAACATCTACTAGGTTCCTAATCAAAAATCTCATCTCCTTGCAATTTACATTATTTTCCTCTCGTTTTCCTCTCCCCCACTTCACGAAAATTTGTCGTTTTATTCGCCCTCTTTTTTGTTCGCCGCTTTTCTTGTCAGATCTGTTTTTGAGTGCAATCTTGTTGCGTAGTCACCATGACTCAAGAGAACACCAAGTTGTGTGATTTCTCCAATACCAACAACAATGATTTTATTAGCACTCCGATTGCTCCTCCCGCCACTAGTGCGGAGTCTTGTGATATTAATGTCGCTTTGCTGAATCTTGTTATTAAAGATCAATTTTCCGGTACTCCTAATGAGAATGTCGCGTCCCATCTTAACACATTCGTGGAGTTATGCGATATGCAGAAGAAAAAATATGTGGACAATGATATTGTGAAGTTGAAATTATTCCCGTTTTCTTTGCGAGATCGTGCAAAAATTTGGTTTTCTTCTTTGCTTCGCATTAATATGGATTCTTGGGATAAGTGCAAAGATGCCTTTATTACTAAGTATTTTTCGGCCGCAAAAATTATTTCCCTTAGAAACCAGATCATGAACTTCAAGCAACTTGGACATGAGGATATTGCGCAATCTTGGGAAAGGATGAAATTGATGTTAAGGAATTGCCCAACTCATGGGTTAAATCTTTGGATGATCATACAAAAATTTTATGCAGGATTGAATTTTGTTTCTAGAAATATTTTAGATTCCGCTGTGGGTGGTACTTTTATGGAAATTACTTTGGGTGAAGCTATAAATTTCTAGACAATATTATGGTAAATTATTCACAATGGCATACCGAAAGAGCTCCTACTAGTATAAAAGTTAATTCGGTTGAAGAAATTTCTTCTTTGAGTGAAAAAGTTGATGCTCTTATGAAATTGGTTGCTAATAAAAATGCCCCTATTGATTTTAATGATGTGCCTTTGTCTACTTTGATTGAGCAAAATAGTGATGCCATAGATGTGAATTTTATCTTGCGTAATAATTTTAATAACAATGCTTATAGAGGTAATTTTAATACTAGGCCTTTTCCTAGTAATTCCTCTAATAATTATGATAATTCCTATGGTAATCCCTCTTATAATAATAATAATAATAATAATAATAATAATAATAATAATAATAATAATAATAATAATAATAATAATAATAATAATAATAATAGGAACACCTTGGATCTTGAGAATAATATTAAAGAATTTATCAATACTCAAAAAGTTTTCAATGCTACAATAGAAGAAAAGTTGAATAAGATTGATGATGTATCTAGAAGTATTGATATAATTTCTCATGATGTAGAAAATCTCAAGATGAAATTTTTTGTGCCTAAGGTATAAGAATTAAAGCTCTTTATGTTTCTATGGATGAAAGTAAGAAAAGAACCGCTATGCTTAGAGCTAGAAGAGAACTTTTAGAAAAAAACGTTTTCTAGTGATTGCTTTCATGAAAGTGATGAAGATCTTAAAATGATTGGTGTTTCTTCTATTGATTGCTTGTTTAGCAAAATTAAAATTGATGATAAAGGGAATGGAAAAGAGTCAACTTTAGCTAGAAGGCATCCCAATAATTCGGAGGGTGAAAATCTTGTTGAGAAAATTGATAAAAGTGGGTTTGAAGAGGTTAAAACTTTAACTAGTGATGTGCCCACTCTTTTGGATTACAAAGACTTTAATCATGATAGTTGCTCTTTTATTGATTCTATTTCTTTGTTTCAATCCATGATAAATTCACCCCATGCTTATGAACAAAATAAAGCTTTTAGCAAACATATCGTTGATGCTATGATGAAAGCCTTAGAAGAAAAGTTAGAATTAGAAGTTTCAATTCCTATGAAATTACATGATGAATGGGAACCTACTATAAAATTCAAGATTAAAAATTATGGGTGTTTTGCTTTATGTGACTTGGGTGCTAGTGTTTCTACAATTCCAAAATATTTATGTGATGTGCTTGGTCTTATCGATATTGAAGAGTGTTCTCTAAATTTGCACTTGGCGGATTATACTATTAAAAAACCTATGGGAAGAATTAATGATGTTCTTATTCTTGCAAGTAGGAATTATGTGCCCATATATTTTATTGCTTGATATTGATTGCAATCTGTCTTGTCCAATTATTCTTGGTAGACCGTTTTTACATACTATTGGTGTCGTGATTGATATGAAAGAAGGCAATATTAAATTTCAATTCCAACTAAGAAAGGGTATGGAACACTTCCCTAGAACTAGAATTAAGCCACCATATGAATCAATCATGAGGGCTTCATATGGATCTAGAAATAAAGACAACAACACTTAGGTCCTTTGCTTTATGCCTAGCTAGGGGCGTAAAACGATAGCGCTCGTTGGGAGGCAATCCAACTTGTATATTATTGCTTTTTGGTTTTCTTGTTGTTTTCAATAAAATACCCAATTATGCCTCTGTTTAGATGTGTTTTTGTGGTTTAAATTAGTGTTTGTGCCGAGCAAAGCCTTTGGGATAATTTGGGAGATAGTTGATTTGATCTTGTTGAAAAACAGAATTTTGCGCTCAGGAAAATAATTCTTATAAATCACAAAAACATGCTTTTGCTCTGAATTTTTTTACACAAGATTGACATACAAATTGTCCATGTTATCCTAATTTTTCAGAAATTTTTGGAGTTACATAAGTATACGAAGTTCCCTAATTACTACAGACTGTTATGTTTTTGACAGATTCTGTTTTCGTTGTGTTATGTGCTTGTTTTGATGATTCTGTGGTTTTCTTTGAAGAGTTTTTGCCATGTAAATGTTAAAATACAGAATATATAATACAATAACAAAATATGAATGGGTTTTCAATAGTACTTAGAGTAGTTATTTGCTTTCTTATACTAACGGATCTCACGAAGGCTTTGTTGAGTTTTGCGATTGAAGTTTTCAAGTTTTGGGTAAGATCGCAATGGATGAAGGAATAAGGATTAGCAAAAGGCTAAGCTTGGGGATTCCCGAGGCACCCCAAGATAATATTCAAGAAGTATCAAGAAACTAAGCTTGGCGATGCCCCTGAGTGGCATCCCCTCTTTCTTCTAACAACCATCGGTATTTTACTTGGAGCTATATTTTTATTTGTCACATATTATGAGTTTTTCTTTGAGCGTCTTGTATGATATGAGTCTTTGCTTTTTTGCTTTGTGTTTTAAGTCATCTATCCTTGCTGGACACACCATGTTGGGGGAGCCGAAATTATGTTATGACTTGTTAGAATTGCTCTCTATGCTTCACTTAAATCTTTATGAGCTGTGGAATTGCTCTAGTGCTTCACTTATATCTTTGTGGGCATGGTGTGCTTTAATATTTTAGAAGAAATGCTCTCATGCTTCACTTAGATTTATTTGAGAGTTAGTAATTTTTTTAAGAAATTCTCTCTTGCGCCACTTAAATTATTTTGAGAGAAGAAATTTTTATGCTCATGTTCTTCACTTATATTTGTTTGAGCTACCAAAAGCAACATATAAAACTAGTCCCAAAGTGATAGATATCCAAGAGGGATGTAATAAAAACTTTCATGAAGATCATTGGATAAAATAAACTTGATTCTTTGTAATAGTTTTGAGATATGATGATAGTGATATGTGAGTCATGTTGATGACTAATTATGCTTTAGTAAGAATATTGGTGTTAAGGTTTGTGATTCCTTATGCAAGTACGAAAGTCAATAGTTATGCAATGAAATTACATCCTACTTGTGGTGCATTATTCGGTGTTAGTTATGCGTAATGCTCGCTTACGAGATTTTTGTTTCTTTGTTGGATGCTTCCCAATCTTTTGCTAGTCTTCATTTGCACTAAGTATGATCACTACTTGTGCATCGAAAATCCTTTAAACCGGTTTTTGCCACATGAGTCCACTATACCTACCTATATGCGGTAGTCTTTTGCCGTTCTAAGCAAATTTGTATGTGCCATCTCTAAATTTCAAAATAGATTTCTCTTTTGTGTGCTCGTACCATTCATGAAACGGTAGGGGGTGATTGATATATTTCCATTCTAGATATGTTATTCTCAAGATGAGTGTTTATTCACTTGTCATTGCACGAGAGTACGACAAAGGTATTAGGGATGCCCAGTCCTGAAATGAAAAATGAATTTACTTTATGTTGTCAAATAATAAATTCATTGGAAAGTGTTGGTACGGAAGGCACCCGTGGATACGTTTAGCCATGGAAAGTGAAAGTCTGGTGGAAAAAGGAATAAACTTTATTTTCTGTTTGGGAACTGCCTATGATATATCTAGCATGGAAAGTATTAGAAACTACTCGATTGTTTTCATTGACAGGAAAAGCATGCCACCCAAAATGTTTTATCTCTATCTTTTTCGCTTTGAGCTCTGGCACCTCTACAAATCCCTACTTCCCTCTGCAAAGGGTCTTTCTATTTACTTTATGCAATTTTTATTTTTACTTGAGTCTCCATCTTCTCTTATAAAGCAACAACTAAGGGGCACTATGATCATACTTGAGCATTGGGCGTAGCTAATATGTGAGTGTGTTTCATGAATGGATCAATGATCGAGCATAATAGGCTAGGGATGACTTGCTTTAGTGTTGATATGTTGAAAGACATGGTTGCTTGTTGATATGCTTGAGTATTAAAGTCTTCATGTCAAAACTAGACAATTGCTTTGAACCATATAAAAGTCCAAATGTCCATGCTACAAAGAAAATAATATGTGATGAACATGTTAGGCAGCATTCCACATCAAAAATTCTGTTCTATCATTTACCTACTCGAGGACGAGCATGAATTAAGCTTGGGGATGCTGATACGTCTCCAACGTATCTATAATTTTTTATTATTCCATGTTGTTATATTATCATTCTTGGATATTTTACAATCATTTTATAGCAACTTTCTATCATTTTTGGGGACTAACCTATTGACATAGTGCCAAGTGCCAATTGCTGTTTTCTGCTTGTTTTTTACATGGCAGGAAATCGATATCAAACGGAGTCCAAACACAGCGAAACTTTTTGTGGATCTTTCTGGACCAGAAGACATCCAATGGGCCAAAGAAGTACCGAAGAGGGGGGCCGAGGTGAGCACAAGACACCAGGGCGCGCCTGGAGGCCCAGGCGCGCCCTGATGGGTTGTGCCCACCTCGGTGACCTCCCGCACCGCCTCTTTGCTCTATAAATACCCCAATATTTTATAAACCCTGGGGGAGTCGACAAAAATCAATTTCAGCAGCCGCAAGTCCAAGAACCACCAGATCCAATCTAGACACCATCACAGAGGTGTTCATCATCCTCATTGGTACCTCTCCGATGATGCGTAAGTAGTTCATTGTTGACCTACGGGTCCGTAGTTAGTAGCTAGATGGCTTCCTCTCTCTCTCTCTCTCTCTCTCTCTCTCTCTCTCTCTCTCTCTCTCTTGATTCTCAATACAATGGTCTGTTGGAGATCTATTTGATGTGACTCTTTTTGCGGTGTGTTTGTTGGGATCTGATGAACTTTGAGTTTATGATCAGATCTATGTTTTTATCCATGAAAGTTATTTGAGTCTTTTGATCTCTTATATGCATGATTACTTATAGCCTCGTATTTCTTCTTCGAATCTTTGGTTTAGTTAGGCCAACTAGATTGATTTTTCTTGCCATGGGAAGAGGTGCTTTGTGATGGTTCGATCTTACAATGCTTGATCCCAGTGACAGAAGGGGAACCGACACGTATGTATCATTGCTATTAAGGAAACCAAGATGGGGTCTATTTCTACATAAATAGATCTTGTCTACATCATGTCATCGTTCTTATTGCATTACTCCATTTCTCCATGAACTTAATACACTAGATGCATGCTGGATAGCGGTCGATGTGTGTAGTAATAGTAGTAGATGCAGGCAGGAGTCGGTCTACTAATCTTGGACGTGATGCCTATATAATGATCATTGCCTGGATATCGTCATGATTAGTTGAAGTTCTATCAATTGCCCACAGTAATTTGTTTACCCTCCGTATGCTATTTTTCTCGAGAGAAAACAGTAATGAAATCAACGGCCCCCGGGTCTCTTCTTAATCATATTTGCCTTCGAGATCTATTTTTATTTGCTTTTATTTTTAGATCTATTAATCCAAAAATACCTTGCTGCAATTTTTAGTTATTTATTTTATCTCGCGTTCCCGCAGGATCTAGATCTATTTATCCAATCTACTACAATTTTACCTATCCTTTTACCCGTGAGGGATTGACAACCCCTCTCTTACACCGGGTTGCAACTATTTGTTCTTTGTGTGCAGGAGCTGTTTACGTGGTGTTGCATGGTTATCCTAATGGTTCGATAACCTTGTTCTCATCACTGAGGGAAATACCTACCATTGTTGTGCTGCATCATCCCTTCCTCTAATGCGATCACCCTAGGTAATATTGTTGTTTCACCATTGGTGTTAAGTAAGATACCTTCGAAACGAGACTCTGATAGTGAGGAAAATACATCAAAATATATTGTGCCTGCTTTACATCAAAGGAAGGTGTTGCATTCAACAAATCAAAGAGGTATATTAGGCTGCATGCCTTGCTCACGAAATATTCAAGGAAGTCAAAAACAAGACATTTTATTCAGGGGTCCAAGTATTGGTGAGATGCCTATTGAGCTAATTCCTTCAAATGAAGTGGAGCCTTGTTTTAGAACTCCATGCAACTACTTGTACAACTCTAATCAAGAAAGCAAGCTTACGTGAAGTTCAAAGTCTCCTAGTTTTTAGTTTTGTCCCAGCCGTATCCTAGTTGGATGCTTTATATTTTTTTCCTTGTTGAGTCCGGTTTGTGATTCTGTTAGTTACGGGCTTAGCCTAGGTGCCTGCGTGTGCCTATAAATAAAGGCCATATGGCCATGTAAAAGTTAGGTTTTAGTTCATGAAAAATATCCTTAGATGCATCTCCGAAGATGAGGCAGTCTGTTTCCTGCGTTCCATAATTGGATTCATGATTGCTTGTGTTCCGGCGACTTGATCTCCAGGGCACTAGTTAGTTCGGTTCTTGACCTGCAAGGATTGATCTCATCTCCTTTCTTTCCGTCTACTGTTCCTTAGTTCTCATTTTCTAATTACTCCGCTGCTGCCGCCGCTAATCGTTCGTTAGCTTAATCCCTCCATATATTCTAGTACTACGCCATGCTGCTTCTTCCATCCACTACAATCCCTCTAGTTACTGTACGTCTACACACATACCATCCTACATCTACTAATCCATCTGGTATAGCTAGCTACTACTACTTCACAACAGAATCACCACTACAACTAGGTATATTTGGACTGTTCTAATTCATCTGCCCTATCAAGTTTATTCTGCTAGCTCTTTGCGCGAGTGAAACATCAGGGCCACCCCATAAAATCGACTAAAAGCTATTTGAGTCGTATCAACTGGTATCAGAGAGTGCCAGGTTTATCACTGCGCGCGATGTCAACCGGAAGCAAGCATGACGAGGATGAGGTGCGAGAGGATGATGGGCCGCCGCATATGGTCCTGATCTGGACCCAGGTGTCCGTGCTATGTCCAAGGCTACATACCAGCACTTCGACAACCGCATGAAGACCCTCGACGAGACGATGATCGACAGGTTCCAGGCCATGCAGGCAGCCCTCCGTCACCTAGAGGCAAGGGCAACCGGCACGGCTGCTCCAGCAAGGGCACAACATGCCCTGCAGCAGCGAGCACCTCTACACGTCCGTGACGCAGACGTTGCCAACGACGACCATGATGCTGAGTCCAAGGATGGTTCTGATGCTCGCGGCGACTTGCCTCGCCGACCACAACAGGATGCTCGTCCCCGTGATGATGGACCAAGGCGGCGCCGTGATGAGTACGAGGACGGAGGTATTGGTAGAATAAAAATTACTATACCTTCGTTCACAGGCAAGGCCGGTCCTGAGGAGTACCTTGAGTGGGTGATGCATGTGGAGCAGACTTTTTATAACCACCGTTACTCCGAGGAGCGGAAGATTCATTTTGCTTCTCTTGAATTTTCAGGTTATGCATTAATTTGGTGGGATCAACTCAACCGCAATGACGCACGACCAGAATCGTGGCGTGAGATGAAGCATACAATGTGTGCTCGCTTTGTGCCAGCTTATTTTCAGAAGGAGCAACACACAAAGCTTCGACATCTTGTTCAACGAGCCATGATGGTGGATGAGTATTACCAATGGATGCAAGTTCTGATGATCAGAACTAATGTGCATGAGTCTGATGATGCAAC
Organism: Triticum timopheevii; assembly: GCA_963921465.1. Taxonomy (NCBI): domain Eukaryota; kingdom Viridiplantae; phylum Streptophyta; class Magnoliopsida; order Poales; family Poaceae; genus Triticum; species Triticum timopheevii. Next base: position 264,501,042 of record OY997266.1, read on the forward strand.
AATGACACGTTTCTTTGAGGGGCTGAATGAGGATATACGTGACCGTGTTGATTGGATGCAGTATAATGATATGAAAGAGGTTCTTCATCAAGCGGAGCGTGCCGAACAGTGGGTCAAAGCCAAGCAAGTTTCCAAAGGCCGCACCAATTTTAGCATGGGGCGACGTTCCTATTCGCATGACGATGATAATGTCAAGCCAGCTTCATCCTATAGGTTAATTGCTACCGATCACAGGGAGATGAGCAAAGAATCTATGGCCGCGAGCAAAGTGGCTTCAAGGGTTGATTCAAGTGCGCAGTCTGCTATGCGTACTAGTGAGATTGTTTGTTACACATGTGGAGGTAGGGGACACAAACGCATTGATTGTCCGAACAAGAAGAGAGTGCTCCTTGTTAATGATGGATATGTTTCCGAAGATAAAACTGACTCAGAGTCTGATGAGCTCAAGGAAGGGGAAAGTGAATCTAATCCAATCATGCGCTATCCTTTAGATTATGATGATCTGCCATGCATCATGGTGCAACGAGCTAAGGAGGATCAAATTCCAAGTTCGGAACAACGGTGGAAAAAATTTCAGCCACAATGCATGATCGAAAACAAGTGTTGCAGGTTGATTATTGATGGAGGGAGTGATGACCCACAAGTGTAGGGGATCTATCGTAGTCCTTTCAATAAGTAAGAGTGTCAAACCCAACGAGGAGCAGAAGGAAATGATAAGCGGTTTTCAGTAAGGTTTTCTCTGCAAGCACTGAATTTGTAGGTAATAGATAGTTTTGTGATAAGATAAATAGTAACGACTAACAAGTAAATAAAATAAATAAAGTGCAGCAAGGTGGCCCAATCCTTTATGTAGCAAAGGATAAGCCTGGACAATTTCTAATAATGAGAAAGGAGCTCCCGAGGACACATGGGAATTATCATCAAGCTAGCTTTCATCATGTTCATATGATTTGCGTTCGGTACTTTGATAATTTGATATGTGGGTGGACTGGTGCTTGGGTACTGCCCTTACTTGGACAAGCATCCCACTTATGATTAACCCCTATTGCAAGCGTCCGCAACTACAAAAGAAGTATTAAGGTAAACCTAACCACAACATCAAACATATGGATCCATATCAGCCCCTAACGAAGCAACGCATAAACTAAGGTTTAAGCTTCTGTCACTCTAGCAACCCATCATCTACTTATTACTTCCCCATGCCTTCCTCTAGGCCCAAATAATGGTGAAGTGTCATGTAGTCAACGTTCACATAACACCACTAGAGGAAAAGACTACATACATCTCATCAAAATATCGAACGAATACCAAATTCACATGACTACTAATAGCAAGACTTCACCCATGTCCTCAGGAACAAACGTAACTACTCACAAAGCATATTCATGTTCATAATCAGAGGAGTAATAATATGCATAAAGGATCTGAACATATGATCTTCCACCAAGTAAACCAATTAGCATCAACTACAAGGAGTAATCAACACTACTAGCAACCCACAGGTACCAATTTGTGGTTTTGATACAAGATTGGATAGAAGAGATGAACTAGGGTTTTGAGAGGAGATGGTGCTGGTGAAGATGTTGATGGAGATTGACCCCCTCCCGATGAGAGGATCGTTGGTGATGACGTTGGTGATGATTTCCCCCTCCCGGAGGGAAGTGTCCCCTGCAGAACAGCTCCGCCGGAGCCCTAGATTGATTCCGCCAAGGTTCCGCCTCGTGGCGGCGGAGTTTCGTCCCGTAAGCTTGCCCATGATTTTTTCCAGGGTAAAAGCTCTAATATAGCAGAAGATGGACACCGAAGGCCCACCAGGGGGCCTAGGAGACAGGGGGCGCGCCTAGTAGGGGGGCGCGCCTAGTAGGGGGGGTGGCCTCCACTCTCTTGGACAGGGTGTGGGCCCCCTGGTGTATTTCTTTCGCCCAATAACTCTTATTAATTCCAAAAACATGTTTCGTGGAGTTTCAGGATTTTTTGAGCAGTGCGGAATAGGTTTCCAATGTTTGCTCCTTTTCCTACCAGAATTCTAGCTGCCGGCATTCCCCCTCTTCATGATAAACCTTGTAAAATAAGAGAGAATAGCCATAAGTATTGAGATATAATGTGTAATAACAGCCCATAATGCAATAAATATTGATATACAATCATGATGCAAAATGGACGTATCAACTCCCCCAAGCTTAGACCTCGCTTGTCTTCAAGAGGAAGCCGATATCGAAAAATATGTCCACATGTTTAGAGATAGAGGTGTCGATAAAAAAATACGGACATGAGGGCATCATGATCATTCTTATAACAGCAACATATATAGATTTTATCATATGATTTCTTATGCTCAAGTAACAATCAATTCACAATGTCAAGTATGGTTCAAAAACTTCATTGAGAACTAACAAACTATAATCTTAGTCATTGAAGCAATTGCAATTTATCATAACATCAGAAAGAGTCAACAAAAGAGCTTTTCAGCAAATTCACATACTCAACTATCTTGTAGTCTTCTATAATTGCTAACACTCACGCAATACTTGTGGTTATGGATTTTCAGCCGGACACTGAGAAAGATAGGGGCTTATTGTGTTGCCTCCCAACGTATTCACCTTTAGGTGATGTCAACAATAATAGCCCATGCTAACTAACATCCAATTGGATATATATATCATCATCTTTCAAACACGAAGAGCTTGCCAAAGGATAAAATGAAAAAGGGAAAGGTGTGGATCACCTTGACTCAAGCACAAAGTAAAAACATAAAGTAAAAGATAGGCCCTTCGCAGAGGGAAGCAGAGGTTGTCATGTGCGTTTAGGGTTGATGCACAAAATCTTAATGCAAAAGAACGTCACTTTATACTGCCCCTTGTATGTGGACCTTTATTATGCAGTTCGTCGCTTTTATTACTTCCACAACAAGATCGTAGAAAGCTTATTTTCTCTACACTAATAAGTCATACATATTTAGATAGCATTTTTAATTGCTTGCAACATGACAACTTACTTGAAGGATCTTACTCAATCCATAGGTAGGTATGGTGGACTCTCGTGGCAAAACTGGGTTTAAGGATATTTGGAAGCACAAGTAGTATCTCTACTTGGTGCAAGGAATTTGGCTAGCATGAGGGGGAAAGGCAAGCTCAACATGTTTGGAAGGTCAATGACAATATACTTTAACTGAGATGCGCGAAAACATAAACCATTACGTTGTCTTCCTTGTCCAATGTCAACTCTTTCAGCATGTCATACTTAATGAGTGCTCCCAATTATAAAAGGTGTCCAAGATAATATATTTGTAGGTGAACCCCTCTTTCCTTGTCACTTCCTATTAATTGCAACAATGACCAAAACTACATTCATCAACTCTCAACAATTTTTATGCCTCATACTTTCTATGTGTGAAGTTATCACTATCCATAAGATCAATATGAACTCTTTTATTCTTTCTACTTTCTCAAGATCATAGCAACCCAGTAGGGGGGGCGCGCCCTCCACTCTCGTGGGGGCCTCGTGTCCTCTTCGGACTACTTATTTCTTCCTAAAATTCTTAAATATTCGAAAACTGATAAAAATTGCCATTGAGGTTGTTTTGGAGTCGGTTTACTTATCATACCACATACCTATTCCTTTTCGGAGTCTGGAACGTTCTGGAAAGTGTCCCTTATGTATTCCTCCGGGGTTACGGTTTCAATAATATTAGTTTCAACATTGATAGGATTACCTGAAATATAATGTTTAATTCTTTGACCGTTTACCACCCTCAGACTTGTGCCTTCGAAGTTGTTGATTTTTATGGCACCAGAACGATAGACCTCCTCGATAACGTAAGGACCTTCCCATTTTGAGAGAAGTTTTCCTGCAAAAAATCTTAAATGAGAGTTGAATAATAACACATAATCTCCTATGTTAAACTCACGCTTTTGTATCCTTTTGTCATGCCAGCGTTTGACTTTTTTTTTTAAATAGCTTGGCATTCTCATAGGCTTGAGTTCTCCATTCATCAAGTGAGCTGATATCAAACAACCTCTTCTCACTGGCAAGTTTGAAGTCATAGTTGAGCTCTTTAATAGCCCAATATGCCTTATGTTCAAGTTCAAGACGTAAATGACACGCTTTTCCATAAACCATCTTATATGGAGACATACCCAAAGGATTTTCTATGCAGTTCTATAGGACCATAATGCATCACCAAGTTTTTTGGACCAATTCTTTCTAGATCTATTCACAGTCTTTTGCAAAATTAATTTGAGCTCTCTATTGCTCAACTCTAGTTGACCACTAGACTGCGGATGATAAGGAGATGCGATTCTATGATTGACATCATACTTAGCAAGCATCTTACGGAAAGCACCATGAATAAAATGTGAACCACCATCAGCCATAAGATATCTAGGGACTCCAAAACCTCGGAAAAATAACTTCTTTAAGCATTTTAATAGAAGTGTTATGATCAGCACTACTAGTTGGAATAGCTTCTACCCACTTAGTAACGTAATAAACAGCAACTAAAATATGTGTATAACCATTAGAGGCAGGAAAAGGTCCCATATAATCGAAGCCCCAAACATCAAACGGTTCAATAACAAGAGAATAATTCATAGGCATTTCTTAACGTCTACTAATGTTACCTATTCTTTGACATTCATCACAAGATAAGACAAATTTACGAGCATCTTTGAAGAGAGTAGGCCAATAAAAACCAGATTGTAGTACCTTGTATGCAGTTCTATCTCCAGTGTGGTGTCCTCCATAGGATTCAGAGTGACACTTGCGTAGGATCTATTCATGTTCATGCTCAGGCACACAACGTCTAATAACACCATCTACTCCTTCTTTATAAAGGTGTGGGTCATCCCAGAAGTAATGTCTTAAATCATAAAAGAACTTTTTCTTTTGCTGGTATGTGAAGCTAGGCGGTATAAATTTAGCAACAACATAATTAGCATAATCAGCATACCAAGGAGCAGCACGAGAAGCATTAACAATCGCTAATTGTTCATCAGGAAAGCTATCATCAATAGGCACTGGGTCATCAAGAACATTCTCTAACCTAGACAAGTTGTCTGCAATGGGGTTCTCAGCTCCCTTTCTATCGATAATATGCAAATAAAATTGTTGGAGCAAGAGAACCCATCTAATGAGTCTAGGCTTAGCATCTTTCTTTTCCATAAGATATTTAATAGCACCATGATCAGTGTGAAGAGTAACTTTGGAATCAACAATATAAGGTCTAAACTTATCACATGCAAACACAACTGCTAAGAATTCTTTTTCAGTAGTAGCATAATTTCTCTGGGCAGTATCAAGAGTCTTACTAGCATACTGGATAACATTCAATTTCTTATCGACTCTTTGCCCTAGAACAGCACCTACAGCATAATCACTAGCATCACACATAATTTCAAAAGGTAAATTCCAATTAGGTGGCTGAACAATAGGTGCAGTGATCAAAGCTTTCTTAAGTATTTCAAATGCTTCTACACAATCATCATCAAAGACAAAAGGAATAACTTTTTGCAATAAATTAGTCAGAGGCCTAGAGATTTTAGAAAAGTCCTTAATGAACCTCCTATAAAAACCGGCATGACCAAGGAAACTTCTTATACCTTTTATGTCCTTGGGACATGGCATCTTTTCAATAGCATCAACTTTGGCTTTGTCAACTTCAATACCTCTCTCGGAAATCTTATGCCCCAAGATAATGCCTTCATTAACCATAAAGTGACACTTTTCCCAATTCAGGATGAGACTAGTGTCTTCGCATCTCTGCAAAACTCGATCAAGGTTGCTCAAACAATCATCAAAAGAGGATCCATAAACAGAAAAGTCATCCATGAATACCTCACAAATATTTTCACAAAAATCAGAGAATATAGCCATCATGCATCTTTGAAAGGTAGCAGGTGCATTACATAAACCAAAAGGCATACATCTATAAGCAAAAGTACCAAAAGGGCAAGTAAAAGTAGTTTTAGATCGATCCTTCGCTGACACAGGTATTTGAGAGAAACCAGAATAACCATCTAGAAAGCAAAAATGTGTGTGTTTGGATAGTCTTTCTAGCATTTGATCAATAAAAGGTAAAGGGTAATGATCTTTCTTAGTAGCTTTATCTAACTTACGGAAATCAATTACCATCCTATAACCTATAATAATTCTTTGAGGGATCAATTCATCTTTATCATTAGGAACAACGATAATACCTCCCTTTTTAGGAACACAATGGACAGGGCTTACCCATTCACTATCAGCAACGGGATAAATAATACCTGCCTCAAGGAGCTTTAGTATCTCCTTTCTTACCATTTCTTTCATCTTGGGATTTAATCGTCGTTGAGGATCTCTAACTTGTTTGGCATCTTTTTCCACTGTCATCTTGTGTTGGCATAATGTGGGACTAATGCCCTTGAGATCATCCAGAGTATATCCAATAGCAGCTCGATGCTTCTTCAGGGTTTTCAATAACCTTTCTTCTTCTTGCTCTCAAAGGTTAGCACTAATAATAACATGATATATTTCCTTTTCATCAAGATAAGCATACTTAAGATTATCGGGTAATGGTTTGATTTCAAACATGGGATCGCCCTTGGGTGGAGGGGGATCCCCAAGAATTTCAACGGGAAGGTTATGTTTCAGCATAGGTTCCTGTTTAAGGAATACTTCATCTATTTCCCTTCTTTCCTTCATAAACATATCATTTTCATGGTCTAGCAAATATTGCTCTAATGGATCAGTAGGAGGCACAGCAATGGAAGCAAGACCAATAATCTCATCCTTAATAGGTGGTTCCCTATCACGAGGTTGTCTACGAAACTTAGCAAAATTAAACTCATGAGACATACCATCTATGCCAACTGTGACAGTATCTTTTTCACAATCAATCTTAGCACTAGTTGTATTCAAGAAGGGTCTACCAAAAATAATGGGACAAAAATCATCTTGTGGGAACCAAGAACAAGAAACTCAGCAGGGTATTTAACCTTCCCACACAAAACTTCAACATCTCTAACAATCCCAAAGTGTTTAGTGGTATCCCTATTAGCAAGCTTAATAGTAACATCAATGTCTTCTAATTCAACGGGTGCAATGTCATGCATAATTTCTTGATATCAGGTATAAGGTATTGCACTAGCACTAGCACCCATATCACGTAAGCCATGATAACAATGATCTCCTATTTTAATAGAAATAACAGGCATGCCTACGACAGGCCTATGTCTCTTAGTATCTGGTCTAGCAATATTAGCAGTCTCACCACAGAAATAAATAACATGCCCATCTAAATCATCATCCAAGAGATCTTTAACCATAGCAATACTAGGTTCAACATTAATTTGCTCAGGAGGTGTATAGGTCCTAGTATTACTCTTACAAACAATAGTCGAAGCTTTAGCATGATCTTTTATCCTAACAGGAAAAGGAGGTTTCTCAACATAAGTAGTAGGAACAATAGGATCACTATAGGTGATAGTCTTTTCTTCAACTGTAATAGGTGCAACTACTTTCACTTCAACAGGAGGATTATATTTAAACCACTTCTCTTTAGCGAGATCAACCTGAGTAGCAAAAGATTCACAGAAAGAAGCCACTATCTCAGAGTCAAGTCCATACTTAGCGCTAAATCCACAAAAAGCATCGGTATCCATAAAAGATTTAACACAATCAAACTTAGGTGTCATACCTGACTCCTTACTATCGTCAGAAACCCAATCTTTAGAGTTGCGTTTAATTCTTTCCAATAAGTCCCATATGAAGTCAATAGTCTTCAGCATATAAGAACCAGCACAGGAAGTATTGAGCAGGTTGCGATTATCAGGAGAAAGCCAAGCATAAAAGTTTTGAATAATCATTTCCCGGGAGAGCTCATGATTGGCGCATGAATATAACATTGACTTAAGCCTCCCCCAAGCTTGAGCGATGCTTTCTCCTTCGTGAGGCCAGAAATTATATATGTAATTACGATCACGATGAACAAGATGCATAGGATAGAACTTCTGGTGAAATTCCAACTTCAATCGCTTATAATTCCAAGATCTCGTATCATCACATAGCCTATACCATGTCAATGCATCTCCCTTCAAAGATAAAGGGAAGACCTTCCTTTTGACAACATCATTGGGAATACCTGCAAGCTTAAATAATCGACAAACTTCATCCACAAAGATAAGGTGTAAATCAGGATGCAATGTTCCATCTCCTGCAAATGGATTAGCTAGCAGTTTCTCTATCATACCTGAAGGAATCTCAAAGTAAATATTTTCATAAAGTTCAATAGGTTGAGGAGCAACTCTTTGCTCTTCTGGTTGGGGTGAAGATACCCCGAACAAGCCCCTCAAAGGATTAGTTTCCATAGTGACAAGTAACAGAAAATTTCAGCACACTATATAAATGTTTCCTTACCAAGTTCCACTCACCAAAAGTGCTACACTCCCCGGCAATGGCGCCCGAAAAGAGTCTTGATGACCCACAAGTGTAGGGGATCTATTGTAGTCCTTTTGATAAGTAAGAGTGTCGAACCCAACGTGGAGCAGAAGAAAATGATAAGCGGTTTTCAGTAAGGTTTTCTCTGCAAGCACTGAAATTGTAGGTAATAGATAGTTTTGTGATAAGATAAATAGTAACGAGTAACAAGTAAATAAAGTAAATAAAGTTCAGCAAGGTGGCCCAATCCTTTATGTAGCAAAGGATAAGCCTAGACAATTTGTAATAATGAGAAAGGAGCTCCCATGGACACATGGGAATTATCATCAAGCTAGTTTTCATCAAGTTCGTATGATTCGCGTTCGGTACTTTAAGAAACGACAACTTTGGTTTCTTGCCAAACCACAGTTCATAAGGCGTCATCTCAACGGATTTAGATGGTGCCCTATTTAACGTGAATGCGGCCGTCTCTAAAGCATAACCCCAAAACGATAGCGGTAAATCAGTAAGAGACATCATAGATCGCACCATATCAAGTAAAGTACGATTACGATGTTCGGACACACCATTTCGTTGTGGTCTTCGGGTGGTGTGAGTTGTGAAACTATTCCGCATTGTTTCAAATGTAAACCAAACTCGTAACTCAAATATTCTCCTCCACGATCAGATCGTAGAAACTTTATTTTCTTGTTACGATGATTTTCCACTTCACTCTGAAATTCTTTGAACTTTTCCAATGTTTCAGACTTGTGCTTCATTAAGTAGATATACCCATATCTGCTCAAATCATCTGTGAAGGTGAGAAAATAACGATATCCGCCACGAGCCTCAACATTCATCGGACCACATACATCTGTATGTATGATTTCCAACAAATCTATTGCTCTCTCCATAGTTCCGGAGAACGGTGTTTTAGTCATCTTGCCCATGAGGCACGGTTCGCAAGTACCAAGTGATTCATAATCAAGTGATTCCAGAAGTCCATCAGTATGGAGTTTCTTCATGCGTTTTACACCGATATGACCTAAACGGCAGTGCCACAAATAAGTTGCACTATCATTATCAACTCTGCATCTTTTGGATTCAACATTATGAATATGTGTATCACTACTATCGAGATTCAATAAAAATAGACCACTCTTCAAGGGTGCATGACCATAAAAGATATTACTCATATAAATAGAACAACCATTATTCTCTGATTTAAATGAATAACCGTCTCGCATTAAACAAGATCCAGATATAATGTTCATGCTCAATGCTGGCACCAAATAACAATTATTCAGGTCTAAAACTAATCCCGAAGGTAGATGTAGAGGTAGCGTGCCGACCGCGATCGCATCGACTTTGGAACCGTTTCCCACGCGCATCGTCACCTCGTCCTTGGCCAGTGCTCGCTTATTCCATAGTCCCTGTTTCGAGTTGCAAATATTAGCAACAGAACCAGTATCAAATACCCAGGTGCTACTACGAGCTCTAGTTAGGTACACATCAATAACATGTATATCACATATACCTTTGCTCACTTTGCCATCCTTCTTATCCGCCAAATACTTGGGGCAGTTCCGCTTCCAGTGTCCAGTCTGCTTGCAGTAGAAGCACTCAGTTTCAGGCTTAGGTCCAGACTTGGGTTTCTTCTCTTGAGCAGCAACTTGCTTGCCGTTCTTCTTGAAGTTCCCCTTCTTCTTCCCTTTGCCCTTCTTCTTGAAACTAGTGGTCTTGTTGACCATCAACACTTGATGCTCCTTCTTGATTTCTACCTCCGCGGCTTTCAGCATCGCGAAGAGCTCGGGAATAGTCTTGTTCATCCCTTGCATATTATAGTTCATCACGAAGCTCTTGTAGCTTGGTGGCAGTGATTGGAGAATTCTGTCAATGACACTATCATTAGGAAGATTAACTCCCAGTTGAATCAAGTGATTATTATACCCAGACATTCTGAGTATGTGTTCACTGACAGAACTATTCTCCTCCATCTTGCAGCTATAGAACTTATTGGAGACTTCATCTCTCTCAATCCGGGCATTTGCTTGAAATATTAACTTCAACTCCTGGAACATCTCATATGCTCCATGACGTTCAAAACGTCGTTGAAGACCCGGTTCCAAGCCGTAAAGCATGGCACACTGAACTATAGAGTAGTCATCAGCTTTGCTCTGCCAGACATTCTTAACGTCGTCAGTTGCATCAGCAGCAGGCCTGGCACCCAGCGGTGCCTCCAGGACGTAACTCTTCTGTGCAGCAATGAGGATAATCCTCAGGTTACGGACCCAGTCCGTGTAATTGCTACCATCATCTTTCAACTTTGCTTTCTCAAGGAACGCATTAAAATTCAACGGAACAACAGCACGAGCCATCTATCTACAAACAAACATAGACAAGCAAGATACTATCAGGTACTAAGTTCATGATAAATTTAAGTTCAATTAATCATATTACTTAAGAACTCCCACTTAGACAGACATCTCTCTAGTCATCAAAGTGATCACGTGATCCAAATCAACTAAACCATAACCGATCATCACGTGAGATGGAGTAGTTTTCAATGATGAACATCACTATGTTGATCATATCTACTATATGATTCACGCTCGACCTTTCGGTCTCTATGTTCCAAGGCCATATCTGCATATGCTAGGCTCATCAAGTTTAACCTGAGTATTCTGCGTGTGCAAAACTGGCTTGCACCCGTTGTAGATGGACGTAGAGCTTATCACACCCGATCATCACGTGGTGTCTCGGCACGACGAACTTTGGCAACGGTGCATACTCAGGGAGAACACTTCTTGATAATTTTAGTGAGAGATCATCTTAAAATGCTGCCGTCAATCAAAGCAAGATAAGATGCATAAAGGATAAACATCACATGCAATCAATATAAGTGATATGATATGGCCATCATCATCTTGTGCTTGTGATCTCCATCTTCGAAGCACCGTCATGATCACCATCGTCACCGGCGCGACACCTTGATCTCCATCGTAGCATCATTGTCGTTACGCCATCTATTTCTTCTACGACTATCGCTACCGCTTAGTGATAAAGTAAAGCAATTACAGGGCGTTTGCATTTCATACAATAAAGCGACAACCATATGGCTCCTGCCAGTTGCCGATAACTTCGTTTACAAAACATGATCATCTCATACAATAAAATATAGCATCACGTCTTGACCATATCACATCACAACATGCCCTGCAAAAACAAGTTAGACGTCCTCTACTTTGGTGTTGCAAATTTTACGTGGCTGCTACGGGCTTAGCAAGAACCGGTCTCACCTACGCATCAAAACCACAATGATAGTTTGTCAAATAGACTCTGTTTTAACCTTCGCAAGGACCGGGCGTAGCCACACTCGGTTCAACTAAAGTGAGAGAGACAGACACCCGCCAGCCACCTTTAAGCACGAGTGCTCGTAACGGTGAAACCAGTCTCGCGTAAGCGTACGCGTAATGTCGGTCCGGGCCGCTTCATCTCACAATACCGCTGAACCAAAGTATGACATGCTGGTAGGCAGTATGACTTATATCGTCCACAACTCACTTGTGTTCTACTCGTGCATATAACATCAACGCATAAAACCTAGGCTCGGATGCCACTGTTGGGGAACGTAGTAATTTCAAAAAATTTCCTACGCATACGCAAGATCATGGTGATGGCATAGCAACGAGAGGGGAGAGTGTTCGTCCACGTACCCTCGTAGACCGTAAGCGGAAGCATTAGCACAACGCGGTTGATGTAGTCGTACGTCTTCACGATCCGACCGATCCAAGCACCGAACGTACGGAGCCTCCGAGTTCAGCACACGTTCAGCTCGATGACGATCTCCGGCCCTCTGATCCAGCAAAGGCTCCGGAGATGAGTTTCGTCAGCACGACGGCGTGGTGACGATGATGATGTTCTACCGGCGCAGGGCTTCGCCTAAACTCCGCGACGATATGACCGAGGTGGAATATGGTGGAAGGGGGCACCGCACCCGGCTAAGGAACGATCCGTAGATCAACTTGTGTGTCTATGGGGTGCCCCCTGCCCCCATATATAAAGGAGGGAGGGGGGAGACCGGCCGGCCCCTTTGGGCGCGCCAAGGGAGGAGGAATCCTCCTCCTAGTAGGAGTAGGATTCCTCCTTTCCTACTCCTACTAGGAGGGGGAAGGAAGGGGGAGAGGGGGGAAGGAAAGGGGGGTGCCCCCCCCCCTCGTAGTCCAATTCGGACCAGAGGGAGAGGGGGCGTGCGGCCCACCCTGGCCGCCCCTCTCTCTTCCCACCTAGGCCCATGTGGCCCATTAACTCTCCCGGGGGGTTCCGGTAACCCCCCCGGCACTCCGGTTTTCTCCGAAATCACCCGGAACTTTTCCGGTGTCCGAATATAGTCGTCCAATATATCAATCTTTATGTCTCGACCATTTCGAGACTCCTCGTCATGTCTGTGATCACATCCGGGACTCCGAACAAACTTCGGTACATCAAAACTTATAAACTCATAATAAAACTGTCATCGAAATGTTAAGCGTGCGGACCCTACGGGTTCGAGAACTATGTAGACATGACCTAAAACCATTCTCGGTCAATAACCAATAGCGGGACCTGGATGCCCATATTGGTTCCTACATATTCTACGAAGATCTTTATCGGTCAAACCGCATAACAACATACTTTGTTCCCTTTGTCATCGGTATGTTACTTGCCCGAGATTTGATCATCAGTATCCAATACCTAGTTCAATCTCGTTACCGGCAAGTCTCTTTACTCATTCCGTAATACGTCATCTCATAACTAACTCATTAGTTACATGCTTGCAAGGCTTAGGTGATGAGTATTATCGAGAGGGCCCAGAGATACCTCTCCAACAATCGGAGTGACAAATCCTAATCTCGAATTATGCCAACCCAACATGTACCTTCGGAAACACCTGTAGAGCACCTTTATAATCACCTAGTTACGTTGTGACGTTTGGTAGCACACAAAGTGTTCTTCCGGTAAACGGGAGTTGCACAATCTCATAGTTGTAGGAACTTTGTATAAGTCATGAAGAAAGCAATAGCAGTATACTAAATGATCAAGTGCTAGGCTAACAGAATGGGTCATGTCAATCACATCATTCTCCTAATGATGTGATCCCATTAATCAAATGACAACACATGTCTATGGTCAGGAAACATAACCATCTTTGATTAATGAGCTAGTCAAGTAGAGGCATACTAGTGACTATGTGTTTGTCTATGTATTCACACATGTATCATGTTTCTGGTTAATACAATTCTAGCATGAATAATAAACATTTATCATGATATGAGGAAATAAATAATAACTTTATTATTGACTCTAGGGCATATTTCCTTCAAAGGCATCATGGCCTTGAGGAACTTGCGCTTGATACAATTGTCATCTGTATCCTTGCTCCCATGATCTCAGAGTGAGACCGCAAGAGTGGTTAATCTCCGGTAAAGCTTGCGGGGTTCTTCATCTTCATTCATAGCAAACTCATCGGCTTCATCTTGCACCACTTCATAGTTGGAGTGTTGAATGCTTGCGCTTCCCTTGTAAATGGAAACAAGATTGTGCCATGCTTCCTTGGCCACGATGAATGGTCGGAGATGCGCAATATCTTCTGATGGAATTGCATCTTGGATGATGAAGAGAGCATTCTCGTTGAATTGATGGTCCGCGGCTTCTCTAGGGGTGAAGTTGCTTGGGTCATGCCTCTAGGGCATATTTCCTTAGGGCATATTTCCTTCAGGTGGACCGGTGCTTGGGTACTGCCCTTACTTGGACAAGCATCCCACTTATGTTTAACCCCTATTGCAAGCGTCCGCAACTACAAAAGAAGTATTAAGGTAAACCTAACCACAGCATTAAACATATGGATCCATATCAGCCCCTAACGAAGCAACGCATAAACTAGGGTTTAAGCTTCTGTCACTCTAGCAACCCATCATCTACTTATTACTTCCCCATGCCTTCCTCTAGGCCCAAATAATGATGAAGTGTCATGTAGTCGATGTTCACATAACACCACTAGAGGAAAAGACAACATATATCTCATCAAAATATCGAATGAATACCAAATTCGCATGACTACTAATAGCAAGACTTCACCCATGTCCTCAGGAACAAACGTAACTACTCACAAAGCATATTCATGTTCATAATCAGAGGAGTAATAATATTCATAAAGGATCTGAACATATGATCTTCCACAAGTAAACCAATTAGCATCAACTACAAGGAGTAATCAACACTACTAGCAACCCACAGGTATCAATTTGTGGTTTTGATACAAGATTGGATACAAGAGATGAACTAGGGTTTTGAGAGGAGATGGTGCTGGTGAAGATGTTCATGGAGATTGACCCCCTCCCGATGAGAGGATCATTGGTGATGACGTTGGTGATATTTTCCCCCTCCCAGAGGGAAGTGTCCCCGGCAGAACAGCTCCGCCGGAGCCCTAGATTGATTCCGCCAAGGTTCCGCCTCGTGGCGGCGGAGTTTCATCCCGTAAGCTTGCCCACGATTTTTTCCAGGGTAAAAGCTCTAATATAGCAGAAGATGGACACCGGAGGCCCACCAGGGGGGCCAGGAGACAGGGGGCGCGCCCAGTAGGGGGGGCGCGCCCTCCACTCTCCTGGACAGGGTGTGGGCCCCCTGGTGTATTTCTTTCGCCCAATAATTCTTATTAATTCCAAAAACATGTTTCGTGGAGTTTCAGGATTTTTTGAGCAGTGCAGAATAGGTTTCCAATGTTTGCTCCTTTTCCAGCCAGAATTCCAGCTGCCGGCATTCCCCCTCTTCATGATAAACCTTGTAAAATAAGAGAGAATAGCCATAAGTATTGAGATATAATGTGTAATAAAAGCCCATAATGCAATAAATATTTATATAAAAGCATGATGCAAAATGAACGTATCAACTCCCCCGAGCTTAGACCTCACTTGTCCTCAAGTGGAAGCCGATATCGAAAAATATGTCCACATGTTTAGAGATAGAGGTGTCGATAAACAAAATACGGACATGAGGGCATCATGATCATTCTTATAACAGCAACATATATAGATTTTATCATATGATTTCTTATGCTCAAGTAACAATCAATTCACAATGTCAAGTATGGTTCAAAAACTTGAGAACTAACAAACTACAATCTTAGTCATTGAAGCAATTGCAATTTATCATAACATCAAAAAGAGTCAACAAAAGAGCTTTTCAGCAAATTCACATACTCAACTATCTTGTAGTCTTCTATAATTGCTAACACTCACGCAATACTTGTGGTTATAGAGTTTCAGTCGGACACTGAGAAAGATAGGGGCTTATTGTGTTGCCTCCCAACGTATTCACCTTTAGGTGATGTCAACAATAATAGCCCATGCTAACTAACATCCAATTGGATATATATATATATATATATATATATATATATATATCATGATCTTTCAAACACGAAGAGCTTGCCAAAGGATAAAATGAAAAAGGGAAAGGTGTGGATCACCTTGACTCAAGCACAAAGTAAAAAACATAAAGTAAAAGATAGGCCCTTCGTAGAGGGAAGCAGAGGTTGTCATGTGCATTTAGGGTTGATGCACAAAATCTTAATGCAAAAGAATGTCACTTTATATTGCCCCTTGTATGTGGACCTTTATTATGCAATCCGTCGCTTTTATTACTTCCACAACAAGATCGTACAAAGCTTATTTTCTCTGCACTAATAAGTCATACATATTTAGATAGCAATTTTTATTGCTTGCAACATGACAACTTACTTGAAGGATCTTACTCAATCCATAGGTAGGTATGGTGGACTCTCATGGCAAAACTGGGTTTAAGGATATTTGGAAGCACAAGTAGTATCTCTACTTGGTGCAAGGAATTTGGCTAGCATGAGGGGGAAAGGCAAGCTCAACATGTTTGGAAGGTCAATGACAATATACTTTAACTGAGATGCGCAAAAACATAAACCATTATGCTGTCTTCCTTGTCCAACGTCAACTCTTTTAGCATGTCATACTTAATGAGTGCTCCCAATTATAAAAGGTGTCCAAGATAATATATTTGTATGTGAACCCCTCTTTCCTTATAACTTCCTATTAATTGCAACAATGACCAAAACTACGTTCATCAACTCTCAACAATTTTTATGCCTCATACTTTCTATGTGTGAAGTTATCACTATCCATAAGATCAATATGAACTCTTTTATTCTTTCTACTTTCTCAAGATCATAGCAACATAGCAAAGCCCTTGACTCAACACTAATCTTTATTATAGATAACTCACGGACTCGATTACAAAAAGAGATCACAATGCAAAACTCAAAACTACTTGATATCAAAACTTCAATCTACTAGATCAAGATACTACTAAAAGGATCGAACTAAATAAAACGGTAAAGATAGGAGTGTGATGGTGATACGATACCGGGGCACCTCCCCCAAGCTTGGCAGTTGCCAAGGGGAGTGCCCATACCAATGTGATTATGTCTCCTTCTTCACGGTTGGTGTTATGATTTTCTTGGCGATGATTCCCTTCAGGATACGGTTCTCCTCCTCGAGCTTGTTGACTTGTTGTTTGAGGTCCATAATTTCTTTATGGAGCTTGCCCGTAATGGCCAAAGCTCCCTTTACCCAAGGATGTTGCATAGCTTCTGGAGAACAAGTAAAGCTCTTTTTCATATTTTCATAAGAGAGAAATCTAAAGTTGGAAGGGATGACTGAAGCTGGAGTTGCCAGGCTAGGTAGCTCCCCCGTCATAAATTCTGCTTGGAGATGAGAGGTAACTTCTTGATCTTCCTCCATGGCATCTACCCTTTTCAAATCAGCCTCCATCTCATCCTCCGTTGATGGTCCAAAGTGATGAGCATTGCTATTTGCTCCTAGACCTGGTGTTGGGTGAGACACTCGGCTCTCCCCGACTAACTCCTGAGAAGACATCTTGCTCTAAATCTGAAACAGGAAGAGCTCAAAACGAAAACAAAGGATATTTGCATGATACGGTGGTCAAAACCTTCGGGAGTATATATAATGAATTTTTACCGACCAAAATACGTAATGTGCAAGAAAACGGAGTCTGGGAGGCACATGAGGTGTCCACGAGACAGGGGGCGCGCCCGGTAGGGGGGCGCGCCCTCCATTCTCGTGGGGGCCTCGTGTCCCCTTCGGACTACTTCTTTCTTCCTAAAATTCTTAAATATTCCAAAACTGATAAAAATTGCCATTGAGGTTGTTTTGGAGTCAGTTTACTTACCGTACCACATACCTATTCCTTTATGGAGTCTGGAACGTTTTGGAAAGTGTCCCTTATGTATTCCTCCGGGGTTACGGTTTCAATAATATTAGTTTCAACATTGATAGGATTACCTGAAATATAATGTTTAATTCTTTGACCGTTTACCACCCTCGGACTTGTGCCTTCGAAGTTGTTGATTTTTATGGCACCAGAACGATAGACCTCCTCGATAACGTAAGGACCTTCCCATTTTGAGAGAAGTTTTCCTGCAAAAAATCTTAAATGAGAGTTGAATAATAACACATAATCTCCTACGTTAAACTCACACTTTTGTATCTTTTTGTCATGTCAGTGTTTGACTTTTTCTTTGAATAGCTTGGCATTCTCATAGGCTTGAGTTCTCCATTCATCAGGTGAGCTAATATCAAACAACCTCTTCTCACCGACAAGTTTGAAGTCATAGTTGAGCTCTTTAATAGCCCAATATGCCTTATGTTCAAGTTCAAGAGGTAAATGACACGCTTTTCCATAAACCATCTTATATGGAGACGTACCCATAGGATTTTTGTATGCAGTTCTATAGGACCATAATGCATCATCAAGTTTTTTGGACCAATTCTTTCTTCTATTCACAGTCTTTTGCAAAATTAATTTGAGCTCTCTATTGCTCAACTCTACTTGACCACTAGACTGCGGATGATAAGGAGATGCGATTCTATGATTGACATCATACTTAGCAAGCATCTTACGGAAAGCACCATGAATAAAATGTGAACCACCATCAGTCATAAGATATCTAGGGACTCCAAACCTCGGAAAAATAACTTCTTTAAGCATTTTAATAGAAGTGTTATGATCAGCACTACTAGTTGGAATAGCTTCTACCCACTTAGTAACGTAATCAACAGCATCTAAAATATGTGTATAACCATTAGAGGCAGGAAAAGGTCCCATATAATCAAAGCCCCAAACATCAAACGGTTCAATAACAAGAGAATAATTCATAGGCATTTCTTGACGTCTACTAATGTTACCTATTCTTTGACATTCATCACAAGATAAGACAAACTTACGAGCATCTTTGAAGAGAGTAGGCCAATAAAAACCAGATTGTAGTACCTTGTGTGTGGTTCTATCTCCAGCGTGGTGTCCTCCATAGGATTCAGAGTGACAGTTGCGTAGGATCTGTTCCTGCTCATGCTCACGCACACAACGTCTACCTTCTTTATAAAGGTGTGGGTCATCCCAGAAGTAATGTCTTAAATCATAAAAGAACTTTTTCTTTTGCTGGTATGTGAAGCTAGGCGGTATAAATTTAGCAACAACGTAATTAGCATAATCAGCATGCCAAGGAGCAGCACGAGAAGAATTAACAAATGCTAATTATTCATCAGGAAAGCTATCATCAATAGGCAGTGGGTCATCAAGAACATTCTCTAACCTAGACAAGTTGTCTTCTCAGCTCCCTTTCTATCGATAATATGCAAATCAAATTCTTGGAGCAAGAGAACCCATCTAATGAGTCTAGGCTTAGGATCTTTCTTTTCCATAAGATATTTAATAGCAGCATGATCAGTGTGAATAGTAACTTTGGAATCAACAATATAAGGTCTAAACTTATCACATGCAAACACAACTGCTAAGAATTCTTTTTCAGTAGTAGCGTAATTTCTCTGGGCAGTATCAAGAGTCTTACTAGCATACTGGATAACATTCAATTTCTTATCGACTCTTTGCCCTAGAATAGCACCTACAGCATAATCGCTAGCATCACACATAATTTCAAAAGGTAAATTCCAATCAGGTGGCTGAACAATAGGTGCAATGATCAAAGCTTTCTTAAGTATTTCAAATGCTTCTACACAATCATCATCAAAGACAAAAGGAATATATTTTTGCAATAAATTAGTCAGAGGCCTAGAGATTTTAGAGAAGTCCTTAATGAACCTCCTATAAAAACCGGCATGACCAAGGAAACTTCTTATACCTTTTATGTCCTTGGGACATGGCATCTTTTCAATAACATTAACTTTGGCTTTGTCAACTTCAATATCTCTCTCGGAAATATTATGCCCCAAGACAATGCCTTCATTAACCATAAAGTGACACTTTTCCCAATTCAGGATGAGACTAGTGTCTTCGCATCTCTGAAAACTCGATCAAGGTTGCTCAAACAATCATCAAAAGAGGATCCATAAACAGAAAATTCATTCATGAATACCTCACAAATCTTTTCACAAAAATCAGAGAATATAGCCATCATGCATCTTTGAAAGGTAGCAGGTGCATTACATAAACCAAAAGGCATACATATATAAGCAAAAGTACCAAAAGGGCAAGTAAAAGTAGTTTTAGATTGATCCTTCGCTGACACAGGTATTTGAGAGAAACCAGAATAACCATCTAGAAAGCAAAAATGTGTGTGTTTGGATAGTCTTTCTAGCATTTGATCAATAAAAGGTAAAGGGTAATGATCTTTCTTAGTAGCTTTATTTAACTTACGAAAATCAATTACCATCCTATAACCTGTAATAATTCTTTGAGGGATCAATTCATCTTTATCATTAGGAACAACGGTAATACCTCCCTTTTTAGGAACACAATGGACAGGGCTTACCCATTCACTATCAGCAACGGGATAAATAATACCTGCCTCAAGGAGCTTTAGTATCTCCTTTCTTACCACTTCTTTCATCTTGGGATTTAATCGTCGTTGAGGATCTCTAACTGGTTTGGCATCTTTTTCCACTGTCATTTTGTGTTGGCATAATGTGGGACTAATGCCCTTGAGATCATCCAGAATATATCCAATAGCAGCTCGATGCTTCTTCAGGGTTTTCAATAACCTTTCTTCTTCTTGCTCTCAAAGGTTAGCACTAACAATAACAAGATATATTTCAAACACGGGATCACCCTTGGGTGGAGGGGGATCCCCAAGAATTTCAACGGGAAGGTTATTGATGTCTACTATACAACCTTCTTCTTGTAGACGTTGTTGGGCATGCAAGTGCACAGGTTTGTAGGACAGTAGCAAATTTCCCTCAAGTGGATGACCTAAGGTTTATCAATCCGTGGGAGGCGTAGGATGAAGATGGTCTCTCTCAAACAACCCTGCAACCAAATAACAAAGAGTCTCTTGTGTCCCCAACACACCCAATACAATGGTAAATTGTATAGGTGCACTAGTTCGGTGAAGAGATGGTGATACAAGTGCAAAATAGATAGTAGATATAGGTTTTTGTAGTCTGAAATAATAAAAACAGCAAGGTAACTAATGATAAAAGTGAGCGTAAACGGTATTGCAATGATAGGAAACAAGGCCTAGGGTTCATACTTTCACTAGTGCAAGTTCTCTCAACAATAATAACATAGATAGATCATATAACAATCCCTCAACATGCAACAAAGAGTCACTCCAAAGCCACTAATAGCGAGAATAAACGTAGACATTATGGTAGGGTACGAAACCACCTCAAAGCTATTCTTTTGGATCAATCTATTAAAGAGTTTGTACTGAATAACACCTTAAGACACAAATCAACCAAAACCCTAATGTCACCTAGATACTCCATTGTCACATCAAGTATCCGTGGGCATGATTATACGATATGCATCACACAATCTCAGATTCATCCAACCAACACAAAGTACTTCAAAGAGTGCCCCAAAGTTTCTACCGGAGAGTCAAGAACGTGTGCCAACCCCTATGCATAGGTTCATGGGCGGAACCCGCAAGTTGGTCACCAAAACATACATCAAGTGGCACATGATATCCCATTGTCACCACAGATAAACACGACAAGACATACATCAAGTCTTCTCATAAAAGACTCAATCCGATAAGATAACTTCAAAGGGGAAACTCAATTCATCACAAGTGAGTAGAGGGGGAGAAACATCATAAGATCCAACTACAATAGCAAAGCTCGGGATACATCAAGATCGTGCCATAGAGGGAACACGAGAGAGAACACGAGAGAGAGAGATCAAACACATAGCTACTGGTACATACCCTCATCCCCGAGGGTGAACTAGTCCCTCCTCGTCATGGAGAGCACCAGGATGATGAAGATGGCGACTGGTGATGGGTTCCCCTTTCGGCAGGGTGCCAGAACGGGCTCCCGAGAGGTTTTTGGTGGCTACAGAGGCTTGCGGCGGCGGAACTCCCGATCTATCTTCTGTTCTGGAAGTTTTAGGGTACGTAGGTATATATGGGTGCAAGGGGTACGTCGGTGGAGCTTTGGAGGCCCCACGAGGCAGGGGGCGCGCCCTAGGGGGGTGGGCGTGGCCCCCACCCTCGTGACCAGCTCCCGTATCTTCTGAAGTACAGTCCAAGTCTATCCGGTGGCTTTCCTTCCAAAAATAACTTCTCCAGTTGATTTCGTTCCGTTTTGACTCCGTCTGATATCCCTTTCCCTCGAAACACTGAAATAGGCATAAAACAGCAAATCTCGGCTGGGCCTCCGATTAATAGGTTAGTCCCAAAAATAATATAAAAGTGGATAATAAAGCCCAATATTGCCCAAAACATTAGATAATATAGAATGGAGCAATCAAAAATTATAGATACGTTGGAGACGTATCAGTTATGTTTCAGCATAGGTTCCTGTTTAAGGAACACTTCATCTATTTCCCTTCTTTCCTTCATAAACATATCGTTTTCATGGTCTAGCAAATATAGCTCTAATGGATCAGTAGGAGGCACAGCAATGGAAGCAAGACCAATAATCTCATCCTTAATAGGTGGTTCCCTATCACGAGGTTGTCTACGAAACTTAGCAAAATTAAACTCATGAGACATACCATCTATGCCAACTGTGACAGTATCTTTTTCACAATCAATCTTAGCACTAGTTGTATTCAAGAAGGGTCTACCAAAAATAATGGGACAAAAATCATCTTGTGGGAACCAAGAACAAGAAAATCAGCAGGGTATTTAACCTTCCCACACAAAACTTCAACATCTCTAACAATCCCAAAGGGTTTAATGGTATCCCTATTAGCAAGCTTAATAGTAACATCAATGTCTTCTAATTCAACGGGTGCAATGTCATGCATAATTTCTTGATATAAGGTATAAGGTATTGCACTAGCACTAGCACCCATATCACATAAGCCATGATAACAATGATCTCCTATTTAACAGGCCTATGTATCTTAGTATCTGGTCTAGCAATATTAGCAGTCTCACCACAGAACTAAATAACATGCCCATCTAAATCATCATACAAGAGATCTTTAACCATGGCAATACTAGGTTCAACATTAATTTGCTCAGGAGGTGTATAAGTCCTATTATTACTCTTACGAACAACAGTCGAAGCTTTAGCATGATCTTTTATCCTAACAGGAAAAGGAGGTTTCTCAACATAAGTAGTAGGAACAATAGGATCACTATAGGTGATAGTCTTTTCTTCAATTGTAATAGGTGCAACTACTTTCACTTCAACAGGAGGATTATATTTAAACCACTTCTCTTTAGGGAGATCAACATGAGTAGCAAAAGATTCACAGAAAGAAGCTACTATCTCAGAGTCAAGTCCATACTTAGCGCTAAATCCACGAAAAGCATCGGTATCCATAAAAGATTTAACACAATCGAACTTAGGTGTCATACCTGACTCCTTACCATCGTCAGAACCCCAATCTTCAGAGTTGCATTTAATTCTTTCCAATAAGTCCCATTTGAAGTCAATAGTCTTTAGCATATAAGAACCAGCACAGGAAGTATTGAGCAGGTTGCGATTATCAAGAGAAAGCCGAGCATAAAAGTTTTGAATAATCATTTCCCGGGAGAGCTCATGATTGGGGCATGAATATAACATTGACTTAAGCCTCCCCTAAGCTTGAGCAATGCTTTCTCCTTCGCGAGGCCAGAAATTATATATGTAATTACGATCACGATGAACAAGATGCATAGGATAGAATTTCTGGTAAAATTCCAACTTCAATCGCTTATAATTCCAAGATCTCGTATCATCACATAGCCTATACCATGTCAATGCATCTCCCTTCAAAGATAAAGGGAAGACCTTCCTTTTGACAACATCATCGGGAATACCTGCAAGCTTAAATAATCCACAAACTTCATCCACAAAGATAAGGTGTAAATCAGGATGCAATGTTCCATCTCCTGCAAATGGATTAGCTAGCAGTTTCTCTATCATACCTGAAGGAATCTCAAAGTAAATATTTTCATAAAGTTCAGTAGGTTGAGGAGCAACTCTTTGCTCTTCTGGTTGGGGTGAAGATACCCCGAACAAGCCCCTCAAAGGATTAGTTTCCATAGTGACAAGTAACAGAAAATTTCAGCACACTATATAAATGTTTCCTTACCAAGTTCCACTCATCAAAAGCGCTACACTCCCCGGCAACGGCGCCAGAAAAGAGTCTTGATGACCCACAAGTGTAGGGGATCTATCGTAGACCTTTCGATAAGTAAGAGTGTCGAACCCAACGAGGAGCAGAAGGAAATGATAAGCGGTTTTCAGTAAGGTTTTCTCTACAAGCACTGAAATTGTAGGTAATAGATAGTTTTGTGATAAGATAAATAGTAACGAGTAACAAGTAAATAAAGTAAATAAAGTGCAGCAAGGTGGCCCAATCCTTTATGTAGCAAAGGATAAGCCTGGACAATTTGTAATAATGAGAAAGGAGCTCCCGAGGACACATGGGAATTATCGTCAAGCTAGTTTTCATCACGTTCATATGATTCGCGTTTGGTACTTTGATAATTTGATATGTGGGTGGACCGGTGCTTGGGTACTTCCCTTACTTGGACAAGCATCCCACTTATGATTAACCCCTATTGCAAGCATCCGCAACTACAAAAGAAGTATTAAGGTAAACCTAACCACAGCATTAAACATATGGATCCATATCAGCCCCTAACGAAGCAACGCATAAACTAGGGTTTAAGCTTCTGTCACTCTAGCAACCCATCATCTACTTATTACTTCCCCATGCCTTCCTCTAGGCCCAAATAATGGTGAAGTGTCATGTAGTCGACGTTCACATAACACCACTAGAGGAAAAGACAACATACATCTCATCAAAATATCGAATGAATACCAAATTCACATGACTACTAATAGCAAGACTTCACCCATGTCCTCAGGAACAAACGTAACTACTCACAAAGTGTCGTGGAATAGTCACGTCAGATGTCCTCGTGAAAGGACTTAGTTGTGGAGCCATCGCAACTAGGAAACTTGAAGGGGTTAAATCGGGACAAGGGACACGAGAGAATTTATACTAGTTCGGCCCCTTACAGTGAAGGTAAGGCCTACGTCTAGTTGAGTTGGTATTGATGTTTCGATGACCAGGGAGCAAGATACGCTATGCCCGGCTCTCGATGAGTTGTTTCTTGCCCTAAGCCGCCCGCAGGTCGTCCCCTTATATACATGGGTTGACCCCTGCGGCTTACAGAGTCCCGACCGGCTTATAAACAGAGTCTGGCTCGGTGACCAGTTAAATCTACCTTTCATTATAAGTCATGCCATTATGGCGGTTTACTACAATGGGCTTAAGCCGCCCGTGGGCCTTAAGCTCTTTATTGAACCGCCATCTTCATGCTTGGCCTTGGGCTTCCTCTGATAAAGACTCTTTGCGTAACCCGGCCCCTCCTGGGCGGCTTACACAAATAGTCATATCCCCAACATTAGGCCCCTGATTGATTTGAACCTGTTCATGTTAATCTTAAAATACCTTAACATATACTTAATCTTCTGTCTGCGCAAAAGATCTTTTAACCCGCCATGACATCATCTCTTGGATCCGGGTTAAGCTGCTGTGACATCACCGTATCCTTTAAAGGATCTCTGCCTTTATTGACTGTTCCGAAAATTGAGGCGTCGGGGCCGCTGGATAATAATTCTTATCCTCTCCTTATAAATAGGCGCGACCTAGGTCTCCCATTCTCCTCCTTCTAGTCGTCTTCTTCCTCTTGCCTCCTCTCTGCCACTCGAGCTCCACCGCCGCCGCCGCAGATCTTCCTGTCTTCACCAACTCAGGCCGCTGCATCAACCTGGTTGGACCAAAAAGAACGCGACATCCTTCCGAGGCAACCTTGCATCGGTGAGTCTCCCCTTTCCTGCTCCTTAGATCTACATCAAGGCCTTCGAGTTCGTCGAGTTCCTCGAGTTCTTCGCTGTTCAGTAACTTTCTTCCGTAGATTTCTTTATCCTCGCCCTTCTTGATCTTGAAGATGCTAAAAACTGATGCGGTGGATGTTTTGCACCTACTTTGAAATGCAAATAAACCCCTTTCTGTCACATAGAGGCCCCCATTCAAGCCCTTGAACTTTATCCGCTCCAGTCTTAGGTCTAGAAAATTTTCTTTTCAGAACAGTTGTTTGATCCAAGATAACAGTGGTAGATGGTAAAACCTGTTTGTATCACCCGGAAAATTTCTTCTGTTGAATGCCCATAAACACAACTATCCATGTAGCCGGTTTATATAAGTAATACTGAGATGTAAGCCTTGCTAGCTTTCTTCCCATGACCTTAAGAATTTTGAACTGCTCTTGATACTTGTAGCGGCTTAAATACTGTTGCACAGTCACCCTTATATCATTAGGCCCCTTGCTTAAGCCGCTATTTTAAATAAATTTGAATATTTCTCCCGTGTTAAATGTGAACCGGAACCTTTTACTTTGTCGTAGGCCGCTGTCCTTATGGCTCCTAAGGCGGCCAAGCCCCCTGTGACTTGCAGCTGGGTTCCATCCACAGTCACTAAAAGCAAACTTGTCGAGTTTGTAGCGTCTAGCCATCTGCCAAAAAAGGAGGTCATGTCCTATCGTGCCCCTCATCCGTCTTAAGAGATACCTCAACCCAAAGACGGAGAGGTAGTAGTTTTCACAGACCACATGAACCGGGGATTTGCCCCTCCCGGCTCAAAATTCTTCAGGGAGGTTCTGAATTTCTTTGACCTGAGGCCTCAAGACATTGGACCCAATTCCGTGTCCAATTTGTGCAATTTCCAAGTCTTCTGTGAGGTTTACTTAGGATAGGAACCAAGCCTGCTGCTGTTCAGAGAGCTTTTCTACTTGAACCGGCAGAATGAATGCGCCAACGGGCCTAGTCTTGAGCTTGGTGGCATCTCAATCCAGCGGCGGAGAGACTGCCTTTTCCCTTATGCTGAGCTGCCGAGTCACCCCAAAGACTGGAACCAGACATGGTTCTACTGCCAAGATACTTCTCTGGCTAACGAGAAGCCTCTGCCCGGCTTTCGCGGCCTGCGTCTTGAGTCCAATCATCCTCTTCCGGACAAGTTAACTGCTGTTGAGCGCCTGCCTCTTTACCCCACCATCAGAAAGATCAAGGCCCTCTTAGGCAATGGGTTAACTGGCATTGATTTGGTCCGGGTCTGGGTCACCTGGTGGATACTACCATTAAGCCGCCGCTCCGGCTTAATGTGTACTTACACAGGCGAAAAGGACGACTCAATGCATCATAATCCTGAGGACTTACAATACGATGTGGCAGATGCTACAGTCCAATCACTATTGAAGGAAGGCACTGTAACCAGTAATACTTTTAATTTGCTTCCCTTCTGCAAGAAGAATCCGGCTCCTACAGTAAGTTACTGGCCTTCACAAATACTCTTTAATATGTTACCTTCTGGTACTTATGATTCTTTGTCTTTTTCCACAGGCCAATGATAATTTCTGGAAAGTCAAGTATGACCATGAGGCTGCAAAACTGGCCCGGACGGCCAAGAAGACCGAAAGGAAAACCGCCAGGACGGGCGCCTCTAAAAAGAAGAAACCCAGCGCCTCTGACATGCTTAAATTGGACGACTCCTCGTCAGATGAAGAAGAGGTAATCTTTTTTTATTTTCTTTAACTCCTTTGCAGTTATCTTACTGACATTTGATCCTTTCAGGAGGATACTGGGAATAGCCAACCGGCTGGCGAAGAGGTAACTATAATTTCCTCCGACTCAGAGCCTTTGCCAACACAAAGAATCCGAAGGGTGACCCGGAAAGTAAGGTTTTCACACCCTCTCACTTACCAAGATCCTCAATTTCTTTTGAAGCAACAGCAGCTTGAGAACCGGCGACAGACTCGGGCCAACCAGGACGCAGAGCTTTCCTCCGGCTTACCCGATGTGACCAGGAAGCGTCGGACTGAGGTTATCTCCGACTTACATTTTGTTTTACCCTTGATGGGTTTGATTCGCCAACCTCTCAATTCATCTAACTCCAACTATCAGGATACCTCCCCTTCTTCTGATGAGCCAATGCAATCGAACATGCCGGCTTTCAAAACTGCTCTCGGGTAATATAACCTTTCTTACTTTGAACTTATCCATACTTATGCTTTGATATTTATCCTTCCACTTTGATTGACAGTGGGCAAGTAAAGCCCAGCAAGAGGGCAAAGAAAGATAAGCCGTCCCAAGACCCGGTGGTTACTGAACCGGTGCTTGACTCATCCGTTCCAGACAGCTCCGCTCCTCAGCCACCGCCTGAACCGGCCTCTGACATTCCGGAGCCAAATCTGACCCGCCTGCAGAAGACGTGATTCACAACTCGGATGACCCGGAAACTCCTAGCCCGGCCAAGACGGTTGACCCGAAGGTTGAAATTGTGAAGAGCCAATACGTTGAACCAGGTCGGCCTACTGCCCTTGCCCAATGCACCGCCAAGGAGGAATTTGCCCAGCGCCGGAAGTCCAAACAAGACATCACCGATTACTCTCACTTAAGTATTGGTGATATAGTCTCGGGCTATCTGAGCCAAGTACACAGTAGTCGTGACCTGGAAATTGACATGGTGAAGCAAATACAGCATAAATCTGAGGTAAAATTTAAGCTTCCACTCTGAATCTTACTTATTGTACCAGCCCCCAAGTCTATTGCTTATGAATGAATATGCTGTAGACTTAATAATCTGCTAGCTATTAGTTTCGTCCGGTTTAAATTGAATATGTTTAACCCGGAGATAACATGAAACTTTAAATTTGGGTTACATTAGCCCCCAAGTGTCAAGTACCTTTACTTGTAAAGTGCTTGAGACTTAATATATGTGACTTGGTAAAATAATCGAAAAACTCTTTAAACATACATTAGCCCCCAAGTGCAAAGTATCTTTACTTGTAAAGTACTTGGGACTTAAATGTGATCTTACCAAGCTTCTTACCATAACCTGATGTCAATACAGGCCGCCGTAAGTCAATTTGAGGCGGAGATTGCTGATTTGAAGAGCCAGTTGAAAACCCAAGAGCTCGAAGCTCAGAAAGCCAATTCCAAGTTTGAATTCAGTGTCTCTGAACAAGAGAAGCTGAAGAAGAATTTTGAATCGGAAAAGAAGGCTTGGGTTGATGAGAGGGCTTCATTGGTGACCCGGGTTGAAACAGCGGA
This sequence comes from Triticum timopheevii, assembly GCA_963921465.1. Classification (NCBI taxonomy): domain Eukaryota; kingdom Viridiplantae; phylum Streptophyta; class Magnoliopsida; order Poales; family Poaceae; genus Triticum; species Triticum timopheevii. The sequence continues at coordinate 264,530,036 of OY997266.1, forward strand.
GGCATCTCTTGCCAAAGCAACAAATGAGCTGTCCGACTTAAAGCGGCACATATCCCAGATAGTCTCAGCTATCTTTGGTAAGCCGCTCATAAATATTGTAATCCTTCAAGAGTTATTGTAATAGTGGCCTCCGGCTTACTGTTATACTTGTGAACATGCAGGCTCCAGGAGTACCAATCTGAAGGCAAATATGCTTGTCAAGCTTAAGGCAGTGTATACCTTGGTAGAGCAACTGCACTCCGGGTCACAGCGTGCGTTGACCGCTGTGGCGTTATCAAATACCTCTCCTCGGCTCCTGCAAGACGTATTGAGACATCTGTCGGTGCTACCTCAACGCATTCAAGACTTAAGGCGGGCATCTGCGAGAGCCGGAGCCGTGGCTGCGTTGAGTCGGGCAAAAGCATGGGTGCCAGAGCTTGACCTTGCTGACCTCTCTCTTGGATATCCAAGTCTTAAGGAAGACGGCACTGCTTTTGGCGAACAGGACTTCACTGCCAGTGTCAAAGTCGTACGCCCTCTGGCGACTCTCATTGGGGAAGATACTGACCTCACCAAGTATTCGCCGGGTTATGATAGCGAGAATCGGAGAATCCCAAACGTCCCCTATGACCAAGTCAGCCTGCTCCCTCCAATGCGTAAGCATACCTTTGCCCCTGAAGTGGACCCGGCCAGTTTAAAATATGATGAAGCTGAATTTGAAGCTTTGAGCGGCATTGACTGGGCCTCGTCCACCTTCCAGGACACAACAACCGAAGGAGAGGCGGGGAAGGATAACCCGGAGTCATCAAGCCAGCCGGAGGAATGAGCCTCCAGCCGGGTTATAACTTGGCAAAGAACAATGCTTCACTTATTCAGACTCGGGGAGTCTTGTAATAGGATAGAAAAACTCCTTAACGCCTGTCATGTCGTATGGTACTTATCGCTTTTGTTAAGCCGCCAGTACTATTTCCATCTTGCTTATGTTAATCAAGTGGTTCCTTGTTATTTCTCCTTGCTCCGTTTTAATCTGCACGTAAAACAGGCAAGGCTTCCTGGACAGCTTTACTGCACCAGCGGGTTATAGAATATTGATAACCCGAAAAAAATCATGTGTATAAGCCGGTTCATGATTAGTTAAAACATAATCATAACAACATACCTGCAACTCTTTTTGATAACTTCTCCGGCTCATATAAGTTTATACCTGGCACTTGATAGAACCTGAAGTAACCAATATAAAACCGGAAAGATCAAAAACCATCTCCTCAAGAAGGTTTCAATGATAGTGAAAATAGCCATACTTGCAAATGTTCATAGGTTCCTGATTCGAATACGATCAGAAAAACCGTTCCAAAGGGGTTAAGCTAAGATTCGGATACGATCATATAGCCCCCAGTGGCTTTGGCGATGCCGATCAAGTGGGTATCGACAGCTATGTTCTCTTTGGTTCGAATACGACCTATGTTTGAACAGGAAGCCCCCAAGTGAACATAAGAGTTGTTTAATGACGCTGATTCGAATACGATCCACGTCAGACCCAAAGGGGTTAAGCTATGATTCAAATTTGATCAGGAAGCCCCCAAGTGGGTTTGGCAATATGCCCATCAAGTGGGTATCGACAGCTATGTTCTCTTTGGTTCGAATACGACCTATGTTTGAACAGGAAGCCCCCAAGTGACCAAGGCTAGATTCAGATATGATCATAAGCCGGACCAAAGGGAAAGCCGGATTCAGATATGACCCGTCCCCTGTTGGCATTGTCCATCACCTGATAAAGAAAACATGAAACATTCTTTATGGGAAAAAAGGACAGAGGTCCTGCTTTATTGCTTTATATAATATGTACATTATAGAAAGTATCTTAAGAAGTAACTTAAGTATAGTAAGGCCGGAGATGAGCTATGTTCCACGGCCGGCGGGTCTCCTCCTCCGATTTAAATGAGTCCTTGCACTCTAGAATATTGATGAGATAATATGACCCGTTGTGCAGATTCTTGCTGACCACAAAGGGTCCTTCCCAAGGCGGGGATAGCTTGTGCATATCAGACTGATCCTGGATGAGCCGGAGTACCAAGTCGCCTTCCTAAAAGGTTCTGCGCTTAACCCGGCGGCTGTGATAGTGGCGCAGGTCTTGCTGGTAAATCGCCGAGCGGGCTATTGCCAAGTCTCACTCCTCATCCAACAAATCAAGTGCATCCTGACGAGCCTTTTCGTTATCCGCCTCAACGTAAGCCGCCACACGGGGCGAGTCGTGCCGGATGTCACTTGGCAGGACTGCCTCTGCTCCATAGACCATGAAGAAAGGTGTGTATCCCGTGGACCTGTTAGGCATAGTGTTGATGCTCCATAACACGGAGGGTAACTCCTCCACCCAATAGCCCGGAGTCCGCTGTAATGGAACCAAGAGCCGGGGTTTGATGCCTTTCAGGATCTCTTGATTAGCTCTCTCTGCTTGACCATTGGATTGAGGATGGGCAACAGCCAAAACATCAAGCCGAATATGTTCTCTTTGACAAAACTCTTCCATGGCACCCTTAGAGAGATTAGTGCCATTATCAGTTATAATGCTATGTGGAAAGCCAAAACAAAAGATCACCTTTTTCATGAACTGAACCGTTGTGGCTGCATCACACTTACTGACCGGCTCTGCCTCAACCCACTTGGTAAACTTGTCCACTGCCACTAGCAGATGCGTCTTTTTGTCCTTAGACCTTTTGAAAGGTCCAACCATGTCAAGCCCCCATACTGCAAACGGCCAAGTAATTGGGATCATCCTCAACTCTTGAGCCGGCACATGAGCTCGTCGTGAGAACTTTTGACACCCGTCACATTTACTGACCAGATCTTCCGCATCAGCATGAGCCGTCAACCAATAGAAACCATGACGAAAAGCCTTGGCCATGAGGGATTTTGACCTGGCATGATGGCTACAATCTCCCTCATGGATCTCACAGAGTATTTCTTGGCCTTCTGCAGGTGACACACAGCGTTGAAACACCCCTGTGACGCTGAGGTGATGTAACTCGCCGTTAACAATTGTCATGGATTTGGAACGCCTGACAATTTGTCTTGCCAACGTCTCATCCTCCGGCAACTCACCCCGGGTCATATAAGCCAAGTACGGCACCGTCCAATCCGGGATAACATGAAGAGCCGCCACCAGTTGTGCCTCCGGGTCTGGCACTGCCAAGTCTTCCTCGGTAGGTACCTTGACAGAAGGGTTGTGTAACACATCAAGAAAGGTGTTGGGAGGCACCGGCTTACGTTGGGATCCCAACCGGCTTAAAGCATCAGCCGCCTCGTTCTTCCTTCGATCAATGTGCTCCACTTGATAACCTGTGAAGTGACCAGCCACAGCATCTACTGCACGACGATAAGCCGCCATGAGGGGGTCTTTGGAATCCCACTTGCCTGACACTTGTTGAGCCACCAAATCTGAGTCGCCCAAGCATCGTACCCGGCTTAAGTTCATCTCCTTAGCCACCCAGAGACCATGAAGTAATGCCTCATATTCAGTTGCATTGTTAGTACATGGAAACATAAGCCGGAGTACATAACAAAATTTGTCACCTCGAGGGGAAGTTAACACCACTCCAGCCCCCAAGCCTTCTAGCTGCCTAGACCTATCAAAGTGAATATTCCAGTATGTGTTATCTGGCTTCTCCTTAGGGGCTTGCAACTCTGTCCAATCATTGATGAAGTCCACCAAGGCCTGAGACTTAATAGCCGTCCGGGGCATGTATTTCAAGCCATGAGGCCCAAGCTCGATAGCCCACTTGGCGACTCGTCCTGTGGCCTCCCTGTTTTGAATGATGTCTCCCAAAGGGGCAGAACTTACCACAGTTATGGGATGGCTTTGAAAATACTGCTTCAACTTCCGGTTTGCCATGAACACCCCATAAACAAGCTTTTGCCAGTGTGGGTACCTTTGTTTGGATTAAATGAGCACCTCACTCATGTAGTAAACCGGCCGTTGAACCGGATGCTCCTTGCCGGCTTCCTTACGCTCCACCATGATGGCAACGCTGACGGCTCGCGAATTGGCAACCACATACAACAGCAAAGGCTCTTTGTCAATTGGAGCCGCAAGAACCGGCAGCTCAAACAACTGTCTCTTTAAGTCCTCAAAAGCAGCATCAGCGGCCTCACTCCAAAAAAAAGTGTCAGTTTTCTTCATCATCTGATACAATGGGAGGGCTTTCTCACCGAGCCGACTTATGAACCGACTTAAGGCGGCAACGCGACCCGCCAGTCGCTGAACATCATTTATGCACGCCGGTTTAGCCAGAGAGGTAATCGCCTTAATCTTCTCCGGGTTAGCTTCGATGCCTCTGTTGGACACTAGAAAGCCCAAAAGCTTGCCTGCAGGAACACCAAAGACACATTTGGCCGGGTTAAGCATCATCTTGTAGACTCGGAGATTATCAAAGGTCTCCTTTAAGTTGGATATCAAGGTCTCCTTTTCTCTGGACTTCACCATGATGTCATCCACATAAGCATGGACATTACGCCCGATTTGGTCGTGCAAACAGTTCTGCACACACCGCTGATAAGTCGCCTGGGCACTCTTGAGCCCAAATGGCATAGACACATAATAGAAGGCTCCAAACGGAGTGATGAAAGCCATCTTCTCCTGGTCCTTAACTGCCATCTTAATCTGATGATAACCGGAGTATGCATCCAAAAAGCTCAAACGTTCACAACCCGCCGTAGCATCAATGATTTGATCAATACGGGGGAGAGCAAAAGGGTCAGCCGGACAAGCCTTGTTTAAGTCCGTGTAGTCCACACACATCCGCCAGGTGCCATTCTTCTTGAGTACAAGCACCGGGTTAGCCAACCACTCCGGGTGAAAAACTTCAATGATAAACCCGTCCGCTAAGAGCCGAGCGACTTCTTCCCCAATAGCTTTCCGTCGTTCCTCATTAAAATGGCGAAGAAACTGCCTGACTGGCTTATACTTTGGATCAATATTGAGAGTGTGCTCAGCGAGTTCCCTTGGTACACCCGGCATGTCAGAAGGTTTCCATGCAAAGATGTCCCAGTTCTCACGGATGAACTCGATGAGCGCGCTTTCCTATTTGGGATCCAAGTTGCTGCTGATGCTGAACTGTTTAGAAGTATCACCCAGGGTAAAGTCAACAAGTTTCATCTTAGCCGCCGACATAAACTTCGGCGTTGGGTCATGCTCTGTAGTTGGCTTCTTCAGGGATGTCATATCCGCCGGGTCAACATTATCTTGATAAAATTTGAGCTCCTCTGCTGCACAGGCCGACTCAGCATAAGCCGCGTCACCTTCTTCACACTCCAATGCTACTTTTCGACTGCCATGTACGGTGATGGTGCCCTTGTAACCCGGCATCTTGAGCTGTAAATAAACGTAACACGGCCGTGCCATAAACTTAGCGTAAGCTGGCCGTCCAAACAGAGCGTGGTATGGGCTCCTGATCTTGACCACTTCAAACATCAACTTCTCAGCTCGGGAGTCATGTTCGTCGCCAAAGGCCACCTCCAGCTCAATCCTGCCAACTGGGTAAGCCGACTTACCAGGGACAACTCCGTGGAAAACAGTGCTGGATGTTCTCAGATTTTTATCAGTCAACCCCATGCGCTGAAAGGTCTCGTAGTACAGGATGTTGATGCTACTACCTCCATCCATGAGCACTTTGGTGAACTTATATCCACCAACTTGAGGCGCCACTACCAAAGCCAACAGACCCGGGTTATCGACCCGCGGAGGATGATCCTCCCTGCTCCATATGATGGGCTGCTCTGACCACCTTAAATAACAAGGAATTGCCGGCTCAACAGAATTCACAGCCCTCTTATGAACCTTCTGGTCACGCTTGCACAAGCTGGTGGTAAACACATGATACTGTCCACCACTCAACTGCTTCGGATGGCTTTGATAACTCGACTGTTGCTGCTGCTGTCCACTTTGACCAGACTGCTGCTGACTGTTACCACCTGGATGCCCCTGAAAACTGGAATTTGAACCGCCGCCCGGGCCATGAAAGCCGCCGGCCCTTGAGCCGCCACCAGACCCTTGACCACCGTCGAAGGTATTGGAATTTTTAAACGCCTTCATGATCGCACAATCTTTCCATAGATGTGTGGCCGGACACTCCCGGGTGCCGTGCCTCGGGCAGGGCTCATTGAGTAATTGCTCCAGCGACGGGCCTGACCCGCCGGATCGTGGCGGCTTACCTTTACGTCTCAGATTGTTACCTCGTACGTTGGCATTGGCCACAAACTCCGGATTACCGTCCGCCTTACGCTTATTGCCGCCTTGATTCCCCGGGTTATGCTGCTGACCCTTTCCATTGCCGTTCCGTTTTCCCTTCCCTGTCTTCTCATCGTCAGACGCGGGATCCTTGGTACTATCAGAATCGGCGTATTTGACTAAAGCCGCCATCAGTGTACCCATATCTGTGAGGTCACGCTTAAGGTGCCCCAACTTCATCCTCAGCGGCTCAAAACGACAATTTTTCTCTAGCATAAGAACTGCAGACCCAGCGTCCATCTTATCGGAAGAATGAATTATCTCCTTGACCCAGCGTACCCAATGGGTGGTGGATTCACCTTCCTCTTGCTTGCAATCCGTCAAGTCCACAATCGACATAGATTGTTTACAGGTGTCCTTGAAGTTCTGGATGAACCGGGCTTTTAACTCGCCCCATGAACTAATGGAATTGGGTGGCAAGCCTTTCAGCCACGACCGGGCTGTTCCATCTAACATCATGGTGAAATATTTGGCCATTGCCGCATCACTGACTTCTAGCAACTCCATGGCCATCTCATAACTCTCGATCCATGCCCCGGGCTGTAAATCGGTCGTGTAATTTGGTACCTTTTGAGGTCCCTTGAAGTCCTTGGGCAGACGTACATTGCGCAGAGCCGGCACCAGGCAAGGGACACCGCCGGTTCTAGTGGCTACTCCCGCCTCAACAGATGTCATTGGATACTCCGGGTGATCATTCTCCTGACGTACTTGGTCCTGCGTCGGGTTATAGCCCCCGGGCTGGTTACGTCGTTGGGCATTGCTTGACAAAGCTTCTGACTCCATGCGTCTGCTGTAACTCGGGCTCCAGTTCTGGCGAGGTGGTGCTACCCAGGGCGGGGGAGTTGAGTGAATCCTGTCCCGGCTGTAAGAATAGGTCTCCTGCTGAGCCAGGGCTGTCTGGAGGAGCTCTCTGACCCTCCGGGTTTCCACCGCCGTCAGGTCATCACCTTCCATAGGAAGAGCCGCTAAGCGCGCTGAGGCTGCGATTAAATTCTCCATGGGGTTGGAAAAGTGACCCGATGGAATCGGCACATGACGCGGTGGTGGCATGCTCATGTGAGGCGGCACCATATCCCGAGGCTAAGCCGGTCCTCCTGTTCCGGCTATCATAAGCCGATCGGCCTCCGGCGGGTTACTAGGGCCGGCTCGGGGTGTAGCAAAGAGAACCCGGGGGTTGTAATTCGGAGGTAAACGGGACTGCGTTTTCTGATGTCTCCTCCTCATCACCTCATTGGAGGCATTTAAGCTCATCGTGAGCTGGTAAGCTTCTGACTGCAAGCGCTGTGCCCGGGCGTCAAGAGCCGCCCGCTCCGCGGCTAGTCTGGTATCCTCAGCTGCCAAAGCCTCCTTGGCCTGAGCTATCTCCTCACGCACTTGAGCTACCGCTGCGTCATGCTCATCCTTATCTGCAGGAATAACCGTGGTGGTTAACAGGGCCGTAAGCTTGTCCATGAGATCTATCAGCACCTGAGCCGGTGGGCGCACGGGGCCTCCTGCCACGGCTGCTCCTGACCCGGACGTGATCATTGCTGCCGCTGTGGAATTTGAACCGGGCTGAGTTCCAGCCATGAAGATTCCGGTCCATCTTGGCGGCTCATCGAGGTTCGAAATACTGATGCCATCGGAACAGCCCCTGAGCGCGCCGTCTTGTACCTGATACAACGAATCTGTTGAGCCGACGGACGAGTCACCGTCTGAAAGGACGGCCGTCTCACCCCCATCTTCAGATCCAGAAAGTTCTTCTCCGTGGATGCAGCCCACGAAGGCACGCCTTATGACCGGCTGAGTCTGGGTCTTCCTCGCACGCTGAGCCGTCTCGACGAGGTCGGTGCAGTTGTCCGGCTCAGGGCCCGGCTCACCGATCCGGCCGATGAAGACATGGATTCCGCCGAAGGGGACCCGGTATCCGTACTCAATTGAGCCGGCGTCGGGACCCCAGCCTTCGTCGTCGATGTGGATCTTGCCGCGACGACTCTTGGTCATCTGGCCCACTACGTACCCCTTGAGCCCTTCGAAGTTGCCCTTCAAGAACTCAAATCCACCGTGCGCGAGCCCCACGGTGGGCACCAACTGTCGTGGAATAGTCACGTCAGATGTCCTCGTGAAAGGACTTAGTTGTGGAGCCATCGCAACTAGGAAGCTTGAAGGGGTTAAATCGGGACAAGGGACACGAGAGAGTTTATACTAGTTCGGCCCCTTACGGTGAAGGTAAGGCCTACGTCTAGTTGGGTTGGTATTGATGTTTCGATGACCAGGGAGCGAGATACGCTATGCCCGGCTCTCGATGAGTTGTTTCTTGCCCTAAGACGCCCGCAGGTCGTCCCCTTATATACACGGGTTGACCCCTGCGGCTTACAGAGTCCCGGCCGACTTATAAACAGAGTCCGGCTCGGTGACCAGTTAAATCTACCTTTCATTACAAGTCATGTCATTATGGCGGTTTACTACAATGGGCTTAAGCCGCCCATGGGCCTTAAGCTCTTTATTGAACCGCCATCTTCATGCTTGGCCTTGGGCTTCCTCTGATAAAGACACTTTGCGTAACCCGGCCCCTCCTGGGCGGCTTACACAAATAGTCATATCCCCAACACAAAGCATATTCATGTTCATAATCAGAGGCGTAATAATATGCATAAAGGATCTGAACATATGATCTTCCACCAAGTAAACCAATTAGCATCAACTACAAGGAGTAATCAACACTACTAGCAACCCACAGGTACCAATTTGTGGCTTTGATACAAGATTGGATACAAGAGATGAACTAGGGTTTTGAGAGGAGATGGTGCTGGTGAAGATGTTGATGGAGATTGACCCCCTCCCGATGAGAGGATCGTTGGTGATGACGTTGGTGATGATTTCCCCCTCCCGGAGGGAAGTGTCCCCGGCAGAACAGCTCCGCCGGAGCCCTAGATTGATTCCGTCAAGGTTCCGCCTCGTGGCGGTGGAGTTTCGTCTCGTAAGCTTGCCCACGATTTTTTCCAGGGTAAAAGCTCTAATATAGCAGAAGATGGACACTGGAGGCCCACCAGGGGGCCCAGGAGACAGGGGGCGCGCCCAGTAGGGGGGCGCCCTCCACTCTCCTGGACAGGGTGTGGGCCCCCTGGTGTATTTCTTTCGCCCAATAATTCTTATTAATTCCAAAAACATGTTTCGTGGAGTTTCAGGATTTTTTGAGCAGTACAGAATAGGTTTCCAATGTTTGCTCCTTCTCTAGCCAGAATTCCAGCTGCCGGCATTCCCCCTCTTCACGATAAACCTTGTAAAATAAGAGAGAATAGCCACAAGTATTGAGATATAATGTGTAATAACAGCCCATAATGCAATAAATATTGATATAAAAGCATGATGCAAAATGGACGTATCAGAGACTACGCCAACATCATAAGCAAGCGTGTGGTGGATGCTTTAGGACTGAAGGCATGGCCACATCCGCAGCCACGTTGCATTGAGTGGTTGTACAACTCCGGACGTTTGAAGGTGACTCACAAGGTACGCGTAAAGTTCAATATTGGCACATATTACGATGAGGTGATTTGCGATGTTGTGCCAATGGATGTGTGGCAGCTGCTATTGGGTCGTCCGTGGCAATATGATCACAATGCTATACATGAGGGGACGTCTAACACTTATGTGTGCCGAGATGTTGGCATCAAACGGGTGCTGCAACCTATGGGTAACCATGCTATCAAGATTGATCATGTGTTTGCTGTACACAAGGAGCCTTTGAAGACCACCCCGAAACCGAGGACGGTTTCACTTGAAGGAGGAGAGGATGATGCGATCACCCTAGGTAATATTGTTGTTTCACCATTGGTCCTAAATAAGATACCTTCAAAACGAGACTCTGATAGTGAGGAAAATACATCAAAATATATTGTGCCTGCTTTACATCAAAGGAAGGTGTTGCATTCAACAAATCAAAGAGGTATATTAGGCTCCATGCCTTGCTCACGAAATATCCAAGGAAGTCAAAAACAAGACATTTTATTCAGGGGTCCAAGTATTGGTGAGATGCCTATTGAGCTAATTCCTTCAAATGAAGTGGAGCCTTGTTTTAGAACTCCATGCAACTACTTGTACAACTCTAATCAGGAAAGCAAGCTTACGTGAAGGTTAAAGTCTCCTAGTTTTTAGTTTTGTCCCAGCCGTATCCTAGTTGGATGCTTTATTATTATTTTCCTTGTTGAGTCCGGTTTGTGATTCTGTAAGTTACGGGCTTAGCCTAGGTGCCTACGTGTGCCTACAAATAAAGGCCATATGGCCATGTAAAAGTTAGGTTTTAGTTGATGAAAAATATTCTCAGATGCATCCAATGAAGAGGCAGTATGTTTCCTGCGTTCCATAATTGGATTCGTGATTGCTTGTGTTCCGGCGACTTGATCTCCAGGGCACTAGTTAGTTCGGTTCTTAACCTGCAAGGATCGATCTCATCTCTTTTCTTTCTGTCTATTGTTCCTTAGTTCTCATCTGCTAATTACTTCGCCGCCGCCGCCGCTAATCGTTCATTAGCTTAATCCCTCCATATATTCTAGTACTACCCCATGCTACTTCTTCCATCCACCACAATCCCTCTAGTCACTGTATGTCTACACACATAACCATCCTACATCTACTAATCCATCTGGTATAGTTATCTACTACTACTTCACGGCAGAATCACCACTACAGCTAGATATATTTGGACTATTCTAATTCATCTGCCCTATCAAGTTTATTCTGCTAACTCTTTGCGCGAGTGAAAGATCAGGGCCACCCCATAAAATCGACTCAAAACTATTTGAGCCGTATCATACTCTTTGGGGAAATACCGATGTAGTTCAAGCAAACATCACACCCCTCCTCCGCCGCCCACCTCGCCACGCCACGCCTCGTCACGACACGCCGCGGGTTGCGGGAATGAACCAATGTCTAAATTTTTGCCATGCACGATTGGTATACAAAAGGTCAATCGGAAGCTGAAAGTTTTTGCTGTAGTGGATATTGAATACGAATGCTGCACCCTCCGGCTGCTGCCTATTCGTTTTGTCTCCCTCTTTCTCTTCAACTCCCGATGTAGCTTATTCGCCTCCTTCTCCTATGCCTATAAGAGAGAGATCGATCCTCTCTAGAGAGACATCAGAACATCATCTTCCTCTCGCCACCATTCCTGATCACTGAGCTACTGCTACGATCTTCCCCATCCTGGCTTGCGGCGTGCACTGTAGGTCGGGACAGTAGGCCTCCGAAACCTCACTGCTTTGAGTCCTGTACGGGAGATGGGTGATAAGGTTTTTAGGGAGCGCTCCACGCGACTGACTTCTTCATCACGGACGCCCCGGACTCCGATGACTACTTCCCCTCCGTCGACAACCTCTTCGACGACATGGCTGGCGAGGACACCGACCCCAAGACCATTGCTTCTATCGTTGTTCCATATGTCTTCGTGTTCTCTCTGTTTAATATCTCGCTCAGTTTCTTGCTCTACCGTTTATGGTTCTAGCCTATGTTCTACATATGTTCTCTTCTAGTTCATATATGCACATGCCATTTGTTGTCTCATGTTTAGATTACATGATTTGTTTCATCTCTACTATTATAGTCATGTTTTATCTACTATTTCTGTTAATAAAATCATATGGTAAAATGCTCATATTTCCAACAATCCAAAAACCTTATTATAGGCAATTTACCCCGAGTGGTTTTGCTGCTTCCATGAGACCTCCTATATTTGAGGGTATCCACTATAAGAGGTGGCATGTGAGAGAAATCTTATGGTTCCAAACCATGAGTTGCTATGATGCCACTCTTGGTAAACCGGAAGGAGAATATGATGCTCAACATGAACAAGCTTTTCAGAAAATGGATACCCTGTTTAAGGCTGCTCTCTTGAATGTTCTTGGTGAGAACATAGTTGATGCTTATGCGTCAATTGACAATGGAGAAGGTACGTGGGATGCACTTGAGGCCAAGTTTGGGGTCTCGGATGCCGGCACTGAGCTGTACATCATGGAGCAATTATATGACTACAGGATGACTGATGAGCGCTCCATGGTTGAGCAAGCTCACGAGATACAGTCATTTGCTAGAGAACTTGAGCACTTCAACTGTATGTTACCGGACAAGTTTGTTGCCGGAGGTGTTGGGGAACGTAGTAATTTCAAAAAAAATCCTACGCACACGCAAGATCATGGTGATGCATAGCAACGAGAGGGGGAGTGTATATTCATACCCTTGAAGATCGCTAAGCGGAAGCATTTATCAATGCGGTTGATGTAGTCATACGTCTTCCCGATCCGACCGATCCAAGTACCAAACACACGGCACCTCCGAGTTCTGCACACGTTCAGCTCGATGATGTCCTCGCCTTCTCGATCCAGCAAGACGGGCAAAGTAGTACATGAGTTCCGGCAGCACGACGGCGTGGTGACGGTGTTGGTGAAGAACAATCTCCGCAGGGTTTCGCCTAAGCTCTACGGAAACTATGACGGAGGATAAACTACAGGGGACGGGGTTGTCGGCACACGGCTTGGTGTTTCTTGATGTGTCTTTGGTGCTAGCCCTGCCCCTCTATTTATATGTTGAGCCCTGGGGTCGAAACTTGGAGCAAAAGCCTCCTCAAAGTCGGTTTTTCCCGAAAGGCAAGAGTCCCACTCGGACTCCAGGACCAAACGCCACAATCCTTGGCGTCTGGCCCAAGGCCAGACGCCAGGGTCTCCGGCGTTTGGCCCCCTGGCCTCCGCAAAACTCCTTTTGCACCGACTTATAGCCCCGTGGGCCTGACCCCTTGGCCTAACCATATCATCCAATATATGAATCTTTACCTCCGGACCATTCCGGAGCTCCTCGTCATGTCCGTGATCTCATCTGGGACTCCGAACAACATTCGGTCACCAACATACATAACTCATATAATACTATATCGTCAACGAAACCTTAAGCGTGCGGGCCCTATGGGTTCGAGAACTATGTAGACATGACCGAGACACGTTTCCGGTCAATAGCCAATAGCGGAACCTGGATGCTCATATTGGCTCCTACATATTCTACGAAGATCTTTATCGGTCAAACCGCATAACAACATACGTTCGTTCCCTTTGTCATCGGTATGTTACTTGCCCGAGATTCGATCGTCGGTATCTCAATACCTAGTTCAATCTCGTTACCGGAAAGTCTCTTTACTCGTTCCATAATAAATCATCTCGCAACTAACTCATTAGTTGCAATGCTTGCAAGGCTTAAGTGATGTGCATTACCGAGAGGGCCCGGAGATACCTCTCCGACAATCGGAGTGACAAATCCTAATCTCGAAATACGCCAACCAAACAAGTACCTTCGGAGACACCTGTAGAGCACCTTTATAATCACCCAGTTATGTTGTGACGTTTGGTAGCACACAAAGTGTTCCTCCGGTAAACGGGAGTTGCATAATCTCATAGTCATAGGAACATGTATAAGTCATGAAGAAAGCAATAGCAACATACTAAACGATCGATTGCTAAGCTAACGGAATGGGTCAAGTCAATCACATCATTCTCCTAATGATGTGATCCCGTTAATCAAATGACAACTCATGTCTATGGCTAGGAAACTTAACCATCTTTGATCAACGAGCTAGTCAAGTAGAGGCTTATTAGTAACACTTTGTTTGTCTATGTATTCACACATGTATTATGTTTCCGGTTAATACAATTCTAGCATGAATAATAAACATTTATCATGATATAAGGAAATAAATAATAACTTTATTATTGCCTCTAGGGCATATTTCCTTCAGTCTCCCACTTGCACTAGAGTCAATAATCTAGTTCACATCGCCATGTGATTTAACACCAATATTCATATTTGTATTTGATTAACACCCATAGTTCACATCATCATGTGACCAACACCCAAGGGGTTTACTAGAGTCAATAATCTAGTTCACATCGCTATGTGATTAACACCCAAAGCGTACTAAGGTGTGATCATGTTATGCTCGTGAGAGAAGTTTAGTCAATGGGTCTTTCACATTCAGAGCCGTATGTCTATGTCTACAATGCTCTGTACGGAGCTACTCTAGCTAATTGCTCCCACTTTCAATATGTATCCAGATTGAGACTTAGAGTCATCTAGATCAGTGTCAAAACTTGCATCGACATAACCCTTTACGATGAACCTCTTGTCACCTCCACAATCGAGAAACATATCCTTATTCCACTAAGGATAATTTTGACCAATGTCCAGTGATCTACTCCTAGATCACTATTGTACTCCCTTGCCAAACCAGGGCAGAGTATACAACAGGTTTGGTCCATAGCATGGCATACTTTTATAGAACCTATGACTGAGGCATAGGGAATGACTTTCATTCTCTTTCTATTTTCTGTCGTGGTCGGGATTTGAGTCTTACTCAATTTCACACCTTTGCAACACAGACAAGAACTCTTTCTTTGACTATTCCATTTTGAACCACTTCAAAATCTTGTCAGGGTATGTACTCATTGAAAATCTTATCAAGCGTCTTGATCTATCTCAATAGATCTTGATGCTCAATATGTAAGTAGCTTTACTGAGGTCTTTCTTTTAAAGAACTCCTTTCAAACACTTCTTATGCTTTCCAGAAAAATTCTACATCATTTCTGATCAACAATATGTCACTCACATATACTTATCAGAAAGGCTATAGTGCTCCCGCTCACTTTATTGTAAATACAGGCTTCACTGCAAGTCCGTATAAAACTATATGCTTTGATCAACTTATCAAAGCTTATGTTCCAACTCTGAGATGCTTGCACCAGTCCATAGATGGATTGTTGGAGCTTGCACATTTTGTTAGCACCTTTAGGATTGACAAAACCTTCTGGTTGCATCATATACAACTCTTCTTTAAGAAAACCAATAAGGAATGCAGTTTTGACATCCATTTGCCAGATTTCATAAAATGTGGCAATTGCTAACATGATTCGGACAGACTTAAGCATCGCTACAGTTGAGAAAATCTCATTGTAGTCAACACCTTGAACTTGTCGAAAACCTTTTTACGACAAGTCGAGCTTTGTAGATAGTAACACCACTATCAACGTCCGTCTTCCTCTTGAAGATCCATTTATCTTCTATGGCTTGCCGATCATCGGGCAAGTACACCAAAGTCCACACTTTGTTCTCATACATGGATCACATCTCAGATTTCATGGCCTCAAGCCATTTCGCGGAATCTGGGCTCATCATCGCTTCCTCATAGTTCGTAGGTTCATCATGGTCTAGTAACATGACTTCCAGAACTGGATTACCGTACCACTCTGGTGCGGATTTTACTCTGGAAGACCTATGAGGTTTGGTAGCAACTTGATCTGAAGTTTCATGATCATCATCATTAACTTCCTCACTAATTGGTGTAGGAATCACTAGAACTAATTTCTATGATGAACTACTTTCCAATAAGGGAGAAGGTACAATTACCTCATCAAGTTCTATTTTCCTCCCACTCACTTCCTTTTAGAGAAACTTCTTCTCTAGAAAGGATCCATTCTTAGTAATGAATCTTGCTTTCGGATCTATGATAGAAGGTGTACCCAACAGTTTCCTTTGGGTATCCTATGAAGACGCACTTCTCCGATTGGGTTCGAGCTTATCAGGTTGAAACCTTTTTCATATAAGCGTCGCAACTCCAAACTTTAAGAAACGACAGCTTAGGTTTATTGCTAAACCATAGTTCATGTAGTGTCGTCTCAACGGATTTAGATGGTGCCCTATTTAAAGTGAATGCAGCTATCTCTAATGCATAACCCCAAAACGATAATGGTAAATCGGTAAGATACATCATAGATCGCACCATATCCAATAAAGTGCGGTTACGACGTTCGGACACACCATTACGCTGTGGTGTTCCATGTGGCGTGAACTGTGAAACTATTCCACATTGTTTAAAATGAAGGCCAAATTCGTAACTCAAATATTCTTCTCTACGGTCAAATTGTAGAAACTTTATTTTTTGTTACGATGATTCTCCACTTCACTTTGAAATTCTTTGAACTTTTCAAATGTTTCAGACTTGTGTTTCATTAAGTAGATATACCCATATCTACTCAAATCATCTGTGAAGGTCAGAAAATAACGACACTTTCCACGAGCATCAACACTCATTGGATCGCATACATCGGTATGTATTATTTCCAATAAGTTAGTGGCTCGTTTCATTGTTCTGAAGAACGGAGTTTTAGTCATCTTGCCCAAATGGCACGGTTCGCAAGCATCAAATGATTCATAACCAAGTGATTTCGAAAATCCATCTTTATGGAGTTTCTTCATGCGCTTTACACCGATATGACCCAAACAGCAGTGCCACAAATAAGTTGCACTATCATTATTAACTTTGCATCTTTTGGCATCAATATTATGAATATGTGTATCACTATGATCGAGATCCAACAAACTATTTTCATTGGGTGTATGACCATTTAAGGTTTTATTCATGTAAATAGAACAACAATTATTTTCTGACTTTAAATGAATAACCGTATTGCAATAAACATGATCAAATCATATTCATGCTCAACGCAAATGCCAAATAACATTTATTTAGGTTTAACACTAATCCCGAAAGTATAGGGAGTGTGTGATGATGATCATATCAATCTTGGAACTACTTCCAACACTCATCGTCACTTCCCCTCAACTAGTCTCTGTTTATTATGTAACTCCTGTTTCGAGTTACTAATCTTAGCAACCGAACAAGTATCAAATACTCAGGGGGCTACTATAAATACTAGTAAGGCACACATTAATAACCTGTATATCAAGTATACCGTTGTTCAATTTGCCATCCTTCTTATCCACCAAATATTCAGGGCATTTCCACTTCCAGTGACCATTTCCTTTGCAGTAGAAGCACTCAGTTTCAGGCTTTGGTTCAGCTTTGGGCTTCTTCACGGGAGTGACAACTTGCTTGCCATTCTACTTGAAGTTTCCCTTTCTTTCCCTTTGCCCTTTTCTTGAAACTAGTGGTCTTGTCAATCATCAACACTTGATGCTCTTTCTTGATTTCTACCTTCGTCGATTTCAACATCACGAAGAGCTCGGGAATCATTTTCGTCATCCCTTGCATACTAGAGTTCATCATGAAGTTCTAGTAACTTGGTGATGGTGACTAGAGAACTCTGTCAATCACTATCTTATCTGGAAGATTAACTCCCACTTGATTCAAGCGATTGTAGTACCCAGACAATCTGAGCACATGCTCACTAGTTGAGCAATTCTCCTCCATATTTTAGCTATAGAACTTGTTGGAGACTTCATATCTCTCAACTCGGGTATTTGCTTGAAATATTAACTTTAACTCCTGGATCATCTCATATGGTCCATGACGTTCAAAACGTCTTTGAAGTCCCGATTCTAAGCCGTTAAGCATGGTGCACTAAACTATCAAGTAATCATCATATTGAGCTAGCCAAACGTTCATAACGTCTGCATCTGCTCCTGCAATAGGTCCGTCACCTAGCGGTGCATCAAGGACATAATTCTTCTGTGCAGCAATGAGGACAATCCTTAGATCATGGATCCAATCCGCATCATTGCTACTAACATCTTTCAACACAGTTTTCTCTAGGAACATATCAAAATAAACATATGAAAGCAACAACGCGAGCTATTGATCTACAACATAATTTGCAAAATACTACCATGACTAAGTTCATGATAAATTTAAGTTCAATTGATCATATTACTTAAGAACTCCCACTTAGATAGACATCCCTCTAGTCATCTAAGTGATCACATGATCCAAATCAACTAAACCATAACCGATCATCACATGAGATGGAGTAGTTTTCAATGGTGAACATCACTATGTTGATCATATCTACTATATGATTCACGCTCGACCTTTCGGTCTTAGTGTTCCGAGGCCATATCTGCATATGCTAGGCTTGTCAAGTTTAACCTGAGTATTCTTCATGTGCAAAACTAGCTTGCATCCGTTGTAGATGGACGTAGAGCTTATCACACCCGATCATCACGTGGTGTCTGGGCACGATGAACTTTGGCAACGGTGCATACTCAGGGAGAACACTTTTATCTTGAAATTTTAATGAGAGATCATCTTATAATGCTACCGTCAATCAAAGCAAGATAAGATGCATAAAAGATAAACATCACATGCAATCAACATAAGTGATATGATATGGCCATCATCATCTTGTGCTTGTGATCTCCATCTCCGAAGCACCGCCATGATCACCATCATCACCGACGCGACACCTTGATCTCCATCGTAGCATCGTTCTCGTCTCGCCAACTATTGCTTCTACGGCTATCGCTACTGCTTAGTGATAAAGTAAAGCAATTACAGGGCGATTTCATTGCATACAATAAAGCGACAACCATATGGCTCCTGCCAGTTGCCGATAACTCGGTTACAAACATGATCATCTCATACAATAAAATATAGCATCATGCCTTGACCATATCACATCACAACATGCCCTGCAAAAACAAGTTAGACGTCCTCTACTTTGTTGTTGCAAATTTTACGTGGCTGCTACGGGCTTTAGCAAGAACCGTTCTTACCTACGCATCAAAACCACAACGATAGTTCGTCAAGTTAGTGTTGTTTTAACCTTCTCAAGACCGGGCGTAGCCACACTCGGTTCAACTAAAGTTGGAGAAATGACACCCGCCAGCCACCTGTGTGCAAAGCACGTCGGTAGAACCAGTCTCGCGTAAGCGTACGCGTAATGTCGGTCCGGGCCGCTTCATCCAACAATACCGCCGAACCAAAGTATGACATGCTGGTAAGCAGTATGACTTGTATCGCCCACAACTCACTTGTGTTCTACTCGTGCATATAACATCTACGCATAAAACCCGGCTCTGATACCACTGTTGGGGAACGTAGTAATTTCAAAAAAATTCCTACGCACATGCAAGATCATGGTGATGCATAGCAACGAGAGGGGGAATGTATATTCATACCCTTGAAGATCGCTAAGCGGAAGCGTTTATCAACGCGGTTGATGTAGTCGTACGTCTTCACGATCCGACCGATCCAAGTACCAAACGCACGGCACCTCCGAGTTCTGCACACGTTCAGCTCGATGACGTCCTCACCTTCTCGATCCAGCAAGACGGGCGAAGTAATAGATGAGTTCCGGCAGCACGACGGCGTGGTGACGGTGTTGGTGAAGAACAATCTCTGCAGGGCTTCGCCTAAGCTCTACGGAAACTATGATGGAGGATAAACTAGAGGGGACGGGGTTGCCGGCACACGACTTGGTGTTTCTTGATGTGTCTTTGGTGCTAGCCCTGCCCCTCTATTTATATGTTGAGCCCTGGGGTCGAAACTTGGAGCAAAAGCCTCCTCAAAGTCGGTTTTGCCCGAAAGGCAAGAGTCCCACTCGGACTCCAGGACCAAACACCACAATCCTTGGCGTCTGGACCAGACGCCATGGGCCTCGGCGTCTGGCCTAGGGCCAGATGCTAGGGTCTCCGGCGTTTGGCCCCCTGGCCTCCGCAAAACTCCTTTTGCACTGACTTATAGCCCCGTGGGCCTGACCCCTTGGCCTAACCATATCATCCAATATATGAAACTTTACCTCCGGACCATTCCAGAGTTCCTCGTCATGTCCGTGATCTCATCCGGGACTCCGAACAACATTCGGTCACCAACATACATAACTCATATAATATTATATCGTCAACGAAACCTTAAGCGTGCGGACCCTACGGGTTCGAGAACTATGTAGACATGACCGAGACACGTTTCCGGTCAATAGCCAATAGCGGAACCTGGATGCTCATATTGGCTCCTACATATTCTACGAAGATCTTTATCGGTCAAACCGCATAACAACATACGTTCGTTCCCTTTGTCATCGGTATGTTACTTGCCCGAGATTCGATCGTCGGTATCTCAATACCTAGTTCAATCTCGTTACCAACAAGTCTCTTTACTCGTTCCGTAATACATCATCTCACAACTAACTCATTAGTTGCAATGCTTGCAAGGCTTAAGTGATGTGCATTACCGAGAGGGCCCAGAGATACCTCTCCGACAATCGGAGTGACAAATCCTAATCTCGAAATACGCCAACCCGACAAGTACCTCCGGAGACACCTGTAGAGCACCTTTATAATCACCCAGTTACATTGTGACGTTTGGTAGCACACACAGTGTTCCTTCGGTAAATGGGAGTTGCATAATCTCATAGTCATAGGAACATGTATAAGTCATGAAGAAAAGCAATAGCAACATACTAAACGATCGATTGCTAAGCTAACAGAATGTGTCAAGTCAATCACATCATTCTCCTAATGATGTGATCCCGTTAATCAAATGACAACTCATGTCTATGGCTAGGAAACTTAACCATCTTTGATCAACGAGCTAGTCAAGTAGAGGCATACTAGTGATACTCTGTTTGTCTATGTATTCACACATGTATTATGTTTCCGGTTAATACAATTCTAGCATGAATAATAAACATTTATCATGATATAAGGAAATAAATAATAACTTTATTATTGCCTCTAGGGCATATTTCCTTCAGGAGGCATCATCACTAAACTTCCTCCCTCGTGGAGGAACTTTGCTACCTTACTGAAGCATAAGAGGCAGGAGTTTTCCGTTCTGGATCTCATTGGTACTCTTGATGTGGAAGAAAAGGCGAGAGCAAAAGAAACACGTGCTCGACGTATTGAGGGAGGATCTAGTACCAATCTGGTACAAAATAAAGCTTCTAGCCCCACAAGTTCAAGAATAAGGGCAAGTTTGATGGTAAAACAAAGTTTGATGGGAAGAACAAGGCTATACAACACACCAACTTCAAGAAGAAGAATGACAAGAAGAAAGGTGTTTGTCATGTGTGCAGAGATCCTGACCATTGGGTTCCCAGTTGCCCTAATCGTTATGACAAGCATCATCTTGGGAAAGGCGACAAGACCGCCAATGTTGTCATTGGTGACACTGACATGAAGGATGCTGGGTATGGTATATTTCTCACTATTCTTTTAGTATGTCATTCTCCTGATTGGTTGATTGACATGGGTGCTAATGTGCATGTATGCGGTGATATTTCTATGTTTTTGTCTTATCAGACCGCGGGGACTTCAACCATGCTGATGGGCAACGGTTCAAGTGCTTCTGTTCATGGTGTTGGCACGGTCGATCTGAAGTTTACTTTGGGGAAGATCGTGCGGCTGAAGAACATGCATTACGTCCCCTCCGTCAATAAAAATCTTGTTAGCGGATCTCTTATGTGTAGAGATGACTACAAACTTGTCTTTGAGTCGAATAAATTTGAAAGATCCAAGTATGGAACTTTTGTTGATAAAGGCTATGAGTCAGGAGTCCTGTTTCGTTTATCTTTATCAGATGTTTGCAATAAAGTTGTTAATCATGTTTGCAACAATAGTGAATCAAATGTATGGCATTCACGTCTTTGTCATGCTAACTTTGGTTGCATGTTGCGGCTAGCGAAGTTGAACTTAATCCCTAGTTTCACACTGTCAAGGGATCTAAGTGTTAAGTGTGTGTGCAAGCTAAGCAAACTCGTAAGTCTCATACGACTACGGAAATAAGAAATCTTGCACCACTAGAGCTCGTACATTTAAATCTCTGTGAAATGAATGGTGTGTCAACAAAAGGTGAAAAGAAGTAATTTATGACGTTAATTGATGACTCCACTAGATACTGCCATGTGTATCTACTAAAATCTAAGGATGCGGTGTCGGTGTCAAAACCGGCGGATCTCGGGTGGGGGGTCCCGAACTATGCGTCTAGGCGGATGGTAACAGGAGACAAGGGACACGATGTTTTTACCCAGGTTTGGGCCCTCTCGATGGAGGTAAAACCCTACTCCTGCTTGATTAATATTGATGATATGGGTAGTACAAGAGTGGATCTACCACGAGATCAAGGAGGCTAAACCCTAGAAGCTAGCCTATGGTATGATTGTTGTTGTGATTGTTGTCCTACAGACTAAAACCCTCCGGTTTATATAGACACCGGAGAGGGCTAGGGTTACACAAAGTCGGTTACAATGGTAGGAGATCTACATATCCGTATTGCCAAGCTTGTCTTCCACACCAAGGAAAGTCCCATCCGGACACGGGACGAAGTCTTCAATCTTGTGTCTTCATAGTCTTGGAGTCCGGCCGATGATGATAGTCCGGCCATCCGGACACCCCCTAGTCCATGACTCCCTCAGTAGACCCCAAACCAGGCTTCAATGACGACGAGTCCAGCGCGTATATTGTCTTCGGTGTTGCAAGGCGGGTTCTCCTCCAAATTCCATGTGCTTGCCGAATAGTGTCCGGCTTCCTTATAAATGTTGCGCTCCTTGGCTTCCACGCCTAATAATGGCCCTCTTCCACGTGTCATACGAATGAGAAAGGCCAGGGTATTTTTATATTTTACCCCCTAGCTGCGCAAATAAGCTTCCTATAAGAGAGGCAAGAATCCAGATCCAAATCACACCATCTTCCTTCCGCGAGTACTCATCAGAGCGCTTCTGACCAAAAATCCACTCCATCATGGACCGTCGACGTGGCTCCTCCTCTCGCGCTCCCAGCCCTTAGCCAGGAGATTGGAGGAGATGTTCAGTCCCGCACAACGAGCTGGTGACGCTCCAAACGGAGGGATACCTTCCTCCGGCCTTTATGGTCCCGGTTCGAGCCGGGCTGGCCACCTACAAGGGTGGGAAGCAGGCGGAGAATACCCCCAGTCCCTCTAAAGGAGAGCGGGTGTGTTTCATCCCTTATCTAATAAGCGGGCTCGGATTTCCCATACATCCGTTTCTCCGGGGGCTACTGGAGTTCTATGGACTCCAGCTTCATCACCTTACGCCCGCCTCCATTCTGCACATTGCGGCTTTCGTAGCTCTTTGCAAGCTGTTCTTGGGCATAGAGCCCCATTTCGCGTTGTGGAAGAGATTGTTTTGCCTCGTACCCTGTTCTCACGAGGGGTCGATATACCAAGTGGGCGAAGCCGAAATATGGCGCATCGCCGGGACCAGATATCTATCCGGAACCCCAAAGAAGGCATCCGAAGACTGGCCCTCGGAATGGTTTTATGTGGAAGATGCTCCACTGCCGGACCCAGTTCGGGTCGGCCTCCCGGAGTTCAGCAACGCTCCTTTGAAGAAACGCCTGAGTTGGCGCCCGCGGAGCCCTCAACTGGAGGACAACAAGAGCGTCCATTATCTGATGGGCCGGATAAGGTTGCTGGCTCATTCCGGATTGACCATGATTGGAGTCATGGCCACGTGCATTATGCGAGGGGTGCAGCCGCTCCAATATAGGGGCCACCCCATGTGGGATTTTAACGGGGAGAATGACGCCACCCGTCATGGCCGCAAGGGGCCAGGATCGGCCGCAGATCTGGTGAAGATCCTGTCCGGCTTGTACAAGGGGGAGAAGGAGGACTTCCTCCAAACGAGTCCATTGAACGGATTCTCCATGAATAACCCTCGGAGCTGGGTAAGTGAATATTTATCTATCCGATCCGTGCTTTCAAAGTTAAGCGCCTTACTTTATGATTTTCGACGCAGGAATTGCGCCGGGATGTGGAGGACATACACAGTCCGGCTCCACAACCCGAGGATCCGGGAAGATCCCTTGATCCGGCCTCCGAAGAGGATCCGGACATAAAGGTGGAGCTGATTGACGAGGTGTTCCACCAGCTTAGCATGGACAATGCTCTAGTCGCCATTACGGCTGACTACCCCGGTTTGTCTCCGGCTTCCCAGGTAACTATGACCGGAGCCTTGACACCATCACTTCGTCCGTGCTTATTTCTGACCACCGCATGCCAACGTTGTCTCGCAGGAGGTGCCTTCAAGGCGGGAAGCTGATCCCGTGGCGGCTGACCAACCAGGGTCAGTTCGGCCCAGCAGGCGGAAGAGGGGTGCGGTGCGAATTGAAACGTCACCGCAACGGTATGACACGCCACCGTTTTTAAGGAACAGGCCCCTGTGAGGTATATTGATGCTCATAACTTTTTCAGGAGAAAGAGAGCTCACCGGAATGTGCCCGGAGAGGTTGCCAACCAAGCCTCCGCCAGCCAGGCTCCAACACCTGGTCCGGGGGGGAGGCGAGCGCAAGGCGCGAGCCGGATGCTCCTCAAGCGGAGGATGCCGACAGGTTGTCTGCCACCAGGTCCGAGGTGGAGAGCGCCATGAATCACAGGCGCCGCCGGACAGTTCTTCGTGACGCGTGTTTCTCCCAAAAGGCGTTGAATGCCTTCAACACGGGAGACGTGCACCTCCGTGCTGCTCAAGATGGTTTGACCAGAGCCACGGAGCAGTATGTGAAAGACATACGGGTAAGGGATTTAATGGTTGTATATGCCAGTAGCCCCCGAGACTTAAAGTAGTTAAAATAACTGATTTAAGGATCATTTGATATGCAGGATCTGACGGAGAAGAATACCCAATTGTCCCAGGAGCTACAAGAGTGCAAGGCCCAACTTGAGGCCGCACTGGCCGCCGCAGGAGGAGACACAAAGACCCCCTCCGGTAACACATATTTCGAAAAAGTTAAGTAGTGTTCGGCGTGCGTATAAGTCTGACAAATAGGATTGCAGATGTTGCCGGACTTGATCCGGACAAGCAACAGCTACTGCGCCAGCTAAAGGCCGGCGAGAGGGTACTTATGAAGGTGCAGCATGAGAGGAACAAGCTCCAAGATGCCCACACCCAGCTTGGAGAAGAGCTAAAAGGTGTTCGAGCCCAGCTGTCTGGCTCCGTGAAGGAGAATCAGCGGCTTCGTCGCGGCATCTACAGTAAGTGCTTGAGCAAACTCTTTTGAAAAGAAGAGTCCGGCGAGGAAGTCGATTGATAGAAATGTGTCTGTAGGTGTGCTCACAGGTCGCCCTGCGGAGGAAATGCCCGGTTCAACGGGTGATCAACTTCCCGAGCTGCTGCGACTGCACGAACGTGTTCGGCAGGCGATGAGTGGAGTCGTCCAGGCCTTATGGCCGTCCGTCTCCCTACCCGAGGGTCTTGGAGGGCTTGCAGAGAAGCTTCAGGGAGCATGGTAGCGCTTCCGTCTATGGAAGATATCGGCCTGCCGTCAAGGCGCCAGGGAGGCCTGGGCCATGGTAAAGACGCGGTATAAGAAGGCGGATCCAAACCACATGGCCGAGGTCGGACCTGTGGGGCCCGATGGGAAGGAGATCCCTGTGAGCTTAGTGTACGGCCAAGTAGAGTTGGCCGCTAAGTATTCCCAACGGGACTATAAATTAGACAGCCTATTAGATGGGATTGAAGAGGAGTACAATCAGTCAATGTGACGATGTATTTTTAAAATGACATGTATAATGCCGTATAGTCGGATTGTAGATCGTTTGTCTTTGCGGACCTTTTCGCTTCAACCTCGGGACCCAACAGTCCGGAGTGTGTCCGAATACCCTCGCGGTTATGCAAAAAACCGGGGCATGCATGGAGACCAGGCGTAGGGGTCATTAGTGCTTTATCAGACAAGTGCCCAACTAGTTATGTTATATTACATGGTTAGGAAGAAACATCTTCCAGGGAGAATAGTTCCGTTAGGGGTTCCTTTCCCTGGGAGGCATGCCCTAAAGTGCATGTCCGGACTGCGAAAAGAGCAGGAAAACATCTGGGGACAGATAAATAAATAAATGAGAAATCATCTTTCAAGTCACCGACCGAATATTCCCTTAAGAACGCTAGCTTTCGGCTTCACCCAGTCTGAGGTACACATCCGGCTGACCCGGCAGTAACAATCGCAGAGGTGCTCCCTTTACCTCCTAGCCGAACAATCGGGAACGTAGGGGTAAGCACAGGAGCCAGGCAACCCAGCTTGGCCAAAACTTAAGTCATATCGATGCATATAATGGTGAATAAAAGGTACATGCGGAAGTGTGACACATGTGTTGGGCATAAAGTCCGTATAAATAAGCTTCTGTTAAAGAAGCCCCCAGGTATAATGAGTGCGAGTAGCACGTCAAGTGTGTGCGAACAATGCGCAAATCAGCCCTCAAGGGCTTTATGAAAAAGGTGGGAGAAAAGAGAGAAACAAAAGACAACTGAAGTATAAAATGTGGATGGAGGAAGGAGACGAACTCTGAGTCCGGCGCTAGGCGTAGAATCTTCGAAGGCGGGCTGCATTCCATGGGTTCGGCTCGAGTCGGTTGTCCGATGCGTTTCGCAGACGGTATGCTCCGCCGGTCAGGACTTGGTCGATGATGAAGGGACCTTCCCATTTGGGCTTGAGTTTGTCCTTTTTCTTGTCCGGCAGGCGTAGAACTAGTTCGCCAACATTGTAAGTTTTAGCCCGTACTTCTCTGCTTTGATATCTTCGAGCTTGCTGCTGATAGAATGCGGAACGAGCCTTTGCCATGTCGCGCTCCTCCTCCAATGCGTCCAAGCTGTCCTGCCGATCCAACTCGGCTTCTCTTTCTTCGTACATGCGCACTCGAGGTGAGTCATGAATTATGTTGCAGGGCAAAACTGCCTCTGCGCCGTATACCATAAAGAATGGTGTGAATCCGGTAGTACGGTTTGGCATGGTCCGCAGCCCCCAGAGTACGGAGTCGAGCTCCTCTACCCAGTGCGTGTTAGATTCCGTAAGGGACCGCACTAATCTGGTTTTGATGCCGCTCATGATTAGACCATTTGCTCGTTCAACTTGACCGTTGGTTTGAGGGTGATAGACTGAAGCGTAGTCGAGCTTAATGCCCATATTTTTGCACCAGAGTTTAACCTCGTT
Source organism: Triticum timopheevii (assembly GCA_963921465.1). Classification (NCBI taxonomy): domain Eukaryota; kingdom Viridiplantae; phylum Streptophyta; class Magnoliopsida; order Poales; family Poaceae; genus Triticum; species Triticum timopheevii. The sequence goes on from OY997266.1 coordinate 264,556,983, forward strand.
GGCCGTGAAGTTCGTGCCGTTATCGATGATGATGCTGTGGGGGACGCCATAACGGTGTACTACCCCGGATATGAAGTCTATCACTGGTCCGGATTCGGCCGTTTTAACTGGCTTGGCCTCTATCCATTTGGTGAATTTGTCCACCATGACCAATAGGTATTTTTGCTTGTGGGTTCCCCCTTTAAGAGGTCCAACCATGTCAAGCCCCCATACCGCAAACGGCCAGGTGATGGGTATAGTTTTGAGGGCGGTGGGTGGCATGTGGCTCTGATTAGCAAAGAGCTGACAACCGACGCATCGTTGGACTAAGTCCTGAGCATCTGCCCAGGCCGTCGGCCAATAAAATCCTGTATGGAAGGCCTTACCTACAAGGGCCCGGGCTGCAGCGTGGTGTCCGCCTAGTCCGGCGTGAATTTCAGCCAGGAGATTTCGCCCTTCCTCTTCGGACTCCGGTTGTGCTTTTCTTATAAAGTTCTCCCTCATAGACCTTGTAGGCTTTAGACCGCCGAACTATGCAGCGGGCCTCATTTTGGTCTTCGAGAAGTTCCTGCCTAATTAAGTAGGCTAGGAATGGTTCCGTCCACGGGGCAATGACTGCCATTATTTCATGGGCTGAAGGTGTTATTTCATTGGCTGAGCCACCGGTTGTGTCAGAATGTTCGGTGTTGGGCGGTGCGGTTGGTTCCGGATTCTTGTATCCAGAATCCTCTTCCCATACTACGGATGGCTTAAAGAGCCGCTCCAGGAAGATGTTTGGAGGGACGGCGTCGCGCTTTGCGCCGATGCGTGCCAACACGTCGGCCGCCTGGTTATTATCCCGGGCTACATGGTGGAATTCGAGTCCTTCGAACCGAGCTGACATTTTTAAGACACCGTTACGATAGGCTGCCATTTTCGGATCTTTGGCATCAAAGTCTCCATTTACTTGTGATATTGCGAGGTTTGAATCCCCACGGACCTCGAGGCGTTGAATGCCCATGGAGATTGCCATCCGGAGACCATGTAGAAGGGCCTCGTATTCGGCTGCATTGTTGGAGTCCGTGTACATTATTTGAAGTACGTATTGGACTGTGTCTCCTGTTGGGGACGTCAAAACGACGCCAGTGATAGAGGCGGGGTGTCCCGATCTTTCGATGAGATGATAACTATCAATTTGGTGAGGATGACTTTGACGATCCGACTACAAACGTGCACGACGTTGCGCCTTAGCAATCGCTAAACCAACTCCGAGAGGTTATTGACTACGCCGGAGCACGATCAACCTGACCACGAAGGTCTATTCCTGCAAGCAATCGAAGAACAAGCAAGAATATGATAAAAGCAATCTGAATATTGCGAGTATCTATGAAGTATTGATAAAGGTGGGGATCCGTAAGCGGTCTTGGTCTGGTCGTTGGACACAAACGAAGTACACGAAGTTGCAATGGCTAACTTTTAACTAAACAAATCCCAAGGAAAAAGCTACTAGATGGATCTACTTATATAGGAGCAAGGGGTGGCGGCCAAGGAGGTGGGAGAACGTCCCAAGGCAGCCTAAAACTAACCCTAGGTCGTACAAGGCTCATGGGCCCAAGTGGAGGTGACGTAACACCTCTAGACTTGTAGTTTGACTCGGATTCTGCTGCAGCGTCAGATTGTTTCGTCCATAACTCAACGCTCTGGACGGATTTTAAGGTGATTCCAATTGTGCTGGAGAGAGCATGAAATCTACTTTCCAACAAAAAAAGAATCACCCAATTTGGAGTCCATATGAAAAAGATGTTGGCGTTTTGAGTCAGGTATGTCTGTGCAGTCCGAATCTGAATCCAGAACGTGAGAGACTTGGACTCTATCTTCTCTTGGCCCAAAAGTGACGTGAGAAGACTTTTTGAACAACAACTAAACTTCTCCTTTTCCCTTATCTTCATATGTGGATTGTACAAATGTCCCATACACCTGCAATTAGACAAAACACAAAAGTGTGTGAAGTATTTTTGTTCTGGATAACATAAATAGATTATTGAATAGTTTGCTCTAGAAATCACCTGACAAATATGCATGTATGCAATATTTTTGGTCATATCAAAGGTAGTCATGTCCTCATCATCCTCCCCTTCTTGAAAATAAAGCCGTCCTTGCCGTTGCTTAATCTGAAATGTGGCTAACAAAAGAGACAAGGTGTACATGTTGTATATGTATATGTCATCCATTTTTACTTCCCTCGATTTTTGCATATATGACACATGAATAGATGAGTAACTTGCATAGTTCATAAAATATAAAGCCAAAAAATTAGCACAAGAAGTAGAAGGCATGAAAATATTGCAACTCAGTTTGCACATATAAGTGAAGCTCTTATTCATTTCAAAAGATTGACAATGTTCATCATTAAACCATCCCAACGTAGGTGAATAAACCTTACTTGCATCAAATTTACATGCTACAACATGCTTAGATAAGCAAACATGCAATGAGTCATTCGACACAGAATCATCACCAAGATTAGAGGTCATATCAAAATGATTAAACATTGATTCTTTTGCATCAGCAGTTAATTCAATGGGTGCTCTCAAAATTGTTGGTATTTCAGTTGTTTGATCACATGGCAAAGTCAAATTATCAATATAATCCTCTAAAATAGGTGGTGTGATCAAAGTAGTGGGTAGCTCAACACATGATGTATTCAAGTTAACTAGGCATGCATCATTCTCATGTAAAAGTGGAAAATCTGTACCTTTGTCATTACCTCTTATAGTCAACTCAGATGATGCAGGCACTCTCGATGGTGATGTGTCACATGGTGGAGATGATGTAGTCCTCGCAACAACGGATGTGGTTGTCATAGTACGCCTAGTAGTTGAATAAACATCTGTATCAACAGTTGGAATGTGCACCGTGCGCTTGTTCTCCTTGTGGGCAACACGTCGTTTTATTTCCTGTTCAGCTTTGCAAGCAAGACGAAACAAATGGTCCATAGGATAACACTCTTCATGAATTAATATCTCCTGAATATTATGGTTTAATTCTCCCCAAAATCTATCCATAAAATCTTCTTCACTTTCTTCTAAAAATGAGTGCAACAAGGTAGTTTGTAAATCATCATAATATTTTATTACGGTGTCACTACCTTGTTTTAAATGTTCCAGTTTTTTAATCATGCCACGAGTATAATAAACATCGACGAATCTATCTCTCATGACATGTTTTAAATCATCCCAAGTATTAGGTACATAATCAGGGTGTAACCGACAATATTCACTCCACCAAACTAGAGCATAACCAGTGAAAGAACCAACCGCAACCGTAACTTTTTTACGTTCATCAAAATTATGGGAAGCAAATATATTATTTATGTCTAACTCCCATTCAATATATAAAGCAGGTCTAAAATGGACATTAAATGGTGGTATAGAAACATGAACCTGATCATGTGCATTTGGATGTTTGTGCACCTCTCGTGACGGTTGTGGTATTTGCATAGGTGGTGGCATGTCTCCCGCGATCGACAAAGCCCATGAATTGACTCTGGATCCTGTCATGATTAGTAGAACAAGAAACAAAATCCAAAAATAATGTTCCTATAACTACTAGGATGTGGTGTTAAAACGCTCACAGTAAAGCAAATATCAATGTCTTACAAGTTCTTACCATGCAGCAGGCGGTGATCGGCAACCAGCGGTGTCAAGTAACTCCGAATATTGAGTAAAGCGATTTCCAGGGGGACGTTCGTATACACGGTGTAGAAATATGTGGAGCTGGGTTGGCTATATATGGTAGCAAAAATATAGCAATAATCAATTCAAAGATGCAATGTTGAATAAACGCTCAACGACGGTACTGTGCTGGTCCTAGGCTAGACCGGACTAGAGACGCGTGCCTAGAACACTAATGAGGTCACGGCATAGCACAACTAGCATCAATGAAGGATACTAAGTAGCTCTTGACAGCAAGATATAAGTGAAGATCACAACGGCAGTGAAGATAATGATGAAAAACAACTGCCAAGCAGGACATACAACAACTCTCTCTCCAACTTTCCTCTTGAAAAGTTTGAGCCAATTTTCTGATAAATTCTTTCAAATAATGCTACTAACTCAAGCTTTCCAATGCAAAAAGAATCACTCAATTCCGAGTTGATATGAGGAGTCAAAGAATTCTAAAACTGGCATGAAAAATTGGAACAAGTTGTGTCCACGAACTTCAGAGGGCAAAAAGACCTATTTAGAAGCCGATTTTGAGGTGTCAAATATTGAACTAGCTTCTGTAACTATGTAGATGCGGCTCGTCTCTAGCTTCAATTTGAGTACTCACGGAGCCAAAACGGACTTCATATGAGGAAGATACACCTGTTTTACTGAACAGTGCGCAAAACAGATTCCAATCCGAATTCAGGTACGAGATTGATTCGAGATAGATCCGATTTTTTTTCTTCTCTCTTTTTTTCTCACTCTTTTTTTTCTTTTTCTTCTCTCTCTTTTTCTTTTTTTTTCCTTTTTTCTCTCTTTTTTTTCTCTCTTTTTTTTTCTTCCTCTTTCCAAGACAAACTAGATAAGATGCAGATTGGATCAGGCGAAGATGTGAATGACCTCAACTATGATTATGACAATGAACAACGGGTAGCACGTGGTGGAAATTAATAGATGGGATGATGGACAGCGGAAGGGATAATGATGTAGCGGCGGCATGACTAATGTGAACAGAACTCGAAACTCTAAAGGAACTAGACACTAAGACCAGCAACTGACACGATGATGCAACCGATAATTCAACTATGCAAGCAACGAATAGAAAATTGCAAAGGCTCAGACTGGCTTGGATAAAGGATGAACAGATCTAACTTTTTTTGTGGCTTTTTCATGGACTATAGGTATGAATGACAGATGCGATCTAAACTATGAAAAACTGTAAAATCTCACCGAGCAACCTGAAAACTGATACCACTTGATAGAGACGGGGTGTCCCGATCTTTCGATGAGATGATAACTATCGATTTGGTGAAGATGACTTTGACGATCCGACTACAAACGTGCACGGCGTTGCGCCTTAGCAATCACTAAACCAACTCCGAGAGGTTATTGACCACGCCGGAGCACGATCAACCTGACCACGAAGGTCTATTACTACAAGCAATCGAAGAACAAGTAAGAATATGATAAAAGCAATCTGAATATTGCGAGTATGTATGAAGTATTGATAAAGGTGGGGATCCGTAAGCGGTCTTGGTCTGGTCGTTGGACACAAACGAAGTACACGAAGTTGCAATGGCTAACTTTTAACTAAACAAATCCCAAGGAAAAAGCTACTAGATGGATCTACTTATATAGGAGCAAGGGGTGGCGGCCAAGGAGGTGGGAGAACATCTCAAGGCAGCCTAAAACTAACCCTAGGTCGTACAAGGCTCATGGGCCCAAGTGGAGGTGACGTAACACCTCTAGACTTGTAGTTTGACTCGGATTCTGCTGCAGCGTCAGATTATTTCGTCCATAACTCAACGCTCCGGACGGATTTTAAGGTGATTCCAATTGTGCTGGAAAGAGCATGAAATCTACTTTCCAACAAAAAAGAATCACCCAATTCGAAGTCCGTATGAAAAAGTTGTTGGTGTTTTGAGTCAGGTATGTCTGTGCAGTCCGAATCTGAATCCAGAACATGAGAGACTTGGACTCTATCTTCTCTTGGCCCAAAAGTGACGTGAGAAGACTTTTTGAACAGCACCTAAACTTCTCCTTTTCCCTTATCTTCATATGTGGATTGTACAAATGTTCCATACACCTGCAATTAGACAAAACACGAAAGTGTGTGAAGTATTTTTGTTCTGGATAACATAAATAGATTATTGAATAGTTTGCTCTAGAAATCACCTGACAAATATGCATGTATGCAATATTTTTGGTCATATCAAAGGTAGTCATGTCCTCATCAGCCAGCCCCCAAGCCGGCCAACATTTTGGAGCCGTCGAAATGCATGATCCAATTGGAGTATGCGCCATACTCTTTAGGGAGTTCGGTTTCGGTCAATTCAGCGATGAAGTCAGCCAAGACTTGCGACTTTATAGCTCGCCGTGGTTTGTAGGTTATATCGAATGGTAAGAGCTCGATGGCCCATTTTGCAATCCTGCCCGTCGCGTCGCGGTTGTTTATGATGTCGTTGAGGGGTACTTCGGAGGCCACTGTTATCGAACACTCTTGAAAGTAGTGTCGCAGCTTCCGGGATGCCATGAACACCGCGTATGCTATATTTTGATAATGCGGGTACCGGGACTTGCATGGAGTTAAGACAGTGGATACGTAGTACACTGGTTTTTGAAGAGGGAATTTATGCCCTTCTGTTTCTCGTTCGACGACGAGCACCGCGCTTATGACTTGATGTGTTGCCGCGATGTATAACAACATTGGTTCGCCCAAATTGGGCGCGGCCAGGACTGGATTTGTTGCCAATATGGCCTTTATTTCTTCGAGTCCGACCGTGGCAGCATCCGTCCATTCAAAGTGTTCGGTGCACCTGAGGAGGCGATAGAGGGGCAATGCCTTTTCTCCCAAACGGGAGATGAAGCGGCTTAGAGCCGCCACGCATCCAGTCAATTTTTGTATTTGTTTGAGATCTTTTGGAATATCCAACTGTGACAGCGCTCGGATCTTGGCTGGGTTTGCTTCAATTCCTCTATCGGATACAATGAATCCCAGGAGCTTACCGACTGGTACGCCGAAAACGCATTTTTCCGGGTTGAGCTTAATGTCATATGCTCGGAGGTTGTCGAATGTGAGCCTCAAGTCGTCTACTAGAGTTTCGACGTGTTTGGTCTTGACGACCACGTCGTCTACGTATGCCTCTACTGTTTTGCCGATCTGGGTAGCCAGACATGTCTGAATCATGCGCTGATATGTTGCGCCGACGTTTTTGAGTCCGAAGGGCATTGTGTTGAAGCAGAAGGATCCGTATGGAGTAATGAATGCCGTTGCGGCTTGGTCTGCCTCCGCCATCTTGATTTGATGGTAGCCGGAGTATGCGTCGAGGAAGCACAATGAATCGTGTCCTACGGTAGCATCGATGATTTGATCGATGCGAGGAAGGGGGAAAGGATCTTTTGGACAGGCCTTGTTAAGGTCTTTATAATCGACACACAGGCGCCAAGATTTGTCCTTTTTTGGTACCATTACCAGGTTCGCTAGCCAGTCCGGATGTTTGATGTCTCTGATGAATCCGGCCTCCAATAGTTTGGCTAGCTCCTCTCCCATTGCCTGTCTTTTGGGTTCAGAAAATCGACGAAGAGCCTGTTTGACTGGCTTGAATCCTTTTAGGATGTTTAGGCTGTGTTCTACCAATCTGCGCGGGATTCCTGGCATGTCTGAAGGATGCCAGGCAAAGATGTCCCAATTCTCCCGAAGGAATTCTCGTACTGCGGCGTCTACATCAGGGCTTAACTATGCCCCAATGGAGGCCGTCTTTGTGGGGTCCGTTGGATGGACCTGGAATTTGACTATGTCGTCCGCTGGTTTAAAAGAGGTGGACTTGGATCTCTTATCGAGTATCACATCATCCCTGTTCACCGTAGAGCGCAGCGCAGTGAGTTCCTCTGCCGCTAGGGCTTCGGATAGTGCCTCTAGGGCTAGTGCGGCTGTCTTATTTTCGGTGCGGAGTGCTATGTCCGGATCACTGGCAAGAGTGATGGTTCCATTGGGCCCGGGCATTTTAAGCTTCATGTATCCGTAATGGGGTATGGCTTGAAAAATTGTGAATGCCTCTCGCCCTAATAAAGCGTGATATCCGCTGCTGAACGGGGCCACTTGAAACGTGACCTCCTCGGACCTGTAATTGTTCGGCGAGCCGAACACCACATCAAGTGTGATTTTTCCTGTGCAGCGTGCTTCCCGGCTAGGGATTATTCCTCTAAAGGTTGTGCTGCTTCGCTCAATGCGGCTCCAGTCTATTTTCATTTTTCGAAGGGTTTCCTCGTAGATGAGGTTTAATCCGCTGCCGCCATCCCTGAGTACCTTGGTAAGATGAAAGTCGTCCACTATTGGACTGAGGACCAATGCGGCTGGTGCTCGGGCTGTTCGGAATTTAGGTTCGTCGCTGGCGTTGAAGGTGATAGCCGTGTCGCTCCATGGATTTGTTGTTGCTACTTGGTAGACTTCGGCGAGGCTGCGGATTGTTCGTTTCCGCATATTATTTGATGTGAAGGTATCAAAGACTGTTAGTACCGTACTGGTATTGTTGGGGTGGTTCTCCGGGGCTAGAAGTTCTTCGCCACTTTTGGCCACCTGCCGCAGTATCCAACATGCTCGAAGGCTATGTGTTGGAGTGGCGCCCTCTGTACTATGAATTTTACAGGGACCGCTGAGCCATCCCTCCAGTACGGTTCCGTGCCCTTTATGGGGTTTTTGCTTTTTGGTTTTTGTCCCGGGTTCCTGAGCATGATGCACCCTTTTGTTTCGGACTAGGGTTGTGTTCGGAGCCGGATTGTCATAAAACTTAGTTTTGGTTTTCCGGACACTCTCCATCGCACAGTACTTTCGTACTATGGACGCCAGGTCGGCGAAGCGTGTAATTTCGCGTCGACTTACGGCATTCAAGATTCCCTTGTCCGTGCAATTGTTGCAGAAAATTGAAATTGCGTTTTCCTCACGGCAGTCCTTTATCCTGTCCATAACCAGGAGGAATCTGGCCCAGTAATGATGTACTGTTTCAGCGGGCTCTTGCCGGATTTGAGATAGATCGCATATGTTTGGGTGGATGGGTGGAGTTGAGTCCGGAACCCTGCCCAACTTGAGGCTCAAGGGCCGAAAAGTTTTCGAATTTGGAAGTTTGGATTGCTAGATGTCGTCCAACGAATCCGGTCCGCTGCCTGACTTTAGGTTCAGTACTTGGTTGGCGTCCGTCTCTCCGCGGGAATCCGGCATGGAGGGATCCGGAATCCGGACATAACTGGTCTTTAGCATAGAAGAAGAGTCGCCGCATTGTTCCTCCACCACAGCGACGTGGTGGGTAGCCTGGGGAGAGTTGATCTCTCTCAAATAGGTTTTAAGCCCAATCTGATTGTAGTCTGTAGCGACTCCCAGGGCGGCGAAGCGATCCAAGAGCTCGTTTACAGAAGAGAGCTCCATCGGATCTAGCTGCTCGGTGAATTCCGAGTTGACATGAAGGTCGCTTTTGATGACCCAAGAGGTCATCGTCGGAGCGGCGGCCGAACAGGTGGCCATAAGAAAACCACCTAGCCGGATAGTTTGGCCGGCGGCCAAAGCTCCTTTAGCAATGGTACCATCTTTAAAGACGGGAAGAGGCATCCTTCCTGATCGTGACGGCACAGAGGAACTCTCAATGAAAGCACCAATGTCGGTGTCAAAACTGGCGGATCTCGGGTAGGGGGCCCCGAACTGTGCGTCTAGGCGGATGGTAACAGGAGACAAGGGACACAATGTTTTTACCCAGGTTCGGGCTCTCTCGATGGAGGTAAAACCCTACTCCTGCTTGATTAATATTGATGATATGGGTAGTACAAGAGTGGATCTACCACGAGATCAAGGAGGCTAAACCCTAGAAGCTAGCCTATGGTATGATTGTTGTTGTGATTGTTGTCCTATGGACTAAAACCCTCCGATTTATATAGACACCGGAGAGGGCTAGGGTTACACAGAGTCGGTTACAATGGTAGGAGATCTACATATCCGTATTGCCAAGCTTGTCTTCCACGCCAAGGAAAGTCCCATCCGGACACGGGACGAAGTCTTCAATCTTGTGTCTTCATAGTCTTGGAGTCCGGCCGATGATGATAGTCCGGTCATCCGGACACCCCCTAGTCCAGGACTCCCTCATGCATCTTTGAACTATTTCAAGACCTATAAAGCTGAAGCGGAAAACCAACTTGATCGAAAAATCAAGAGGCTTAGGTCTGATCGTGGTGGAGAGTATTTCTCAAATGAATTTGATTCCTTTTGTGCGGAACATGGTATAATCCATGAGAGGACGCCTTCTATTCTCCTTAGTCAAATGGGGTAGCTGAAAGAAAGAACCGTACTCTAACTGATTTGGTTAACGCCATGTTAGACACATCGAGTCTCTCCAAGGCATGGTGGGGGGAGGCGATATTGACTGCATGTAATATCCTAAACCGAGTTCCCACACAGAACAAAGAGATAACTCCATTCGAGAAATGAGAGAAGAAAAGGTTAAAGCTCTCTTATCTGTGAACCTGGGGTTTTATCGCATTGCACGGGAACTTTTTTTTAGGATGACAATTTTTCTAACAGCAACATTGCACGGGCATATCATCTTGACATTTACGAAGCCATTGTAGGCGTCTCGTCGTTGATGGGAATGTCTTTCAAAGGTGCTCACACGGATAAGGGTGTGCGTGTTTGTCTTCATAAGGGATGCGCATATGTATGAACGCCCTATCTATACTGTGTCAAAAAACCATTGCACATGCATCTTACAACGAACTACTTCCTCCGTCTCATAATACTAGTAAGCATGCACATGAAATTCATGTGCATCAACAAGATGAGACATCGTTTAAAAAAACGAGACTTCATGTGTGCCTGGCTTGGGAAAGATGACATAGACTTGGTGCATGCTGATGCCTCCCTCTATCCTGATGAAGCATGGAAACTGTACCCAAAGAAATAGTTGCAAACGGCGTCGGCTGCTCGACCTGTTCGTTGGAACTAACTTTTTTTTCCTTTTTTTTTCTGATGTTGATTTACAAGTATGATTTAGGTACCTGTGTTGTGAGTTTGAGTTTTGTGTTGGACAATTATAGTACATCATAAGCAAGTTGTAATAAAAAAAACGAGACTTCATGTGTGCCTGGCTTGGGAAAGATGACATAGACTTGGTGCTAACTGCTGCCTAAGTTTTCCAAGATTTTTCGTGTACACTGGTTTTACATGATGTTTCCAATTAATTATAATGACAAGCATCTAGTTAATGTATAAAAGAAAATTTTAAAACAATTTGGTGAAGCCTATTGGGAGTTAACCAATAAAAGACAAGACGAATTTCCATGTATGCCAACATCAGCTAGACATCCGCTTAATTATTTTAGTTGAGATTACAAGGGATGACCTTTACAATCGTGTCTCCACTATCCACTTGAGAATAGTAGTTTCTAAGGAAAAAAGTACAATAAATAAACATATATTCAGCTAAGAAGCAATGCCTTAGAAGTGAGTCATTTGATAGCAACATGTACTGCATATACTTGGAAATGCATGTCGACATACCATTGAAAGGAACAAATCAATTTTATGGTTAAAACATATATTTAAAGCACAGGCATGTATTACCGTTCTATCATGACACCGGAGCTTCTTGGGCACGACCTCGTCTTGAGACCTCCAGGATGACAGATGGCTACATAGTTTGGTTGGCCCCAAATATGGGTACAACAGCGAAGGTGGCGTCGACAATGGACACTCTGGCCCGCATAACCTATGCAGATATTTTCAGTCAGAATATATAAACTACAGATATTTTAAATGCATTTCACTGTTAGCAATACTGCCACTCTAGGTATTCATTATTCAAACGGGGAACACTCCCCTGGTCCAAAAAGAGAATAGATGCATCTAGATTATTATGTTTCATCTGCATTTAAATAAGGGAAATAACTACATGCTAAACATGCCAGGGGAACTACAAATGTCTCCATCAGCTTCTAATATATGAGAAATAAAAGGAGAAGCAGGAGCATCAACATTGATCTGAGACCTTATATACACTTAGTACATAATTCACCATGTGCTTATCAAGATGGCAATAAAAGGTTAATGACAGTAAAAATGTAAGTTGACCTTTCTCTGGATCATCAAATAAAGATAAAACGTTTGCCCATCGGTGTTCATAAAATTAACTCATTATTTCTCGAAACATTAATTCAAGATATATGTCAGATGTGCACTTCTACTTATTCAATTTGGAAGCATCACATGACTAATAGAGTTTGACTTACTTCAAACAGAACTGTCACATGCATGGTAATAGCACTCAATTTGTATAATGACATTTGACCTTACGATTATGAAACCCACCAAAGATCTTCTAGATGCGAGGTATAACAATAGAAAACCTAGAATGACTCGAACTACAGGCCATCCAAACAGCAACATCAATCAGTCGGTTGCACCAATCAAAGATCTTGATGATGTCCTCTTATGACCGCAGCCTCCCTGTAGTAGAGCATGAGCTTGTGTTGCAGGCAGACAGCAAGGGAGCACGGGCTATTAAATCCTATAGGTCATTCACCCATCTCTTCCCATATCCCATCAGAACGCTAGGCACTATGAGAAAAAAGAGAAAATAAAATTATGTACTTCAGAGGCAACTAAAGAAAAACATCATAAAGCATTTGAAAAAACATTTCATACGACTTGTAAGCAGGAGCATCAACATTTGGACCTGTAGCTTATATTTAACAACTAACACATAGTAAATTACTATCCCGTCTGCTTCCTTGTGCCTACTCCTTCTGCATCTCCAGGGTCCAGGCTACCAAATTTGATGTAGAAAATCAACTGCAAAGTTCCAACTCCCTTCTTCAAAATCTATTTGGCCAGAATCTATCTAGCTCCTAGACATGGTTTCTTTTGGTCGATATTTTTCACTTTTAACCTTTTACATAAGTATGCATGGTATACCATTGGACATAGTACAACGATATTCACCAAATATATGTGTTAATGTTCTTAATTCTCTTCCTTCTAACTGTCATAATGTGAGAAAATGTGCATGGTTCAGAAAAATGTTTCTTCCTGGGAACTTCTTACTCCATATCTAAAACCAACATCAGTGTTTCAATGCAATTAGTGTCATTTCTTACTTATATCATTCTGTGACGTAAGCTTTGCGATTACTATATGTCTGTACAGTCTTCGTTCTGAACCATGTCAAGAAAAAATCCAACGCCTTGGATAGCTTAGAACTTGAGTAAATCATTCACACTGTTTGGGGTGCCTTGTATCTCTGGCTGGACGTTTAATTGATCTGAGGTCCTTTCCCAAAACAAAAAGGAGATAGCAGCCATCGCCCATCGATATTGAACACGGGAAGAGTTATATATACAGTTAATTGTTATTGCAGCACGGACAAAGCTAAATATTACTATGAAATTTGGTGGCGCTGTCGGACGCATACCAGTGCAGCGTGTCGGGGCGGCATGTCGAGCACACCACGGGCATGAAGCATGAAGGGGCCGCAGATCGACGACGGAGGAAGGTGCTGATTCGGCCCGGATTGCGGCGCTGGAGCAGGGGAGAGCGCCCGGGCACGGAGACGGAGGGGTCTGCTGCGACGTGGCTGTGGCGACACAGCTCAAGACAGCGTTTCTTGTGCCAAGCGCCGTCGCTTTCCCGCACAAGATTCGTTGATTCTTTTCTACTAAGCAGCATTTCTGCAGAGTCCAAACCCCACGACTGAATTCTTTCCTGCATATACAGCAGATACACAAACATATTACATTCCTTTTTCAGTTTCTTTTCTTCTCTCGCTTTCTTTCTTTGGACCGACAATTCTTTTCAAGAACGCCAACATTCCCCTGTTTTTACTTCCACATCCATCCATCCATCCATTCATACACTACACCTCACTGAAGCTCAAGCTGTACCCACATATCAGAAAGAGGTTAGAGAGTGAGTGTGATCAGCAAAGCACAGGAGGAAGAAGAGTAGAGTTAAGAGGAGGAGTTATGTTGCACTGCTGCATCCGCTGGTGACGCCTGTCTCAGGGATGTTGGCAGGATGCTCCTTGTCGTCCAGGCATCAGATGAGCACGGCGTAGCGACTACCATGCGGCTTCTCCAAGTGGGGCAGCCGCGGCGACTCGACAGCCCCCGGCGCAGCTCCTCGTGTGCCGGGCGGCGACGGTCGGGGAGGTAACGACACCTGCTCCTTCTGGGCGCACCCGGCGCCGCCGATCACCCAGGCCGTGTCCTGGGGCGCGAAGCCTGAGCCCTCCGTCTTTGGCGACGACGGCGGCTGGGAGAGGCGGGGCGGGGCCGTCAAGCGCCGTCGACATCAATCCTCGTCGCCAGCGCCGTCGGCATCTGCGTCCCCGTCGCACACAACAGGGCCACCTCCCTCGTCCACGTCCTCGCCGACACCTACGCGGCGCTCGCCTACTGCACCGTCCCTGGAGGGATCTCCCCTTCAGGGGGCTCGTCTGCCTCGGCTGCAGCGAAGGGCGCGGCGAAGGGAGGCGAACGACGCGGGAGGAGGAGGTCGTGTGGGAGGAGAAGGAGGAGGTCGTGCGGGCGGTTTTCTTTATTTTTGTACTGCGAGGCAGATTAGCGATCACGGTTGGTAGCGTTAAACACAAAAGGATTAAAGGCCATTAGATTTTGATGATGAATGAATGTGATTATTTGGATCTGCCTCTCTTCTTTTTATAGTGGTAGTAGATGAGACGTATTATGAGAAGTTTTTGCAAGCATCTTATGGGATCGAGGGGCAGTAGACTGAAGCTTGCCCATTTTATCGTTTCAAACTTGCCTCACCAGCACCAACAACGTCACAACTCAGAACGTCTCTCTCGACGAAAACTATTTGAGAACCACCTTCAAAATCCTCCTGCAATCCACCCCCAAAATCCCCTCCCCTCCCCTTGCAATCCCAGTAACCCACAACAAATTCGACCCGATTCGTCCCAAACCCTGCCTGCCCCCCACCCCGCGCCAATCCCACCCACATTGCTCGTCTCACCCCCAGATCTGGGCTCCAGTTGCAGAAGCTCCAGATCCCACGCTGCTCTCTCGTAGCCACCCCGCAATTTGCGCGACGCCAAGCTGGCTCCGCAGAAGCGGCCACAGCGCGTCGGCGGGGGCGGTGGCGCGGCCGCCGCCACCGCTGCCACGGCGTCGTCCGCCGCGGCTGACTCGGGGGACGCGGTGATGGCCCGGTGGCTGCAGTCCGCGGGGCTGCAGCACCTCGCGGTGTCCTCCTCCGCTCCTGGGCCCGGGCTGGCGATGGGGATGGCCGGATACCTCCGCGGCGGCGGTATCCTCCCGAACCTTCTCATGCAGGTTCGTGCGCCTCTTCTGATCGCCTCCAGCTATTCATCGTTTCCAGTAGGCGTGGTCCTTCCGCACGTTTTGATACCACGCTGTATATGTTCGGGTCGTCACCTGCAATTGCACGATCGCTAGGTTAGCCACGCGGATCTTGTGCGTGTCCATACCAGCGCGCGTGTATTTCGTTCAAGTCACTCCTATTTCTGTGGGTCGGTGAAGAAATGGACGGAAGCCAGTGAGTTTATTCATCGCCCACATTCAGGGATCGATTCAAGTTGAGTGAGAGTTGCCGGTTGTATTGTACAACGACGAATTGCTGGCTTTGAAGCCCACATTGCTGCATGACTGATGTATAAATATTCGAGTCATATGTGGGAAATTTGCTGTTTCTGAGCCTGGCAAGTTGGGGTTGTGCTCCTGAAGGATCAATCTGTCAAAACTATGCTCATGATTATCACGCCTTGTGAAATTACATGGCTGGCACGCCTGTCTCTAGTCCTGTCAGGAAGGCTGGCACAGCCAGACTTGGTGGTTAGGTTGATAGTTCTGCTAGTTAGCTGGAAGGTAGTGTCTTACCGCATACTCTTTTGAAACCACTGCCTGCATTACATGAAGTTTAGTTTAGAACTGCACACTGTTAACTGCCTGCATTACATGAAAGTTTAGTTTAGAACTGCACACTATTAACCTGGATGGTGGAACTATGTCTCTTCAGGTTGAAGAAGTAAACTGGATGGATTGAATGGACACAAAATAGCACCCGCTCTTTTGGGAGATTACTCTATTCGTTTTAAATAGATTCACGATGTGATTTTTTATAATCTTGAGCTGGTGCACACGTAAATCTGTTGTATCTTGGATGCAAATTAGAGGATGCATTGTGTGCCATATGAAATGGTATTCACACGAGAGAACACGACTCTCCTCCTCTGGCGACCGCGTCGCCCCCCCGCGGGCGACCGGCCGCGCAACCTCCCTCCTCCCTCCAGGCCTTGCTTCCCTCCTTCCTTCCCGTCGGGCGCCGGCTTGGCCCCGGGGCTGCTGGTGGCGGCGGCCTCCCTGCCCTTCCCCTCCCGGTCGCTCTTCGGCGCGGGCGGAGCTGCATCGGGGGTGCACTTAGGCGGCGGCGGTCTGGCGTGGCGGCAGGGTTCCGTGGCGCGACGCAGGTGAGCAGCTGGGCGGCGGCGTGATCTGGCGTCGCCCGCTCGGCCCAGGTCCGGGCCCTTCGGGCCCCATTTGGGCCTGGGCGGGCCGGCGACGGGGATGGTCTCCGGCGTGGCTTCCGGGAGGCGGGGGAGACGCGACGAGCGGCTGGGTGCTGGCGGCGCCGATGCCGGCCTGCTGCATCATGGCCGGTGGGGCTTAACGGGCCCGCTTCGGGCCTGGCTGGGCCAGGGGTGGCCCGGCATGCCCCGCTGCTGCGTCCGGACGGCGACCTTGACGGTGCCGGAGGCACGGGCCTCCCGCACGACGGCGGTGGAGGTGGTTCCCTCCCGCTCGGCTTCGGTGTTGCTGCTCCCGTCGTGGTGCGCTTCTCTCCGGTCCTCTTGGCTTCGTGGTGGTGTTCGTAGTGAGGCGGCGTGGGTGGCGGCGCAACTGCGTTGGCGCATGGTGGTGGGCGACGGTTTGGCGGGTCGGCTCCGTTCGGTAGGGCAGTTGGGTTTGGAGTGCGGGAGAAATCCCTGCCGGCTTCGGCCCCGATGCGATGACACCTGCGGGTGCCACCATTCCTTCCTGGAGGGTGTCGGTGGTATCCATCCCCCACCTCCCTCCGCGTGCCGGGGGAAACCCTAGGACTTGTCTGGGCAGCAGCGTCGCCGGCGTCGCATCCCTTCTTGGAGGTGCTGCTTGGTACGCGGCGGTTCGGAGCCTCGGCTTGTGGTGGTTTGTATCCGGTGGGCGCCACGGTGGCGGGTCATCCGCGCTTTGTCGAGCTGCCGTGGTTGGCATTTGTCTCTTTTTCTTTTGGCTTGTTGTGCTGCTCGCCACAGGGATCTTTGTACTCGGTGTTGGTTGCTTTGGAATACAAAGCGGGGGGAAACCCTTTTTCGGTAATGGTATTCACATCAGTTTGCTTTGAATGCCAAGTATATAAAGCTGAAACCTCAGCAATTTGATCTGTTATGATGCAAACAATTAAATATTACTTAGTGAGAAAATCAGAAAAATATTGTGTCTGCTGTTTTTTGTTGTTGCATTAAATGCCCTTTTGAACTGTCAAATTTCTCGTCTTGAATTTTAAGGAACACCTACTGTATTACATAGGCATGTATGTGGCATTGTCGATATGATTATATCAACTTTTGATTATGGCATCTATTGCAAAGGTCTGACCTTACTCCTGTGCTTAGGTGACCCATGTACAGTATATGCGTGAGGTCCTCATGTTGAGGCCTTGTTTGTTATTTGTGGTTCGGTTCATATTTTGCACTTAGGGCACTTTGTCTAATATTGCTAATCTGTTGAAGCCTTGTAGGACTTCTGACCTGTTCAACGATAAGCGCTTTATCAATACATGCATGCTGCTGCCAAGTGATTATATACAGTTTTACAACAGTTGCTATTTATTTGGTAGGGGTATGGGCCCCAATCGATCGAAGAAAAACAGAAGCTTTACATGCTATTAAGGAGCCTGAATTTTAATGGTGAATCAGCTGCACCTATATCTGAGCCATACACACCGACAACCCAGAGCTTCAGTGGTGGCCCCCCCATAGATGGATTCTACTCACCCGAACTTAGAGGTGAATTCGGAGCTGGCCTTTTGGATCTTCATGCAATGGATGACAGCGAGCTTCTTTCTGAGGTATTACTCTAGTTAGTAGTATAAGCAAAATAACTTTCTATGCCCACATGTTATATTGGCATCTGCTCATTGTGCATGCCTGCTCCTTTTAGAAACTAGGGTGATGTTGCATGTGGCAAAGGGATTCAAACACATGTGATGTCCAAATCTTGATTTCTGCTCTTCAAAATAACTTCTTCGTGGTCTAATCCAGCTATGGTCTCTTTGTTGTCAGAATGTAGCATCAGAACCATTTGAAGCTTCACCCTTTGTGCCAAAGGAAACTGATGACGATGAGGACGATATAATATCAGGAAGCCAGCAAGGTCTATCAGAAAATTATGGTGGTGCAATCACAAGCGAAAAAGAGAGCAATACTAAAGAAAGTAATGTAGCAAAGATTAAAGTTGTGGTGCGTTGATCACTTCCAAGTACTTCTACTATGTCTACAGTTATGCAATGAAGTCACAATTCAGTCTTTTCTTTGTTTCTTATTGTTATTGAAAATATTATTCAGTTAATACTAGTAACAATGTTAGGTAAGGAAGAGGCCTCTGAACAGAAAGGAAATATCTCGAAAGGAGGATGACGTAATAGATGTACATAATTCTCAATTCTTGACTGTTCATGAACCTAAATTAAAGGTACCATCTTTCATCCATTCATTGGTATTCTTCATTATGTCTGCAATAGTTCAATAGATAAAATTATTTAGTTCTTGTGTTTCATCTTTCTATGGGACTTGTAGATGTCTTGTGATGCAGTAGAGGCAAATGTAGTAAGAGAGACAATCCATTTACTCCTTCCATGTTTTCCATCATGCCTATTGTAGTCTTGTTTGCAGTATGACATTTATTGCAATACATAAACACTATATATTATTTTAACGCCAATATGATTTAGGCCATGAATTATGATGTGCATCAACAAGTACGTTTACAGCCTATAGATAGTCCGACCTATCTTTTTCATGCAACATTTATACGAAGAGTTTAAATCATTTAATGCAAAAGAATCTTTCTTCTGGGCATTTGAATTCCTTTATGTGCTTGCGTCTATCTACATCCTGCAATGGTGCACTATCTTTCCTTTCACGGTTCACCCCGTCAGTAGTATCTTAGACATAAAAGGGCGTACCCAGTGCTGAAAGCTCCCACACAAGGTGGGGTCTGGAATATTCTATGGGTTTATAAAATATTATATCTACGTAACATTGTTGCTATGTACAACTGTATGACTGGCAAAAACTACCTTCTCACCTATGGGGGTTAATTATACTCCCTCTTCCAGAATATAAGGTGTATTAGTTTTTTCAAAAGTCACATGTTTCTATGTTTGACCAAGTTTATAGCAACATATATCAACGTCTACAATGCTACATAAATAAAATATGAAAATATATTTCATGGCATATCTAATGATTTCTGTATAAACTTAGAGCATGTTTGGCAGGCCTCCACTCCCCACTTTTCAACTCCCAGCTCCATCTAGATGCGGAGCGCGCAGAGCGGCACTTTTGCAACTCCGAAAAAATGGCCTACGCTCCGCTCCGCTCTGGGAGAGCATGGAGCCAACGCATTCAGTGCCACTCCGCAGCTACTCCAGCCGCTCCAGGAGCTGTGCTGCGGAGCGGAGGCCTGTCGAACAGGCACTTAAACAAAGTTAGAGAAGTTTGACTTTTTGAAAGAAAAAAAATACACCTTATATTTTGGAAAGGAGTATTACATAACATGATTGCTGGAGATAAGCTATTCCATGTGTTTCTGTTTTCTTGGCAGTGTGTCCTCATTTTGCTGACAAAAAGAAGCATGTCCGTATAAGATGCAACACTCAACTGTCATGCATACCTATCAATAATAAAACTGTGAATCACAAGCCTTTTTAGCTTATCATGTGATTTGGGCTAACACGAAGTCTCCACTGGAAGGTGGATTTGACGGCTTATGTGGACAAACATGAATTCTGCTTTGATGCTGTCCTGGATGAGGCTGTAACTAATGACGAGGTACTACTTTCCTAACCATCATAAATGGCTGTCTCCTTTTCTCTTTTTCAACATGTTATTCTTAGCATATAAGTTGCTGGGTTGTTTGAGCAGGTGTACCGGGAGACTGTGGAGCCCATTATACCAATAATTTTCCAAAGGACCAAAGCAACATGCTTTGCATATGGCCAAACAGGTTAGATAATGCTGGTTTCAAGCTAAAACACTTAAGTTGTAATTTATGTAGACGTTCTGGTAAATCATGTCCTCAGTGTGCTTATGATTTGTTATGTTTTGGTATTTGTTACATGGGGCAAGACCTATAGCCGTAGTACCCACACCAATGTACCAAAGGAACCACCATAGGAGGCATGAGTAGCAGGGGAGACTGTTTCTGTAGCCTCGAGTTGAGTCAGAATCCAATTAGTGAAAAGCTTGCAGAGTCAGTTTAGATAAAGAGAGAAAGTGTTCAGATTGTAATCAGTTTAGTTTTGCCTTGTTGGCCAAGTTAGTTTGCCTATATAAGAAGGGACTTAAACCTGATGAATGAAGGAAGCCAATTCAAAGCACTTTTTTTACCTTAGCAGCCTAGAGTACATAGAAATTTGAGTTCTTCCAATTTTGGTATCAGAAACATGTAAAAGAGGTCATCGACAGCAGTGCTGTAGGGTCAGATGTCACCCGCGGGGGGGGGGGGGGGGGGGGGGGGGGGATGAATGGGAGATTTAACAAATTCTTCAAGAACAGAGTAAATCTAAGAGACACAATACTGAATAGAAGAATATATAAACAGGCACAACTCGGAAGAATAATAAGGTAAAATGACTGAGTCAAAGACAATACCAAGCTAGATAGAGAAAAAAAGGGCAGCCTGGTGCATGTTGCTCCCGCTTGCGTAGGGTCCGGGGAAGGGTCAATACCAAGCTAGATAGAAGACTTACTAATTAGCAGTACAAGTAAACATGCCTGACAAATAGACATATAGTCTTCAGTACAATGAACAAACAGAGAACAAAGCTAAACGTTTAGCATGCAACAGAATAAGATAGTTCTCAGCGCAGTGTTCACAGCAATCACAAAGAAAGGAAACATGGGAAGTTCTTCGAAACACGTAGGAATTACTGAAAGTAACACAGTGCGAAGAAATAGAGCCCGTTTGTTTACTCGGATAAGACAATGCGATGTGTTACCCCAGTTCAAGTTGCTGGCACAACTCTACGTCTGGGATGGAGAGACTGAGCCACAACTCTGAGAACACGAAAGTCCTCGTCTTAGTCTACTTGAGCTAATTTCACTTAGAACCCGCCCAACTTGAGGTAATCGCCAGAGACTAGTTCTTCGACAGTCCGCACTCTGGATGCTCTTGAACAGACACCTAAGCATCTAGACGATGCTCAATCCTCAAGAGTAACAAGTCCAAGTTAGGTTTATTAGATCAAATTCTTCAGTCAGAATTCAGTTAGTTAAAATCTTGTAGGCAGGTTAGATTAAGAGAGAAAGAGTCCAGATTGTAATCAGTTTAGTTTTGCCTTGATGGCCAAGTTAGTTCGCCTATAAGAAGGGACTTGATCCCGATGAATAAAGGAAGCCAATCAAAGTATTTTCTTTGTCTTAGCCGCCTAGAATAATTAGAAATTCAAGCTGTTCCAGTCTTAGTCGCATAGAGCCTACAATTCTGTTTATATTGTACCTAAAATTCTCTGGACGTCCCGACTCTCAAGTGTTTGGCTCTACATGGCCTATAGACACTTATCATGATTTCATACTTCATGGAAGGAATAAAGCCGGAAAGTTTATTATTTAAAATTGATTGTAACATGGCAGCTTGATAGTTCAATAATGTGATCCTTGATCTTAGAAGCATTATTAAAAAGGTGCTTAAAATTAATACAGCCTGAACTTTCTATCTTTATGGTATCTGAAGGTGCTATATATGCTTGATGCTGTCCTTCATTCATCTTTTTGATCTGGATGATATGTTGTAGATGTCACTGGGCTCATGAATTTGGAATTACGAATCATTCATGTACACCTACTCCTAGTTTGATTTGCCAGTCTCGCTTTGCAGCATTGCTAATCCTCCATGTGCAGGTAGTGGTAAGACATATACAATGCAACCCCTACCTCTAAGGGCCGCACAGGATATGGTTTATCTTTTGCATCGACCTGTGTACCTGAGTCAAAATTTCAAGTTGTGGCTTAGCTACTTTGAGATATATGGCGGGAAGCTTTATGACCTTTTGAGCGAAAGGAGGTTGATCGCTGCACTCCATTTTTATACTATCTAATTTGGCATAGTAAACTTATTGCCTTTGTGTGTTGTCAATGTGATGTTGAAATTAATTGTATGTATATTATCTGTGGATAAGTATGCAGCTATAATGCATTTAATTTGCCCATTTTTCTGTGCATGTATATATGTGCACCCATGTTCCTGTTGCCACATTGCTAAGACTATCTTAGGAGTGCTGGAAAAACTTCTGTTCTTGCATACAAGCATGGGCATACACACATATATGTATGAAGTGATGGTTACCTATTGGCCACTGGTTAACAGTGATCATGCAAGTAGTTTTGGGCTTAATGGAACGAGGTTTTTGCTGATCATAGGAAATACTGCCACTTTTTATTAGGGGGAACTTAATGCAGGTGATGACTCTTACTAAATGCTACCTCCAATCCAAAATGCAAGTCTTTTTAGGAATTTACAAGTGAAATGTTTTCAAGTTTGATCTTCTATATTGATATTACTAGATTTACCATGAAATATAATTTTGTAATGTACAGGGAACAGGTTTGCACAGAAACTTGTGCCATGTCAAACTTGATATTACCATCTTGAAAATTGTGCCGTGTCCTAAAAGACTTGCGTTTTGGATTCGAGGAAGTACGGTGATTAGCTACAGTTGTTTAAATTCAGCATTGAAATGAAACTTTGCTTTTGACATACACTTCAGTAACTTGCCTTTTGTGACTTGTTTTTGTATGCTTAATGGGACTTAGTTCTTCTACCTTTTACTTGGTTCTGTGGTTGAATTTGAGCTGCATTTTTTCTATGTTTTTCTAGGCCACTCTGCATTAGGGAAGATGGAAAGAAACAGGTCTGCATTGTTGGCTTACAGGAATTTGAGGTTTCTGATGTCCGGATTGTCAAAGAATACATTGAGAGAGGAAATGCCTCGAGAAGCACAGGATCAACTGGGGCCAACGAAGAGTCATCACGATCTCACGCCATTCTGCAATTAGCTGTGAAGAAGCATATCCCAGTGACAGAGACCAGAAGACAGAGAGATCGTGAGGCTAATGAAGCTAAAAATACAAAGCTTGTGGGAAAATTGTCATTTATAGACCTTGCTGGAAGCGAGCGTGGTGCTGATACAACAGATAATGACAAGCAGACAAGGTACTTATTTTCATCCGATAGATATTGACTTCTTTCTTTCTGGCATGCTCCAGCCATATCTTTTTCCATTTACTTGCAATGTTTCCATAAATACCAACATACCACAGTCCTCTGCCTTCTAACTTTCTACTTGTGCCAGAATTGAGGGTGCAGAAATAAACAAGAGCCTTTTGGCTCTCAAGGAATGCATTCGGGCACTGGATAATGATCAGATACATATTCCTTTCAGAGGAAGCAAGCTAACCGAGGTGCTTCGTGATTCGTTTGTTGGTAACTCTCGAACAGTAATGATTTCTTGCATCTCACCGGGTTCAGGTTCATGTGAACACACGCTAAATACCTTAAGATATGCTGACAGGTGATATTCCCTTTAAATGACATTAAATTTACATGTTGTGTTTGATAATTTGGATGTACATTGAGTTATCAGGTTTTAACGATATAGCTGCTCAACAAGCAGGGTTAAGAGTCTCTTGAAAAGTGGCAACTCAAAAAAAGAGCAGTTCAGTGGGCAGTTTGTGTCCTCCAGCAAGGAAGCTACCCATACATCATATCCATTATCAGGTGAAGCTGAAGAAACTGTGGACCAGATTGAAGAGAACAGACATATTGATGCTTCAAGGAGAGTTGTTGAAATCTGTATGAGTTCTTCAGTGGATCCTGATAGGAACTCATTTAGTATGATTCCAAGTTATCCTCATAGAGGAAGGGAAGAAACTAGTTCAACATCTAGTTTGAATGATAGGGAGAGAATTGATTTCAAATCTAACCCGACTGGTTATAGTAGTAAAGCACAGTCACTTCAGAATTCAGTTAATTCACAAGAAGAAGATAAAGTTACAAAAGTCTCACCTCCTCGGAGAAAACCTAATAGGGAGGACAAATCTGAAAGGCAGAACAACTATGTGAAAAAGGAAAATGGGGCAGATGTAAATCGGATTGTTCACAAACAGCAACTGAAACAGCAGCAGCAAAGACCACCGTCTACTTCGGCATCACAGGTTTCATCGAGACAATCTGAAAAGGAAAGTTCGTGTGATGAGGAAATAAATGCAATACTTGAGGTAAAATAATACCTTTTTAAATTGTTTAATTTTACTGAAGTGGAGCTGATACCAACGTTTATTTTTGTTAGGAAGAGGAGGCATTGATAGCAGCTCACAGAAAGGAAATTGAAAATACTATGGAAATAGTGCGGGAAGTAAGCTACATTTACTCAATTTACATCATAAATGTCTTTGTGTTTTGTGATATTCTTGCTATCTGATCTTGCGTGCATGATGTGTCTTCTTACTCCCTGTTGTTGAGCATTGTGTTGCTTGTGGTGTAAATATGCCATCTCAATAAGTGAGATGATCATGTTGGAAAAGATCTTTGTTTGTCAGGCCTTGAGCTTCTAAGTGAAAACCTAAAGAAGAGATCATACGCTGAAATGATATACTCCACTAATAGAAACCTTTTGGGGTGGGGGGTGGGTGGGGGGGGGGGGGGGGGTGGGGGGGGGGGGGAACACCCTATTCCTCCACTACCACGTGCTATAAAAACTGCTTCTTGTCCCAAAAGTAAGGTGGTCCAGCACATATAGAAGGCTATGAACGAAAATATGAAATGTCATCTTGTATATTTCATCAAAGTCTTCATATGTCATTATGGTGGCTTCAAAGTCCTGGAATCTCTGCTGAAGCTCCATTTGCTTCCTTGCGCACCCGCCTTCATCTCCATGCTTGATCATGCTCCAATGCTCATCACTCTTGTCCATGAATAATAAGCAATACAAACACATCTAATTTAGGCAGCATCATATTCTCATGAATATTAGAAGTAATTCTGATAAAGGAAAGTACCTGATAATTTAATTAGTGTGCGTGAGCTCTAGTGATTGGTCCTTGTTTCTCTAGAACCTAACATGTGTAGTGTGGTAGGGGTTGTGGGTGTAACAATGGTAAGGATGTCCTCGTCAATTTAACTGAGTTCTTGTAAAGCAAACCTAATATTTGCAGCTTACTTCCCATCTCTTTGTTATGCAACAGTTGTGAAATCGTCCGACTATAATTGTTCCATTTGGTACACGCTGTTACACTCTTCTCATACCATTACTTACTATAGATCTATTCTTATTTAACCAAACACCAACTTGTAATGCAACCACTGAAGTTACAAATTATGTACCTTCAAACATTTTTTTTACTGATCTCAGATGATCACTGCTTAACAGTTAACACTAGTCACAGTTTTGCAGTTATTTCAGCACTACATGATTGCTTAACACCACTTGCCGTTGTGTTGCAGGAGATGAACCTATTAGCAGATGTTGACCAACCAGGTAGCCTTATTGACAATTATGTGGCACAACTGAATTTTCTCCTGTCACGGAAGGCGTCCGGCTTGGTCAGTCTCCAGGCACGCTTAGCAAGGTTTCAACAGCGCCTCAAAGAAGAGGAGATCCTTAGCCGTAAGAAACCATCAAGATAGTTTAACCGAAATTTTTAAAACCATTTGGCTTGTCATGAATTGCAAGGAGCCGTGAGCGGGAGGTATGTTTTATTCTGATCTCCCATGTGATCACATTTCACTTAAGAGCTTGAAGAACTGAGTCTAAAAACCTGGGAATGAGTAACAAATGGAGTTCCCTGAGTAATCATGGCGCTTGGTTTTGAGGTTTTCCCTGCAGTTTGCTCATTTTTTCTCTTTTCTTCAAAGGTTTGTTTCATTCTTTTTTTTTCTGGTGGTGGCATGATTTGTCATTCTTGCCACATTCTTTTTGTATGAATATAGTGTAACTGGTGTTTGAAGATCAGGAAATTATACTTGTACCTTGGCAACATAGAAACTATTGTTGTATTGTGTGTATCAAGAAAGGCAACATTGCAGTAAGATCTTCAGGAATATTTAAGTGGCAAGAATCTGGAACATGGTTTGTTGTTTGGACGGTGGATTTAGCTTGAGCATTCAACTGGCTAGTATGATTTTCTAGCTGCATAGATTTAATTACACTGCATGTAGATTCTCAAAACCGATTGAGTACTATAGATTTAAAGTTTTGTTACGGAAGAAATGTTTGTTAAGGAATTTGTATTCCCTCTGTGACTTAATATCAGACGTTTTTGTGTTTTCCGATAGCTGTCAAAACAGTGTGAATAGTCATTTCTGACCTCGCCCATTTGAATTTTGATGAAGCGCGGACTAGCGAGATGCTAATTCGCGCGTGTAGATGGCCCGATCTTTCACAGTACTGTAGTTGTCACGGCGTAGCAGAACGATCTGTGATAACTAGAAAAATACCGTACTCAAAGTAAATGATCAGGTAGAAAGAGATTTCAGCCCTTGCTGTTATGTAACAAGAACAATAACCAATCTGTGGCAAGATCACCAGCCTCAACGCAGCAGCAGCTGATCCCTCAAAAGATTGCAGAAACGCAGTACATTGTGTTCCCCGACTGGAAACTTTTTGGTTTATTTCAATCTCAGAAGAACCAAAAACTAAAAACACCCGATACACGGCCGAAGCCTGCCTGTTATATAGGCGACACCAATCTGACTAAACCGACTAAAGCATCCAAGATAGACACGGACTCTATCTCCTATTCAAACTAACCAAGAAATTTAACTAATTAATTATCCGGCCATCTTAATCACCTAGACTAAGATAACCACGTAACTAGTACTAGACCAAAGACTTGACTCACGTATACTGCACCTATACCAAACCGAATCAAACTTGACTCGTATATTTTCTACCATAACGTGTGTACAGTACATGGAGTTCTAAATGTTGGCTTAACTTCATAACTTCATCTGGTGCAACAAGCTCAATAGGGATTTTTCCAACACAAATAATCTGCTTCTTGTTTGCATGATCAGATGAGTATGTAGTTGTTTTGGAACTCTCAGCGATGACATGGATGCCCACATCATCCCCTCCTCCTTGGAACGAAGCCATCCTCGGCTGTGTGGTGGTTTTAGAGACCTTCTTCTTTACTGAAAGAATATCCTCCTCCTTAATAGCATTAGCAAACATCGGTTGTAGCACATATCGTCTTCCGGCATTCCGAAAACAATAAGTGTTGGACCTTCCATCATGTGTGGCATAATGATCATATTACCAAGGTCTCCCCAGCAACAAGTGACATGCATCCATCGGTAAAACATCACAAATCACCGTGTCGGTATAGTCACCAACCGAAAAATTGAGACGCACCTTATGAGTAATTTTTAGTCTGCGGGACTGATATAACCACTCGATGCAGTGTGGTTGTGGGTGCTTCCATGTAGGTAAGCCCAAAGCTTCCACCAATCCCTTGCTGACCGCGTTGGTGTAGCTTCCTCCATCTATAATCAACTTACAATTGGTGTTATTGACTTTGCACTGAGCCTGAAAAATATTCCAACGTTGTCCCTTATTCTCAATACGATCCTCTTGCACTCGTTGCACCATTAGTGAAGGATATGACTCAGCAGCTTCAAAACTCGCAACCACATTTTCAGCATCCTTAGATTTTTCACTAGAAGTGTCAGAAACTGCCTCTTCATCACTAGCGGATGCATAGCCATCTCTCGTGAGCAACACTCTTTTCTCATTAGGACATTCACGCTTCATATGTCCCCTTCCTCCACACTTGAAACACTCTATGTCACTAGTGCGTCCGGTCGATTGTGCACTAGAATCAACCATCGACAGTCCTGATTTTGAAGCATCCTTCTGCACGGAACCATGAGAGCGATTTGATGATATCGCCCTGGAGCTAGGACCGACATCCTCACTCTTGTACTGTGAGCGTCGCCATGTGTTCAAAGTGGTACTGGGAATTGTGTTGACTTGACGCCGCTTAATCTGTTGTTCCACACGCACAGCTTGGTGCACAAGATCTTGTATGTTGTAGTAGACCACCATCTCAACACGATCCTGCACCTCGATATTTAGCCCGTTAAAGAAACGTGCCATGGTCGCCTCCGGATCCTCCGTTGTCCCTGTACGTATCATAAGCAATTCCATCTCCTTGTAATATTCATCAACACTCATATTACCTTGAGAGAGCCGCTGCAACTTGTTGTACATATCTCTCTTATAGTGCCCAGGAACAAAACGTCGCCTCATGAATTCTTTCATACCTCGTCAAGTCGTCGGGCGATGTCTTGAACGACAAATTTGATTCCACCAAATTAGCGCGTAATCGGTGAATTCAATTCCAGCAAGTTGAACTTTCTTCTCCTCGCTATAATGATGGGCATAAAAAATTTGATCAACACGCATCTCCCATTCCAAATAGCCTTCTGGTTCGCACTTGCCGGAGAACGAAGGGATTGAAATTTTTATGCGCCCAATTCCATCGTCCAAAGGCACACGCACAGCTTGACCAACTCGGTCATGCACTCCACCACGAACGGATGTTTCAGGACGAGGCTCATAGTGTCGTGGTCGTGGAGCGTACCCCGCAGCCTGGTCAACGCCTCATCAAGACCATCATCTCCAACATGAGGTGCCGCCAAACGGCGATCATGCACGCCGACATGTCCGTCGTGAGCCGGTGGTGCATAATGCAGTGGAGCAGCCGGAGCAGTCTGTGGTGGTGCAGAATTCGTTGCCGGCATATTGATGATGTCTGCCAAACCGTCGAACCGAGTGATCAGGACATCTATCCTTTTGCCGAGCGCATCATGACATTACTTGATGTAGTTGCATGTGTGGTCAAAACCATCTCGAATATTTTGAGGAATATCATCCGCGTACACTGTTCGTACAATTTCCTGAGAATCAGCAGCAACCTCGTCTTCCTTGTTGACCGAGGTCGACATCTTGATCTACACAATACCGTGAACAACCTTAGCTCTGAATACCACTTGATGAAGCGCGGACTAGCGAGATGCTAATTCGCGCGTGTAGATGGCCCGATCTTTCACAGTACTGTAGTCGTCACGGCGTAGCAGAACGATCTGTGATAACTAGAAAAATACCGTACTCAAAGTAAATGATCAGGTAGAAAGAGATTTCAGCCCTTGCTATTATCTAACAAGAACAATAACCAATCTGTGGCAAGATCACCAGCCTCAACGCAGCAGCAGCCGATCCCTCAAAAGATTGCAGAAACGCAGTACATGGTGTTCCCCGACTGGGAACTTTCTGGTTTATTTCAATCTCAGAAGAACCAAAAACTAAAAATACCCGATACACGGCCGAAGCCTGCCTGTTATATAGGCGACACCAATCTGACCAAACCGACTAAAGCACCCAAGATAGACACGGACTCTATCTCCTATTCAAACTAACCAAGAAATTTAACTAATTAATTATCCGGCCATCTTAATCACCTAGACTAAGATAACCACGTAACTAGTACTAGACCAAAGACTTGACTCACGTATACTGCACCTATACCAAACCGAATCAAACTTGACTCGTATATTTTCTACCATAACGTGTGTACAGCACATGGAGTTCTAAATGTTGGCTTAACTTCATAACTTCATCTGGTGCAACAAGCTCAATAGGGATTTTTCCAACACAAATAATCTGCTTCTTGTTCGCATGATCAGATGAGCATGTAGTTGTTTTGGAACCCTCAGCGATGACATGGATGCCCACATCAAATTTCAAATTTGACGCGACCTGCACCTTGTCCGGCCTTTGCACCTCGGTACAACTGCACCTCATCCCGTCATGCACCAGTGCGTCGTCGCTCCATCTTCCATGCTGTCCTCATAGTGTGCCATGCCCTGCACTAGCACGCTTCCTTGCAGCAGCGTGTTGCCCAGTGCCTTGGCGTGCCCAGCACTAGAACACCCGCCCCTTGCCGCGCCTAGGCGACCAGGTGGAGGCCGCCGCGCCCAGGCTCTTCATTGTCGTGCCATGCTTGCCCCAGGTTCATCTCCTTGCCCTGTTTGCAGGTGATGATGTGCAATTTCACATACATCACTGCATTCAAACTGCAATATCCATAGTTTTCTTTGAGTAATAATATGGTAGGAGTAGTAAATTTAAAACTGCAATATGGAGATACTCCTGATTTACATACGGGTTAGGATTTGAGTAAATTACTCCTATTGGACGCACTATGAATCCCTCCTTAGTAATCCCACATGTAAACTAAGAGTAAAACAACATCTGCAATATGATATGCACAGTATGGAGTAATCATAATTTTTATAGTAAATTTACAATATGATTCCCTCCTTAGTAAATTTTCAATGTGGGATATGAAAAATTACAATAAATTGAGTACTCCTACTTATTTACATGTGGAATATTGTGTGTAATTCTCTAATGTCAAGTTTTCCAATAGAAAAATAGAAACTGCAATTGTCAGATTAGTGTAAACATAAATTGAGTACTCGTACTGATATGCACAACATGACCAATATTCACATATGTTTGCCAACAAACAAAACAATTTGCAGAAATCAATGTTCACATATGCACAATACGATACTGGGACAGTGAGTTCGTAGGATGTGCCATATGCAAAAATACAAGGAAAAAATGGAAAAGGAAATATGACAAAATAAAATTTGAATACAATCTTTACCTAATAATAAAGCAAATTGGATTTCTTTCGTCCGTTATGCCATTTTTCAGAAAAGTCCCTCTATTTCAGAGAATTCAACCCGCAGTCCTGTTTTAAGTTAAAACGAATCGTTATTTTCGTATTTTACACAAAAGTTCCTGTCTTTTCTTGAAATCAACCCGCCGTCCGGATTTAAGTCACACCCGAACTGTTATTTTACATTTTTTGAACCCCACCCTGATGTTTTAGGTAATTCATCCATGGATTATATTTAAGTCAAACAAATGCTTTTTAAAATCATCCATATCTTTTAAACCGTAACTCCGATTTGAACATGTTATATATGAAATTTGATTAGAAAAATATGTAAAATATGAATATGAGATTATTTTTATCTTTTAAGTATCTTTAAATATTATTTTGGAATATATTTGAGTCAAACCAAATGATTTTCTAAATTATCTGTATCTTTTAAACCGTAACCTCGATTTTAACATATTATATATGAAATTTTATTAGAAAAATGTGTGGAATCTAAATATGATGTTAATTTTACCTGTTAAATATTTTTAAAATATTTTTATGGAAGCAAACTTATAATTTATAGCGCAAGATCCTTTTTTCATACCGACGGCGATTCGGATTGCAAATAAACACTCCACTATAACCATATACGGAAAAGAAAACATCGATAACTACACGTGCATACCTCTGAAGAATATCGCAAGGGAAAACAACAGATTTCTCATTGCGAGAGTGAGAGAAAGCGAGCGAGCAAGAGAGAGAGAGAGAGAGAGAGAGAGAGAGATAGAGAGAGAGAGAGAGGAGAGAGAGAGAGAGAGGGAGAGGGAGGAGAGAGAAAGAAAGAGACGCCTTAGGATTAACCATATTCAACACACGTTTTTTGTTATTTTATGTGAACACCGAGGCCATCGCCGGCGAGGATGAGAAGGAGGATAAGCGGCAACACAAATATGAGGCCTCACAAAAATAAAGAAGATGGACCTATTATGGTCTTGAGTGATGGTTGTTGAGTTAAGAGTGTGTGTTATGTTTTCTCTCTAGTTGCAACGCACGGGCTCTTTTGCTAGTAAAACCAACGTGAAAAGAAATAGAAGCTTCCTAAAACTAGTTAAGTCATAAAAAATGGGCGCCCCTATGTCTCGCTGTAAGCAAGAGAGGGCAAGCCTCGCAGGGAAGCTCCAGATAGGCCGGCCCAGCTGCGTGGGAGGCTACAACCTCTTTTTTCTGTTTTCTTTTTTGCTTTATTTTGGTACTTTTATTTATACTTTAAAGTATTCTAAATATATATTGCAAAAAGGATCTATAAAAAAATTTGAATTTTTCTGACCAAGCATTTGAAAAATGTTTATCAAGCATTTAAAAAACACCTGAACAAATATTTGAAAAATGTTAACCAAGCATTTGAAAAATGATAAATATGTAGAGAAAAAATGTTGACAATGTATTAAAAAATATGATGAATTTTTTTAATCAAGCATTTGAAAAAAATGTTGAACAAGTATTTGCAAAATGTTAATCAAGCATTTGAAAAATGTTAAATGTGCGTAGAAAAAATGTTGACCATGTATTAAAAAATGTTAAACTTGTATTTGAAAAATGTTAATCAAGCACTAAAAAATCTTAAAATTATATAAAAAATATGTTGACCATGTATTAAAAAAATGTTAATCTTGTATTTGAAAAACATTTAAAAAGTGTATAGAAAAAATGTTGACCATGTATTACAAAAGCGTTTAATTCCTATTGGAAAAATGTTAGACGTGTATTAGAAAATTGTTGATTGCATATACAAAAGTGTAGAATAATAATCAAAAGAATAAAGAGAACTGAAAAAAGAAACAAAATGAACAAAATAAAAAGGAAATAAAAAATGCAAAAAAAGAATGAAAAAGGAGAAGAAAAAAGAAAAGAAACAAAAAGAAAACCAAAGAAAAACAACGAAAAATAAATAAAATCTATACCTACTAATAATGAGTTATACTTCTGCGTGTATATCGTTATATATGTTTCTGCCTGTAACACACACACTAAACAGTACGTTAAAGTTTCTTTCGTTCACGGGCTTAGGTCGTTACACTTGGGCCTTTACTGCCTATTTGGCCCCGGCGAGCATTTTTTTGTTGTAAAAAGTCAACCTGCAGTACGGTATTCCTTTGTTTCTTCATGCGCCGCCCTCCTCCGCATGGCGCACGCACGACAACACGAGCAATTTCTCTCTTCTTCTATTTTTTCTTTATCTGCAGCAAACAGAAGACCGCTCGTAATACTGCTGGGCTTAATAAGACGATAACTACAACTATATCGATCAGTAATCCAGACCAAACCCTACAAAACTCATCACTGCAGGCGCCGCCTCTCCTCGATTGCGCGATACATCAAGGGATGCGGAAAAGCTTTGGGCCGGTGGTTCAACTTCAGGGTTGGCAACCGCAAGCTGGTAACACAAAGTCACAAACTCGCATGAGCGACGACTATGTGTTAGGTACACACTAGTTCTCTTTCTCTCAAGTATGGTGGATCTCGATCAGGTAGCAGTACAACTGGAGGTAGGAGATGAGTAGGGGATCGGGATTATAGGGAGATACGCACATGCCATCGCTGCCTGATCCTAGCCAGGATACCTCTTCACACCTGCTACACCCTCTCTTATTAGTTGAGGGTTGCGCTGCTCGGGTCGAACATGTAGGAAATCCACTGGGGGCTCGTGATGTTGCACGGTCGTCGCTCCCTCTTGGGCCGGCCTTGTTGGGTCGCTTCTGCTCCTGGACTTGGTGTTCCACCTGTAGGTGGGCTGCTAACACCCCCTCTTCCTTTAGACACGACTTTTCCCCAAGTCGGTGCAGCCGGGAACGACGCTGGAGATCTTTGAGATCCTCCTAGGTGTCCGGAGTCGCTTGAGTGTTCGGCCAACGCACCAAGCCCCATTCGTGCATCTTGCGAGAGCCCAAACAGCAACGCTTGTGCAAGATCTTCACATGAGTGCTAACCTTGTCAGTAAAGAATGGTAATGAGGAGGAAGCACTTGCACCTGGTGTTAATACCCGCCGGAGCTGGGAGACATGGAAGACGACAAAGATGGATGATCCCTCAGGTAACTTGAGCTCATACGTGACCATGTTCACGCGCCTGATGATGGGGTAGAGCCCAAAGCACTTGAAGCTGGGCTTATGATTAGCTCTCCTTGCCATCGAAGTTTGAATATACGGTTGTAACTTCAAGAAGACCTGATCTCCCACTTGAAACTCGCGAGCCGATCTGTTTTTATCGGCCTGTGCTTTCATGATCTGCTTTGCCCGGACCAAGTGCTGGCGGAGGATGTCTTGCATTTGCCACCGTTCATTGAGCCACTTGTTCAACTTAGGTAGAGGAGTAACATGGTTAGGTACTACCCCCAAATGGCGTAGTTCCAGACCGTAGACTATCGAGAAAGGTGTCTTGCCCAAGGTAGAGTGATAGGTGGAATTGTACCAGAACTCGGCGAGGCCCAACCAGTGATACGTCTCCATCGTCTCTACTTTTGCGAGCTCTTTTGCCCTTGTTTTGGACTCTAATTTGCATGATTTGAATGGAACTAACCTGGACTGACGCTGTTTTCAGCAGAATTGCCTTGCTATTATTTTTGTGCAGAAATAAAAGTTCTCGGGTTGACCTAAAAATTTACGGAGAATATTTTTGGAATATATAAAAAATACCGGCAAAAGAGTCAACCAGAGGGGACCCACCAGGAGACCACAAGGGTGGGGGGCACGCCCTACCCCCCTGGGTGCGCCCCCTGGCTTGTGGGTCCCCTGGACCTCCTACGACCCTAACTCCAACTCTATATATTCACATCCGGAGAGAAAAAAATTAGAGAGAAGGATTCATCGCGTTTTACGATACAGAGCCGCAACCACCTCCTGTTCTTCATCGGTAGGCCAAATCTAGAGTCCGTTCGGGGCTCCGAAGAGGGGGATTCGTCGCCATCATCATCACCAACCTTCCTCCATCATCAATTTCATTATGCTCACCGCCATGCGTGAGTAATTCCATCGTAGGCTTGCTGGACGGTGATGGGTCGGATGAGATTTATCATGTAATCGAGTTAGTTTTGTAAGGGTTTGATCCCTAGTATCCACTATGTTCTGAGATTGATGTTGCTATGACTTTGCTATGCTTAATGCTTATCAGTAGGGCCCGAGTGTCATGATTTCAGATCTGAATCTATTATGTTTCCATGAATATATTTGTGTTCTTGATCCGATCTTGCAAGTTGTAGACACCTATTACGAGTTATGATCCGCATACCCCAAGGTGACAATAATTGGGATTCTTTCCGGTGATTACCATAGTTTGAGGAGTTCATGTATTCACTAAGTGCTAATGTTTTGGTCTGGTACTCTATTAAAAGAAGGCCTTAATATCCCTTAGTTTCCATTCGGACCCTGCTGCCATGGGAGGGTAGGACAAAAATATGTCATGCAAGTTCTTTTCCATAAGCACGCATGACTATATACGGAATACATGCCTACATTGTATTGATGAATTGGAGCTAGTTATGTGTCACCCTAGGTTATAATTGTTGCATGATGAATGCAATCCGACATAATTATCTATCATTTATCCATTGCCTATGAGCTTTTCACATATTGATCTTTGCTACGTTACTTTGCTGTTGCCGCTGTTACTGTTGCTACAAAACTGCTACTGTTACTTTTGCCACCGTTACCGTTACTTCCATACTACTTTGCTACTAAATATTTTGCTGCAGATATTAAGTCTTTCAGGTATGGTTGAATTGACAACTCAGCTGCTAATACTTGAGAATATTCTTTGGTCCCCCTTATGTCGAATCAATAAATTTTGGTCGGATACTCTACCCTCGAAAACTGTTGCGATCCCCTATACTTGTGGGTTATGAAGACCTTTTTCTAGCGCCATTGCCGGGAAGCATAGCTCTATTCTCCGAGTCACATGGGATTTATATCTTTTGATCACTATGGAGAATTTGAAAGATACCAAAACCAAGATCTATCCCTCTACTACGAGGGGAGGTAAGGAACTGCCATCTAGCTCTGCACTTGATTCACCTTCTGTTTTGAGTAAGCTTGTGACACCACCACCTGCTAGTAATTCTGATATGTTGCAAGTAATTGATGATGCTACTTCTGCTATGCATGATGCTTATCATGATACTACTGCCTTGCTTGATAATATTGTGCCACTAGGTGAATTTCTTAATGAACAACTTGCTAGGGTTAGAGAGAATGAAATTACTAAAACTGATGATATTATTGAAACTGAGGATTATGATTCTCCCTCTAGATATGAATTGCCTAAGGTACCTGAGGGTTATGTTATGGATGGAGAAACTGCTAGAGACTTTTTTTCTTGCAATGATAGAGATGATCTTAAGAAACTGTTAGCTAAGCTGAAAGAAAAATCTTTGAATGCTAGAATGCAATATGACCCTAAGTTTGCTACTTCACCTATCTCTGTTACTAATAAGGATTATGAATTCTCTGTCGGTCCTGAGTTAATTACTTTGGTTGAATCAGATCATTTCCATGTTTATGAATCTAAAACTATTGTGGCACATCTTACTAAAATGAATGATATAGCCACCCTATTTGCTCATGAGGAATTTTTTTGCTATTACTATGTTCTTAAGTTGTTTCCTTTCTCATTAAAGGGTGATGCTTAGATATGGTTTAATTCTCTTGCTCCTGGTTGTGTGTGTAGTCCCCATGATATGATATATTACTTCTCTGAAAAATATTTCCCTACTCATAGGAAACAAGCTGCCTTATAGGAAATATTTAACTTTGTGCAAATTGAAGAAGAGAGTCTCCCACAAGCTTGGGGGAGGCTTCTCCAATTACTTAATGCCTTGCCTAATCATCTTCTCAAGAAAAATGGAATACTTGATATATTTTATAATGGACTAACCGATGCTTCTAGGGACCACCTAGATAGTTGTGTTGGTTGCGTTTTCAGGGAACGAACTGTTGAGCAGGCTGAATTGCTAGTGAATAATATATTGAGTAAAGATAATGATTGGACACTTCCCGAACCAACTCCTAAGACAACTCCGAAGAAAAGAGGTATTCTATTTCTTAGTCCTAAAGATATGCAAGAGGCAAAGAAATCTATGAAAGAAAAAGGTATTAAAGATGAAAATGTTAAGAATTTACCGCCTTTGAAGAAATACATGGTCTTGATAACTCGACACAGGTAGTAGAGGTAAATTCTCTCTATAGATTTGATGAAGGCGATATTCTTCTTAATAAGTTTGCTAGTCAATGCTTGGATGAGTTTGATAATTTTATTGTTAAACAAGAAAACTACAATGCTTATGTTAGTAGACAATTGAAAAGTAATGCCTATATGCTTGAGCGCTTGGGTGATTATATGTGTAGAACTATTAGTGATCTTAAGCTTATCAGTAAACATGCTTATATGGTAAAAACTCAAGTAGAACAAGTACTCAAGGTACAAAATTATTTGCTCAATGAAATGAATAGTAAAAACAATGATCATGCTGTCAGAGTTATGACTAGAGGTGGTAAAATGACTCAGGAACCTTTGTATCCTGAGGGCCATCCTAAGAGAGTTGAGCAAGATTCTCAGAGAATTAACACTGATTCACCTAGTCCTCCTAGTAATAAAAAGAAAAAGAAAACGATAGGACTTTGCATGCTTCTAGTGAACCTACTATAGACACACCTGAGAATCCAAATGATATTTCATTTTCTGATGCTGAAACACAATCTGGTGATGATCATGAACCTAGTGATAATGTTAATGATGATGTTCATGTTGATGCTCAGCCTGATGTGGAGATTGAACCTGCCGTTGATCTTGATAATCCACAACCTAAGAATAAACATTATGATAAGAGAACCTTCATTGCCAGGTAGCACGGTAAAGAAAGAGAACCATGGGTACAAAAACCCATGCCCTTTCCTCTGTCGGGGTACACAAACAGGGGTGCATTTTTCCCCTTGACCTGTGCACGAACGACGAGCTATCGACACGAGGACAAGTTCACAACACCATGATCAACTCAAGCAAGGTGAACCGATCCCCTTGAAGGCACCAAGCATAGATCAAGAAGACCAAGGTTAGCGAGAGGGGCAAGACACTACTAAGGGAAAAACCTCCCCTACTGGGCACGCGAGCCTGGCGGTGGCAAGGTTATCCCCGAAAGCGAGCCTACCCTGAATCGTCCCGGTAGGCCTGCCAGGACCAGCGAAGACAAACCACTCTACCGCACCACCTCATCACGACGTACGTCATTGATCAGTGCGGTGTCAAGCCCCAAGGTGACTAAGTGGCTGCTATATGCCACATGGCAACCACCTTCTATAGAAAGTATCTACAAGCGACACCCGTCCCGCGATGTGTCGAGCGAGCAGCGCGAAGCTGGCGAATCAGCCCGGCAGGGCCTGCCGGGCAAGCTGTGATGTGACATAGAGCGGCACATTTAATGCGCCCTATCAGCCTGCAGAGTTAGGTATGATAGCAATGTTCGCTATCTAATCAGTGCGTAATGACTGTTTTGCCACTATGGTGACCCCTTTATCTACAAACGGAGGCCCATGGCAACCATAGAAAGGATTCAGACCCTTGTAAACTCATACACGCGTAGCCATTCTTGTCCCAAGGCAACCCTGTCGTGCAGAGAGTGCTGCGTTTTTCCGACCAGCATCCACCATCAATCCACCAAAGCAGGGGTAGGGTTTTATGCCTCGCGGCGGCCCGAACCTAGGTAAAAACTGCCTGTGCAATCTTTGTCGTGCTGCCTCACGCTCCTACGCTCTTTGTGCAACGTGCCATCCCCCTGCTGAACCAAAAAGGGGCTCGTAGCCCCATAGGTGGACGTGGTTCCCCCACGACATCTTTGGCACACCAGGTAGGGGGATCACTTGCGCGTACCTGAAAGCGTGAGCAGTGCGACACCTCCATTGCAGTTTAGCCAAAATTCTTGGCATTGATAGTGCCCCTGGGGGTATGAAAACAAACCAGAGGAAGCGGGGCCGTGCCCTCACCCGCTTTGTTCATCGCCCTGTCCTGCCGTGGTTGTGACTGTGGTGAAGATCAGCATCAGCGACGGCATGCCCCTCCCAGGTGGCCCGAACAAGGTAAGCGCCGCTCGGGTACCATCCAAGGAGGGGAGATGATACGTGTGGGAGCGAGGTCCCTCCTCTCATTTTTCACAGCCCTAGAAATCTTCTTGTAATTAGTGGCACTGCATCCATGCATCATTCTCATTTTCATTTAAACTTGAAATGGGGATGCTTAAACCCTAGCACCAAATGAATTCAACTAGGGTCAAAATAAAATCTTTTTCATTGAACTCAAAATGCCCTCTAAAAATGTTCAACATTTCTGGTTTGAGGTGGAAGCATCTACCAAAAATGGTTTGTATTTTTGCAGGACATATTGGGCTCTGAATTAAATCATACTCTATTTGCATTTGGGCATTTAAATGCTATACAATATTTTAAATGCTCAAATAATCATAAACTAAAATGTTTGCTGTTGGTTATATTCCAAACAGTGGCATTGAGCAGTTTCATGATTTCTGGATCTGTTGAAGTATTTTTAATAAAGCCCTGAAGTTACAGAAATAATAGAAAACAGAAAATAAAAGAGAAGGAGGGAACTTTCCTGGCCGCAGCCCACCTGGCCGGTCCAGCACTGTGCTGGCCCACGCCAGCGAGCTGCTTCGTCCCCACCAGGCAGGCAGGGAGGTGACGCCGACGAGCGCGAGCTCGCCACGACGCCACCTGCTTGCCGCTTCGCCCCTGGACACCTGGGCGAGCTCCACGTCGCCGCCCCGACCCCGTGGACATCTCGCATTCCCCCTTGCCTCTCTCTCTCGCTCTACCTCCACCATGGCCGACGCTGCTGCGCCCGCGCCACCGTGAAACCGCGTCCACCGTCGTCCCCGTACCGAGCCACCGTGCCCAACAACTCAGCCGTCGTCGACTCCGTCGAGCAGCCCGAGCCCCGAGCGCTCGCGAGCCCTGCCTCGTCTTCTTCGAGATCATCTTCACCGAGCACCGCCGCAGATCCCCTTCACCGTCGCCGCCGCATCAGTTCGTTCCCGACCGCGCCGTCTGCTCCTACGTGACCGACGTGAGCTCAGCTACCGCTCCATCCCTTCCGTTCTCGCTCTCGAGCCCTGCATTAACTGCATGAAGCTCACCCGCACGCGCCGCCGTGGAGCTCGTCATCGACGTTTACTCCGGCCACCCACAGGCCTCACCACCTTGTCCACTAACTCCACCGCACCCCCACGAGTCCAACGCACCACTTCCAGTGCCTCGCCGTGCCCCGCAGCCTCGGGTTCAACCTCACCCGACTCCGGCAACCGCCAAGGTCGTTGCCGACGATGTTCCCGGCCACCCCGAGTCCAACCACTGCCACCAAACGCCGCGGCTTGCTCCCAGCTACGCGTAGATGCCCTCCGCCGCTCATTTGGTCGCCGGAACGCATTAATGCACTCTCACCGCCGTGTCTGGCCTCGCCGGCGGCTAAACGCCGACGAGTTTGACCCGTTGACCTTGATTGGGTGGGCCCAGGTTGACTCCCCTGAGTCTATGACAAGTGGGACCCCCCCTCTGCTAATTAACTTAGATTAGAACTAACTAAATTTTAGTTAGTTTAAATAACTGCTGACACGCGGGACCCACTGGTTAGGTTGACTTGGTCGTCCCCTTTGACCACTGATGTCACCCTGATGCACTGCTGACGCAATAACTCATTTTCTGGATTTATTCTTTTACAGGAAATTCCAGAAAATAACCAGAACTTCTAAAATTCATAGAAATTCAACCGTAACTCCAAATTAAATAATTTATATGTGAAAAATGATCAGAAAAATCCAATCTATCCATCTGTATCATTTTCATGCATGTTAGAACAACTTATAGCTGCTGTTTAGCACAAGTCATATAAATGGCATTTAAGCCTTCACATATGGAGTTTGATTTTGAATCTTGGATTCAAACCAACTCCACTTAACCTGCTGCTAGTTGCATTAGTTCAAACCACATCATATTGCCATGTCATGATCATGCATCATATTGTGCATTGCATTGATTGTGTTCTTCCTTGTTTGTCGGTGTTTGTCCCCTCTCGATAGACGTGACTCCGACGATGAGATCGATGACACCAATGAAGAACTATATTATCTTCAGAAGTGCCAGGCAAGCAAAACCCCCTTGTTCATTCCGATACAATCCCACTCTCTTGCTCCTGCTCTGTTTTACTGCATTAGGACAACAACGATACAACTGTTACTTGCTGCGGTAGTTGAACCCCTTTATCCTCTGCATGACCTGTCATTGCCACAGTAAATAGATGAAACCCACTAGCATGAGTAGGAGTTGTTTGAGCCCTGATGTGCCTACTCATTCATGCTTGTTGTCATGCCTGCTATTGCTTAGAGTTGAGTCAGGTCTGATTCATCGGGGATGAATTGGAATGTGGTGTACATGTCCTACTGTGTGTGGTCTAAGAGTGTGAACACGATTTGGTAAAGGTAGCGGTGAGAGGCCATGTAGGAGTACATGGTGGGTTGTCTCATTGCAGCCGTCCTCAGGAACTGAGTTCTGTGTTTGTGATCCATGAACAGTTACTACCACACATTGGGTTCCGGTAACTCGACCCGTCTCGGCTTATTAATCAACTCGATCTCTATCCAAGAGTTGCAACTAGTTTCTGGTGTTTGTAGGTAGTGTTAGTAGTCTACCAAGTGGCACCCGGTACAGGTGGGCTTGGGACAGACTAGGCACAGTGGCACGGTGTACCAAGTGGCACCCGGATGGTGGGCTTGGGAACCCTGCTCACATCGTTATGGGCCGTGAGCGACACCCCGGCCGGATCTCCTTGCGGATGGAACCCGAATAGGCGATAAACCTGGACGAGAGACTTGTGTGGTTAGTCAGGTCGTGGCCAACTCCCTCGCCAGGATTCCGCTTGAAGGTTGCCGAGATACATGAAGTGTACATGGTGGTAAGTGGCGAGAGCGTGTGTGAAGAAGTACACCCCTGCAGGGTTAACATCATCTATTCGAATAGCCATGTCCACGGAAAAGGACTTCTGGGTTGCTTGTACAGTTCATAGACAAGTGAAAGTGGATACTCTAAAATACGCAAGATAAGCATGAGTGCTATGGATGGCGTTCTCGTAGGGAGACGGGAGCAGATCCATAGTGGTGTATTGATATGGTGAATATGTGGACTCGTGTGCGCCACCTCAAAAGAGTTACTTGCAGTTGTAGTTCAGGATAGCCACCGAGTCAAAGCTGGCTTGCTGCAGTTAA
Organism: Triticum timopheevii; assembly: GCA_963921465.1. NCBI lineage: Eukaryota > Viridiplantae > Streptophyta > Magnoliopsida > Poales > Poaceae > Triticum > Triticum timopheevii. The sequence goes on from OY997266.1 coordinate 264,598,970, forward strand.
ACCCCACCATCCCCTTTGTTGATAATGATGCATATGTAGTTAGTTCTGATGTAAGTCTTGCTGGGTACATTTGTACTCACGTTTGCCTATTTTATGTTTTTGCAGAGAGACTTCAGTCTTGCTAGTAGTTCCATGTGGACTTCGATGTTTAGCTTGTTACCTCAGCTACGATCTTGTGCCCTCGGCAAGATCTGGTAGATAGTCAGGCTTCTCAGCCTTTTTCATTTGTAGTTGTCTGTACTCAGACATGTTAACTTCTGCTTGTGCTTTGACTTGTATGCTTTGACATGTTACCTTGTTTAGGGAAATCCTGAGTAAAGCGCTGGTACAAATCCATTGGTCGATGCCCCTGGTAGGCACACTCCGGCAAGGACGTCAGAGTGAGCGTGACTTTTGTGCCAACCACCGTCGGATTGTATGAAAAGGGTAAAGAAAGGAGGGAGGGACCAGGGAAGCCCGACACCGTATCCTGCCGCCCGCCAGACATACGTGACGTATGATGGTCCCTGTCGGAGACCAGGGAGCTATTCGCTTGGCTCCCACCCTTTCGGGCATAGTGAGCACATTGAACGCTCGCTGCCGAGAGAGATGAGGAAGAGCAAATAGCAAAATCTAAGTCAATACAACCATTTCCTTTTGATGAATCTTAGATTTTTGCATTCGTTTATCCCTCTATTTTTCTAGTGAGTGTTCGTACTATGAAGTCCTTCGTGTGATGGTACCTTGGTTAGTTCTTTGTCTGCACGCTCTTTCCGTCCCGAGCCCTGCTCAGCGAATGAGCGGCTGCGTCAAGAACTACCAAGGAAAAACTTGTCGGGATGCATCCGCGCCAAGATAACTGTTAAGGGCCAGTCCCTTATGACAATCGCGACAATATGATACTGGCAAGTAACCAAAACATATGTGGGAACTAATCGTATGAACGCAAGCATATAAACCCAAAGGGATAAACGTGCAGTTAAGATTAAGCAGAGGACATCAGTTCCGCGCTAGCATAAACAGTACGATACCTGAACACAAAGCATACATCATGTATTGATTACAGGACTGTGCGATAACAGGAATAGCTTGGGGTCAAACCTGGCGGCCACGTGAAGCCGTTGGCATCTTGAGGGCCTTGGCGGCCCGAGGGGCATCATTCTCTTTAGCAGTAGTGACATCAGCACCCGTTAATGGCTTCTTGAATCCATCAACAAGGTCAAGGTTCGGATGACGGCAGGCGATGTTGCTCAGGACCATGAGGAGGGCATCATGAGCAAGCTTCCGGGACTCCATCGCGAAACGCTTAGCCCTCCCCTCCTCATGCACCTTCAGCTTTTCAATCAGCTCGTTGAAGGAAACTCCCAGCTTGGCGCTAGGGACTTCCTGCCTGCTGATCGAGAAAGCTGGCCCGTCCATGCCCATCGTTGCGTCTTAGGCAGCAAGGCGCTTGGCGATATCCACCGTGCTCTTGATCCAAAGGTTCACCTGCTCAGATTGGTTTGCTAGCTTGTCTTCTGCATCCTTTCGGAGGCGCTGAGCAGTGTCCAGGTCCTTTGACAGTTGCTGCTGGCGCACATCACTAGACTCTGCCGTGCTCTCTAGGGTGTCAATCATGGCCTTCAAATCTATGATAGTACCATTGGCGGTTTCAAGGTCGTGGCTCTTGGAGGAAAGCTGCGATCGCACGTCTTCCAGATGGGCCTATGCCCTCCGCGTTTCCTCCTTGAGGGCCTCTACTTCCTTGGCACTCCCGGCAAGATCATCGGTCAACTTGGCTGCTTGTTGGTCGAGGCTAGTCTTGGCAGCGGATGCAACGACAAGATCATCAATAAGCTTGTGCAGCTGGGCAGCAGAATCACTGGCAAGACCTATGCTTGTCCTCCAGCTCCTTGGTGCGCTGCTGCACAAGGGCCTCCAGATCATCGTCCTTGGCGCAAAGGGCCTCAAGCTTCTCCTTCCAAGGGAAATCTCTTGCTCTCTGGCGTCCAGATGTGCCTTGCGATCCACCAGGCGTGCTTCACGGGCTATGACATCCTCCTTCATCATCAAGATCACCTCATGTTGCCTCCTAAGCGCCTGGGGCTGCTTGCCGTGGCACTCGCGCAACTCCAGGCACTTGTCTTTTAGCTTCTGGTCCACCTTGTTAGAGGATTCGTGCCGCTCCTTGAGTGCCTATCACTTCTAATCATGTCGGGCCTGCATCTCCTTGATACCCGTCGCCATGGACTCCAGGAAAGACAGGTCCATCGCAACAATGACCAAGTCATTTTCTTCCCCAACCCCTTAGCGCAGTGGTGCCAGAAGGCGTTGAAGCTCTTCATCGAGCTCCGCGCCCGTTGCCATTGACGGGCCGAGGGCTCCAGTCCCAGGCTGCGCCAAAACCAGCGCCAGCTGACTCAAGGAGGATGGAGAGGCCTCCGCCACAAGCACGGAGGAGGGAAGGGGACCCATAGTTTGGAGAGGAATCTTCCCCTCTCCCACCTCTCCCACCTCTGGAGCACTCCCGGAAGCATATTCCGCCACCACCAAGGATTCCTGAGCAATCCCAGCAGCGGAGCCCTTCCCCTCTGCGGCAAAAATTTTGGCGGCCTCATCCACGACAGCTCTCCAGCCACCTCCTCCAACAGCTCTAGCTCTTTAGCCTGGGGAGCTACAGATGAAAAGACATGCAAATGACAAAAAGGCAAAAGTATTAGATATCCAGGGGATGAGGAGAAGTGGCGTGTATGAAAAGGAAAGAGAAAAAGCAAAGGCTACATACCCGGAGAAGCTTGCCAGATAGAGGCCTCGGTTTCCCCGACAACCCCAGTTGCCGAGACAGAGGTTCCACCCCCTGCCGCGGCAGTCACAGCAACACTTTGTGCGGGCTCGTTCGCAGAGGGTTTCGTCGAGGGCTCTACAGTTGGATCCAAGGGTTGAACATGCCCTTCTAGGGGAAGCTCCTCCTGCGTTGTCCCGTCGCCTCCTCAAGCTGAAGGGATGGGGATCTCACCTCCGTCGCCTCCGGCGGGAAGGACCAGGCCTCTATCCTCAGGCCAGGGGCTGGGCTGGGGGCTCGGTGTAGGATCCTCCGTATTCTCCCCGCCAAGTCCAGGCTCTCCACAGGCTTTGGCAACCCTGCACGCCGGAGCCTCTTCGACCGGTGGACGAGGGTCTCCGTTTCCTCCTCCACCTTCCTGCCAATGACAGCAAAATGAAAGGTCAGTCAACAAAGATAATCAAGTATATTGGTGCTATTTATGAGAGGGAAGTCTTCCTTACTCCTCATCGATGAGCAGGGCACTCAATTCGAATACCATGGGCGATGAGGGTGCTCTGCTTCTCTTCTAGGATGCAGGAGCAGAGCTCTCCAACGCTCTAAGCCCTGCCGAGGCGCTGGGGGCTCTGGCGAAGACGAGCTTTGTGAAGAGCTCGAGCCGGAGTGGGGGCTGGAATCAGCTTCCACATCTGCTGATTGCTTGGCGGGAGAAGCCTTGATCCCGGCGAGGCGAGGAGACTGGTGGCACGCCACTTCTGCCTTGGTACTCTTGGTTGTGGTCTTCTTCACCCTCTTGGTGACATGCGCTGAATTTGAGGCCACCGCTCCCCGACTAGCAGCGCGCCTGCGGGGGCGCTGATCTAAAATCGGCTCGGGGGCTTGAGGACCAGCCGCGAGCCACTCCGCCTCAGGCTCCGCTACCTCGTCCGCCTCCTCCTCCTCTTGGAGCTTTGCTGCCATGGTAGCCAAAGCCTCAAGCCCGGGAGTACCATGCCCGGCAGGATCATCCCTGGCAAGGTCTCCCCCGGCAACCTCTTCCGTGGCCTGCGCCTCACTGCAATCATTGGAAGAACTCTCATCCTTTGCTTTCCCTTTCCCGTCCTTTGCGGCCCTCTCCATTGCAGCCTTCCGGGCCGCTTTGTCCTCCTCGATCCTCCTCTTGATAAACGCCACCTCTATGGAGGAGGTGCGTTTGTACACTTCGGTCTCCACCCTTGTAACCCTCTTCGTCAGGGTGCTGGACCACTCAAGTTCTTCATCAAGAGAAGGAAACCGCCAATCACCTACCACCTCATGAGCATTGCAATCCAGCATCCATTTCAAGATCTGATCCCAAGAAGAATTGACATTCAGAGGGATAATGTTCGCCGGGAGCTTGAACAACTCAAAGCGGACAAATAGTTGATCGCACAACCAGGCATGTCCATAAATAGACAGGTTATTGGCCAGGCATGGGAGCAATCTCATCCTGTCCCCAGCGTCACCATACAACCAGGCGGGTCTATCCCTCTTCTGCAGTGGCGAGATGCAGCGGAAGACAAAATCTGCTCCGACATGCTCAATGGTTAACCTGGCAGTCTTCCGGCGGGTGATCCTGTTTATTGCTGGGCGAAGCCTGTCATCGGAGAGACCAAATGCACTCCATTCCTTGCCATGCTCAATGCAAACTGTCCGCGCTTCACAGAACTCGGGGGCTCTCTCATCCTGAATCCAACACCAGTCCCCTCTCCATTCATCCCATCTCTCACGCTGCAGACCGGAGATGTAATCCCAAGATTTTCTTGCCACCCGTGGCATCCAGCTGATGTTTCCGGAGCGGTGAGCTTTGTTCTCCACCCGCGGGACAAAATAATCCCGGAATAGATCAACATTGGGAGCAACCCCAACAACGTTCTCACATAAATGAGCAAAAATGGCCATGGTCGCCATTGCATTCGGCGTGAAGTCGAGGAGGTGGAATCCGTAAATCGTCATCATCGCCTCAAAGAAATCAAAAAAAGGAGGGCAGAGGCCACAAATGAAATATGCACAGAAGAACTTGTAAGAATTTAGTGGATCTTCCTCTCCCTCCGCCAAGACATTGGGAGAACCATGCCTTTAGGGACCTCTCTCCCCCACAGTTATCCGTACCTTGCTTGCAGGACTGGGCCATCCAGATTCAACGGGAAGAAGACAACGTCTCCCTTCCGCCTCTTGTCCAGTTCCATCGCCCTCTTGCTTCCCTCGGTGACCGCTTCCTTCGCTGCAGCCGTCTGCTTCCGCTTTGCTGCGGATTTCTTCCCCATTCCTGTAAGTGCCGGTGCGAATGAGGGAGGGAATCAGATGGGGATCGGCGGTGGGTCTAGGAGAGTTGTTTGGCTTGCTGAGGAAGATGATGGGAGGGCGAGGCAGGCGAGGAGTAAACCGCGTCGCTCCACATTTTCCTATCTTAAAGGGAAAAAGGCGTGGAGTGGGGGCGTGATGCTTCAGAAAGTTGCCATTTTACATTAACTGCAACAGTCACACACCCCATGACCCGAAGTAATTGCGGAGTGGATGTTGGATTGACTAGAGTGAACCGCTGCATGCACGAAGGGTTCTCGACACGTGTCCATGCACGGTTTGGGGCCTAACCCAACGTGCCCAACGACATGTTTGGCTCAGGCTCGGGGGCTTATGTCGGGGTACACAAACAAGGGTGCATGTTTCCCCCTTGACCTGTGCACGGACGACGAGCTATCGGGCGTGAGGACAAGTTCACAACACCATGATCAACTCAAGCAAGGTGAATCGATCCCCTTGAAGGACCCAAGCACAGATCAAGAAGAACAAGGCTAGCCAGAGGGGCAAGACACTACTAAGGGAAAAACCTCCCTTGCCGGGCAGGCGAGCCTGATGGAGGCAAGGTTATCCCCGGAAGTGAGCCTCCGCTGAATCGTCCCGGCAGGCTTGCCGGGACCAGCGAAGAAAAACCACTCAACCGCACCACCTCATCACGACATACGTCGTCGATCAGTGCGGTGTCAAGCCCCAAGGTGACTAAGTGGCTGCTATATGCCACATGGCAGCCACCTTCTACAGAAAGTACCTACAAGCGACACCCCTCCTGCGACGTGTCGAGCGAGCAGGTGCCAAGCTGGCGAATTAGCCTGGCAGGGTCTGCCGAGCAAGCTGTGATGTGACATTTGGCGGCGCATTTAATGTGCTCTATCAGCCTACAGAGTTAGGTATGATAGCACTGTTTGCTATCTAATCAGTGCGTAATGACTGATTTGCCACTATGGTGACCCCTATATCTACAAAAGGTGGCCCATGGCAACCATAGAAAGGATTCAGACCCTTGTAAACTCATACGTGCGTAGCCATTCTCGCCCCAAGGCAACCCTACCAGGCAGAGAGCGCTGCATTTTTTCCACCACCATCCACCATCAATCCACCAAAGTAGGAGTAGGGTTTTATGCCTCGCGACGGCCCGAACCTGGGTAAAAACTGCCCGTGCGATCTCTGTCGTGCTGCCTCACACTCCTCGGCTCTCAAGGCAACATGCCATCCCCCCCGCCGAACCAGAAAGGGGCTCGCAGCCCCATAGGTGGCCATGGTTCCCCCATGACATCCTCCTAAGTCATCCAATAAAAAGGATGATGAGGATTTTTAGCGCTTGTTGAAATACTTAGACCTATCTTTTTGCGTATGCGCTTGACGGATATTTTGAAAATGTCTCCTTATGATAAGTATATGAATGATATTGTTACTAATAAAAGAAAGGTATCGGTAGCCAAAATTTCCACCATGCTTGCTAATTATACTTTTAAGGGTGAAATACCAAAGAAATTAGGAGATCCAGGTATATCAACTATACCATGCTCCATTAAAAGAAACTATGTTAAAACTGCTTTATGTGATTTAGGAGCCGGTGTTAGTGTTATGCCTTTCTCTTTATATCATAGACTTGATTTGAATAAGTTGACACCTACTGAAATCTCTTCTCAAATGGCTAATAGATCAACTACTATACCCATCGGTATTTGTGAGGATGTGCCTGTTGGGGTTGCAAACTTTACTATCTTAATGGACTTTGTTATTCTTGATATTCCCGAGGACGACAGTATGTCGATCATCCTTCATAGACCTTTTTGAATACTGTAGGGGCTGCTATTGATTGCTACAAAGGCAATGTCAGTTTTCATGTTAATGGTAATGAGCATACGGTACACTTTCCGAAGAAACAACCCCAAGTTCATAGTATCAATTCTATTGGAAAAATTTCAACTATTACTATTGGAGATTTTGAAATCCCTCTCCCTACTGTCAAAAAGAAATATGATATTCTTATTGTTGGGGACATGCATATCCCCATTGAGGTAACCTAGTGTTATTCAAAAATTCTTTGGTTTCATGTTATTCAAAAGAAGTTTGTTAATAATACTTGATCAACCTTGTTAATGGATTCCTTTTGATGAGCATGAGATGGATGAATTTAGAAAGCACAACTTTCTGTACACACCTTTTACTTTCTTTTATTTGGATTAAATAAAGCAAACGTACTATTATCCATCTCTTTTCTGAATTATCCGTGCAATAAAAAATGTCCCGGAATAAAAGTTCTCCAAATGCCCTGAAAATTTAGTATGATTTTTTATAGAATATTTGAGAATTTTCGGCACTGAGAACACACCAGGGGGCTGCACTAGTGGGCCACAAGCCCTGGGGGCGCGCCCACCCCCTGGGCGCGCCCTAGTGGCTTGTGGGTCCCACGTGGGTCCCCCTCACTTATTCCAACACCCATCCACTTCGTCTTCCACCAAAAAAATCACCCCGTTGCTCAAACCCGTGCCTTGCTGCCATTTTCGATCTCCTTGTGCAAAGCTCCATTTGCAAAACAATTTTGGGGGATTGTTCTTCGGTATGTGACTCCTCCAATGGCCCAATTAGTTTATGTTCTAGTGCTTTATATATTGCAAATTTTTGCTACTGTGGTGACCTTGTTCTTGAGCTTGCATGTCAAATTTATATGGTCCCAAGTAGCTTTGATGCAAGATACAACCTCTAGGCACTTGTAGGAGTAGTTGCTATCAATTTTGTTGAGTTTTGTTCACTTTTGTTGTGAGTCACTAAAAATTTCAAAGGAATAAAAATGTTTAGGAAGATATATCAAGGTGGTTCCTCGAGGAAGCAAGCCCCAAGGTTCGCAATTCATGAGCCGGACCTCGAACCACCAAGAGAAGCTCAAGTAAGGCCTTGAGAATGGCCATTTGATCAATTCATGGTTCATGCAGGTTTCAAGGATGAATTTGGTGCATATGTACAAAATGCTGGCCTTGAGGACTTCGTGTCAGATAAGTGTCGGCAATACTATCGCCTCACTGACTCATTTGTGTGAAGATTTAAATTTACATCTGAAGGAAATATGCCCTAGAGGCAATAATAAAGTTGTTATTTTATATTTCCTTATTCATGATAGAGGTTTATTATTCATGCTAGAACTGTATTGATCGGAAACTTAAATACATGCGTGAATACATAAACAAATACCGTGTCCCTAGTAAGCCTCTACTAGACTAGCTCGTTGATCAAAGATGGTTAAGGTTTCCTAACCATGGACATGTGTTATCATTTGATAAAGGGATCACATCATTAGGAGAATGATGTGATGGACAAGACCCACTCATTATCTTAGCATAATGATTGTTCAGTTTTATTGCTATTGCTTTCTTCATGTCAAATACATATTACTTTGACTCTGAGATTGTGCAACTCCCGCATACCGGAGGAATACCTTGTGTGCTATCAAACATCACAACGTAACTGGGTGATCATAAAGATGCTCTATAGGTATCTCTGAAGGTGCTTATTGAGTTGGCATAGATCGAGATTAGGATTTGTCACTTTGAGTATCAGAGAGGTATCTCTGGGCCCTCTCGGTAATACACATCATGAGCTTGCAAGCAAATGACTAAGGAGTTAGTCATGAGGAGATGTATTATGGAATGAGTAAAGAGACTTGCCGGTAACGAGATTGAACTAGGTATGAAGATACCGACGATCGAATCTCGGGCAAGTAACACACCGATAGACAAAGGGAATTATGTATGTTGTCATAATGGTTCGACCAATAAAGATCTTCGTAGAATATATAGGAGCCAATATGGGCATCCAAGTTCCGCTATTGATTATTGACCGGAGAGGTGTCTTGGTCATGTCTACATAGTTCTCGAACCCGTAGGGTTCACACGCTTAATGTTCGTTGATGATATAGTGTTATATGAGTAATATGATTTGGTGACCGAATGTTGTCCGGAGTCTTGGATGAAATTACGAACAAGACGAGGAGTCTCAAAATGGTCGAGAGGTGAAGATTGATATATAGGATGATTGTATTCGGACACCGGAAGTGTTGCGGAGGGTAACGAGTACTTACTGGGTCGTCGGAAAGGAGTTTCGGGCACCCCCGGCAAAGATATGGGCCTAATTGGACAAAGGGGGAATAGACCAGCCCCTGGTGCGCCCCTTATTTGGACAACATGCCCTAAGGGAAGGAAACGGGGGAGGGCTAGCCCCTCCTGCCTTTCCCTCTCATGGGACAAAGGAAAGGGGGGCGCTACCCTCCCCTGCCTTTCCCCCACATCTATATAAGGCAGGGGCGGCTTGGGAGGGACTCCAAGTAGGATTCCTCATACTTGGGAACCTCCTTTGGCTGCTCCTCCCTCCCTCCCACCTATATGTATATATGGGAGGGGGAGCCTAGCACACAACAGACAATTTCCTAGCCGTGTGCGGTGCCCCCTCCATCGTTTACACCCCGATTATATTTTCGTAGTGCATAGGCGAAGCCCTGCGGAGATCACTTCACCATCACCATCACCACGTCGTCATGCTATCGGAACTCATCCACTACCTCGACGTCTTGCTGGATCAAGAAGGCGCGGACGTCACCGAGCTGAACGTGTGCTGAACGCGAAGGTGCCGTACGTTCGGTACTCGATTAGTTTGATCGCGAAGAAAATTAGACTACATCAACTGCGTTGTGAAACGCTTCCGCTTATGGTCTATGAGTGTACGTAGACACACTTGTCGTGGAAACCACAACCACCTATGGGGCCTGGGCGGCCCCTTGCTAGTTCGGCAAGGGGACATTGTGTTGCACAAAGAGCACACCAACGTGGGGCAGCACGACAGAGATCACACAGGCAGTTTTACCCAAGTTCGGGTCACCACGAGGCGTAAAACCCTACTCCTGCGCTGGTGGATTAATGGTGGAAAACTGGTGGTGGTGCATAGTACACTTGCCCGACAAGGGTTGACTCAGGGCGGCGGTGGCTACGCGCGTACGAGGGTGCGAGTTATCCAACTTTCCAACCCCTTGAACCGTTGCCATTGGCCTCCTTTTATAGGTTAAGGGGTCACCACAGTAGCAAATTAGTCATTAGACACTGATAAGATAGAAAATAGTGCTATCATACCTAAACTGCAGGCTAACAGTGCACATTTAATGCGCCTCTTAACGTCACGTCGTTGGTTGCCCGGCAAGGCTTGCCGAGCTATCATGCCAGCTCCACGCCTGCTTGCCTGACACGTCATAGGACGAGTGTAATTTGTGGGTTCTCTTGGTAGAAAGTGGCTGCCATGTGGAGGATGGCTGCCACTTAATCACTCTGCTGCTTGACACCGCACTGATCAACAACGTGAGTCATGGTGGAGTGGTCGGGGAGGTGATCTGGTCTCCGCAGGTCTCGGCAGGCCCTGCTGGGATGCCTTGGTCATCTTCTTCTGGGGATGGCCTCGCCCCTTGCCGGGCTCGCCTGCCTGGCAAGGGAGGCCCCTTTCTTGACGACATCTTGTTCTTCTGGCTTGGTCTTGGTCTCTCTGATCTTCTTGTTGGTTCTTCGCATCTCTTGGTTTCTTGTACTCTGTCTTGGACTGGTGTTTCAATCTTGATCTTGTGCCTGTGCACAGTCAGGGCAATAGACCCAGGGTCTATTGCACCGATAGAAGCCCCCGGGCCTACCCAGAATGCGCTGCCGAGCGTCGTCGGGGTAGGGCCTAACAAGTGCAGAGTCAGAGCTGCCAAAGAGGCTGGTCTCTTGAGATGTTCTTTGCTTCTTCATTAGTCTTGATTTTGGGCCAATTTCCGGTTTCACCGTGCATTGTGCAAAGCTAATTGTTGTGGGGCCTCTCCAGTAATGGCCCGTGAATGACTTTAACACACGGGGTAGAAACTGCCAATTCACTCTTCCCACCATGCCCTTATCCTTTGCAACGTATGTCGCATGCATCGCACGGGGTAGGTAACGGAGGCATGTGGTGCAGGAGGGCATAATGGCAAGGGTCCGACTTCCTTGAATTGGTGGAGGAGGGTGGTGATCACCCGTTGCGGAACCAGGCCCCAGCCCCCTGCTTGCCTATAAAAGGAAGAGCGGGGGAGGAGTGGAGTCATCCAACAACATTCTCCTTCTCCTTTGTCTTGCTCCATCTTGAATATGCTGGAAGGGAGAGCCTGGGGCTGCCCCCCAGGCTTTAGCTTAGAATTCTTTGTGGTCGTGAGGATGCTCTGGAGGCACGACAGTAACACCAGAGGTGACGACTCCAGCGTGCTCGTCGTCATGCTGCCCGTGGCCTTGATTTTGGTGGGAGGGGATGCGAACCACACCATGCCGAGGCACGTGGTGGGTGCGGGGCGTGGTAGTCAGTCGCTCCTCATTCTTTGTTCCTGCACGACATAGAGGAAGAGCCTTGGGGGAGGTCTGTCACTGGTGAGGGCAGATTTGGCTCCTCCAGGCATCGTCCTCTGTTTGTGGAGGAGGGCTTCTCGTCTTCGTACACGTCTTCGGGACGTGCGGTGATTTCTGACGTCAGGGCCGTTGGGGACGTCCATGCTCTCTGTGTGGTGAGCCAGAGAGCATGGTGTTCGATGTGGCTGACGATCTGGGGTCTTTCAGGTGGTAGTGATGTGGATGATGGCGGAAACCCACGTCACATCAAGAATGGGGGCGACCATTCCGACGAGCCGTGTTTGCCGGTGACTCCGTGCCCTACCACCCGATCCTCCGGCAGCGTCACCATCCATGCCTGCCCTCCGTTTTCTTCCTGCTTGCTAGAGAGCAGCGCCGTCCTGATCCCGGGGAGGCACTGGACTCTAGCTGCGCCCGCCCCCTGCCTCTTCGACCTTGTCCTGTAGGAGATGGACAGGGGAAAGGCATCACAAGGCACTTATCTTTTTTCAATCTTAAACTTGTAGGCACTTGCCAAATTTTAATTCAAATAATGTAATCTCTCGAGTCCATGTTCGTGTTTGTAATGCTTGTACTTGTATCAACATGTTAATAAAAATGATAAACCTTGCCGGGGACCCGCGCATGTGTACGTCCATGTAGAGGTGAGATGCCTCTTTAGTATAAAAAAACGAGTTTTTCCCGGTAGGCTATCTTGCCGGCACCCTTGTTGCCTGCCGAAGAGCCATATCTGCCGGGATACAAACAAAGGGACCAGCCCCCTACCAGCTTCCTTTTACCAAAGGCCACTGCGACCATCCTGACGGAAGAAGCGTTCGAGTTGGGAATGGGAGCACCTAAATCTAAAAAGAGTGACCAGGTTTTATAATGCATAAGTTATAGCTTACAGGATACGAATGGACAAGAGGTAGAACTTATCTGTTTGGCTTGACGGGGATCGCAGTGTCGGGCAATCTTCTCAACTCCTTGTCGAAGCCAAGTTCACGGCAAGAACCTGCAGCTTCATGCAGATGACAATGAATGCAAGATGCGATCCTATCTATATGCATATGCAGATTCTCATGAAATGCTTATGAAGTGATCTGGAATGCTCATGCATGCATATAATCTAGGTTTGGGGCTCCCCTACAATGCTTCTTTATTTTCTCTCGCACGGGGTCATCACCCCGGCTTTGTACAAGGGGTTACATGCAACTGAGGCAAGGCCTGTACAAATGGGTGGCTGCTGGGCAGGGCCCGACAGCATCACGCCTTACGGGTAGAACTCGCGGAGATGCTCAATATTCCATGAGATTTGCAACAGAGTGCCATCTCCGGTCTCCAGACACACTGCGCCGGGTTTGGTGACTCATACTACTCGGTAATGGCCTTCCCACTTTGGTGATAACTTCTGTGTACCCTTGGTGGACTGAACACATCTAAGGACAAGGTCACCTTCCTCAAAACACCGGGCATGAACCCTGCAGCTATGATAGCGATGTAGGGCTTGCTGATAGCGTGCAGCACGCGGAGCAGCCTGGAGACGGTTCTCCTCGAGTAGCACAACATCAAATGCCGGTGCTGATCTTGCATGACTTCATCATAAGCAAGCACTCAAGGTGACCCTTAAATGAGCCCCGTAGACTAGGGAGAAGGGAGTCTGCCTAGTAGCTCGGTTTGGTGTCGTTCTGAGGGACCAGAGAACTATCGGCAGCTCCCCGATCCACCGCCTGCCGTGCTTCTACTGCATATCAAAGGTTCTTGTCTTGAGTCCACGTAACACTTCAATGTTCGCCCTCTCAGCTTGTCCATTGCTCCGGGGGTGTGCCACAGAAGCGAATGAGTTCTTGCATCCGAGGGCATGAACATATTGCATGAAGGTGTGGCTCATGAACTGGGTGCCATTGTCGGTGATGATCCTTGCTGGAACTCCAAAACGACACACCAGATCTTTCAAGAACTTTATAGCTAATTGAGCAGTCACCTTTCTCATGGCAGTAACTTCCGGCCACTTTGTGAACTTGTCGATGGCAATGAACAAGAATTCAAAGCCCTCGATTGCTTGAGGGAAGGGGCCAAGGATATCGAGCCCCTAGACCGAAAATTGCCATGATAGAGGGATTGTTTGAAGCGCTTGGGAAGGCAGGTGGATTTTCTTGGAATGGAACTGGCAGGCTTCACACTTAGTGACTAGCTCGACCACATCTTGGAGGGATGTGGGCCAATAGAATCCTCGCCGCAATGCTTTCCCTACTAATGCCCTTGATCCAATGTGGGAGCCGCACATTCCTTTGTGTATCTCAGCCAGCAGTTCCTTTCCTTCTTCCCGGCAAACACACTTAAATTTCACACTATTGGGCCTCCTTCTGTACAGAGTGTCATCGACAAACTGATACATACTGGCCCTACGGGCTACTCTTTCAGCTTCGTCTTGATCGCCGGGAAGCTCTCCGATTTGGAGGAAGCGGACAATGTGCCTTGCCCAAGTTGGAGCCTAAGGCTCGGCAACAAGGACTAGCAGCACCTCCTCTGCTGTGGGAGCACCAGCCTCGTACGCGGGTCCATGGGCCTGGCTGGAGGGGATGGTCCGGCAGGCTGCGAGGAGTTGTTTCCAGTAGGGTCTCTGCCGGGAGCGGCCGACTCTACCAGGAGAGGCTTACCGGTGTCCAACTTTCTCCTTTTCCAGACCATTGTTGCTGTGGATATGGAGGGTGAGTAAGACGGAGAACAAAAGTTCCTGGTTCAGGAAGCTTCTGCATAGCACACTTAGACAGATGATCAACTATGCTGTTTTCCGCACGGGGTACGTGCTCTGTTTGCAATCCGTCAAAGTGCTCCTCCAATCTTCTCACTTCCTTGACATATGCCTCCATCAATGTACTTTGATAATCCTTGTTAACTTGTCTCACCACCAGCTGTGAATCTTCTTGAATGACCAGATTCTTAATTCCCAATTCTGCTGCAATCCTAAGCCCGACGAGGAGCCCTTCATACTCTGCTGTATTGTTGGTTGCTTCTTCCCGAGCAAAATGCATTTGGACGACGTACTTCAAGTGCTCCCTGGAGGGGGCAACAAGAAGCACGCCAGCCCCTGCACCTTGTAGGGAAAAAGCACCATCAAAATATATAATCCATTCTTGGGGTGATTCCTTGCCAGGTATAACTGTCTTTGTTACTTCCTCATCAGGGGTTGGCATCCATTCTGCAATAAACTCTGCCAATGCCCTGCTCTGGATAGTTGATGTACTCTCAAACTTCAAACCAAAGCTGGATAGCTCCAAAGCCCACTCCACTATTCTTCTAGTAGCCTTTGGGTTTTGGAGTATCCGTTGCAACAGGAAACGAGTAACAACCGTGATCTCATGGGCTGGAAGTAGTGGCGCAACTTCCTTGAGGCCATGATGAGACCAAAAATCAACTTTTGCACACCAGAGTACCTCGACCTAGCCCCCTGTAACAAGGAGATGACAAAGTACACTGGGCGCTGCACCACTTTTTTCCTCGCCACGTCCTTGGGGTTGCTCTCATTGCCGTGCTCACTGCTGTCCTGATCCTTATCTGGCTCTGCCGGTCTCTGTTCACTCTCTGGTTCATCCACCTCCCACTTCGTTACCATGGCTGCACTGACCACTTGGTTGGTTGCTGCCAAATATAGCAACTACGGCTCTTGGGGTTTGTGAGCAACCAAAGTTGGTACAGAAGATAGGTAGGCCTTCAACTCTTGCAAAGCTGTGTCTGCTTTGGGGGCCCACTTCATAGGACCTGCCTTCTTCAAAATTTTGAAGAATGGCAGGGCATGCTCGGTAGACTTGGAGATGAATCTTCTCAGCGCGGCAACGCATCTCGTTAGGCGCCTCACATCCTTAACTGTCCTTGGCGCTTGGATCTACTCAATGGCCTTGATCTTGTTGGGATTAGCTTCAATCCCCCTGTGGGACACAAAGTACCCAAGCAGCTTGCTGGAGGGAACACCAAACACACACTTCTCTGGGTTGAGCTTCAAGTTGATCTTGCACAAATTTCCAAAAGTCTCCTCCAAATCCTAGATAAGAGTTGCTCTGTCCTTGGTTTTGACCAAACTATCATCCATATAAGCCTCAATGTTTCTGTGCAGCTGAGGTTCAAAACCAATCTGGACTACCCTTGTAAAAGTGGACCCAACATTCTTTAGTCCGAATGGCATGCGGACAAAGCAGTACGTACAACATGGCGTGATGAATGACGTCTTCTCCTCATCTTCTTTGGACATGAAGATCTGGTGATATCCAGAATAGACATCTAGAATTGAGAGCAAATCACAGCCTGAAGTGGAATCCACAATCTGATCAATACGCGACAAGGGAAACGGGTCCTTCGGGCAAGCCTTGTTGAGATCTGTGAAATCAATGCACAGCCTCCACTTCATGTTTGCCTTCCAGACCACCACTGGGTTTGCTAGCCAAGGGGGATGTAGCACACCTCTGACCAAACCAGCTGCCTGAAGCTTCTTGATCTCTTCTGCAATAAAATGCTGCCACTCCAAGGCCTGCTTTTGGATTTTCTGTTTAACAAGTCTGGCGTGTGGGCAGACAGCAAGGTCGTGCCTGATTACCTCCCTGGGAACACCGGGGATATCAGATGGTTGCCATGCAAACACATCGATATTTGCCTGTAGGAAGGCAACGAGCGCGCTTTCCTATTTGTCATCGAGGGTGGCCAGCCCTGCTGGGACCTTTTTCACTTGTGGAGCAGCAACCTTGGATCTCTTGCTATGGGAGCACTCTGGCACGTCGTCAACAGGTGCCGTGCACTCGGTGGGGGCATGCTTCCCAGACTCTTTGCCAGAGGTCCTACAATCCTTCTTCTTTCCTTCGTCTTCCTTGGTGGGAACTGCTGCCGTCGCTGCCTCTGTCACGACCGCGTACCGGTACATCTTGTCCACACAAATGATGGCATCTTTCTCATCTGATGGGATGGTGAGGACTCCCAGTGGCCTAGGCATCTTCAGGGTGTTGTAGGCATAGTGGGATGCCGCCATGAATTTAGCCAGAGCTGGGCGTCCAAGAATCCCATTGTACGTCAGGGGGAGTGTCGGTGTCAAAACCGGCGGATCTCGGGTAGGGGGTCCCGAACTATGTGTCTAAGGCTAATGGTAACCGGAGGTAGGGGACACGATGTTTTACCCAGGTTCAGGCCCTCTTGATGGAGGTAATACCCTACTTCCTGCTTGATTGATCTTGATGATATGAGTATTACAAGAGTTGATCTACCGCGAGATCGTAGAGGCTAAACCCTAGAAGCTAGCCTATGATTATGATTGTTCTTGTCCTACAGACTGAACCCTCCGGTTTACATAGACTCCGGAGGGGGCTAGGGTTACACAGAGTCAGTTACAGAGAAGGAAATCTACATATCTGAATATCCAAGCTTGCCTTCCACGCAAAGGAGAGTCCCATCCGGACACGGGACGAAGTCTTCAATCTTGTATCTTCATAGTCCAACAGTCCGACCAAAGTATATAATCCGGCTGTCCGAGGACCCCTTAATCCAGGACTCCCTCAGTAGCCCCTGAACCAGGCTTCAATGATGATGAGTCCGGCGCACAGATTGTCTTCGGCATTGCAAGGCGGGTTCCTCCTCCGAATACTCCATAGAAGATTTATAACACGAGAATTGTGTCTGGCTCCGCAAAACAATTTCCACATACCACCGTAGAGAGTATAATTTCCACAAATCTAATCCGCCGACAGCTTTTCATAGCATGACGTCCCACCATGGCCCAGTCTTTACTCGAACTGTTTTTCCTAACCAGCCATGACACGTGCTGCGAGGCGGTTTTATTGGCACGTCTTGTCGAAGTAGAGATCATGTCCCCCTTATCACGGGATTCTCATCAATACGGGTGTGGGTAACCCAACCGTGTTTGTTTAATATGACTCCTCGATTTTAGGCAAGTCCCAAATGGTCACGCGAGGGACGCTTGATATTCGTCCTCTTTATAAAGGGGCCAAGGCCTGTCCTTTCCTTCCCACGCTTGATCCTTCCCCTCCCGCACCTCGAGTTCCAACACCCAAGGCTCAAGCTAAAGCACTTAGGTCCTTCGACCATGTCCAGATCCAATCTTCAAGGCCGGTGGATGGCCTCCTCCGTCATAGAGGAGGACATCTGGAAGCTTAGGGAGGCCAGGTATCTCACCGCCGAATCCCGCACAGGCTGCCTGCTCAAGGGCAGGTCATCACCACTCCCGAACCCAACGAGAGTGTCGTATTTATTTCCCAGTTCCTCCGAGGGCTAGGTTTTAGTCTCTATCCCTTCGTGAGGGGGCTTATGTTCTATTACGGGCTAGATTTCCATGATCTAGCTCCGGATTCCATCCTTTACATCTCGTCGTTTATGGTCGTGTGCGAAGCCTTTCTCCGCATTACCCCCCACTTCGGCCTGTGGCTCAAGACCTTCAATGTGAGGCCGAGGGTGATTGACGGGCATCACACGGAGTGCGGAGTATAATAAGCAAAGGCGCCGATGCCCCATGGCCAAAGGGTTCTTTCGCGGAAACATCTGATTTATGGCAGCAAGAGTGGTTTATATCATCGCTCCCCGAGGTACAAAGCGGGTGGCTGCTCCAGCGTTCCGCCCGGGCCGTCCACCGCAACTGGCGTCATGGGTCAACAATGGGCTGGACTGGGGGCCGATTAACGACGTGCTGGCATTGCAAAACCGCATCCAAGACCTTCTCAAGAGGGATGTCAGTCTTGTCAAGATAATGCAAGTGATGCTGGTTCGTCGAGTCCTGCCCGGCCAACGTCGTCCTCTCCGTATGTGGGAGTTCAACCCGAAAGGACCGCGAACCGCTCAACAATTTTTTGGCATGACGCTCAAAGAGATGTATGAGTCATTCTTCGGATCACGAATAAAGTGTCCGAACACCACCGAGGACGCGGGTCTCAATTGCAACCTTCTGGATACCCAGGTAAATATTTCTGTTACCGAACACACCATCCTTTATGTTTATTATAACATCATTCTAAAAAATTGCTCTCTGCCAAGACTGGCTGAGAAGGTGGAGAGGATTAGGTGTCCGGCCCCTCTTCCCGAAGGCTCGCCGAATACTTTGTTGACCAGGATGCTTGAGCGCGCGCCGTATGAGGTGCCATCAGGAGAAGACGAGGGGAGGAATAGAGAAGCCACAGGTGGGCCTCACATTCTACACATCCAAATCGGAGGAGTAAGTGCCTCCGCGAAGGAGGATAATCGGGGAGGGGAATCTAAAATCCTGTCTCCTCAAGGTAAGAAAAGGGCCGCCTCCGAAGATTTGGAAACGGAGGCTTCTAAACGAGGGAAGAAAACCTCGCAAGGGGGCCGGCCCTCCACCGAGCCATAAGTAAAAGAGTACTTCGGTAAATATACCCCGTTTTGTCTCCGAGGATAATGACCGAAACATATTAGTTGCAGTCCGGCTCGTAGCCCTTCTCCACAGAGTTCATCCTCAGGGGATCTTCCTCCGGAGATGATGGAGAGCGAGACGCCTCCCCCTGCCTCCCCGTCACATGGGGCAGACGACCTTGAGGTGTCGTCACGGAGGATTTCTCCTAATCCACCAAGGCCAGAAGTTTACACTTCGGCCGCCCAGAGTCTGGAATATCCGGCTCCCAAAGAGAGCTTCAGGAGGAGTCCGGGATTGTCCGACACACAGCCGGATACACTAATGGGCCTTCTGGAGCGAGCGGCCATCTCAAAGACACATCGTGCCTTAATGGGTACAGTGGTTGAGAGGATTTCATCCGCGAAAAGCGGTTTGAATGAAGCTTTTACGAGTCTGCTGAGAGGCTTTGAGGTATGCAAAAAATGTATTTTTGATGGTACCGCACATGCTAAGCGTGCTCTGCATAGATAGTAGCCCCTGAGACTCTGGTTGCCATCAACGTGGCGAACAGAGGATCATAATCTCTGGTAATAAGCGCGCTGCTTTGTGTGCAGGTGGCTAAGGGTCCGGCGGCCGACCGATCTACTGAGTTTGCCGAACTAAAGCGGCAACTGGACGTGGCCGATGCTGACATCGTGCTGGTTAACAAGCGGCTTGACGAGGCCTAGGGTATGTATATTCGGCTTGTCAGCAAATGTTTAAGAGGAGCATGATGCTAGTATCTATAATATGCTATGGCTGCAGATGGAGCTGCTGCCGTGGACCCTTCGGGCGGAGCTTGCCCGAGCCAAGGAGCAAGCCCAAATAAGTGATGCGGCTGCTCTAAAGGCGGTCGAAGAGTTAAGAGCCGAACAGGCTGCTCATCGCCGGAGCGAGGAAAAGATAGCCCAGATGGCTACCGAGCTGGAAGATGCCGCTAACCGCCCAGAGCTCCTTGAAAAGGAAAATCAAGCAAAAGCGGCTGACCTGAAGAAGGCCCTGGAGGTAGCCAAGGAAACCCGCTCTGAAATGAGGGGGATGAGGGAGGAGCTTCGTGAAGCCGAAGATATCGTGGCTGGGAAGCCCTATTTGTTGCGGATGAAATTCGAAGATCCGAGGTATGCCCCTTTGGATCAGTTGTGGAGTGCGGCGGATGCGTATGCGGACCTGGCAAAGAGTGCTGCCGATGCGACCGAGTTTTTCAAAGATCGGAAAGACCATAAGGCTGAGAGGTTATTTTGGTCGCAGTTCAGTGCCCTGACACGTCCGCTGCCATTGAATGAAAAGATGGCCGCATGGGCCGAACTCCACAGGTTGTCCGGGCATGCTATGAGGTCTGTCCTGGTTCATCTTTGGCCATAAGGACCAAGGCCAGATAGCTATTTTGGATTGGTGCAACAATTCCTTGGTGTTGTGTCGCATATCGATGCTGTTAAGAGGTCGGCGTGCATAGAGGGTGCGCGGATGGCTCTTGCCCATGTTAAAACATACTAGGCTGGGATGGAAACCACCGCTATTGCAACCCGGAGTGCGGCGGAAGGCCAGGACCCGGCCGAGCGCTATTTCGAAGAAGTCTTAGAAGGCACCCATTTAATAGAGGCCCAGTGCTCGAAGAGTGCCATGTTCGAATGACATGTATCGCGATTGTAAAGACAATGCTATTTTGATTATAAAGGCTATGTTTATACTTTTGCCCGAAAGTATTATAATGCCTCCTGTGTGGCCGTTTATGTATGTATATAACCTGAAAGTTTGCAGTCGTTGGCTTCAGCCCCCAAACATATAGTGCGGGGGTGTTCGAGAAAACGCGTAGTCACACTTGATCCAACGTCTTGGTCCGTTAAGGAGGTGATAGCGCGGCGAACCAGGCAATCGGACTATATAGCTTTAACACTTTCACTTAGCCATAGGAGTTTGACGGTGGGGCTACTATATAGCCCCTGGTACTTTCGCATTCATCCGGATATGGTGCGCGTATGTACGTGATCAGAAAACCGGACCTTCGTTAATGCGGAGGAATCGTGAAGATTCCGCTGGGTCATCGAGTGGTTGACCAGTCTCGCGCTGTATCATGACAGTCAGTTTTCGGCTTTCTCTACTGAGGTGCTCATCCAGATGAACTGGGGCACAATCGCAGTAGTTCTCCCGGTGCCGCCTTAGCCGATAGAGCGGAACGTAAGGTAGCACAACACAGGAGCCGGGCAAACCCAACATTTTACCAAATACATGATTCGGAGCTGATGCATATAAGGCCAAACTTGTGCCGAACACTCCCTAAGGTATTCGGACTTTATAATGTGTACTGGGCTGAATAACACCCTTGACAATAAGCCCTGAGTTTCTAGGTATGAGCAATAGTCTGGTGTGACAAAAATGCCGAAAACGCCAGTATCCCTCCCGATTGTATAAAGTTTTCGGAGGGGAAGAAGCAACAAGAGATATTAGACAGGTTTGCGCAGTGTCTTAATCTAAAAAGAAACCTTTGAGCGGGTCCCTGCTACACGTCCGCGCCTTTATCTCCGTTGTGCCGTATCCTGGAAGGATGTAGCACGACGATCATCTGTAAAAAAAAGAAAAAAACCCAGGTGAAAGACTTCGTGCGAGGTGTTCGTTAATCTGAGTGAACCATGAAAATGCAATATGTTATTGTATTGATAGGGTCGAGCCAAACTGTGGGCTCTTTTTGCGGGCAGCCCCTAGCGTCTTTTATGGGGAAAACCCAGCTGGGCTGCTACATTGGGTGGAGCACCGGACTCGTCTAACCGTGTCCACGGTCTTGACGACCGACCATTTATCCTGGTTGGAGGGACCGCTCAGTGTTTGGCTGCTAGAGCCACCACGTATTCTTCCGCGCGTAAGGAACACTCTGTATTTCTACTAACTGTGATGACGCCGCGTGGACCGGGCATCTTAAGTTTGAGGTAGGCGTAATGCTGTACTGCATTAAAACGAGCGAAGGCCGTTCTTCCGAGTAGTGCGTGATAGCCACTTCGGAATGGAGCGATGTCGAAGGTTAATTCCTCGCTTCTAAAGTTGTCGGGAGAACCGAATACGACCTCTAGTACTAGAGAGCCAGTACAGTGGGCCTCGACGCCTGGTATTACTCCTTTAAAGGTAGTGTTGCTTAGGCTGATTCTTGAGGGGTCTATCCCCATTTTGCGGACAGTGTCCTGATATATCAGGTTTAGACTACTGCCGCCGTCCATGAGGACTCGTGTGAGATGGTATCCGTTAATTATTGGGTCGAGCACCAAGGCCGCCGATCCTCCATGCCGGTACTAGTCGGATGGTCCCTGCGATCGAATGTGATAGGGCAGGCCGACTAGGGATTAAATTTGGGGGCGACGGGCTCACAACGTATACGTCTCGGAGTGCGTTCTTGCACATTCTCTTTGGAATGTGGGTTACGTAAATCATATTCACTGTTTTGACTCCTGGTGAGAATTTTTTCTGTCCTCCAGTGTTCGGCTGACGAGGCTCATCCTCGTCTTCACTTTTCGTCTCCCTCCCCTTTTGTTCGGCATTCAGCTTGCCGGCCTGTTTGAAAACCAACACTCTCTGTGGGTGTGGTTTTCAGGTTTTTCGGGGGTGCCGTGAATCTGACATAATTTGTCTAGAATCTTGTTTGGGCTGGACGATCCATCTCTGCTGCCTTTAAATGGCTTCTTCCGTTGACCGGGTCGAGAGCCCCTGAATCCGGCATTGACCGTCGTGTTCTCTGGGCTGTCATTATTGTTTCGACGCTTGTTTTTGTTGCGTCGCGGCTTTCCGTTGCCATCCCTGACTTCGGATGTGCTTGGGTCACTGGTGCCGCTATGGGCCAGCCAGCTGTCCTCGCCTGTGCAAAAGCGGGTCATAAGGTTTGTTAAGGCTGCCATTGTCCTCAGCTTTTCTTGGCCGAGGTGTGTGGCAAGCCATTCATCCCGGATACTGTGTTTGAAGGCCGCTAAGGTTTCGGCGTCCGGGCAATCGACTATTTGATTCTTCTTAGTAAGAAATCTATTCCAGAGCTTTCGGGCTGACTCTCCGGGCTGTTGAATTATGTGACTTAGGTCGTCTGCATCCGGAGGTCGGACATAGGTCCCTTGAAAATTGGCCCTAAAAGCATCCTCAAGTTCTTCCCAACTTCCGATTGAGTTTTCGGGAAGGCTTTTCAACCAGTGCCGAGCTGGTCCTTTTAATTTGAGGGGTAGGTATTTAATGGCGTGGCGATCATCTCCGCGAGCCATGTGGATATGAATGATAAAGTCCTCAATCCAGACCCCAGGGTCTATAGTTCCGTCGTATGCCTCTATATTCACGGGTTTAAATCCTTCCGGAAATTCATGATCCAGCACCTCATCGGTGAAGCACAGGGGGTGTGCGGCACCCCTGTATTTGGTTGTGTCATGGCATGCTGTCGATGGTTGTTGTGTTTGGTTCTGATTCCTAGATGGTGTTTGATCAATGTGATCGTTTCGGTAGCTCTGATCCTGTGCTGGAGCGCGCTTCCTAGATCCATAGATGGATCTGGCCATACTGGACTTTTTGTCCAGGAGCTCACGTAAATTGTGTGCTGACTTGTGTGCGGCATCATTAGCCGTCTTGTCACAGCCACGGGGTGGTCAGTCCGGCTGATCGGTCGTTTTCGGCTGAATGGGCTCTATGGCCTCGTCGTCGAATTCGGGCAGCAGCTTGAGCTTTGGATAGCTCTTTGTGTGACGATCGTCGCCGTATTTTTCTTCTGAGTCGAGCACTTTGTTCCACCTGCGGTTGAGCGTATCCTGCGCAGCCTTAAGCCTTTGCTTCTGCTTCTTTAGGCTCCTCGCGGTGGCGAAAGCCTTCTTTGGAGGTTCTATTGTTCCAAGAGTTTTTCTGGGATGATGAGTGCATCATCGTCCGGGCTGTTCTCTTCTCCGGAGACAGGTTGGTGAATTTTACCCTCAGGATCAGCGTCATCTGACGTCGGCTCCGGACTATGCTCATCGTCCCCTGGCTCATCCTGCTCCATCGCTGGGTCCATGGGGTCGTCGTTTCCTTTGGAGTCAACTGGGGTGTTATTATTTCTTGCGCTGTTGTCGCTGTTTTTACTGTGGCCGGATTTAGAGCGGTGTCTATGGTGCCGCTTTGGTGGCTTATCGATGGGATTATCCTTCGTTGCATCGTCACCATCGCCTTCTTTTGGTGTGTCCACCATATATATATATATATCATATGATGAGGTGGCTGTCCAGCGCTCTATAGGCGGTGGTTCCTGTTCTTCTCCTGCATCGTCGTTCATACCGTTGATGTCTTCGGAGTTGAAGTCAAGCACGTCAGTTAAGTCATCGACAGTGGCTATTAAGTGGGTGGTGGGTGGGGAACGAATTTCTTCATCGTCCGCTTCCCACTCGAGCCGGACATAGTTCGGCCAGGAATCTCTGAACAAGGAATGAGACCTTAATGAGTTTAGCACATCTCCTAAGGGAGAGTGCTGAAAAATATCCACGACGGTGAACTCTATGATGGGTGCCCAATCCGATTCGATAGGCACGGACGCACGCGGTTCGGATCCTGTAGCCAGAGACGAGTCCGAGGGTCCGATGACACCACACTCACAGGAGGTGGAATCAGTGTTCAGCTCCGGCGCCGATGAGTGTGCGGCCTTCGTGAAGGGGTCCATCCACCCGCCCTCGGAAGGCACGACCTGCTCCGGATTGATTCCCGGCGCCACCGCAGGCGCGATCTCCTGAGTACTGCCCGACGGCAGATCAAAGTCATGACCGTCGTGACCGTTCGGCGCACCTGGCATGGGCTCGAATCCGTCGAAGATCAAGTCTCCGCGGATGTCGGCAGTATAGTTTAAGCTTCCAAACCTGACCTGATGGCCAGGGGCATAGCTATCGATCTGCTCCAGATGGCCAAGCGAATTGGCCCGCAGTACAAAGCCACCGAATACGAAGATCTGTCCGGGAAGGAAAACCTCCCCCTGGACTGTGTCGTTGAAGATGACCGAAGGAGCCATCAAGCCTTATCACAACTACACAGTGGAACTCTCAATGAAAGCACCAATGTCGGTGTCAAAACCGGCGGATCTCGGGTAGGGTGTCCCGAACTGTGCATCTAAGGCTAATGCTAATAGGTGGCAGGGGACATGATGTTTTACCCAGGTTCGGGTCCTCTCGATGGAGGTAATACCCTACTTCCTGCTTGATTGATCTTGATGATATGAGTATTACAAGAGTTGATCTACCACGAGATCGTAGAGGCTAAACCCTAGAAGCTAGCCTATGATTATGATTGTTCTTGTCCAACGGACTAAACCCTCCGGTTTATATAGACACTAGAGGGGGCTAGGGTTACACAGAGTCGGTTTCAGAGAAGGAAATCTACATATCCGAATATCCAAGCTTGCCTTCGACGCAAAGGAGAGTCCCATCCGGACACGGGACGAAGTCTTCAATCTTGTATCTTCATAGTCCAACAATCTGGCCAAAGTATATAATCTGGCTGTATGAGGACCCCTTAATCCAGGACTCCCTCAGGGAGATCAACTACGTCAAACACAATCTTCTCAGTCCGGTAGTTCAGTTCTCCCCCAAACTTCACCGGCAACATGATCCTTCCCTTAGGATGACTCCTGCTGGGATTAATTCCTTGAAACATGACGGTAACCTCTAGCTCTTCCTCTGCTATCTGAAGCTTGATGATAACTGCTGGGGAAATCAGATTCAGTCCGGCCCCATCGTCCACCAGCATCATCGTGACCTTGAGGTTATGAATTGTTGGAGTAACCAACAATGGTAGCACCTGTCACACCCAATATGCGATCCTATCCAAGAGGAACTCGAGGTCCCACCAAGGATAGATCTGCATATTGAAACGCTTTTGCAAGGTGGATATCATTACATTGTACCATAACATAATAGATGGGGATACATACAAAAGGCATACAATGCCACATGAATACAACCACATCATACATAAGAGCAACATTCGACTAATGAAACACAAACAGAAACTCAAACAACATCCACCCTGCTAGCCCAGGCTGCCGACCAGGAACCTATCCCTCAATCAAAGAAGAAGCGGAAGAAGAACTTCGAAACAAGTAACATCGCTCTCACGTCATGATCATCATATAACCTGTACCTGCAACTATTGTTGTAGTAATCTGTGAGCCAGGAGGATTCAGCAATCCCATTACCATGGGTATCAAGACTAGCAAAGCTTAATGGATATGGAATGGATAAGTGGTGAGGTTGCAGCAAGCGACTAAGCAAAGTATGGCGGCTAACTTATGAGTACAAGAACAAGATGAGAAGCTATGCAAACGGTCGCAAACTATAATGATCAATAAGTGATCCTGAACTACTTACGTTCCAACATAACCCTACAATGTTCACTTCTTGACCCACTTGAAAAGAGACCATCATGGTTACATACGCGGTTGATGTATTTTAATTCGAGTCTGGTGTCAAGTTCTCTACAACCGAATATTAAAAATCCCCATCTGCCACATAACCGCGGGCACCGCTCTCGAAAGTTTAAACCCTGCAGGGGTGTCCCAATTTAGCCCATAACAAGCTCACGATCCGCGGAGACAATCCTCCATCGCGGGACATCCGATCAGACTCGGGATCCCGGTGCACAAGACATTTCGACAATGGTAAAACTAATCCAGCAAGACCTCCCGGCGTGCTGACACCCTGATAGTAGCCGCACGTATCTCGTCTCAGGCCATGTATGGATGGGACAAGCTACGAGTAAAACCAGCCCTCGAGTTTCCCCAAGGTGGCCCCGCAGGCTGCCCGTGTGGGACCAACACCATCAGCACTGGCCCCTCCCTGGTATGTAGAAAATCCTCGGGTTCATGATGCCCTATGCCAATTAATTATTTAGTTCAAGTATTATTATGGCAAATGTTAAAACCAATGTTGGGCCTTGCTGGAAGAGTTTTATTCAAAGCGAACTGTCAAGAGGGTCCCATACCCCTCATCGTGTTATGGACACACAATCAAGGAACATAACACCGGTATGACGGAAACTAGGGCGGCAAGAGTGGAACAAAACACCAGGCATAAGGCCGAGCCTTCCACCCTTTACCAAGTATATAGATGCATTAATTAAAATAAGAGATACTGTGATATCCCATGATATCCATGTCCCAACATGGAACAACCTGCAACTGCACCTGCAACTAGCAACGCTATAAGAAGGGCCGAGAAAGCGGCAACATAGCCAAACAACATTTTTCTAGGAAGGGTGAAAAGGTTAGAGGCTATCATGGCAATTTGGGAGGCTTGATAAACAAGTGGTAGGAAGCGCGACATAGCGATAACATCGAGACAACTAGCATAGCAAAGATAATAGTGAGATCTGAGGTGACGGTCATCTTGCCTGAAATCTCGCTAGGAAGAAGAACGAGTCTATGAAGAAGACGAACGTGCGTAGATGAACCAAGCATAGTCGAACGAATCCTCACGACCGCAATGGAACATGAACTATCGAGAAGAAGCACAACCGGAAAGAAGCAAACAACAAGGTAGACACCCAACACATAAACATGGTACAATGCTCAATCAATTATGATGCAAGACAAGGCTATATGATGCTACTCATGGCAAGCGATGAAACACTCAAGAATATCACTTGCAAGCAAGTTTAAATGAGGCCGGAAACAACATATAACAATTCTGGTAAGTCCTCATATGAAAATTTGGAAATTGTTCCAGATCTGAATAACACATCATATTCAATTTGTTAAATAGCAAGTTAAAATGCACCAAGATGATCTACACGATATTCTAGTCAAGTTACATATAAAGTTCATTTAATTCTGAGCTACGACCTAGAAGATATGAGCAAAACGAGTTAAATATGGCATTGATGCAAAATGCATTCAAACATCAAGCAAACACACTACAAACATGGATGCAGTAAGATAATATGAAACTACATGCAATTCTAAGCACGTTTCATATAGAGCATGCTCAAAACGGAGCAACGGTGCAACACATACACTCCAAACAAGTTATAACAACAATCTGCCCAAGATAGCAAGTAGGTAGTTTGCAATCATCAAAACAACATGCTACAGGAATCCTACATAGCAACCAATGGCATGTAATCAAATTTCACATAACAAATAGCAAATAATGTCAAGACATCATATGCATATGGCTCATGGATTAGTGGGAACTAACAAGACAAGTTTGAATGTTGAAACAGTTTCAGCAAGTGTAAAACAGCAACATCAGCATAGCATGTTTGCAATCTTGAAACAGAGATCATATGAAGTTCAAAATTATCAAACTTGGCATGTGGACAATATAATCATAGAATAATTGAAAAGATGTAATTGGAGCATCTCCAAATGAGGCATATATCAATTACTATCAAGCTCACAACATGGCATCATGAAGTTAACAAAAACTGGAACATCATTTAGGCATATTAATGGCAATTAAAACATACACTACAAGGAATATATAGGGCATCAAAACACATGGAAAGATAGATCATAACATGTACATCAAAAGATGTCAACTAAGAATCTCCATACGATTCATGGATTTGATGCTAGCATCAAGAAAATATAGAAACATGATATGACAGATTCAGACTTGACAGAACATTAACAGTAAGTAGCCCAATTAACAAGCTTGATGCACTCACAACAGGGCATATCAAAATAAATGGATTGCACCACAGTAAATATGGCATAATTATGCTCCTAAATCATTTTGACATGATGCTCAAAAGAATATTACACAAAAAGATACAAAAATGACAAATAGGCAAGTTACAACAGTTTTCAGCAGTTAACATCAACAAGCACATTTTCAACAGAGATTAACATGTCAAGATTCACACTAGCGTGAATGAAAAGTGCACCAGCATGTAGATCATGAACAATAGAACATTTCATATCAAGATCATCACTATAGGATCAGCAGGGACAGTGTTACACCACTCACAAAATGCATACATGATGTTAAAAAGCAGCAGATTTCAGTAGTTTATGTCCCTTAGCAGTTTTGGAATGATGATTAGAGCATCAAGATTAACAGTAACACGGGTGCAAATTATACTAGTGTGTAGATCATCAATATATGAACGTTTTGATATATCATACATGCAAAACGGAGCCACATGCACAAAGTTACGAGCATCCAAACATGCATACATGATATGATGATTTCAGGGACGGCAGTTTTTACAACGAAAATAGTGAGCGTGGGAAAACTATGCAGCACTCTGGGCGGGAGTTAGGCGGTGGATCACCACGTGGGCTTGGCCCAGGAAGCAGATGAGTCGGGCCGACTGGGGCAGGGGCTGGGCCGTGGGGCTTGACGGACTGGGCTGACCCAACTGGGCCTTGGGGAGGCCGACGGCCCACGCGCAGACCACGCGCGGTCAACGGGCGCTGCTTGTGCGCTCGAGCAGATGAAGCCGGCGGCTCGACGAGAGGACGCCGGGCGAGGGCGGCTTGGAGACGGGGCACTGGCGGTGGAGATGGTCGGAGGAGAGGCGGCGGGTGCGGCTCCAGGTGGTGTGGGCGGCGGACGTGCGAGCTCCGGCGGGCGGAAGCTGAGGCGGCGGAGTCGAGGCTCCAAGGCGGCGGGGTCGGGTCGCAGCGCGAGCGTGGGGAGGACGGCTTGCAGCGGCGACAGTGGGAGCAGAGCGGCGATGAAGTGAAGGCGAGGTCGCCGGTGGTGGCGCACTCCAGGGGCCGTACGAGGAGCCTCGGGCAAGCGAAGGCGGTGGCAGCGCTGCGCGAGGCGCGCTGGAGGGCAGGGGCGAGCTGCGGCTCGCGGCGACGGCGCGGCCCGATCCGGGCCCGGGCGGGCTGGATCTAGGTTCTGCGGGCCCATGCGGTGGGAGGAGGGAGGTGGTGGCTGGGAGGTTGGTGGAGGCTGGCGGTGCACGAATTTCAAGGCGAGGCTAGGGTTTCCACAAATGGGGGGCTTGGGGGTCTATATATAGACATGAGGGGCTAGGAATGGTGGTTTTCATCCATTTTCGGACCGTTCGATCGCCATCGAACGGCTCCGGAGCAGAGAGGGACTAGGTGATTGGTTGGTGGGCTGTGTAGATGGGCTAGGCTTTGGTGGAGAGAAGAGATGAGAGAAGGGCAGCCCGGCAACAGTTTCCAGAGACCGAAAACGTCCGACGAATACACCGGCTATATCGTGGCTATATGTTTAACGGTTGGACTATCAAACAGACTCCGAATGCGAAGAAATTTGATAGGCGGTCTACCTACACTATAATAAGACCGCACGCCAAGTTTCACCCCATCTCGAGAACATTTTTATGCCACTTATAAAATAATATTTCAGAGGTGCCGCGGGCGCGTGCGAGTGGTTGGGCTCAGAACGGATGGCGGAGAGGACTGGGAGACCCGAACGGATGCAAGTTTTGAAAAACATGCAGATGAAATGCACATGATGACATGGCAAAGTGCAACACACAAGCAAATGACATGGCAACGACGATGAATGACTGGAAGACACATGGCGCATAGGTCTAAGGGCGTTACAGCACCCTACCGTAGTGGTACGGCTAGGATGATCCTCTTCGTCAAAGATGATGGGTGTACGAGACCATTTGAGCGGCTTCTGGGCCTTTGGTGCTGGTTCCACGGCATTGACTTCGCGTGCCCACCGCTTGAGCTGGCGGTGAGAGGTGTGCAAAGATGCACCCCCTCAACACATAGGGCATCAATGGCCTTCTGAAACTCTTGCTCACTGGTTTCCTCTTCATCCCTTCTATCACTCTCATCATCATAGGCTTCTTTCTCCTGGCCCCTGGCGGGTTTTCCTTTACTCCGGAAGGGTTTGCCGGGGTTTTTGCTTCACCACCTCGGCCCTTACCGGCAGCAACATTGTGATTCTTTTCCTTATCACAGTTCTCATACTCTGCTCTCTACCTCTTGACTAATTGCTCAACCTAATAGAATTCTTGAAGGTCATGACCTTTGGTCCGATGGTCTTGAAGTACAACCCATCGCCCTTCCCGGCCTTCTCGGCAGCCGCAGCTTCCCGACAATCAGCGCACACGGCAGTCTCCTTGCCGGGGACCTCAGCCTTGGCGATCTTGCCGGTACTAGGGGTGCCTGATGCTTCAACAGTCAACACTACCTTATCCCTCGCTTCTTACTGCGCTTCTTGCTCTTCTTCTAATAGGTTGATTCATCATCATCATCATCTGAATCAACATTGATGAAATCTTCCTCTCCGAGCAACTTCCTTCCCTCCTCCATCCGGGCATACTTATCCACTAGGGTGTACAACTCCTTCATAGTCTTGGGCAATCGCACGTTCATCTTGGAACGTATCTGGCGGTTGCGCACATTGGACTGGAAGGCAACTATCACAGCTGCTGGATGGGTATTTGGAATATTTCTATGAACTTTGCTGAATCTCTATAAATACTTACAAAGGGTTTCTCCTTCCTTCTGTTGGAGAAGTTGCAGATCGCTGGGTCGGCCTGGCTCCTGGTGGCTATCGGTGAAGGCACCGATGAACTCATGGCACAGGTCTGCCCACGACGAAATAGAGTTCTCCGGCAGGTGCATCAGCCAAGACCTCACATTGGACTTCAGGGTCAAAGGGAAGTAGTTGTCGAACACCTTCTCATCTCTTCCCTCGGCAGCCTGAACATTGATGGTGTAGATGCTTAGGAACTCTGCCGGGTTCAGCCTCCCATCATACTTCTCAGGTATCTCTGGCTTGAACGTGCGAACGGACGACCAACGAACTTGCCATAGCTCATGGGTGAAGGCAGGGCAGCCAACCTCGAAGGGTAGGGGCCTGCCAACAACGAGCGCAGGCTCGTCGACGTTGGGGTTGCCGTGCCCATCGGCTCGGAGAAGGTCGCTGTGGCGCTGCTCGACGACGCACACGTCTTCTCTCCGCTTATCTTCCAAGGTTCGCCGTTGGCCTGGACGTGCTCGAGGTTCAGAGGAGGCCATCAAGACGTCATCGGGATCTTGATTTGGTTGCGCTCGTGCTGGCTGCCGTGGTGGGGACTGCACCATGGGGACGGCTCCTTCCGTACGGGTAGCAGCATGAGCCGTTGCCGTTGCTTGGGGAGGCCGTGGTGGGCCAGCTCGTCGTGATCCGGCGTAAATGAGCAGACTTTGGATGGTGGCGCACCACTCGTCCATCTGCTAGGCCGCTGGCAGAAACCTCAGCAGTAGCTGAGCCCGCGCCATGGCCTCTAAGGCTGTGCTTAGCATAGATGATGATGAAGTCGATCGCGCCGTTGCTCGGCTCCGGATGGAGCCAGTGGCGGCAGCATAGCGCCCCCGCTGTTGCGGTGCAACCACCTGGATGATAGGGTGGTGAGGCAGAGGTGCTCGAGGGCTAGTAGTTCTGTTGGGCGCAGCGGGTTGGCCGACTCATCCGGGGGTAAGCGCGAGCGTAGCGGTCGCGTCTGTGACAGGGGCGGTGGTTCGCCCCAGACCAAGCGCCATCGCTGTGGCTGTGCCTGTCAGCGAGCAGAGCGTGGCCGTCGAGGTGTTGTTGATGCTGCTCTCCTCCGGTGCCTCCTGCTCCTGCGTCGGCTGCGGGGGAAATGGTGGCGGTGCCGCTTGCTCTGACCACATCCCAACAGCGTTCCTCGCGCGTCTCCGTGCCCCCCGTAGCGTTGGAGGCCGCGGGCGGCGGAGCCTTCGAGGTGTATGGATGATCCGAAGAAGCTGGTATCTTCTTGGGCACCATGGTCGACAGCGCCGTCAAAGATGGGGATGGCGATGAAGGTGACGCGCTGCTCATGTCTTCAGGTTTGCACAAGCGACCCCCTGCCTGGCGCACCAAAGATGTCGCGGGAAACCACATCCACCTATGGGGTCAGGGCAGTCCCTTGCTGGTTCGGCAGGGGACGTCTGTCACAGCCCTAGCTAGTCCTTGCATGTCATTGCTTAAGCATCCATGCATCATGTTAAGTTCAAAGGAAAATTGAATTGTGGATTGATAAACCCTAGCACCAAATGAAATGCAACTAGGATCAAAATAAAAATATTTGCAATGAACCCAAAATGCCCTTCAGAAAAGTTCATGATTTTTTAATTGGTCTAGAACCTCTGCCAAAAATGGTGCACACTTTTCTAGGTCATTTATGGATTTTTGAATTAACTCATATTGTATTTGAATTAGGGCATTTAAATCTTATAAATATTTTAAATGCTCTGATAATTCTAAAACTAGTTGAGGGCTGTTGGGAATAATTTCAACAGTGCCCACAAATATTTTTAGGAGTTTTGGAAATGGTTTAGTATTTTTGCTAAATCAAAAATAGAAAGCAAAATAGGAAACAAAACAAAATAAGAAAAGCAGAGAGAGAGGGAAAAACCTACCTGGCAGTTACCGCAACCCACTTGCTGGCCCAGTGCTGTCTAGCCCAGCTGCCAGTCATCGCCTACTTCGCGCCAGAAGGACACGAGGCGCGTGGTCGTCGCACACCGGCCACCTCATGCCTCTCTGCCTGTCGCCCTGAGGACGCCACACAACCCCCCGATTTTTATCTTACTCTCCCCGTCCCTATCCTCTCCCCTGTCTCTCTTCCCCGCCGTTGTCGAGTGCCTCACAGCGCACGGCGGCTCGTCGACAAAGCCACCATGCT
Source organism: Triticum timopheevii (assembly GCA_963921465.1). Lineage (NCBI taxonomy): Eukaryota > Viridiplantae > Streptophyta > Magnoliopsida > Poales > Poaceae > Triticum > Triticum timopheevii. The sequence goes on from OY997266.1 coordinate 264,632,367, forward strand.
TACCCCGTTGCCTTACCGTGTTCGGAAGATCCGCCGCTATGCCCTGGACCTCTCCATCGAGCCATGCAGCGTCGGGCACCCTCTGATGTCGTCCCCAAGATCGTCTTTGTCCTCTGCATCTGGTCCTCGCCGTCTCCGTTTCGACGCTGCTAGGACCTCCCCGAGCCAGTCGACCCGCCCTACGGATGCGCTATGAGCTCCCATCCATTCCCCCCTTACCCCATCGTGACGCGTGAAGCCTAGCAAGTTTCCCCGCCGTCCCGTGAGCTTGCTGCCGCCACGCCTGTCGCCGCCGTCGTTGCAGGTCACTGAACTCGCGTCCGAGCACGACCTCGAGCTCGTGGAGCTCCCAGGAGCCTGCCCAGCCTCTCAGCTTGCTCGCTCGCCAAGCGTAGCCCCGCGCCTGTGCTAGCCCGAGCTCCAGCTACCGCCGCGAGCTCGTTCCGGCGAGCTTCGCCCACCCCGCGCCTCCCGCATGCCTCCGCTGGATGCGTGCGAGCAAGGGAAACCCTCTGGTTCCCTTGGCTTGACCCAACATCGCCCGTAGCGCCGCTCTGGCAACCCTCTGTCGCGGTTACAGGTCGCTGGCATTGAACTCCGGCGACGCTGACGTGGAGCTATCATTAGGCGCTAATCACCACTAACCCCCCCAACAGACACTGATGAGCGGGCCCCGTGTTGGGTCAAATCCCAGTCAACACGGGATTAACCCCTAATTAACTATGAGCATATGACATGTGGGACCGGGTCGTCAGGTTTGACCCTGGTAAACCCTATTGACTTGCTAATGTCACAGTGATGTCATGCTGATGCAATAAGTCATTTTCTGGATTTGATTTATTTCTAAATAACCAGGAAAATCCAGAAAATGATTTATACTTCTAAAATTCATAGAAATTCAACCGTAACTCCAAATGAAATAATTTATATATGAAAAATGATCAAAACAATCCAATCTATCCATCTGTATTGGTTTTATGCATGTTAAAATAACTGAACTTTGCTGTTTAGTGCAAAACATGATAAGGCACTATTTAAAATCATAATTTGAGTGTGGGGTTGAACCTTTGGTTCAAAATGACTCAAACCCATATGGTTGTAGTTGCATTAGCCCAACACACTCATTTTGCCATGTCATGATCATGCATCATATTGAGCATTGCATTGATTGTGTTCTTCCTTGTATGCCGGTATTTGTCAAGTAGACGACGTTCCGACGATGTGTTCGATGACACCAATGAAGAGCTATACTATATTCAGAAGTGCCAGGCAAGCAAAACCCCCTTGTTCTTTCCGATACAATCCCACTCTCTCACTTCTGCTCTCTTTTACTACATTAGGACAACAACGATACATCTGTTACATGCTGCGGTAGTTGAACCCCTTTCCTCTGCATGACCTGCCATTGCCATAGTAAATAGATGAAACCCACTAGCATGAGTAGGAGTTGATTAAGCCCTGATGTGCCTACTCATTCATGCTTGTTTTTCATGCCTGCTACTTCCTAGAGTTGAGTCAGGTCTGATTCATCGAGGATGAATTGGAATTATGTGAAACATGTCCTATGGTTGAGAGCTAAGTGTGTGAACACGATTTGGTAAGGTAGCGGTGAGAGGCCATGTAGGAGTACATGGTGGGTTGTCTCTTTGAAACCGTCCTCAGGAACTGAGTTCTGTGTCTGTGATCCAAGATAGTTGCTACCGCACATTGGGTTCCAGTAACTCGACCCCTCTCGACTTATTAATCAACTCGATATCTATCTAGGAGTTGCAACTAGTTTCTGGTGTTTGTAGGTTGTGTTAGTAATCTACCAAGTGGCACCCGGTACAAGTGGGCTTGGGTCAGACTAGGCACCGTGGCCGGGTATGCCAAGCGTCACCTGTTTGGTGGGCTTGGAACCCTGTACACATCGTTTGGGTCCGTGAGCGACACCCCGGCCGGATCTCCTCGCGGATGGAACCCGAATAGGCGATAAATCTGGACTAGAGACTTGTGTGGTTAGTCAGGTCATGGCCGACACCCTCTCCAGGTTTCCGCTTGAAGGTCGTCGAGATACATGACGTGTACATGGCGGTAAGTGGCGAGAGCATGTGTGAAGAAGTACACCCCTGCAGGGTTAACATGATCTACTCGAATAGCCGCGTCGGCGGTAAAGGACTACTGGGTTGCTTGTGTAGTTCATAGACAAGTGAAAGTGGATACTCTAAAATGCGCAAGATAAGCATGAGTGCTATGGATGGCATTCTCGTAGGGAGACAGGAGCGGATCCATAGTGGTGTATTGATATGGTGAATATGTGGACTCGTGTGCGCCACCTCAAAAGAGTTACTTGCAGTCGTAGATCAGGATAGCCACTGAGTCATAGCTGGCTTGCTGTAGTTAAACCCCTCCATCCCTTTGTTGATATCGATGCATATGTAGCTAGTTCTGATGTAAGTCTTGCTGGGTACATTTGTACTCACATTTTCTTAATTTATGTTTTGTAGAGAGACTTCAGTCTCGCTAGTAGTTCCGCGTGGACTTCGACGTCTAGCTTGTTACTTCAGCTACGATCTTGTACCCTTGGAAGGATCCTGTAGATAGTCAGGCTTCTCAGCCCTTTTCATTTATAGTTGTCTATACTTTGACATGTATGCTGCCGTTGCTTGTATGCTCTGAATGCTGGGTCATCAGACCCATGTTTGTAATATCTCGCTCCTCGGAGCCTAATGAATAAATACTCTAAGTCGTAGAGTCTCGTTGTGATGCCATGTTGTATTTGCACATATCGAGAATATTGTGTGTATGTTATTGAAATGCTTGGTATGTGTGGGATCCGACAACCTAGTTGTTTATTCTTGGTAGCCTTCCTTACCGAGAAATGTCTCCTAGTGCTTCCACTGAGCCATGTAGATTGCTACTGCTCCGGAGCACTTAGGCCGGCCGGCATGTGTCCTTCTTCGTTCCTGTGTCTGTCCCTTTGGGGAAATGTCACCCGTTGTTCCTTTAAATTCTTGTAGCTTTCTACGACTTGGGTTCATACATTGTCGACCGACACGTTCGTTGCTGGGTCATGTATGCCTGTCCCTGTAAGTTAGCGCCACCTTGGGTTTACCACTAGTCATGTCGGCCCGGGTTCTTTGTCATATGGATACTAGCAGCGCTATCATATACATGAGCCAAAAGGCACAAACGGTCCCGGGCCAGGTAAGCTGGCACCCCTGGGAATACCGTGTGTGAGGCCGCAAAGTGATATGATGTGTTACATGCTAGATCGATGTGACTTAGGATCAGGGTCCTGACAATGTCGCGTTGCACAAAGAGTAGACCAACGTGGGGCAGCATGGCAGAGATCACACAGGCAGTTTTACCTAGGTTCGGGCCACCGTGAGGCGTAAAACCCTACTCCTGCTTTGGTGGATTGATGGTGGAAAAGTGGTGGTGCATAGTACACTTGCCCGACAAGGGTTGCCTCAGGGCGGCAGTGGCTATGCGCGTACGGGGGTGCGAGTTATCTAACTTTCCAACCCCTCGAACCGTTGCCATGGGACTCCTTTTATAGGTTAAGGGGTCACCATAGTGGCAAATTAGTCATTAGACACTAATAAGATAGCAAATAGTGCTATCATACCTAACTCTGCAGGCTGACAACACACATTTAATGCGCTGCTTAGCATCACGTCATTGGTTGCCCGACAAGGCTTGCCGGGCTATCTTGCCAGCTCCACGCCTGCTTGCCTGACACGCCATAGGATGGGTGTCATCTATGGGTTCTTTTGGTAGAAAGTGGCTGCCATGTGGCGAATGGCTGCCACTTAATCACTCTGTGGCTTGACACCGCACTGATCAACGACCTGAGTCGTGGTGGAGTGGTCGGGGAGGTGATCTGGTCTCCGCAGGTCCTGGAAGGCCCTGCCGGGATGCCTTGGTCATCTTCTTCTAGGGGTGGCCTCGCCCCTTGCCGGGCTCGCCTGCCCGGCAAGGGAGGCCCCTTTCTTGACGACATCTTGTTCTTCTGGCTTGGTATTGGTCTCTCTGATCTTCTTGTTGGTTCTTCGAATCTCTTGGTTTCTTGTACTCCGTCTTGGACTGGTGTTTCAATCTTGATCTTGTGCCTGTGCACAGTCAGGGCAATAGACCCAGGGTCTATTGCACCGGCACACTCTCCCCTCTCATTGCTATGCATCTCCTTGATAGATCTTGTGTGGGCGTAGATTTTTTTTGTTTTCATGCAACGTTCCCCAATAGTGGCATCATGAGCCAGGTCTATGCGTAGATGATATGCACGAGTAGAACACAAAGAAGTTGTGGGCGGTGATGTCCATACTACTTACCACCAACGTCTTATTTTGATTCGGCGTCATTATGTGATGAAGCAGCCTGGACCAACCTTACATGTCCACGTATATGAGATTGGTTCCACCGACTGACATGCAACTAGTTTTGCATAAAGGTGGCTGGTGGGTGTCTGTTTCTCCTACTTTAGTTGAATCAAACTTGACTAGGTCCGGTCCTTTAAGAAGGTTAAAACAACAAACTTGATAATTCACCGTTGTGGTTTTTGCTGTAGGTAAGAACGGTTCTTGGTAGAAACCCGTAGCAGCCATGTAAAGCTTGCAATAACAAAGTAGAGGACGTCAAACTTGTTTTTGCAGGGTATGTTGCGATGTGATATGGTCAAGACATGATGTGATATACGCTATTGTATGAGATGATCATGTTTTGTAAGTTATTAGCAACCAGCAGGAGCCTTATGGTTGTCTCTTTATTGTATGAAATGCAAATGCCATGTAATTGCTTTACTTTATCGCTATGCGTTAGCAATAGTTGTAGAAGCAATAGTTGGCAAGACGACCACGACGCAACGATGGAGATCAAGGTGTCAAGCCAGTGACGATGGTGATCATGACAATGCTTAGGAGATGGAGATCAAAAGCATGAGATGATGATGGCGATATCATGTCACATATTTTTTTGATTGCATGTGATGTTTATCTTTTGTGCATCTTATTTTGCTTAGAACAACAGTAGCATTATAAGATGACGCCTTCACTAAATTTCAGGATATAAGTGTTGTCCCCGAGTATGCACCGTTGCGAAAGTTCGTCGTTTCGAGACACCACGTGATAATCGGGTGTGATAGACTCTACGTTCACATACAACGGGTGTAAGACAGTTTTGCACATGTAGAATACTTGGGTTAAACTTGACGAGCCTAGCATGTACAGACATGGTCTCAGAACACTGGAGACCAAAAGGTCGAACATGAGTCATATAGTAGATATGATCAACATAGAGATGTTCACCATTGATGACTACCCCATCTCACGTGATGATTGGACATGGGTTAGTTGATTTGGATCACGTATCACTTAGATAACTTGAGATATGTTTATTTAAGTGGGAGTTCATTAGTAATTTAATTAAATTGAACTTAATTTATCATGAACTTAGTCCTGATAGTATTTGAAAATTATGTTGTAGATCAATAGCTCGCGATGTATCTCCCCTATTTTTGATATGTTCCTAGAGAAAAATAAGTTGAAAGATGATAGTAGCAATGATGCAGACTGGGTCCGTGATCTGAGGATTATCCTCATTGCTGCACAGAAGAATTATGTCCTTGATGCACCGCTAGGTAACATACCTATTGCAGGAGTAGATGCAGACGTTATGAATGTTTGACAAGCTCGGTATGATGACTACTTGATAGTTTAGTGCGACATGCTTTACGGCTTAGAACCGGGACTTCAAAAATGGTTTGAACGCCACGAAGCATATGAGATGTTCCAAGAGATGAAATTGGTATTTCAGATTCATGCCCATGTCGAGAGGTATAAGACCTCTGACAAGTACTTTGCCTACAAGATGGAGGAGAATAACTGAGCTAGTGAGCATATGCTCAGAATATCTGGGTAGTACAATCGCTTGAATCAAGTGGGATTTAATCTTCCAGATAAGATAGTGATTAACAAGAGTTCTCTAGTCACTATCACCAAGCTACTAGAACTTCATGATGAACTACAATGTGCAAGGGACGATGAAAACGATTCCTGAGCTCTTCGCGATGCTGAAATCGACGAAGGTAGAAATCAAGAAAGAGCATCAAGTGTTGATGGTTAACAAGACCACTGGTTTCAAGAAAAAAGGACAAAGGAAAAAGAAAGGGAACTTCATAAAGAATGGCAAACAAGTTGCCACTCCTGTGAAGAAGCCCAAAGCTGGACCTAAGTCTAAAACTGAGTGCTTATACTGCAAAGGGAATGGTCACTACAAGCGGAACTGCCCCAAATAGTTGGAGGATAAGAAGGATGGCAAAGTGAAAGAAAGTATATTTGATATACATGTTATTGATATGTACCTTACTAGTGTTCATAGTAGCCCCTAAGTATTTGATACGTTTCAGTTGCTAAGATTAGTAACTCGAAACAGGAGTTACAAAATAATCAGAGACTAGTTAAGGGCGAGGTGACGATGTGTGTTGGAATTGATTCCAAGGTTGATATGATCACTATCGCACACTCCCTCTACCTTTGGGATTAGTGTTGAAACTAAATAAATGTTATTTGGTGTTTGCGTTGAGCATGAATATGATTAGATCATGTTTATTGCAATACATTTATTCATTGAAGTTAGAGAATAATTGTTGTTCTGTTTACATGAATAAAACCTTCTATGGTCATACACCCAATGTGAATGGTTTATTGAATCTCGATCATAGTGATACACATATTCATAATAATGATGCCAAAAGATGCAAAATTGATAATGATAGTGCAACATATTTGTGGCAATGCCGTTTAGGTCATATTGGTGTAAAGTGCATGAAGAAACTCCATGCAGATGGGCTTTTCGAATCACTTGATTATGAATCATTTGATGCTTGCGAACCATGCCTTATGGGCAAGATGACTAAAACTTCGTTCTTCGGAACAATGGAACGAGCAAATGACTTATTGGAAATAATACAGACCGATGTATGCGGTCCGATGAGTGTTGAAGCACGCGTCGGGTATCATTATTTTCTAACCTTCACAGATGATTTGAGTAGATATGGGTATATCTACTTGATGAAACTCAAGTCTGAAACATTTAAAGTTCAAAGAATTTCAGAGTGGAGTGGAGAATCATCGTAACAAGAAAATAAAGTTTCTACAATCTGATCGTGGAGGCGAATATTTGAGTTACGAATTTGGCCTTCAGTAAAAACAATGTGGAATAGTTTCACAACTCACGCCACCTGGAACACCACAGTGTAATGGTGTGTCCGAACATCAGAACCGTACTTTATTAGATATGGTGCATTCGGTGATGTCTCTTACCGATTTACCACTATCGTTTTGGGGTTATGCATTAGAGACAACTGCATTCACATTAAATAGGGCACCGTCTAAATCAGTTGAGACGACACAGTATGAACTATGGTTTGGCAAGAAACCTAAGCTGTTGTTTCTTAAAGTTTGGGGATGCGACGGTTATGTCAAAAGGCTTCAGCCTAATAATCTCGAACCTAAATCGGAGAAGTATGTCTTCATAGAATACCCTAAGGAAACTATTGGGTACACCTTCTACAACAGATCCGAAGGCAAGATCTTTGTTGCTAAGAATAGGTCCTTTCTAGAGAAGGAGTTTCTCTCGAAAGAAGTGAGTGGGAGGAAAGTAGAACTTGATGAGGTAATTGTACTTTCTCTCGAATTGGAAAGTAGCACATCACAGAAAACCGTTCCCATGATGCCTACACCAACTAGAGAGGAAGCTAATTATGATGATCATAAAACTTCAGATCAAGTTACTACTGAACTTCGTAGGTCAGCCAGAACATGTTCTGCACCAGAGTGGTACGGTAATACTGTCCTGGAAGTCATATTAGTAGACCAAGGTGAAGCTACGAACTATGAAGAAGCTATAATGAGCCCAAATTCCAACATATGGCTTGAAGGCATGAAATCTGAGATAGGATCCATGTATGAGAACAAAGTGTGGACTTTAGTGGACTTGCCTGATGATCGGCAAGCCATAGAGAATAAATGGATCTTCAAGAAGAAGACGGACGGTGATGGTAATGTTATTGTCTACAAAGCTTGACTTGTCGTAGAAGGTTTTTGACAAGTTCAAGGGGATGACTATGATGAGACTTTCTCACCCGTAGCGATGCTTAAGTCTATCCGAATCATGTTAGCAATTGCCCCATTTTATGGAATTTGATGTAAAAACTATAGTCCTTAATGGATTTCTTAAAGAAGAGTTGTATATGATGCAACCAGAAGGTTTTGTCGATCTTGAAGGTGCTAACAAAGTGTGCAAGCTCCAACAATCCATCTATGGACTCGTGCAAGCATCTCGGAGTTGGAATATATGCTTTGATGAGGTGATCAAAGCATATGGTTTTATACAAACTTATGGTGAAGCCTGCATTTACAAGAAAGTGAGTGGGAGGTCTGTAGCTTTTCTGATGTTATATGTGGATGCCATATTGTTGATTGGAAATGATATAGAATTTCTGCATAGCATAAAAGGATACTTGAATAAGGATTTTTCAATAAAAACCTCGGTAAAGATACTTATGTATTATCCATCAAGATCTATAGAGATAGATCGAGACGCTTAATAGGACTTTCACAAAGCACAACTTGACAAGATTTTGAAGGAGTTCAAAATGGATCAGTCAAAGAAGGAGTTCTAGCCTGTATTGTAAAGTGTGAAGTTGAGTAAGACTCAAGGCCGGACCACAGCAGAAGATAGAAAGAAAATGAAAGTCATTCCCTATGCCTCAGCCATAGGTTCTATAAAGTATGCCATGCTGTGTACCTGACCTATTGTGTGCCTTGGTATGAGTTTGGCAAGGGGGAACAATAGTGATCCAGGAGTAGATAAATGGACAATGGTCAAAATTATCATTAGAGGACTAAGGAAATGTTTCTCGGTTATGGAGGTGATAAAGGGTTCGTCGTAAAGGTTTACGACAATGCAAGCTTTAACACTAATCTAGATGACTCCGAGTCTCAATTTGGATACGTATTGAAAGTGGGAGCAATTAGCTAGAGTAGCACCATGCAGACCATTGTAGACATAGAGATTTGCAAATATACATATGGATCTGAATGTGACAGACTCGTTGACTAAACTTCTCTCACAAGCAAAACATGATCACACCTTAGTACTCTTTGGGTGTTAATCACATGGCGATGTGAACTAGATTATTGACTCTAGTAGACCCTCTGGGTGTTAATCACATGATGATGTGAACTATTGGTGTTAAATCACATGGCGATGTGAACTAGATTATTGACTCTAGTGGAAGTGGGAGACTGAAGGAGATATGCCCTAGAGGCAATAATAAAGTTGTTATTTTATATTTCCTTATTCATGATAAAGGTTTATTATTCATGCTAGAACTGTATTAATCGGAAACTTAAATACAGGTGTGAATACATAAACAAATACCATGTCCCTAGTAAGCCTCTACTAGACTAGCTCGTTGATCAAAGGTGGTTAAGGTTTCCTAACCATGGACATGTGTTGTCATTTGATAATGGGATCACACCATTAGGAGAATGATGTGCTGGATAAGACCCACCCATTAGCTTAGCATAATGATCGTTCAGTTTTATTGCTATTGCTTTCTTCATATCAAATACATATTCCTTCGACTATGAGATTATGCAACTCCTGGATACCGGAGGAATACCTTGTGTGCTATCAAACATCACAATGTAACTGGGTGATCATAAAGATGCTCTATAGGTATCTCCGAAGGTGTTTGTTGAGTTGGCATAGATTGAGATTAGGATTTGTCACTCTAAGTATCGGAGAGGTATCTCTGGGCGCTCTCGGTAATACACATCATAAGCTTGCAAGCAAATGACTAAGGAGTTAGTCACGAGGTGATGTACTACGGAATGACTAAAGAGACTTGCCGGTAACAATATTGAACTAGGTATGAAGATGCCGACGGTTGAGTCTCAGGCAAGTAACATATCGATAGACAAAGGGAATTACGTATGTTGTCATAACGGTTCGACTAATAAAGATCTTCGTAGAATATATAGGAGCCAATATGGGCATCTAGGTTCCGCTATTGATTATTGACCAGAGAGGTGTCTCGGTCATGTCTACATAGTTATCGAACCCGTAGGGTCCACACGCTTAATGTTCATTGACAATATAGTGTTATATGAGTAATATGATTTGGTGACCGAATGTTGTCCGGAGTCCCGGATGAGATCACGGACAAGATGAGGAGTCTCGAAGTGGTTGAGAGGTAAAGATTGATATATAGGATGATTGTATTCCGACACCGGAAGTGTTGGGAGGGTACCGGGTACTTACTGGGTCGTCGGAAAGAGTTTCGGGCACCCCCGGCAAAGAAATGGGCCTAATTGGACAAAGGGGGAACAGACCAGCCCCTGGTGCGCCCCTTCTTTGGAAAGCTGGCTGATACGTCTCCAACATATCTATAATTTTTGATTGTTGCATGCTATTATATTATCTATTTTGGATGTTTAACGGGCTTTACTATACACTTTTATATTATTTTTGGGACTAACCTATTAACCGGAGGCCCAGTCCAAACTGCTGTTTTTTTTGCCTATTTCAGTGTTTCGTAGAAAAGGAATATCAAACAGAGTCCAAACGGAATGAAACCTTTGGGAGAGTTATTTTTGGAACAAACGCAATCCAAGAGACTTGGAGTAGACGTCAGGGAAGCAACGAGGTGGCCACGAGGGTCTAGGGCGCGCCCTACCCCCTAGGCGCTCCCCCACCCTCGTGGGCCCCTCGTGGCTCCCCTGACCGACTTCTTTCGCCTATATATATCCATATACCCCGAAAACATCCAGGAGCACTATAGACCGGGAGTTCCGCTGCCGCATGCCTCTGTAGCCACCAAAAACCAATCGGGACCCTATTCTGGCAACCTGCCGGAGGGGGGATCCATCACCGGTGGCCATCTTCATCATCCCGGCGCTCTCCATGACGAGGAGGGAGTAGTTCACCCTCGGGGCTGAGGGTATGTACCGGTAGCTATGTGTTTGATTTCTCTCTCTCTCTCTCTTGTGTTCTTGATTTGGCACGATCTTGATGTACCGCGAGCTTTGCTACTATAGTTGGATCTTATGATGTTTCTCCCCCTCTACTCTCTTGTAATGGATTGACTTTTCCCGTTGAAGTTATCTTATCAGATTGAGTCTTTAAGGATTTGAGAACACTTGATGTATGTCTTGCATGTGCTTATCTGTGGTGACAATGGGATATTCACGTGATCTACTTGATATATGTTTTGGTGATCAACTTGCGGGTTCAGTGACCTTGTGAACTTATGCATAGGAGTTGGCACACGTTTTCGTCTTGACTCTTTGGTAGAAACTTTGGGGCACTCTTTGAAGTACTTTGTGTTGGTTGAATAGATGAATCTGAGATTGTGTGATGCATATCGTATAATCATGCCCACGGATACTTGAGGTGACATTGGAGTATCTAGGTGACATTAGGGTTTTGGTTGATTTGTGTCTTAAGGTGTTATTCTAGTACAAACTCTATGATAGATCGAACGGAAAGAATAGCTTCGTGTTATTTTACTACGGACTCTTGAATAGATCGATCAGGAAGGATAACTTTGAGGTGGTTTCGTACTACCATAATCGCTTCGTTTGTTCTCCGCTATTAGTAACTTTGGAGTGACTCTTTGTTGCATGTTGAGGGATAGTTATATGATCCAGTTATGTTATGTTATTATTGTTGAGAGAACTTGCACTAGTGAAACTATGAACCCTAGGCCTTGTTTCAACGCATTGCAATACCGTTTGTGCTCAATTTTATCATTAGTTACCTTGCTGTTTTTATAATTCCAGATTACAAAAACCTATGTCTACCATCCATATTGCACTTGTATCACCATCTCTTCGCCGAACTAGTGCACCTATACAATTTACCATTGTATTGGGTGTGTTGGCGACACAAGAGACTCTTTGTTATTTGGTTGCAGGGTTGCTTGAGAGAGACCATCTTCATCCTACGCCTCCCACGGATTGATAAACCTTAGGTCATCCACTTGAGGGAAATTTGCTACTGTCCTACAAACCTCTACACTTGGAGGCCCAACAACGTCTACAAGAGGAAGGTTGTGTAGTAGACATCACTGGACCTAAGGGAAGGAAAGGGGAAGGGCTAGCCCCTCCTGCCTTTCCCTCTCATGGGAGAAAGGAAAGGGGGGCGCCACCCTCCCCTGCCTTTTCCCGCACCTATATAAGGTAGGGGGTTGTGGCTTGGGAGGGACTCCAAGTATGATTCCTCCTACTTGGGCACCTCCTTTGGCTGCTCCTCCCTCCCTCCCACCTATAGATATGTGGGAGGGGGTGCCTAGAACACAACAGACAATTGCCTAGCCATGTGCAGCCCCCCTCCACTGTTTACACCCCCGTCATATTTTCATAGTGCTTAGGCGAAGCCCTGTGGAGATCACTTCACTATCACCGTCGTGCTGCCGGAACTCATCCACTACCTTGCCGTCTTGCTGGATCAATAAGGCGCGAACGTCACCGAGCTGAACGTGTGCTGAACGTGGAGGTGCCGTACATTTGGTACTCGATCGGTTGGATTGTGAAGCAAGTTCGACTACATCAACTGCGTTGTGAAACGCTTCCGGTTACGGTCTATGAGGGTACGTAGACACACTCTCCCTTAGATCTTGCGTGGGCGTAGGAATTTTTTTGTTTTCATGCAACGTTCCCCCACGACATCCCAGTGCAACACTCATTCTGTCCTATTTGATCTTTATGATAAATCATATACCATGGACCTAGAAGATTATCATGATGCATGCAAAATTCCATAGTGGGGCATTCATAGTGAACCTCGTAAAACTGAGCATAATGATTTCTTTGCTAGCATCACTATGGGAGAAACTAGAAATATCACACAAGCCACCATAGGGAGCATTCACTTTCCTGCCATACATTATTTTGCTTTCTTTATAGGTAGATGCATTAACGGTAAACATGATCATAGCCACCTTTGTGCATCAGATCTTAGTGTCCTCAAGTGTGCAGTAATGGGTGATAAACGATATAACTTGGGGGCTATTATTGCAAGGAGGTCACATCTTAATGCTAAAGATGGAGATTTCTTTGGTGGGATTTATGCCACCCGTTAAGCTAATTATCTTGGGGTACCCATAGGGGAGAATGACATTGAGTTCCCACTTGCTTTCCTTGATTATAATGCTATGGTATGCTACCATTTCTTGAGAGGAACGAATAGTGCCTCCTATACCGACTAATCTTTGACAGACAACATGCTGTCCATATTACCCTTCCTGCTCCTGCTTTCTTTAACTTGCAGGTAAATGGGAGATATTTTATAACTAGAGAGGAGGAGAACGAGTATGAGAGAGAGGTGGAGGCCGATCGCCTCCATGCTGCAGCCCTTCAGGTAGTAGCTGCCGCGTCCCAGTACAACCCTGGCTACAACTTTGGATATCCGCCAGGCTAGCTGTGGGCATAGACCAACTTAGTCCAAAAGCCTAAGCTCGGGGGAGTATGTATCTCTCACCGACATTACATTCGTGTTCACACACTCAATTCAGTTGTCAGTTTTCATACTTTTTCATTGTATTATCCATGCTAGTTTATTTCTTTTTCTCGCTTTCTTCTTGTGTTCGAAAAACTTTGAGAAAATAAAAAAATAGTTGTCATATTAAAAGAAAACCCAAAAAGATTTCTCGTTCTTCTTTTTGTTTGTTGGGAGCTTTCCCGTGTAAATAGTTTTTCTTGTTCTTGTTTTTGCTTTCTTCAGAAAAACAAAAACTCCAAAAATATCTTAGTGTGTTTCTTTGAAATTCTTTTCTTTTTTCGGGTCCATAGGAGAAGACCACGATGCAAATATTGAGTGGCTCCCATATGCATTATTGTTGATCTAACAAAGAGCCCATATTACCTTGTCTCCCCCTTTGAATAAATGTTTGCATATTCCCGCTTAGTCCAATGCACGTGCACGCTTATTACTATTCAAATAGTTTGTTCGTGCAAGTGAAAGGCAATAATGAAAATATATGATGAAATGATTGAGATGGAGAAAAGCTGGTACGAACTCGACCTATTTTGTTTTTGTAAATATGATTAGTTCATCATTCTTGATTCAGCCCATTATGAATGAAACATGTTTGCGATGACAATTAGAGATTATAGTTACTCATGCCATGCTTAATTAGCTAGGAGTTTATAATGGCTTATCCTGAGTGCCAACATGAAAATTAAAATGTTTATGATGTAGTATGACAGGATGGTATCCTCCTTTGAATGATTCAAGTGGCTTAACTTGGCACATGTTCACGCATGTAGTTGAAAAAAAATCAACATAGCCTTCACGATATTTATGTTCATGGTGATTTATATCCTACTCATGCTTGAATTAAATGTTGGTTACTCTCAATGCATGTTTATGACTGTTGTCGCTCTCTAGTTGGTCGCTCCTCAATCCCTTGCTAGCCTTCACTTGTACTAAGCAGGTATACTGCGTGTGCTTCCACTTCCTTAAACCCAAAGTTGTTCCATAAGAGTCCACGATACCTACCTATATGCGGTATTTACCTGCCGTTCCAAGTAAATTTGCATGTGCCAAACTCTAAACCTTCAAATAATAATATGTTTTGTATGCTCGAATCACTCATGTAGCGACTGGGGGCTGTCAGTATCTTCCATGCTAGGTGGGTTATTTTCACGATGAGTGTTTATTCACTTGTCATTCATGAGGAAGTGGCTGGTAATCGGGATGCCCAGTTCCATGCTCTAAAAAAATCAAAATATAATATCAAACAAAACTCCCCCAGGACCGTTGTTGGTATGGACGGTACCCGTTGTTCCAGACCAGCCGTGGAGTGTGCTTGTTGGTGGAGGGGGAGTAAAAATTTTACCACTCTGTTTGGGAACCACCTATAATGTATATAGCATGGAAGATACCGAGATATCTTGGTTGTTATGTTGACAATCAAAGCATACCGCTCAAAATTATATTCATCTCTGTTTTAAAGCTCAAGCTCTGGCACCTCTGCAAATCCCTGTTTCCCTCTGCGAAGGGCCTATCTATTTACTTTTATTGTTGAGTCATCATCCTCTTATAAAAGTCACCAGTTAGAGAGCAGCACTGTCATTTGTATGCATTGTTATTAATTGATATTGAGTATGAATGGATCTCTTTTACCATGAATTACAATGTCTAGTCAGTCCTTGATCTTCATGGGTGCTCATGTTTTGCAGTCTCAGAAAGGGCTAGCGAGATACCATTTTGTTATATCATATCATGATTGTTTTGAAGAAGTGTTGTCATCCAAGATTTATTATTATTGCTCGCAAGTTGATTATGCCATTGATACGAGTAAATGTGAGACCTAAATTTTATTGTGAATATGGTTAGTTCATAATCTTTGTTGAAAACCTGAATGCTGGCTATACATATTTGCAACAACAAGATCAAACTGAGTTTGTAAAAGTTTTTCTTTGTCACTTTCAGTTTATCAAGTGAATTGTTTGAGGACAAGCAATGGGTTAAGCTTGTGGGAGTTGATACGTCTCCATCATATCTACTTTTGCAAACTCTTTTGCCATTGTTTTGGACTCTAATTTGCATGATTTAAATGGAACTAACCCGGAATGACGCTGTTTTCACCAGAATTGTCTTGGTGTTATTTTTGTGCATAAATAGAAGTTTTCGGATTGACCTGAAAATTTACGGAGAATATTTTTGGAATATATAAAAAATACTGGCGAAAGAATCAACCAGAGGGGACCACCAGGAGACCACAAGGGTGGGGGGCGCGCCCCTGGCTTATTGGTCCCCTGGACGTCCTCCGACCCTAACTCCAACTCTATATATTCACATCCGGAGAGAAAAAAAAATCAAAGAGAAGGATTCATCGCATTTTATGATACAGAGCCGCTGCCACCTCCTGTTCTTCATTGGGAGGCCAGATCTGGAGTCCGTTCGGGGCTCCGGAGAGGGAGATTAGTCGCCATCATCATCACCAACCTTACTCCATCACCAATTTCATGATGCTCACCGCCGTGCATGAGTAATTCCATCGTAGGCTTGCTGGACGGTGAAGGGTTGTATGAGATTTATCATGTAATCGAGTTAGTTTTGTTAGGGTTTGATCCATAGTATCCACTATGTCCTAAGATTGATGTTGCTATGAATTTGTTATGCTTAATGCTTGTCACTAGGGCCTGAGTGCCATGATTTCATATCTTAACCTATTATGTTTCCATGAATATATTTGTGTTCTTGATCCGATCTTGCATGTCGTAGACACCTGCTATGAGTTATGATCCGCATACCCCAAGGTGACAATAATTGGGATTCTTTCCGGTGATTACCATAGTGTGAGGAGTTCATGTATTCACTAAGTGCTAATGCTTTCGTCTGGCTCTCTATTAAAAGGAGGCCTTAATATCCTTAGTTTCCACTAGGATCCTACTACCACGGGAGGGTAGGATAAAAGATGTCATGCAAGTTCTTTTCCATAAACACGTATGACTATATACGAAATACATGCCTACATTATATTGATGAATTGGAGCTAGTTCTGTGTCACCCTAGGTTATAATTGTTGCATGATGAATGCCATCCAACATAATTATCCATCATTGATCCATTGCCTACGAGCTTTCCACATGTTGATTTTTGCTAGGTTACTTTGCCGTTGCTTGACAACTCAGCTGCTAATACTTGAGAATATTCTTTGGCTCCCCTTGTGTCGAATAAATAAATTTGGGTTGAATACTCCACCCTCAAAAACTGTTGCGATCCCTTATACTTGTGGGCTATCAACCAGCGACTCCAATTAGTTGGTGTGTGGTGGACAAAGCAACGCAAATAGGTTTCCACGCATTGATTGACTCATTCAGTTTGGCCGTCCGCCTGGGGGTGATGAGAGGAGCTCATCTTCAGCTCAACTCCTTGCAACTTGAAAATTTCTTGCCAAACTTTGCTAGTGAAGATGGCATCACGATATGAGGTGAGGGCTTCAAGCATCCCATGCAACTTGTAGACTTGATCACTGTATAGTTGGGCAATTGTCTGAGCAGTGTGCAAGCGCCGAACTGTGAGGAATTGAACATACTTGGAGAAGGTGTCGATGACGACCAATATGCAGTTGTAGTTCCTGGATTAGGGTAGACCACCAATGAAATCCAATGAGACAAGATCCTAGCATCGCTTGGCTACCGGCAAGGAATGTAGCAATCCGGGGTACTGACCTCGGTCCGGCTTAGCTTGCTGACACACCTGGCAAGTCTATACATGCTCTTTGATCTGTTGCTTCATGCCCGGCCTAGCAAACAAGTGCTTAATACAGCGATAGGTGGCTGGGAACCTGGATTGTCCCCCAATAGAGTTGTCATGTAAAGCTTGCATTATTTGCTACTGGAGTTTTGTGTTGTTGCCCAGCCATACACGCCCTTCAAACCTCATGACGCCCCTGGTGAGAGTGAATTTGCCATCAGCGACCGGTGCCACAACCAATTGAGTGATGAGTTGTTGCATCTTGGGATCGCTGTTGTACCCTTTGACAATTTTCTGAAGCTAGGCTGGCTGACAGACTGAAATAACATGGAGGTGAGCAGCATCCCAATAGGTCGTCTTGACAGAGCGTCAGCTGCACTGTTTTCCATCCCCTTGCTATAGCAGATCTGGTATTGCCTAACAACTTTGTGAAGGCTTTTTGTTGCCATGGTGTCGGTGTCTTGAACATGAATGTTTATACCCTGACTTATGCACAGACAGTTGCAGCCTTCCCGAAAGCAAGGGCTTGTTGGAAGATAGCCTTTATCAACACTCAAGACTTGGTAAAAACTATGAAGAAGACCTCCAGGCATGTGATTGATAATAAATAAAGAAGTACCGACAATCAAGATTCAAGAAGCTGGCAAGCAAGGCACCGACAAGGCTACGTAGTTGCGATGTGATACGTCTACAACGTATCTATAATTTTTGATTGTTCCATGCTATTATATTATCTGTTTTGGATGTTTTATATGCATTAATATGCTATCTTATATTATTTTTGGGACTAACCTATTAAGCTAGATCCTAGTGCCAGTTCCTGTTTTTTCCTTGTTTTTGAGTTTCGCAAAAAAGGAATACCAAACGGAATGAAACCTTCGTGATGATTTTTCTTAGACCAGAAGACATCCAGGAGACTTGGAGATGAAGTCGGAGGAGCCATGAGGCGGCCACAAGGACAGAGGGCGCACCCAGGGGGGTAGGGCGCGCCCCCACTCTTGTGGGCACCCTATGACCCTCCCAACCTAATTTTTTCGCCTATATATTCCCACATATCCCCAGACCAATAGAGGCATCCATCAAAAGACTTTTCCAGCGCTGCAACCTTATGTAACAGTGATATCCCATCTAGGGACCTTTTCTGGCGTCCTACTGGAGGGGGATTCAATCACGGAGGGCTTATACATCAACTCTATTGCCCTTCCGATGAAGCGTGAGTAGTTTACCACAGACCTACATGTCCATAACTATTAGCTAGATGGCTTCTTCTCTCTCTTTGATTCCCAATACCATGTTCTCCTCGATGTTCTTGGAGATCTATTAGATGTAATAATTTTTTGCGGTGTGTTTGCCGAGATCCGATGAATTGTGGATTTATGGTCAACTTATCTATGAATATTATTTGAATCTTCTCCAAATTCTTAGATGTATGATTAGATATCTTTGTAATTCTCTTGGAACTATTGGTTTAGTTTTGCCAACTAGATTGGTTTTACTTGCAATGGGAGAAGTGCTTAGCTTTGGGTTCAATCTTGCAGTGTCCTTTCCCAGTGATAGTAGGGGCAGCAAGGCACGTATTGTACTATTGCCATCGAGGATAAAAAGATGGGGTTTTCATCATATTGCTTGAGTTAATTCCTCTACATCATGTCATCTTACTTAATGCATTACTCCATTCTTTATGAACTTATTAATACTCTAGATGCATGCTGGATAGTGGTCGATGTGTGAAGTAATAGTAGTAGATGCAGAATCGTTTTGGTCTACTTGACACGAACGTGATGCCTATATTCATGATCATTGCCTTGGATATCGTCATAACTCTATGCTTTTGTATCAATTGCTCGGTAGTAATTTGTTCACCCACCGTATTATTTGCTATCTTGAGAAGCCTCTAGTGAAACCTATGGCCCCAGGTCTATTTTCCATCAGATAAGTTTCTGATCTACAATATTAGTTTCCAATCTACTATTCTTGCAATCTTTTACTTTTCGATCTATAAACCTAAAATACCAAAAATATTTACTTTATCGCTTATCCATCTCCATCAGATCTCACTTTTGCAAGTAACTGTGAAGGGATTAACAACTCCTTTATCATGTTGGGTGCAAGTTTGTTTGATTGTTTGTGCAGGTATTCGGTGATTTGTGCGTTGTCTCCTACTGGATTGATACCTTTGTTCTCAAACTGAGGAAAATACTTATCTCTACTTTGCTACATCACGCTTTCCTCTTCAAGGGAAACAACAATGCAAGCTCAAGAAGTAGCAGGAAGAATTTCTGGCGCCGTTGCCGGGGAGATCTATGCCAAGTCAAGACATACTAAGTACCCATCATAAACTCTGATCTATTGCATTACACTATTCACCATTTTCCTCTCATTTTCCTCTCCCCCACTTGTAAAATGATTTCCGAAAATATTTTCCTTTTCTTTGCCCCTCTTCCATTCATCTTCTTCACTTGCTTTTTGTGTGCTTGTGTGTTGGATTGATTGCTTTGTCACAATGGCTCGAGAGAATACCAAATTGTGTGATTTTTCCAACACCAATAACAATGATTTTATTAGTACTCCGATTGCTACCGCCACTAGTACGGAATCTTGTGAAATTAATGCCACTTTGCTGAATCTTGTTATGAAAGATCAATTTTCCAGCCTTCCTAGTGAATATGCCGCATCCCATCTAAACAATTTTGTTGATTTGTGTGATATGCAAAGGAAGAAAGATGTGGATAATGATATTGTTAAATTGAAGCTATTTCCGTTTTCACTTAGACATCGTGCTAAAACTTGGTTTTCATCTTTGCCTAAAAATAGTATTGATTCATGGAATAAGTGTAAAGATGCTTTTATCTCTAAGTATTTTCCTCCGCTAAGATCATCTCCCTTAGGAACGATATTATGAATTTTAAGCAACTTGATCATGAACATGTTGCACAATCTTGGGATAGGATGAAATTGATGATACAAAATTGCCCTACTCATGGTTTGAATTTGTGGATGATTATACAAACTTTATGCCGGATTGAATTTTGCTTCTAGAAATCTTTTAAGGAGGAACTTTTATGGAAATTACTTTAGGAGAAGCTACTAAACTCCTAGATAATATTATGGTTAATTATTCTCAATGGCACACCGAAAGATCTTCCACTAGTAAAAAAGTGCATGTGATTGAAGAGATTAATGTTTTGAGTGGAAAGATGGATGGACTTATGAAATTATTTGCTAGCAAGAGTGCTTCTATTGATCCTAATGATATGCCTTTTTCTACTTTGATTGAGAATAATAATGAATCTATGGATGTGAACTTTGTTGGTAGGAATAATTTTGGTAATAACGCGTATAGAGGTAATTTTAATCCTAGGCCATTTCCTAGTAATTCCTCTAATAATTATGGTAATTCCTACAACAACTCTTAGGGAAATTATAATAAGATGCCCTCTTATTTTGGTACTAGTGTTAAAGAATTTATGAGTTCGCAAAAACAATTTCAATGCTTTGATTGAACATACTCAAGATTGATGATTTGGCTAGGAACATGGATAGAATTTCACTTGATGTTGATTATTTGAAACTTAGATCTATTCCACCCAAGCATTATATTAATGAGTCTCTCAAAGCCATGAGAATTTCCATTGATGAGTGCAAAGAAAGAACCACTAAGATGCGTGCTAAATGAGATTTGTTTGTAAAAGCGTGTTCTTCTAGTTTTGGTGAAAATAATGATGAAGATCTTAAAGTGATTGATGTGACTCCTATTGAATCTTTGTTTTCCAATATAAATCTTGATAAATATGGGACTGGAGATGAGTCAACTTTAGTTAAAAGGCATCCCAATGATTCAGAGTTTTTAGATCTTGATGCAAAAATTGATAAAAGTGGGATTGGAGAGGTCAAGACATTAAGTAGCAACGAACCCACTCTTTTGGATTTAGATGAATTTAATTGTGATAATTGTTCTTTAATAGATTTGTATTTCCTTGTTACAATCCATGTTGAATTCTCCTCATGCTTATAATCAAAACAAAGCTTTTACCAAACATATCGTTGATGCTATGATGCAATCTTTTGAAGAAAAGCTTGAATTAGAAGTTTCTATCCCTAGAAAACTTTATGATGAGTGGGAACCTACTATTAAGATTAAGGTTAAAGATTATGAGTGCCATGCTTTGTGTGATTTGGGTGCTAGCGTTTCCACAATTCCAAAAACTTTATGTGATGTGTTAGGTTTCCGTGAATTGGATGATTGTTCTTTAAATTTGCATCTTGCGGATTCCACTATTAAGAAACCTATGGGAAGTATTAATGATGTTCTTATTGTTGCAAATAGGAATTATGTGCCCGTAGATTTCATTGTTCTTGATATAGATTGCAATCCTACATGTCCTATTATTCTTGGTAGACCTTTCCTTAGAACGATTGGTGCAATTATTGATATGAAAGAAGGAAACATTAGATTTCAATTTATATTAAGGAAGGGCATGGAAAACTTTACTAGAAACAAAATTAAATTACCATATGAATCTATTATGAGAGGCACTTATGGATTGCATACCAAAGATGACAATACCTAGATCTATTCGTGTTTTTATGCCTAGCTAAGGGCGTTAAACATGGGCGCTTGTTGGGAGGCAACCCAATTTTATTTTTGTTCTTTTCTTTTTGCTCTTGTTTTTCAATAAATAATTCTTCTAGCCTCTGGTTAGATGTGGTTTTGTGTTTTAATTAGTGTTTGTGCCAAGTAAGACCTTTTGGATAGCTTACGGTGATAGTTGTTTTAATCTTGCTGAGAAACAGAAACTTTTGCGCCCAGGAAAATAATTTTCGTAATTCACAGAAGCGAGCTTTTGATCTGATTATTTTAGCACTGGATTGGTACACAAATTTCCCAGGTTTTCCTATTTTTTCAGAATTTCTGGAGTTACAGAAGTATTCGAGAGTTACAGATTGCTACAAACTGTTCTGTTTTTGACAAATTCTGTTTCTTGTGTTGTTTACTTATTTTGATGAATCTATGGGTAGTATCGGGGGGTATGAACCATGGAAAAGTTGGAATACAGTAGATATTACACCAATATAAATAAAGAATGATTTCACAACAGTACCATAAAGTGGTGATTTATTTTCTTATACTAACGGAGCTTATGAGATTTTTTGTTGAGTTTTGTGTTGTGAAGTTTTAAAGTTTGGGTAAGGATTTGATGGAATATGGAATAAGGAGTGGCAAGAGCCTAAGCTTGGGGATGCCCAAGGAACCCCAAGGTAATATTCAAGGACAACCAAGCGCCTAAGCTTGGGGATGCCCCGGAAGGCATCCCCTCTTTCGTCTTCGTCTATCGGTTACTTTACTTGAGGCTATATTTTTATTCACCACATGATATGTTTTTGCTTGGAGCGTCTTGTATGATCTGAGTCTACGATTTTTAGTTTGCCACAATCATCCTTGGTGTACACACCTTTTGAGAGGAGCACACATGAATCGTGATTTATTAGAATACTCTATGTGCTTCACTTATATCTTTTGAGCTAGGCAATATTGCTCTAGTGCTTCACTTATATCTTTTTAGAGCATGATGGTGGTTTTATTTTATAGAAATTGTTCAACTATCATGCTTAACTTATATTAGTTTGAGAGTCTCTAAATAGCATGGTAATTTGCTTTGGTTATAAATTTAGTCCTAATATGATAGACATCCAAGAGGGATAAAATAAAAACTTTCATATAAAGTGCATTGAATACTATGAGAAGTTTGATTATTTATGATTGTTTTGAGCTATGAAGATGATGATATTAGAGTCATGCTAGTGGAGTAATTGTGAATTTGATAAATACTTGTGTTAAAGTTTGTGATTCCCGTAGCATGCACGTATGGTGAACCATTATGTGATGAGCATGATTTATTTTTTGATTGTCTTCCTTATGAGTGGCGGTCAAGGACGAGCGATGGTCTTTTCCTAGCAATCTATCCCCCTAGGAGCATGCGCGTAGTACTTCGTTTTGATAACTAATAGATTTTTGCAATAAGTATGTGAGTTCTTCATGATTAATGTCGAGTCCATGTGAAAGGATCGACAAGAGGTGTCTAGAGGGCGGTGAATAGACTCTAAATAAGAAAAGTTGCAGTTTTTAATCTCTTTAAGTTGAAGTGGAGTTTGGCACAAGTTTAACATTCACAATACATATCAAGAAAGCATGACAAGAGTCTAGGAGCAGCGGAAAGTAAAGCATGCAAATTGCAAGAATGTAAAGGGATGGGATTGGAGTGTGCAAACGCAATTTGGAGACACGGAGATTTTTTATCCGTGGTTCCGATAGGTGGTGCTATCGTACATCCACGTTGATGGAGACTTCAACCCACGAAGGGTAACGGTTGTGCGAGTCCACGGAGGGCTCCACCCATGAAGGGTCCACGAAGAAGCAACCTTGTCTATCCCACCATGGCCGTCGCCCACGAAGGACTTGCCTCACTAGGGTAGATCTTCATGAAGTAGGCAATCTCCTTGCCCTTACAAACTCCTTGGTTCAACTCCACAATCTTGACGGAGGCTCCCAAGTGACACATAGCCAATCTAGGAGACACCACTCTCCAAGAAGTAACAAATGGTGTGTTGATGATGAACTCCTTGCTCTTGTGCTTCAAATGATAGTCTCCCCAACACTCAACTCTCTCTCACAGGATTTGGATTTTGTGGAAAGAAGATTTGAGTGGAAAGCATCTCGGGGAAGGCTAGAGATCAAGATTTATGTGGTAGGAATGGAATATCTTGACCTCAACACAAGTGTAGGTGGTTCTCTCTCAGAAAATGTATGTTGGAAGTGTAGGCATGTTCTGATGGCTCTCTCCACGAATGAAGAGTGGGTGGAGGGGTATATATAGCCTCCACACAAAATCTAACCGTTACACACAACTTACCAAACTCGGTGGGACCGAATCGTGAAACTCGGTCATACCAATTTAGTTCATAATGTGACCATTAGGCATTTCAGTGGGACCGATATGATCAACTTGGTAGGACCAATGTGCTAGGGTTAGGGTAAAGCCTCAACTCGGTTTGACCGATTACACAAACTTGGTGGGACAGATTTGGGTAATAAGCGAAATAGAGAGTTGGCCAGGCAAACTCGGTGGGACCGATTGCGTACCTCGGTGGGACCGAAATTATTGCAATAGGCAACAGAGAGTTTGCAAGCCCATCTCGGTTAGACCGACTTGATTAGGGTTTCTGGCAGTGGCTATGTCATCTGAACTCGGTGGCGCCGGATATAAAGATTCGGTAGGGCCGAGTTCGACTTTTGGTTTGGGACATATGTGGATGTGAGAAAGTGGTTGAGGGCTTTGGAGAATATCACTAAGCACTTTGAGCAAGCAAGCCATTAAGCAACACCTCATCCCCTCTTAATATTATTAGCTTTCCTATGGACTCAAAGTGATCTTGGATCACTAAAATTAAAATGTAGAGTCTTGTGCTTTGAGCTTGAGCCAATCCTTTGTCCTTAGCATCTTGAAGGGGTTCCACATCCTCTAGTCCACGCCACTCCATTGTTGAACTTACCTGAAACATACTATGTAAGAGTATTAGTCCAACAAGAGATATGTTGACATTAATTACCAAAATCACCCAGGGAGCACTTGTGCTTTCAATCTCCCCCTTTTTGGTAATTGATGACAACATACATCAAAGCTTTAGATAAAGATATAGAGAATAACAAGTAAAGCTTTGGAAAGACATGTAACATGCATAGTCTCCCCCTACATGTATGCAATCATGTAAATATGAAATATAGGAGCATGTGAATGCATAAGAATGACAGAGTAAGCAATGTGTTACATGTATCTTGGCTGTATGCATCAGAGCGAATGATGTGAATTATAGGAAATGTACCTTCATGCTCATGAGTCCTTCTTGCAAACAGTATGTACATCAGCAAGATATCCTCATACACATGACTGTTATGCATATACTTACCTTGTGGTCTTGAGTTGGCTTAGGAAGGAATGAACCTGCGTAAACAAGGTTAGATAACACAGATACAACTACTAGCCAGAGCAAACAAAAGAAACCACAAGAGTACCAAGACTGGGATGACATGTAGAGAGTGAGTACTGAGTACCCCATTGGATATAGACATGTCCCCAAAGGTAAAGATGTGCAATGAATTCAAGGATTTCCTTCCCTTAGATGTCTTGCTCCCCCTGAATCTAGCATGGGATACTGCGAGAAGATAGGGAACAGAAAATCAGAGCAAAGAAAAGAAACAGAGCTAATGCAAACAATCAAATATGAACATGTCTTTCCCCTCTTAAAGACATGTGACTTCTCTCCTCTTGAACACCAAGCATCTGGGGTCTTTTGAAGTGATACTTCTGTCTCCTTGTAGAAGAACTCTCTCCCCCTGAGTATTCTCCCCCCTATAGAAATGATTAAGCTTTGATGTGATCTCTCTCTCCCTCTTTGACATCAATTTCCAGGAAGGGTTCTTCTGGATTTTTGTTACAAATGGGTTTGGTCCTTGAGTCACAGAGCAAAGCAGCAAGTCGAATGTGATGCTGGTAGAGGACAAGAATCATTGAGTGGAGCTGGATCAAAAAGAATGCAGGAACAAGTGGCAAGCTATCTTTCCTGCAGTGAAATCGGTGGCACCGAGTTGTGTGCTTCGGTTGCACCGAAAGAATTCGGTTGGACCGAAAACAACAGGCTGGTGTGACTGAGTTCATCATAGAGAAAACACTTGTCACCTCAGCTCACTAGTCAAGTAAGATCTCACAAGGATTTGCAAGGAATTAACTGAAAGATTTGCAAATAATTGGATGCAGGGAATGTAGAACAAAAAGAAATAGAAAAGAAATCTAGATGAAGTTTTTTTGAAAGGGGAAACAAATATGCATGAGACAAATGCAAGAGCACAGAAAAGAACACAAGAGAACTTCATCTAGAATTAGTCGGCAACAATGTTACCTATGTTAGAGTATATTGACTTAGGAGTCAAGTGAGATCACTTGATCATAGGTCATACTCCTCGTTTAAGCTCAAAATGGGGTTACCATTTTTCGTTTAAGCATTTTTATGTATTCACATCTTGTTGAGTTGCTTTGACTCATGGCCTGGAGTAAAGCTTCTCTAAGATGGAATAACATACCATGGGTGGTGGTGTTGATCATGATCATGTAGTTGAACTTGTGTGGGTTGCTCAAGGTTGATGTAGCTCATCAAGAGTTGAGAGCTCCACTTGGAATTTGAGTTCATCTACCTACATGGGTTAGTCTTGCAAGGAAGAGCACTCGTGTATCCAAAATGACAATCATGAAACTCAATATAGAATTTGTCAAAGGATATGTTTGAAGGGTTTCGTGCTTCCTTGTCTTCAACCACCATTGTGTAGAGACTTGGTGATGTAGAAATTTGCTCAAGATGTGAGTGGGTTGCAATCTCATAGATTTAGATTCATCCAAGTACCTACAAGGGTTAGATGACATGCAAGGGTGCAAATATATCCAAGATATATGAATAGCAACATGAAAGAAAATATCAAGGATTAGTTAAAGGCCCATGCCTTGCATGTATCCAAAAGAAGTTCCTACTCCAAGTTTGAAGCATCAATGATGTTCAATTCACCTCTCAAACGGCAAAAGATTTTCTCATCAAGCGGCTTGGTGAATATATCCGCTAATTGCTTATCGGTGCGAACATGCTTAAGATTAATGTCCCCTTTGGCGACGTAATCTCGAATGAAATGATGATGAACTTTAATATGCTTAGTTCGAGAGTGTTGCACGGGATTGTGAGCAATATTGATAGCACTTTCATTGTTACAAAGCAATGGAACATGTTTCACATATATCCCATAATCCTTGAGAGTTTGGGTCATCCAAAGTAATTGAGCACAACATGAACCAGCGGCAATGTATTCCGCTTCGGCGGTGGATAAGGATACCGAGTTTTGTTTCTTGGAGGACCAAGACACAAGAGATCTACCAAGAAATTGACAAGTACCCGAAGTGGACTTTCTATCAACCTTGTCTCCGACATAGTCCGAATCGGAGTAACCAACAAGATTGAAAGAAGACCTCTTAGGATACAAAATGCCAAAATTTGGTGTGTGTATTAAGTATCTCACTATCCTTTTCACTGCCTTAAGATGACATTCTTTAGGGGCCGCTTGATATCGTGCACACATGCACACACTTAGCATAATATCGGGACGAGAGGCACATAGATATAACAATGAACCAATCATGGAGCGGTAAACCTTTTGATCAACCTGTTCACCATCTTTGGTCAAATCAAGATGTCCACTAGTAGGCATGGGTGTACTCATACCTTTGCATTCTTGCATATTGAACTTCTTGAATAAGTCCTTGGTGTACTTTGTTTGAGAGACAAAGGTATATTCCTTAGTTTGCTTGATTTGCAAACCGAGAAACAATTTGAGTTCACTCATCATAGACATCTCAAACTTCTCCGACATTAGCTTTCCAAACTTCTCACTAAAGTGAGGGTTAGTCGAACCAAATATAATATCATCAACATAAATTTGGCACACAAATAGTTCTCCATTAAACCTTTTAGTAAAAAGAGTAGAATAAATCTTTCCAATTTCAAAGCCTTTTTCAATAAGGAACTTGGTCAAGCATTTATACCACGCTCTAGGAGCTTGTTTAAGACCATAAAGAGCTTTGTGAAGTTTGTAAACATGATTAGGTTTCTTAGGATTGACAAAGCCGGGAGGTTGCTTATCATAAACTGCCTCCTCTATTTCACCATTTAGAAAAGCACTTTTAATGTCCATTTGGTACAAGCTGATATCATGGTGATTAGCATAGGCAAGTAAGATGCGAATGGACTCAAGTCTAGCAACGGGGGCATATGTCTCACCATAGTCCATACCTTCGACTTGAGTGTAGCCTTGGGCGACGAGACGTGCTTTGTTGCGAACTACTTGTCCATCTTCATCTTGCTTGTTGCGAAACACCCATTTGTTACCAATGATGTTGTGGTTGTTGTCGGGCTTCTCAACCAATGTCCAAACTTGATTTCTCTCAAAGTTGTGTAGCTCTTCATGCATGACGTTTATCCAATCCGGATCTTCCAATGCTTCTTCAACCTTCATAGGTTCAATGCTAGAGATGAATGAATAATGTTCACAAAAGTTAGCCAAACGAGTTTTAGAGCGAGTGATTCTCCCGGTTTGGATATCATTGTAGATTTGCTCGACAGGATGGTCTTTGGCGACTCTTGCTCGAACTCGTGGAATCTTTTGCTTGGAACTGGGTGCAACATCTTCTTCATCATCTTCTTCTTCTTGGCCTTCTTCATTGTTGACGTTGTCGTTCTCTTGTCGTGGTGGAGAAGGAGGTTGTTGATGTTCATCTTGGTGTACTTCCACGTTTTCTTCGTCTTGGTGTGTCCTACTTGTGGATGCTTCCGTATCAAGTCTTGGTTCACCTTGTCGTGGGGTGGAAGCTTCCACTTGGAGGGACGAGGTACTCTCCTTCACCTCCGTTGGATGAATCTTGCCAATAGACAAGTCTTGGATTGCTTCCGAAGGGTCTTTGTCTCCTACATCAATTGGCAATTTCTCTACTTGCGAGCCATTAGATTCATCAAACTTCACATCTACCGTCTCTTCAACCTTTCGGGTGAAATTATTATAGACACGGTAAGTGTGAGAGTTTGAGCCATAACCAAGTAGGAAACCTTCATGAGATTTAGGAGCAAATTTAGAATGATGATGCTTATCAAGAATGTAGCACTTTGAGCCGAATACTCGAAAGTATCCAACTTGGGGTTTGTTACTGGTGAGGAGCTCGTATGCCGTCTTGCCGAGTAGCTTGTGAAGATACAAGCGATTTGTTGCATGACAAGCTGTCTCAACCGCTTCCGCCCAAAAGTACTTCGGCGACTTGTACTCATCAAGCATCGTTCTCACCATTTAGATGAGCGTCCGGTTCTTACTCTCAACAACTCCATTTTGTTGAGGTGTGTATGTAGCCAAGAACTCATGTGAAATCCCTTCTTCATCAAGAAAGGTGTCCACATTTGCGTTCTTGAACTCCATTCTGTTGTCGCTGTGAACCTTCTTGATCTTCACTTCAAATTGATTTTGGGCCTTCCTAGCGAAGTTTTTGAAGATCTTTTGGACCCGTGATTTATCATAAAGAAAGAATACCCATGTAAATCTTGAAAAATCATCCACTATGACTAGACCAAAAGAATTTCCACCAAGACTTTTGTAAGCGTTGTGACCGAAAAGATCCATGTGAAGTAGCTCGAGCAGCCTCCTTGTGGTCATGATGTTCTTCACGGGATGCCTTCCTCCAACCTATTTACCTGCTTGACAAGCGCTGCAAAGTCTATCCTTATCAAATATGACATTGTTAACACCGAGGATATGATTACCTTTAATAAGCTTTTCAAGGTTTCGCATGCCCACATGACCTAACCGTCTATGCCACAACCAGCCTTTAGAGGATTTAGCAATTAAGCATGTTCTAGGTTGATCCTTTTTAGTAAAATCAACAATGTAAAGATCACCTCTACGTATACCGATAAAGACCATTTTAAGATTGTCTCTTCGAAACACTTGGCAATCTATTTCAGTAAATAGGACATTGAAACCGAAATCAGCAAGTCTAGATACTGAAAGTAAATTGTACCCAAGAGATTCAACGAGCATGACATTTTGTATGGAGCTATCATGTGAGATGGCCACCTTACCGAGGCCAACCACCTTACCCTTTGAGTTGTCACCAAAAGTGACATACTTTCGAGGGCCGTCGTTTTCAGCAAGCTCCCGGAACATATCTTTATCTCTGGTCATGTGATCGGTACATCCACTATCAAGAACCCATTCCTTTCCTACTGCCATGTATCCCCGAAGATTTGCCATAAGACCAAAGTGTCTCATTGCATCATCAAGATCAAGTTCACTATCATCATCCTCATCATAGTATCCATGTACAACATCGGCATGTGATGGATCAATTCCTAGAGAGGGTGATTCATTAGAATGAGTTTGACAATGATCTTCTTTATGAACTCTAATAGCTTCGGAAATAATATCGCTAATAATTCCAACATCTCCTTTGGCACGCATAAGATTTGTAAGCTCAAATAGACAATCACCAAACTTAGGATCATTGGAATTCATCTTACTCAAGGCAATAGACTTATGGAGAATTTCATCTAGATTTTGCAAGGAATAATTTGGAAAACGTTCCTCAAGAACTTTCCATATGGTGTAGGCACACTTAAGAGTAGGCAAGCAACCTATCAAGTTTCTAGGCAAACCTCTAGTGATAAGATCAACAGTTCTAAGATTGCGAATCATGTCAATTGACTCATCAAGGGTATGATGCATAGGGTCAACATGAGGTGCACAAGGGCTAGTAATGTACTTGTTCAAATGATATTCCTTGAAAATCACATGCATCTCATTTTTCCACTCATGAAAATACTCTCCATCAAGTATAGGCACTCTATGTCTAAGACTCCCCAAAGTAGACTCATCCATCTTCCTCCAATGGTGTTTAAACCAAAGCAATGGAGACCAAAGCTCTGATACCAATTGAAAGGATCGAGAAGAGGTGTCTAGAGGGGGGGGGGTGAATAGACTCTAAGTAAGAAAAGTTGTAGTTTTTAATCGCTTTAAGTTGAAGTGGAGTTTGGCTCAAGTTTAACATTCACAATACATATCAAGCAAGCATGACAAGAGTATATGAGCAGCGGAAAGTAAAGCATGCAAATTGCAAGAATGTAAAGGGATGGAATTGGAGTGTGCAAACGCAATTTGGAGACACGGAGATTTTTTATCCGTGGTTCTGATAGGTGGTGCTATCGTACATCCACGTTGATGGAGACTTCAACCCACAAAGTGTAACGGTTGCGCGAGTCCACGGAGGGCTCCACCCATGAAGGGTCCACGAAGAAGCAACCTTGTCTATCCCACCATGGCCGTCACCCACAAAGGACTTGCCTCACTAGGGTAGATCTTCACGAAGTAGGCGATCTCCTTGCCCTTACAAACTCCTTGGTTCAACTCCACAATCTTGACGGAGGCTCTCAAGTGACACCTAGCCAATCTAGGAGACACCACTCTCCAAGAAGTAACAAATGGTGTGTTGATGATGAACTCCTTGCTCTTGTGCTTCAAACGATAGTCTCCCCAACACTCAACTCTCTCTCACAGGATTTGGATTTGGTGGAAAGAAGATTTGAGTGGAAAGCAACTTGGGGAAGGCTAGAGATCAAGATTTATGTGGTAGGAATGGAATATCTTGACCTCAACACAAGTGTAGGTGGTTCTCTCTCAGAAAATGTATGTTGGAAGTGTAGGCATGTTCTGATGGCTCTCTCCACGAATGAAGAGTGGGTGGAGGGGTATATATATAGCCTCCACACAAAATCTAACCGTTACACACAACTTACCAAACTCGGTGGGACCGAATCGTGAAACTCGGTTAGACCGATTTAGTTCATAATGTGACCATTAGGCATTTCGGTGGGACCGATATGATCAACTCGGTAGGACCGATGTGCTAGGGTTAGGGTAAAGCCTCAACTCGGTTTGACCGATTACACAAACTCGGTGGGACTGATTTGGGTAATAAGCAAAACAGAGACTTGGCGAGGCAAACTCGGTTGGACCGATTGCGTACCTCGGTGGGACCGAAATTATTGCAATAGGTAACAGAGAGTTTGCAAGCCCATCTCGGTGAGACCGAGATCCCATCGGTGAGACCAACTTGATTAGGGTTTCTGGTTGTGGCTATGTCATCTGAACTCGGTGGCCCCGGATAGAAAGATTCGGTAGGGCCGAGTTTGACTTTTAGTTTGGGACATATGTGGATGTGAGAAAGTGGTTGAGGGCTTTGGAGCATATCACTAAGCACTTTGAGCAAGCAAGCCATTAAGCAATACCTCATCCCCTCTTAATAGTATTGGCTTTCCGATGGACTCAATGTGATCTTGGATCACTAAAAGTAAAATGTAGAGTCTTGTGCTTTGAGCTTGAGCCAATCCTTTGTCCTTAGCATCTTGAAGGGGTTCCACATCCTCTAGTCCACGCCACTCCATTGTTGAACTTATCTGAAACATACTAGGTAAGAGTATTAGTCCAACAAGAGATATGTTGACATTAACTACCAAAATCACCCAGGGAGCACTTGTGCTTTCACCATGGATTATACGCACTCACCCTTCCACCATTGCTAGCTTCTCTAGTACCGCGCAACTTTCGCCGGTACCATACACCCACCATATACCTTCCACAAAACAGCCACGTTACCTACCTATTATGGCATTTCGATAGCCATCCCGAGATATATTTCCATGCAACTTTCCGTTGTTCCATTTATTATGACACGCTTCATCATTGTCATATTGCTTTGCATGATCATGTAGTTGACATCGTATTTGTGGCAAAGCCACCTTTCATAATTCTTTCATACATGTCACTCTTGATTCATTGCACATCCCGGTACACGACCCAAGGCATTCATATGGAGTCATATTTTGTTCTATATATCGAGTTGCAATTCTTGAGTTGTAAGTAAATAAAAGTGTGATGATATTCATTATTAGAGCATTGTCCGAGTTAGGAAAGGATGATGGAGACTATTATTCCTCCACAAGTCGGGATGAGACTCCGGGCGAAAAAAAAAAGTTGCCAAAAAAATGAGAAAGGCCCAAACAAAACAAAATGATGAGAGAAAAAGAGAGAAGGGGTAATGTTACTATCCTTTTTCCACAGTTGTGCTTCAAAGTACCACCATGATCTTCACGATAGAGAGTCTCCTATTTTGTCACTTTCATATACTGGTGGGAATTTTTCATTATAGAACTTGGCTTGAATATTCCAATGATGGGCTTCCTCCAATTGCCCTAGGTCTTTTTGAGCAAGCATGTTGGATGCACACCCACTCAGTTTTCTTTTGAGCTTTCATAAAGTTATAGCTCTAGTGCATCAGTTGCATGGAAATACCTACTCACTCACATTGATATCTATTGATGTGCATCTCCATAGCCCATTGATATGCTAGTTGATGTGAGACTATCTCCCTCTTTTTGTCTTCTCCACAACCACCATATTCTATTCCATCTATAGTGCTATGTCCATGGCTCATGCTCCTGTATTGCATGAAAGTTGAAAAGTTTGAGAACATCAAAAGTATGAAACAATTGCTTGGTTTGTCGGGGTTGTGCATGATTTGAATATTTTGTGTGATGAAGATGGAGCATAGCGAGACTATATGATTTTGTAGGTATAAGATTTCTTTGGCCATGTTATTTTGAGAAGACATAATTACCTTGTTAGTATGCTTGAAGTATTATTGTTTTTATGTCAATATCAAAATTTTGTTTTGAATCTTATGGATCTGAACATTCATGCCAAAAAATTACATGGACAAATATGTTATGTAGCATTCCACATCAAAAATTCTGTTTTTATCATTTACCTACTTGAGGACGAGCAGGAATTAAGCTTGGGGATGCTTGATACGTCTCCAATGTATCTATAATATTTTATGATTCCATGCTATTATATTATCTGTTTTGGATGTTTTATATGCATTAATATGCTATTTTATATTATTTTTGGGACTACCCTATTAGCTTAGAGCCCAGTGCCAGTTCCTGTTTTTTTCCTTATTTTTGAGTTTCATAGAAAAGGAATACCAAACGGAGTCCAAACAGAATGAAACCATCATGATGATTTTTCTTGGACCAGAAGACAACCAGGAGACTTGGAGATGAAGTCGGAGGAGCCACGGGGTGGCCACAAGGATTGAGGGTGCGTGCCATGTCTTGAGCTTGCGTTGGTTTTCCTTGAGGAGGAAAGGGTGATGCAGCAATAGTAGCCTAAGTATTTCCCTCAGTTTTTGAGAACCAAGGTATCAATCCAGTAGGAGGCTCCTCAAAAGTCCCACACACCTACACAAACAAACAAAGAACTCGCAACCAACGCAATAAAGGGGTTGTCAATCCCTTCACGACCACTTGCGAAAGTGAGATCTGATAGAGATAGTATGATAAGATAAATATATTTTTGGTATTTTATGATATAGATTGGAAAAGTAAAGATGCAAATAAAAGTAGATTGAAAGCTTATATGATAAAAGATAGACCCGGGACCCAAGCTTAATTCCTGCTTGTCCTAGAGTAGATAAATGATAAAAATAGAATGTTTGATGTGGAATGCTACCTAGCATAATTCTCAATGTAATTTTCTTTATTGTGGCATGATTGTTCATATCCAAATGATTCAAGATAAAAGCTTCTAAAACAAAAAACTAATAATACTTTGAAGCATACTAACAAATAATCATGTCCTATCAAAATAGCATAGCCAAAGAAAGCTTATCCCTACAAAATCATATAGTTAGTCCATGCTTCATTTTCATTACACAAAATACTCCCATCATGCACAACCCCGGTTTTAGTCAAGCAATTGGTTCATACTTTTTAACGCGCTTCAGCTTTTTCAACTCTTACGCAATACATGAGCGCAAGCCATGGACATAGCACTAAGGTGGTATATGGTGGTGGTTGTGAGGATAAAAAGGGAGAAGATAGTCTCACATCAACTAGGTGTATCAACGGGCTATGGAGATGCCCATCAATAGATATCAATGTGAGTGAGTAGGGATTGCCATGCAACGGATGCACTAGAGCTATAAATATATGAAAGCTCAACAAAAGAAACTAAGTGGGTGTGCATCCAACTTGCTTCCTCACGAAGACCTAGGGCGTTTTGAGGAAGCCCATCATTGGAATATACAAGCCAAGTTCTATAATGAAAAATTCCCACTTAGTATATGAGAGTGACAACATAGGAGATTCTCTATCATGAAGATCATGGTGCTACTTTGAAGCACAAGTGTGGTAAAAAGGATAGTAGCATTGTCCCTTCTCTCTTTTTCTCTCATTATTATTTTTTCTTTCTTTTTTCTTCTCTTTCTTTTCTTTGGCCTTTATCTTTTTTTTTATTTTTGGCCTTCCTCTTTTTTTTTGCTTTTTTTATAAAGTCTGAAGTCTCATCCCGACTTGTGGGGGAATCGTAGTCTTCATCATCCTTTCCTCACTGGGACAATGCTCCAATAATGAAGATCATCACACTTTTATTGATTTACAACTCAAGAATTACAACTCAAAACTAGAGCAAGATATGACTCTATATGAATGCCTCCGGCGGTGTACCGGGATATGCAATGAATCAAGAGCGACAAGTATGAAAATTATGAAGGTGGCTTTTCCACAAATACGATGTCAACTACATGATCATGCAAAGAGCAATATGACAATGATGATGCGTGTCATAATAATGGAACAGTGGAAAGTTGCATGGCAATATATCTCACAATGGCTATGGAAATGCCATAATAGGTAGGTATGGTGGCTGTTTTGAGGAAGGTAAATAATGGGTGCATGATACCGACAAAAGTTGCGCGGTATAATAGAGGCTAGCAAAGTAGAAGGGTGAGTGTGCGTATATCCATGGACTCACATTAGTCATAAAGAACTCATATACTTATTGCAAAAGTTTACTTGCCCTCAAAGCAAAGTACTACTACGCATGCTCCTAGGAGAAGGGTTGGTAGGAGTTAACCATCGCGCAATCCCGACCTCCACTCATAAGGAAGACAATCAAAAGAGCACCTCATCCAACAAATTTGTCACACAACTTTTACCATACGTGCATGCTACGGGACTTGCCAACTTCAACACAAGTATTTCACAATTTCATAATTATCCACTAGCATGACTCTAATATTACGACCTTTATATCTCAAAACAATTATCAAGCATCAAATTGATCCTAGTGTTTAATGCACTTTCTATGATAGATTTTATTATACCCAACTTGGATGCTCATCATTCTAGGACAAAATTCATAACCATAGCAAATACCATGCTGTTCTAAGAGACTCTCAAAATAATATATGTGAAGCATGAGAGACTAACAATTTTTACAAAATTAAGCCACCGCCGTGCTCTAAAAGATATAAGTGAAGCACTAGAGCAAATACTACCTAGCTCAAAATATATAAGTGAAGCACATAGAGTATTCTAGTAAATTCTAATCAAGTGGGCTTCTCCCAAAAGGTGTGTACATCAAGGATGATTGTGGAGAACTAAAAAGCAAAGACTAATATCATACAAGACGCTCCAAGCAAAACACATGTCATGTGGCGAATAAAAATATAGCTCCAAGTAAAGTTACCAATGAACGAAGACGAAAGAAGGGATGCCTTCCGGGGGAATCCCCAAGCTTAGGCTTTTGGATATTATTGAATATCTTGGGGTGCCATGGGCATTCCCAAGCTTAGGCTTTTGCCACTCCTTATTCCATAGTCCATCAAATCTTTACCCAAAACTTGAAAACTTCACAACACAAAACTCAACAGGAAATCTCATAAGCTCCGTTAGTGAAAGAAAGCAAAACCACCACATAAGGTACTATAATGAAATCATTTTTTATTTATATTGGTGTTACCCCTACTGTATTCCAAGTTGTCTATGGTTCATATCACTTAATACTAGCCATAGATGCATCAAAATAAGCAAACAACACACGAAAAACAGAATCTGTCAAAAACAGAACAATCTGTAGCAATCTGTAACCCATGAATACTTATGGAACTCTAAAAATCCTACAAAAATAGGAAGTCCTGGATAATTTATCTATTTGTCTACAGCAAAAAGAATCAACACAAAAGCACGTTTCCGTGATTTAATAAAACTAATTTCGTGCGTGCAAAGTTTCTATTTTTCAGCAGAATCAAATTAACTATCACCATAGGTTATCCTATAGGTTCTACTTGGCACAAACACTAATTAAAACATAAAAACACATATAAACAGAAGGTAGATGAAAAATTTATTACTAAACATAAACAAAAACAAAAAACACAAATAAAATTGGGTTGCCTCCCAACTAGCGCTATCGTTTAACGCCCCTAGCTAGGCATAAAAGCGAGGATAGATCTAAGTAGTGCCATAATAATAAGATAGATCTCTACGTTCAGCAGCAAGTTTTCTTTGAGGCAAGCAAAAATAATCATAAGGGCTAAATTTAATGGGATAGAAATCCCCAAGATCAATCACAGGAGGGATGGGTTCCTCCTTCGGCCCTTCATATTGCACAACTAATTCATCATTATAAGCATTTTTTGGCAGAATTTCGTGAGCCTATACTCAAGAGAGTATCCTAGCTCATTACTTCAAAGAGCAAAAATCATTATTAAGTTCGGAAATTCTATCAACTAGGACATTGATAGGAACCTTTTTTCTAAGGTCTTCATTGAAAGCAACATAGTCCAAAGATTGAAAACGCCTAATTTCCTCTTGATCAAAGAGGATCGCCTCTATGGGAGGACGACCGGCGTCCACCCTATAGTGCACAAAGATTTCTTTGGCCTCTCTTATTATAAATCTAAACTCATTGGCCAAAAATATAGTAACAGCGCGCTTAACAGAAGATTGCTCAATATTAGAAAATTCCAAGAAAATTCTTTGTACGCAAGGATGCATATGCATAAATTGTCTTTCAAGCTCAACTACAAGCATAGCGATAGCATCCGCAAGACTACTAGTTCTATGAAGAATAGAACCACCCATAGAAGGTAAAGCACCGGCACAAGTAAAGAAATCTTGAATAACACCTTTTCCAACAATGTTACCACTACCGATTCAAAACTTTTTAGTGTGCAAGATAGGGGGTTCTTTAGCAGGAGCACCCAAATTTTCCATGTTATCATTATTGTCCATATCGATGATAATTTCCCCAATTTCAGACATAACGACAAACAGAAGCGAGGAAGAAGAAGAGAGCAAGCGAAAGAGAGAGGCGATTGGGAAAGAGAGGGTGAATAAAACGACAAGGATGAAGTGGGGGAGAGGAAAACGAGAGGCAAATGGCAAATAATGTAAATGCGAGGGAGATGAGTTTGTGATGGGTACTTGGTATGTCTTGACTTGAGCGAAGACCTCCCTGGCAACGGCGCCAAAAATCCTTCTTGCTACGTCTTGAGCGTGCGTTGGTTTTCCTTGAAGAGGAAAGGGTGATACAGCAATAGTAGCGTAAGTATTTCCCTCAGTTTTTGAGAACCAAGGTATCAATCCAGTAGGAGGCTCCTCAAAAGTCCCACGCACCTACACAAACAAACAAAGAACTCGCAACCAACACAATAAAGGGGTTGTCAATCCCTTCGCGGCCACTTGCGAAAGTGAGATCTGATAGAGATAGTATGATAAGATAAATATATTTTTGGTATTTTATGATATAGATTGGAAAAGTAAAGATGCAAATAAAAGTAGATTGAAAGATTATATGATAAAAGAAAGACCCGGGGGCGATAGGTTTCACTAGTGGCTTCTCTCAAGATAGCATAAGTATTACAGTGGGTGAACAAATTACTGTCGAGCAATTGATAGAAAAGCGAATAATTATGAGATTATCTAGGCATGATCATGTATATAAGCATCATGTCCGCGACAAGTAGACCGACTCCTGCCTGCATCTACTACTATTACTCCACACATCGACCGCTATCCAGCATGCATCTAGAGTATTAAGTTCATAAAGAACAGAGTAACGCATTAAGAAAGATGACATGATATACAGGGATAAACTCATGCAATATGATATAAACCCCATCTTTTTATCCTCGATGGCAACAATACAATACGTGCCTTGCTGCCCCTGCTATCACTGGGAAAGGACACCGCAAGATTGAACCCAAAGCTAAGCACTTCTCCCATTGCAAGAAAGATCAATCTAGTAGGCCAAACCAAACTGATAATTCAAAGAGACTTGCAAATATAACTCAATCATACATAAAAGAATTCAGATGAGATTCAAATATTTCTCATAGATAAACTTGATCATAAACTCGCAATTCGTCGGATCTCGACAAACACACCGTAAAAAGAGTTACATCGAATAGATATCCAAGAAGATCGAGGATAACATGGTATTGAGATCCAAAAAGAGAGAAGAAGCCATGAACCTAATAACTATGGACCCGAAGGTCTGTGGTAAACTACTCACAACTCATCAGAGGGGCTATGGTGTTGATGTAGAAGCCCTCCGTGGTCGATTCCCCCTCCGGCGGAGCGCCGGCGAAGTCTCTAAGATGGGATCTCGCGGATACAGAAGGTTACGGCGGTGGAATTAGGTTTTCATGGGCTCCCCTGATGTTTTCGGGGTACGTGGGTATATATAGGAGGAAGAAGTAGGTCGGTGGCCGCCCAAGGGGCCCACGAGATAGGGGAGGCGCGCCCTATAAGGGTGGGCGCGCCCTCCACCCTTGTGGCTGCCTCGATGCTTATTGACTTGCACTCCAAGTCCTCTGGATCACGTTTGTTCCAAAAATCACGCTCCCGAAGGTTTCATTCCGTTTGGACTCCGTTTGATATTCCTTTTCTTCGAAACACTGAAATAGGCAAAAAAACAGCAATACGGGCTGGGCCTCCAGTTAGTAGGTTAGTCCCAAAAATGATATAAATGTGTAAAGTAAAGCCCATAAACATCCAAAACGGGTAATATAATAGCATGGAACAATCAAAAATTATAGATACGTTGGAGACGTATCAGTGCGCCCCCACCCTTGTGGACCCCGTGCCCCTCCTGACCTAATTCTTTCGCCTATATATTCCCATATATCCCCAAACCAATAGAGGCATCCACGAAAACACTTTTCCAGTGCCTCAACTTTCTGTACCCGTGAGATCCCATCTAGGGACCTTTTCCGGCGTCCTGCCGGAGGGGGATTCGATCATGGAGGGCTTATAAATCAACTCTATTACCCTTCTGATGAAGCGTGAGTAGTTTACCACAGACCTACATGTCCATAACTAGTAGCTAGATGTCTTCTTCTCTCTCTTTGATTCTCAATACCATGTTCTCCTCGATGTTCTTGGAGATCTATTTTGATGTATTATTTTTTTGCGGTGTGTTTGCCGAGATCCGATGAATTGTGGATTTATGGTCAGCTTATCTGTGAATATTGTTTGAATCTTCTCTGAATTCTTATATGCATGATTTGATATCTTTGTAATTCTCTTGGAATTTTTGGTTAGGTTTGGCCAACTAGATTGGTTTTTCTTGTAATGGGAGAAGTGCTTAGCTTTGGGTTCAATCTTGCAGTGTCCTTTCCCAGTGACAGTAGGGGCAGCAAGGCACGTATTGTACTGTTGCCATCGAGGATAAAAAGATGGGGTTTTCATCATATTGCTTTAGTTAATTCATCTACATCATGTCATCTTACTTAATGCATTACTCCATTCTTTATGAACTTAATACTCTAGATGCATGCTGGATAGCGGTCGATGTGTGGAGTAATAGTAATAGATGCAGAATCATTTCGGTCTACTTGACATGGACGTGATGCCTATATTCATGATCATTGCGTTAGATATCGTCATAACTTTGCACTTTTCTATCAATTGCTCGGCCGTAATTTGTTCACCCATCGTATTATTTGCTATCTTGAGAGAAGCCTCTAGTGAAACCTATGGCCCCGGGTCTATTTTCCATCAGACAAGTTTCTGATCTACAATATTAGTTTCCGATCTACTATTCTGGCAATCTTTTACTTTCTGATCTATATACCAAAAATACCAAAAATATTTACTCTATCATTTATCTATCTCTATCAGATCTCACTTTTGCAAGTAACTATGAAGGGATTGACAACCCCTTTATCGCGTTGGGTGCAAGTTTGTTTGATTGTTTGTGTAGGTATTCGGTGATTTGTGCATTGTCTCCTACTGGATTGATACCTTGGCTCTCAAACTGAAGGAAATACTTATCTCTACTTTGCTGCATCACCCTTTCCTCTTCAAGGGAAACAACAATGCAAGCTCAAGAAGTAGCACGAGGCTCGGAGCCGGTAAGCTCCTGCCCGCTACTCCACCGTGGCAGTTGACAAGAGTCTGCCAATAGGTGTCGAGCGGGCAGGCAGCTAGGTGAGGCTTGTCGGGGCACGTGTCAATGCTGTGGCTGAAGAACAACTTTATTGACACCTGTCCCATAGGCGTTTCAAGGAAATAAAAGGTAGTTGGGCGAGCAACACAGGTGGAGATGGATGACCTTCCCGACATTCCTCCCTAGCGTGTCACCTAACAAAGCATTTAATGCTTTTATCCTAATCCATCAGAGTTAGGTATTTGGCATTGTAGCTTACTGTAGCCATTATCTATCCTTGTAATTACAAATTTGCCACTTTGGTAGCCCCTTCGTATATAAAAGGAGGCCCATTTCAAGCTTTACAAGGGTCGACATCCTACTCATTTGCATCACGTACCTGCATTTTGCTACTTGTAAACTATGTTGGGATTCCCTGAAGAGGAGGGGTGAAGCAGTACAGTAGAGATAAGTATTTCCCTCAGTGAGAACCAAAGTTATCAAACTAATAGGAGAACCAAGCAAACCTTCTTTAGCAGCACCTACATGCACAAAAGCAAATACTTACACCCAACATGGGCAAGAGGGTTGTCAATCCCCTTGAACTCGTTACTTGCAAGGATTAATTCTGAAAGTGATATATAGATAAAAAGGAAAGTAAAATAAAAAAGTAGAATTGCAGCAAAGTATTTTTGGTTTCAGCAATATGGTAAAAGTTTACCCGGGGGCCATAGGTTTCACTAGAGGCTTCTCTCCCGAACACATAGCATAAGGTGAGTAAACAAATTACTGTTGGGCAATTGATAGAAAAGTGCATACTTATGCCATATTCATGGCAATGATCATGTATATAGGCATCACGTCCATGGCAAGTAGATTGACTCCTGCCTGCATCTATTACTACTGCACCAATCGACCGCCATCCAACATGCATCTATGGTATTAAGTTCATGACAGACACAGTAACACCTTAAGTAAGATGACATGATATAGACAAAGTAAACTCAAGCAATATGATTAAACCCCGTCATTTTGCCCTTAATGGCAAAAACACAATACGTGCCTCGCTACCCCTTCCATCACTGGGTGAGGACACCGCAAGATTGAACCCATTACAAAGCACCTCTCCCACTAAAGATAAATCAATCTAGCTGGCCAAACCAAACGGATAGATCGGAGAGAAATACAACGCTATAACAAGCATGTATAATAAAGTTCCGAAAAGACTCAATTACTTGCAATGAATAATCTGATCGTAAACCCACAATTCATCAGATCCCAAAAACACATCACAAAAGAAGATTACATTGGATAGAACTCCAAGGAGATCGAGGAGAACATTGTATTGAAGATCAAAGAGAGAAAAGAAGCCTTCTAGCTACTAGATATGAACCCATAGGTCTGTGGTGAACTACTCACACATCATCGGAAGGCAGCAAGGATGATGCAGAAGCCTTCAGTGGTCAATTCCCCCTCCGGCAGAGTACCGGAAAAGGCCTACAGATGGGATCGCGAAAGAACAGAAGCTTG
This sequence comes from Triticum timopheevii, assembly GCA_963921465.1. Lineage (NCBI taxonomy): Eukaryota > Viridiplantae > Streptophyta > Magnoliopsida > Poales > Poaceae > Triticum > Triticum timopheevii. Next base: position 264,675,055 of record OY997266.1, read on the forward strand.
CGGCGGCGGAAAAGTGTTGCGGGTAGCTCTTTGTTGGTTTGGGATTATATGTGAATTCATAGAGGTGGAATTAGGTCAAACAGAGTTGCGTGGGGCTCATGAGCTCGGAGGGTGCACCTTGCCCCCTAGGGTGCGCTTTGTGAGCTTGTGCATCTCTCGTAGCTCTTCTGGCCTCCTCCCGAACCTTCTAGGGTCCCTTCTGGTCTAGAAAAAATCACCGTAAAGTTTCATCGTGCGTGGACTTCATTTGGTATTGATTTTTTAAAAAGCCAAGAACCAGAAAACAACAACTGGCACTGGGCACCGGGTTAATAGGTTAGTCCCAAAAATGATATAAAATAGCATAAAAACGGATATAAAGCATCCACGATTGATAATATAATAGCATGAAACAATACAAAAATTATAGATATGTTGGAGACTTATGAGCATCCCCAAGCTTAATTCCTGCTCGTCCTCGAGTAGGTAAATGATAAAAATAGAATGTATGATGTGAAATGCTACATAACATGTGTATCATGTAATCTCTTTACGGTATAATCATTAAGAAACAATGAAGTAATAATATCAACATAACAATGTCCATGAATATAAGAACCATAATAATTATTTTTTCAAAATATACAACCCTTAATGAATGTTATCCCCACTCATTTTATCATGTTAGCATGGCATGGCTCCACCTTCATCGCATAGATATAAATCGTGAGCACCCCGGTGTCAAACTAGACAATTGGATCATACTTCTAATGCGCTTCATAATTTTCAACCTCATGCAATACATGAGCATGAGCCATGTATATAGGACTATAGGTGAAATAGAATGTGGTGATAGAGATTAATAAGGGAAGTCAAAAGGGAAGAAAGTCTCACATCAACACGACTAATCAACGGGCTATGAGATGCCCATCAATTGATGTCAATGCGAGGAGTAGGGATTTCCATGCAACGGATGCACTAAGAGCTATAAGCATATGAAAGCTTAAAAGTGGGTGTGCATCCAACTTGCTTGCTCATGAAGACCTCAGATATTTGAGGAAGCCCATCATCAGAATATACAAGCCAAGTTCTATAATGAAATATTCCACTAGTATACGAAAGTGACAACTTAGGAGACTCTCTATATGAAGAACATGGTGCTACTCTGAAGCACAAGTGTGGAAAGGGTTAGTAACATTGCCCCTTCTCTCTTTTCTCTCATTTTTTTGTGTGCTCTTTGGCCTCCTTTTTTTCCAGAATCTCACCCCGACTTGTGGGGGAATCATAGTCTCCATCATACTTTCCTCACTAGGACAATGCTCTAATAATGATGATCATCACACTTTAATTTACTTACAACTCAAAATTACATGTCGATAACTAGAACAATATGACATTATATGAATGCCTTTGGCAATGTACCAAGATGTACAATGATCTAGCGTAAAATGAATACTAATGATGAATGGTGGCTGTGCCACAAATATCATGTCGGCTCTATATGATCATGTAAAGCAATATGACAATGAACATGTATGTCATGGAAACAGAATGATGGATGTTGCCTGGCAATATACCTTGGAATGTCTATGCAAATGCCATAATAGGTAGGTATGGTAGCTGTTTGGAGGAAGATACAAGGAGGCTTACACTACTATAGGATGAGGCTAATGCGACACATGTATCAGGGACCCTTCGACAAAACTGTGTGCGATGCATGAATCGCAAACGGTATCGTAACAAAACCGTCACCAATAAAACGAATTGTGTGCGATGGTGGATGCATCAAGCACAATTCAAATTAGAGTCACGTGTGTGATACGTGGCATATAGTTGATCCATACAAACTATTTGCAACGAGCGAAACAACAGAAATGGCCCGACAAATCAAGTTGTGTGCGATAGTCAACATACAGTTCACTCAGATGAACTATTTACGATAAGCGAAAACAAGATAAATCAGCCAAATCAAGGTGTGTGCGATAGATGACATACAGCTCACTCAGATGATCTGTTTGCGATGAGACAAAACAACAGAAACTGTCAGCCAAATCAAGGTGTGTGCCATAGATGGCATATAGTTAACTAGGATCAACTATGTGCGATTAGCCAAAAGAACAGAAACGATTAGCCAAATCAAGGTGTGTGCATGAGATGGGCACATATTCTAATTAAAAGAATCATGCGTGATGGTATAACAAGCGCGCACACTTGATGGAACAAGTGTTGTGCTGACATCGCCGATTGCGGTGCATCATACGGTGCACACGCTATGTATGCATCCAAGAATGCGTGCCCATGTTACGCCATCCAGGAATCGTGTCGCACTTTGAAAAATGGAATCGTCAATAAATTTTGTGCTTCTTTCCCATCACATTCTGAATTACCTTGCTATATTTAATTGCAAACTATCGGGGAAATGAACACCTATGGGATTACGGGGATCCCCTCTATGGTTGGCGGGGAGACAGCTACACGAAGAGCAGGTCTAGTGATTAGCGCGAGGGATTTTTTTCCCAGGTTCGGGCTGCACTGGTGCATAAAACTCTAGTCCTACTTGTGTGTATATTCTGTGGTCTTGAGCTCTTGAACTAGCTACGGTGCATGCCTAGTCCAAAAGTCCGAATCCTCTCTCAGTATGCCTCGGGCCTCCTTTTATATCTCAAAGAGGTTGCCACAATGGCACACATGAGGTGGAAAGTATCTACAGTGTACATACTTATCGCTCGGCACCGTAGGACAAACGCATTTAATGTGCTGCCTACGTGCCCTCTTACTTTATCAGGGACGGTAACAGAAGCCGTCCCGTCCGTCTCCGCCCGTCCTTGCCTTGACAGGCGTCCAGGATGACCAGGCATGCAGTGCCACACTGGCTAGCTAGCTGCTGTGCTGGTGCGGTGGTAGAGCCTCCACGAAAATCTGCATGCTGCCACGCAGGCGTCTGCCTAGTTGGCAAGCTAGTCGTCGTGCTGGAGCGGTGGTGACATGGCAAAACCTTGTCGGATGCGGGTCTGGCTGTGGCCCCGCAATCATCCCTGAAAAGGCTTGCCGGGGGCCTCACGGTCGTCCCCGGTAAGGGTCTTGCTGGGGGGCTTCGTCTTCTGGTCCCACACGGGCCTGCATGCTATCAGTCTTAACAAAAGATCTGCATGCTACTATGCATGCGTTCCCAAGTCTTGGCCTTGACGCTGTCGATGGTGTCAAAGCTCTCAACATCAAGGGTGATGGCCTTGCTGGTGCTTCGCAGGTCGTCCTGACAAGGAGCTTGCCGGGGCGATGCAAGCCGCCCCGGCAAGGATGTTGCCGGGGGAGATCCAGCTTGTCCTCTGCTCTTTGTTCACTGTCTTGAGTGTCTGTCTTGGTAGTCTTATGTTTTGCCTTCTTCTGCCCTGCCAAGCCCTATCACAGGTGTGGCTACGACTGCCCATGCACAAGTAAGGGGTATAGAAGAGCCCATACTTTTGTACACTGACAGGAGCCCTCGGGCCTGGGCCACACGTAAGTGCAAGGCGTAGTTGGGCCAGGCCCAAAGCTGTGTGTGGGCACGCGTGGTAGAGATTTAGCTTCCACGATTGTAACCTCGGATCCGATGCGCCAGGTGGCCTCCAGTTATTCGCCGTCGTTGCCGTGTCATTTGCTTGCGTGTTGCATTTTGCCATGTCATCATCTGCGTTTCATCTACATGTTTTTCAAAACTTGCATCCGTTCGGGTTCCCCCGGTTCTCTCTGTTGTCCGTTCTGAGCCCAACCACACTCGCACGCGCCCGCGGCACCTCCGAAATAATATTTTGTAAGTGGCCAAAAAATGTTCTCGGAATGGGATCAAACTTGGCCTGTGGTCTTATTATAGCGTAGCTAGACCGCCTGTCAAATTTCGTCGCATTCGGAGTCCATTTGATAGCCCAACCGTTAAACTTATAGCGGCATCGTTGCTAGTTTAATCGTCGGACATTTTCGGTCTCAGGAAACTGCCTCCGGCCTGTCTCTCTCTTCTCTCCTCTCAGCCCAAGGCCTCTTCTACACAGCCCACTAGTCCACCTACCTAACCCCCCTCCGCTCCGGATCGTCCGATCGAGATCGAACGGCTCCGAAACGGTCTAAAACCCCCAACCCTAGCCCCCTCCTTCTATAAATAGTAGCCCTCCTTGCCATTTTGTCACCCCTAACCTCCCTCCTCGAATCCCGCGCCCCAATCATCAGCCGCCGCCACCTCCCACCTTCTCCTCGTAATCCGGCGCCGGCCACCTCCTCCCCACCACTTGGCACTGTCCCATAGGCCGCGCCGCCGCCAGCTGTCGCGCGCAGCCAACCGGAGCCGGCCATGTCGCCACTGAGTCGCCTCCCCTTCGCCGGCTCGCCGTCGCCAGGTCGCCGGCTCGATGCCGCCAGGTCGCCTACTACCACCGCCGCCTCGCCTCCTAGGCGAGCCCCGTCACCGCGCCATCTCCCTTCCTCTCTCTTCTTCCCCTGCCTCACTCTCTCTTCCCCGCAGGAACCTCCCGTCGCCTCCCAAGCTCCCATCGCCGCCCGGCCTCTCCGCCGCCGGGAATGGATCTGGCCTCACTGGATCCGCCCGGATCCGGCTGGGCCCCTTACCGCCTCGCCTCGGCCTTCGCCGGCCTCCTCTTCTAGTGCCGCCGCCGCCATGGCTCCTGCCTGTGAGGAGCACGGGAGGAGGAAGGCGCCTCTAGCGCAGAGCCCATGTCCCCCAGGCCCATCTCCCCCAAGCCCAGCCGGCCTTCTCCGTGTGCTGGGCTGAGCCCAGTGGTGAGCACGCCTAAATCCCGCCCTGCGCGCTAGTTGCTATTTGACGCTCATCCTGTTTTTTTTACTGAAAACTGCCAAGTCCCGAAATAGTTACATTCTGGTGCTAACTTTGACTTGCTGTAACTCCATGTGTAATGCTCCGTTTCGTGCGTGTTATATTTCAAAATGTTCATAAGAGTGTGCTCTTCATTTCATTCCATTGTGCCATGTTTGTTTGAGTTCATCTTGGTGCCCAAATCATCATTGCAAGAGTGCTATATGATGTTGACTGCTGTGTGTTAATAGAACTTGCTGTTTTGTCTTTTTCGTTGCATTTTGTGTGTGCATCCTATGAGCTTGATGTCTACATGTATTTTGAGATACATCATGCCGTATTCATAGTGGTGCAATCCATGTATTTGTGGGGGTCTTTTAGTGAGTGCATCGAGCTTGTGAAGTAGGGTACTTGCTGTTACTGTTTTGTTAGTCCGAATCTGTTATATCATGATGCTGTGTAAACCTACTGCTACAAGTCATTCTATGAATAATCTGGAGATGTTCACTAAGGATGTTTTGTTGTACATGTCGTGCTCTATCCATCCATGCCCCTGGTTCCATTTAGAGCACAAATTATATAGTTGTAATCTTGCTCTCAATTTTTTAAATAATGTTGCTGTCATCCTGTTAACATTAAGTTCAGTTTTTCCATGAGCTTTGCTAGTGATCCGTGCACCCTATGAACTTTCTATTACCATGTTTAGCTTTATAATTATGTTATCTTACTGTTGGTCACCTATTCATGCCATGGATTTCTCTGTGGTGAGTGGTACAAGCTCACCAACATGCCTACTTATCGTTGTTCCTGCCATGTCTGAATCTGTCATATCATTTGCCATGTTTGCATGGATCCTACCATCTTTTCTGTTGATCTTTGGAATTAGTTCAGTAATGATGTTTTGTTCTTTGTCTTTAGTATTAGCATTCCATGCCTTTGTTTGTCGTGATAACTTCTTGTAGCATGTTGTTTGATAGCTCTAAACATTGCAACCTGATGTTATTTCTTCCAAGTCTGTAACTGTTATTATTTGCAATCTTGCCATGTCCTTTTGAGCATGTAATGATGTTTTATGGAGATAGCTCAGTGTTCATATTTTGTTGTGCTTCATCTGTACATCAGGGCCATGCCTTTTGTTTTCACGTTGAGATGCTATAGCATATTGTTTTGATGCTTGCAAAATGCCTAATTGCTGTTTTGGACAGTTTGTCCTTTAAAATTGTATATAGTGTATGTGTTGAACCGTTGCTCCGTTTTGAGTGTGCTTTATATGAAACTTGAATAGTTTTTCATGAAACTTCGTGTTACCTTGTTGCATCTATGTCTTGAGTGTGTTTTCTTGATGTTTGAGTGCATTTTGCATCAATGCCATGTTTAACTTGTGTTGCTCATATCTTCTAGGCCGTAGCTCCGAATTAAATGAACTTTATATGTAACTTGATTAGAATCTCGTGTAGATCCTCTTGGCGCTCTTTAACTTGCTGTTTAACAACTTCAAGTTAATGTTTATTCAGTTCTGGACAAATTCCGCAATATGCATATGGGGATTTTCCGGAATTGTTATATGTTGTTTCCGGCCTCATTTAAACTTGCTTTGATGTGTTGCTCTTGTATGCATCATCTCTTGCCATGAGTAGCTTCATGTAGCCTTGTCATGCATCATGCTTGTTGTGCACCTTGTCTTGTCTATGTGTGGTGTGTTTACCTTGTTGTTTGCTTCTTTCCAGTTGTGCTCCTTCTCGTTAGTTCCTGTTTCGTTGCGATCGTGAGGATTCGTTCGTCTACACTTGGTTCGTCTTCGTGGCTTCATATTCTTCATGGACTTGTTATTCTTCCTAGCGGGATTTCAGGCAGGATGACCGTCACCTTGGATCTCATTACTATCATTGCTATGCTAGTTGCTTCGTTCTATCGCTTTGCTGCGCTACCTATAATTTGCTCTTCAAGCCTTCCAAATTGCCATATCAGCCTCTAACCTTTCCCCCCTTCCTAGCAAACCGTTGTTTGGCTATGTTACCAGTTTTGCTCAGCCCCTCTTATAGCGTTGTTAGTTGCAAGTGAAGTTGAAGATTGCTCCATGGTGGACAGGATTATGTTGGGATATCACAGTATCTCTTATTTAATTAATGCATCTATATACTTGGTAAAGGGTGGAAGGCTCGGCCTTATTCCTGGTGTTTTGTTCCACTCTTGCGCCCTAGTTTCTGTCATACCGGTGTTATGTTCCTTGATTTTGCGTTCCTTACGCGGTTGGGTGATTTATGGGACCCCCTTGACAGTTCGCTTTGAATAAAACTCCTCCAGCAAGGCCCAACCTTGGTTTTACCATTTGCCTCACCACCACCTATACCCTTCCCTTGGGTCGGCCAACCCGAGGGTCATCTTTATTTTAGCCCCCCGGGCCAGTGCTTCTCTAAGTGCTGATTCGGCCACCTCGGGGAAACTTGAGGCCTGGTTTTACTCGTAGGATGTCTCATCCGGTGTTGCCCTGAGAACAAGATATGTGCAGCTCCTGTCGGGATTGTCGGCACATCGGGCGGCTTTGCTGGTCTTGTTTTACCATTGTCAAACTGTCTTATAAACCAGAATTCCGATATTGATCGGGTCTTCCTGGGAGAAGGCATATCCTTCGTTGACCGTGAGAGCTTGTGATGGGCTAAGTTGGGATACCCTTGCTGGGTATAAACTTTCGAGAGCCGTGCCCGTGGTTATGTGGTAGATGGGAATTTGTTAACGTCCGATTGTAGATAACTTGACACCAGATTCAAATTACAACGCATCAACCGCGTGTGTAGCCGTGGTGGTCTCTTCTCGGCAGAGTCCGGGAAGTGAACACAGTTTTGGGTTATGTTTGACGTAAGTAGGAGTTCATGATCACTTCTTGATCATTGCTAGCTTCACGACCGTTCTGTTTGCTCTCTTCTCGCTCTTATTTGCGTATGTTAGCCACCATATCTTGCTTAGTCGCTGCTGCAACCTCACTACTTTACCCCCTTCCTTACCCATTAAGCTTTGCTAGTCTTGATACCCATGGTAATGGGATTGCTGAGTCATCGTGGCTCACAGATTACTACAACAACAGTTGCAGGTACAGGTATTGCGATGATCATGATGCGAGAGCGATGTTTACTTGTTTTGGAGTTCTTCTTCTGCTTCTTCTACGATCAGGGGATAGGTTCCAGGTCGGCAGCCTAGGCTAGCAGGGTGGATGTCGTTTGAGTTTCTGTTTGTGTTTCATCCGTAGTCGGATGTTGCTCTCATGTATGATGTTGTTGTATTCGTGTGGCATTGTATGCCTTTTGTATGTATCCCCACCTATTATGTAATGTTGATGTAATGATATCCACCCTGCAAAAGCGTATCAATATGCGGTTCTATCCTTGGTGGGACCTTGGAGTCTCTTTAGGATAGTATCGCATATTGGGCGTGACAAGTTGGTATCAGAGCCTCGACCGACCCTAGGAGCCCCCCTTGATTTATCGTGTAGTTTGGCCGTTGTTGAGTCTAGAAGAAAACTGTTTTTGGAGTTTAGTTATATCGGAGAGTATGAATTCTTTTAACTCCTCAGCCCCTTCGTCGCTCTGGTGAGGAATCTTGACGTAGGTGTTTTGACTTACTCCTCTTCCCCTTCAAACTTTCTTTAGGATCATGCAGTTGGTTTTTCCGATCGGTGGTTCTCAGCTCTTTTGATCTGGTGCATTTCTCGTCAAGGTGATTCGACCCTCTCCGTTTTTGCAAGTTCAATCCTCAGTTGTTTTCTTTTCCCACCTGCCCACCTCTTTTCTTCTCAGAGCCGGAGTCCGTAATCGAGTATCCATCCTACTCGTGCGAAGCCTTTGCATCATTTCAACCGGTGTTTTCTCTTCAAGTTATTCTTCCAAGTTGTCTTTGTTTTTCCCGCCCTCCCACCCTCTTCTTCCCGGAGTCTGAGTCTGTTTCGAGCATCAATTCCATTCGTGTGGAGTCTCTTCAGTCTTCCCTCAATCATTTCAACCAGTGAATTCTCGTCTCGGTGGACATTCTTCATCTCTTTATCTTCTCCGGTGGATTCAATTTCATTTTTAGGCAGTGATAATATTCTTTCCCTCGGCTCAAGTGTTTTCCCTGCTCATTCACCTCTCGCCAGTTTATCCTTTCAGAGTGCTCAAGACTTCTCAGGAGATTCGTCTTTGTTTGAATTAATTCGAGGGTGTCTCCTCATTCAAATATTTCAATTGTTCTGGTGCATCATTTATCTGCTCAACAATCCTTTCCAACGGTGTATTTCTCTTCAGTGGGCCCTAACCCACAGGTCTTTTCCCAGGATCTTACCTAACTCTTCTAATTATTCCGGAGCCATTCCTAATTCTTTTCAAGTGTGACGTAAGAATGGATCCCATTAGTCACATGCCTTTTCCAAGATCAATTTCAAATCATTTTCATTGTTGGCTCAACCTCTTCGCTTTTCATTCTCCAGGAGAATCTCAGTAATTTTTGTGGTGTTTTCCGTCGTCATTTGAAGACCGAAGAAGATTTTTCCCTCTAAATCTTGTCTGTTCTCGTGAAGTTTCATGGTTCTAGCTTCATGTTATCCTCTCGAATTATTCCATTTGTCAGATATTCCTTTTCTTAACCATCAAGAGTATGTCAGAGGTTGTTTTCCCGATTCTTTTCACTGGAGGCCATCATTCCAGTCATCGTTCTCTACTTATCCTGGTGCTTCGTTCAAGTGCTCTTTAATCAGTTCGAGTTCTTCCCATTCTTTTGCATCTAAATCCCCTCTAGCTTATGGGTTCTTCTAATTCTTCCCGGTGATTCATTCTCTTTCGTCAGTCATTTCCGAATTCTAATGGTGGTTCTTAAGATTCTTTTCTTTGATTATCATATTAATTCATTCGTTCTTTTCAATCCTATCGGTGGTTCATGAAGACCTTCTCAAGTTGGCGATATGTCACTTCTCAATCCTTTTCAAGAAGAATAAGTAGTATGAAAAATCCATTGCTTGTCATCAATTTAATTTGATGAGGGATAAGCATACAATAAATCTTATTCTTATTTCCTCAAAAGGGATTAATCCCTTCCTTCGGAGTTTGTTCGTGAGTAATAAATTCTAGTTCCAAGTGTTTTCATCTTTTCTTTTCCGGAGTTCAAATTTCCTCGGCCATTTCGTCGGAACCTCCATCTAAATCATCGCAAGGCTCATCTTATTTTTTAATCCTTCATTCTATCTCATCATCTTTTCGTCACCGGAGTTCTTCACGGTGGTTCTTCATGATTTAATTCATTCTTCAAAAGTTCATCAAGATTTTGTTGGACGAGTTCAAGTATCTTTCCTCTCGCGTCTTGAAGTGTAATTAATTCTCCGTTTTCTTTTGAAGTGGAGTTTTGCATTTCTTCGTTATTCCCAGATATTCAAGCATTTGGTTGTGGCATAATTTCACCTCAAGTTTTGAGTTGTTTTGATAAGTCCACAACAAGCTTATTCTTTCGTTGTTGAATTTCCCAACAACTCCATTCAACCCTTCCTTCTAAATTATTTTCATTCCATTCTTTCAATTCTTCTTGAGGCATTGCATTGTTCATCTCGTCAAGTGTCATCCCATCTTGTGAAGTTCTTGTTCTAGTCCTTCCATTTTCAGTCGAAGTGTTGCCAAAATTCTTTTATTCATTCCTTTTCTATCTTGTTCTAATCGGAGTGGTTTCAGAGTTTGTCTTCTTCTTGCGCTTTTCATTCTCTTCATATTCTCTGTTCATCTTTTCTACCCGAGTGCTCTCGACTTTGTTCATCTTTTCGCGTGCGTTCTTACTTCACCTCTTCCTCTTTCTCTTCCGTCGCGGTCCTCAGATCTCAGGCCGAGATCTCTTGTTAGTGGAGGAGAGTTGTAACGCCCCGGATCTGATGCGCCAGGTGTCATCTAGTTATTCGCCGTTGTTGCCGTGTCATTTGCTTGCGTGTTGCATTTTGCCATGTCATCATCTGCATGTTTTTCAAAACTTGCATCCATTCGGGTTCCCCCGGTTCTCTCCGTTGTCCGTTCTGAGCCCAACCACACTCGCACGCGCCTGCGGCACCTCCGAAATATTATTTTATAAGTGGCCAAAAAATGTTCTAGGAATGGGATGAAACTTGGCGTGTGGTCTTATTATAGCGTAGGTAGACCGCCTGTCAAATTTCGTCGCATTCAGAGCCCGTTTGATAGCCCAACCGTTAAACTTATAGCGGCATCGTTGCCGGTTTAATCGTTGGACGTTTTCGGTCTCAGGAAACTGCCGCCGGCCTCTCTCTCTCTTCTCTCCTCTCAGCCCAAGGCCTCTTCTAGACGCCCACTAGTCCACCTACCTAACCACCCTCCGCTCCGGACCGTCCGATCAAGATCGAACGGCTCCGAAATGGTCTGAAACCCCCAACCCTAACCCCCTCTTTCTATAAATAGCAGCCCTCCTTGCCATTTTGTCACCCCTAACCTCCCTCCTCGAATCCCGCGCCCCAATCATGAGCCGCCGCCACCTCCCACCTTCTCCTCGTAATCCGGCGCCGGCCACCTCCTCCCTGCCACTTGGCACCATCCCATAGGCCGCGCCGCCACCAGCTGTCGCGCGCAGCCAACCGGAGCCGACCATGTCGCCCCTGAGTCGCCTCCCATGCGCCCCTACCTCCTCCGCTCCGCCGTCGGCCCGCCCAGGCCCGCAGGAGGCCCTCGAAGCCCATCTGGGCTCGAAACCTCCCTGCACCCGCTCTAGGGAGGAGCTCACCCGCGCCCGAGCTCCTCCGCGCCTCGTCCACATCGCCTTCACCGACCCCGTCGCCGCTCGCCGCCGCCAGGTCGCAGACCGCCGCCGCCTTGCCTTCCAGGCGAGCCCCGTCACCGCGCCATCCCCCTTCCTCTCTCTTCCTCCCCTGCCTCACTCTCTCTTCCCTGCAGGAACCTCCCGTTGCCTCCCGAAGCTCCCATGGGCCCCCAGCCTCGCCACCGCCAGGAATGGATTCGACCTCACCGGATCCGCCCGGATCCGGCTGCGCCCCATCCCGCCTCGCCTCGGCCTTTGCCAGCCTCCTCTTCCAGCGGCGCCGCCGCCATGGCTCCTGCCCGTGAGGAGCACGGGAGGAGGAAGGCGCCTCCAACGCAGCGCCCGTGTGGGCCAGCATCTCCCCCAGGCCCATCTCCCCAAGCCCAGCCGGCCTTCTCCGCGTGCTGGGCCGAGCCCAGTGGTGAGCAAGCCTAAATCCCGCCCCTGCGCGCTAGGTTCTATTTGACGCTCATTCTCTTTTTTTTTACTGAAAACCGAAGTCCCGAAATAGTTACATTCTGGTGCTAACTTTGACCTGATGTAACTCCATGTGTACTGCTCCGTTTCGTGCGTGTTATATTTCAAAATGTTCATCAGAGTGTGCTCTTCATTTCATTCCATTGTGCCATGTTTGTTTGAGTTCATCTTGATGCCCAAATCTTTGTTGCAGGAGTGCTATATGATGTTGACTGTTGTGTGTTAACAGAACTTGTTGTTTTGTCTTTTTCGTTGCATTTTGTGTGTGCATCCTATGAGCTTGATGTCTACATGTGTTTTGAGCTACATCATGCCATCTTTACATTGGTGTAATCCATGTATTTGTGGGAGTCTTGTAGTGAGTGCATCAAGCTTGTGAAGTAGGGTACTTGCTATTGCTATTTTGTTAGTCTGAATCTGTTATATCATGATGCTATGTAAACCTACTGCTACAAGTCATGCTATACATAATCTGGAGATGTTCACTAAGGATGTTTTTTTACATGTCATTCTCTATCAATTCATGCCCCTTGTTCTATTTATAGCCTGATCTATATTGTTGTAATCTTGCTCTCAAGTTGCTAAATAATGTTGCTGTCAGCCTGTTAACATTAAGTTCAGTTTTACCATGAGCTTTGCTAGTGATCCGTGTACCCTATGAACTTTCTATTGCCATGTTTAGCTTCATAATTTTTTCATATTACTGTTGGTCACCTATTCATGCCATGCATTGCTCTATGGTGAGTGTTACAAGCTCACCAACATGCCTACTTATCGTTGTTCCTGCCATGTCTGAATCTGTCATATCATTTGCCATGTTTGCATGGATCCTACCATCTTTTCTGTTGATCTTTGGAATTAGTTCAGTAAGGGTGTTTTGTTCTTTGTCTTTAGTATTACCATGCCATGCCTTTGTTTGCCATGATAACTTCTTGTAGCAAGTTGTTTGATAGCTCTAAACATTGCAACCTAATGTTATTTCTTCTAAGTCTGTAAACTGTTATTATTTGCAATCTTGCCATGTCCTTTTGAGCATGTTATATTGTTTTCTGGAGATAGCTCAATGTTCATGTTTTGTCATGCTTTATCTGTACTTCATGCCCATGAATTTTGTTTTCATGTTGAGATGCTGTAGCATATTGTTTTGACACTTGCAAGATGCCTAGTTGCTGTTTTGGACAGTTTGTCCTTTAAACTTGTATATAGTGTATGTGTTGAACCGTTGCTCCGTTTTGAGTGTGCTTTATATGAAACTTGCGTAGTTTTTCATGTAGCTTCATGTTACCTTGTTACATCTATGTCTTGAGTGTGTTTGCTTGATGTTTGAGTGCATTTTGCATCAATGCCATGTTTAACTTGTGTTGCTCATATCTTCTAGGCTGTAGCTCTGAATTAAATGAACTTCATATGTAACTTGACTAGAATTTCGTGTAGATCCTCTTGGTGATCTTTAACTTGCTATTTAACAACTTCAACTTAATGTTTATTCAGTTCTGGACCAATTCCGAAATATGCATATGGGGATTTTCCGGAATTGTTATATGTTGTTTCCGGCCTCATTTAAACTTGCTTTGATGTGTTGCTCTTGTATGCATCATCTCTTGCCATGAGTAGCTTCATGTAGCCTTGTCATGCATCATGCTTGTTGTGCATCATGTCTTGTCTATGTGTGGTGTGTTTACCTTGTTGTTTGCTTCTTTCCGGTTGTGCTCCTTCTCGTTAGTTCCTGTTTCGTTGCGATCGTGAGGATTCGTTCGTCTACGCTTGGTTCGTGTTCGTGGCTTCATCTTCTTCATGGACTTGTTCTTCTTCCTAGCGGGATTTCAGGCAAGATGACCGTCACCTTGGATCTCATCACTATCATTGCTATGCTAGTCGCTTCGTTCTATCGCTTTGCCGCGCTACCTATCATTTGCTCTTCAAGCCTTCCAAATTGCCATGTCAGCCTCTAACCTTTTCCCCCTTCCTAGCAAACCGTTGTTTGGCTATGTTACTGCTTTTGCTCAGCCCCTCTTATAGCATTGTTAGTTGCAGGTGATGTTGAAGATTGCTCCATGGTGGACAGGATTATGTTGGGATATCACAATATCTCTTATTGAATTAATGCATCTATATACTTGGTAAAGGGTGGAAGGCTCGGCCTTATGCCTGGTGTTATGTTCCACTCTTGCGCCCTAGTTTCCGTCATACCGGTGTTATGTTCCTTGATTTTGCGTTCCTTACGCGGTTGGGTGATTTATGGGACCCCCTTGACAGTTCGCTTTGAATAAAACTCCTCCAGCAAGGCCCAACCTTGGTCTTACCATTTGCCTCACCACCACCTATACCCTTCCCTTGGGTCGGCCAACCCGAGGGTCGTCTTTATTTTAGCCCCCCGGGCCAGTGCTTCTCTAAGTGCTGGTTCGGCCACCTCGGGGAAACTTGAGGGCTGATTTTACTCATATGATGTCTCATCCGATGTTGCCCTGAGAACGAGATATGTGCAACTCCTATCGGGATTGTCGGCACATCGGGCGGCTTTGCTGGTCTTGTTTTACCATTGTCGAAATGTCTTGTAAACTGGGATTCCGAGACTGATCGGATCTTCCTGGGAGAAGGCATATCTTTCGTTGATCGTGAGAGCTTGTGATGGGCTAAGTTGGGACACCCCTGCAGGGTATAAACTTTCAAGAGCCGTGCCCACAGTTATGTGGCAGATGGGAATTTGTTAACGTCCGGTTGTAGATAACTTGACACCAGATTCGAATTAAAACGCATCAACCGTGTGTGTGTAGCCGTGATGGTCTCTTCTCGGCGGAGTCCGGGAAGTGAACATTGGGTTATGTTTGACGTAAGTAGGAGTTCGGGATCACTTCTTGATCATTGCTAGCTTCATGACCGTTCCGTTTTCGCTCTTCTCGCTCGTATTGCGTATGTTAACCACCATATCATGATTAGTCGCTGCTGCAACCTCACTACTTTACCCCCTTCCTTACCCATTAAGCTTTGCTAGTCTTGATACCCATGGTAATGGGATTGCTGAGTCCTCGTGGCTCACAGATTACTACAACAACAGTTGCAGGTACAGGTATTGCGATGATCATGATGCGAGAGCGATGTTTACATGTTTTGGAGTTCTTCTTCTGCTTCTTCTTCGATCAGGGGATAGGTTCTAGGTCGGCAGCCTAGGCTAGCAGGGTGGAGGTCATTTGAGTTTCTGTTTGTGTTTCATCCATAGTCGGATGTTGCTCTCATGTATGATGTTGTTGTATTCGTGTGGCATTGTATGCCTTTTGTATGTATCCCCATCTATTTTGTAATGTTGATGTAATGATATCCACCTTGCGAAAGCGTATTAATATGCGGTTCTATCCTTGGTGGGACCTTCGAGTCTCTTTAGGATAGTATCACATATTGGGCGTGACAATGATCTTCTCATCAGTTGCGCTTCCCCATGATCCGCATTGAGTGCATGACGTGGGGGTCGTGCGTGGGATGGCCGCAGCACGCATGCGTCACCTTGCAGTGGATAGTAAATAGGCGGCCCGCGCCCTCCTCATAAAAAAGAGGAATTCACAGGGGCGCTACTCATTTACTAAGTGTACTTGGGTCGTGGCATGCCTGGCACTGCACCCCACGATCACGGGGTGGAACGGTCGCCCCATTTGTCTTCGTGGCTATGGCTAGCCTACCACGTGTCCTTCATGCCTTCGGAAGGGCAGGCGGTGGATGTGGAGGGCATGGGCATTGACACCAAGGTGGGAAACTAGGCGTCACTGATTGGGGCACCGGGTCGGTGCTGATTCCCTATGCCTCGGGAGGCCGCATTGGTTGAGCGGGGTGGCCGCCCTTGGTTTAGAAGGCCAGGCCCCGACCCCACCCTTCTATAAAAAGGGAGAGGGATGGTGTCTTTCCGCATTTGCCTTCTTCTCCTCCTTTTTCTTAGTATCTTTCTTCCATTCGCCATGGTGAGAGGGCGTGATGGTGCTTCAATGGTGGTGACGAGGGATTCTGCTCGCCAGTGCGTCCCCCCTCCTCCGAAGCTCACGGCGGTGGAACCCGCCGTGAGAGGGAGAGGAAGGGGACGAGGCCGAGGTCGCCGCGGTGCCTGGGGAAGAGGAGGACGGGGAGGCGCCCTAGCTGTGCCTCTGC
Source organism: Triticum timopheevii (assembly GCA_963921465.1). Lineage (NCBI taxonomy): Eukaryota > Viridiplantae > Streptophyta > Magnoliopsida > Poales > Poaceae > Triticum > Triticum timopheevii. The sequence continues at coordinate 264,691,211 of OY997266.1, forward strand.
TGGCGGCCCCTCCTCCAATGGAGGGCCATGTCGGAGACCAGCCCCGCGAGTTCTTCATCAGGCTGTACCAGCCTGTGTGCAGTCATCTCTGACTCCCTACCCCGTTTGCTCGGGTAATGGAGGCTGATCCGTCACAGGCCTTGAGATTGCACATGAGGGGTTGTGGGAATGGTAGCATGTGGGTCGACGTCCACTTCCTCGCCCCTCACGTCATGTACCTTCTCCATGCGTGGAAAACTTTTGCCCGCGGCACAGCTTGTTGGAGGGGCACGTTCTCCAGTTCAAGTTAATGGAGAACGGCCTGCTCTCCGTCAAGGTCTTCGGAATCTCAGGAATTCTCTTAGGGTGCTGTGCGGAGAGCTCCATGGACGACAAAAGCTCCTCTCGAGCGACAGTGACCAGGAGGACAACGCCAGCGACGATGACGGCAGCGGGCGGGAAGATGATGACTTCGACTCCAGCTGACCATGAGTGGCAGCACCATCATCTGCTCCGCCTTCTCCCCCGGCAACACGCCTTGCCGGGGGTTGCGCCCTGCTGGCTCTGGCGTCGGTGGTAGATGGGCTACCCTGCCAAGCTCTCCATCGACGCGTTCCCCATGCCTATCTCCGTCTTTACTTGCCTTACCTGGGAAGGAAAAGGGAAAGAACGGGGATTACGGGGCACTTATCTTCTTTTAATTTGTAAGGACTTGCCAAATCTTTAACTTTCTAGACAATGTAATCTCTCGAGTCCATGCTTATGTTCTGTAACATTTGTACTTGTATTAGCATGTCAATGAAAAAGACAAGCTGTGGGGACCCCGACTCATAAGTCGTGATCACCGAATGCACGTGTACAGTGATCCCAGAGATCAATGCTCACTGAACACACAGAAGCTGAATAATAAGAGTCTTACATCCATACATACCAGTTTACACAAATTGTGACCATTATGGCCAGGTCTTGAGTATATCATCGCAGTGGAAGTCTTGAACGATAGCGTGAACCCATGCCATCTGCCTTAACCCTACAGGCATTCTGTCTGGGAAGCATCCTAGCTCGCATGTTCGTCACCAAGGTACTCTTCATTATATCCTATTCTCTTAAGCCTGGCCAATAAATAACCAGTGGCAAGCCAATGAGTACTTTGAATGTACTCACAAGCAACCCATGTTTTGAAACAAGGCAAAACAATGCATGATACAGGTAATTTTTTTGCAGAAAGCTAGTTTTGAGTGCTATGTCATGTTCAACAACTTGTAAAATATGCATCATAAGGATTTAGATATCCGTGTGAACAGGTTACATATATCAACATAAATAGAGTTCAGAATAACTCTAGCTTAATCAACATGGCAAGTCTTTACTTGACCCAAGCAACTTACTTATACCAAGTATGTAAAGTTCTGGACATAGTAAGTAGCACCACCCAACTGTCCTTGACTGCGGACACGACTATTCGAATAGTTTGACACTCTGCAGAGGTTGTGCAATTTACCCACAATAATCGGGAAGCTTTCATGTCATCCACGATCCTGCAGTACCTCAAGTACTCAGGGGAAGCACCTGATCACTATCTTTCCCTAGGCTACACTAACATATGGTCCACTCTTTGGTACACGACCTTTGTGTATAAGCATCAAGATCTTGGGACTCTGCCCTTTCATTGTCACGCATACATCCAGGGACCAACGGTGTGTCCGGTGCCCTGTGAAAATAGTCATGGTCACCTATCCAAGCACGACCCCGTCCCGGGAGTGACCTCATGTCACCCATGTCACTAGTAATGTGGGCACCATGCTAGTACCGGTCTAGGTAATTAACAATGCCCCATCCCACGAGGGGTAGAGTGGTTGCACATGTTTGGTTGGGATGGTAATCACATCTTAAATCTAATCCATCATTTTACACACACAAATGCTTGCTCCGGTACACCACTTCTTCCTCAAGTGGTGACCTAGTTCAACATCACCCATGAGCATTAGGGGCACCCGGTGGTTTTTTTTGAAAGAATGCAACTCCAAGGGGATCATGGCTTACGTGCAACACCTTGCATCATTGCCAAGTGCTTTTCATCGCACCTCTAGCACATGGTAGATGTCACACCCCGATTTTCATGCCACAACACTTAAGCTAATAAATCATGATAAAATGTGGTTTAACAAAAACTTTTGAGTGTTTTGGTCCTTGCTTGATTTGATTTTTGTGTGATGGTTGCAAGTGCTCTAAAAATCTAATAAATCCTCCAACTCTTAAACTCCTTGTCCTTGATAAAAAACTTCTGCCCAATGATCATGCCATGTGTATAGTACAGTATATAATTTCCTTATAAAAATAATTTGGCCAAAAAGTATTTTCTAAATTTAGTCTTCCAAATACCCCTGAATTGAGGTTTGCACTGCAAGTACTTCATTTTGGGTATGCAAACTATTTCAAAGAGTTTGATTGACTCCTATTAGGTATAGGACTCCCATAAACCACAAAAATATAATTTTAAAAGTTATCTTGCTATTTTGTTTAAAGGCTTTTTCTTTAGGCTAGAAATGGTCTTTAATAGGTAAAAGTTATTTTTAATGTTTCAAAATTATTTTTGAAAATTTAGGGAAACTCAGTGGTCATATATGTACCATATATATGAGTTTCAACACATGTTCATTTTCAAAATATTGGTGAAATCCCTCAAAACCCCTTTCTGGATATTTTAAGATTTTGAAATATTTACAAAGGAAATATTCTCTAAAAATTCCAAGAAAATTCTAGCATGTCACAAATTCCCTATTTGGTGGTATTGCCAAGTCTCATGTCTTGGAGAACAAGATAACATCATGAAATCCCATCAAAACCATTTCTGTCCATTTTGAAGTTTGAGCAACTTTACATTTCCGAACATGTCCAAATGTTCTTAAACTTGGTGAACATGCTCAAATGGTATAATTATTCATCTAGACCAAATGGGACAAGTTGGAGAGAATGTTATCTTAATCAAAGTGCCCCAAAACCCTCTCTGTCCAGAACCAAATTTGGACAACTCTACATTGCCAACTTTCTCCTTTTGGTCTCAATTTTTGTGGACATGTTCAAATCCACAAATGATGACACTACACCAAGTGGTGCATCAAGGAGAAAAGATTTTCATGACTAAATCTTGGAAAATCCATTTATGTTGATTTCTAGGGTTTGCCAAAGTTACATTGGCAACTTTCTCCAGATGAGCTCAAACTTGGTGATCAAACCCATTACTATATGAAATTTGATCCCGTTAATTCTCATGTAAATTCGACTCCATTTGCTTGCCCAAATTTGCATCAAACACCTTCTGACATTTTACCAAAATCACTGTTTTTACCACTTACACTATTCTCCTTCAGCTCAACTTTTTACCACAGCTTCATATAGTCACCCTCTACCTCTAGTAATGTCGGTGTTTTTGGAACGGGGGTCCCCAGACTTGCCTGCCTGCAGCTTGCGGCGTGGCTCAAGTGGTGGCCTAGCACGGCCCATCTTCATCAGCACAAGACTCAAGACCCTCGCGAGGGGCCAAGCCTTGTGGGGCCGATGACACAAGGCTTCCTCTGGAACGGCCTCGCCAGGCAGGCTCACTAGGAGGCAGAGAGATCAAGGCAGGGTACCTCGCGAGGTGCTCGTGACGCAAGCCATGACGATCGAGACCAGGCCGGCCAGTGCAGTGTCCTTGTTTCCTCTTTGGTGCAAAGGGGGCTAGCATAGGCGTGGAGTACCGAGGCATCAGGAAAAGGTTGCCATTTCAGTGCAACGAGACCAAGACCAGCAGAGCGCCAGGATGGAGGTCACCATGGAGCCCAGGACGACGTCATCGCCAGTGCCTTTGGCAGCCGAAGACCAACTTTAGTCAGGATAACTTGTACTAGATGTTCCCCTTTGAAATGTCCGTTGTTGGCGCCCTTCCCTCTCAATATTTGGGAAGAGGCCCAGGGCCTCTATATATAGGGATAACCACCACAGAATAGGGGCATCTGGTTCGTCATCCAAGAGGCAATCGAACTCACCAATATAAATCTCGCGTCCCTTGTGCTGTTCATCGTTTTAGCTTAGATTCTCACGAGGCGATCAGACGTAGGTCGGTAGGGGAAAGATCTTCGTGCGCACCCTAGAGTTCGAACCTTAAGGGTCTGCCGGAACCCAACATCCGACATTTGGCACGCCAGGTAGGGGTGCGCCAGAATCTTTCTTCTGCCGTTTCGTGTTCGATCCTCCGTCGTGCCCATGGCTTACGCTCGCCGAGCTCGCGCCGAGCGTTGGGGTGCTCTCGCTGCCCCCCGCCCAGACGGCTCCCGTCGGTGGGTGTCCCCCTCGTTCCCCGTTGCCTGCCGCTAACGCCGCCACCGGCCCAGCGGGGAACGAGCAGCAGGCCTCATCGCTGCATCCTTCGGTGCGGCGGGAAGGCCACACCGCCACCACGTCACTGACTCCAGCTGGTTCGTCGTCCCACGCTCGTCGCGCCCCCACGGACGCGCACGCTGCTTTGCTCTTGGCGTGTGAGCTCCTGCACTACCGTCCGGTCGATGACCTCTACGAGGAATGGCTCGCCCGCATCACCGAGCTCGTCAGCGGCGAAGGGGGCTCCCCCGCGCCATACCTCTCGCTGCCTCGCCCTCCGTCTTGCGAAGGAGGCGCAGATCAGGTGGCGCCTCCGCCACCTCCTCCCCAAGACGGCGTCTTGGCTCCAAGGCGCGCGGCCCCAGGACAAGATCCACCGCGTCCAGCACCCGCGTGACAAGAAAGGAGCTGCCAAGAAATCCCTCGTCCCCAAGAAGGTGCATGCGTGCTCCCGGCACCAGTGTGCCATGACCGCATCCCTGCGCCAGCACGTTAATACCCCGCACTGCTCCAGGCAGCGGCACGTGGGAATCTCCAGGAGCAAGCCCCGCATCAGTAGAGAGATCCGGTGGTCACCGTAGGCTATCGCGCCTTCACCATCGAGCTACACAGTGTCGCCTTGCCGGGCAAGTTCAAGCCTGACCTGCCTCCTCGCTACGACGACACTGCAGACCCTGCGGAGTTCCTACAGCTCTACGAGCTGGGGATCAAAGCCGCCAACGGAGACGAAAAGGTCATGGCGAACTGGTTTCCCATGGCACTCAAGGACGGCGCCCGCACGTGGCTCCTGAACCTGGCCCCTGGCACGATCTCCTCCTGGAACAAGATGTGCACTCGCTTCATCGCCAACTTCCAGGGCACGCGCGACCGTCCGCCGGCCTTGGGTGACCTGCTCCGCATCAAGCAGCAGCCTGGAGAGACCTTACAGAAGTACATCCAGCGCTTCAACAATGCTCGCCTCAAGATTCCCAGGGTGACCGAGGAGGCCATCATCTCAGCGTTCTCTGATGGCGTCCGCGACGTCAAGATGAAGGAGGAGCGGGCGATCCATGAAGATCTGTGTACGTCTCTGGAGCTGTTCAACATGGCGACCAAGTGCGCAAGGGCTAAGGAGGGACGCCTCTCTCTTCTCGAGCTCCCAGCAGCAGACCCAGAAGAGAAGAAAGCCAAGGCCAAGGATGTGAAGCGCAAGGGGGCAGTTGTGCTTGCAGTAGAGCCGGACAGAAAGCGCGGCAGGGACCAGCCGGAGTCGTTCATGGGCAGCCGGTACTGTGTGTACCACGATCTCCATACCCACAACACCAACGAATGCCAAGAGCTCAGGGCTGTGCGAGAAGGCCGGGTCGGTCGACGCCCTGAGCGCAACGATCGGGGCTACGGCCGAGGCGGAGCAAGAGGTGGAGGACGATGGGACGACCCTGGCCCTCGCCAAGGGTGGCGTGACCGGCCTCACGAGGACCGCTGGCAGGACCAGCCTCACGAGGGATCTTGGAGGGATCAACCTCGTGAGGATCGCCCGCAATGCAACACAGGACTTCCTCCTCTGCCACCACCACCAAGAAGGAATGAAGACCATCATCAGGACGAGGGGGCTGGGGGCTTCCAGGAGCCGCGTGCAATCGCCTGCATCTTGGGCGGCACTCAGGCCCCAGCCTCTCAGCGCATCTTCAAGCAGTTTGCTCGCGAGGTGAATGCAGTCCTTCCCAAGCTTGAGGCCACGCGCCCTCTTAGGTGGTCCGCGTGCGCCATCACGTTCACCTCAGCGGATCAGCTCAAGTGCGCGGCAACGGCCGGTGTCCTCCCGATGCTCTGCTCCCTAGTCATCAGCAATGTGCAAGTTACCAGGACCCTCATCAACGGCGGGGCAGGGCTCAACGTCTTGTCCGTCGAGATGTTCAACAATCTTCAAGTGCCATACAATCAGCTTCAGCCAACCAAGCCCTTCTCCGGAGTCACTGATGGTTCCACTGTCCCGATAGGGCAGGTCCGCCTCCCCGTCACCTTTGGATAGCGCAACAACTACCGCACCCAGCTCATTGACTTCGACATCGCCCACATTCGCCTGCCATACAATGCCATCCTCGGGTATCCAGCCCTGGCCAAGTTCATGGCAGTGACTCACCATGGCTACAACGTCCTCAAGATGCCACGAAGTGGCAGGGTCATCACGGTCCCCTGTGAAGAGAAGGATGCGATGTGCTCCCTCGAGCACGCCTTCCAAGCCGCATCAATCGAGGACCCAGACAACAAGAATGGAAACCTTCCTGAAGCAGCTCCCAAGAAGAAGAAGACATCACCTGGTTCAAGGCCTCAGGAGGCAAGCTCCTCCGGAGGTGCCACATCCGGACATGCGCCCATCCAAGGGGCGCCACCCTCCGTCGCATAGGAAGGCGCGCCCGGCGCCCTCCTCGGGCAAGGCTCGGGGGCTTTTTCTTGGGGAGCCACTGACTTTTTGCCAAGGTCACGAGGGAGGCGCTCGAGCACCACTTCGAGGCATGCTTCACGACACGTTTCCCTCAGGAAGGCGTGTGGCAAGGAGGGCCCAACCCTCAGGAGTTCATCACCAAGGTCGCTCAGTAGTTGCAGGAATCGAGAGTCATGCGCGGCAACCGCCGCCTGCCTAGCGTAGCTCCCCATCCAGGCGAGGATGGCGGGCTGCGCGTCTGCATCGACTACCCAGGGCTCAATCGTGTCACATCTCAGGAGCGCTTCTGTCCTTCGCGCGTGTGGTGTTGCACGGGTCCACTGCACAACTATGTTCGCATGCCTTTCGGCCTGCCGAACGTGGCTGCAGCCCACCTGCACCTGATGAGAAGCATTCTGGAAGCTCAGGTGGCCAAGCATCATGCGCTCCTGGAGGAAATGGAGATGGACCTCGCCGAGCCGCCCGAACCTCCTGAGCCTCCCAAGGCTCGGGGCCCCGAGGGCTCATAAGGATTGGCTTCTTTGCCTCGCGTCGTCAGCTGCTCCGACACTCGCTCTACAATGGTATCAGGTGACTTCTTTCAAGTTTCATTTCAGCTGGGAGCGCCCTCAGGGCTGCATCATTCCCAGGTCGCGTGGGTCTGTCCTTGTGGCATGTATCCGTTTTGCTTTCGTCTTCAGCTTACCTTGTTGGGGGCGCCCCTCAGGCTGCATCATCCCCAAGCCGCTTGGGCCTGACCGAGTGGTGTTTGCATTACCCCGCATCTATCTATGTTGATTTGTTTCTTCATGCTGAACCTGCTTATGATTATCGTCTGCTGCCTACCACGGGTGAGGGAGTCCTGGATTAGGGGGTGTTCGGATAGCCGAACTATCACCTTTGGCCGGACTCCTGGACTACGAAGATACAAGATTGAAGACTTCGTCCCGTGTCCAGATGGGACTTTCCTTGGCATGGAAGGCATGCTTGGTGATACGGATATGTAGATCTCCTACCATTGTAACCGACTCTGTGTAACCCTAACCCTCTTCGGTACCTATATAAACCGGAGGGTTTTAGTCCATAGGACGAACAACTATCATACCATAGGCTAGCTTCTAGGGTTTGGCCTCTCTGATCTCGAGGTAGATCTACTCTTGTACTACCCATATCATCAATATCAATCAAGCAGGAGTAGGGTTTTACCTCCATCGAGAGGGCCCGAACCAGGGTAAAAACATCGTGTCCCTTGTCTCCTGTTACCATCTGCCTAGATGCACAGTTCGGGACCCCCTACCCGAGTTCCGCCGGTTTTGACACCGACATTGGTGCTTTCATTGAGAGTTCCTCTGTACCGTCGCCATCAGGAAGGATGCCTCATCCCGTCTTTAAAGACGGCACTGTTGCTAAAGGAGCTTTGGCTATCAGCCAAACTCTCCGGCTAGGCAGCTTCCTTATGACCGCCTGTCCGGCCGGCATGCCGACGATGACTTCTCGGGTCATCGAAAGGAATCTTCACGTTAGCTCGGAACTCGCCGAGCAGTTAGATCCAATGGAGCTCTCTTCCTTAAACGAGCTCTTGGATCGCATCGCCGCCTTGGGAGTTGCTACAGACTATGATCAGATTGGGCCTAAACCCGATCTAAGAGAGATCAACTCTCCCCAGGTTACCCACCACGTTGCTGTGGTTGAGGAACAATACGGCGACCCTTCCTCTATTTTAAGGACTAGCTATGTCCGGATTCCCGATCCCTCCATGCCGGATTCCCGCGGAGGGGAGGACGTCACTCAAGCCCTGAACCTAAAGTCAGGCAGTGGGCTAGATTCATTGGACAACATCCAAGAACCCAAGCTTCCAAATTCGGAAACTTCTTGGCCCCTGAGTCTTAGATTGGACGGGGTTCCGAATTTAATCCCGCCCGCCCACAAAAACATAAGCAATCTATCCCAAATCCGGCAAGAGCCCGCAGAAACAGTACACCATTACTGGGCCAGATTCCTCCTGGTTATGAACAGGATAAAGGACTGCCGCAAGGGGGACACAATTTCATTCTTCTGCAATAATTGCACGGATAAGGGAATCCTTAACGCCGTAAGTCGTCGTGAAATTACACGCTTCACTGACTTGGCGTCCATAGTACAAAAGTACTGTGCGATGGAAAGCGCCTGGAAAACCTAAATCAAATTTTGGGACAATCCGGCCCTGAATACAACCCCAGTCCGAAATAAAAGGGTGCATTATCGCCAGACACCTGGGTTAAACACCAAAAAGCAAAAACCCTCTATAGGGCATGGAACCGCACTGGAAGGATGGCTCAATGGACCCTGCAAAATTCATAGTACAGAGGGCGCCACTCCAACTCATAGCCTTAGAGCATGTTGGATACTACGGTAGGTGGCCAAAAGTGGCGAAGAGCTTCTAACTCCAGAGCACCAGCCCAAGGATACCAGTACGGTATTAACAGTCTTCGAGACTTTCACAACAAATAATATGCGGAAACGAACACTCCGCAGCCTTGCCGAAGTCTACCAAGTAGCAACAATAAACCCATGGAGTGACACGGCTATTACCTTTAATGCCAATGACGAACCTAAATTCCGAACAGTCCGAGCACCAGCCGCATTGGTCCTCAGTCCAATAGTGGACGACTTTCGCCTTACCAAGGTACTCATGGACGGCGGCAGCAGATTGAACCTCATTTACGAGGAAACCCTCAGAAAAATGGAAATAGACTGGAGCCGCATTGAGCGAAGCAGCACAACCGTTAGAGGAATAATCCCCAGTCGGGAAGCATGCTGTACTGGAAAAATCACACTGGATGTGGTGTTCGGCACGCCGGATAATTATAGGTCCGAGGAGGTCACGTACCAAGTGGCCCCGTTCAGCAATGGATATCACGCTCTATTAGGGCGAGAGGCATTCACAATTTTTCAAGCTATACCCCATTACGGGTACATGAAGCTCAAAATGCCCGGGCCCAATGGAATCATCACTCTTGCTAGTGACCCGGACATAACACTCCGCGCCGAAAACAAGACAGCCGCACTAGCCCTTGAGGCACTATCCGAAGCCCTAGCGGCCGAGGAACTCACTGCGCTGCGCTCCACAGTAAACAGGGACAATGTGATACTCGATAAGAGATCCAAGTCCACCTCCTTTAAACCGGCGGACGAAATAGTCAAATTCGAAGTCCATCCAACGGACCCAACAAAACCGGCCTCCATCGGGGCACAATTAAACCCTGATGTAGACGCTGCACTACGAGAATTCCTACGCGAAAATTGGGACATTTTTGCCTGGCACCCTTCAGACATGCCAGGAATCCCACGCCGGCTGGCCGAGCACAGCCTAAAAATCCTAAAAGGATTAAAGCAAGTCAAACAAGCTCTTCGTCCGAACCCAAGAGACAGGCCATGGGAGAGGAGCTAGCCAAACTATCAGAGGCCGGATTCATCAGAGATATAAAACATCCGGACTGGCTAGCAAACCTGGTGATGGTACCAAAGAAGGACAAATCCTGGCGCCTATGCGTCGATTTCAAGGACCTTAAGAAGGCTTGCCCAAAGGATCCCTTCCCCCTCCCCCGCACCGATCAAATTATCAATGCCACCGCAGGACACGATTCATTGTGTTTCCTCGACGCATACTCCGACTACCACCAAATTAAGATGGCAGAGCCCGACGAGGCCGCAATGGCATTCATCACCCCATACAGCCCATTCTGCTTCAACACAATGCCCTTTGGGCTAAAAAACGCCGACGCAACATATCAGCGCATGATTCAGACATGTGTGGCAAACCAGATCGGCAAAACAGTGGAGGCATATGTAGACGATGTGGTCATCAAAACCAAGCACGTCGAAACTCTAGTAGACGATTTGAAGCTCACGTTCGATAATCTCCGAACATATGACATTAAGCCTAACCCGGAAAAATGTGTTTTTGGTGTACCAGCCGGAAAGCTCTTGGGCTTCATTGTATCCGGTTGAGGAATTGAAGCAAACCCAGCCAAGATCCGAGCTCTATCACAATTGGATATCCCAAAGGATCTCAAACAAATACAAAAGTTGACGGGATGCGTGGCGGCTTAAGCCGCTTTATCTCCCGTTTAGGAGAAAAGGCATTACCCCTTTATCGCCTCCTCCGACGCACCAAACACTTCGAGTGGACGGATGCCGCCACGGCCGGACTCGAAGAAATAAAAGCCATATTGGCAACAAACCCGGTCCTAGCCGCGCCCAACATGGGCGAACCAGTGCTATTATATATTGCGGCAACTCATCAAGTTGTGAGCGCGGTGCTCGTTGTCGACCGAAAAACGGACGGACACAAGTTCCCCCTTCGAAAACCAGTTTACTACATGTCCACTGTCCTAACTCCATGCAAGTCACAGTACCCGCATTATCAAAAGATAGCGTACGCGATGTTCATGGCATCCCGGAAGCTGCGACACTACTTTCAAGAGTGTTCGATAACAGTAGCCTCTGAAGTACTTCTTAATGACATTATAAACAACCGCGACACAACGGGCCGGATTGCCAAATGGGCCATTGAGCTCCTCCCGTTCGACATAACCTATAAGCCACGGCGAGCTATTAAGTCGCAGGGTTTGTCCGACTTCGTCGCCGAATGGACTGAAGCCAAACTCCCTAAAGAGTACGGCGCATATTCCAACTGGATAATGCACTTCGACGGCTCCAAAATGTTGGCTGGTCTGGGGGCTGGCGTCGTTCTGACGTCCCCTACCGGAGATACAGTTCAATACGTACTCCAGATAATGTATATGGACTCCAACAACGCAGCCGAATACGAGGCCCTTCTACATGGCTTCCGGATGGCAGTCTCCATGGGCATTCAACGCCTAGAGGTGCATGGGGATTCGAACCTCACGATATCCCAAATAAATGGAGACTTCGATGCCAAGGATCCGAAAATGGTAGCTTATCGCAACGCCGTCCTAAAAATGTCAACTCGGTTTGAGGGGCTCGAATTTCACCATATAGCCCGGGATAACAACCAGGCAGCAGACGTATTGGCATGCATTGGCGCAAAGCGCGATGCCGTCCGCCCCAACATCTTCCTAGAAAGGCTGTTCAAGCCATCCGTACTATGGGAGGGGGAATCCGGAAATACCAACCCGGATCCAACCGCACTGCCTGACACCGAACATTCTGACACAAGTGGTGGTTCTACCAACGAAGTAACATCCTCAGCCCACGTAATAATGGCAGTAATTGCCCCGTGGACGAAACCATTCCTAGCCTACCTAACCAGGCAGGAACTTCCCGAGGACCAAAATGAGGCCCGCTGCATACTGCGGCAATCTAAAGCCTATAAGGTCCATGAGGGAGAGCTTTACAAGAAAAGCACAAATGGAGTCCTTCAAAGGTGTATCTCCGAAGAGGAAGGGCAGAACCTTCTGGCTGAAATTCATGCCGGACTCGGCGGGCACCACGCTGCAGCTCGGGCCCTCGTAGGCAAGGCCTTCCGTTCAGGACTTTATTGGCCGATGGCCCGGGCAGATGCTCAGGACTTAGTCCAACGATGTGTCGGTTGCCAGCTCTTTGCTAATCAAAGCCACCTGCCACCTACGGCCCTCAAAACTATACCCATAACCTGGCCCTTCGCGGTTTGGGGGCTTGACATGGTTGGACCCCTTAAAGGAGGAACCCACAACCAAAAATACCTACTGGTCATGGTGGATAAATTCACCAAATGGATAGAGGCCAAGCCTGTTAAGACGGCCGAATCCGGACCGGTGATAGACTTCATATCAGGGGTCGTACACCATTACAGCGTCCCCCATAGCATCATCACTGACAATGGCACGAACTTTACGGCCAATGAGGTTAAAATCTGGTGCAAAAACATGGGCATCAAGCTCGAATATGCTTCAGTCTATTACCCTCAAACTAACGGTCAAGTCGAGCGAGCAAATGGTCTAATCATGAGCGGCATCAAACCCAGATTAGTGCGGTCCCTCAAGGAATCTAACACGCACTGGGTAGAGGAGCTCGACTCCGTACTCTGGGGGCTGCGGACCACTCCAAATCGCACCACCAGTTTTACACCATTCTTTATGGTATACGGCGCAGAGGCAGTTCTGCCCTCTGACATAATTCATGACTCACCTCACATGCGCAGGTACGAAGAAAGAGAAGCCGAGCTCGATCGGCAGGACAGTTTGGACTCATTGGAGGAGGAGTGTGACGTGGCAAAAGCCCGTTCCGCATTCTATCAACAGCAAGCTCGAAGATACCAAAGCAGAGAAGTACGGGCCAAAACTTACAACGTTGGCGAGTTAGTTCTACGCCTGCCGGACAAGAAAAAGGACAAACTCAAGCCCAAATGGGAAGGTCCCTTTATCATCGACCAAGTCCTGACCGGTGGAGTGTACCGGCTGCGAGATGCATCAGATAACCAACTCGAGCCGAACCCATGGAACGCAGCCCGTCTCCGAAGATTCTACGCCTAGCGCCGGATTCTGAGTTCATCTCCTTCCTTCGTCTATATTTTACATATTAGCTGTCTTCTGTTTCTCTCCTTCTCCCTCCTTTCCTACTACAGCTTTTGAAAACTTGTTTGCACATTGTTCGCACACACTTGATGTGCTATCTGCGCTCATTATACCTGGGGGCTTCTTTAACAGAAGCTTATTTATACGGGCTTCATGCCCAACACATGTGTAACACTTCCGCATGAACCTTTTATTCACCATTATATGCATCGATATGACTTAAGTTTTGGCCAAGCTAGGTTGCCTGGCTCCTGTGCTTACCCCTACATTCCCGATTGTTCGGCTAGGCGGTAAAGGGAGCACCTCTGCGATTGTTACTGTCGGGTCAGCCGGATGTGTACCTCAGACTGGGTGAAGCCGAAAGCTAGCGTTCTTAAGGGAATATTCGGTCGGTGAACTAAAAGATGATTTCTTACCTATTTATTTATCTACCCCCAAATGTTTTTCTGCTTTTTTCGCAGTCCGGACATGCACTTTAGGGCATGCCTCCCAGGGAAAGGAACCCCTAACGGAACTATTCTCCCTGGAAGATGTTTCTTACTAACCATGTAATATAACATAACTAGTTGGGCACTTGTCTGATAAAGCACTAATGACCCCTATGCCTGGTCTCCATGCATGCCCCGGTTCTTATATAACTGTGAGGGTATTCGGACACACTCCGGACTATTGGGTCCCGAGGTTGAAGTGAAAGGGTCCGCTATGACAAACGATCTACAATCCCGCTAGAAGGCAATTTACATGTCATCTTAAATTACATAGTCAACTTGACTGGGCATATTCCTCTTCAATGCCATCCAGGAGGTTGTCTAGTTTACAGTCCTGTTTGGAATACTTTGCGGCCAATTCTACTTGGCCGTACACTAAGCTCACAGGGATCTCCTTCCCATCGGGCCCCGCAGGTCCGACCTCGGCCATGTGGTTTGGGTCAGCCTTCGTATACCGCATCTTCACCATGGCCCAGGCCTCCCTGGTGCCTTGACAGCAGGCCGATATCTTCCATAAGCGGAAGCGCTGCCGCACTCCCTGAAGCCTCTCCGCAAGCTCTCCAAGGCCTTCGGGCAGGGAGACAGACGGCCACAAGGCCTGGGCGACGCCTTTCCTCACCTGCCGAACTCGTTCGTGCAGTTGCAAGAGCTCGGGAAGAAGGTCACCCGTAGAACCGGGCATTTCCTCTACAAGACGGCCTGTGAGCATACCTACAGACATAACTCTGTTAGTCGACTTCCTCGCCGAACTCTTTTTTCAAAGTTCTTTCAAGCACTTACTAAAAATGCCGCGTTGAAGCCGCTGATTCTCCTTAACGGAGTCAGACAGCTGGGCACGAACATCCTTTAGTTCCTCACCCAGCTAGGTGTTGGCATCTTGGAGGTTATTTTTCTCTTGCCTCACCCTTGTAAGCACATTCTCGCCGGCCTTTAACGGGCGCATGAGCTGTTGCTTGTCCGGATCTATCCCGGCGCCATCTGCAATATTATTGTCAGACTTATACACACGCCGCACTTCACAAATTACTCATCTTTTGAAGCATATATTACCGGAGGGGGTCTCTTTGGCTTCCCCCGCTGTGGCTAGTGTGGCCTCAAGTTGGGCTTTGCGCTCCTCCAGCTCCTGGGACAGTTGGGTATTCTTTTTTGTAAGGTCCTGCACAATAAATGATCCTTAAATCAATTATTCTAACTATTTCAAGTCTCGGGGGCTACTGGCATATATAACTGTCAAATTTTCTCACTCGTATGTCTTTTACATAATGCTCCGTGGCTCTGGCTAGACCATTTTGAGCGGCACGGAGGTGCGCATCTCCCATATTGAAGGCATCCAATGCCTCTGGGGATAAACATGCATCACGAAGAACTGTCCGGCGACGCCTGTGATTCATGGCACTCTCCACCTCTGAATTGGTGGCAGATAACCTGTCGGCATCCTCTGTCGGAGGAGCTTCCGACACATGCCTCGTGTTCGCCTCCGCTTCTGGACATGGCTTTGGAGCCTGGCGAGCGGAGGATTGAGTGGCAAACTCTCCGGATATAGTCCGGCGAGTGCTCTTCTTCCTGAAAAAGCACGAGCGTTAGTATGCCTCCCGGGAATAAAACCTAGGAGCAAGATGACACGCCATACCATTGCATCGGCGTTTCAAATTGGACTGCACTTCTTTTCGGCCTGTTGGGCCTTGCTGTCCCTTGTTGACTGGCCGTCGCAGGCTCGGCCTTCCGCCTCAAGGACTTCCCCTGCGAAACACCATTGGTATACGGTGATAAAAAACACGCACGGATAGGTCATTTTCAAAGTATTGGGACTTCGGTCTCAGTTACCTGCGAGGCGGGGAGTATTCCTGGGTAATCGGCCGTAATGGCGACCAAGGCATTATCGATGCTCAGTTGGTGGAATACCCCATCGATCAACTGCACCGATATGTCCAGATCCTCTTGGGAGGTCAGATCGAGGAACCGTTCCGGATCCTCGGCTTGTGGAGGCAGGCTTTTTATATCCTTTACGGCCCGGCGCAGTTCCTGCGCCGAAATCACAAAATGAGATTCTTGATTATGGGAGTATGGATCAGATAGGCAAAAATAAATGTCTGCTTACCCAGCTTGGAGGATTGTTCACAGAAAATCCTCCCTGCGGATTGACACGGAGAAATTCCTCCTCTTCTCCCTTGTATAATGCGGACAAGATCTTCATCAGATCGGCGACCGATCCCGGCCCCTTACGGCCGCAGCGGGTGGCATCATCCTCCCCGTTGAAATCCCACATGGGGTGGCCTCTATACTGGAGCGCCTACACCCCCTGCATACTGCATGTGGCCATGACCCTAATTGTTGGGGATATGACTATTTGTGTAAGCCGCCCAGGAGGGGCCGGGTTACGCAAAGAGTACTCGTCAGAGGAAGCCCAAGGCCAAGTATGAAGATGGCGGTTCAATAAAGAGCTTAAGGCCCACGGGCGGCTTAAGCCCATTGTAGTAAACCGCCATAATGGCATGACTTGTAACGTAAGGTAGATTTAACTGGTCACCGAGCCGGACTCTGTTTATAAGCCGGCCGGGACTCTGTAAGCCGGTGGGCACCAACCCGTGTATATAAGGGGACGACCTGCTGGCGACTTAGGGCAAGAAACAACTCATCGAGAGCCGGGCATAGCGTATCTCGCTCCCTGGTCAACGAAACATCAATACCAACCCAACTAGACGTAGGCCTTACCTTCACCGTAAGGTGCTGAACTAGTATAAACTCTCACATGTCCCTTGTCCCGATTTAACCCCTTCAAGCTTCCTAGTTGCGATGGCTCCACAACTAAGTCCTTTGACGAGGACATCTGACGTGACTATTCCACGACAGTTGGCGCCCACCGTGGGGCCAGCGCACGGTGGATTTGAGTTCTTGAAGGGAAACTTCGAAGGGCTCAAGGGGTACGTAGTGGGCCGGATGACCAAGAGTTGTCGCGGCAAGATCTACATCGACGACGAAGGCTGGTGCCCCGACGCCGGCTCAATTGAGTACGGGTACCGGGTCCCCTTCGGCGGAATCCACGTCTTCATCGGCCAGATCGGTGAGCCAGGCCCTGAGCCGGACAACTGCACTGACCTCGTCGAGACGGCTCAGCGTGCGAGGAAGACCCGGACTCAGCCGGTCGTAAGGCGTGCCTTCGTGGGCTACGTCCACGGAGAGAAACTTTCTGGATCTGAAGATGGGAGTGAGACGGCCATCCTTTCAGATGGTGACTCGTCCGCCGGCTCAACAGATTCGTTGTATCAGGTACAAGATGGCACGCTCAGGGCTGTTCCGATGGCATCAGTATTCCGGACCTCGATGAGCCGCCGAGATGGGCCGGAATCTTCATGGCTGGAACTCAGCCCGGTTCAAATTCTACAGCGGCAGCAGCGATCACGTCCGGGTCAGGAGCAGCCGGGGCAGGAGGCCCCATGCGCCCACCGGCTCAGGTGCTGATAGATCTCATGGACAAGCTTACGACCCTGTTAACCGCCACGGTTATTCCTGCAGATAAGGATGAGCATGACGCAGCGATAGCTCAAGTGCATGAGGAGATAGCTCAGGCCAAGGAGGCTTTGGCAGCTGAGGATACCAGACTAGCTACGGAGCGGGCGGCTCTCGACGCCCGGGCACAGCGCTTGCAGTCAGAAGCTTACCAACTCACGATGAGCTTAAATGCATCAAATGAGGTGATGAGGAGGAGACATCAGAAAACGCAGTCCCGTTTACCTCCGAATTACGACCCCCGGGTTCTCTTTGCTACACCCGGAGCCGGCCCTAGTAACCAGCCAGAGGCCGATCGGCTTATGACATCCGGAACAGGAGGACCAGCTCAGCCCAGGGATATGGTGCCGCCTCACGTGAGCATGCCACCACCGCGTCATGTGCCGATTCCACCGGGTCACTTTTCCAACCCCATGGAGAACTTGATCGCAGCTTCAGCACGCTTAGCGGCCCTTCCTATGGACAGAGATGACCCAACGGCGGTGGAGACCCAGAGAGTCAGGGAGCTCCTCCAGACAGCCCTGGCGTAGCAGGAGACCTATTCTTACAGCCGGGACATGATTCACTCAAGTCCCCCGCCTTGGATGGCACCGCCTCGCGAGAACCGAAGCCCGACTTACAGCAGACGCATGGAGTCGGAAGCTTTGTCAAGAAATGCCCAACGACGTAACCAGCCCGGGGGCTATAACCCGGCGGAGGACCAAGTACGTCAGGAGAATGATCACCCGGAGTATCCAATGACATCGGTTGAGGCGGGAGTAGCCACTAGAACCGGCGGTGTCCCTTGCCTGGTGCCAGCTCTGCGCGATGTACGTCTGCCCAAGGACTTCAAGGGACCTCGAAAGGTACCAAATTACACGGCCGATTTACAGGCCGGGGCGTGGATCGAGAGTTATGAGATGGCCATGGAGTTGCTGGAAGTCAGTGACGCGGCAATGGCTAAATATTTCACCATGATGTTAGATGGAACAGCCCGGTCGTGGCTAAAAGGCTTGCCACCCAATTCCATTAGCTCATGGGGGGAGTTAAAGGCCCGGTTCATACAGAACTTCAAGGACACCTGTAAACAATCTATGTCGATTTTGGACTTGACGGATTGCAAGCAAGAGGAAGGTGAATCCACCACCCATTGGGTACGCCGGGTCAAGGAGATAATTCATTCCTCCGATAAGATGGACACCGGGTCTGCAGTTCTTATGCTGGAGAAAAATTGCCGTTTTGAGCCACTGAGGATGAAACTGGGGCGCCTTAAGCGTGACCTCACAGATATGGGTACGCTGATGGCGGCTTTAGTCAAATATGCCGACTCGGATAGTACCAAGGATCCCGCATCTGATGATGAGAAGAAAGGGAAGGGAAAACGGAACGGCAATGGAACGGGTCAGCAGCATAACCCGGGGAATCAAGGCAGCAATAAGCGTAAGGCGGACGGTAACCCGGAGTTTGTGGCCAATGCCAACGTACGAGGTAACAATCCGAGATGTAAGGGTAAGCCGCCCCGATCCGGCGGGTCAGGCCCTTCACTGGAGCAATTACTCAATGAGCCCTGCCCGAGAGACGGCACCCGGGAGCAGCCGACCACACATCTATGGAAGGATTGTGCGATCATGAAAGAGTTTAAAAATTCCAACACCTTCGATGGCGGTCAAGGATCTGGTGGCGGCTCAGGGGCAGGCGGCTTTCATGCCCCGGGCGACGGCTCAAATTCCGGTTTTCAGGGGCATCCAGGTTGCAACAGTCAGCAGCAGTCTGGTCAAGGCGGACAGCAGCAGCAACAGTCGGGTTATCAAAGCCATCCGAAGCAGCTGAGTGGCGAACAGTATCACGTGTTTACCACTAGCTTGTGCAAACATGACCAGAAGGTTCATAAGAGGGCTGTGAATTCCGTTGAGCCGGCAATTCCTTGTTATTTAAGGTGGTCAGAGCGGCCCATCATATGGAGCAGGGAGGATCATCCTCCGCGGGTCGATAACCCGGGTCAGCTGGCTTTGGTAGTGGCGCCTCAGGTTGGTGGATATAAGTTCACCAAGGTGCTCATGGATGGGGGTAGTAGTATCAACATCCTTTACTACGAGACCTTTCAGCGCATGGGGTTGACTGATAAAAACCTGAGAACATCCAACATTGTTTTCCATGGAGTTGTCCCTGGTAAGTCAGCTTACCCAGTTGGCAGGATTGAGCTGGAGGTGGCTTTTGGAGATGAACATGACTCCCGAGCTGAGAAGCTGATATTTGAAGTGGTCAAGATCAGGAGCCCATACCACGCTCTGTTTGGACGGCCGACTTATGCTAAGTTTATGGCCCGGCCGTGTTACGTTTATTTACAGCTCAAGATGCCGGGTTACAAGGGCACCATCACTGTACATGGCAGTCGCAAGGTGGCATTGGAGTGTGAAGAAGGTGACGCGGCTTATGCTGAGTCGGCCTGTGCAGCAGAGGAGCTCAAATGTTATCAAGATAATGTTGACCCGGCGGATATGACATCCCTAAAGAAGTCGACTACAGAGCATGACCCGGCGTTGAAGTTTAAGTCGGTGGCTGAGACAAAGCTTGTTGATTTTACCCTGGGTGATTCTTCTAAACAGTTCAGCATCAGCAGCAACTTGGATCCCAAATAGGAAGGCGCGCTCATCGAGTTCATCCGTGAGAACCGGGACATCTTTGCATGGAAACCTTCTGACATGCCGGGTGTACCGAGGGAACTCGCTGAGCACACTGTCAATATTGATCCAAAGTATAAGCCGGTCAGGCAGTTTCTTCGCTGTTTTAATGAGGAACGACGGAAAGCTATTGGGAAAGAAGTCGCCCGGCTCTTAGCGGCCGGGTTTATCATTGTTTTTCACCCAGAGTGGTTGGCTAACCCGGTGCTCGTCCTCAAGAAGAATGGCACCTGGCGGATGTGTGTGGACTAAACGGACTTAAACAAGGCTTGTCCGGCTGGCCCTTTTGCTCTCCCCCGTATTGATCAAATCATTGATGCTACGGCGGGTTGTGAGCGTTTGAGCTTTTTGGACTACACGGACTTAAACAAGGCTTGTCCAGCTGACCCTTTCGTTCTCCCCCGTATTGATCAAATCATTGATGCTACGGTGGGTTGTGAGCGTTTGAGCTTTTTGGATGCTTACTCCGGTTATCATCATATTAAGATAGCAGTTAAGGACCAGGAGAAGACGGCTTTCATCACTCCGTTTGGAGCCTTCTGTTGTGTCTATGCCATTTGGGCTCAAGAGTGCCCAGGCAACTTATCAGCGGTGTGTGCAGAACTGTTTACACGACCAAATTGGGTGTAATGTCCATGCTTATGTGGATGACATTGTGGTGAAGTCCAGAGAAAAGGAAACCCTGATATCTGACTTAAAGGAGACCTTCGATAATCTCCGGTTCTACAAGATGATGCTTAACCCGGCCAAATGTGTGTTTGGTGTTCCTGCAGGCAAGCTTTTGGGCTTTCTGGTGTCCAACAGAGGCATCGAAGCTAACCCGGAGAAGATTAAGGTGATTACCTCTCTGGCTAAACCGACGTGCATCAATGATGTTCAGCGACTGGCGGGTCGCGTCGCCGCCTTAAGTCGGTTCATAAGTCGGCTCGGTGAGAAAGCCCTCCCTTTGTATCAGATGATGAAGAAAACTGACACTTTTGTTTGGAGTGAGGCCGCTGATGCTGCTTTTGAGGACTTAAAGAAACAATTGTCTGAGCCGCCGGTTCTTGCAGCTCCAATTAACAAAGAGCCTTTGCTATTATATGTGGCTGCCAATTCACGAGCCGTCAGCGTTGCCATCGTGGTGGAGCGTAAGGAAGCCAGCAAGGAGCATCCGGTTCAACGACCGGTTTACTACATCAGTGAGGTGCTCATTGAATCCAAGCAAAGGTACCCACACTGGCAAAAGCTTGTTTATGGGGTGTTCATGGCAAACCGGAAGTTGAAGCAATATTTTCAAAGCCATCCTATAACTGTGGTAAGTTCTGCCCCTTTGGGGGACATTATTCAGAACAGGGAGGCCACAGGACGAGTCACCAAGTGGGCTATTGAGCTTGGGCCTCATGGCTTGAAATACATGCCTCGGACAGCTATTAAGTCTCAGGCCTTGGTGGACTTCATCAATGATTGGACAGAGCTGCAGGCACCTGAGGAGAAGCCGGATAACACATACTGGACTATTCACCTTGACGGGTCTAGGCAGCTAGAAGGCTCGGGGCTGGAGTGGTGTTAACTTCCCCTCGAGGTGACAAATTTTGTTATGTACTCCGGCTTATGTTTCCATGTACTAACAATGCAGCTGAATATGAGGCATTACTTCATGGTCTCCGGGTGGCTAAGGAGATGAACTTAAGCCGGGTACGATGCTTGGGCAACTCAGATTTGGTGGCTCAACAAGTGTCAGGCAAGTGGGATTCCAAAGACCCCCTCATGGCAGCTTATCGTCATGAAGTAGATGCTGTGGCTGGTCACTTCACGGGTTATCAAGTGGAGCACATTGATAGAAGGAAGAACGAGGCGGCTGATGCTTTAAGCCGGTTGGG
Organism: Triticum timopheevii; assembly: GCA_963921465.1. NCBI lineage: Eukaryota > Viridiplantae > Streptophyta > Magnoliopsida > Poales > Poaceae > Triticum > Triticum timopheevii. The sequence continues at coordinate 264,712,988 of OY997266.1, forward strand.
ATCCCAACGTAGGCCGGTGCCGCCCAACACCTTTCTTGATGTGTTACACAACCCTTCTGTCAAGGTACCTACCGAGGAAGACTTAGCAGTGCCAGACCCGGAGGCACAATTGGTGGTGGCTCTTCATGTTATCCCAGATTGGACGGTGTCGTACTTGGCTTATATGACCCAGGGTGAATTGCCGGAGGATGAGACGTTGGCGAGACAAATTGTCAGGCGTTCCAAATCCATGACAATTGTTAACGGCGAGTTTCATCACCTCAGCGTCACAGGGGCGTTTCAACGCTGTGTGTCACCTGCAGAAGGCCAAGAAATACTCCATGAGATCCATGAGGGAGATTGTGGCCATCATGCCGGGTCAAAATCCCTCGTGGCCAAGGCTTTTCGTCACGGTTTCTATTGGTTGACAGCTCACGCTGATGCGGAAGATCTGGTCAGCAAATGTGACGGGTGTCAAAAGTTCTCACGACGAGCTCATGTGCTGGCTCAAGAGTTAAGGATGATCCCAATCACCTGGCCGTTTGCAGTTTGGGGGCTTGACATGGTTGGACCTTCAAAAGGTCTAAGGACAAAAAGACACATCTGCTGGTGGCAGTGGACAAGTTTACCAAGTGGGTTGAGGCAGAGCCGGTCAGTAAGTGTGATGCAGCCACGAAAAGGCTCTCTAGGATGCACTTGACTTGTTGGACGAGGAGCGAGACTTAGCAATAGCCCGCTCGGCGATTTACCAGCAAGACCTGCGCCACTATCACAGCCGCCGGGTTAGGAGCAGAACCTTTCAGGAAGGCGACTTGGTGCTCTGGCTCATCCAGGATCTGTCTGATATGCACAAGCTATCCCCGCCTTGGGAAGGACCCTTTGTGGTCCGCAAGAATCTGCGCAACGGGTCATATTATCTCATCGATATTCAAGAGCGCAAGGACTCCTTTAAATCGGAGGAGGAGACCCACCGGCCGTGGAATATAGCTCATCTCCGGCCTTACTATACTTAAGTTTCTTCTTTAAGACACTTTTTATAATGTACATATTATATAAAGCAATAAAGCAGGACCTCTGTCCTTTTTTCCCATAAAGAATGTTTCATGTTTTCTTTATCAGGTGATGGACAATGCCAACAGGGGACGGGTCATATCTGAATCCGGCTTTCCCTTTGGTCCGTCTTATGATCATATCTGAATCTAGCCTTGGTCACTAGGGGGCTTCCTGTTCAAACATAGGTCGTATTCGAACCAAAGAGAACATAGCTGTCGATACCCACTTGATGGGCATATTGCCAAACCCACTTGGGGGCTTCCTGATCAAATTTGAATCATAGCTTAACCCCTTTGGGTCTGACGTGGATCGTATTTGAATCAGCGTCATTAAACAACTCTTATGTTCACTTGGGGGCTTCCTGTTCAAACATAGGTCATATTCGAACCAAAGAGAACGTAGCTGTCGATACCCACTTGATCGGCATCGCCAAAGCCACTGGGGGCTATATGATCGTATCCGAATCTTATCTTAACACCTTTGGAATGGTTTTTCTGATCGTATTCGAATCAGGAGCCTGTGAACATTTGCAAGTATGACTATTTTCACTATCCTTGAAACCCTCTTAAGGAGATGGTTTTTGATCTTTCCGGTTTTATATCAGTTACTTCAGGTTCTATCAAGTGCCAGGTAAAAACTTATATGAGCCGGAGAGGTTATCAAAAAGGGTCGCAGGTATGCTGTTATGATTATGTTTTAACTAATCATGAACCGGCTTATACACATGATTCTTTGATCATGTCCGGGTTATCAATATTCTATAACCCGCTGGTGCAGTAAACTGTCCAGGAAGCCTTGCTTGTTTCACTTGCAGATTAAAACGGAGCAAGGAGAAATAGCAAGGAACCACTTGATTAACATAAGCAAGATGGAAATAGTACTGGCGGCTTAACAAAAGCAATAAGTACCATAAGGCATGACAAGCATTAAGGAGTTTTTTCTATCCTATTACAAGGCTTCCCGAGTCTGAATAAGTGAAGCATTGTTTTTTGACAAGTTATAACCCGTCTAGCGGCTCATTCCTCCGGCTGGCTTGATGACTCCGGGTTATCCTTCCCCGCCTCTCCTTCGGTTGTTGTGTCCTGGAAGGTGGACGAGGCCCAGTCAATGCCGCTCAAAGCTTCAAATTCAGCTTCATCATCTATTAAACTGGCCGGGTCCACTTCAGGGGCAAAGGTATGCTTACGCGTTGGAGGGAGCAGGCTGACTTGGTCATATGGGACATTTGGGATTCTCCGATTCTCGCTATCATAACCCGGCGAATACTTGGTGAGATCAGTATCCTCCCCAATAAGAGTCGCCAGAGGGCACACGACTTTGACACAGGCAGTGAAGGCATGTTCGCCAAAAGCAGTACCATCCTCCTTAAGACTTGGATATCCAAGAGAGAGGTCAGCAAGGTCAAGCTCTGGCACCCATGCTTTTGCCCGACTCAACGCAGCCACGGCTCCGGCTCTCGCAGAGGCCCGCCTTAAGTCTTGAATGCGTTGAGGTAGCACCGACAGATGTCTTAACACGTCTTGTAGGAGCCGGAGAGAGGTATTTGATAAGGCCACAGCGGTTAACGAACGCTATGACCTGGAGTACAGCTGCTCTACCAAGGTATACACCGCTTTAAGCTTGACCAGCATGTTTTCATTAAGGTTGGTACTCCTGGGGCCTGTGTATTCACAGGTATAACAAGTAAGCCGGATGCAATCATTATGATAACTCTTGAAACATTACAATGTTTTCGGGCGGCTTACCAAAGATAGCTGAGACCATTTGGGATATGTGCCGTTTTAAGTCGGACAACTCATTTGTTGTCTCGGCAAGAGATGCCTCCGCTGTTTCAGCCCAAGTCACCAGTGAAGCCCTCTCATCAACCCAAGCCTTCTTTTCCGATTCAAAATTTTTCTTCAGCTTCTCTTGTTCAGAGATATTGAATTCAAACTTGGAACTGGCTTTCTAAGCTTCGAGCTCTTGGGTTTTCAACTGGCTCTTCAAATCGGCAATCTCCGCCTCAAATTGACTTACGGTGGCCTGCATTGACATCAGGTTATGGTAAGAATCTTGGTAAGATAACATTTAAGTCCCAAGTATTTTACAAGTAAAGATACTTGGCACTTGGGGGCCAATGTATGTTTAAAGAATCTTTAGTCTATTTTGCCAAGTTACATATATTAAGTCTCAAGCACTTTACAAGTAAAGGTACTTGACACTTGGGGGCTAATGTAACCCAAATTTAAAGTCTCATGTTATCTCCAGGTTAAACATATTCAATTTCAACCGGACAAAACTAATAGCTAGCAGATTATTAAGTCTACAGCATATTCATTCATAAGCAATAGACTTGGGGGCTGGTACAGTAAATAAGATTCAGAGTAAAAGCTAGAATTTTACCTCAGATTTATGCTGTATTTGCTTCACCATGTCAATTTCCAGGTCACGATTGCTATGTACTTGGTTCAGATAGCCTGAGACTATATCACCAATACTCAGGTGAGAATAGTCAGTGAGGTCTTGTTTGGACTTATGGCGCTGGGCAAACTCCTCCTTGGCGGTGCATTGGGCAAGGGCAGTAGGCCGGCCCGGTTCAACGTATTGGCCCTACACAATTTCAACCTCCGGATCAGCCGTCTTGGCCGGGCTATGAACTTCCGGGTCATCCGAGTTGTGAATCACGTCTTCTGCGGGCGGGTAAAGAGTTGGCTCCGGAATGTCAAAGCCGGTTCAGGCGGTGGCTGATGAGTGGAGCTGTCTGGAACGGATGAGTCAAGCACCGGTTCAGTAACCACCGGGTCTTGGGACGGCTTATTCTTCTTTGCCCTCTTGCTGGGCTTTACTTGCAAGCTGTCAATCAAAGGTGGAGGGATAAGTATCAAAGTATAAGTATGGACAAACTCCAAGTAAGAAAGGTTATATTACCCGGGAGCCGTTTTGAAAGCTGACATGTTCGACTGCATCGACTCATCAGAAGAAGGGGAGGTATCCTGATAGTTGGAATCAGATGAATTGAGAGGTTGGCGAATCAAACCCATCAAGGGTAAAACAAAAATAAGTCAGAGATAACCTCGGTCCGATGCTTCCTGGTTACATCAGGTAAGAAGGAGGAAAGCTCTGCGTCCTGGTTGGCCCGAGTCTGTCGCCGGTTCTCGAGCTACTGTTGCTTCAAAAGAAATTGAGGATCTTGGTAAGCGAGAGGGTGTGAAAACCTTACTTTCTGGGTCACCCTTCGGATTCTTTGTGTTGGCAAAGGCTCTGAGTCGGAGGAAATTATAGTTACCTCTTCGCCAACTGCTTGGCTGTTCCCAGTATCCTCCTGAAAGGATCAAATGTCAGTAAGATAACTGCAAAGGAGTTTAAGGAAATCAAAAAAGATTACCTCTTCTTCATCTGACGAAGAGTCGTCCAATTTAAGCATGTCAGAGGCGCTGGGTTTCTTCTTTTTAGAGGTGCCCGTCCTGGCGGCTTTCCTTTCGGTCTTCTTGGCCGCCCGGGCCAGTTTTGCAGCCTCATGGTCATACTTGATCTTCCAGAAATTATGCATAGGCCTATGGAAAAAGACAAAGAATCATAAGTACCAGAAGGTAACATATTAAAGAGTATTTGTGAAGACTAGTAACTTACTGCAGGAGCCGGTCTTCTTGCAGAAGGGAAGCAAACTGAAAGTATTACTGGTTACATTGCCTTCCTTCAATAGTGATTGGACTGTAGCATCTGCCACATCGTCTGGTAAGTCCTCAGGATTATGACGCATTGAGTCGTCCTTTTCGCCTGTGTAAGTACACATTAAGCCGGAGCGGCGGCTTAATGGTAGTATCCGCCAGGTGACCCAGACCCGGACCAAATCAACGCCAGTTAACCCGTTGCCTAAGAGGGCCTTGAACTTTCTGACGGTGGGGTTAAGAGGCAGGCGCTCAACAACAGTTAACTTGTCCGGTAGAGGATGATTGGACTCAAGATGCAGGGCACGAAAGCCGGGCAGAGGCTTCTCATTAGCCGGAGAGGTATCTTGGCAGTAGAACCATGTCTGGTAACAGTCTTTGGGGTGACTCGGTAGCTCAGCGTAAGGGAAAAGGCAGTCTCTCCGCCGCTAGATTGAAATGCTGCCAAGCTCAAGACTAGGCCCGTTGGCGCGTTCATTCTGCCGGTTCAAATAAAAAAGCTCTCTGAACAGCAGCAGGCTTGGTTCCTCTCCTAAGTAAACCTCGCAGAAGACTTGGAAATTGCACAGATTGGACACGGAATTGGGTCCAATGTCTTGAGGCCTCAGGTCAAAGAAATTCAGAACTTCCCTGAAGAATTTTGAGACGGGAGGGGCAAATCCCCGGTTCAAGTGGTCTGTGAATACTACTACCTCCCCGTCTTTGGGTTGAGGTATCTCCTCCGACGGGTGAGGGGCACGATAGGACATGACCTCCTTTTTTGGCAGATGGCCAGACGTTACAAGCTCGGCAACTTTGCTTCTGGTTACTGTGGATGGAACCCAATTGCAAGTCACAGGGGGCTTGGCCGCCTTAGGAGCCATAACGACAGTGGCCTACGGCAAAGTAAAAAGTTCCGGTTCAAATTTAACCCGGGAGAAATACTCAAATTTATTTAAAATAGCGGTTTAAGCAAGGGGCCTAATGATATAAGGGTGACTGTGTAGTAAAGTTTAAACTGCTATCAGGATCAACAGTCATTCAGGGATTTTTTAAACTGGACACCTAGACAGTGGTGATAAAGTAAGTTTTCCAGAAGAAGCTTTCTGGGTGATAGAAACAAGTTTCACGGACAACAGCCTTTATTATGGATCAAACTATTGTCCTAAAGGAGAAAATTTCTAGACCTAAAAACAGGGCAGAGAAGTTCATGCATTCAAAGCAGGTTTCCAAGCAAGGGGAATGAGATCTATTTCTATACAGGATCAACACAAACAACTACCGCAGCGTTTGTGCACGGTTTTTACAATCTAAACAGGCTGTGGAAGTGCAAACTAGCAAGGATCCGCATCGGGCAGTGATGAACTCGATGAACTCAGTGGAGCTTCAAGATAGATCTAAGGAAGAGGGAAAAGGGGGACTCACGGATGAGGATGAACTACGGAAGCTCGCCGACGATCTCTGGTCACAGTCAGGTCGATGCAGCGGCCTGAGTCGATGAAGACGAAGGGAGTCGATGGTGACGGCGGCGGAGCTGGAGAGGCAGAGAGGAGAGGAAGAAGATGACTAGAAAGGTAAAAAGGAAAAGACCCAGGTCATGGCTATTTATAGGAAGAAGATGACTGAGACAGCGCGGGAAACGAGGAGATAACAATTATTATCCAGCAGCCCTGACGCCTCGATTTTCAGAACAGTCAGTAAAGAAAAGATCCGTTGAAGGATTCGGTGGAATAGAAAATGAGTTGAAGGAAGGATGACGTCACGCCGAGTTAAGACGGAACCAGAAGATGACATCATGGCGGGTTAACAAAAACCCTCTGTACAGTCAGAAGACTGAAGATTTAATTCTTTAAAAATATTTTTTTTAGACTGACATGAACAGGTTCAAATCAGTCTGGGGCCTAATGTTGGGGATATGACTATTTGTGTAAGCTGCCCAGGAGGGGCCGAATTATGCAAAGAGTACTTGTCAGAGGAAGCCCAAGGCCAAGCATGAAGATGGCGGTTCAATAAAGGGCTTAAGGCCCACGGGCGGCTTAAGCCCATTATAGTAAACCGCCATAATGGCATGACTTGTAACATAAGGTAGATTTAACTGGTCACCGAGCCAGACTCTGTTTATAAGCCGGCCGGGACTCTGTAAGCCGGTGGGCGTCAACCCGTGTATATAAGGGGACGACCTGCTGGCGACTTAGGGCAAGAAACAACTCATCGAGATCCGGGCATAGCATATCTCGCTCCCTGGTCATCGAAACATCAATACCAGCCCAACTAGACGTAGGCCTTACCTTCACCGTAAGGGGCCGAACTAGTATAAACTCTCTCGTGTCCCTTGTCCAAATTTAACCCCTTCAAGCTTCCTAGTTGCGATGGCTCCACAACTAAGTCCTTTCACGAGGACATCTGACGTGACTATTCTATGACACCGATCATGGTCAGTCCGGAATGAGCTAACAGCCTAATTCGGCTCATCAGTAAAGGACGTCCCTGTCATTTTCCTTTTGAGGGCTCCGTGGACGCCAGCTTAGGCATTTCTTCAAAGGAGCGTTATTGAACTCAGGGAGGCCGATCCGAATAGGGTCCGGTAGGGGGACATCTTCTATATAAAACCATTCCGAAGGCCAGTCTTCGGACGCCTTCTTCGGGGTTCCGGATAGATATCTGGTCCCGGCGATGCGCCATAGTTTGGCTCCGCCCACTTGATATATTGACCCCTCTTGAGAACGGGGCACAAGGCAGAACAGCTTCTTCCACAGTGCAAAATGGGCCTCAATGCCCAAAAACAGCTCGCAAAGGGCCACAAAGCCTGCAATATGCAAAATGGAGGCAGGCGTAAGGTTGTGCAACTGGAGGCCGTAGAACTCCAGGAGCCCCCGGAGAAATGGATGAATTGGAAATCCGAGCCCTCTTATCAAATAAGAGATAAGGAATACCCGCTCTCCTTTGGAGGGGCTGGGGATGCTCTCCGCTTGCTTTCCGTCCTTATAGGTGGCGAGTCCGGCTCGAACCGGAACCATGAAGGCTGGGGGCAGAAATCCCTTGGTTTGGAGCATCACTAACTCGCTGTACGGGACGGAGCATCTCTCCCAATCTCCAGGCCGAGGGCTGGGAGGGCGAGAGGAGGAGCCGCTTCGACTGTCCATGATGGAATGGATTTCTGTCAGATGCGCTCTGATGAATGCTCGCGAAGGGAGGATGGTGTGATTCGGATGTAGATCCTCGTCTCCTTTATAGGCAGCTCATTTGCGCAGCTAGGGGGGTAAATGTAAAAATAACCTGACTTTTCACATTCGTTCAACACGTGGAAGACGTCCATTATTGGGCGTGGAAGCCGAGGAGCGCAATATTCACAGGAAGATGGACGCTATTCAACAGATACACAAGATTTGGAGAAGAACCCGCCTTGCAATGCAGAAGACAATCTACGCGCCGGACTCATCGCCATTGAAGCCTGGTTCGGGGGCTATTGAGGGAGTCCCGGATTAGGGGGTGTCCGGATAGCCGAACTATCACCTTTGGCCGGACTCCTGGACTATGAAGATACAAGATTGAAGACTTTGTCCCATGTCTGGATGGGACTTTCCTTGGCGTGGAAGGCAAGCTTGGTGATACGGATATGTAGATCTCCTACCATTGTAACCGACTCTATGTAACCCTAACCGTCTTTGGTGCCTGTATAAACCGGAGGGTTTTAGTCCGTAGGATGAACAACAATCATACCATAGGCTAGCTTCTAAGGTTTAGCCTCTCTAATCTTGTGGTAGATCTACTCTTGTACTACCCATATCATCAATATCAATCAAGTAGGAGTAGGGTTTTACCTCCATCGAGAGGGCCCGAACCTGGATAAAAACATCGTGTCCCTTGTCTCCTGTTACCATCCGCCTATACACACAGTTCGGGACCCCCTACCCGAGATCCGCCGGTTTTGACACTGATAACGGGCCTCTCCTCTCTCATGCAAAGTGCTTGCATGTTAAAGGGGGGGCGCCTAAGCATCGCGACTCAGGAGCTCTTACTGGCTCTCTAGCCCTCACCCCCTGGCCTTGTCCACGGCATCTCGACCTGGCATACCGGCGGTGGCTGAGCTTGCTCGAGGGCCGGGACCTGAGGACGTAGAGCATTTGCATTTTAACCACCCTGCAGGGACGTACCACCGACAAAGGCCCAGAGCCAGGCGCAACCCGCCTCGAGGTAGGGCCCCGTGAGTCCTAAACTGGCTCACGGGTGCCTAGATACACCTCTCCTAGCCCTACCGTGCCGGCCACGTGTCAGGGCAGGGCTGTACACGCCCCGGGGGCTCCTCCCGAAGGGGAGCCCCCCTCCCACGCACCAGTGCAAGCACCATGCTCCGCGCTGGCCGACGACACTGCCGAGGAGCGGCTATGCCCGTGCACATACGGAAGCGCTATGCTCCACTGGTGATAAACAACTGAGGGAAGCCCACGGCTGTGTCAACCTCAGGGAGCCCAGAGCTTAGTGTATGGCCTCATCGCAATGCCTCCCCTCGGGAGCGCCGCGTGAGGGGGCTGGGCACGGGGGCTGCGCCCGGGCCACTCCTGAGCACACGCCACCCAGCCAGGTCCCTCGGAACTGGTCGTCGCACGCCCCTCCCCGAGTGGACCCAAGGTATGAAGACCTGTTTGGGCGTCAAGGGGGACTCCTGAGCATCGTGACTCAGGAGCCTAACTGGTCACGTAGCCCCTCACTCCTTAGTTCTGAAAGGCTAACGGCGGTTGAGGTATGCGCGGGGCGGGGCCCTGCCGACGTAGAACGACAAATCCTCTCTTCCAACCCCTCCCTGTTTGCTGTTTGCGCGTCAAGGGGGACTCCTGAGCATCATGACTCAGGAGCCTAACTTGTCGCGTAGCCCCTCACTCCTTGGTCCCGTCCTGGTGATCCGGTCGGGGCTAATGGCGGCTGAGGTATGCGCGGGGCCGGGCCCTGCCAACGTAGAACACAAGAAAATAGGAAGGAAATCGCAAAATCTAGCAAATCCAGATGCAAATATTACAGACCATAGATTGTTCTCACAATACCAGACATGGTGCATGTTGCAGGAATAAAAGCAGGGAAAAGGCCGCGAGAAGATCACCCCTGGGCCGCGCCACTACTCCTGGTGGAGTTGCGCTTGTCAGCCCCACCCCCTGGAGCTGCGGAGCCGACAGCGCCTCGCTTGGGCGCGGTGTTGAAGGCGCGGAACTTAGACAACAAGGCCTCCGCTTGACCCTTGACAGCTTCGGCAGCAGCGGCGGAGCGCTTCACGTCCACGGGCTCTAGCAGGTCGTCAAGGTTGGCGTCGGGGTTGTGGAGGTAGACGTGGCTGAGGATCCGCGTCAGCGCTGCGGAGGAAAGGACGCGAGCCTCGACTTCAGCCATGGGGCCAATGCCGATCACGACTTCTTCAAGCGCCTTGACAAGGAAGGGAACCAGCCTTGCGGGGCCTTCCTTGGCTTCGGCCAGCGGTTTCTCCAGGCCCCCGTTATAGAGCGTTTTCAGCTCTATGCGGGCCCTCTCCTCATAGCGCGGGAAGGCCGCGCGGTCCTCGGCCAGGACCTTCGCCTCAGCATCCAGTTCGACCCTCTCCGCCTTCAGCGCCTACTCTAGTGTCTTCAGCCGGTCGCGGTCGGCCAAGAGTTCGGTGTCGCGCCCCTTGACAGCGGCCTCCCGAGCCTTCATCTTCTTCTCCTTCACCTGGCGGTCGTGAACCTCCTTGGCGAGCTCATCATGCAGCCCTTCCAGCTCGTCCTCCAGCTTCTCGCAGCGGCCCTTGACAGTTGAAGCATCCTTCAACGCTGCGTGATACGTCCATTTTGCATCATGCTTTTATATCAATATTTATTGCATTATGGGCTGTTATTACACATTATATCTCAATACTTATGGCTATTCTCTCTTATTTTACAAGGTTTACCATGAAGAGGAGGAATGTCGGCAACTAGAATTCTGGCTGGAAAAGGAGCAAACGTTGGAAACCAATTCTGCACAACTCCAAAAATCCTGAAACTCCATGAAACAACCTTTTGGATTTTATAAGAAATTATGAGCAAAAGAAATAGGCCAGGGGGGCCACACCCTGTCCAGGAGACAGGGGGGCGCCCCCCTGTAGGGCGCGGCCCCCTATCTCCTGGGCCCCCTGGTGGGCCTCCGGCGTCCATCTCCTACTATATGAAGGGTTTTGTCCTAGAAAAAATCATGGGCAAGCTTACGGGACGAAACTCCGCCACCACGAGGCGGAACCTTGGCGGAATCAATCTAGGGCTCTGGCGGAGCTGTTCTGCCGGGGACACTTCCCTCCGGGAGGGGGAAATCATCACCAACGTCATCACCAACGATCCTCTCATAGAGAGGGGGTTAATCTCCATCAACATCTTCACCAGCACCATCTCCTCTCAAAACCCTAGTTCATCTCTTGTATCCAATCTTGTATCAAAACCACAAATTGGTACCTGTGGGTTGCTAGTAGTGTTGATTACTCCTTGTAGTTGATGCTATTTTGTTTACTTGGTGGAAGATCATATGTTCAGATCCTTTATGCATATTATTACTCCTCTGATTATGAACATGAATATGCTTTGTGAGTAGTTACGTTTGTTCCTGAGGACATGGGTAAAGTCTTGCTATTAGTAGTCATGTGAATTTGGTATTCGTTCGATATTTTGATGAGATGTATGTTGTCTTTTCCTCTAGTGGTGTTATGTGAATGTCGACTACATGACACTTCACCATTATTTGGGCCTAGAGGAAGGCATGGGGAAGTAATAAGTAGATGATGGGTTGCTAGAGTGACAGAAGCTTACACCCTAGTTTATGCGTTGCTTCGTTAGGGGTTGATATGGATCCATATGCTTAATGCTGTGGTTAGGTTTACCTTAATACCTTCTTTTGTAGTTGCGGACACTTGCAATAGGGGTTAATCATAAGTGGGATGCTTGTCCAAGTTAGGGCAGTACCAAGTACCGGTCCACCCACATATCAAATTATCAAAGTACCGAACGCAAATCTTACGAACGTGATGAAAACTAGCTTGACGATAATTCCCAATGTGTCCTCGGGAGCTCCTTCTTCATTATTAGAATTTGTCCAGGCTTATCCTTTCTTACGTAAAGGATTGGGCCACTTTGCTGCACTTTATTTACTTTATTTACTTTTTGCTCGTTACTATTTATCTTATCACAAAACTATCTATCACCTACTATTTCAGTGCTTGCAGAGAAAACTCATTTCTTTCTGCTCCTCGTTGGGTTTGACACTCTTACTTATCGAAAGGACTACGATAGATCCCCTATACTTGTGGGTCATCAAGACTCTTTTCTGGCGCCGTTGTCGGGGAGTGTAGCGCTTTTGGTGACTGGAACTTGGTAAGGAATCATTTATATAGTGTGCTGAAATTTTCTGTTACTTGTCATTATGGAAACTAATCCTTTAAGGGTCTTGTTTGGGGTATCTTCACCCCAACCAGAAGAGCAAAGTGATGCTCCTCAACCTACTGAACTTTATGAAAATATTCACTTTGAGATTCCTTCGGGTATGATAGAAAAATTGCTAGCTAATCCTTTTGCAGGAGACGGAACGTTGCATCCCGATTTACACCTTATCTTTGTGGATGAAGTTTGTGGATTATTTAAGCTTGCAGGTATTCCCAATGATGTTGTCAAAAGTAAGGTCTTCCCTTTATCTTTGAAGGGAGATGCAATGACATGGTATAGGCTATGTGATGATACGAGATATTGGAATTATAAGCGATTGAAGTTGGAATTTCACCAGAAGTTCTATCCTATGCATCTTGTTCATCGTGATCGTAATTACATATATAATTTCTGGCCTCGCAAAGGAGAAAGCATCGCTCAAGCTTGGGGGAGGCTTAAGTCAATGTTGTATTCATGCCCCAATCATGAGCTCTCTCGGGAAATGATTATTCAGAATTTTTATGCTCGGCTTTCTCTTGATAATCGCAACTTGCTCGATACTTCCTGTGCTGGTTCCTATATGCTGAAGACTATTGATTTCAAATGGTACTTATTGGAAAGAATTAAACGCAACTCTGAAGATTGGGGTTCCAACGATGGTAAGGAGTCAGGTATGACACCTAAGTTTGATTGTGTTAAATCTTTTATGGATACCGATGCTTTCCGTGGATTTAGCTCTAAGTATGGACTTGACTTTGAGATAGTAGCTACTTTTTGTGAAACTTTTGCTACTCACGTTGATCTCCCTAAGGAGAAGTGGTTTAAATATAATCCTCCTGTTGAAGTGAAAGTAGTTGCACCTATTACAGTCTAAGAGAAGACTATTACATATAATGATCCTATTATTCCTACTGCTTATGTTGAAAACCTCCTTTTCCTGTTAGGATAAAAGATCATGTTAAAGCTTTGACCGTTGTTCGTAAGAGTAATACTAGGACTTATATACCTCCCAAGCAAATTAATGTTGAACCTAGTATTGCCATGGTTAAAGATCTCTTGGATGAGGACTTAGATGGCATGTTATCTCATTCTTGGGTGAAACTGCTAATATTGCTAGACCCAATACTAAGACACATAGACCTGTTGTAGGCACGCCTTTTATTTCTGTTAAAATAGGAGATCATTGTTATCATGGTTTATGTGATATGGGTGCTAGTGCTAGTGCGATACCTTATGATCTTTATAAAGAAATTATGCACGATATTGCACCTGTTGAATTAGAAGACATTGATGTTACTATTAAGCTTGCTAATAGGGACACCATTAAACCTATTTGGATTGTTAGAGATGTTGAAGTCTTCTGTGGGAAGAATAAATACCCTGCTGATTTTCTTGTTCTTGGTCCCCCACAAGATGATTTTTGTCCCATTATTTTTGGTAGATCCTTCTTGAATACTGCTAGTGCTAAGATTAATTGTGAAAAGAATATTGTCACTGTTGGCATAGATGGTATGTCTCATGAGTTTAATTTCGCTAAGTTTAGTAGAGAACCTCGTGAAAGGGAACCACCTAGTAAAGATGAGATTATTGGTCTTGCTTCTATTGCTGTTCCTCCAACTGATCCATTAGAACAATATTTGCTAGACCATAAAAAGGATATGTTTATGAAGGAAAGGGAAGAAATAGATGAAGTATTCCTTATACAAGAACCTATGCTGAAACATAACCTTCCCGTTGAAATTCTTGGGGATCCCCCTCCACCCAAGGGTGACCCCGTGTTTGAACTCAAACCATTACCTGATAATCTTAAGTATGCTTATCTTGATGAAAAAGAAATATATCCTGTTATTATTAGTGCTAACCTTTCAGAGAAAGAAGAAGAAAGATTATTGAAAACTCTGAAGAAGCACCGAGCTGCTATTGGATATACTTTGGATGATCTTAAGGGCATTAGTCCCACATTATGTGAACACAAAATCTCAGTGGAGAAAGATGCCAAACCAGTTAGAGATCCTCAAAGACGATTAAATCCCAAAATGAAGGAAGTGGTAAGAAAGAAGATACTAAAGCTCCTTGAGGCAGGTATTATTTATCCCGTTGCTGATAGTGAATGGGTAAGCCCTATCCATTGTGTCCCTAAAAAGGGAGGTATTACTGTTGTTCCTAATGATAAAGATGAATTGATCCCGCAAAGAATTATTACAGGCTATAGGATGGTAATTGATTTTCGTAAGTTAAATAAAGCTACTAAGAAAGATCATTACCCTTTACCTTTTATTGATCAAATGCTAGAAAGGCTATCCAAACACACACATTTTTGCTTTCTAGATGGTTATTCTGGTTTCTCTCAAATACCTGTGTCCGCGCAGGATCAATCTAAAACTACTTTTACTTGCCCTTTTGGTACTTTCGCTTATAGACGTATGCCTTTTGGTTTATGTAATGCACCTGCTACCTTTCAAAGATGCATGATGGCTATATTTTCTGATTTTTGTGAAAAGATTTGTGAGGTATTCTTGGATGACTTCTCCGTCTATGGATCCTCTTTTGATGATTGTTTGAGCAACCTTGATCGAGTTTTGTAGAGATGTGAAGACACTAGTCTCGTCCTGAATTGGGAAAAGTGTCACTTTATGGTTAATGAAGGCATTGTCTTGGGCACAAGATCTCTGAGAGAGGTATTGAAGTTGATAAAGCCAAAGTTAATGCTATTGAAAAGATGCCATGTCCCAAGGACATAAAAGGTATAAGAAGTTTCCTAGGTCATGCCGGTTTTTATAGGAGGTTCATTAAGGACTTTTCCAAAATCTCTAGGCCTCTGACTAATTTATTGCAAAAAGATATTCCTTTTGTCTTTGATGATGATTGTGTAGAAGCATTTTAAACACAACTTTGATCACTGCACCTATTGTTCAGCCACCTGATTGGAATTTACCTTTTGAAATTATGTGCGATGCTAGTGATTATGCTGTAGGTGATGTTTTAGGGCAAAGAGTCGATAAGAAATTGAATGTTATCCAGTATGCTAGTAAGACTCTTGATACTGCCCAGAGAAATTATTCTACTACTGAAAAAGAGTTCTTAGCAGTGGTGTTTGCATGTGATAAGTTTAGACCTTATATTGTTGATTCCAAAGTTACTATTCACACTGATCATGCTGCTATTAAATATCTCATGGAAAAGAAAAATGCTAAGCCTAGACTCATTAGATGGGTTCTCTTGCTCCAAGAATTTGACTGGCATATTATTGATAGAAAGGGAGCTGAGAACCCCGTTGCAGACAACTTGTCTAGGTTAGAGAATATTCTTGATGACCCACTGCCTATTAATGATAGCTTTCCTGATGAACAATTAGCGGTCGTCAATGCTTCTCGTACTTCTCCTTGGTATGCTGACTATGCTAATTACGTTGTTGCTAAATATATACCGCCTAGTTTCACATACCAGCAAAAGAAAAAGTTCTTTTATGACTTAAGACATTACTTCTGTGATGATCCACACCTTTATAAAGAAGGAGTTGATGGTATTATTAGACATTGTGTGCCTGAGCATGAATAGGAACAAATCCTACGCAAGTGTCACTCTGAATCCTGTGGAGGACACCACGCTAGAGATAGAACTGCACAAGGTACTAGAATCTGGTTTTATTGGCCTACTCTCTTCAAAGATGCTCGTAAGTTTGTCTTATCTTGTGATGAATGTCAAAGAATAGGTCACATTAGTAGACATCAAGAAATGCCTATGAATTATTCTATTGTTATTGAACCGTTTGATGTTTGCGGCTTTGATTATATGGGACCTTTTCCTGCCTCCAATGGTTATACACATATTTTAGTTGCTGTTGATTACGTTACTAAGTGGGTAGAAGCTATTCCAACTAGTAGTGCTGATCATAACACTTCAATTAAAATGGTTAAAGAAGTTATTTTTCTGAGGTTTGGAGTCCCTAGATATCTTATGACTGATGGTGGTTCACACTCTATTCATGGTGCTTTCTTGCTAAGTATGATGTCAATCATAGAATCACATGTCCTTATCACCCGCAGTCTAGTGGTCAAGTAGAGTTGAGCAATAGAGAGCTCAAATTAATTTTGCAAAAGACTATGAATAGATCTAGAAAGAATTTGTCCAAAAAACTTAATGATGCATTATGGGCCTATAGAACTGCATACTGTCGGATTTCGGGTTCCGACAGACCCTTGAGGTTCGAACTCTGGGGTGCCCGCGGAGATTCAACCCTCTGCCTACTTGTTCTTCGCCGAATCGCTAGGATCTAAACTACCAAACAGAACAACACAAGAGACACAAGGTTTATACTGGTTCAGGCCACCATTGTGGTGTAATACCCTACTCCAGTGTGTGGTGTGGTGGATTGCTTCTCGGGGCGGATGATGAACAATACAAGGGAGAACAGCCTCGCGAGGGTCTGTTCTTGGCTGGTGCTACTTGGTTCTGGCTCTTGGATTCTCGATCCGGTCTCTCGATATCAGATCCCCCTACCCAGGGGGTGGCTAGTCCTATTTATAGGAGGTCCTGGGCCTCTTCCCAAATATTGAGCGGGAAGGGCGCCAACAATTGGCCATTTTGAAGGGGAACAGTGGGTGATCGGGGAACAAAGCATCGGGAGGACTCCGGCTGTGGCCGCGCACTTGAGTTGATCTGCTGAACTGAACGTGATGGCGCATGCCGACCACCTGAGAAGGCGCGTGGCCTCGAGCTTGGGGAGGACTGCATTCACTTCGCGGGCAAACTGCTTGAAGATGCGTTGAGAGGCCGGGCTTTGAACTCCACCCAGGATGCAGGCGATTGCGCGTGGTTCCTGGAAGCCCCCAGCCCCCTCGTCCTGATGACGGTCTTCATTTCTCCTTGGCTGCAGCGGGGCGGAGGGAGGCCTGCGTTCCCTTGCAGGCGATCCTCGCGAGGCTGATCCCTCCAGCCTCCCTCGCAAGACGGGTCCTGCCAGCGATCCTCGCGAGGTTGGTCGCGCCACCCTTGGCGCGGGCCGTGGTCTTCCCAACGTCCTGCGTTCCTTCCTCCTCGGCCATAGCCCCGGTCGCTGCGGTCGGGACGCCTGCCGACCCTTCCTTCACGCACAGCCCGGAGCTCTTGGCATTCGTTGGTGTTGTGGGTGTGGAGGTCGTGGTACACGCAGTACCGACTGCCCTTCGAGGGTTTGGGCTGATCTCTGCCCCGCTTGGTGTCTGGCTCTGCCACGAGTACGTCAGCCCCTTGTGCTTCACGTCCTTGGTCTTGGGCTTCTTCTCTTCTGGGTCTGCGGCAGGCAGCTCGAGGAGGGAGAGGCGTCCCTCCTCAGCCCTGGCGCACTTGGTCGCCAAGTTGAACAGTTCCAAGGAGGTGCACAGGTCTTCATGCATCGCCAGCTCCTCCTTCATCTTGACGTCGCGCACACCGTCGGAGAAGGCTAAGATGATGGCTTCCTCCGTCACCTTGGGGATCCTGAGGCGCGCGTTGTTGAAGCGCTGGATGTACTTCTGTAGCATTTCCCTTGGTTGCTGCTTGATGTGGCGCATGTCGCTCACGGCGGGTGCCGGTCACGAGTTCCCTGGAAGTTGGCGATGAAGCGGGTGCGCATCTCATCCCAGGAGGAGATCGTGCTTGGAGCCAGGTTCAGGAGCCAGGTGTGGGCCCCGTCCTTGAGCGCCATGGGAAACCAGTTGGCATTGACCTTCTCGTCCCCGTTGGCAGCCTCGATGCCCAACTCATAAAGCTGGTGGAAATCTGCAGGGTCAACCGTGCCGTCGTAGCGAGGAGGCAGGTCTGGCTTGAACTTGCCGGGCCACGCGACGCTGCGTAGCTCGGAGGTGAAGGCGCGGCAGCCCACTATGGCCACAGGGGGCCTTGGGCGATGGAGAGCTTGGTCCTGCGGGTCCCCATGCGCTGCAGCTGAGGCCATCGCAAGGTCTTGACGTGCTGGAGCAGGGAGCGCTCGGGCAGCTTCTCGAGGGCGAGGGACTTCTTGGCAGCTCTGCTCTCGCCGCGTTGGCGCCTGACGGAGCGGGTTCCATCCAGGGGCCGCGCGACTTGGGGCCAGGGCGCCTTCTTGAGGAGGAGGCGGCTGAGGCGCCCCAGGAGCTTCATTGCCCGTGCAGGGCGGGGCGCGGTGCAGCGAGAAGGACGGCACGGGGGAGCCCCCGGTGGCGCGGACGAGCTCGGCGACGCGGTTGAGCCACTCTTCATAGACGTCATCGATGGGGCGGTAGCACAGGAGCTCGTTTGCCGCGATGAGCATAGCTCGGGCCTCCATGGCCGCGCGGGGCGCGCGCAACGAAGAACCGGCGGGAGTGAGCGAGGGTGTGGCAGTGTGACCGTCCCGCCTCATGGATGGATGCTGGGACGATGCTTGTTGTTCGTTCCCCACCGGGCCGGTGGCGGCGTTGACGGCAGGTGACGGGGAACGATGAGGGCGCCCGCCTACGGGAGCCGTCTGGGCGACACGGGAAGCGAGGGCGACTCGGCGCACGGCGCAAGCCCGACGAGCGTCAGACATGGATGCGATGGTCGGAGAAGAACGAGACGACGGAAGGCAAATTCCGGCGCACCCCTACCTGGCGCGCCAAATGTCGGATTTCGGGTTCCGGCAGACCCTTGAGGTTCAAACTCTGGGGTGCGCATGGAGATTCAACCCTCTGCCTACTTGTTCTTCGCTGAATCGCTAGGATCTAAACTACCAAACAAAACAACACAAGAGACACAAGCTTTATACTGGTTCATTCCACCATTGTGGTGTAATACCCTACTCCAGTGTGTGGTGTGGTGGATTGCCTCTCGGGCGGATGATGAACAATACAAGGGAGAACAGCCTCGCGAGGTCTGTTCTTGGCTGGTGCTACTTGGTTCTGGCTCTTGGATTCTCGATCCGGTCTCTCGATATCAGATCCCCCTACCCATGGGGTGGCTAGTCCTATTTATAGGCAAAGGCCCTAGGCCTCTTCCCAAATATTGAGAGGGAAGGGCGCCAACAATTGGCCATTTTGAAGGGGAACAACGGGTACACTTATCCTGACTAAAGTTGGTCCTCGCCTGTCAAAGGCTCTGGTGGTGACGCCTGCTTGGGCTCCACAATGACTTCCTTCCGGCCGTTGGGCTGGTCTTGGTCTTGTTGCATCGAAACGGATGCCTTTGCTTGATGCTCTCGCCTGCGCTTGCTCCCTTTGCACCAAAGAGGAAAGGGAGGACACTGCACGGGCTGGCGCCCGACTGGCGCCCTTGGTCGTCATGGCTTGCGTCATGGGAATCTCGCGAGGTACCCCGCCTTGAACTCTCCGCCTCCTCGTGAGCCAGCCTGATGAGGCCGTGCCTGAGGAAGCTCTTTGTCGTCCGCCCCGCGAGGCTTGGCTCCTCGCGAGGGTCTTGAGCTTGTGTTGATGAAGATGGGCTGTGCTGGGCCTCCTTTGAGCCATGCCGCAGGCCGCAGGCAGGCAAGTCTGGGGACCCCTGTTCCTAGAACGCCGACACATACAAAAATCCTATGGGTATGTCTCCATATAAGATGGTTTATGGAAAATGTGTCATTTACCTCTTGAACTTGAACATAAAGCATATTGGGCTATTAAAGAGCTCAATTATGATTTCAAACTTGCCGGTGAGAAGAGCTTGTTTGATATTAGCTCACTTGATGAATGGAGAACCCAAGCATATGAGAATGCCAAGCTTTTCAAAGAAAAATCAAACGCTGGCATGATAAGAGGATACAAAAGCGTGAGTTTAACGTAGGAGATTATGTGTTATTATTCAACTATCATTTAAGATTTTTTGCAGGAAAACTTCTCTCAAAATGGGAAGGTCCCTACGTTATCGAGGAGGTCTATCATTCTGGTGCTATAAAAATCAACAACTTCGAAGGCACAAATCCGAGGGTGGTAAACGGTCAAAGAATTAAACATTATATTTCAGTTAATCCTATCAATGTTGAAACTAATATTATTGAAACCATAACCCCTGAGGAATATATAAGGGACGCTTTCCAGAACGTTCCAGACTCCGAAAAGGCATAGGTACGTGGTATGGCAAGTAAACCGACTCCAAAACAACTCTAATGGCAATTTTTATCAGTTTTGGATTATTTAAGAATTTAAGGAAGAAAGAAGTAGTCCGAAAGGGACACGAGGCTCCCACGAGAGAGGAGGCTGCGCCCCCCCTGTAGGGCGCGCCCCCTGTCTCGTGGGCACCTCGTGTGCCTCCTGGACTCCGTTTTCTTGTAGGTTACGTATTTTGGTCGGTAAAAATTCATTATATATATACTCCCGAAGGTTTTGACCACCGTATCACGCAAATATCTTCTGTTTTCGTTTCGAGCTATTTTCGTTGCAGATTTAGAGAACCATGACTTCTCCCTCCTCCAACAACGAAGACAAGGATGCTTGGCTATTGAAGATAGAGTTGAAAAGAGAGGAACCAGAAGAGATCAACAAGGATGAAGGGATCAAGAAGGCCATGGAGGTTCAAGCTCCGGTGGTGAAAGTAGAAGACATCCCTCAACCTTTACCTAACCTTTTCACTCCAACAGAGATTGAAGCTTTCAAGATGATTGAGTTAGCCCGCATACAGAACAAGTATCTCACACAGGAGAATATTTTGTTGAAGGATCATATTGTTGGGCTCAAGGGTATTATCCGCAAGTTGGAGGAGCTTTTACGCTCGATGTGCGATTATCCACCGTCATCATCACCACCTCCATCACCTCCGAGGAAATAATCACATGGGTATGGGCACTCCCGTTGTCAATTGCCAAGCTTGGGGGAGGTGCCCCGGTATCGTATCACCATCACACTCCTATCTTTACCGCTTTATTTAGTTTGCTCCTTTTAGTAGTATCTTGATCTATTAGTTTGAAGTTTTGATATCAAGTAGTTTTGAGTTTTGCATTGTGATCTCTTTATGTAATCGAGTACGTGTGCTATCTATAATAAAGATTAGTGTTGAGTCAAGGGCTTTGCTATGTTGCTATGATCTTGAGAAAGTATAAAGAACGAAAGAGTTCATATTGATCTTATGGATAGTGATAACTTCACACATAGAAAGTATGAGGCATCAAAATTGTTGAGAGTTGATGAACGTAGCCTTGGTCATTGTTGCAATTAATAGGAAGTGATAAGGAAAGAGGGGTTCACATATAAATATATTATCTTGGACATCTTTCATGATTGTGAAGCACTCATTAATTATGACATGCTAAAAGAGTTGACATTGGACAAGGAATACAACATAATGGTTTATGTTTTCCGACATCTCAGTTAAAGTATATTGTCATTAACCTTCCAAACATGTTGAGCTTGCCTTTCCCCCTATTGCTAGCCAAATTCCTTGCACCAAGTAGAGATACTACTTGTGTTTCCAAATATCCTTAAACCCAGTTTTTCCATGAGAGTCCACCATACCTACCTATGGATTGAATAAGATCCTTCAAGTAAGTTGTCATCGGTGCAAGCAATAAAAATTGCTCTCTAAATATGTATGACTTATTAGTGCAGAGAAAATAAACTTTGTAAGAACTTGTTGTGGAAGTAATAAAAGCGACAGACTGCATAATAAAGGTCCACATACAAGGGGCAATATAAAGTGGTGTTCTTTTGCACTAAGACTTTATGCATCAACCCTAAACGCGCATGACAACCTCTGCTTCCCTCTGCAAAGGGCCTATCTTTTACTCTATGTTTTTTACTTTATGCTTGAGTCAAGGTGATCCTCACCTTTCCCTTTTTATTTTTATCCTTTGGAAAGCTCTTCGTGTTTGAAAGATCATGATACATATATCCAATTGGATGTAAGTTGGCATAGGCTATTATTGTTGACATCACCTAAAGGTGAATACGTTGAGAGGAAACACAATAAGCCCCTATCTTTCTCAGTGTCCGGCTGAAACTCTATAACCACAAGTATTGCGTGAGTGTTAACAATTATAGGAGACTACGAGATAGTTGAGTATGTGAGCTTGCTGAGAAGCTCTATTATTGACTCTTTCTGATGTTACGATAAATTGAAATTGCTTCAACGACTGAGATTATAGTTTATTAGTTCCCAATGAAGTTTTTGAACCATACTTGACATTGTGAATTGCTTATTACTTGAGCATAGGAAATCATATGACAAAATCTATATATGTTACTGTTATTAGAATGATCATGATGCCCTCATGTCCGTATTTTATCTTTATCGACACCTCTATCTCTAAACATGTGGACATATTTTTCAATTTCAGCTTCCGCTTGAGGACAAGCGAGGTCTATGCTTGGGGGAGTTGATACGTCCATTTTGCATCATGCTTTTATATCAATATTTATTGCATTACGGGCTGTTATTACACATTATATCTCAATACTTATGGCTATTCTCTCTTATTTTACAAGGTTTACATTGAAGAGGGGGAATGCCGGCAGCTGGAATTCTGGTTGGAAAAGGAGCAAACGTTGGAAACCAATTCTGCACAACTCCAAAAATCCTAAAACTCCACGAAACAACTTTTTGGATTTTATAAGAAATTATGAGCAAAAGAAATATGCCAGGGGGCCCACACCCTGTCCAGGAGACAGGGGGCGCGCCCCCCTATAGGGTGCGGCTCCCTATCTCCTGGGCCCCCTGGTGGGCCTCCGGCGTCCATCTCCTTCTATATGAAGGGTTTTGTCCTGGAAAAAATCGTGGGCAAGCTTAAGGGACGAAACTCCGCCGCCACGAGGCGGAGCCTTGGCGGAATCAATCTAGGGCTCTGGCGGAGCTATTCTTCCGGGGACACTTCCGTCCGCGAGGGGGAAATCATCACCAACGTCATCGCCAACGATCCTCTCATTGAGAGGGGGTCAATCTCCATCAACATCTTCACCAGCACCATCTCCTCTCAAAACCCTAGTTCATCTCTTGTATCCAATCTTGTATCAAAACCACAAATTGGTACCTGTGGGTTGCTAGTAGTGTTGATTACTCCTTGTAGTTGATGCTATTTGGTTTACTTGGTGGAAGATCATATGTTCATATCCTTTATGCATATTATTACTCCTCTGATTATGAACATGAATATGCTTTGTGAGTAGTTACGTTTGTTCCCGAGGACATGGGTAAAGTCTTGCTATTAGTAGGCATGTGAATTTTGTATTCGTTCGATATTTTGATGAGATGTATGTTGTCTTTTCCTCTAGTGGTGTTATGTGAACGTCGACTACATGACACTTCACCATTATCTGGGCCTAGAGGAAGGCATGGGGAAGTAATAAGTAGATGATGGGTTGCTAGAGTGAAAGAAGCTTAAGCCCTAGTTTATGCGTTGCTTCGTCAGGGGTTGATATGGATCCATATTCTTAATGCTGTGGTTAGGTTTACCTTAATACCTTATTTTGTAGTTGCGGACGCTTGCAATAGGGGTTAA
The DNA here is from genome assembly GCA_963921465.1 of Triticum timopheevii. Taxonomy (NCBI): domain Eukaryota; kingdom Viridiplantae; phylum Streptophyta; class Magnoliopsida; order Poales; family Poaceae; genus Triticum; species Triticum timopheevii. The sequence goes on from OY997266.1 coordinate 264,736,432, forward strand.
TCATAAGTGGGATGCTTGTCCAAGTTAGGGCGGTACCCAAGTACCGGTCCACCCCCATATCAAATTATCAAAGTACGGAATGCGAATCTTACGAACGCGATGAAAACTAGCTTGACGATAATTCCCAATGTGTCCTCGGGAGCTCCTTCATTATTAGAATTTGTCCAGGCTTATCCTTTGCTACATAAAGGATTGGGCCACCTTGATGCACTTTATTTACTTTATTTACTTTTTGCTCGTTACTATTTATCTTATCACAAAACTACCTATCACCTACTATTTCAGTGCTTGCAGAGAAAACCTTACTGAAAACCGCTTATCATTTCCTTCTGCTCCTCGTTGGGTTCGACACTCTTACTTATCGAAAGGACTACGATAGATCCCCTATACTTGTGGGTCATCACTGCGTTGCGAGCGGCCATGGCCTGGGAGGTGGCTTGCTTCCCCTCCTCGGAAGCCATCATAGCCTAGCTCAGCGTCGCTCGGCCGGAGGCGTCAGAGCGAACCCAGCTGGAGACCAACTCCAGGCGCCAGGCCACCAGGCAGGGTTCCGTGCTCCGAAAATCCTCCCGCAGCCGACTCAGCTCGTCGGCGGCATGGTCCAAGGCAACAGAAGAAGCAGAGGAGACGGGAGCCGGTGCAGTAGGAGGAGAAGACGACAGCGTGATCACAGCTTGGGAGGAAGGAACCTCCTGAGCCTCGGCTACTCTGGCGACAACATCAAGCACAGGCACCTCCAGAGTTAGCGGGGCCACGGGGGCTGACTCCTCGCCGGAGCATACCTGCTGGCCTCGCAAGGATGATCGGGCAGGGGACATGCGGGCCCCGCTGCCTCCCTTTCCCGCGAGAGAAAACATGGCCATGGCTGAGGAGCCCGTCCTAGGTGGGGTCACCGCGTCTCCCTTCAGCCTACCCAATAAAAGATGTTCGGCCTCGACAACAAAAGACAGGAGCAAGGCAAAATTCAAACACTTACTAATTGACTGACGTGGGATCCCATAGACTCCGGCCAAGCTTGAAGCCTGAAAGCCTCCTGCGGGGCTCAGCCTCGGGAGACCTAGCCGCAGGGGAAGGCACACCTGAAGGGCTGGAGCTGACTTCGGCCAATGTGAGGGCTGGGGTGGACCCTTGGGAGATTAGCCCAGACCTATCCTTCCTCGGGACCAGGGGCGCGTCCTCCCCCTCTTGCCTGGCGCCGGCCTCGTTGTCGTCAGGCAAGGAGCGGAGGGTGCTGGACCTGCGCCAGGGGGAAGTCTCCCCCGTCCCCTCGAAGGTCGCCTCCGAGTCACGCTCCTCGTCCTCGTCGTCATCTCCCTCCCCTTCTCTGCTGGATTCACCAGAGGATAGGTTCACCGTCGCCACCGCTGCCTGACCCTCAGGATCCTCCGCCGGCACCAGACCGACCCTGTCGAAGGTGGGCATGGTGTCCACCACCAGCTTCCATTCATCATGAAGGAACAAAGGGACCGGAGCATCCAGCGGGCCTGCCACTTCCTCTCCAACCAAGAAGCGGAGGGCCGCGGTCAGATCCTCGTCATTCAGGGTGTCCAAGCTCAGGCGGAGGATAATGTCAGCATCTGCAAGCCTCCACAGCGGGCGCGAGTGTGCCTGAAGAGGGGCCACATGGTGCGACAGGAACTCCCTTAGGAGCGAGGCCCTGGTCATCTTCGCCGCCCTCAGACTGCCCGACCTCAGGTCGGCGTTCATCTTCTCCGGCACCAGCTTCGCCGGCCGATCATCAAGCTTCACCACACCTCAACAGCTTCAGGCTGCTTTGTGGGCAGCTCCAGCAGGGGGTTGTGGCACCCGGCGTCCACCATAACCCACTTACTCTGGAAGCCCTCGGCCCTCTTCCCAGCCTTCGAGATGGCGTTGGACTTGGATTACACGACAAAGCTCGTGCACGCCAAGATATTGCCGCCGGAGACCCGGAGGGAGAAGAAGTGGCGCAGCAAGGCCACGGAGTGAACAACCCCGACGTGCGCCTCACAGTAGTAGGCGAAGATCGACAGGATAAGGATGGAGTTGGGATGGATATGCAGAGCATGCAACTGATACTGGCGAAAGATGGCAAGGAAGAACTCAGAGAAAGGAGGAACCAGACCAGCGATAACGACACTCATGAAGAAGGGGTAGAAGGTGCTCCCCTTGTCGTCCGGCCGGGCGGAGCCAAGCCGGAGCGCAGTCTCCCCCATCTCGTTGATTTGCGACGCTGCCATCTCGCGCGTGAGGGCGAGATTCTTCTCCATCACGTTGGGAGAGACTAGGGCCGGCGAGTACCAGGCCGATGCAGCCCCAGCCGGATTCTTGCGGGGAGCCATCATTCGCCGGAGGAGAAAGAATACGGCAAATCAGGAGATTTTGGAGGTAGGAGGGCGAAGAGCAAGAAAGGGGATCTGGAGCAAGGGGAACGAGAGTAATGAAGGTAAGGCTAACCCTGGGACAACCTTTTGTCAGTCGAGCAGTTGCTGAGGCAGCGTGAGGAAGCGGAGACGCCCACGTCCAATCAACCGCCACGTGGCGCCCAAGGCCGCAGGCTGATGGGGCCCGTGGCGCTCCGCACTTGCCCCTTCGCTTCTCCGCTAAGCCAAGTCCGAGCGCGCCTTGGGCCCGGGGGCTACTGTCGGCATTCTGGGAACGGGGGTCCCCAGACTTGCTTGCCTGCGGCCTGCGGCGTGGCTCAAGTGGTGGCCCAGCACATCCCATCTTCATCAGCACAAGACTTAAGACCCTCGCGAGTCGCGGGGCGGACGACACAAGGCTTCCTCAGGAACGGCCTCGCCAGGCAGGCTCGCGAGGAGGCGGAGAGATCAAGGCAGGGTACCTCGCGAGGTGCTCGTGACACAAGCCATGACGATCGAGACCAGGCGGGCGCCAGCCTGCACAGTGTCCTTGTTTCCTCTTTGGTGCAAAGGGGGCAAGCACAGGCGTGGAGTACCAAGGCATTAGGCAAAGGTTGCCATTTCAATGGAACGAGACCAAGACCAGCAGAGCGGCAGGATGGAGGTCACCGTGGAGCCCAGGACGGCGTCATCGCCAGTGCCTTTGGCAGCCGAAGACCAACTTTAGTCAGGATAACTTGTACTAGATGTTCCCCTTTGAAATGGCCATTGTTGGCGCCCTTCCCGCTCAATATTTGGGAAGAGACCCAGGGCCTCTATATATAGGGATAGCCACCATAGAATAGGGGCATCTGGTTCGTCATCCAAGAGGCGATCGAAATCACCCAAGCAGTTCATCGCACCAGCTCAAGAACACCTCTCGCGAGGCTTTTCTTCCCTTTTACTATTCATCATCAGCCCCTAGGCAATCCACCACACCATACACTGGAGTAGGGTATTACACCACAACGGTGGCCCGAACCAGTATAAAACTTGCGTCCCTTGTGCTGTTCATCGTTTTAGCTTAGATTCTCACGAGGCGATCGGACGTAGGTCAGTAGGGGAAAGATCTTCGTGCGCACCCCAGAGTTCGAACCTTAAGGGTCTGCCGGAACCCAACATCCGACAAGTAACTCCCTCCCAACCAGAGCTCAATGATTGAGGGGGGTGAAACCCCATTTTCCCTCTCTGGAGAGCTGCATTTCTCCCATTTTCTCACCTCTCTCTCACTCCTGCTAGGTCCCAGAGCATTCAAGGCCCCCTCCCCCCTTGTCTATTCTTCCTGCAGCCACTGGACACAAGTGGACGCGCGGGTGAGCGCAAAAAGCCACGGATGCCGGCCATTTGCATGATCTGGAGCGCGTGGCAGAGCACACGAGCATTGACACCGCGTCCCTCGACCACCTCGAGCCTCCCCCTCGCGCCAGTCGAGGAGCCTCGGCGTCCGCGACACGCCACGACCTGGTCCCCCTCCTCCTTCTCTCTCCTGCTGCCCCCTCGCACACGCGCCAGGGTCACCCGAGAGCCCCAATGGGCGAGCCCACACGCGCAACGCTCTGCCTCTTCCCCGCTATCGCTCTCCTTCTCCCTTGACTTGGACCACGCCCACGAGCGCCGCAGACAGCCTCGAGCCTCTTCCCGTGGCCAGTGCGGCCATTTCCGCGGGTGCCTGTGGGCCACGTCCATGGTGAGCCACGACCTCACCATTTAAGGACTCCCGAGGCCTCCCTCTGGATCCCCTTTGCTCTCTCTCTCTCCCATGCATCCCCTGGACCAATCCACAGCTCCTCCTGTGCCTTCCAACCTCGTCCATGGCTGGAGCCGAGTTGCCGACCACCGCCTAAATTCTCATCGTCCGGGCCCCCTCCTCCCCACCTGTGGGTTACTTTGCATCTCCACTGCCCCCGTGGAGCTCCCCCACACTCCGGTTACTCCTCCCGGTGGCCGGAGCACCATTCCCGCCATCGCCGTCGGCCATGTCTGCCACGGTCGGTGGTCTCCTTGACCATGTCCTCCCCGACATCCGTGTGACCCGTGGTTGGAAGTGCCTCTCTACGCTGGTCACGCCGGTGGGAAGAACTTCGCCGGGGGTGCTATGTAGCCCCGGCAATCGTCAGCGGGAGCCGCTCCTCCCTGCAGCCGGAGCGTGCGCGGGAGGTTGAAGACGGCCTGCCGCTGGGCCCCGCGTGTCTGCGACCCAGCGGGCGGGCCCAACCATTTAAGTGGAAACGGCTTCCGCCAGATCCGCCTCCTCGGCATGAAGGCGCCCCACCGTGAAGCCTCCTTCGACATCACCTCCTCTACACGCGCAGCCGAGCCGCTAGGCCGGCCCAGTGCGATGCGGTGCTAAATAGCGCCCTGTACACAGTTTAGGTATGACCCAAATCTTCTTCTTTTTCTTTTCAAGTGAGCTTCTAAAATTCATAGTTAATTCATTTCATGTCTCAATTTGATGATTCAAATTTCTGGAGAGTTCATAAATAGAGTCCTATTTAATGAGACATAGTGAATATTTTTTATTCTACAAGTCAATACCAGCTACGAGGAGCCACCTTCACCCCATCACTTCAACATGCGAGAACTTGTTGAAGACTCTTCAGGCTCAACCCAGATTGTTCCGTCGAACAACTACAAGAGATGTGGCGACACCTGAGGAAAACCCCAGAAGATTGCACGAGGCACGAAGCAAGTACAACTACTGAGTTCGAGAACCCCTTGGGTAGGATGAGTCGTTTACCCCCCTATGCGCAGTCGAGTCCGTATGATGGTTCGAATGGAACCATGATTGTGTGTTGATTGTTTTTATATGGTTGTGTTTTGATATAGTTCCCCTTTTTACCCTAGGCAACAAGTACGTGACTATATCACCTTCCTTATCTTAATGCTTGTGTTTGGCCCTTTCAGCACTTGTTGTTTGCACTTGCACTATAGAACCCCCTTTAGGCATCCACCTCCTCTATGCTACTTTTCCCTCTCATCTCTCTCCTCAACTGAAGGCCGGCAAGACAAGATACACCAAGGGTTCTACTTTGGAACTAACTAGCACTGAGGACTCTTGCTACAACCTCCTCGACCAAGTGCAACCCCGTAGAGTTATGTTTAATCCTCCAGACAGGAAACCCATCCCTAGAACCTTTGAGACTCCACGAGATACCCCAGCTCGAATCCTTAACCATGTGCTTAACCCACAGAATTGAAAGAGAACTAGTTAAGCCTCCGTAACCTTGCACAACAATGGGTTCATTATGGAACTAGTGGACATAGTCAACTAGCACGTTATCATCCTCAGATAGCACCAGAACTGACGATGCCATAGGGAAGACCAATTTGAGGATATAGGAATAGAGGACCAATGACTTGATGAGTTTATATCAATGACCTTGAGGAATTATCTGAGACTCTTTGGTGGATTATGAGGCTTTCATGTTGAAAGATGAACTTGGTGGGATCATATTAATAGAATAGCATAGCTTTCATCACCCTGGAGTAAACTGGATTTTGTAGGACAATTATGTTCGCACGATGAAATTCTTGGAGGTATAAGGATTTGACTTAGGCAGGGGATAATTGATATTGCGATAATGACTTGGAGGTACACGTAGGAATTCTCGTTGGACATGAGATTTGGATTAAATAGGTGATCCTAGTGGAGTCTAGATGCTGAGTAAGTCTACATGGTTTGGAGTAGATTAGATTTAGACTGATGATCTCGATCATGATACCATGTTTCTCGGTGGACAATAAACTAGGAGATTGGATTAATTGTCAAAGTTGAGTTAGGGATCTATATGAGCTTAAGATTGGAGGTTATCAGATCACGATAATGAGAATTGGTGGACTGACTATAGTAAGGGCAACCCTTTCAAGTTTTCGGGGATTATAGGACATTAGTAGATCATGTGGAACGCCATAGATATTGGATTTGTAGGATTAATGGGTTATGTAGTGATTGATGGAAGTTAATGGGTCATTGGAGTTGATACGTAGGAAGGAAACATGAATTTGGATTTGCTATACGATGTGTTTCCTCAGGATAGAGATGCACTTTCATGGACCCTAGATGAATAAGATGTGTACTTGGATTATGATGTTTCGTTCAACTTAGCAGCTTGTATGGATTTTATATGAGGATAACTATACATATGAGTTTGGGGATAATTTACATGTATGATTTTGTTAGACCTCCTCTTGGAAGTCATGACGATATGGATAACATGAGTGATGATGGGGGTTGACCTATACGAGATGATGGTTTTGGTGATTTGTTTAGGGGACTAGATAGAACAATTGGCATCTCAGAAACTGTGCTCAAGGATAAGATGATAAACGTTCACTCGCACCCTAGAATCCTTGAAACACTTAAGCCCTACCAAGCCACAACATGGTCAGATCATGACCACAGGCTTTGGCTCTAGATCGAGAAGACCTTGGCCAGTACTCAACCGTGACCACCATCAATGCCCCATCCCACTTTATGTACCCCCATGAACAAGTCTTCATAGAGTACTTGGACAAGTTGCTTGGCATCTTTATTTAATGACCTACCTGTCCACCCGAAGATGGAAGAGGAACCATTCAGCTGGTTATGGAACGTCTAAAGATCGCCATGTCAAGGAGGAAGGACTATACCAACTACCATCATCAAGAAGTGAACTTCCTCGTCGAAGACCGTGCGTATCTGCAAACCACTCCTCTTGAAGGAACCAATCATTTCCATGGTAAAAAGGAAGCTCACACCAAGATTTACTGGCCCCCTCCGAGATCACCGCAAGACGAAGAGTAGACAGCTATCAGCTGGAGTCACCACCGTGCATAACATTTTCCACATACCACAACTCCGAAAGTGTTTCCAGCTTCCTGACAAGCAAGATCCCTATAAGGGCATCGATCACCTAACCATTGACCTTTAGCCCAACCTGACCTACGCAAGAAACCCCTTAGCAACCTGGATCAAGCAGAACGTCATACACGAAGCCACACCATCAAGTACTTCAAGGTCCAATGGAGCACAACTCAGAAGCAGAGGCAGTATGAGGACGTGAAGACTACACCAAATCCAACTTTCCATACTCCTTTCCGTGCCAAGTTTGGGAATCTCGGGGACGTGATTCTTGTAAGGGGGGTAGGTCTGCGACACCCTAATTTTCATGCCACAACACTTAAGCTAATAAATCATGATAAAATGTGTTTTAACAAAAACTTTTGAGTGTTTTGGTCCTTGTTTGATTTGATTTTTGTGTGATGGTTGCAAGTGCTCTAAAAATCTAATAAATCCTCCAACTCTTAAACTCCTTGTCCTTGATCCAAAACTTCTGCCCAATGATCATGCCATGTGTATAGTACAGTATAGAATTTCCTTATAAAAATAATTTGGCCAAAAAGTATTTTCTAAATTTAGTTTTCCGAAAACCCCTGAATTAAGGTTTGCACTGCAAGTACTTCATTTGGGGTATGAAAACTATTTCAAAGAGTTTGTTTGACTCCTATTTGGTATAGGACTCCCATAAACCATAAAAATATAATTTCAAAAGTAATTTTGCTATTTTATTTAAAGGCTATTTCTTTAGGCCAGAAATGGTCTTTAATAGGTAAAAGTTATTTTTAGTGTTTCAAAAATATTTTTGAAAATTTAGGGAAACTCAGTGGAAATATATTTACCATATATATTAGTTTCAACACATGTTCAGGTTCAAAATATTGGTCAAATCCCTCAAAAACCCTTTCTGGATATTTTAAGATTTTGAAATATTTACAAAGAAAATATTCTCTAAAAATTTGAAGAAAATTCTAGCATGTCACAAATGCTCTACTTGGTGGTCTTGCCAAGTCTCATGTCTTGGAGAACAAGATAACATCATCAAATCCCCTCAAAACCATTTCTGTCTATTTTGAAGTTTGAGCAACTTTACATTGCCAAATATGTCTAAATGTTCTTAAACTTGGTGCACATGCTCAAATGGTCTAATTATTCATCTAGACCAAATGGGACAAGTTGGAGAGAATGTTATCTTGATCAAAGTGCCCCAAAACCCTCTCTATCCAGAACCAAATTTGAAAAACTCTACATTGCCAACTTTCTCCTTTTGGTCTCAATTTTTGTGGACATGTTCAAATCCTCAAATGGTGACACTACGCCAAGTGGTGCATCAAGGAGAAAAAATTTGCATGACTAAATCTTGGAAAATCCATTTCTGTTGATTTCTAGGGTTTGCCAAAGTTACATTGGCAACTTTCTCCAAATGAGCTCAAACTTGGTGATGAAACCCATTAATATTTGAAATTTGATCCTGTTAATTCTCATGTAAATTGGAATCCATTTGCTTGCCCAAACTTGCATCAAACACCTTCTGACATTTTACCAAAATCACTGTTTTGACCACTTACATTATTCTCCTGCAGCTCAACTTTTTACCAGAGCTTCATATAGTCATCCTCTACCTCAAGTAATTCCCTCCCAACCAGAGCTCAATGATTGAAGGGGGTGAAACCCCATTTTCCCTCTCTGGACAGCTGCATTTCTCCCATTTTCTCACCTCTCTCTCACTCCTGCCAGGTCCCAGAGCACCAAGGCCCCCCTCCTTGTTTATTCTTCCTGCAGCCACTGGACACAAGTGGACGCGCGGGTGCGTGCAAAAAGCTGCGGATGCCGTCCATTTGCATGCTCTGGAGAGCTGGCACTCGAGCGTTGACACTGCGTCCCTCGACCACCTCGAGCCTCCCCCACGCGCCAGTCGAGGTTCCTTGGCGTCCGCTACACGCCACGACCTGGTCCCCCCTCCTTCTTCCTCCTGCTGCCCCCTCGAACGCGCGCCAGGGCCGTCCAAGAGCCCCAATGGGCGAGCCCACGCGCGCGGTGCTCTGCCACTTCCCCGCTCTCTCTCTCCTTCTCCCTCGACTTGGACCATGCTCACGATATCTGCAGATAGCCCCGAGCCTCCTCCCATGGCCACTGCAGCCATTTCCACGGGTGCCCGTAGGACACGTCCACGGTCAGCCACGACCTCGCCATTTAAGGACTCCCGAGGCCTCCCTCCGTATCTCCTTTGCTCTCTCTCCCTCTCTCTCACTCTCCCATGCATCCCGTGGACCAATCCACACCCGCTCTCGTGCCCTCCAACCTCGTCCATGGCCGGAGCCGAGCCGCTGACCACCGCCTAAATTCTCATCATTCGGGTCCCCTCCTCCCCACCTATGGGTTACTTTGCATCTCCACTGCTCCTGCGATGCTCCCCTGCACTCCGATTACTCCTCCCGATGGCCGGAGCACTGTGCCCACCATCGCCGTCGGCCACGTCCGCCACGGACGGCGTTCTCCTTGACCAGGTCCTCCCTGGCATGCGTGTGACCCGTGGCTAGAAGCGCCTGTCTGCGCTGGTCACGCCGGTGGGAAGAACGTCGCCAGGGGCCCTCTGTAGCCCCGGGAATCGCCGGCGGGAGCCGCACCTCCCTGCGGCTGGAGCGCGCGCTGGAGGTTGAAGACGGCCTGTCGCTGGGCCCCGCGCGTCAGCGACCCAGCGGGCGGGCCCGACCATTTAAGAGGAAACGGCTTTCGCCAGATCCGCCTTCCCGGCATGAAGGATCCCCACCGCAAAGCCGCCTTCGGCGTCACCTCCTCTGCACGCGCAGCCGAGCCGCTTGGCCGGCCCAGTGCGCTGCGGTGCTAAACTGCGCCCTGTGCACAGTTTAGGTATAACCCAAATCTTCTTCTTTTTCTTTTTCAGTGAGCTTCTAAAATCCATAGTTAATTCATTTCATGTCCAAATTTGATGATTCAAGTTTCTGGAGACTTCATAAATCAAGTCCTATTTAATAAGCCATAGTGAACATTTTTATTCTACCTAGTTTCCACTGGATCTAATAAGTAGGTCATTTATACCCCTAAATCAGCTTCCAAAATTCTTAGAATATTCATTTGGACTCCAAATTCAGTGAAACCAATTTCTAAATGTTTCTAAAATCATGCCTAATTTAATGGGTACTTTTACTCATTTTATAGAAAGACATTCTATGGACAACTTGCAGATCCATTGAAACCATTTATTCTATCATATTGAAATGTTCAGAAATATCCACTTATCCAATTCTATTGAAATAACTTTGGTCATTCCCAATATGACCAGAGGTATCCTAGAAAAGTCCAACTTGCATTTTTAGAGCACTTTTATTTTTGCCTTGTCGTGTTGCTTATTGTGTTTGTTTCCGGTGTTAGTTGACGAAGTAGACGGAGTACTTGGAGAAGGACCAGAAGATTTGAAGACTCTGATGAACCAGGCAAGCAGCCCTTTGCCCATGATGAACCCTTTTTATCATCGTAGCATTTGTTTCCGTGATTGTTGAATGCATGATATCTTGAATGGCAACCCTGCTAGGTTTGCCTTTGTTGCATACCCCGTTGATACTTGCATTGTTCATGACTCTATCCTTGTTTAGAGTTGTGTTTGTGGGTTGTAGAAATATGCTATAGTTGTTGGCTGAGCATAATGGGTCTGGGTTATGCATGGTAAGGAACAAGTGTGGTTTGATATACTTGCAAATAGCCCCAGTGGGTGCCACTAATGCCCTTGGGAGATGATGATGAACTAGATCACTACTTGGTGGAGAGGTAGTGTACCGAGGCTTGATGAAACTGTTGTTACAAAGACGGATTAGATTTAAGATTTGTTGATCGTCCCAACCCTACATGCGGAACCACTCTACCCTTATATGGGAAATGGCATTATTGATTACCTCGTTCATGCTAACATGGATGCCCGCATTACTAGTGACGGGAGTGATTTGTGGTCACTGTCGGGATGGGGTCGTGCCAGGTAGGGTGGCCATGACTGTTTTTACAGGGTACCGGACACACCGTTGGTGCCCCGTGCTTGTGATATGTGATGAATATGGGAGCGTGGCTCGACAAAAAGAATTTATTTTGTGACAATGTTGGGCACGGGGGCTACTACCAATCGAGTGGACTCCTTGCTAGTCACGGCTAGGGAAAGGTAATGATCGGGTGCTTACCCCGGATGACACGGAAGTTCCCCGGATCTTGTGGGTAAAGTGTGCAACCTCTGTAGAGTGTCAAACTATTCGAATAGCCGTGTCCACAGTCAAGGACAGTTGGGTGGTGCTTCTTAGACTATGTCCATATGTTTCTGAAAAACAACACGGTTTGGTGATATTGTTGATGTGATTCATGAGTAAGTCACGATGAGCTCGAGCATGAGTTGTTCATAACTCTTTCTCGAGGCTTATGTCTATAACCTCCTGATACTTGCTGCAGACGCATTCATGTCCATGGTAAATGTTGATCATACTTGCATGAGAAAAACCAGCTTTCCGCAAAAATTCCAATTAAGCAGTAGAGCTTTGCACAATTATTTTGTTATCACTCTTGGGTTGCTTGCGAGTACATTCAAAGTACTCATTGGCTTGCCACTAGTTTTTTAATTGGCCAGGTATGAAAGAACATGATATGATGAAAAGTTCTTGGGTGACGATCATGCGAGCTAGGATGCTTCCCAGTCAGAATGCCTGTAGGGTTAAGGCAGATGGCATGGGTTCAAGTTATCGACGAAGATTTCCGCTGTGGTGATATACTCAAGACTTGACCATAATGGTCACAATTTGTGTAAAACGGTATGTATGGATGTAAGACTCTTGTTATTAAGCTTCTGTGTGTTCAGTGAACATTGATCTCTAGGATCACTGTACACGTGAATTCGATGATCATGACTTATGAGTCGGGGTCCCCATAGTAGAGATATGAACATGTAAATACCAAGGGCATGTATCAATGCAGTGATCATATCAAGCTCATAATCCATAACATCATCATGCATACGGAAAATTTTTATCGTTGAACAAAAGAGGTGTATCATGGTCAAAGGGCTGCTTGCCTGGCTCAGCAAAGTCTACAACGCCTTTGGTCCATCTCCTAGTACTCCGTCTATTTTGTCAACTAATGCCGGAAACAAACACAATAAGCAACACAACAAGGCAAAAATAAAAGTGCTCTAAAAATGTGAGTTGGACTTTTCTAGGTACCTTTGGTCAGATGAGGAATGACCAAAGTGGTTTCATTGGTATTTGGTCTATGGATATCTCTGAACATTTCAGTATGATGGAATCAAGGGATTTGTGGATTTGCAAGAAGTGTACATGAACATTATTTTGCAGAATGAGCAAAGACACCCATTTAACAAGGAATGATTTTAGAAGCACCTAGGAGTTGGTTTCACTGGATTTGGAGTCCAAATGATTTTCCTATGAATGTGCAAAGTTGGCAATACATGGACAAATGGAACAATATTTGATGTGGGAGAAAAAGTATTTGGTAAAAATGTTAAAAAATGAAGTTTTGAACATATAAGCATCTAGGAATTTGAATCATGGTATTTGGACAAAAAATGGGCTGTTTGTGATTTTCTAAAGTTTATCATAGAAATGGTAAAATGGGGGTTTGATAAATATTTGTGAAGGGAATGTCACTTAAAAAAATGTGCAAACAGCACCATAAGATGGATCATGATTTTATGAACTACTAGAAATTTGAATCGTCAAATTTGGAGTTCATATGAATATTCTATGTATTTTTGAATCTCCCTGGAAGGAAAAGAAAAAGGAAAAGTATTTACCAGTCAAAGGAAAATGAGCTACACTGCGCTCTGGGCACATCATAGCTACTGGGTAGGCCCAATAGCTTAGCCGCGAGCATAGGAGGCCACGTCGATGGTGGTTTTGCCTGAATACGCCTCCGCGCGGGGGAGGCGGTTACCGCCAAAGCCGTCTCCACTTGCAAGCATGGCCTGGAGGCTGGGCCACTGACGAGTGGGGCCCGCCCGCAGATCGATCTCCAACCTCCCACGCGGGCGCGATGGGAGACAGATGGAGCGAGGCCCAACGATGCTCTTCCAGGCGACTCCGCCGTCCCCGGCGACGTCCGGTGATACGTCTCCAACGTATCTACTTTTCCAAACACTTTTGCCCTTATTTTGGACTCTAACTTGCATGATTTGAATGAAACTAACCCGGACTGACGCTGTTTTCAGCAAAACTGCCATGATGTTGTTTTATGTGTAGAAAAGAAAAGTTCTCGGAATGTCCTGAAAATCCACGGAGGCACTTTTTGTAATTAATAAGAATTTCTGGGCGAAAGAAATACACCAGGGGGCCCACGGCCTGTCCACGAGACAGGGGGACGTGGCCCCCCCATAGGGCGCGCCCCTATCTCATGGGCCCCCTGGACCTCCACCGACCTCAACTCCAACTCCATATATTCATGTTCGGGGAGAAAAAAAATCAGAGAGAAAGTTTCATCGTGTTTTACGACACGGAGCCGCCGCCAAGCCCTAATCTCTCTCGGGAGGGCTAATATGGAGTCTGTTCGGGGGTCCGGAGAGGGGGATTCGTCGCCGTCGTTATCATCAACCATCCTCCATCACCAATTTCATGATGCTCACCGCCGTGCGTGAGTAATTCCATCGTAGGCTTGCTGGATAGTGATGGATTGGATGAGATTTACCATGTAATCAAGTTAGTTTTGTTAGGGTTTGATCCCTAGTATCCACTATGTTCTGAGATTGATGTTGATATGACTTTGCTATGCTTAATGCTTGTCACTAGGGCCGGAGTGCCATGATTTCAGATCTGAACCTTTTATGTTTTCATGAATATATGTGTGTTCTTGATCCTATCTTGCAAGTCTATAATCACCTATTATGTGTTATGATCCGACAACACCGAAGTGACAATAATCGGGATACTTCTCGGTGATGACCATAGTTTGAGGAGTTCATGTATTCACTATGTGCTAATGCTTTGTTCCGGTTCTCTATTAAAAGGAGGCCTTAATATCCCTTAGTTTCCGCTAGGACCCCGCTGCCACGGGAGGGTAGGACAAAAGATGTCATGCAAGTTCTTTTCCATAAGCACGTATGACTATTTACGGAATACATGCCTACATTACATTGATGAACTGGAGCTAGTTCTGTGTCACCCTATGTTATAGCTATTACATGAGGAATCACATCCGGCATAATTATCCATCACTGATCCATTGCCTATGAGCTTTTCACATATTGTTCTTCGCTTATTTACTTTTCCGTTGCTATTGTTACAACTACTACAAAAACCCAAAAACTATTATCTTTACTTTTGCCACCGTTACCTTTATTATCATATTACTTTGCTACTAAATACTTTGCTGCAGATACTAAGTTATCCAGGTGTGGTTGAATTGACAACTCAACTGCTAATACTCAAGAATATTCTTTGGCTCCCCTTGTGTCGAATCAATAAATTTGGGTTGAATAGTTTACCCTCGAAAGCTGTTGCGATCCCCTACACTTGTGGGTTATCAAGACTAATATCTGGCGCCATTGCCGGGGAGCATAGCTCTATTCTCTGAGTCACTTGGGATTTATATCTGTTGATCACTATGAAGAACTTGAAAGACGACAGAACTACTATTTTGCCCTCAACTACGAGGGGAGGTAAGGAACCGCCATCTTGCTCTGCACTAGATTCTCCTTCCGTTATTAGTAAGCTTGCAACACCTAAACCTGCTACTGCTATGAATTCTGATATGTCGCATGTTATTGATGATGCCACTTTTGCTATGCATGACGAAACTACTTCTGTGCGTGATACTACTTTGCCATTAGGTGAATTTCTTGATGAACAACCTGCTAGAGTTAGGGGGAATTAAAATATTGAAGATGCTATTATTGATGATAGTGATGATGAAGGTTCTCCCAATGATTATGAATTACCTGTTTTTCCTAAGGGTTATGTTATGAATGAAGAAGCTGCTAGGGAAATCTTTGCTTGCAATGATAGATATGATCTTAAGAAATTATTAGCTAAATGGAAGCAGCAGTCTCTTAATGCTAGAATGAAACCTGACCCTGCTTTTGCTACTTCACCTATTTGTTTTACTGATAAGGATTATGAATTCTCTGTTGATCCTGAGATTATTACTTTAGTTGAATCTGATCCTTTTTATGGCCTTGAATCTGAAACTGTTGTGGCACATCTTACCAAGTTAAATGATATAGCCACCCTGTTTACTAATGATGAGAAGTCTCGCTATTATTATATCCTTAAGATATTTCCATTCTCATTAAAGGGCGATGCTAAGACTTGGTATAATTCTCTTGCTCCTGCTTGTGTGCGTAGTCCCCAGGATATGATTTATTACTTCTCTGCTAAATATTTCCCTGCTCATAAGAAACAAGCTAACTTGCGGGAAATATATAATTTTGTGCAAATCAAAGAAGAGAGTCCCCCACAAGATTAGGGGAGGCTTCTCCGATTACTTAATGCTTTGCATGACCATCCTCTTAAGAAAAATGAAATACTTGATATCTTTTACAATGGACTAACCGATGCTTCCAAGGACTACTTGGATAGTTGTGCTGGTTGTGTTTTCATGGAAAGAACAGTCGACGAAGCTGAAATACTATTGAACAATATGTTGACTAATGAAAATAATTGGAATCTTCCTGAGCCAATTCCTGAACCTATTGAGCCAACTCCTGAGCTTATTCCTAAACCCACTCTGAAGAAGAGAGGTGTTTTATTTCTCAGTCCTGAAGATATGCAGGAGGCAAAGAAATCAATGAAAGAAAAAGGTATTAAAGCTGAGGATGTTAAGAATTTACCTCCTATTGAAGAAATACATGGTCTTAATATACTGCCTGTTGAAGAACCACATTGTCTTGATAACCCGGCACAGGTAGTAAAGGTAAATTCTCTCTTTAGATATGATAAAGTTGAAATCCCCTCTACTAAATTTCATAGCCCGTGCTTAGATGAATTTGATGACTTTATGGCTAGACAAGAAAGTTTTAATGCTTATGTTGGTAGAGAGTTAAAGAATAATGCTTTCGAGATAGGACGCGTGAGCGATAATATGGCTAGAGTTAAAGGTGAACTCCAACTCGTTAGCAAATATGCTTCTATGGTTGCTACTCAAGCTGAGCAAGTACTTAAAGCTCAAAATGATTTGCTTGATGAGTTAAATAATAAAAATGACTTTGCTGCTATAGTGGCTACTAGAACTGGTAGAATGACTCAGGAACCTTTGTATCTTGAAGGCCACCCTAAGAGAATCGAGCAAGATTCTCAGAGAAACAATTTAGAGGCACCTAGTTCTTCTAAAAAGAAGAAAAAGAAAAATGATAGAACTTTGCATGCTTCTAGTGAACCTACCGTAGACACACCTAAGAATCCCAATGATATTTCTATTTCTAATGCTGAAACTCAATCAGGTGATGAACATGAACCTAGTGATAATGTTAATGATAATGTTCATGTTGATGCTCAACCTAGCAAAAACAATGATGTAGAGATTGAACCTGCAGTTGATCTTGATAACCCACAATCAAAGAATCAACATTATGATAAGAGAGACTTTGTTGCTAGGAAGCACGGTAAAGAAAGAGAACCATGGGTCCAGAAACCCATGCCCTTTCCTCCTAAACCATCCAAGTCAAAGGATGATGAGGATTTTGAGCGCTTTGCTGAAATGATTAGACCTATTTTCTTACGTATGCGCTTAACTGATACGCTCAAAGTAAATCCTTATGCTAAGTATATGGAGGATATCATTACAAATAAAAGAAAGAAAGATACCGGAAGCTGAAATTTCCACCATGCTTGCTAATTACACTTTTAAGGGTGGAATACCAAAGAAACTTGGAGATCCGGGTGTACCAACTATACCATGCTCCATTAGAAGAAATTATGTTAGAACTGCTTTATGTGATCTTGGAGCCGGTGTTAGTGTTATGCCTCTCTCTTTATATCGTAGACTTGAATTGAATAAGTTGACACCTACTGACATATCCTTGCAAATGGCTGATAAATCAACTGCTATACCTGTCGGTATTTGCGAGGATGTGCCTGTTGTGGTTGCAAATGTAAATATCTTAACGGACTTTGTTATTCTTGATATCCCCGAGGATGATAGTATGTCTATTATCCTTGGTAGACCCTTTCTTAATACTGCAGGGGCTGTTATTGATTGCAACAAAGGCAATGTCACTTTTCATGTTAATGGTAATGGGCATACGGAACATTTTTCGGGGAAACAATCTCAAGTTCATAGCATCAATTCTATTGGAAAAGTTCCAACTACTATTATTGGACGTTTTGAATTTCCTCTCCCTACTATCAAGAAAAAGTATGATATTCTTATTGTTGGGGATTTTCATATCCCCGTCGAGGTAACTTAGTGTTATTCGAAATTTCTCCGGTTCCGTGTTATTCGGAATGAGTTTGTTAACAAGACTTGATCAACCTTGTTAGTGGATTCATTTTGATGATCATGAGATGGATGAAACTAGAAGGCACAACCTTCTATACCCTCTTTTTACTTTCTGTTATTTAGAATAAATAAAGCAAAAATAGTATTATCCGTCTGTTTTCTGAATTATCCGTGCATTAAAAAAATATCCCGAAAATAAAAGTGCTCCAAATGCCCTGCAAATTTAGTATGATTTTTTATGGAATATTTTAGGATTTTAGGCACTGAAAACACTGCCGGAGGGGCAAGCACCAGGCCACGAGAGTGGAGGCCCCCCCCTATAGGGCGCGCCCTTTGTCTCGTGGGCCCCTGGTGGCCCCCTCCACTTATGCCAGCACCCACACACTTCATCTTCTACCCAAAAAAATCCCCATCCAGCTCAAGCACGAGTTCTAGCTCATTTTTCTGTGATTTTCGATCTCCTTTCTCAAAGCTCCATTCACAAAACTGCTTTGGGAGATTGTTGCTTGGTATGTGACTCCTCCATTGGTCCAATTAGTTTTTGTTCTAGTGCTTTATTCATTGCAATTTTTTGCTGCATAGGTGACCATGTTCTTGAGCTTGCATGTTAAATTTATGAGGTCCCAAGCAATTCTAATGCATGATATAGGCTCTAGGCACTTGTAGGAGTAGTTGCTATCAATCTTGTTTAGTTTTATTCACTTTTATTTTGAAGTTACTAAAAATTTCAGAATTATTTCAGAAAAAGAATTATGTATAGAAGAGTGTACCAAGGTGGTTCCTCGGTGACGAAAGGGCCCAGGATTGCTATACGTGAGCAAGATGTTGAATTGCCGAGGGACGCGGATGTACGAGCTTGTGAGTGGCCATCCGATGATTTTATGATCGAAGTAGGCTTCAAGGAGGAATTTGACGCGTATGTGCGTAATGCTGAGCTGGACGACTTCTTAGAAGATAAGTGTCCTCAATACTATCAATTGACTGATTCCTTTGTTCGGAGGTTTAAATATAACTATGCGCGTAATTCTCCTAGTGTCATATTTGATATTTATGATACATCTTATACCATGGATTTAGAGGATTTCACAACTGCTTGCAGACTCCCGCAGTGGGGTAAGCCAATTATCTTGGTATAGCTCGATGAGAAGGGGATATGATTATACCACCTATTCTTTTGGATTCTGAAGCTATGGTCCATCATCAATTCCTTGGGAGGAATGAAGAATTCCTCCATTATCGACTAATCTATGATAGGCGCAACGTCGTCCCTGTTACTCTTCCTGCTCCCTACCTTTTTGATTATCAGGCAAAAGGAAGATACGTTGTCACCAGGGAAGGAGCAACTGAATATGAGAGGGGAATGGAGGCAGCTCGCCAACACGCTGCTGCTCAGGAGGCGGTCGCCTCTGCACCTCAGTACTAACCCAGTTTCACTTATGGATATCAGCTAGGCGGTGATTGGTATTAGACCAACTTAGGCCAAAAGCCTAAGCTTGGGGGGGGGGTACGTATTTCTCACCGACTTTATATTCATGTTCACACATTAGTCGTCGGTGCTCATACTCTTTCATTGTATTATCCATGCTAGTTTAAATTTCTTTTTCTAGTTTTCTTCTTGTGTGTTTGATAAACCTTAAGAAAAACCAAAAAAATTAGTTAGTTTAATTTCCATGCTTGTAGTAGAATTAAATTGAAAACCCAAAAATATTTCTTGTTTCTTCTTCTTGTTGGGAGCTTTCCCGTGTAAATAGTTTTATTTTCTTTTCTTTCCTTTGAGGGTCGAGAAGACCATATTGAAAATGTATAGTGGCTCTCATATGCATGATTGTTTATTTATCTTAGAGCCCATATTACTTGTCTTCTCTTTTGAGTTGAATGCTTGCAGATTCCAGCTTTGTCCAATGCACGTACACTCTTATTATTATACACATCGTTTGGTCGTGCAAGTGAAATGCAATAATGACGATATATGATGGACTTATTGGGATGAGAAAAGCTGGTATGAACTCGACCTCTCTTGTTTTTGTAAATATGATGAGTTCATCGTTTCTAGTTCAGCCTATTATGAAGTAAACATATTTGCAATGACATTTAGAGATTATAGTTGCTTGTGCCATGCTTGATTAGCTATGAGTTATAATGGTTTACCTTGCGTGCCAACATGCTATTAGAATGATTATGATGTGGTATGATGGGATGGTATCCTCCTTTGAATGAATTGAGTGACTCGACTTGGCACATGTTCACGCATGTAGTTGAGTCAAATCAACATAGCCTTCATGATATTTATGTTCATGGTGGATTATATCCTACTCATGCTTGTATTCGGTGTGAATTAATTTTAATGCATGTTTATGACTGTTGTCGCTCTCTCAGTTGGTCGCTTCCCAGTCTTTTGCTAGCCTTCACCTGTACTAAGCGGGAATACTGCTTGTGCATCCAAACTCCATAAACCCCAATATTGTTCCATATGAGTCCACTATACCTTCCTATATGCGGTATTTTTACCTGCCTTTCCATGTAAATTTGTATGTGCCACACTCCAAATCTTCAAATGAAATTCTGTTTTGTATGCTCGAGCAGCTCATGTTACAACTAGGGCCGCCTATATCTTCCATGCTAGGTGGGTTATTATCAAGAGGAGTGACTCCGCTCCTCATTCACGAGAAAGGGCCGGTAACCGGGATGCCCAGTCCCATGATCCAAAAAGATCAAAGCAAATCAAAATAATTAAACAAAACTCCCCCAGGGCTGTTGTTAGTTGGAGGCACTCGTTGTTTCGAGCAAGCCATGGATTGATGCTTGTTGGTGGTTGGGGGAGTATAAACCTTTTTCATTCTGTTTGGGAACTGCCTATAATGCATGTAGTATGGAAGATATAGCCATCTCATAATTGTTGTGTTGACAACAAAAGTATGCCGCTCAAAATGTTATTCAATCTCTATTTTAAAATCGAGCTCTGGCACCTCTACAAATCCCTGCTTCCCTCCGCGAAGGGCCTATCTATTTACTTTTATGTTGAGTCGTCACCCTTCTTATTAAAAGCACCCGCTAGAGAGCACACTGTCATTTGCATTCATTACTATTGGTTTATATTGGGTATGACTTGACTGGATCTCTTTTATCATGAATTACAATATTTAGTCAGTCCTTGATCTTTAAAGGTGCTCTGCATTTATGTTTTTCGGTCTCAGAAAGCGCTAGCCAGATACCATTTTGTTATATCATGTTATGATTATTTTGAGAAAGTGTTGTCATCCGAGTTTTATTATTATGGCTCGCTAGATGATTATGCTATTGATATGAGTGATTGTGAGACCTAGGTGTTATTGTGAGTATGGTTAGTTCATAATATTTGCTGAAACTTAAATGCTGGCTTTTCATGTTTACAAAAACAAGAGCAAATAGAGTTTGTAAAAGTTTTTCTTTATCACTTTCAGTTTATCAACTGAATTGCTTGAGGACAAGCAAAGGTTTAAGCTTGGGGGAGTTGATACGTCTCCAACGTATCTACTTTTCCAAACACTTTTGCCCTTGTTTTGGACTCTAACTTGCATGATTTGAATGAAACTAACCCGGACTGACGCTGTTTTCAGCAGAACTGCCATGATGTTGTTTTATGTGTAGAAAAGAAAAGTTCTCGGAATGTCCTGAAAATCCACAGAGGCACTTTTTGGAATTAATAAGAATTTTTGGGCGAAAGAAACACACCAGGGGGCCCACAGCCTGTCCACGAGACAGGGGGGCGCCCCCCCCCTATAGGGCGCACCACCCTATCTCGTGGGCCCCCTGGACCTCCACCGATCTCAACTCCAACTCCATATATTCATGTTCGGGGAGAAAAAATGAGAGAGAAAGTTTCATCGCATTTTACGACACGGTGCCGCTGCCAAGGCCTAGTCTCTCTCGGGAGGGCTGATCTGGAGTCCGTTCGGGGCTCCGGAGAGGGGGATTCGTCGCTGTCGTCATCATCAACCATCCTCCATCACCAATTTCATGATGCACCGCCGTGCATGAGTAATTCCATCGTAGGCTTGCTGGACGGTGATGGGTTGGATGAGATTTACCATGTAATCAAGTTAGTTTTGTTGGGTTTGATCCCTAGTATCCACTATGTTCTGATATTGATGTTGCTATGACTTTGCTATGCTTAATGCTTGTCACTAGGGCCCGAGTGCCATGATTTCAGATCTGAACCTTTTATGTTTTCATGAATATATGTGTGTTCTTGATCCTATCTTGCAAGTCTATAGTCACCTATTATGTGTTATGATCCGACAACCCCGAAGTGACAATAATCGAGATACTTCTCGGTGATGACCATAGTTTGAGGAGTTCATGTATTCACTATGTGCTAATGCTTTGTTCCGGTTCTCCATTAAAAGGAGGCCTTAATAACCCTTAGTTTCCGTGTCACGCCCAATATGCGACCCTATCCAAAAGGAACTCGAAGGTGCCAACAAGGATAGACCCGCATATTGAAACACTTATGCAAGGTGGATATCATTACATCAACATTACATAATAGATGGGGACACATACAATAGGCATACAATGCCACACGAATACAACATCATCATACAAGAACAACATCCGGCTACGGATGAATCATAAACAGAAACTCAAACAATATCCACCCTGCTAGCCCAGGCTGCCGACCTGGAACCTATCCCCTGATCGAAGAAGAAGCAGAAGAAGAACTCAAGCAAGCAAGCGTCGCTCTCGCGTCATGATCATCGCATAACCTGTACCTGCAACTGTTGTTGTAGTAATCTGTGAGCCACGAGGACTCAGCAATCCCATTACCATGGGTATCAAGACTAGCAAAGCTTAATGGGAAAGGAAGGGGTAAAGTGGTGAGGTTGCAGCAGCGACTAAGCGTGATATGGTAGCTAACATACGCAAATGAGAGCGAGAAGAGAAACAAAGGAACAATCGTCAACTAGTAATGATCAAGAGGTGATCCTGAACTCCTACTTACGTCAACCATAACCCCAAAACCGTGTTCACTTCCCGAACTCCGCCGAGAAGAGACCATCACGGCTACGCACACGGTTGATGCGTTTAATTTTGGATCTGGTGACAAGTTATCTACAACCAGACATTAACAAATTCCCATCTGCCACATAACCGCGGGCACGGCTCTCGAAAGTTTATACCCTGCAGGGGTGTCCCAACTTAGCCCATGATAAGCTCTCGCGATCAACGAAGGATATTCCTTCTCCCAGGAAGACCCGATCAGTCTCGGAATCCCGGTTTACAAGACATTTCGAAAATGGTAAAACAAGACCAGCAAAGCCGCCCGATGCGCCGACAATCCCGATAGGAGCTGCACATATCTCATTCTCAGGGCAACACCGGATGAGACTAGCTATGAGTAAAACCATACTTCGAGTTTCCCTGAGGTGGCCCCGCAGGCAGCTCAGTTCGGACCAACACTTAGACAAGCACTGGCCCGGGGGGGCTAAAATAAAGATGACCCTTGGGTTGGCCGACCCAAGGGAAGGGTATAGGTGGTGGTGAGGCAAATGGTAAAACCAAGGTTGGGCCTTGCTGGACAAATTTTATTCAAAGCGAACCGTCAGGGGGGTCCCATAAATCACCCGACCGCGTTAGGAACGCAAAATCCAGGAACATAACACCGGTATGACAGAAACTAGGGCGGCAAGAGTGGAACAAAACACCAGGCATAAGGCCGAGCCTTCCACCCTTTACCAAATATATTGATGCATTAATAATATAAGAGATATTGTGATATCCCAACATAATCCACCATGGAGCAATCTTCAACTTCACCTGCAGCTAGCAATGCTATAAGAGGGGCTGAGCAAAAGCGGTAACATAGCCAAGCAACAGATTGCTAGGAAGGGTGTCAAAAGGTTAGAGGTTCATGGCAATTTGGGAGGCTTGAAGAGAAAATGATAGGTAAGGCAGCATAGCGATAGAACGAAGCAACTAGCATAGCAATGATAGTAGTGAGATCCAGGGTAGCGGTCATCTTGCCTGAAATCCCGCAAGGAAGAAGAATGAGTCCATGAAGAAGATGAAGCCCACGAAGACGAACCACACGTAGACGAACGAATCCTCGCGATCGCAACGAAACGGGAACTATCGAGAAGAAGCACACAACATGGTAAACACACCACACATGGACAAGGCATGATGCACAACAAGCATGATGCATGACAAAGCTACATGAAGCTACTCATGGCAAGAGATGATGCAAACAAGAACAACACATCAAGGCAAGTTTAAATGAGGCCGGAACAACATATAACACTTCCGGTAAGTCCTCATATGCAAATTTCGAAATTAGTCCAGAACTGAATAAGCATTAAGTTGAAGTTGTTAAACAGCAAGTTAAAGAGCACCAAGAGGATCTACACGAAATTCTAGTCAAGTTACATATAAAGTTCATTAGATTTGGAGCTACGGCCTAGAAGATATGAGCAAAACAAGTTAAACATGGCATTGATGCAAAATGCATACAAACATCAAGCAAACACACCAAAACATGGATGCAACATGATAATATGGAACTACATGCAAAATCAAGCAAGTTCCATATGGAGCACACTCAAAAGGAGCAACGGTGCAACACATACTCTATACAAGTCATACCAACAATCTGTCCAAAACAGCAACTAGGCATATTGCAAGCATCAAAAAAAATAAGCTACAACACCCCAACATAATAACAAAAGGCATGGGCATGAATTACAGGTAAAGCACAACAAAACATGAACACTGAGCTATCTCCAGAAAAGGCTAGAACATGCTCAAAATGACATGGTAATATTTCAAATAATAACAGTTTCAGACTTTGTAGAAATAACATCAGGTTGCAATGTTTAGAGCTGTGAAACAACATGTTACAGGAACTTATCATGGCAAACAAAGGCATGGAATAATACTACTAAATGCATAGAACAAGAGTCCCTTACTGACCATGAGCCAAAAAGGCATAGGAAATATGATGGCACCCATGTAAACATGGCAAGTTATATTACAGATTCATACATGGCAGGAACAACAATAAGTAGGCATGTTCGTGAGCTTGAACCACTCACCACAGAGCAACATATCATGGCAAGGCAACCAACAGTAAGAAGACATGTTTGTGAAGCTATACATGGTAAGAGCAAGATCATAGGGTGCATGGATCACTAGCAAACAATCATGGAAACATGGAACTTAATGTTAACAGGCTGACAGCAACATCATGAAGCAACTTTGGAGCAAGATTACAACAAGCTACAGCAGGCTATAATTGCAACCAAGGGCATGAACGGATAGAGCATAACATGTATAACAAAACATCCTTATTGAACATCTCCAGAATAATGCACGAAATTACTTGTAGCAGCAGGTTAACATAGCAACAAAATATAACAGAATCTATCAGGAAAACAACAACAGCAAGTACCCTACTTAACAAGCTCGATGCACTCAGCACACAACTCACAAAAATACATGGATTGCACCTCTGGAAAGATGGCATAGCGTAGATCAAAACACAAGTAGACATCAACCTCATAGGATGCACACATCAAACATGGCAAAAATGACAAATGAGCATGTTATAACAGTTTCAGCAGGTTAACAGCAACATGCACTCTTCCAACAGCATTTTGGGCATCAAGATGAGCTCACATGAAAATGATGCAATGGAACGAAATGAAGTACTCATCGAGGTGAACAATTTGACATATTACACGCACAAAACGGAGCTACGGATGCAGAGATACAATGCGATGAACATGGCATGATGAAGCTAAAATATTCGGGACTTGGTGGAATTTCGGAGGGGGAAAGTCAACCTCGATTTGGATCTGGATCGGGCCGTCGGGCTCGTCAGGGAGAGGCTGCCGGAGTGGAGCAGGGCGGTGCGGACGTCGAGGCGGCCGGGAGGCGGCGCGGCGGCGGCGCGGCCGGACGGAGAGGCCGGGCGCGGCCGGGCGGCGCGGCGGTGGGGAGGCTGGACGCGGCGACCGCGGTGAAGGGCGGCGGAGCTCGGCGCCGGGCCGGGCGCGGCCGGAGGCGGCGGCCTCGGGCGGCGCCGGCGGGAGGCGAGGCGCGGCGGCGCGCCGGCGGCAGGACGGCGGGGAGCACAGGGCTCGGTGGCGGAGCTCGCCGGCCGGAGGGCGCGGGCGACGGGAGCGGGCGGCGCGCGGGAGGCGGCTGCGGCGCCCGGGCCGCGCGGGCCGGCTGCAGACCCCGCGGGCCGCGGCGGCGCGTTGGACGGGCGGCGGGCCACGTGGCGCGTGGAGGTTGGCTGAGGCGGCGGCAACGATGACGTGGCGCGATCTGATTCGCTGGGGTGAGGTGTCCGGCTGACATGTCCGGCTCGGGCGGACGTGTCCAGCGGCGCGAGGATGAAGATGGCTAGGGTTAGACCGGGATTTCTGGGGAGATGCACATATTTATAGGTAGAGGGATCTAGGAGACTCCAAATGAGGAGCGGTTTTCGGCCACGCGATCATGATCGAACGACCGAGAGCATGGAGGGGAGTTAGATGGGTTTTGGGCCACTTTGGAAGGGGTGTTGGGCTGCAAACAAAGAAGGCTTTGCGGTTACCCAGTTAACCGTTGGAGTATCAAACGACCTCCAAATGGCACGAAGCTTGACAGGCGGTCTACCGGTGTTATACAAAGGCCGCTTGGCAAACCTCGGGCCATTTCGAGAAAGTTTAACACCCGCTCACAAGGAGAGACAAAAGGGGGACGCCGGGGAACATAGGAGTGCCGGATTGCAAAACGGACAACGGGGAAAATGCTCGGATGCATGAGACGAACATGTATGCAAAATGAGATGCACATGATGACATGATAAAATGCAACACGCAAGCAAATGACATGGCAAAGACGACGAATAACTGGCAGACACCTAGCGCATCGAATCCGGGGCGTTACATTCCGCTAGGACCCCGCTGCCATGGGAGGGTAGGACAAAATATGTCATGCAAGTTCTTTTCCATAAGCACGTATGACTATTTACGGAATATATGCCTACATTACATTGATGAACTGGAGCTAGTTCTGTGTCACCCTATGTTATAGCTATTACATGAGGAATCGCATCCGGCATAATTATCCATCACTGATCCATTGCCTACGAGTTTTCACATATTGTTCTTCGCTTATTTACTTTTCCGTTGCTATTGTTACAACTACTACAAAACCCCAAAAACTATGATCTTTACTTTTGCCACCGTTACCTTTATTATCATATTACTTTGCTACTAAATACTTTGCTGCAGATACTAAGTTATCCAGGTGTGGTTGAATTGACAACTCAACTGCTAATACTCAAGAATATTCTTTGGCTCCCCTTGTGTCGAATCAATAAATTTGGGTTGAATACTTTACCCTCAAAAGCTGTTGCGATCCGATACACTTGTGGGTTATCATCCGGCATACTGACGGACTCGGGAGGCCGAGCCGCACCCATCCATGGGCCTCACGCAGGCTAGGGAGGACCGAGACAATGGTGGCCTTGACGCCGGTGGACGGGGCTTCGGGGGAAGATGGTTGCGGCGCCATGGGGCACCAGAGCAGGAAAAAAAGAGGGGGAGAGCTCCGTCGGTCAGCTGCGATTCTCCTGGTGGCCAAAGAAGGGGCGGGGAGGCCCTGGTTTGCTGGAGCCGAGTGGAGGCCGACGACGACCATGGGGGCGATGTAGAGGCAAGGAGAGCACGAGGGGGAGAGATATGTTATTTGGGAGATGCACGGGAGAGAGGGAGAGCGAGGAGAGGGAGAGCACTGTAGCATGCTCCAGAGCACGAGCTCTGCAGGCACTAGCATTGTTTATGTGCCATGAGCATGTCCTTTTATGTCCAGGTGTTTTGGGGGTGAGTAAACAATGTAGGAGTGGCATTGGATGCCCTAGAGAGCCAGTAGGAGAGGAGAGAGGTTGAGGGAGAGAGAGAAAATTGCTGTCCAGAGAGGTAAATGGGGTGTTTTACCCCCTCGATCATTGAGCAAAGGTCAGTGGAGAGTTACTGGAGATAGAAGAGGACTAGGAGGGGCTGAGGTAAAAAGTTGAACTCATGGAGAATAGTGGAAGAGGTCAAAGTGGTGATTTTAGAAAATATCAGAAGGTGTTTGTTGCTGGTTTGGGCAAGAAAAATAATTCCATTAGGCATGAGACTTAACAGGATGAGATGGCACATATAATTAGGGTGTTTCACCAACTTTGAGTCCATTTGGGTAAAGTTGCCAATGCAACTTTTGTTAACCCTAGAAATCAACAGAAATGGATTTTCCAAGATTTAGTAATGCAAATCATTTCTCCTTGATACACCACTTGATGTAGTGTCATCATTTGAGGATTTGAGCATGTCCACAAAGAATGAGGCCAAAAGGAGAAAGTTGGTAATGTAGAGTTGCTCACATTTGGTTCTGGACAGAGAGGGTTTTGGGGCACTTTGATCAAGTTACCTTGTTCTACAACTTGTGCCATTTGGTATACATGAATAATCATACAATTTGAGAATGTGCACCAAGTTTGAGAACATTTAGACAAGTTTGGCAATGTAAAGTTTCTCAAACTTCAAAATGGACAGGAATAGTTGGGAAGGGTTTTGGTGCTGTTATCTTGTTCTCCAAGACATGATACTTGGCAAGATCATAAAATATGTCATATGTGACATGCTATAATTTTCTTGGAATTTTTAGAGAATATTTCCTTTGTAAATATTGCAAAGTCTTGAAATACCCAAAAAGGGTTTTGGAGGGATTTGACCAATATTTTGAACATGACCATGTGTTCAAACTCATATATATGGTAAATATATGTCCACTGAGTTTCCTTAAATTTTTCAAAAAAAATTGAAACATTAAAATAATTTTAACCTATTAAATACCATTTCTAGCCTAAAGAAAAAGCCTTTAAATAAAATAGCAAAATAACTTTTAAAATTATATTTTTGTGGTTTATGGGAGTACTATACCTAATAGGAGTCAAAAATACTCTTTGAAAGATTTTTCATACACCAAATCAAGTACTTGAAGTGCAAACCTCAATTCAGGTTTTTTTGGAATACTAAATTTGGATAATACTTTTGGGCCAAATTATTTTTGTAAGAAAATTCTATGCTGTACTATACACATGGCATGATCACTGGGCCAAAAGTTTGGAGCAAGGAGGAGTATAAGAGTTGGAGGATTTATTTGATTTTTAGAGCACTTGCAAACAACAAACAAAAAATCCCATCAAGAAAAATTCAAAACACTCAAAAGTTTTTGCCAAACCACATTTTGTCATGATTATTAGCTTAAGTGTTGTGGCATGAAAATCAGGGTGTGACACAAGATTTGCCGGGAACTCATGCATGTGTATGTCCATGCAAAGGCGAAACGCCTCTTTAATGTAAATAAACGAGTTCTCCCGGCAAGCTATCTTGCCGGCGCCTTCTGTGCCTGCCGGAGAGTCATATCTGTCGGGTTACAGACAAAGGGCCCAACCCCGTGCCAATCTCTTTTTATCAATGCTTTAACCATTCTGACCGAAGCAGCGTTCAAGTCAGAAATGAGAGTTCCTGAGTCTAAAAAGAGCAGCGAGGTTTTCTAGTGCACAAGTCACAGGTTACGAACATGAATGGATAAGAGGTGAACTTTATCTATTTGGTTTGCTAGAGACGACGTGCCGGGCAGTCTTCTCAACTTTTTGCCGGAGCCGAGTCCATGACAGGAACGGCGAAACCGAGTGTCTTTACTATGGCTGGAAAGAAGAGAGGATAGGAGCATTGAACCCTTACGGTCCATTAGTATCTGCTGGAATCAAAGGCAGTACAATATCCTGGACAAGCATGCATATACGTATATACATAAAACATGGAAATCAACAGGGAACTGTACATACTAAAAGTTATCTGGCTGCACACAGGGTCTGCGCCTGGCTCTGTACATAGGGTTACATACCTGGTCGGCAAGGCTAGTACAAAAGGGGGTTGCCGGGGCTCCCGACAACTGCGCCTTATGGGTAAAACTTGGGAAGATGTTCAATATTCCAGGAGTTGCTCACCGGAATGCCATCTTCGGTCTCCAGGCGGACTGCGCCGGGCCTGGTGACTCGTATTACCCGATAAGGGCCTTCCAACTTTGGTGTCAACTTGTTTGAATTCTTGGCGGATTGAACCCAGCGAAGAACAAGGTCGCCTTCCTCAAGGCTTCAGGCATGAACCTTGCGGCTATGGTAGCGGCGCAAGGCTTGATGGTAGCGAGCGGCTCGCACAACAGCCTAAAGACGATCTTCCTCAAGGAGCATAGCATCATCTTGGTGCAACTGCTCTTGCTCAAGCTCATCATAAGCGAGCACTCGAGGTGACCCATATATGAGATCCGTGGGGAGAACTGCTTCTGCCCCGTATACCAGGGAAAAGGGTGTCTGGCCGGTGGCTCAATTTGGTGTCATTCTGATTGACCGAAGAGCCGTTGACAATTCATCAATCCAGCGTCTTCCACACTTGCGTAGCCTGTCGGAAGTTCTTATTTTGAGGCCTCGCAACACTTCAGCATTTGCCCTTTCTGCATGCCCATTGCTTCTTGGATGAGCAACAGAAGCAAAGCAAACTCTGCTGCCGAGGTCCTGGATATACTGAATGAAGGTGCAGCTCATGAACTCTATGCCATTGTTGGTGACCCTGTTTGGCACACCAAAACGGCAAACGAGTCCTTTGAAGAACTCGACGGTTGACTGTGCTATCACCTTTTGCACTGGCTCCACTTCTGGCCACTTTGTGAACTTGTCGATCGCCACGTACAAGTACTCAAAGCCCCCGACAACACGGGGAAAGGGGCCCAGTATGTCGAGCCCCCAGACCAAAAATGGCCAGGAAAGAGGGATTGTTTGAAGAGCTTGGGCTGGTTGATGATGCTTCTTTGAATGGAACTGGCACGCTTCACACTTGGTTACTAGTGCAGTCGCATCCTGGAGAGCGGTGGGCCAGAAGAAACCTTGCTGGAATGCTTTACCGGCAAGGGCTCTTGACCCTATGTGGGAGCCACATATGCCTCCATGTATCTCTGCCAATAGCTCCAGTCCGTCCTCCTGAGGAATGCACTTCAATTTCAGTCCGTTCGATCTCCTTCTGTATAGGACATCGTCCACAAATTGGTACATGCTGGACTGACGAGATACTCTTTCTGCTTCTTCTTGTTCCTCAGGGAGTTCCCCCGTTTGGATGAAACGAACGCTATGCCTTGCCCATGCTGGAGCCTGAGGCTCGCCGGCAAGGACTAAAGACATGTCTTCTGCCGTGAGGGCAGCTGTCTCTACGGCAAGGGCTTAGGGCCCTGCTGGAGGCTGCTGCTCCTCGACAAGCTTGGGGTACCCGACAACTTCCTTGCCAGTGGCTCCTGGGAGCTCAGCAGGAAAGTATTTTCCGGGGCCCGCTTTCCTTCTCTTGTTTTGTCCTGCTGATGGTTCAACGAATGGCTGGGTTAATTGAAGCACAAAGGTACCTGGTTCCACAGGCAACTTGAGGGCAGCGCGTTTTGACAAGTCATCAGCAATGCTATTCTCCGCTCGAGGAACATGCTCTCCTTGCTGACCGTCAAAGCGCTCCTCCAAATTCCATACTTCATCCACGTAGGCCTCCATCAGCGTGCTCTAATAATTGTTGTTGACTTGTTTGACGACAAGCTGCAAATCACCTCTAATGATGAGCTTCCTGATTCCGAGGTCCGTCGTGATCCTGAGACCGGCAAGCAGCCCCTCGTACTCTGCAGTGTTGTTCGTTGACCTTTCCCAGGGAAAATGCATCTGGACTACGTACTTGAGGCGCTCTCCGGTGGGCACGACGAGTAGCATGCCGGCACCAGCACCTTGCAGTGAGAAAGGCCCACAAAAGTACATAATCATATGACTGCTTGCCTCCTTGCCAGGAAGAGTGGTCTCTTGAACTTCTTTGTCAGGTGTGGAGGTCCATTCTGCTATGAACTATGCCAAGGCTCTACTCTTGATCGTCGAAGTGCTTTCAAACTTGAGGCCAAAGCTTCACTGCTCCAACGCCGACTCCACAATCCTCCCAGTTGCATCCGGATTGTGCAAGATTCGTTGCAACGGGAGGCGAGTGACGACGATGATCTCATGTGCTTGGAAATAGTGACGCAACTTTCTTGAGGCTATAAGAAGACCGAAAAGCAACTTCTGCATACCAGAATACCTTGATCTAGCCCCATGTAAGAGGGAGCTGACAAAATAGACTGGGCGCTGCATCACCTTCTTCTTATTTCTTACTGCGCTCACTTGCGCAGATTCTATCTTGCCGGGACCGGGCTCTATCGGGGTTTCTGCCTTGCCGGCATCGGGCCCTGCCAGCCCTGGCTCCTCATCCAACGGCCTCACCGCCACCATTGCCTCTTCCTCAACTTCTCTCTGTGCCACTAGCACAACACTAACCACTTGACTCGTTGCTGCTAAATATAGCAACAACGGCTCTTGCGGTTTGGGCGCGACTAGTATCGCGTAGAGGAGAGGTACCTCTTCAAATTTTGCAGCACTGCCTCTGCCTCCGGAGTCCATTTCATTGGACCCGCCTTTTTCAAAAACTTGAAAAAGGGGAGGGCACACTCAGCAGATTTAGAGATGAACCTACTTAGGGTGCCAACGCAGCCAGCAAGCCTACGGACATCCTTGACTCGTTTGGGCACCTCAATCTGCTCAATCGCTTTGATCTTGTCGGGATTCGATTCGATTCCGCGTTGAGACACAAAGAACCCAAGAAGTTTGCCGGATGGAACGCCGAACATACACTTCTCTGGGTTGAGCTTGAGGTTTATCTTGCGCAAATTTGCAAAGGTTTCCTCCAGATCCTGCACGAGCATGGCCTTGTCCTTGGTTTTGAGCACTATATCATCCATATAAGCTTCCATATTTCTATGTAGCTGGGGCTCAAAACCAATTTGACTGCTCAGGCGAATGTTGAACCAGCGCTTTTCAACCCGAAAGGCATTCATACGAAACAGTACGTACCACATGGGGTGATGAACGCGGTCTTTTCTTCATCTTCCTTCTTCATGAAGATCTGATGGTATCCTGAGTAGGCGTCAAGGAACGATAGCAGGTCGCACCCAGCAGTGGAGTCCACTATCTGGTCGATGCGTGGCAACGGGAAAGGGTCCTTTAGACATGCTTTATTGATATCAGTATAGTCAATGCACATCCTCCATTTCCCATTCGCCTTACGCACTACCACTGGATTGGCTAACCACGTCGGGTGGAGTACTCCCTTAACCAAACCTACTGCTTCCAACTTACTGATCTCCTTGATGATAAACTCTTGTTGCTCCAAAGCTTGCTTTCTCACCTTTTGCTTGACGAGCCACGCATGGGGACATACAACAAGGTGGTGCTCAATCACTTCCCTGGGAACGTCGGGGATGTCAGATGCTTGCCATGCGAACACATCGACATTCGACCACAGGAAGGCGACGAGCGTGCTTTCCTATTTGCTGTTAAGGGTGGAGCTTATGGTAAAAGCTCCGCCCGTGCCATCCTCCTTGACGGGTACCTTCTTGGTTTTTGGCGGGGCCACCTTGGACTTCTTTCTCTTGCTGGTAGAGCTCTCTAGCACATCCTCAACGGGAACGCAGCACTCCAAAGAGGCGTGTTTGCCGGAGTGAGTGCAGGAGCCCTTGCCGGAGCCAGGAGTCTTGCCAGCGGACGAAGCCTTGTCGGTCTTCTTCTCGGCGGCAGGAGCAAGAATCTTGGCGGCGGACACTGCAACCGCCTCTCGGTAGAGTTGATCGGCACAAATGAGCGCATCCCTCTTACCGCAGCTGACGGTGATGATGCTCATTGGGCCGGGCATCTACAACTTGTTGTACGCATAGTGTGAAGCCGCCATGAACTTGGCTAGTGCCGGACGGCCAAGGACCCCGTTATATGGAAACGGGATCTCGGCGACATTGAAAACAATCTTCTTTGTCCTATTGTTTAAGTCGCCACCAAATGTAACTGGTAGCGTGACCTTTCCCTTGGGCTGGCTTCTCCCTGGATTGATCCCTTGGAACGTACCCGTTTCCTCGAGATCTTCATCAGGGATCTGCAGCCTCTTGATCACGTTGGGCGAGATCAAGTTCAGACCGGCCCCACGGTCAACTAACATTTTCGTCACCTTGAGGTTGCATATCGTTGGTGAGACCAACAATGGCAAACACCCGACCGCGGTTGTGCGATTAGGGTGGTCCTCAACATCGAAGATGATAGGCATGTGGGACCACTTTAGTATCTTTTGGGCATTGGCCATCGGTTCTGTCGCATTTTGAGGCTCATGCTCGGTGGACTCGTCATCATCATCATGATCGTCATCTTCCTCTTTCTTTTCACGGCCTCGGGCAGGCCTCTCTTTTTGCCTCTCCTTATCGCGGCGACCTCCCCGGCTACCGTGCTTCTTGCTGGATCCCACAGCGCCATCTTGGTCCTTCTCTTTGTCTCATATCTCGTACTCAGCCCTCTGCTTCTCCATCAGCTTCTCAACTTGGCGGCAGTTTTGGAGGTTGTGACCCTTGGTACCGTGAATCTTGCAATACTGCTTGTCAGAGCCCTCTGGCTTGCCGGCAGCCGCCAAGGCTCGGCAGGCGTCGCACCTAGCAATCTCCTTGCTGGGGTCGTCAACCTTGGCCTTCTTAGCAGTGCTGGGGTCGCCGGATTCTTTGATGGCAAGCACGGTCTTGCCCTTGCGCTTCTTGTTGTGTTGTCGACCCTTCTTTGCGAGGGCGACAACGTCTTCATCTTCAGAGTCACTTCCCGCGTCGACATCTTCTCCGGGGTACTTTCTTCCTTCCTCAGCTCGGGCACATCTGTCGGCCAGAACATACAGTTCGGCAACATCCGTAACCTTGATCATTGCCAGATTTTCACGCATCTTACGATTGCGCACGTTCTGATGGAACACGCTGATGACGGCGGCGGGATGAACATCGGGGATGTTGTACTGCACACAACTGAATCTTTGTATGTATTTGCGCAGGCATTCACTGTCCCTCTGAGGGATCACAAGCAAATCGCTTGCCTGGCCAGGAGCTATGTGGCCGCCCGTAAAGGCACCAACAAACTCATGGCACAGATCCAACCAAGAGGAGATGGAATCTAACGGCAAGTGCATCAACCATGACCTGACATTGGGCTTGAGCACCAACGGGAAATAGTTGGCGAGTACCTTGTCGTCTCATTCTCCGGCAGCTTGCATTGCGATGGTGTAAACGCTCAGGAACTCAGACAGATGGGTCTTGCCGTTGTACTTCTTTGGGGCCTCTGGTTTGAATGTGGGGGTGGTGGGCCACTAGAACTGCCGTAGCTCATGGGTGAACGCTGGACAAGTTATTGCATAGGGCAAGTCGCCAGCATCCCCCGGCGCAAGCCTGTACGCAGTAGGCCCAACATGCCTATTAGATTCGTGACGCGCCTCCCGTTGACGGTGGATAGTGGTCCGGGCGTCTTCCTTGAGCCGCTCCCAAAGAACTTGACGTTGGTCGCAATGAGCTCGTGGGTCAGACGATGTCGTGGACACGTTATCACAGGCGTCAACCCGACGTGCCGGCCGTGATGGAGGGGAGTGCACCGTGGTTGCGGCACCTCCATCCCTTCCATAGTCAACACGTGTCGGCTCAGTGGTCCGGTGCCGCGAGGGACTTAACTCCCGGTGGCCATCCCTGTTGGCATGTCTAATAAGGCTTTGGATGACAGCCCTCCACTCTTCTTGCTTCTCCATAGCAGGAGGGAAGTCGAGGAGTAGCTGCACTCGTGGCAATGCTTCTGCTCGTGTCGATAGCAGCGACAGGCGCGAGGAATGGGAGGAAGTCCGACTCCTCACTATGGTAGAAGGAGTTCCATCATGGTTCCGTGGCCGTGCGTCATTTTCGCCAGCATCATGGCATGCATCTCGTCCCTGCGCGTTTTGATAGTAACGCTAAGGGATCTTGCCACGGCGACGCCCGGGGTCCTCAACATTGCGATGCGGTTCGTCTTGCACGAGCTGGGAGGACCACGATGCATGCCCTAGTGGGGTCGTTTTTTTGCCCTTGGAGGTCCTCGCGCCACCCATAGGTAGCGCGGCGCCGTCCTTGGGTCCGGCAGCGTGCGGACCGTCATCGCCACTATGGGCGACGCCGCTCGCCTGGCTTCTCATATCAGGGTGGCGTGGATGATCTTGATCTCCTCCTCCACCCGCGTCTACCACGTCGCCCGTCCGTGCTGGCATGGGCGGAGCGGCTCCAAACGAACTGACCGCTGCGATCGTCTTCTTCTTTGGAGCCATGGCGATGAAGAAACTGCTGCACTAACTGCTACACCAGATTCTCACAACTTCTTGCCCCCTACCTGACGCGCCAAAGATGTCAGGGAAACGAACACCTATGGGATCACGGGGATCCCTTCTACGGTTGGCGGGGAGAGAGCTACATGAAGAGCAGGTCTAGTGATTAGCACGAGGGATTTTTTTACCCAGGTTCAGGCCGCACTGGTGCGTAAAACCCTATCCTGCTTGTTTGTATATTCTGTGTTCTTGAGCTCTTCAACTAGCTATGGTGCATGCCTAGTCCAAAAGTCTGAATCCTCTCTCAGTATGCCACGGGCCTCCTTTTATATGTCAAAGGGGTTGCCACAGCGGCACGCATGAGGTGGAAAGTATATACAATGTACATACTTATCGCTCGGCACCGTAGGACAAACGCATTTAATGCACTACCTACGTGCCCTCTTACTTTATCTGGGACTGTAACAGAATCCATCCCATCTGTCGCCGCCCCTCCTTGCCTTGACACGCGTCCAGGCTTTCCAGGCATGCAGTACCACGTTGTCTAGCTAGCTGCTGTGCTGGCGCGGTGGTAGAGCCTCCATGAAGATCTGCATGCCGCCATGCAGGCGTCTGCCTAGTTGGCAAGTTGGTCGTCACGTTGGAGTGGTTGTGAGGTGGCAAAACCTTGTCGGGTATGGGCTTGGCTGTGGCCCCGCAATCGTCCCTAGCAAGGCTTGCCGGGGGCCTCGCGGTCGTCCCCGGCAAGGCTCTTGCCAGGGGGCTTCGTCTTGTGGTCCCACATGGGCCTGCAGGCTGATGACCCACAAGTATAGGGGATCTATCGTAGTCCTTTCGATAAGTAAGAGTCTCGAACCCAACGAGGAGCAGAAGGAAATGACAAGCGGTTTTTAGTAAGGTATTCTCTACAAGCACTGAAATTGTAGGTAACAGATAGTTTTGTGATAAGATAATTTGTAACGGGTAACAAGCAATGAAAGTAAATAAAGTGCAGCTAGGTGGCCCAGTCCTTTTTGTAGCAAATGACAAGCCTGGACAATTTCTTATAATGAGAAAAGCGCTCCCGAGGACACATGGGAATTATCGTCAAGCTAGTTTTCATCACGCTCATATGATTTGTGTTCGATACTTTGATAATTTGGTATGTGGGTGGACTGGTGCTTGCATACTGCCCTTTCTTGGACAAGCATACCACTTACGATTAACCCCTATTGCAAGCATCCGCAACTACAAAATAAGTATTAAGGTAAACCTAACCATAGCATGAAACTAGTGGATCCAAATCAGCCCCTTACGAAGCAACACATAAACTAGGGTTTATGCTCCTGTCACTCTAGCAACCCATCATCTACTTATTACTTCCCAATGCCTTCCTCTAGGCCCAAATAATGATGAAGTGTCATGTAGTCGACATTCACATAACACCACTAAAGGGGAGACAACATACATCCCATCAAAATATCGAACGAATACGAAATTCACATGACTATTCATAGCAAGACTTCACTCATGTCCTCAGGAACAAACGTAACTACTCACAAAGCATATTCATGGTCATGATCATAGGAGTATTAATATGCATTAAGGATCTAAACATATGATCTTCTACCAAGTAAACCAATTAGCATCAACTACAAGGAGTAATCAACACTACTAGCAACCCACAAGTACCAATTTGTGGTTTTGATACAAGATTGGATACAAGAGATGAACTAGGGTTCTGAGAGGAGATGGTGCCGGTGAAGATGTTGGTGGAGATTGACCAACTCCCGATGAGAGGATCGTTGGTGATGACGATGGTGATGTTTTCCCCTTCCTGGAGGGAAGTTTCCTGGCAGAACAGCTCCGCCGGAGCCCTAGATTGGTTCCGCCAAGGTTCCGCCTTGTGGCGGTGGAGTTTCGTCCCGTAAGCATGCTTATGATTTTTTCCAGGGTAAAAGACTTCATGTAGCAGAAGATGGACACTGGAGGGCCTCCAGGGGGCCCAGGAGATAGGGGGCGCGCCCAGTAGGGGGGCGCCCCCACCCTCCTGGCCAGGGTGTGGGCCCCCTCTGGTATTTTCTTCGCTCAATAATTCTTATTAATTCCAAAAGTAACTTCCATGGAGTTTCAGGATTTTTGGAGCTGTGCAGAATAGGTTTCCAATATTTGCTCCTTTTCCAGCCAGAATCCCAGCTGCCGGCAATCTCCCTCTTCATGATAAACCTTGTAAAATAAGAGAGAATAGCCATAAGTATCTGTCGTGGGAAACGAACACCTATGGGGCAGGGCCCCTTTCGGTCCGGCAAGGGAGCGGAGGGCGCACGAAGAGCAGATTGAGGCGAAGCACGCGAGGGATTTTACCCAGCTTCGGAGCTCTCCGGAGAGATAAAACTCCTACTGCTGCTTTGTGTTTCTATTCTGTACTTGCTCGAGAGCGTGGGTGTGTTGTAGTTTCGAATGAGTCCGAACCCCCTCTACGTGCGCATGGGCCTCCTTTTTATAGTCTAAAGGGGTCACCGACAGGTGGCAGCGTAGAGAGAGGGGTAAAAAAGTAAAAAACAGGGGTTGGTACAACCGCTATCAACAGTGCCCCCTACCTAACTCTGACGGTAGGGTACAAGGGCATTTAATGCCCGTCCGGTCGCCTAAACAGTGCAAGAAACGACCGTTAGGGGCGCCACCGATCGCCACGATGGCCTTCTAGTCATCTTCACTTGCCACCTCGCACCGCTTGGCTGCACAGCTACCCGCCACGTGCACCAGGAGCGATCCTGTGGCGACACGTTGTCGGATGCACTGGAGCGTGGGCGCAGAGTGGTGGCTTCGCCGCGGCAAGCGCCTTGCCGCGGTCGCTGTCTTGTCGCACCTGCAAGCTTGTCGCTCGCCGGGCCTTGCCGGGACGCGCGGTGCGTCGCGGCAAGTCTCTTAAAATGCCTTGGTTGGCCTTCCCGGCAAGCTCCTCTTGCCGGGGTCTTGTCCTTCCCGGCAAACTCCTCTTGCCGGGACTCTGTCTTCTCAGTTAGACACTTTGTTCTTGAATGGCAGTAATAGGAAAAGCGAAGGATCTTGGCGGACGCCCGGCAAGCCTTGCCGTGGGACGCTGCGACTGCCCGTGCACAAGTTCGGGATACTAAGGTACCCCTACTTTAGTACACCGACAGGAGCCCCCGGGCCTGGGCCATACACGGTGCCGAGCGCTGTTGGGCCAGCCCCAAAATAGGGCACGGGCACACGCGGCCTGGGTCCACACTAAATCTGACTCTGTATCCACCGCGCCCTCCCGTAACGGCACGCGTCAAACGCGGCATCGTGGGAGAGATCGTGGGCAATTCTTTAATCAGGAAAGGCATAACGTTCGCCTCCCCTGTTTATAAGCAGAGGAAACAGGGCCGTTCCCCCACCTTCGCCACTTGCAGTATCTTCCTCCAAAAGCTCCGCCGCTCCCCTCCGCTTCCCAAGCCGAAAGAGAGCAGCGCTCCGCCGCCCGTCTCCGCCGTCGCCCCCAACACTTCCGGGCTCCCCCGCCGCTTCCGCCATGGCTCCGAAGACCGGCAAGAGCACGAAGTCGGCCGAGGCGTTGCGGCTTGAGGCGCTGCTCAAGGAGCGAGTGCTTCTCCCCCCCGAGCTCACCCCGAAGGCGCTGCGGGAGGAGTTTTACCTCTTCTGGTCGACGGAGACGCGGGCGCATCCACGCACGCCGGTGCTCTCCGCCGAAGCTTCTACTTCGAAGCGGTGCCCAAAAGGGTACTATTTCTTTTCGGTGTTCTTCTATTGTGGGCTCTGCCCACCTTTTTCTGATTTCTTCTGTGACATCATGAATACCTACGGATTTCATCTTCTTGATTTCACCCCCAACGCCGTTCTGACAATGGCGGTTTTCGCACACCTCTGCAAGAACTTCGTTGGCATCCACCCAAATGTTGCTCTTTTTCGCCACTATTTCACCCCCCGGGCCGAGAAAGGAGAGCCATTGGCTGGCGGAATCGCCTGGATCTCACGAATCGGCATGAAGGAGGTGTATCTGGAGGGCGAGCTCCGCAGCAAGTGGGATGAGTGGAGGGCGGAGTGGTGCTGGATCGTTGACGCCAATCCGCAGCCATTCACCAACCTGCGCCAGACCCGGGTAGTGCGCGGCGGCGATTGGAGCGCTCTGTCGCCGGACGACGCCAAGCTGAAGATCGCCACCACCCGAATCCTGCGGCTCAGGCTTGCCGGGCTCACAGAAGGGGCCGTTGGCGCGGATTTCCTTCGCCGTCGCATCGCCCCTCTGCAGAAGAGGGGGAGGCCCGCCTGGCTGTTTGGCGGCCCGACGGATATCATGAGGCTGCGTCCAGGCCTCAACTTCAGTTTCACAGTTCTGGAGCTTGACGGGATGCTCAAGGAGCTGTTCAAGCATGACGCCAACCATCTAGAGTGGTTCAGGCTGCCGCAGGGCGTCATCCCACTGTGCAACAACTCCCAGCGTGATCGCATCTGTGCAATGATGCCGGAGTGCGACTCGCACGGGATAAACCCAACTTGGATGGAGCCCGCCGACGACGTCGTGCGGTAATTCTTCGATGGCTTGGCGGAGGTAGCAGTCCGCGCCGACGAGCAGAGGCTCCTCACCCGTGACACCACCGACGACGAGATGCGATACATCGCCACCAGGGCCGAAGAGGCGGCGGCAGCCGCCGCAGCGGGCGAGTTTGGCTTCACGTTGGAGGAGGCAGAGGCGGCCGAGGCGGCAAGCCTTGCCGACCGGGAAGACCTTGCCGGAGGGGTCGTTGGCGAGGGGGAGCCTGAAGCCGAAGCGAGCGAGCCCGCCGAGGGCGCGAGCGGCCAGCCATCTTCGAGCAGCTTGCCGCAGGCGGAGCCCCCAGCGCAGCCCCAATTTCAACCAAGAAGGCGCCTCCGTCGAACTGGAGATATAGTAGGGCGGCAGGCAAGCCAACAGCCGCAGCGCCGTGGGACACGCTCCACCGCGGCAAGTACCGTTGCCGCGGGAGCATCTCAGGCCGCGCCGGCAACTAAGGCGGGATCTTCCCGGGCCGCCACGCCTAACCCTGCCGCAGCTCCCGGTAAACGTCGAAGGGAGCCTACTCCTCCGCCACACCGCGTAGAAAGGGTACCAGACTTCGACCTCTCTGCGCTGAGCTCCGACGAGGATGAAGAAGAGGAGGAGGAGTAAGACTTTTCCCTTGTTGTACTTGTATTTCTTCAATCCTTATTGTTTCCTGTCTTGCATCTGATCTGCTTCCCTCTGAATCCCTATTCCATTTCAGGACACTGGCCGAGAGAGCGGCGAAGAGGGCCAAGGTCCCTGTGGTTGTCATCGAGGACGATCCTGCTGTGATGGCAGAAGACACGTCTGAGACCACCTTGACGGACCTGGTTCCTTCTCCTCGCAGCAGCCCCCAGCACAGCCCCCAGCGTAAGTGTTTGGTTCACTTCCTGTTGTGGGGCGCGCATGGGTGCTTTTTCTTTTGCTGACATCTTGACTGTTGATTTATTTGTGTAGGAGCAGAACAGGCCCATCAGGAGCAACCAGAAGCCGCCCCGGATGTGATGTTTGCTTCGACTACGCCGCCAAGGGGCGATTCCCCGACAAGGGAGCGCTCCCCGTCACCGGAGAGGTCCCCGGCAAGGGATGGGACCAGTGAGCCTTCGGTGGCGGAGCCCATGGTCACAGAGCCCAGCACAGGTAACCCTTCTTGTCGGGAATCTTCCCTCGGGTTTTTCTTCTGATCTTCTTTTTGGATCTTTGCTTGACTTTTTCTATCTCTTCCTGTCTTCAGATCCCCCTCTTACAGACCCGATGGAGACTGAGGCCACCGGCGAGGAAGGCGCACGCGGCAATACAGAAGACGCCGCCGCTGACGAGGAAGAGGCCGGCGCTGACGAACCCGCCGACGAAGAAGCCGCCAAGGCTGCTGGCGCAGGAGCTGGCGAGGGGTCCGGCGATCGTACTGACGACCCGGAGGGCGCAGGAGCGCAAGGTGCTACACCGACCGCCGACCCCTCTGCCGCTGATGCAGCGCCGGGCTCCGAGGAGCCCTAGCCAGGCGCCTACTTGAAGGCCGGCGAGGGCGTATACATCAAGCTTCCCTGGGCGTCAAGCTCCAGGGCGCCGGTTGAAGGAGAGGAGTTTGACGGGGAAGTACTCGCTTCTGCTGGGCTGGCAGTGGTCGACACGCCAAGCAGCAGCAGCGGCGAGTCCGAGGAGGAACAGTTGCTCCGAAAGTTGGTGTCACTCTACCGTGCCCGGCAAGTGAAGCTTGAGTCCCGGGAAGCGCTTGTCGCGCGGGCGGGAGTTGACATAGAGAAGCATGCGGAGGAGCTCAAGAGACGCAACCAGGAGGCCCTCCGATCCATCGCGGAGGAGAGGGCGCAACTTGTGGAGGCGAAGAAGGCGTTCATCCTCGAAAAGGCTAAAGCCGAGGAGCAGCAGAGGCTCGCTGCCGAGGAGCTGTCCAGGCGGGAAGGTGAGCTGACGCAGAAAAAGGTTAATCTGGACAGCCACGAGGAGGATCTCGCTGCCCGGGAACAATCACTTGGCGGGGCGCTCAAGGAAGCGAAGGATGCTGCCGCAGCTGCCGAGGCCGCCAAGAGGGAATTGGAAGCGAAGGTGACGCAGCTGGAGGCTGACATGAAAGGGAAAGATGAAGAGCTTGCCGCACTCCAGCACGAACGTGAGAAGGATGCCCTTGCCCATG
The DNA here is from genome assembly GCA_963921465.1 of Triticum timopheevii. NCBI lineage: Eukaryota > Viridiplantae > Streptophyta > Magnoliopsida > Poales > Poaceae > Triticum > Triticum timopheevii. The sequence continues at coordinate 264,779,003 of OY997266.1, forward strand.
GCGCTCTGCAAGTTCAACTTGCCAACAAGATCAAGGAGCTGAACACCACCAAGGACTCGAGCGCTGATCTGGAGCTGAAGCTGGCCACACTGACAGAGACGCTGGATGGCGCCAAGAAGCGCGAGGATGACTTGAAGAAAGAGATCAAGGGCAACGAGGAGCTGCTGACGAGGGCCGCCGAGACTCAGAACACCTTCAAGGCTACGGTGGAGCTCTGGACGGAGGGCCTCGTCAACATCGCTGCAGCCATCGACGAGGAGCTGGCGGAGCTGGACTTGGCGGGCTTCGGGTACTCCACTGACGAAAACCTCCAGCCCAGCGCCAAGCTTACTCTTTTCTTCAAGGGCGTCGTGACGGCCCTCCAGCAACTCTGGGAAAGGATCCCAAAGAAGCTGGCGGACGAGCCGCGCGCAATCTGCGCCAAGGTCTTGGAGAAGGTGTTGGTGAACATACTCTTCCGCAATCCGGGCCTCGACCTCACCCGCGTCCTCAAGAAGCTGCTGGCGGGTGCTGATCTTGAAGAACTCAAAGGCATTGTCGCACCCATCGTGGACAAGGTGAATGAGGTCAGGAGGGTTGACGGTGAGCGCGTGGATTAGGCCACCCTTCTTCTCCCTTCCTTGTCGCTGTTTATTTAAGTCATGAGAACAATTTAGTCAGTGCCGCAACAAGTTACTTTTGTAATATAACTTTATTCTGGGCAATGCTTGCTATGCTATCTCCTTTACTTGATTCCTTTCTTTGTATGTTTTTACCCTACGCTTTTAGGGAACTTGTCAGCGCGGGAACGCTTGTCGCAAGTGCTGAGTGCGGAACATCAGCAGCCTGCTGGCGGTGCCGGCTCCGGCAAGAAACCTTGCCGCAACTAGTTGCAGCACACTTAAGTTATTGAGCGGACTCAAAACAAAGTAAGGGCGCAGCTAGCTACGAGGAGGTTCCTCCGCGCACAGGTTGCTGCCATCGTACTTGTCGGGTACGTCTGGCTTGAAGTTCTTGGTACTGGGCCACTGGACCTGCCGCAGCTCACGGGTGAACGCAGGGCAACCTAGCGCGTATGGCAAGTCGCCTGGTTCCCCTGGCGCATGCATATCAATAGCGGGCCCAGCGCGCTGGTCTGACTGACGCCGCGCTTCTCTTTGACGCTCGATGCGAGTGCGAGCATCTTCGTGTCGTCGTTCTTGGAGAACTTGGCGTTGATCGCGGCGAGCTCGCGGGTCCGACGACGCGGTGGAGTCGGTGTCGAGGTTGGCCTGGCAAGTCGGCGATCTTGGCCTTCGGGGTGGGGAGTGCACAGTGGTGGCACCCCCAGCGGTCTTGTCGGCGTCGGCTTGCGCCTGGGCGTCTTGCCGGGGCTTCGATGTGCTTGGTTGCCAGGGCTTGTCGCCGTTGGTGAAGCCGATGAGGCTCTGAATGGTGGCCCTCCAGTCGTCGATCTTGTCTGGCGCTGGAGGGTAATCTAGAAGCAGCTGGGCTCGGGCCAGCGCTTCCTCTGGAGTCTTGGGTGGCGGTGGCGAGCGACGCGAGGTGCGGGATATGTCAAACTTCTAACAGTGTTAGAAGGAGCGACATCTCGTCCAGGCGACCGTATTGCGCTCGTGCCAGCGTGTTGACGTGTATGTTGGCTTTGAGCGTCCCGCGACCCACCAGCTTGGCCTTGTTCCAACGCGAGTACGGTGCTAGGAGCACCGTGGCGTTGTCGATCCTGCACCTCCTGGGAGGGGTGCGGTGGATGTACAGACGCTGAAGCTTGCGGGGCCTTGTCCTTGGACCTGGTGACGACGTGAGTCCCCCCGTCAGCGCCCGCTCCTCCGCCGGCGTCCACCCCACCGCCCGTTTGCTCCGGTGGTGGTAGGATAGTCGTAGACAGAGCGGCCACCTCCGAAGCCTTCTTCTTCGGTGGCATGTCGATGAAGATGTTGATGTAGCGCGTACAAACGCCGGATCAGGTTCGCGCAACCTCGACGCTCCCCTACCTGGCGCGCCAAAGATGCCGTGGGAAACGAACACCTATGGGGCAGGGCCCCTTTCGGTCCGGCAAGGGAGCGGAGGGCGCACGAAGAGCAGATCGAGAAGCACGCGAGAGATTTTACCCAGCTTCGGAGCTCTCCGGAGAGATAAAACTCCTACTGCTGCTTTGTCTTTCTATTCTGTTCTTGCTCGAGAGCGTGGGTGTGTTGTAGTTTCGAATGAGTCCGAACCCCCTCTACGTGCGCATGGGCCTCCTTTTTATAGTCTAAAGGGGTCACCGACAGGTGGCAGCGTAGAGAGAGGGGTAAAAAAGTAAAAAACAGGGGTTGGTACAACCGCTATCAACAGTGCCCCCTACCTAACTCTGACGGTAGGGTACAAGGGCATTTAATGCCCGTCCGGTCGCCTAAACAGTGCAAGAAACGACCGTTAGGGGCGCCACCGATCGCCACGATGGCCTTCTAGTCATCTTCACTTGCCACCTCGCACCGCTTGGCTGCACAGCTACCCGCCACGTGCACCAGGAGCGATCCTGTGGCGACACGTTGTCGGATGCACTGGAGCGTGGGCGCAGAGTGGTGGCTTCGCCGCGGCAAGCGCCTTGCCGCGGTCGCTGTCTTGTCGCACCTGCAAGCTTGTCGCTCGCCGGGCCTTGCCGGGACGCGCGGTGCGTCGCGGCAAGTCTCTTAAAATGCCTTGGTTGGCCTTCCCAGCAAGCTCCTCTTGCCGGGGTCTTGTCCTTCCCGGCAAACTCCGCTTGCCGGGACTCTGTCTTCTCAGTTAAACACTTTGTTCTTGAATGGCAGTAATAGGAAAAGCGAAGGATCTTGGCGGACGCCCGGCAAGCCTTGCCGCGGGACGCTGCGACTGCCCGTGCACAAGTTCGGGATACTAAGGTACCCCTACTTTAGTACACCGACAGTATCGTGACATAACGTGTAATAACAGCCCATAATGCAATAAATATTGGTATAAAAGCATGATGCAAAATGTACGTATCAACTCCCCCAAGCTTAGAACTCGCTTGTCCTCAAGCGGAAGCCGAAATCAAAAAAATATTTCCACATGTTTAGGGATAGAGGTGTCGATAAAAATAAAATATGGACATGAGGGCATCATGATCATTCTTATAACAACAACATATATAGACTTTGTCATTTGATTTCCTATGCTCAAGTAACAATCTATTCACAATGTCAAGTATGGTTCATAAACTTTACTGAGAACTAGCAAACTATAATCTCAGTCATTGAAGCAATTGCAATTTATCATAACATCAGAAAGAGTCAAGAATAGATCTTTTCAGCAAGTCCACATACTCAACTATCATACAGTCTTCTACAATTGCTAACACTCATGCAATACTTATGGTTATGGAGTTTTAATTGGACACTAAGAAGATATGGGCTTATAGTTTCGCCTCCCTACGTATTCTCCTTTGGGTGATGTCAACAATAATAATTCATGTTAACTTACATCCAATTGGATATATGTATCAGGATCTTTCCAACACGAGGTGCTTGGCAAAGGATAAAATGAAAAAGGGAAAGGTGAAGATCACCTTGACTCTTGCATAAAGTAAAGACATAAAGTAAAAGATAGGCCCTTCGCAGAGGGAAGCAGAGGTTGTCATGTGCTTTTAGGGTTGGATGCACAAAATCTTAATGCAAAAGAACGTCACTTTATATTGCCACTTGTGATATGAACCTTTATTATGCAGTCCGTCGCTTTTATTACTTCCATATCACACGATCGTATAAAGCTTATTTTCTCCGCACTAATAAGTCATACATATTTAGAGAGCAATTTTTATTGCTTGAAACATGACAACTTACTTGAAGGATCTTACTCAATCTATAGGTAGGTATGTTGGACTCTCATGGCAGAACTGGGTTTAAGGACATTTGGAAGCACAAGTAGTATCTCTACTTGGTGCAAGGAATTTTTGTCTAGCATGAGGGGGAAAGGCAAGCTCAACATGTTGGGAAGATCAATGACAATATACTTTAACTGAAATGTGAGAAAACATAAACCATTATGTTGTCTTCCTTGTCCAGCATCAACTCTTTAGCATGTCCTACTTAATTAGTGCTCACAATCATAAAAAATGTGCAAGATAGTATATTTATATGTGAAAACCTCTCTTTCTTTATTACTTCCTATTAATTGCAACGATGACCAAAACTACGTTTGTCAACTCTCAACAACTTTTATGCCTCATACTTTTTATATGTGAAGTCATTACTATCCATAAGATCAATATGAACTCTTTTATTTCTTTTTATTCTTTCTATTTTCTCAAGATCATAGCAAGATAGCAAAGCCCTTGACTCAACACTAATCTTTATTATAGATAGCTCACGGACTTGATTACATAAAGGGATCACAAAGCAAAACTCAAAACTACTTCATACCAAAAACTTCAATCTACTAGATCAAGATATTACTAAAAGGACGAACTAAGAAAAACGGTAAAGATAGGAGTGTGATGGTGATACGATACTGGGGCACCTCCCCCAAGCTTGGCAGGTTCCAAGGGGAGTGCCCATACCCATGTGATTATGTCTCCTTCTTCAGAGTTGTTGTTGTTGATGATGATGTAGACTTCTTCCTCAATTTACACTTGAGGACAACATTTTGCTCCTTTAGATCATCAATCTCCTGCTCAAGACTTAATATCCTTCTGCATAGTTCCTGTTTGTTTTCCTGCAAGAGACGAAAAGGGATAAACTCGATCTTTGGCTTCTTTGCTCTATCAGGGAGGCTTGACTTTTTAAACTCCACATGCATGTCCCCAGGTTGAGGTAATGGGGCTTCATCTTCGTCTGAGCTCGTCTCCTCCTTTCCCTTAGGCTCATAGTCTTCCTCTTCCTCAGTGGTCCAGCAACCATGCTCCAAGTCCCCGTAGGCCTTAGGGTCTGCAAGGAAATCAGCCACATAGCTTTCTCCCTCCGAATCCTAGGACGACATATTGCTCCAATCTGTGGCAGACACAGCTAGAAATGAAAACAGCAGATTTTTGCATGATACGTGGTCTAAACCTTCGGGAGATTATATAATGAATTTTTACCAACCAAAATAAGTAACGTGCGAGAAAACAGAGTCCGGGAGGCACACGCGGTGTCCACGAGACAGGGGGCGCGCCCAGTAAGGGTGGGCGCGCCCTCCACCCTCGTGGAGGCCTCGTGTCCTTCCCGGATTACTTCTTGCTTTCCAAAATTCTTAAATATTCCAAAACGGAGAGAAATTGCCATTAGAATTGTTTTGGAGTCGGTTTACTTACTGTACCACATAACTATTCCTTGTCGGAGTCTGAAACGTTCTGGAAAGTGTCCCTTATGTATTCCTCCAGGGTTACGGTCTCAATAATATTAGTTTCAACATTGATAGGATTACCTGAGATATAATGTTTGATTCTTTGACCGTTCACCACCCTCGGACTTGTGCCTTCGAAGTTATTGATTTTTATAGCACCGGAATGATAGATCTCCTCGATAACATAAGGACCTTCCCACTTAGAGAGAAGTTTTCCTGAAAAAAATCTTAAACGAGAGTTGAATAGCAACACATAATCACATACGTTAAACTCACGCTTTTGTATCCTTTTGTCATGCCATCATTTAACTTTTTCTTTGAACAGCTTGGCATTCTCGTAGGCCTGGGTTCTCCATTCATCAAGTGAGCTAATTTCAAATAACCTCTTCTCACCAGCAAGTTTGAAGTTATAGTTGAGCTCGTTAATAGCCCAATATGCCTTATGTTCAAGTTCGAGAGGTAAGTGACATGCTTTTCCATATACCATCTTATACGGAGACATACCCATAGGATTTTTATATGCAGTCCTATAGGCCCATAATGCATCATCAAGTTTCTTGGACCAATTCTTTCTAGATCTATTGACAGTCTTTTGCAAAATTAATTTAAGCTCTCTATTACTCAACTCTACTTGACCACTAGACTGTGGGTGATAAGGAGATGTAATTCTATGACTAACATCATACTTAGCAAGCATCTTACGGAAAGCACCATGAATAAAATGTGAACCACCATCAGTCATAAGATATATAGGGACTTCAAACCTCGGAAAAATAACTTCTTTAAGCATCTTAATAGAGGTGTTATGATCAGCACTACTAGTTGGAATAGCTTCTACCCACTTAGTAACGTAATCAACAACAACTAAAATATGTGTGTAACCATTAGAGGCAGGAAAAGGTCCCATATAATCAAAGCCCCAAACATCAAATGGTTCAATAACAAGAGAATAATTCATAGGCATTTCTTGACGTCTACTAATATTACCAATTCTTTGACATTCATCACAAGACAAGACAAACTTACGGGCCTCTTTGAAGAGAGTAGGCCAATAAAAACCGGATTGCAATACCTTATGTGCAGTTCTATCTCCAGCGTGGTGTCCTCCATATGGTTCGAAGTGAAACTTGCGTAGGATCTATTCCTGTTCATGCTCAGGTACACAACGTCTAATAACACCATCTACTCCTTCTTTATAAAGGTGTGGGTCATGCCAGAAGTAATGTCTTAAATCATAAAAGAACTTTTTCTTTTGCTGGTATGTGAACCTCCTATAAGAACTGGCATGACCAAGGAAACTTCTTATACCTTTAATGTCCTTGGGACACGGCATCTTTTCAATAGCATCAACTTTACATCTATCCACCTCAATACCACTCTTAGAGATCTTGTGCCCCAAGACAATGCCTTCATTAACCATAGGGATAATTAAATTTATGCCCCTAGTTGTGTCTCACTCGTCTATTTTACCCCTAATTACCAAAAGTCACTGATTCTGTCCAAGTCACTTTGCTCCTCTTATCCTTTTGCCCTTTGACCGTTTGGCCGTCAGTTTGAAAACTTCATAACTAATTCATACTAAATCAGAAAAATGCAAATAAGATACCAAAATGTTCAAAAAAACATGACCTATATGTCAGTGTCATTTGCATTCATGAAAAAAGTGTTGGAAAGTGCACATTCGAGTTTTAGCTCTTTTGATACTACCATGAGTAGTAAACTCTAAAAAAACTCAAAAAAAATCAAAAAATATGGTGGCAAAGAACGACAAATGGTCTAAGTGCTTGCCAAGTTTCATTAGGGAATGACATTCATGGAAGTCATGGCAAAAAAATAATTTATTTTGGAGTGCTGATTGTTTTTTTTGTCACAGCACCAACGAATGTTATTCCCTGATGAAACTTGCAGACACTTAAAACATTTGTCATTCTTTGCCACCAATTTTTTTTGAATTTTTTGAACTTTTTTAGATTTTACTATTCATGGTGGTAGCATAAGAGCTAAAACTCGGATGGGCACTTTCCAACACTTTTTTCATGAATGCAAATGACACCGACATATATGTGATGTTTTTCTGAGCATTTTGGTATCTTATTTGCATTTTTCTGATTTAGTATGAATTAGTTATGAAGTTTTCAAACTGACGGTCAAACGGTCAAAGGGCAAAAGCATAAGAGGAGCAAAGTGACTTGGACAGAACCGGTGACTTTTGGGAATTAGGGGTAAAACAGACGAATGGGACACAACTAGGGGCATAAATCTAATTATCCCTTAACCATACAGTGGCACTTTTCCCAATTCAAGACTAGACTAGTGTCTTCACATCTCTGCAAAACTCGATCAAGGTTGCTCAAGCAATCATCAAAAGAGGATCCATAAATGGAGAAATCATCCATGAATACCTCACAAATCTTTTCACAAAAGTCAGAGAATATAGCCATCATGCATCTTTGAAAGGTAGTAGGTGCATTACATAAACCTAAAGGCAAACGTCTATAAGCAAAAGTACCGAGAGGGCAAGTAAAAGTAGTTTTTGATTGATCCTCCGCTGACACAGGTATTTGAGAGAAACCAGAATAACCATCTAGAAAGCAGAAATTTGTATGTTTGGATAGTCTTTCTAGCATTTGATCAATAAAAGGTAAAGGGTAATGATCCTTCTTAGTAGCTACATTTAACTTACGGAAATCAATTACCATCCTATAACCTATAATAATTCTTTGCGGGATCAATTCATCTTTATCATTAGGAACAACAGTAATACCTCCCTTTTTAGGAACGCAATGGACATGACTTACCCACTCACTATCAGCAACGGGATAAATTATACCTGCCTCAAGGAGCTTTAGTATCTCCTTTCTTACCACTTCTTTCATCTTAGGATTTAACCGTCGTTGAGGATCTCTAACTGGTTTGGCATCTTTCTCCACTTTTATTTTGTGTTGGCATAGAGTGGGACTAATGCCCTTAAGATCATCCAGAGTATATCCAATAGCACCACAGTGCTTCTTCAGAGTTTTCAATAATCTCTCCACTTCTTGCTCTGAAAGGTTAGCACTAATAATAACATGATATATTTTCTTTTCATCAAGATAAGCATATTTAAGATTATCAGGTAATGGTTTGAGCTCAAACACGGGATCACCCTTGGGTGGAGGGGGATCCCCTAAGATTTCAACAGGTAAGTTGTGTTTCAGAATAGGACCCTGTTGAAGGAATACTTTATCTATTTCCCTTCTTTCATCCATAAACATATCATTTTCATGGTCTAGCAAATATTGTTCTAACGGATCAGTAAGAGGCACGACAATAGAAGCAAGACCAATAATATCATCCTTACTAGGTGATTCTTTATCACGGGGTTGTCTAGGAAACTCATGAGACATATTCCCTAAGCCGATTGTAACAATATCCTTTTCACAATCAATCCTAGCATTAACAGTATTCAAGAAGGGTCTACCAAATATAATGGGACAAAAGTCATCTTGTGGGGAACCAAGAACAAGAAAATCTGCAGGATATTTAACTTTCCCACACAATATTTCAACATCTCTAACAATCCCAACTGGCTTAATGGTATCCCTATTGGCAAGCTTAATAGTAACATCAATACCTTCTATTTCAGTGGGTGCAATATCATGCTAATTTATTTATATAAGTCAAAGGGTATTGCACTAGCACTAGCACCCATATCACATAAGCCATGATAACAATCATCTACTATTTTAACAGAAATAACAGGCATGCCTACAACAGGTCTATGTATCTTAGCATCTGGTCTAGCAATATTAGCAGTTTCACCATAGAAATAAATAACATGCCCATCTAAATTATCATCCAAGAGATCTTTAACCATAGCAATACTAGGTTCAACTTTTATTTGCTCAGGGGGTGTGTAAGTTCTAGTATTTCTCTTATGAACAACAGTTGAAGTTTTAGCATGATCCTTTATCCTAACAGGAAAAGGTGGTTTCTCAACATAAGTAGTAGGAACAATAGGATCATTATAAGTGATAGTCTTTTCTTCAACTGTAATAGGTGCAACTACATTTATTTCAGTGGGAGGATTATATTTAAACCACTTTTCCTTAGGGAGATCAACGTGAGTAGCAAAAGATTCACAGAAAGTAGCTACTATCTCAGAGTCAAGTCCATATTTAGCGCTAAATCCACGAAAAGCATCGGTATCCATAAAAGATTTAACATAATCAAACTTAGGTGTTATACCTGACTCCTTACCATCATCAGAACCCCAATGTTCAGAGTTGTGTTTAATTCTTTCCAATAAATCCCACTTGAATTCAGTAGTCTTCAGCATATAAGAACCAACACAGGAAGTATCAAGCATGGTGCGATCATTGAGAGAAAGCCGAGCATAAATTTTTTGAATAATCATATCTCTTGAGGGCTCATGATTGGGGCATGAATATAACATTGACTTAAGCCTCCCCTAAGCTTGAGCAATGCTTTCTTCTTCGCGAGGCCAGAAATTATATATGTAATTACGATCATGATGAACAAGATGCATAGGATAGAACTTCTGGTGAAATTCCAACTTCAATCATTTATAGTTCCAAGATCCCGTATCATCACATAGCCTATACCATGTCAATGCATCTCCCTTCAAAGATAAAGGGAAGACCTTCCTTTTGACAACATCATCGGGAATACCTACAAGCTTAAATAATCCACAAACCTCATCCACAAAGATAAGGTGTAAATCGAGATGCAATGTTCCATCTCCTGCAAAGGGATTAGCTAGCAGTTTCTCTATCATACCCTAAGGAATCTCAAAGTAAACATTTTCAGTAGGTTCCGTAGGTTGAGGAGAAACTCTTTGCTCTACTGGTTCGGGCGAAGATACCCCAAACAAGCCCCTCAAAGGATTAGTTTCCATAGTAACAAGTGACAGAAAATTTCAGCACACTATATAAATGTTTCCTTACCAAGTTCCACTCACCAAAGGCGCTTCACCCCCGGCAATGGTGCCATAAAAGAGTCTTGATGACCCACAAGTATAGGGGATCTATCGTAGTCCTTTTGATAAGTAAGAGTGTCGAACCCAACGAGGAGCAGAAGGAAATGACAAGCGGTTTTCAGTAAGGTAGTCTCGGCAAGCACTGAAATTGTAGCTAACAGATAGTTTGTGATAAGATAATTTGTAACGGGTAACAAGCAATGAAAGTTAATAAAGTGCAGCAAGGTGGCTAATACTTTTTGTAGCAAAGGACAAGCCTGGACAATTTCTTATAATGAGAAAAGCGCTCCCAAGGACACATGGGAATTATCGTCAAGCTAGTTTTCATCACGCTCATATGATTCGCGTTCGGTACTTTGATAATTTGATATGTGGGTGGACTCGTGCTTGGGTACTTCCCTTTCTTGGACAAGCATCCAACTTATGATTAACCCCTATTGCAAGCATCCACAACTACAAAAGAAGTATTAAGGTAAACCTAACCATAGCATGAAACTAGTGGATCCAAATCAGCCCCTTACGAAGCAATGCATGAACTAGGGTTTAAGCTTCTGTCACTCTAGCAACCCATCATCTACTTATTACGTCACAATGCCTTCCTCTAGGCCCAAATAATGGTGAAGTGTCATCTAGTCGACGTTCACATAAAACCACCAGAGGGGAGACAACATACATCTCATCAAAATATCGAACGAATACCAAATTCACATGACTACTAATAGCAAGACTTCACCCATGTCCTCAGGAATAAACGTAACTACTCACAAAGCATATTCATGTTCATGATCAGAGGAGTATTAATATGCATTAAGGATCCGAACATATGATCTTCCACCAACTAAACCAATTAGCATCAACTACAAGGAGTAATCAACACTACTAGCAACCCACAGGTACCAATTTGTGGTTTTGATACAATATTGGATACAAGAGATGAATTAGGGTTTTGAGAGGAGATGATGCTGGTGAAGATGTTTATGGAGATTGACCCCCTCCCGATGAGAGGATCGTTGGTGATGAGGACGGTGATGATTTCCCCTTCCCGAAGGGAAGTTTCCCCGGCAGAACAGCTCCGCCGGAGCCCTAGATTGGTTCCGCCAAGGTTCCGCCTCGTGGCTGCGGAGTTTCGTCCCGTAAGCTTGCTTTTGATTTTTTTTCTAGGGTAAAAGCCTTCATATAGCAGAAGATGGACACCGGAGGGCCACTAGGGGGCCCAGGAGATAGGGGGCGCGCCCAGTAGGGGGGGGGGCACCCTCCTGGCCAGGGTGTGGGCCCCCTCTGGTATTTTCTTTGCTCAATAATTCTTATTAATTCCAAAAGTAACTTCCGTGGAGTTTCAGGATTTTTGGAGCTGTGCAGAATAGGTTTCCAATATTTGCTCCTTTTCCAGCCAAAATCCCAGCTGATGGCATTCTCCCTCTTCATGATAAACCTTGTAAAATAAGATAGAATAGCCATAAGTATCGTTACATAACGTGTAATAACAGCCCATAATGCAATAAATATTTATATAAAAGCATGATGCAAAATGGACGTATCGCAGGCGATCAATCTTCACAAAAGATCTCCATGCTACTATGCATGCGTTCCCAAGTCTTGGCCTTGACGCTGTCGATGGTGTCAAAGCTATTAGCCTCAAGGGTGATGGCCTTGCTGGTGCTTCGCAGGTCGTGCCGGCAAGTAGCTTTCCGGGGCGACGCAAGCCGCCCCGGCAAGGATGTTGCCGGGGGAGGTCCAGTTTGTCCTCTGCTCTTTGTTCACTGTCTTGGGTGTGTGTTTTGGTAGTCTTGTGTTTTGTCTTCTTATGCCCTGCCAAGCCCTGCTACAGGTGTGGCTACGACTGCCCGTGCACAAGGGGTATAGAAGAGCACATACTTTTGTACACCAACACAAACCTGTTCACACTGATGAAAACCTAAATGTTTTCCCACTTAGCAACTTATTAATAGGTTATAAATACTACGTACTCGAACATGACCGCACATTCCTCCTCAATTCCCCATCAACAAACAAACAAGTATTTCTTCATCGTTCCTTGCGTCTGCCATGACCCTTAGGAGGAGTTCTTGGTTGAGAAATGACTAGGGAGCGACGAGCATGGAAGCGGAAGCAATAGAGATGTCCCTCCTCATCGCGATAGCAGCCGAGAGGTCCCGCCGCGCCGCCGAAGTAGCATAGATGTCCCTCCATGCCGCCGAAGCAGGAGAGTGGTCCGGCAACGCCGCGGAAGCGACATAGATGTCCCGCCATGTCATTAAAGCAGCATAGATGTCCCGTCGAACCGTGGAAGCAGCAGAGAGGTCCTGCCGTGCTGTAGCGGCCTAGAAAGATCTCTCACGGGAAGTGGAGGTCTCTCAGAGGAGCATGCTCGCTATGCTTAATAAGTTGATTGATGAGATCTCCTGCTAGGCGAAGCTGCAGGAGGAGATCAATGCCTTGTTGGATAAGGCGACCAATGTCATCCAGGGACTATGGGATGACAAGGCGAATCTCCACACCTAGTGCGACCTGCTAAGGGCGAAGATTGCCGGTAGGGTGAAGCAGGATGAGGAGCGCACTGCCTTGTTGAAGAGGATGACCGTCATGGTCAAGAAACTTGTGGACAAGAATGCCAAGCTCCATATCGAGCGTGAAAGGCTAGTGGAGGATCCCGTGGTTGTTGTTAAGAGACCTATTGAGGATGTGAAAGACATCATTGCCACTCGCCGCGAGAACTCCTGCGCCATGGACGAAATGACGAAGACGGCAGAGTAGATCAAGGTGAAGTAGAGAGCAGCGACCCAGATCGTTATCTGTATCTTCCTTCTTCTTTCGCCCCTGTGTCTTTCTGGCGTTCCCGCATGTGGCATTTTAATTATCTTCCTAAATATGTAAGATAATTATTATCCATTACCATCGTCATCATATATATCAGTCTTGCTAAGTCCTAGCCGATGATATGTCCATGAGATCTTACATCAAGATACGTGCAAAATTTCCTTTTTGATTTTCTTTTCTCTCTCTTAAATCTCAGTCGACTGAGACCTAGACAAACCATTAAAATAGGGGCTTAGGCGCCATGAATGGAGAATTTGAGAGCGAGGTGGGCGGCAGATGGAGGTCAAATGGCTCGCCTCCCGGTAAGCATGCGCAGTGGTCTGCTCGCATGCCTCCCGTCTACTCAAATACCTACCCCACACTGTGCCTCCTACCCAATATAAAAGGGGACGGATGGCGGCACGTAGATGGTTAGTAGAATGCCCACTATTTCAATAATACTTGTGTATCCGATTGTAACGTGGCAGCTCTTTGTTCCAGAATGACTTTGTTGGTGCCATGTCAAGGCAACATGCCAAGTTTCATGATTTTCAGGCGAGTTTTGGATTTAAGGGAACTTAAAAACCAAGTTTCTTAATGTTTTCGTTCGATCCACGACACCCATATGTTTGAAATTCATTCCCATTTCTTCCATGGGACCTAAACATTCACCAAAGGTGACACATATGATTTTCAACCCATTCTGGCGCACTTGAGCATGCGCATGTAGTTCAAATTTGAATTATGCACATTAAATGCCTAGAAAACTCAACTAATTTACAAAAAGGTCAAATGAACTCAGAAAAATTCCAAAATTTAGCACAACACTCCTATAGTTCTATGCTGCCTTTGTAAAAAAAAATCAAAGGCAGGAAGAGGCAACTGTTTGGAATGTTGCATGTAAAACAAAAAAATTCTACGCACACGCAAGATCTATCCATGGAGATGCATAGCAACGAGAAGGGGAGAGCGTGTCTACGTACCCTCGTAGTCTATAAGTGGAAGCGTTTAATAACGCGGTTGATGTAGTTGAAGTCCTTCGCGTTCCAACCGATCGAGCACCGAATGTAGGGAACCTCCGCGTTCAGCACACGTTCAGCTCGATGATGTCCTCCGCCTTCTTGATCCAGCAAGATGGAGAGGTAGTGGATGAGTTCCGGCAGCATGACGTCCTAGTGATGGAGATGGTGAATTAATATCCGCAGGGCTTCGCCTAAGCACTACGAAAATATGACCGGAGGAGTAAATGGTGGACGGGGGTGCCGCACACGGCTAAGACAATGTTGTGTCCTTGTGTGGCGCCCCCTCCCCATGTATATATATAGGTGGGAGGGGAGAGGGAGGCAGCCAAGGCAGCCAGGTCGTGCCCCTAGGGGTTGGCCGCCGGCCCTAGGGCTCCTGTCCCCCTGCGCCCCCCCTTTCCTTATGTGAACAAGGGGAAAGGAAAGACGAGGGAGAGGGAAGGAAGAGGGAGTCCAACTCCACACATTCCTTTCCTCCTCCCCTTTCCTTTCCCTCCCCATAGGTCCGACCCCACAGAGGGCGCACCAGGCCCTTGTGGGCTGGTGTGTTCCCTCATTTGGCCCATAAGGCCCATATCTTTGCAGGGGATGCCCGAAACTCCTTTCTGGTGACGCGATAAGTACCCGGTACCCTCCGAAACACATCCGGTGTCCGAATACCATTGTCCTATATATCAATCTTTACCTCACAATGATGTCGAGACTCCTCATCACGTCAATGATCTTATCCAAGACTCCAAACAACATTCAGTCACCAAATTATATAACTCATATAACACTATATCATCAACGAACGTTAAGCGTGCGGACCCTACGGATTCGAGAACTATGTAGACATGATCGAGACACATCTCCGGTCAATAACCAATAGTGGAACCTGGATGCCCTTATTAGCTCGGACATATTCTACGAAGATCTTTGTCGGTCGAACTGTTATGACAACATACGCAATTCCCTTTGTTCAATGGTTTGTTACTTGCCCGAGATTCGATAGTTGGTATCTTCATTCCTAGTTTAATATTGTTACCGGCAAGTCTCTTTACTCGTTCCGTAAAACGTAATCCTGTAACTAACTCATTAGTCACTTTGCTTGCAAGGCTTCCGTAACGCCCCGGATTCGATGCACCAGGTGTGTGCCAGTTATTCACCGTCGTTGCCATGTCATTTGCTTGCGTGTTGCATATTGCCATGTCATCATGTGCATCTCATTTTGCATACGTGTTCGTCTCATGCATCCGAGCATTTTCCCCGTTGTCCACCGGTAGACCACCTGTCCAGTTTTGTGCCATTTGGAGTCCGTTTCATACTCCAATGGTTAACCGGGGTACCGTAAAAGCCTCTTTTGTTGCCGCCCAATACACCTTCATAACAGTCCATGAGGCCGTCCAAATCCCCTCCATGCTCTCGGTCGTTCGATAACGATCGTGTGGGCGAAAACCGCTCCTCATTTGGACTCTCCTAGCTTCCCCTACCTATATATTTGCCTCCCCCTCCTCATTTTTCGCGGTACAAACCCTAGTCCTCATCCCCCGCCGCCACTGGACATGTCCGATCCCGCCGGAAAAATCCCGCCGCCGCCCCGCGCCAATCCGGCGCTGCCATGTCGCCTCCACTGCGCCCCGCGGCCGCCGGCCCTGCGAGCCAATCGCGGGCCCGCCGAGCCCATTGCCGCCTCCCGCGTCCCCGCGCACGCCCCGCCGCCCTGATCCGCATCTCCGCCGCCCGCTACTCCGCCCTATCGGCGCGTCTCCCCTCTGCCTTTCCGGCGCGACTCGCCGCCGCGCCGCCCGGCCTCCCGCGCCGACGCCATGGAGCTCCCCAGCCGGCGCCCGACCTCGCCGCCCCACCGGACCTCCCCGCCTCCTCGTGCCACGCGCCGCTATTCGCGCCCCTCTCCGGCCAGAGTTGCCGTCCCCGCTGGCGAAGACCTCGCCGGAGCCGCCACCTCGTCGCTGGACCTGGGGAGTGGGACGAGATCCACCACTCCCCGATCCAAACGCCCTACCCCGTCCACAGATCTCTCCACCCCGGGTCTTCTCCGTCCAGTTTTCGCGGGGTATAAATTCTTCAGTCCTGGAAATTTTACATTCTGGTGCATAATTTGACACGCCATATCTCCTAGCATACTGCTCCATTTTGTGTGCATAATACATCAAAATTTTAATTTTGAGTTACTCTTCATTTTGTTTCATTGTGCCATTCTTGTTTGATTTCATCTTGATGCCCAAATCATCGTTGCAAGAGTGCTATATGATGTAAACTTCTGTTTGTTAACAGAACTTGCTGTTTTGTCTTTTTCATTGCATTTTGTGTGTTCATCCTATGAGCTTGATGTCTACATGAGTTTTGAGCTACATCATGCCATATTCACAGTGGTTCAATCCATGTATTTTTGTGGGTGTTGTAGTGAGTGCATCAAGCTTGTTAAGTAGGGTATTTACTGTTACTGTTTTGCTAGGCTGATCCGCTATATCCTGATGCTATGTAAACCTGCCGCTACAAGTCATTCTGTGCATAATCAGGAGATGTTCACTAAGGATGTTTTGTTATACATGTAATTTTTTATCCATTCATGCCCCTTTTTGCATTTATAGCCTGATGTAACTTGTTGTTATCTTGCTCCAAACTTGCTAAATAATGTTGCTGTCAGCCTGTTAACATTAAGTTCAATGTTGCCATGATTGTTGTTAGTGATCCATGCATGCTATGAACATGATCTTGCCATTCTTAGCTTCATACACATGTATTCTAATTGTTGAGCACCTTTTCATGCCATGTATTGCTCTGTGGAGAGTTGTTCAAGCTCACCAACATGCCTACTTATTGTTGTTCCTGCCATGTATGAATCTGTCATATCATTTGCCATGTTTGCATGGATGCTACCATCTTTTCTTTTGATCTTTGGAATAAGTTCAGTATGGGAGTTTTGTTCTTTTTCTTTAGTACTAGCATGTGATGCCTTTGTTTTCCATGTTAAGTTCCTGTAACCTGTTGTTTGATAGATCTAAACATTGCGACCTGATGTTATTTTCTGCTAACTCTGAAACTGTTATTATTTGCAATATTGCCATGTCCTTTTGAGCATGTTCTATTGATTTCTGGAGATAGCTTAGTGTTCATGTTTTATCATGCTTTACCTGTACTTCATGCCCATGCCTTTTGTTTTTGTGTTAACGTGCTGTAGCATATTGTTTCGATGCTTGCTAGATTCCTAGTTGCTGTTTTGGACAGCTTGTACTTTAAACTTGTATAGAGTGTATGTGTTGAACCATTGCTCCGTTTTGAGTGTGCTCTATATGAAACTTGCTTGATTTTGCATGAAGTTTCATATTATCATGTTGCATCCATGTTTTGAGAGTGTTTGCTTAATGTTTGTATGTATTTTGCATCAATGCCATGTTTAACTTGTTTTGCTCATATCTTCTAGGCCGTAGCTCCGAATTAAATGAACGTTATATGTAACTTGACTAGAATCTCATGTAGATCATCTTGGTGCATCTTAACTTGCTGTTTAACAAGTTGAACATAAGGTTTATTCAGTTCTGGACCAATTTCTAAATTTGCATATGAGGACTTACCGGAATTGTTATATGTTGTTTCCGGCCTCTTTTAACCTTGCTTTGATGTGTTGTTCTTGTATGCATCATCTCTTGACATGAGTAGCTCCATGTAGCTTTGTCATGCATCATGCTTGTTGTGCATCATGTCTTGCCTACGTGTGGTTTGTTTACATTGTTGTTTGCTTCTTTCCGGTTATGCTCCTTCTCCTTAGTTCCTGTTTCATTGCGATCGTGAGGATTCATTCGTCTACGCTTGGTTCACCTTCGTGGCTTCATCTTCTTCATGGACTCGTTCTTCTTCCTTGCGGGATTTCAGGAAGATGACCATCACCATGGTTCTCATTACTATCATTGCTATGCTAGTTGCTTCGTTCTATCGCTATGCTGCGCTACCCATCAATTGTGCTTCAAGCCTCCCAATTTGCCATGTCAGCCTCTAATCTTTTTCACCCTTCCTAGCAAACCGTTGGTTGGCTATGTTACCGCTTTGCTCAGCCCCTCTTATAGCGTTGTTAGTTGCAGGTGAAGTTGAAGATTACTCCATGATGGACAGGATTATGTTGGGATGTCACAACATCTCTTATTTAATTAATGCATCTATACCTTTCCCTTGAGAGTAGTTAATCTGAGGGTCATCTTATTTTAGCCCCCCCGGGCCAATGCTTGTCTAAGTGTTGGTGCAAACTAGAGCACCGTGCGGAACTATCCCTTGGCAAGTTGGGTTACATCGGTACCTGTACACTTAGCTTATCCGGTGTGTCCTGAGAACGACATACGTGCGACTCCTATCGAGATTGTCGAGACATCGGGCAGTCTTGCTGGTCTTGTTTTACCGTTGTCGAAATGTCTTGTAACCGAGATTCCGAGACTGATCGGGTCTTCCCGGGAGAAGGAATATCCTTCGTTGATCGCGAGAGCTTATCATGGGCTAAGTTGGGACGCCCCTGCAGGGTATAAACTTTCGAGAGCCGTGCCCGCGGTTATGTGGCAGATGGGAATTTGTTAATGTCCGGTTGTAGATAATTTGACACTAGATCCGAATTAAAATGCATCAACTGTGTGTGTAACCGTGATGGTCTCTTTTCGGTGGAGTCCGGGAAGTGAACACGGTTTCGGTTTATGTTTGATGTAAGTAGGAGTTCAGGATCACCTCTTGATCATTGCTAGCTTCACGACCATTCATTTGCTTCTCTTCTCACTCTTATTTACGTATCTTAGCCACCATATCATGCTTAGTCGCTGCCGCAACCTCACCACTTTACCCCTTCCTTACCCATTAAGCTTCGCTAATCTTGATAACCCATGGTATTGGGATTGCTGAGTCCTTGTGGCTCACAGATTACTACAACAACAGTTACAGGTACAGGTATGCGATGACCATGACGCGAGAGCGATGTTTGCTTGTTTTTGAGTTCTTCTGCTTCTTCTTTGATCAGGGGATAGGTTCCAGGTCGACAGCCTGGGCTAGCAGGGTGGATGTCGTTTGAGTTTCTGTTTGTGTTTCATCCGTAGTCGGATGGTTCTCTTATGTAAGATGATGTTGTATTCGTGTCGCGTTGTATGCCGTTTGTATGTATCCCCATCTATTATGTAATGTTGATGTAATGATATCCACCTTGCAAAAGCGTTTCAATATGCAATTCTATCCTTGGTGGGACCTTCGAGTCTCTTTAGGATAGTATCGCATATTAGGCATGACAAGTTGGTATCAGAGCCTTGACCGACCCTAGGAGCCCCCCTTGATTGATCATGTAGTTGGCCGTTGTGGAGTCTAGAAGAAAACTGATTTCGGAGTCTAGTTATATCGGAGAGTAGGAATTCTTTTACTCCTCTGCCCCTTCGTCGCTCTGGTGAGGAATCTTGACTTAGGTGTTTTGAATTACTCCTCTTCCCCTTCAAACTTTCTTTAGGATCACGCAGTTGGTTTTTCGATCGTTGTTCCTCAGCTCTTTTTATCCGGTGCATTTCTCGTCAGGTTGACTCGAGCCTCTTCATCTTTGCCAAGTTCAATCCTTTGTTGTTTTCTTTTCCCACACGCCCTCCCTTTTTCTTCTCGGATCCAGAGTTCGTAATCGAGTATCCATCCTACTCGTGCGAAGCCTTTGCTTTATTTCAACCGGTGTTTTATCTTCAAGTTATTCGTCGGTTCCCCTTCCAAGTTGCCTTTGTTTTCCCCGCCCTCCCACCCTTTTTCTCCCCGGAGCATGAGCCTCTTTCGAGCATCATTTTCATTTGTATGAAGCCTCTTCAGTCTTCCATCAATCATTTCAACCGATGAATTCTCGTCTTGGTGGACATTCTTCATCTCTTTTTCTTCTCCGGTGGATTCAATTCCAATTTTCGGTAGTGATTATATTCTTTCCCTCAGCTCAAGTGTTTTCCTTGCTCGTTCGCCTCTCGCCATAACTATTCCGGACTTCGGAAGACATCTCAGGAGATTCGTCTGTATTCGAATTAATTCGAGGTTGTCACCTGATTCAAATATTTCAATTGTTCCGGTGTATCATCTATCTTTTCAACAACCCTTTCCAACAGTGTTTTCTTTTAGTGGGCCCTAACCCACAGGTCTTTCCCAGGATCTTACCTAACTCTCCTAATTTTCTGGAGCTATTCTTAAATTCTTTTCGAAGTATGACGTAAGTATGAATTTCATCAGTCAGATGCTTTTCCCAAAGATCGATTTCAAACCATTCTCATTGCTGGCTCAACCTCTTCACTTTTCATGCTCCCGGAGTATCTCAATAATTTTGGTGTTGTTTCTTGTTGTCATTCTTAACATTTGAAGACCGAAGAAGAGTTTTTCCTCTCAATCTTGCCCGTTCTCCCGAAGATTCGTGGTTCTAGTTTCTTGTTACCCTGTCAAATTATTCCGTCTGTCGGAAATTCCTTTTTCTCAACCATACGGAGTTGATTTCTGTTTCTTTTCACCGGAGGCCATCGTTCCAGAAGAATTCTTCATCCTCACATTTCAGCTGCCGTTACCCAATTATCCCGGTGTTTCGTTCAAGTGTTCTTTAATCAGCTCATGGTCTTTTGCATCTAAATCCCCTCAAGCATATTTGTTCTTCTAATTCTTCCTGGTGATTCCATTCCCTTTCGCCATTCAATTTTGAATTCTTCTGGTGGTTCGTTGAAGAGTTCTTTTCTGGTGTTATCGTATTAATTCATTTGTTTCTTTCCAATCCTACCGGTGGTTCATGAAGACTTTCTCAAATTTTCGCGCTATATCCCCCCTTAATCCTTTAACGCGGATAAGTTTTATGCGATCTATTCTTCTCATCAATATAATTGATGGAGGATAAGCATAACATAATTCTTATTCACATTTCATTGTGGTCAAGTTGATTAACTCCTTCCTTCGGAGATTGTTCGTCATAAATAATCTCTCGGTTCAAAGTGTTTCATCTTTTCTTTCCCGGAGTTCAAAGCTTCCTCGGCCCTCTCGTCGGAATCTTCCATCGAAATCATCGCAAGACTTTTATCTTATTCTTTCCATCCCTCAATTCAATCTCATCATCTTTGGTTACCGGAGTTCATCATGGTGGCTCGTCATGATTTAATTCTTTCTTCAAGATTTCATCAAGATTCTTGTTGGAGGAGTTCAAGTATCTTTTCTTCTCACGTCTCGAAGTGCAATGGATTCTCCGTATTCTTCTGGAGAGGAGTTTTGCATTTCTTCATTCTTCTCAGCTAATTAATCTTTTTCGCTTGTGGTCGGAGATCACCTCATAGTTTCTGAGATGTTATCCATAAATCCACAACAAGCAATTCTTTTGTTGTTGAATTATCAACAACTCCATTCAATCCTTCCTTTCAAGGATGCTTTCAAATGCATTGGTGGTAGAAGTTATCATCTCCTTCCCCGTTCTTCTCATTCCACTTTTTCAAGTCTTCCGGAGGTTTTGTGTTGTTCCTCAAGTCAAGTATCGTTCCATCTTCTCGAGTTCATGTTCTAATCTTTCTATGTTCAGCTGGAGTTCTGGCTAAATTCTGTCATCCTTATTCTGCTTCTATCTTGTTCTAACCGGAGTGGTTTCAAATTCATTTTTTTCGGAGCTTTGATTATCGTCATATTCGTTTTTTCTTTTCCTACTTGAGTGTTCTCGACTTTGTTCACCCTCTCTCTTCTATTCTTATTTCACCTCATCCCCTTTTTCCTCCCCGTCTCAGTCCTAAGATCTCGGGACGAGATCTCTTGTTAGTAGAGGAGAGTTGTAACGCCCCGGATTTGATGCGCCAGGTGTCTGCCAGTTATTCGCCGTCGTTGCCATGTCATTTGCTTGCTTGTTGCATATTGCCATGTCAACATGTGCATCTCATTCTGCATACGTGTTCATCTCATGCATCCGAGCATTTTCCCCATTGTCCGTTTTACAATCCGACACTCCTATGTCCTCCGGCGTCCCCCTTTTGTCTCTTGTTGTGAGCGGGTGTTAAACATTCTCGGAATGGACCGTGATTTGCCAAGCAGCCTTGGTACACCATCGGTAGACCGCCTTTCAAGTTTCGTGCCATTTGGAGTCCGTTTGATACTCCAACGGTTAACTGGGGTACCGTAAAAGCCTCTTTTGTTGCAGCCCAATACCCCTTCATAACAGCCCATGAGCCCACCCAAACCCCCTCCATGCTCTCGACCGTTCGATCATGATCGTGTGGCGAAAACCGCTCCTCATTTGGACTCTCCTAGCTTCCCCTACCTATATATTTGCCTCCCCCTCCTCATTTTTCCCGGTACAAACCCTAGTCATCATCCCCCGCCGCCACCGGACAAATCCCGCCGCCGCCCCGCGCCAATCCGGCGCTGCCATGTCGCCTCCACAGCACCCCGCTGCTGCAGGCCCTGCGAGCCCATCGCGGGCCCTCCCGGCCCATCGCCGCCTCCCGCGTCCCCACGCGCGCCCCGCCGCCCGCTACTCCGCCCCGCCGGCGCGCCTCGCCGCCGCCTTGCGCCCGAGCTCGCCGCCCCGCCGGACCTCCCCGCCTCCTCGTGCCTCGCGCCGCTGTTCGCGCCCCTCTCCGGCCAAAGCTGCCGTCCCCGCCGGCGAAGACCTCGCCGGAGCCACCACCTCGTCACCGGATCTGGGGAGTGGGACGAGATCCACCACTCCCTGATCCAAACGCCCTGCCCCGTCCCCGGATCTCTCCACCCCGGGTCTTCTCCAACCAGTTCTCGCGGGGTATAAATTCTTCCAAGTCCTGGATATTTTACATTCTGGTGCATACTTTGACATGCCATATCTCCTAGCATACTGCTCCGTTTTGTGTGCATAATATATCAGAATGTTCACTGTGAGTTACTTTTCATTTTGTTCCATTGTTCCATGCTTGTGTGAGTTCATATAGATGCCCAAATCATTGTTGCAAGAGTGCTATATGATGTAAACTGCTGTCTGTTAACAGAACTTGCTGTTTTGTCTTTTTCATTGCATTTTGTGTGTTCATCCTATGAGCTTGATGTCTACATGAGTTTTGAGAAACATCATGCCATATTCACATTGGTTCAGTCCATGTATTTTTGTGGGTCATGTAGTGAGTGCATCGAGCTTGTTAAGTAGGGTACTTGCTGTTACTGTTTTGCTAGGCTGAATCTGCTATATCCTGATGCTATGTAAACTTGCTGCTACAAGTCATTCTATGAATAATATGGAGATGTTCACTAAGGATGTTTTGTTATACATGTCATTCTGTATCCATTCATGCCCCTTGTTGCATTTATAGCCTGCTGTAACTTGTTGTTATCTTGCTCCAAACTTGCTAAATTATGTTGCTGTCAGCCTGTTAACATTAAGCTCAATGTTGCCATGATTGTTGTTAGTGATCCAAGCATGCTATGAACTTGATCTTGCCATTCTTAGCTTCATAAACATGTATTCTTACTGTTGATCACCTTGTCATTCCATGTATTGCTCTGTGTTGAGTGGTTCAAGCTCACCAACATGCCTACTTATTGTTGTTCCTGCCATGTATGAATCTGTCATATCATTTGCCATGTTTGCCTGGATGCTACCATCTTTTCTGTTGATCTTTGAAATAAGTTCAGTAAGGGAGTTTTGTTTCTTTGTCTTTAGTACTAGCATGTCATGCCTTTTTGTGCCATGTTAAGTTCCTGCAACATGTTGTTTGATAGCTCCAAACATTGCAACCTGATGTTATTCTCTGCTAAGTCTAAAACTGTTATTATTTTCAATCTTGCCATGTCCTTTTGAGCATGTTCTAGTGATTTCTGGAGATAGCTCAGTGTTCATGTTTTGTCATGATTTACCTGTACTTCATGACCTTGCCTTTTGTTTTTGTGTTGAGGTGTTGTAGCATATTGTTTCGATGCTTCCTAGATGCCTAGTTGCTGTTTTGGACAGCTTGTCCTTTAAACTTGTATAGTGTATGTGTTATACCGTTGCTTCGTTTTGAGTGTGCTCTATATGAAACTTGCTTGATTTTGCATGAAGTTTCATATTATCATGTTGCATCCATGTTTTGAGAGTGTTTGCTTGATGTTTGTATGTATTTTGCATCGATGCCATGTTTAACTTGTTTTGCTCATATCTTCTAGGCCGTAGCTCCGAATTAAATGAACTTTATATGTAACTTCACTAGAATCTCGTGTAGATCATCTTGGTGCATCTTAACTTGCTGTTTCACAACTTGAACATCAGGTTTATTCAGTTCTGGACCAATTTCTACATTTGCATATGAGGACTTACCGGAATTGTTATATGTTGTTTCCGGCCTCTTTTAACCTTACTTTGATGTGTTGTTCTTGTATGCATCATCTCTTGCCATGAGTAGCTCCATGTAGCTTTGTCATGAATCATGCTTGTTGTGCATCATGTCTTGCCTATGTGTGGTGTGTTTACCTTGTTGTTTGCTTCTTTCCAGTTGTGCCCCTTCTCGTTAGTTCCTGTTTCGTTGCGCTCGTGAGGATTCGTTCGTCTACGCTTGGTTCGTCTTCGTGGCTTCATCTTCTTCATGGACTCGTTCTTCTTCCTTGTGGAATCCCAGACAAGATGACCGCACCTTGGATCTCATTACTATCATTGCTATGCTAGTTGCTTCGTTCTATCGCTATGCTGCGCTACCTATCACTTGTGCTTCAAGCCGCCCAATTTGCCATGTCAGCCTCTAACCTTTTTCACCCTTCCTAGCAAACCGTTGTTTGGCTATGTTACCGCTTTGCTCAGCCCCTCTTATAGCGTTGTTAGTTGCAGGTGAAGTTGAAGATTGCTCCATGATGGACATGATTATGTTGGGATATCACAATATCTCTTATTTAATTAATGCATCTATATACTTGGTAAAGGGTGGAAGGCTCGGCCTTATGCCTAGTGTTTTGTTCCACTCTTGCCGCCCTAGTTTTCCATAATATCGGTATTATGTTCCCGGATTTTGCGTCCCTAACGCGGTTGGGTGATTTATGGGATCCGCTTGACAGTTCGCCTTGAATAAAACTCCTCTAGCAAGGCCCAACATTGGTTTTACCATTTGCCTACCACCTATACCTTTCCCTTGGGAGTAATTAACCTGAGGGTCATCTTATTTTAGCCCCCCCGGGCCAATGCTTGTCTAAGTGTTGGTCCAAACTAGAGCACCGTGCGGGACCATCCCTTGGCAACTTGGGTTAAGTTGGTACCTGTACGCTTAGCTTATCCGGTGTGTCCTGAGAACGAGATACGTGCGACTCCTATCGGGATTGTCGACACATCGGGCGGTCTTGCTGGTCTTGTTTTACCATTGTCGAAATGTCTTGTAACCGGGATTCCGAGACTGATCGGGTCTTCCAGGGAGAAGGAATATCCTTCGTTGATCGCGAGAGCTTATCATGGGCTAAGTTGGGACACCCCTGCAGGGTATAAACTTTCGAGAGCCGTGCCCGCAGTTATGTGGCAGATGGGAATTTGTTAATGTCCGGTTGTAGATAACTTGACACCAGATCCAAATATAATGCATCAACCGTGTGTGTAGCCGTGATGGTCTCTTTTTGGCAAAGTCCGGGAAGTGAACACGGTTTTGGGTTATGTTCGCCGTAAGTAGGAGTTAAGGATCACCTCTTGATCATTGCTAGCTTCACGACCATTCCTTTGCTTCTCTTCTCGCTCTTATTACGTATGTTAGCCACCATATCATGCTTAGTCGCTGCTGCAACATCACCACTTTACCCCTTCCTTACCCATTAAGCTTTGCTAGTCTTGATACCCATGGTAATGGGATTGCTGAGTCCTTGTGGCTCACAGATTGCTACAACAACAGTTGCAGGTACAGGTTATGCGATGATCATGACGTGAGAGCGATGTTTGCTTGTTTTGGAGTTCTTCTTCTGCTTCTTCTTTGAACAGGGGATAGGTTCTAGGTCGGCAGCCTAGGCTAGCAGGGTGGATGTCATTTGAGTTTCTGTTTGTGTTTCATCCGTAGTCGGATGGTTCTCTTATGTAAGATGATGTTGTATTCGTGTGGCATTGTATGCCTTTTGTATGTATTCCCATCTATTATGTAATGCTGATGTAATGATATCCATCTTGCAAAAGCGTTTCAATATGCGGTTCTATCCTTGGTGGGACCTTCGATTCTCTTTAGGATAGTATCTCATATTGGGCGTGACAGCTTCTTATGATGTGAATTACCTAGAGGGCCCAGGAGATACCTGTCCGATACTCCGAGTGACAAATCCTAATATCGATCTAGGCCAACTCAACAAACACCTTTGAAGATACCTGTAGAGTATATTTATGATCACCCAGTTATGTTGTGACGTTAGATAGCACACAAGGTATACCTTCGTTATCCTGGAGTTGCATAATCTTATAGTCGAAGGAATATGTATTTCACATGAAGGAAGCAATAGTAATAAAACTGAACGATCATTACGCTAAGCTAACAGAGAGGTCTTGTCCAACACATCATTATCCTAATGATGTGATCCCGTTATCAAATGAAAACATATGTCTATGGTTAGGAAGCCTTAACCATCTTTGATCAATGAGCTAGTCTAGTAGAGGCTTACGAGGGTCATGGTATTTGTTTTTGTATTGATACATGTATTTAGGTTTCCGATCAATACAATTCTAGCATGAATAATAAACCTTTATCATGAAGAAGGAAATTAAAACAACAACTTTCTTATTGCCTCTAGGGCATATTTCCTTCAGTGTCCCACTTGCACTAGACCTAATAATTTAGATTACATTGTAATGAGTCTAACACCCATGGAGTCTTGGTGCTGATCATGTTTTTCTCGCGAAAGAGGCTTAGTTAACATCCAGATCCGTATGTATTTGCAAACTTCTATGTCTGCATCCTTGACCTTTTCACGAATGGAGTTGAAGCGTCTCTTGATGTGTTTGGTTCTCTTGTGAAACCTGGATTCCTTCGCCAGGGCAATTGCTCCAGTGTTGTCACAAAAGATTTTTCATTGGACCCGATGCACTAGGTATTTCACCCAGATCGGATATGAACTCCTTCATCTAGACTCCTTCACGTGTTGCTTTCGAAGTAGCTATGTACTCTGCTTCAAACATAAATCCCGCCAAGACACTCTGCTTGGAACTACACCAACTGACAGCTCTACCACTCAATTTTAAAACGTATCCGGTCTGTGACTAAGAGTCATCCAGATCAGTGTCAAAGCTAGCATCAACATAACCCTTTGTGATGAGCTCTTCGTCACCTCCATAAACGAGAAACATATCCTTGGTCCTTTTCAGGTACTTCAGGATGTTCTTGACTGCTGTCCAGTGATCCACTCCTGGATTACTTTGGTACCTCCCTGCCAGACTTATGGCAAGGCACACACCAGGTCTAGTACATAGCATAGCATACCTGATAGAACCTATGGCTGAGGCACAGGGAATGACTCTCATTCTCTCTCTATTTTCTGCAGTGGTCGGTCTTTGAGTCTGACTCAATTTCACACCTTTTGACAAGAGCAAGAAATCTTTCTTTGACTGATCCATTTTGAACTTCTTCAAAACTTTATCAAGGTATGTGCTTTGTGAAAGTCCTATTAAGCGTCTCGATCTATCCCTATTGATCTTGATGCCCAATATATAAGAAGCTCCACCGATGTCTTCCATTGAAAAATTCTTATTCAAGTATCCTTTTATGCGATCCAAAAATTCTATATCAACTCCAATCAATAATGTGTCATCCACATATAATATCAAAAATGCTACAGAGCTCCTGACGGTGACACGTACCTAGGGTAGGGTCCTAGGCTTGACCTACAGCCCCTTTCCAAGGATAGGATACAAGAAGCCGAGGCCTATAAAGTCAAAAGGAAGATACCGACTAGAATCCTCAAGAAGTGCAATCCAATCGACCTACGTTTCCACTCGGATACACCAATTCCACTCGACCGATGTTATTTCACTTGGAAGACTAGAATCCACTTGGAAGGCAGAAGACCCAGAGTCACCCCTGAATGGCAATGGTCAGGAATTTACACCGTAGCCATTAAGGGCATTGATTACGAGCGTTACTAGTGACGTACGCGACTTAACTCACATTGAACACTCGTGTAGCTGAGGAGGTCAAGGGGCTAGCGCACTCTATATAAGCCACCCCTCCCTGTGGCACAAGGACACCCCCTATGACTATTTCCACACTGTCAACAAGCCTCTCCGGCACTGAGACGTAGGGCTATTACCTCCTCCGAGAGGGGCTTGAACTCGTAAACTCATGTGTGTACAATCTCACCATAGCTAGGGCCTGACCCTTCTCCTATGTACCCCCTACTTCTACTGTCGGACTCATTCCCAGGAAAGTTGGTGCCCACCGTGGGGCTGGCGTCTTCGCGACTTCTGATTGCAGTTTTCGATCTTCATCAACATGGTTTCTGCCAATGGTTTGCCTTTAGGCCGCGAGATCTGTCTCGGCGCGCCCGCCTTCATCGCCGATGACTCGTCCTGGCTCCAGGAGGCCCCCCTCGATGTCATGGCGCTCCCATCCGTGGGGTGGCGCACTTTACGCGCGAGTGCCTGCGGCGTTCTTCTGCGGTAGCCGTCGACTTAGTATTGGTTGGCTCCCGTGGCGTCTTGCCTTCCCGCTGCCCAACGCCGCAAGTGATCTGGTCGCTCGCGGATCCAGCAGTGGGTGAAGCACACGGTGGCCCGTCAGTCGGCCACTCCTTAGATCGCGGGAATCGAGCATGATGACTCCCTTTATGGCTTATTCGACCCGTCGACTGGCCATTCGGACACTCTTTTCGAGTGTGAAAGCAATGACCCCGTGACGGAAGTTCTCATGGTTGCTCCCACTGAAGCCCACTGGGATTTCCCCATGGCGTGGGCGACGACAGTGGTCACGCGCGCGACAACGACAAGTATTACCCGGAAGCTCTCAATGCGGAGCAGAGGGAGGAGCTGCAGCGCATGCAAGATCAGGCTTTGGAGGCCCTCTAGACCCCCATCGTCAGGGAGACCCCAGAGGCTCGGGCCTTGGAGGCTGCGCGCGTAGCCACTTTGGCTGAGCATGTGCGCCTGGAGAATCTTCAACAAGCACTCAACGATCATGCCCGCAGACATATCCCAAGTTCCAGTCCACGACATCGGCAACTATTTTCGACTGGACCTAAGGATGATTGTCAAGTATTCCGTACTCCGATCCAGAATGCTGCAACAACTGCACGTATTGCAGAATCGATCCAGCCGTCCTGTTCTGTGGCTCGTAGAGGCTTAGAGCAGATTCAAACATCGCTCAGAGCGGCCGGGGAACAAAATTCAGCTGCTTGTCAGTCGTGCAATAGGATTCACAGCAGATCACTTGTGGCAGATACAGTTCAGTCAGCTCGAACACCCTTGTCGCGTGAAGATCATGGTTACCACCAGGATCAGTACCTGGGAAGGGGACATGGGAACTTTGACACTCGATATCACCGTGATGACTGCCATTGAGTGCCTACACCCCCTCCGAGGGGTGGATCGTGCATGCCCCGGTACTATGATGACAGGCGCCCATACGATGACGAGCGGAGGTTTCTAGTCGACCCCCGAGAGCCTCGTTTTGATGCTAGGTCAGTTCTTGTACAGGGCCTGGTTGACAGAGGCAGAGCTAACAAGGATGGTTTGTACAGAGATCAGTCGAGCGGGAAAAAAGCATTCATTTCTGGACCCGAGTGTTTCAGCAGAGCCATTCGTGCTGCTGAGATTCCTGCCAACTTCAGGTTGGCGGCAGGAGTTAGCAAGTTTACTGGCGAGTCGAAGCCAGATACATGGTTAGAAGATTACCAAGTGATAGTATAGATAGGTGGGGGATGATGAGGTAGCATGAAGCACCTGCCCCTGATGCTTGAGGGCTCGTCTAGGGCTTGGTTGAATCAGTTGGCCCCTGCTAGTATTTTCTATTGGGAAGATTTGGCTCGAGTGTTTTTCAAGACATTCAAAGGCACTTGCAAGCATCCCGCTGGGCTGCCTGAGCTGCAGCATTGTGTGCAAATATGAATGAAACTTTGAGGGATTACCTCCAGTGGTGGACTACTCTTCACCATACAGTGGAGAATGTTTCAGAGCATCAGGTTGTCTGTGCTTTCAAGGAAGGCATAGCTCACATTGAAATTTGGTCGCTCCAGACCCATGTCTTTGAATTGGATGGGAATCGCCACTCAGTATGCGGATGTCAAAGAATAGGACCGACTCAAAAATGGTAAAGGGAAAACAGTCGACCCAGAGGCTGGGGGCGGAAATCCCAATCGGAAGAAGAAGCGTAAAGCCGAAGCCTCAGGTCAAGCAGAGTGGGTCAGACGATGCCGTGGAGACATTATCATGGGCGTCACCTGATGGGCCGGCCGTGGTGGAGGGGAGTGCACCATGGTTGCGGCGCCTCCAACCCTTCCACTAGCAACGTGCGCCAGCTTAGTGGTCCGGTGCCATGAGGGACTTTCCTCCCGGTGGCCATCCCTGTTGGCGTGGCCAATAAGGCTTTGGATGGCAGCCCTTCACTCTTCTTGCTTCTCCACAGCAGGAGGAAAGTCGAGGAGTAGCTACGCTCGCGCCAATGCTTCTGCTCGTGTTGGTGGCAGGGACAGGCGCGAGGAATGGGAGGAACTCAGACTCCTAACTATGTTAGAAGGAGTTCCATCACGGTTCAGCAGCCGCGTTCCTTTTTCGCCAGCATCATGGTGTGCATGTCGGCCCTGCGTGTCTTGAGAGTGACACTGAGGGCTCTTGCCATGGCGATGCACGGGGTCCTCAACATCGCGGTGCGTGTGCTGGTGGGGTCGTCTTTCTGCCCTTGGAGGTCCCCGCGCCACTCATAGGTAGCGCGGCTCCATCCTTGGGTGCAGCGGCGTGCGGACCGTCATCGCCGTTGTGGGCGACGCCACTCACGTGGCTTCTTGTATCAGTGTGGCGTGGATGATCTTGATCTCCTCCGCCACCGGCGTCTGCCACATCGCCCGTCCGTGTTGGCACGGGCGGAGGGGCTCCAAACAAACCGACCGCTGCGATCGTCTTCTTCTTTGGAGCCATGGCGATGAAGAAACTGCTGCACTAATTGCTAGACCAGATTCTCACAACTTCTTGCCCCCTACCTGGTGCACCAAAGATGTCGGGGAAACGAACACCTATGGGATCACGGGGATCCCTTTTACGGTTGGTGGGGAGAGAGCTGCACGAAGAGCAGGTCTAGTGATTAGTCCGAGGGATTTTTTACCCAAGTTCGGGCCGCACTGGTGCGTAAAACCCTTGTCCTGCTTGTCCGTATATTATGTGTTCTTGAGCTCTTGAACTAGATAAGGTGCATGCCTAGTCCAAAAGTCTGAATCCTCTCTCAGTATGCCTCGGGCCTCCTTTTATATGTCAAAGGGGTTGCCACAGCGGCACATAGGTGGTGCAAAGTATCTACATTGTACATACTTATCTCTCAGCACCGTTGGACAAACGCATTTAATGCGCTACCTATGTGCCCTCTTACTTTATCGAGAACGGTAACAGAAACCGTCCCGTCCGTCGCCGCCCTCCTTGCCTTGACACACGTCCAAGCTGACCAGGCATGTAGTGCCACACTGGCTAGCTAGCTGCTGTGTTGGCATGGTGGTAGAGCCCACATGAAGATCTGCATGACGCCACACAGGCGTCTGCCTAGTTGGCAACCTGGTTGTCGCGTTGGAGCGGTGGTGAGGTGGAAAAACCTTGTCGGGTATGGGCCTAGCTGTGGCCCCGCAATCATCCCAGCAAGGCTTGCCAAGGGCCTCGCATTCGTCCCCTGCAAGGGTCTTGCCGGGGGCTTCATCTTCTGGTCCTATGTGGGCCTGCAGGCCATTAGTCTTCATAAAAGATCAGCATCCTACTATGCATGCATTCCCAAGTGTTGGCCTTGACGTTGTCGATGGTGTCAAAGCTATCAACCTCAAGGGTGATGGCCGTGCTGGTGCTTCGCAGGTCGTCCCGGCAAGGAGCTTGTCGGGGCGATGCAAGCCGCCCCGGCAAGGATGTTGCCAGGGGAGGTCCATCTTGTCGTCTCCTCTTTGTTCACTGACTTGAGTGTCTGTCTTGGTAGTCTTGTGTTTTCCCTTATTCTGCCCTACCAAGCCCTGCCGCAGGTGTTGCTAAGACTGCCCATGCACAAGCAAGGGGTACAGAAGAGCCCATACTTTTGTACACCAACAAAAACCTATTCACACTGATAAAAACCGAAACAGTTTCCCACTTAGCAGCTTATTAATAGGTTATAAATACTACCTACACGAACATTGTAACATCCCAAGACCGACGCTTCAAACGCCTTCCATGTTTTTCGTTGTCATCGTGTGTTTTATTCTGTTGTTGTAGTATTTCATCATGTCATCATGCATATTGCATCCGCATGTTTTTATAAACCTCGTTACCGTTCATAGTTGCCGATTCTCTCTTTGTCTCTGTTGACCAATTGTTAGACCCTTGTCTTCGTCGACCTCTCTCAGACCCCTCGTGTGTGCCCGAAACCTGCCCCGCACCTGACCCACACAGTCATCTCCATTGGAATTGAATCATCCCCTAACATCCGTAAAATATATTCGTTTTATTTATATAGACTCCCTAGCCTATTTTTCCCGGACTGTTCGATTACGATCGAAGGGTCGAGATAACCCTAACCTATCCCACCACTATATATAATATGACCAAACCCTAAAATCTAGGGAGATGTCCCATCCATTCCATTGCCGCGCCGCCACTCATCCGGGCCTCTCCTCCCACCTCGGGATCCTCCCATTCCCTACCGAGCCAATCACCAGCCTCATCCACCCCGATCCAAAATTCCATTAGCGTCCTCTTTCCTCAATACTCGAGCTCCCGCGGCCAGCCCCCACGCTCAATCTCCCCTGCAGCTAGCCGGCGCCCGATCCAGGATGGATCGAGGCCACGGCACCGCACGCCCCTGCCTCCTCTGCTGCCGAGCACGACCCGCCTTCGTCTCCTCCACCCCGCCGGTGAACCCAGCCACCAAAGCTTCCCCTCACGCACCTCATCCCTGCTTGTCCTCCTCTCGGTTGGATGGAGCAAGACCTCGTGACCGTGGCCTCCCGTCCCCTCGCACATCCACGCCCAAGCTCGACCTCCTCTGCTACCTTCCCATTCGTCTTCCCCGAGTAGGAGCTCATGCCCGAGCTCCTCCGCCACTAGCAGCTCCACCGGGGCCCTTACGTCATTGAGTTCCACTAGGCCCAACTACGACATCCCACTCTCGGCGCCCCTTCCTCAACCGTGCATGCTGATGCCGCCAAGCTCCCCCGCCACTGCTGCCGTTCCCCTGCCATGGCGCCTCGGCCTCCTCAAGCCCGACGCTGTCCAAGCCCGTTCCCGGCCAGATCCGGACGCCCAACACCTCGCCGCCCCTTCGCCCCGCTCACCGGAGCTCTGCTCTCGGTCACCGGCGCCCTGCCCGCCTCCTCTGCTTCGCCCCTGCACGAGGAGGACGACCCCAGCGCCAAGTCCCGCTTCGCCGTTGACCGTGCCCCTGCCTCCAGATCGCCAAGGCCCAATGCCTGCGTCCAACCGGCCCGGCCAGACTAGGCCCAATGTGAGCAGCTCCCTAGCCTAGTTCAAATCAGTTTCTAACTGCTACATTTTTTCCTGTTATGTGAATTTCCTAATTTCCAAGGAATTGGCAGAATCGTAGAAAAACCCCTAGAGTTCATGCATTTAATAACTCACAAGTGGTGCATCATATGTAAAAACTTTATATATGTAAAATGCTTAGTTTTTCATCTAGTTTCATAATCTGCTGCTTTCATCCATGTTAAAATGCTTAAACTTGCTGTTTGTTTAATTTTGCATAAATGCCATGTTAAAATGCTTTATTTCATAACTAATTAACCATAGCTCTGAATTTAATAAACTTCATATGTAAATGGGGTAGAAAAATGCCTAGTTTAACATGGTGTACTTTATTTTGCTGTTTAACAACATTAAAATTGTGTTTAGGGAAGAACAGTAGCTAATTCAAAATATGGACACGAGGATTTTCCGGAATTGTTGTTTGTTGTTTCCGGCCTCATTTGAACTTGCCTAAATAGCTAGTTTAATTATGCTTCACCTCTTGCCATGTTAACCAACATTTAATCTTGTCTTGTTCATAACCGAGAGAGAAACTAAATAATTGATGTGGTGTTCCGTCAATATGCAACTCGTTGCATATTGAACTCCACTTAATTTGTAGTATTGTTTGTTGCACTTTGCCATGCCATGCCTCTTTAAACCGGACAAGCATCATACTTGATTGTGCATCATGCCATGATTATGCTTGTGTGTTTACCATGTTGTTTGCTTCTTTTCAGTTTGCTTCTCTCGGTTGCTTCGGTTTCGTTCTGGAATTCTGAGGATTCGTTCTACTGCGTCAGTTTGTCTTCTTCATGGACTCGTTCTTCTTCCTTGCGGGATCTCAGGCAAGATGACCATTACCCTCGACATCACTTCTATCTTCGCTTGCTAGTTGCTTCGTTCTATCGCTATGCTGCGCTACCTATCACTTGTTTACCATGCCTCCCATATTGCCATGTCAGCCTCTAACCTTTTCACCCTTCCTAGCAAACCATTGTTTGGCTATGTTACCGCTTCGCTCAGCCCCTGTTATAGCGTTGTTAGTTGCAGGTGAAGTTGAAGATTGCTGCATGATGGACATGATTATGTTGGGATATCACAATATCTCTTATTTAATTAATGCATCTATATACTTGGGAAAGGGTGGAAGTCTTGGCCTTATGCCTTGTGTTTTGTTCCACTCTTGCCACCCTAGTTTCTGTCATACCGGTGTTATGTTCCCTTATTTTGCGTTCCTTACGTGGTTGGGTGATTTATGGGACCCCCTTGACAGTTTGCTTTGAATAAAACTCCTCCATGAAGGCCCAACCTTGGTTTTAACATTTGCCACCTAAACCTTTTTCCCTTGGGTTCTGCAGACTCAAGGGTCATCTTTATTTTACCTCCCCCCCCCCGGGCCAGTGCTCCTCCGAGTGTTGGTCCGAACTAGAGACACTTGTAGCGCCACCTCAGGGAAACCTGAGGATTGGTTTTAGTTGTACGTAGTGTTCATCCGGTGTGCCCTGAGAACGAGATATGTGAAGCTCCTATCGGGATTTGTCGGCACATCGGGCGGCTTTGCTAGTCTTGTTTTACCATTGTCGAAATGTCTTGTAAACCAGGATTCCGAGACCGTGAGAGCTTGTGATGGGCTAAGTTGGGACACCCCTGTAGGGTATAAACTTTCGAGAGCCGTGCCCATGGTTATGTGGCAGATGGGAATTTGTTAATATCCGGTTGTAGAGAACTTGACACTTGACTTAATTAAAACGCATCAACCACGTGTGTAGCCATGATGGTCTCTTTTCTGTGGAGTCCGGGAAGTGAACACGGTCTTGGTGTTATAATTGTGCGTATGCAGTTTCGTGGTCACTTCTTGATCACTTCTAGCTTCTCGATCGTTTCGTTGCTTCTCTTCTCGCTCTTATTTGCGTATGTTAGCCACCACATTTGCTTAGTGCTTGCTGCAACTCAACCTCATTACCACTTCCTACCCATAAGCTTAAATAGTCTTGATCTCGCAGGTTTTGAGATTGCTGAGTCCTCGTGACTCACCAGATACTATCACAACAGTTGCAGGTGTCAATGATACCAGTGCAGGTGATGCAACCGAGCTCAGATGTGAGCTCAACGAAGAACTTGGTCGTTGCTATGTTTCGTTTCATGTTGATCAGTAGTGGAGCCCAGTTGGGACGATCGGGGATGTAGCAGTTGGGTTATCTTCTTTTCTTTTGGCTTCGTCCGTAGTCGGACTATGTGTGTGCTTTGAATGATGTATGAATTATATGTTCATTGTGTGAAGTGGCGACTGTAAGCCAACTCTTTATCCCATTCTTGTTCATTACATGGGATTGTGTGAAGATGACCCTTCTTGCGACAAAACCACCATGCGGTTATGCCTCTAAGCCATGCCTCGACACGTGGGAGATATAGCCGCATCGTGGGTGTTATAAACATGACCGCACATTCCTCCTCAATTACCCATCAACAAACAGACAAGTCTTTCTTCATTGCTCCTCACGTCTGCCATGAGTCGTAGGAGGATTTCTTGGTTGAGAAATGACCAGGGAGCGGCGAGCATGGAGGCGGACGCAATAGAGTGGTCCGACCACGCCACGGAAGCAACATAGATGTCCTGCCGTCTCGTGAAAGCAACATAGATGTCCTCTCACGCCGTGGAAGCAGCAGAGAGGTCCTGACGTGCTGTAGCGGCCTGGAAAGATCTCTCATGGGAAGGAGAGGGCTCTCATAGGCACATGCGTGCTATGCTTAAAAATTGATTGATGAGATCTCCAGCTGGGCGAGCCATTTAACGAGCAGACCACTGTGCAGGCTTATCAGGAGGCGTGCAAGCAGACCACTGTGCAGGCTTACTGGGAGGCGAGCCATTTGAGTAGACGGGATCAATGCCTTGTTGGACAAGGCGACGAACATCATCCAGGAAATATGGGATGAGAAGGCGAATCTCCACACCCAGTGCGACCTGCTAAGGGCGAAGATTGGCCGTAGGGTGAAGCAGGATGAGAAGAGCACTGCCTTGTTGAAGAGGATGACCGTCATGGTCAAGAAACTTATGGAGAAGAATGCCAAGCTACGCATCGTGCGTGAAAGGCTAGTGGAGGAACCCGTGGCTGTTGTTAAGCGACGTATTGAGGATGTGAAAGACATCATTGCCCCTTGCGGCGAGAACTCCTACGCCATGGTCGAAATGATGAAGATGGTGGAGTAGATCGAGGTGAAGTAGAGAGCAGGGACCCAGATCGTTATCTATATCTTCTTCTTTTGCCCCTGTGTCTTTCCGGCATTGCCGCATGTGGCATTTTAATTATCTTCCTAAATATGTAAGAAAAATATTATGCATTACCATCATCATCATATATATCAGTCTCGCTAAGTCTCAGTCGATGATATGTCCGTGAGATCTTACATCAAGATCCGTGAAAATTTTTCTTTTTGAGTTTCTTTTCTCTCTCTTAAATCTCAGTCGACTAAGACCTAGACACACCATTAAAATAGGGGCTCACGTGCCATGAATGGAGAATTTGGGAGCGAGGTGGGCGGCAGATGGAGGTCAAATGGCTCGCCACCTGGTAAGCCTGCACAGTGATCTGCTCGCACGCCTCCCGTCTACTCAAATACCTACCCCGCACGGTGCCTCCTACCCAATATAAATGGGGACGGATGGCGACACGTATAGAATGCCACTATTTCAATAATACTTGTGCTTCCGATTGTAACGTGGCAGCTCTTTGTTCT
Organism: Triticum timopheevii; assembly: GCA_963921465.1. Taxonomy (NCBI): domain Eukaryota; kingdom Viridiplantae; phylum Streptophyta; class Magnoliopsida; order Poales; family Poaceae; genus Triticum; species Triticum timopheevii. The sequence continues at coordinate 264,816,381 of OY997266.1, forward strand.
AGAATGACTTTGTTGGTGCTATGTCAAGGCAACATGCCAAGTTTCATGATTTTCAGGCGAGTTTTGGATTTACGGGAACTTAAAAACCAAGTTTCTTAATGTTTTCATTCAATCCACGACACCCATATGTTCGAAATTCATTCCCATTTCTTGCATGGGACCTAAACATTCAGCAAAGGTGACACATATGATTTTCAACCCATTCTGGCGCACTTGAGCATGTGCATGTATTTCAAATTTGAATTATGTACATTAAATGCCTAGAAAACTAAATTAATTTATGAAAAGGTCAGATGAACTCGGAAAAATTCCAAAATTTAGCACAACACCCCTATAGTTCTATGTTGCCTTTGTAAGAAAATCAAAGGCAGGAAAAGGTAGTTGTTGGGAATGTTGCATGTAAAACAAAAAAATTTATACCCACACGCAAGATCTATCCATGGAGATGCATAGCAACGAGAAGGGGAGAGTGTGTTTACGTACCGTCATAGACCGTAAGCGGAAGTGTTGTCACATCCCTAGTTCTGGTATGACTTAGACTAGCCAGTAATGTGAGCATCATGTTTAAATTTAAAGGAATTTTAAATGGGGACTGTTTCAAACCTAGCATCAAAGGAATTCAATAGGTTCAACTAAAATATTTTAGTGAACCCAAAGTGGCTGTAAAAAATGTTCATCATTTTTGGAAAATGCTAGAAACAGTAACCAGAGATGATGCACAGTTTTCCATGACATTTTGGATTTTTGAACTAACACATATTGTATTTGAGTTGGAGCAAATATATGTTATAAATATTTTAATGCTTCACTAATTCTGATATTTTGTGAGGGGCTCTAGAATATTCCTTTCAGTCCCTGCAAAAATTATCAGAAGAAACAAAAATGGTTTAGTGCTTGAATTAAATCAAAACAGATTGAAATAAATAGAAAACAGTAATTAAAATAGAATTAGAAAAGAGAGAGAGAAGGACTTACCAGGTAGCCCAACTGGCCTAGCACTGTAGCTGAGGCCTAGCACACGAGGGCGAAGTGGTCGTCCTCAACCTCTAACAGAAGGCAGAGGCCTGTCCACGCACCTGCAATCGCCGTGGCCTCCTCCCTGCCTGCTTCCCCCCTCCCCGGCCCTTCTAGCGACGCTAGGGAGATGCCCGTGACCCCTCTCTCCTCTCCCTCACTCGCTGTTCTCTCCTCCCTCCTCTGCTTCTCTTGCATGCAGCCACCAAGCGCAGCCGTCACCGCCGTTCACCGCCACCGCATCAAGAGCCATTGCCTCGCCTTGTCTTCGTGCCCCGAGCTCCGTATCCTCGCGCTGAAGCTCTCCGCCGAGCCGCCTGACGCCGGGAGCCTCTGGAACACCGTCACCATCCTCATCTTCAAACCGGAAGCTGGAGATCGCCATCACCGCTCCAACGACTCCGTCGTCTCCCCCGAGCTGCCGAGCCCTCCATCTGATGCATAGTGAGCCCCACCGTCGTTTCCCCTAACCCCGTGTTCTACCGCTCGCTGTAGCCGCCGTTTCCATGACGTCCGAGGCACGCTGCCGCACAAGCTCATCACCGATGAGGTTCCGGTGACCAAATGGTACCGTGCATATGCCCGACGTCTTCGTGAGATCTTGTAGCACCTGTAGGAAGTAACCGTTGATCCTCCCGTGCACCGTGTCGTCATTTCCATCGGCGCCCGAACTCCGGCCACCGCCGCGAGCTCACCTCCAGCGAGCTCGAGCCACCTTGCGCCCTCTCATTGCCACCCCTGGATGTAGTCGAGCAAGAGCTCCTCCCCAGTGCCCTTAGCGTGCCAAACAGCGGCCTGTAGCGCCATCCCGAGCAACTCCAGCGAGTTCCCGCCGTCGCTGTGGTCGCCGGCGTGACCTGCTCACGTGGCACCTGTTTAGTTAGCTAATGAGCCTTCTAAACACCCCTAGGGCCACTGCCATGTGGGCCCCTATGCCTGTTAGGTTAGTTTAATTTTCTATTTAGGTTAGTTTAAAACCCAGCGGGACCCACACGCCAGCGTTGACCCTGTTGACGTGGTCGTTGACCAAACACACCTGTCGGCGACACTAACCAGCCGTGTGTCACTGACGTGTGGACCCCACACATCAGGTTTGACCTGGACCGGGTCTATTGACCTGCTAAGGTGAGCATGACGCAATGCTAACGCAGTTAATCTTTTTCTGGATTTAAAATAAGTCAGAAAATTCGAGAAAATAGTTAAAACTTCAAAAAATTCATATAAATTCAACCATATCTCCAAATGAAATAATTTATATATGAAAAATGATCAGAAAAATCCAATCTATCCATCTGTACTGGTTTCATGCATGTTTAAAGAACTTAAGCTCGCTGTTTAGATCAAAACATGATAATGCACTACTTGAATTCATAGTTTTAGTTTGAAGTTGAACCTTTGGTTCAAAATCACTCAAACCACCCTGTTTGTAGTTGCATTAGCTCAAACACACTCATTTTTCCATGTCATGATCATGCATCATATTGTGCATTGCATTGATTGTGTTCCTTCTCTGTTGCCGGTGGTTGTTCCCTCTCGATAGACGTGGTTCCGACGATCAGTTTGATGACACCGATGAAGAGCTATATCATCTTCAGAAGTGCCAGGCAAGCAAAACCCCCTTGTTCATCCCGATACAATACCACTCTCTCGCTTCTGCTCTCTTTTACTGCTTTAGGACAACAATGATACATCTGTTACATGTTGCGGTAGTTGAACCCCTTTTCTCTGCATGACCTGTCATTGCTAGAGTAAATAGATGAAACCCACTAGCATGAGTAGGAGTTGTTTGATCCCTTATGTGCCTACTCATTCATGCTTGTTTGTCATGCCTGCTACTACTTAGTGTTGAGTTAGGTCTGATTCATCGGGGATGAATTGCAATGTTGTGAACATGTCCTACTATGTGTGAGCTAACTGTGTGAACACGATTTGGTAAAGGTAGTGGTGAGGGGCCATGCAGGAGTACATGGTGGGTTGTCTCATTGAAACCGTCCTCAAGAACTGAGTTCTGTGTTTGTGTTGCATGAACAGCTACTACCATGCGTTGGGCCCGAAACTAATGGAACCGCTCGACTTATTAACCGCCCCTGTCCTCTATCCGGGAGTTGCAAGTAGTTTCTCGTGTTTGTAGTATGCTGGAGGCCGTGCTTAGCGCTGACCCAAGGGGTGGGCTGTGATGCGGTAGGCACGTGGCCGGGTATGCGGGGCGCCCGTTTGGTGTCTCGGAACCCTGTACACATTGTTCAAGGCCGTATGTGGAAACCTCGGCCGGACTCCCTGCGGATGGAACCTTAATAGGCGACAAACTTGGACTAGGGACTTGTGTGGTTAGTCAGGTCGTGGCCAACACCCTCGATGGGCTTCCGCTTGAAGGTTGCCGAGTACATGTCATGTAAATGGCGATTTGTGGTGAGAGCGTGTGTGAAGAAGTACACCCCTGCAGGGTTAACATCATCTATTCGAATAGCCACGTCCGCGGTAAAGGACCTCTGGGTTGCCTATATAGTTCATAGACAAGTGAAAGTGGATAGCCTAAAATGCGCAAGATAAGCGTGAGTGCTATGGATGGTGTTATCATAGGGAGACGGGAGCAGATGCATAGTGGTGTACTGATATGGTGAATATGTGGACTCGTGTGCGCCACCTCAAAGAGTTACTTGCAGTCGTAGTTCAGGATAGCCACCGAGTCAAAGCTAGCTTGCTGCAGTTAAACGACATCGTCCTTTGTTGATAATGATGCATATGTAGCTAGTTCTGATGTCAGTGTAGCCGAGTACATTTGTACTCACGTTTGCTTAATTTATGTTTTTGCAGAGAGACTTCAGTCTCGCTAGTAGTACCGCATGGACTTCGACGTTTAGCTTGTTACCTCAACTACGATCTTGTGCCCACGGTAGGATCTTGTAGATAGTCAGGCTTCTCAGCCTTTTTCTTTTGTAGTTTTCCATACTTAGACATGTTAAGCTTCCGCATGTGCTTCTTGTTTGTATGCTCTGAATGTTGGGTCATGATACTCATGATTGTAATAATTGGCTCCTCGAAGCCTGTTGAATAAATACTTTGAGTTGTAGAGTCATGTTGTGATGCCATGTTGTATTTGCACATATCGAGGATATTGTGTGTATGATTATTGAAATGCTTGGTACGTGTGGGATCCGACAACCTAGTTGTTTATTCTTGGTAGCCTCTCTTATCGAGAAATGTCTCCTATTGCTTCCACTAAGCCATGGTAGCTTGCTATAGCTCTGGAACACTTAGGCTGGCCGGCATGTGTGCTTCTTCGTTCCTGTGTCTGTCCCTTCGGGGAAATGTCATGCGTTGTTCCTTCATGTCCCTGTAGCTTGCTACGACTTGGGTTCATATGTTGTTGATCGACACGTTCGTTGCTGGGTCGTGTATGCCTGTCCCTGTAAGTTAGCACCACCTTGGGTTTACGACTAGTCATGTCGGCCTGGGTTCTTTGTCATATGGATGCTAGCGACACCATCATATACATGAGCTGAAAGGCGCAAATGGTACCGGGCCAAGTAAGGTGGCACTCATGGGAATACCGTGCGTGAGGGTGCAAAGTGATATGATGTGTTACATACTAGAACGGTGTGACTTAGGATCGGGGTCCTAACCAGGGTTTAATAACGCAGTTGATGTAGTCGAAGTTCTTCGCGTTCCAACCGATCGAGCACCGAACGTATGACACCTCCGCGTTCAGCACACGTTCAGCTCGATGACGCCCTCCGCCTTCTTGATCCAGCAAGATGGAGAGGTAGTGTATGAGTTTCGGCAGCACGATGAGCTGGTGATGGTGAATTAATCTTCATAGGGCTTTGCCTAAGCACTACGAAAATATGACCGGAGGAATAAATGGTGGACGGGGGCGCCGCACACGGCTAAGACAATGTTCTGTCCTTGTATGGCGCCCCCTCCCCATGTATATATAGGTGGAAGGGGAGAGGGAGGCAGCCAAGGCAGCCAGGTAGCGCAACTAGGGGTTGGCCACCGTCCCTAGGGCTCCAGCCCTCCTGTGCCCCCCTTTCCTTGTATGAACAAGGGGGAAGGAAAGAGGGGGTAGAGGGAAGGAAGAGGGAGTCCAACTCCACACATTCCTTTCCTCCTCCCATTTCCTTTCCCTCCCCATAGGGCCGGCCCCATAGAGGGTGCACCAGCCCCTTGTGGGCTGGTGTGTTCCCTCAATTGGCCCATAAGGCTCATATCTTTGCCGGGGATGCCCGAAACTCCTTTCTGGTGACCCGATAAGTACCCGGTACCCTCCGAAACACTTTCGGTGTCCGAATACCATTGTCCTATATATATCAATCTTTACCTCTCAACCATTTTGAGACTCCTCATCATGTCCATGATCTCATTCGAGACTCTAAACAACATTCAGTCACCAAATCATATAACTCATATAATACTATATCGTCAACGAATGTTAAGTGTGCGGACACTACGGGTTCGAGAACTATGTAGACATGACCGAGACACCACTCTGGTCAATAACCAATAGGGTAACCTGGATGCCCATATTGGCTCCTACATATTCTACGAAGATCTTTGCCGGTCGAACTGTTATGACAACACACACAATTCCCTTTGTTCATCTGTTTGTTACTTGCCCGAGATTCGATCGTTGGTATCTTCATACCTAGTTTAATCTTGTTACCGACAAGTCTCATTACTCGTTACTTAATACATAATCCTGTAACTAACTCATTAGTCACTTTGCTTGCAAGGCTTCTTATGATGTGTATTACTAAGAGGGCCTAGAGATACCTCTTCGATACTCGGAGTGACAAATCCTAATATCCATCTATGCCAACTCAACAAACATCTTTGAAGATATCTGTAGAGCATTTTTATGATCACCCAGTTATGTTGTGACGTTTGATAGCACACAAGGTATTCCTCCAGTATCCGGGAGTTGTATAATCTCATACTCGAAGGAATATGTATTTCACATGAAGAAAGCAATAGCAATAAAACTGAATGATCATTATGCTAAGCTAACAGATGGGTCTTGTCCATCACATCATTATCCAAATGATGTGATTCCGTTATCAAATGACAACACATGTCTATGGGTAGGAAGCCTTAACTATCTTGGATCAATGAGCCAGTCTAGTAGAGGCTTACTAGGGTCACGATATTTGTTTATGTATTCACACATGTATTTAGGTTTCCAATCAATACAATTCTAGCATGAATAATAAACCTTTATCATGAAGAAGGAAATATAAAATAACAACTTTATTATTGCCTCTATGGCATATTTCCTTCAGTCTCCCACTTGCACTGGAGTCAATAATCTAGATTACATTGTAATGAGTCTAACACCCATGGAGTCTTGGTGCTGATCAGGTTTTTCTCGCGAAAGAGGCTTAGTCAGCAGGTCTGCCACATCCAGATCCATATGTATTTTGCAAACTTCTATGTCTCCATCCTTGACCTTTTCACAAATGGAGTTGAAGCATCTCTTGATGTGTTTGGTTCTCTTGTGAAACCTGGATTCCTTCGCCAGGGCAATTGCTCCAGGGTTGTCACAAAAGATTTTCATTGGACCCGATGCACTAGATATTTCACCCAGACTGGATATGAACTCCTTCATCCAGACTCCTTCATGTTTTGCTTCCTAAGCAGCTATGTACTATGCTTCACACATAAATCCCGCCACGACGCTCTGCTTGGAACTGCACCAATTGACATCTCTACCATTCAATTTAGAAACGTATCCGGTTTGTGACTTATAGTCATCCAGATCAGTGTTGAAGATAGCATCAACATAACCCTTTACAAGGAGCTCCTTGTCACCTCCATAAACGAGAAACATATCCTTGGTCCTTTTTAGGTACTTCAGGATGTTCTTGACTGCTGTCCAATGATCCACTCCAGGACTACATTGGTACCTCCCTACCAGACTTATGGCAAGGCACACATCATGTCTGGTACACAGCATAGCATACATGATAGAACCTATGGCTGAGGCAAAGGGAATGACTCTCATTCTCTCTCTATTTTCTGAAGTGGTCGGGCTTTGAGTCTGACTCAATTTCACACCTTGTGACAAGGCAAGAACCCTTTCTTTGACTGATCCACTTTGAACTTCTTCAAAACTTTATCAAGGTATGTGCTTTGTGAAAGTTCTATTAAGCGTCTCAATCTATCCCTATAGATCTTGATGCCCAACATATAAGAAGCTTCACCAAGGTCTTTCATTGAAATATTCTTATTCAAGTATCCTTTTATGCTATCCATAAATTCTATATCAACTCCTATCAATAATATGTCATCCACATATAATATAAGAAATGCTACAGAGCTCCTGACGGTGACACGTACGAAGGGTAGGGTCCTAGGTTTGACCTACATGCCTTTTCTAAGGATAGGATACAAGAAGCCAAGGCCTATAAAGTCAAAGGGTAGATACCGATTGGAATCCTCAAGAAGTGCAATCCACTCGACATACGTTTCCACTCGGATACCCCAATTCCACTTGACCGGTGTTATTTCACTTGGAAGACAAGAATCCACTCGGAAGCCAGAAGACCTAGAGTCACCCCTGAATGGCAATGGTCAGGCATTTACTCCGTAGCCATTAAGGGCATTGATTACGAGTGTTACCAGTAACGTATGTGACTTAACTCACACTGAACCCTTGTGTAGCTGAGGAGGGCAAGGGGCTGGCGCACTCTATATAGGCCACCCCTCCCTTGAAGCACAAGGGCACCCACTGTAACTATTTCCACACTCTAGTCGACAAGCCTCTCCGGCACCGAGATGTAGGGCTATTACCTCCTCTGAGAGGGGCCTGAACTCGTAAACTCATGTGTGTACAACCTCACTGTAGCTAGGGCCTGACCCTCCTCCTATGTACCCCCTACTTCTACTATCGGACTCATTCCCACGACAGTTGGTGCCCACCGTGGGGTTGGTGCTTTCATGACTTCCAATGAGGTTGTAGTTTTCGATCTTCATCAACATGGTTTCTGGCGGTGGTTTGCCTTTGGTCCGCGAGATCCGTCTCGGCATGCTCGCCTTCATCGCCGACGACCCAGCCTGGCTCCAAGAGGGTCCCCTCGGCGTCTAGGCGCTCCCATCCGCGAGGCGGCGCACTTTCGCACGAGTGCCTGCGGTGTCCTTCTATGGCAGCCGTCAAGTCAGTATTGGTCGGCTCCCGTGGTGTCTTCCCTTCCTGCTGCCCATCGCTGCAAGCGATCTGGCCGCTCACGGATCCAGCGGCGGGTGAAGCACGCGGTGGCCCGTCAGTCGGCCACTCCTCAGATCGTGGCAATCGAGCCCGATGACTCCCTTTATGGCTTGTTCGACCGGTCGGCTGGCCATTCGTACACTTTGTCCGAGTGTGAAAGCAATGACCCGCGATGGAAGTTCTCACGGTCGGCTTCCAGCGAAGCCCACCAGGATTTCCCGAAGGCTTGGGCGACGACAGCGGTCACACGCGCGACAACGACGGGTATTACCCCGAAGCTCTCAATGCGGAGCAGAGGGAGGAGTTGCAGTGCAGGCAAGATCAGGCTTTGGAGGCCCTCCAGACCCCCATCATCGGGGAGACCCCTGAGGCTCGGGCCTTGGAGGATGCGCATGTAGCCACTTTGGCTGAGCGTGTGCGCCTAGAGAATCTTCAACAAGCACTCAACGACCGTGCCCACAAACATATCCCAAGTTCCAGTCGACGACATCGACAAATATTTCCTACTGGACCTAAGGATGATTGTCAAGTATTCTGTATTCCAATCCAGAATTTTGCAACAGCTGCACGTATTACAGAATTGATCTAGCCGTCCAGTTTTGAGGCTGGTAGAGGCTTAGAGTAGATTCAGACATCACTCAGAGCGGCCGGGGAACATAGTTTAGATGTTTCTCAGTCGCGCAATAGGATTCACAGCAGATCAGTTATGGCAGATACAGTTCAGTCAGCTCAAAGCCCAAGATCGCCCTTGCAGTGTGAAGATCGTGGTTACCACCAGGATCAGTACCTGGGATGGGGCCATGGGCACTTTGACACTCAATATCACCGTGATGACTTCCGCCGAGTGCCTACACACCCTCCAAGGGGTGGATCGTACATGCCCCGGCTATATGATGATAGGCGCCCATCAGGCAACGAGCGGATGTTTATATTCGACCCCCGAGAGCCTGGTTTTGATGGTTGACAGAGGCAGAGCTAACAGGGATGGTTTGTACAGAGATCAGCCAAGTGCGAACAAAGCATTCGTTTTTGGACCCGAGTGTTTCAGCAGAGCCATCCGTGCTGCTGAGATTCTTGCGAACTTCAGGTTGGCGGCAGGAGTCAACAAGTTTACTGGCGAATCGAAGCCAGATATATGGTTAGAATATTACCGAGTGGCAGTATAGATTGGTGGGGGAAATAATGACGAAGCCATGAAGCACCTGCCCCTGATGCTTGAGGGCTCAGCCAGGGCTTGGTTGAATCAGTTGGCCCCTGCTAGTATTTTCTATTGGGAAGATTTGGTTCGAGTGTTTGTAAAGACATTCAAAGGCACTTGCAAGCGTCCCACTGGGCTACCTGAGCTACAACATTCAGTGCAACAACAAATGAAACTCTGAGGGATTACATCCAGCGATGGACTACTCATCACCATGCGATTGAAATTTGGTTGCTCCGTACCCATGACTTTGAATTGGATGATGGAAATCGCCACTCAGTATGTGAATGGCAAAGAAGCGGATCGACTCAGAAATGTAAAGGGAAAATAGTCGAACCGGAGGCTGGGGGCGGAAATCCCAATCGGAAGAAGAAGCATAAACCCGAAGCCCCAGGTCAGGCAGAGGCCGCAGTGGTGAATACCCAAGGACAGTTCAAGGGAAAGCCCATGGGGCAATGTACACTCAAGAAGGTAAAAGATCAGTCGGGACAGGACGTCCAAGATTTGCCATGTCACATTCATAGAAAGAAGGGTGAAGAGAGTTACTTGATTCTGCCCAAGCATACAACTCGATAGTGCATGCTCCTAATTCAGCAGTTCTGAGAGGGTCAGCCCAGTGAGAAGGACTCTGATAAGGACATGGATGAAGAAAAGGATGATGGTTACCCGAAGGTCAATGCTACCTTGGTGATTTTTGTTGATGTTGAAAGCAAGAGTCGACTGAAAGTCATAAACACAGAGGTGAACATGGTTGCCCTGACAACTATGACGTACCTGAAGTGGTCAAAGACTCATATCTCATTTGATCAGTTTGATCATCCAGCTCATGTTGCTACCCTGGGTGACAAGCTTTGGTGGTCGACCCAGTCATTGCGGGCACCCAACTGACTAAAGTTCTCATGGATGGTGGCAGTGGGCTGAACATTTGTATGTTGTGACCCTCTAGGGAATGGGTATTCCGATATCCCAACTCAGTGAAAGCAACATGCAATTCCACGGAGTCATCCCAGGGAAGAAGGCAAAGTCACTCGGGCAGATTGCTCTAGAGGTGGTGTTTGGTGATTCCAAAAATTTCTGCAAAGAAAAGTTGACGTTCGAGGTGGTAGATTTCCACAGTGCCTACCATGCCATTCTGGGCAGGCCGGCATATGCTCGTCTCATGGACCGACCATGTTATGTGTATCTCAAGCTGAAGATGCCAGGACCCAAAGGTGTGATCACGGTCACTCGGAACAGGCAGAGAGCAGAAGAATGCGTCCAGAAGGGGTCCAAGATTGCTGACGAGCAAATGGCAGTGGCTGAACTTGAGGAATATCATAGGAATGTTGATCCGAGTGATCTGCTCTGCTCCAAGAAGCCAGCTTCTGAGTCTGCATTTCACTCGACTGGTGAGACAAAACCAGTTCATATTCACCAAGAAGATCCCACAACTACTTCGACTCACCTTTTGACGACACTCGACAGCAAATAGGAGGCCGCGCTCATCAAGTTCCTCGTGAGAACTGGGACATCTTTGCATGGAAACCATTTGCGCCCAAAAGTTAAACCTGTCAAAGAACATCTCCGTCGGACTACCGCGAAGAAGAGGAAGGCGATTGGCAAAGAGGTGGCTCCGCGCCTGGCGGCAGAGGTCATCCATGAGATATACCACTCCGAGTGGCCCGACAAGGTCCTCATGGTTCCCAAGAAGGATGAGTCACTCCGCATGTGCATTGACTTCAGGCATATCAATCGGGCCTGCCCGAAAGATTATTTTCCACTCCCTCGCATCGATCAGATAGTTGACTCGACCGCGGGGTGTGAGTGTTTATCTTTTCTTGATGCGTATTCTGGATACCATCAAATCCGTCTATTTGGTCCAGATGAAATAAAAACGGCTTTCATCACCCCATTCGGGTGTTTTTGCTATGTTACCATGCCTTTCGGTCTCAAGAACGCCAGTGCCACATTCATGCGCATGATTCAGAAGTGCCTGCTCACTCAGATCAGTCGGAATGTGGAGGCGTATATGGATGATATTGTAGTGAAGTCACGCAAGAGTGTCGGCCTGCTGACTGATCTTGCAGAAACTTTTGCCAATCTAAGAAGATATGATATCAAGTTGAATCTATCCAAGTGCACATTCGGAGTACGGAGAAAAGTTATTCGGTTTCGTCATTTCCGAACAAGGGATAAATGCTAATCCCGAGTGAATTGGTGCAGTTCTCTGAATGATACGCCCTGTGCGTGTGTATGACGTTCAGAAGCTTACAGGCTGTCTCGCTGCATTGAGTCGATTCATTTCACGTCTCGGTGAGAAGGCACTACCTCTTTACCGACTGATGAAGAAATCTGATATGTTCAAGTGGACTCCCGAAGTTGAAGTAGCATTTGTGGAGCTCAAAGCCCTGCTTTCCACCCAGCCGGTGCTTGCTGCTTCGATCAGCAAAGAGCCTTTGCTCTTGTACATTATAGCTACTAGTCAGGTTGTTAGCACAGTGCTCAAACGAGCGAGAAGAAGAAGGCAAGGCCTATAAAGTTTGACGTCCAGTGTATTATATTTCAGAGGTTTTGACTCAATCCAAGCAGAGGTACCCACATTACTAGAAGGTTGTCCATGGAATGTACTTGACTGCGAAAAAAGTTGCACATTAGTTCCATGACCACTCGGTTTCAGTCGTCAGCGACACTCCATTGTTTGAGATCATGAACAATTGAGATGCAAATGGTCGAGTGGCTAAGTGGGCAATGGAACTTCTCCCTCTGGATATCATGTTTGAAGTGAAGAAGGCTATCAAATCTCAAGCACTCACAGATTTCTTGGACGAGTGGATTAAACAGCAACAACGGACTCAAGTTCACTAGAAACACTGGACTATGTTCTTTGATGGGTCCAAGATGTTGAATTGTTCTGGTGCTGGAGTGGTTCTGATGTCCCCAAGAGGTGATAAACTGAAATATGTCCTCCCGATTCATTTAGATTCCTCCAATAAGGAAGCTGAGTATGAAGCACTTCTCTATGGGTTGCGTATGGCCATCTCACTCGGCGTTCGTCGCCTGATGGTCTATGGCGACTCATATTTGGTGGTGAATCAAGTGATGAAGGAGTGGGACGTCAGAAACCCTGCCATGACTAGATATTGCAATGTAGTGAGGAAGTTGGAGAAAAAGTTCGAGGGATTGGAGCTTCACCACATTCCCCGAATCAAGAACCAAGCAGCTGACGACTTGGCAAAAATAGGTTCCAAGCAGGAACCCATCCCAAGTAATGTGTTTCTTGAGCATCTCCGTTCCACGTCAGTGCAAGAGGATCCTTTAAATGAAGAACCTCCCCAGGCGATAAGTCCTACCAATCCGACTGAGATCGAAGTACCAGCAGTGATTGATTTGATTATGGAGATCCTGGCGATTACTCCCAACTAGACAGTACCATATTGTATATCTGCTCAGGAAGGATCTTCCAGAAGATGAAGTCGAGGCACGTCATATCGTCCACAGATATAAGGCTTTTAAAGTTATGGATGGACATCTCTACAGAGAGAGTGGTACTAGCATAGCCCAACGATGTATTTCTCCTAAAGAAGGTTGACTGATATTGGAAGAAATCCACTCGGGGACCTGTCGTCACCATGCATCCTCTCGGACCATCGTGGCCAAAGCATACCGAGCAGGATTCTACTGGCCACGGGCCAATGAGGCTGGAAAGGAGATCGTAGAAAAGTGTATAGGTTGCTAGTTCTATACAATCATGTCTCACAAACCAGCATCTACACTGAAGACTATTCCACTCGTCTGGCCATTTGCCGTGTGGGGATGGGACATGATTGGCCCACTCAGGACTGGCCGAAGTGGTTTCACTCATCTTCTTGTAGCAGTCGACAAGTTCACCAAGTGGATTGAGGCCAAGCCTATCAAAAGTTTAGACTCAAGCACAACCATTAGTTTCATAAGAAAGCTGATGTTCCGATTTAGAGTTCCGCACAACATCATCATAGACAATGGCTCAAATTTTGAATCAGAAGAATTCAGAGCATATTGCGCCTCCCAAGGGACTCGGGTGGACTACACATCCATTGCGCAGCCGTATTCGAATGGCCAAGTTGAAAGGGCCAATGGTCTGATCCTCCAGGTTTGAAACCACGGCTCATGCGTGACCTGAAACACGCAGCTGGGGCTTGGGTGGCCGAGTTGCCGTCTGTTCTATGGGGATTGAGTAGAACTCCTTACCGAGCCACCAACCGAACACCTTTCTTCATGGTATATGGAGCTGAAGCTGTACTGCCGAGTGATCTGCTACACAATGCACCCCGAGTGGAACTTTATTCCGAAACTGAGGCAGAGCAAGCATGTCAGGATGCAGTGGACCTCCTAGAAGAAGAACGGAAGATGGCTTTGATCCGATCGGCTATCTATCAACAAGATCTTCATCGATTCAATGAAAGGAACGCCAAGGGTCGAGCACTTCAAAAGGAGACCTGGTGCTCCGAGTGGATCAGCAGCGACCGCACAAACTCGCCCCTGCATGGGAAGGCCCTTTCGTCGTCACCAAGGTGCTTCACAATGGAGCGTACCACCTTTACAACCTAGCTCAGAAGAAAGATGAAGCGCGCTCCTGGAACACTGATCTTCTTCGTCGTTTTTATACTTAACAGTCGGATTGTTGAGATGTAATAAAAGTACTTGGTCGATTGTTTATCAAGGCATAATGCCTATAGTCTCTTAATGATTGTTTTTTGCATAAGCATGTGTTGAAATCCCCCAGTGGGTGACTTAGCTGTGAAATCAGCTTCTCCTAAGTTAAAAAACTACTCTAAGTGGGGAGCAATCCTCCCACTCGGGGTGCTTAGCCACGAATCGGGTTCGCCTAAGTTAAAAAACTACTATGAGTGGAGAGCAATCCTCCCACTCGGGGGCTTAGCCGTGAATCGGGTTCGCCTAAGTTAAAAAACTACTCCGAGTGGAGAGCAATCCTCCCACTCGGGGGCTTAGCCGCAAAGCAACTTCGCCTAAGTTAAAAAACTACTCCGAGTGGAGAGCAATCCTCCATCTCGGGGACTTAGCTGCGAACGAGCTTCGCCTAAGTTAAAAAATGATTCCATGTGGAGAGCAATCCTCCCACTCGGGGGCTTAGCCACGTACCAGCTTCGCCTAAGTTAGAAAAAGCATTATGCAAACAGAAAGGCAATAATTGGATAAAGCCACCAAGTGCAAATAGGACCGCTAATTACGAAACCGCAAAGCAAAAGAATTCAGACGTTAAGATCGAAGTAGTTTAATGATTACTTAATCACTCAGCATTCCGAGGCAAATAAGGCAAATATATCAAATGTTTTTGTTCACTTGGGAGGAGGAGGGCTCGCTTGCTCGACGAAAGTGTCCAAGTCGATGCCGTCAGCTATGCGAGTGGCTGCCTCGATGAAAGCCTCCATGAAGGATTACGATTGAAGTTTCTTTGTGTTCGCCACATGGAGAGCCTTCATGTCACACCCAATATGCGACCCTATCCTAAAGGAACACGAAGGTCCCACCAAGGATAGAAGTGCATATTGGAGACACTTTTGCATGGTGGATATCATAACATCGTACCATTACATAATAGTTGGGGATACATACCAGAGGCATACAATGACACACAAATAAAACATCATCATACATAAGAGCATCATCCGACTATGGATGAAACACAAATAGAAACTCAAACGACATCCACCCTACTAGCCCAGGCTGCCGACCTGGAACCTATCCCCTGATCGAAGAAGAAGTAGAAGAAGAACTCCAAAACAAGTAAACATTGCTCTCGCATCATGATCATCGCATTTCCTGTACCTACAACTGTTGTTGTAGTAATCTGTGATCCACGAGGACTCAGCAATCCCATTACCATGGGTATCAAGACTAGAAAAGCCTAATGGGTATGTAATGGATAAGTGGTTGGGTTGCAGCAGCGTCTAAGCATGATATGGTGGATAACTTACGAGTACAAGAATAAGATGAGAAGCTACGCAAACTAGTAATGATCAAGAAGTGATCCAGAACTACTTACGTTCAATCATAACACCACCATGTTCTCTTCTCGACCCACTCGAAAAGAGACCATCACAGTTACACACGCGGTTGGGTATTTTAATTTTAATCTAGTGTCAAGTTATCTACAACCGGATATTAACAAATTCCCATCTTCCACATAACCGTGGGCACGGCTCTCGAAAGTTTAAACCCTGCTGGGGTGTCCCAACTTAGCCCATTATAAGCTCTCACGACCAACAAAGGATATTCCTTCTCCCGGGAAGACCCGATCAGTCTCGGAATCCCGGTTACAAATCGAGCAAGACCTCCCGGTGTGCTGACAAATCCTGATAGGAGCCGCACGTATCTTGTTCTCAGGGCACAACAGATAGGTCAACCTACAAGGAAAACCAGACCTCGAGTTGCCCGGTGGTGGCCCTGCAGTCTGCCCATTTCGGACCAACACTCAGAGGAGCACTGGCTCGGGGGGTTGATTAGAAAAAATACTAGGGGGCCAGTGAAAATCCCCAATTTAAGTTTTAGTTGTTATTAGGCAAATGGTAAAACCAATGTTGAGCCTTGCTGGAGGAGTTTTATTCAAAGCGTACTGTCAAGGGGTTCCCATAAACCTGACCGCGTAAGTAACGCAAAATCAAGGAACATAACACCGGTATGACGGAAACTAGGGCGGCAAGAGTGGAACAAAACACCAGGCATAAGGCCGAGCCTTCCACCCTTTACCAAGTATATAGTTGCATTAATTAGAATAATAGATATTGTGATATCCCAACATAATCATGTTCCAACATGGAGCAATCTCCAACTTCACCTGCAACTAACAATGCTATAAGAGGGGCTGAGCAAAAGCAGTAACATAGCCAAACAACGGTTTGCTAGGAAGGTGGGTTAGAGGCTTGACATGGCAATATGGGAGGCATGCTAAGAAAGTGATAGGTAGCGCTACATAGTGATAGAACGAAGCAACTAGCATAGCAATGATAGTAGTGAGATCCAGGGTGACGGTCATGTTGCCTGAAATCCCACTAGGAAGAAGAACGAGTCCATGAAGAAGAGGAACGGGCGAAGACGAACCAAGCTTAGTCGAACGAATGCTCACGATCGCAACGAAACAGGAACTATCGAGAAGAAGCACAACCGGAAAGAAGCAAACAACATGGTAAACACACAACACATAAACAAGGCATGATGCACAACCAAGTATGATGCATGACAAGGCTACATGATGCTACTCATGGCAAGAGATGAAGTACTCAAGAACATCACATAAAATAAAGTTTAAATGAGGCTAGAAACAACATATAACAAATCCGGTAAGTCCTCATATGAAAATTTCGAAATTGGTCCAGATCTGAATAAACCTTATGTTCAAGTTGTTAAACAGCAATATAAAGTTCATTTAAAGTTCATTTAATTCGGAGCTACGACCTAGAAGATATGAGCAAAACAAGTCAAACATGGCATTGATGCAAAATACATTCAAACATCAAGCAAACACTCTCAAAACATGTATGCAACATGATAAGATGAAACTACATGCAGAATCAAGCAAGTTTCATGTAGAGCATGCTCAAAACGGAGAAACGATGCAACACATACACTCCAAACAAGATATAACAACAATCTGCCCAAAACAGCAAGTAGCGCACTTCACAAGCTTGATGCAATCACTAAAGGGCATATAAAAATATATTTAATGATCCACAGCAAATATGGCATAAATAATCTCCTAAAACATGTAGACATGATGCTCAAAAGAAAATGACACAAAATGATATAAAAATGACAAATAGGCAAGTTACAACAGTTTTCAGCAGTTAACAGCAACACGCACTTTTGAAACAGAGATTATGATATCTATATGAACCCGAATAAGCATGCAAAGGAACCCAACATGTAGAGCATGCAGAGCAGAACATGTGCATAACAAGATCATCACCATAGGATCAACAGGGACGAAGTTATAGCACTCACAAGATGCATACATGATGTTAACAATCAGCAGATTCCAGCAGTTTATATCACATAGCAGTTTTGCAACGAAGATTAATATATGACGGTTAATAGTAACATGAATGCAGATGCAGCTATCATGAAGAGCACTGTGAGATGAACATTTTGACATATCATGCACGCAAAACGGAGCAATATGCACAGGGTTATGACATGGCAAACATGCATGCATGAGATAAGTTTTTCAGGGACTGCAAAAAAAAAATGGGTGCATGCCGGATAGCCTAAATAGAGAACATGCGCAGGATAGAAGGGGGATGCTCACGGGGCTGGGCCAGATGGAGAGGTGCCTGGGACGGGTGCGTTGGGCCGTGCAGCTGGGCCGTGGCCCATGTGACCTGGCAGCGCTGGTCGACGCGGAGGGCATCGTCCTTCTCTGCTCGAGCAAGTAGGAGGCCATGGCGTCGACACCGGCGCGAGGGGGCGGGGGAAGGGCGTGAGCGACGGGGTCCGGCCGGATCCAAGCGGACCTGGGGCGGAGGGAACCCTTCCCGGCGAGGAATCGCGACGGTGGGCTCGGGCGCCATGGCGGCGGCCCTACGGGGAAAGGACAACTGGGGGGTTAGAGAGAGAGAGGAGGAGGCGAGGTAGAGAGAGGGAGGAGGAGGCAGGGCGGCACTCATCTGGGTCCGGCGGAGGTCGCCGACGGCGAGATGGTGGGGATGCGGCGAGGACGATGGCCGGAGGCGGGTTCGGCGAGGCGCGGTCGGAGTTCGTCGATCTAGATTGGGAGCTTGGGGAAGGGGGCAGGGCGCGGGTGTGCTTTGGGCCCGGGCGGGCCGTGCGCAGGCCTGGCGGGCCGCGGTGCGGTGGCTGGCTACTGGAGCGTGACGTGGCAGTGCCCGATTGGCCACGGGCGTCGGCGGGTGGCGGCGCTGGCCTCTGGGTCGGCAACAAGTGCTGGAGAGGATGTGTCTATGCGCGGATTTTGGGAGAGGCTAGATGTAGGTGGAGGCTAGGGGATGCCCAAAATTGGCATGGGGGTTGCTAAAATACGAAAAGGGGGGCTAGAGGAGGGGTATTCATCTATTTTCCGACCGTTCGATCGCCATCGGACGGCTCCAGAGCGGAGAGGGACTAGGTGAGTGACTAGTGGGCTGTGTAGATGGGCTAGGCTCTAAGGAGAGAAGAGATAGCAGCCCAGCATTTGTCTCCAGTGACCGAAAACATCCGACGTCTGATCGACAAAAATACCGCTTATGTTTAACGGTTGGGCTATCAAACGGACTCCGAATGCGACGGAACTTGGCAGGCGGTCTACCTACACCATAATAAGACCGCACGCCAACTTTCACCCCATTCTAAGAACATTTTTATGCCACTTATAAAATAATATTCGGTGGTGCCGCGGGTGCGTGCGAGTTTGGTTGGGCTCAGAACGGACAACGGAGAGAACCGGGGGAACCCGAACGGATGCAAGTTTTGAAAAACATGCTGATGAAATGCAGATGATGACATGGCAAAGTGCAACACGCAAGCAAATGACATGTCAACGACAGCGAATAACTGGAAGACACTTGGCGCATCGGTCTCGGGGCGTTACACTTCAGCTTCTCTTCTTTGGCATCCTTGGAGGGGACTCTGAAGAGTGAAAGGGCCACGCCGGCTCCACGATGAGCGGGTGACTTCTTCCATGCCTGCACTCGACTTGGGATGTCACTGAGCCGAGTCATTGGAGACTTGAGATCATTCTCAAGTTGATCCACTGGCCACAACTCTTGGCCCATTCTTGATAAGGCCAGTTTTAGTCGAGCCATGTAATCCAAGATGCTATGCAGTCGAGCTTTGAGGCGCAGCACGTTCATGGCAGCTTCGTCCTTAACAAGAGACTTCATGGGGTCTAGGCATGGTTCGATCCGGCCGGTCTCCTGTTTAAAACTCTGGCAGAATTCTGCGTAAGAAAGGAAAGCATGGGTCAGCAACATCATCGTATGAGTCGACAAAGTAATAGAATTCACTCGAGCAAGAAAGGCTATGTCACAACCCTAGCTTAGACCTTGTCTGCCTTTGCATAAGCATCCATGCATCATGTTTAAATTTTATGAAACTTGAAATGGGGATTGCCTAAACCCTAGCATCAAAGGAATTCACCAGGTTCAGCTAAAATATTTTCAGTGAATTCCAAATGGCTTTCAAAAATGTTCATCATTTCTGGAAAATGCAAGAACCATAACCAGAGGTGTTGCACATTTTTTCATGACATATTTGATCACTGAATTAAATCATATGGTATTTGCAATTGGGCATTTAAATGCCATATATTATTTTAAGTGCTCAATTGATTCTGAACTTAAGTGTGGGATGCTAGGAATAATCCTAACAGAGCTCACAACTATTTTCAGGATTTTTGGAAACGTTTTTGTATTTTTAATAAAGCCACAAAGTTGCAGAAAAAAAATAGAAAACATAAACTAATAAAGAGAGAGAGAATCTTACCTGGCCTCACCTGTGCAGCCCACCAACCGGCCCAACACTGTAGCTGACCGGCCCAGCCCACCACCGCCACCAGGCCCTCTGCCAGTCAACCCCCTCCTCTTGCTAGGAGGACGAGAGGCGCGTGCCCAGCGCCTGCGGCCACACGCCATGGCCACCTCCTGCTTCCGCCGACGCGGGAGAGGCTCCTGGAGCCGCCACGTACTACCCCGACCCTCTCGCACTCTCCCCCCCCCCCCCCGTGCCCTCCCTTTTCCTGTGTCTCTCTCCCTCGCTCTCCCCCTCACGCGCCTGAGCACGCCGCCTTGAGCCGCCGTGCCCACCACCATCGCCTTGCCTCCCCGACCTATCCAGAGCCTCCGCCACCTCTCGATTCACCTCTGCACCAAAGGAAGGAAGCACGGAGGCCCCGAGCAGCCGCCATCATCTTCGTCTTCAAGCTTCGGCTCCGGCACTCTTATTCGTCGATCCGGCCACTCGGGCGCGTCCCCGAGCCTGCTAACCATCCCTGCAGCTCCGCGGTGAGCCGTTGACCCGATTCCCCCTTGCCCCGTCGTCCTTCGTGTCCTCTAGCCGTCGTCCCCGAGAGCTTCTCGACGCCGGCCATGTCGCCGCTCCCGCTGTAGCGAGTGAAGCTTGCGCCTGAGCATTTCCCCGTGCTTAGCATGCTCCCAGGAGCCAGGCGCACCCACCCGTTCGACCTCCTGTGCCCCCTAGCTCCCAACCAAACATGCCCGTAGCTCCGGCCGCTGCACTTGTCGTCGCTGCCTTCGCCGTAGTGCACTCCAGCTGCTGCTGTTTGTTGCTTTGGATGCAGCTCACACCCAGGAACCCATAGGAGCAAACCGTGCATTGAATGGTGCTCCGTAGCGAGTGCACGGTGCACCTCCGCCGTCGCCTATGGTCGTCGCCGGCGCAACTCCGGCGAGCTGATGTGGCGGCGTCATTGGCCACTAATAGTACCACTAATTAAGCTTAGTGACACTGACAGCTGGGCCCCACCGTCTAACTAAACGTAGCTTAGTTGTTGTTTAGCTTTAATTAACCTCAGTGGGCCCACGCGTCAACTTTGACCAAGCTGACATGGCCGTTGACTGGCCCCACAAGTCAGCGACACTAACCAGCCCCAGCCACTTACCGGTGGACCCCACTGCTCAGGTTTGACCTGGACGACCCCGCTGACCTGCTGACATCACGATGACATCATGCTGACGCAGTAAATATTCTCTGGGATTTAAAAATAAATCAGAAATGATTTACAAATTTCAGAAAATGATCTAAACTTCTAAAATTCATAGAAATTCAACCGTAACTCCAAATTAAATAATTTATATATGAAAAATGATCAGAAAAATCCAATATATCCATCTGTACCATTTTCATGCATGTTTGAACAACTTAAATCTGCTGTATACAACAATTTGAATAAATGGCATTTGGAATGCCTTATGTGGAGTTTGAATTTGAACCTAGGGTTCAAACCAACTTCATTTAACCTGCTGCTAGTTGCATTAGCTCAAACCACAGCATATTGCCATGTCATGATCATGCATCACATTGTGCATTGCATTGATTGTGCTTCTTCTTTGTTTGTCGGTGCCTATCCCGTCTCAGTAAGACGTGTACCGACGATGTGATTGATGACATCAATGAAGAAATATACTATCTTCATAAGTGCCAGGCAAGCAAAACCCCCCTTGTTCATTCCGATACAATCCCACTCTCTCGCTCCTGCTCTCTTTTACTGCATTAGGACAACAACGATTCATCTATTACTTACTGCAGTAGCTGAACCTCTTTATCCTCTGCAAGACCTGTCATTGCCACAGTAAATAGATGAAACCCACTAGTATGAGTAGGAGTTGTTTGAGCCCTGTTGTGCCTACTCATTCATGCTTGTTTGTCTTGCTTGCTACTGCTTGGAGTTGAGTCAGGTCTGATTCATCGGGGATGAGTCAGAGGTGTGTGAACATGTCCTTCTGTGTGTGAGCTAAGTGTGTGAACACGATTTGGTAAAGGTATCGGTGAGAGGCCATGTAGGAGTACATGGTGGGTTGTCTCATTGAAGCCGTCCTCAGGAACTGAGTTCTGTGTTTGTGATCCATGATACAGTTACTACCATGCATTGGGCCCGAAACCAATGGACCCTCTCGGCATCTTATTCACCCTAGTCCTCTGTCCAGGAGTTGCAAGTAGTTTCTGGTGTTTGTAGCCTACTGGAGGCCGTGGAGAGCGCTGACCGTGGGGTGGGCTGTGATGCGGTAGGTACGTGGCCGGGTACACCGGGCACCCGTTAGGTGTCTCAGAACCCTGTTCACATCGTTCGGGGCCCTATGTGGAAACCTCGGCCGGATCTCCTCACGGATGGAACCCGAATAGGCGATAAACCTGGACTAGAGACTTGAGTGTTTAGGTAGGTCGTGGCCGACACCCTCGTTGGGCTTCCGCTTGAAGGTTGCCGAGTACATGTCGTGTAAACGGCGGTAAGTGGTGAGAGCATGTGTGAAGAAGTACACCCCTGCAGGGTTAATATCATCTATTCGAATAGCCGTGTCCGCGGTAAAAGGACTTCTGGGTTGCCTATAACAGTTCATAGACAAGTGAAAGTGGATACTCTAAAATACGCAAGATAAGCGTGAGTGCTATGGATGGCATTCTCGTAGGGAGACGGGAGCGGATCCATAGTGGTGTATTGATATGGTGAATATGTGGACTCATGTGCAACCTCAAAAGAGTTACTTGCAGTCGTAGTTCGGGATAGCCACCGAGTCAAAGCTAGCTTGCTGCAGTTAAACCCCACCATTCCTTTGTTGATAATGATGCATATGTAGATAGTTCTGATGTAAGTCTTGCTGGGTACATTTGTACTCACGTTTGCCTATTTTATGTTTTTGGAGAGAGACTTCAGTCTCACTAGTAGTTCCACGTGGACTTCGACGTTTAGCTTGTTACCTCAGCTACGATCTTGTGCCCTCGACAGGATCTGGTAGATAGTCAGGCTTCTCAGCCTTTTTCATTTGTAGATGTCTGTACTCAGACATGTTAAGCTTCCGCTTGTGCTTGACTTGTATGCTCTGAATGTTGGGTCGTGAGACCCATGTTTGTAATATCTCGCTCCTCGGAGCCTACTGAATAAAATACTTGAGTCGTAGAGTCATGTTGTGATGCCATGTTGTATTTGCACATATCGAGCATATTGTGTGTATGTTATTGAAATGCTTGGTATGTGTGGGATCTGACTATCTAGTTGTTTATCCTTAGTAGCCTCTCTTACCGGGAAATGTCTCCTAGTGTTTCCACCGAGCCATGGTAGCTTGCTACTGCTCCGAAACACTTAGGCTGGCCGGCATGTGTCCTTCTTCGTTCCTGTGTCTGTCCTTCGGGGAAATGTCACGCGATGAATACCAGAGTCCTGTTAGCCCGCTACAGCCTAGTTCACCGGAGTCCTGCTAGCCCAGTGCTACAGCCTGGATTCACTCGCTGATGACCGACACGTTCGATGCTGGGTCATGGATGCATGTCCCTGTAAGTTTGTGCCACTTTGGGTTTACGACTAGCCATGTCAGCCCGGGCTCCTTATCATATGGATGCTAGCGACACTATCATATACGTGTGCCGAAAGGCGCAAATGTTCCCGGGCAAAGGTAAGGCGACACCCGTGGGAATACCGTGCGTGAGGCCGCAAAGTGATATGAGGTGTTACATGCTAGATCGATGTGGCATTGAGTCGGGGTCCTGACAGCTTTGGTATCAGAGCCTGACTGCCTGTAGGATTACCAAGCCAAACCGGTCGAAGTTGTGTCTAGAAATGCTTTAGTTATATAAGGGAATTGATTGTGGGATGGAACGTAAGGCTCTTTTTACTCCTTATACCATATGGACTTCTGATCTGAGTCATCTTCTTCTCTTCTATGGGGATTAAGAACTAGGCCTTCTCATCTATCTATCAGGATGACGTGTTACTAATCCATAGACTTATAGAATTGATAGTTTCAAATCTCAGTTCAGCTTTTACTACTTCTGTATGTTCATAGCTGGTCTCAGAACCTTGCTTTTGTGATGTTGAGTGGTTATGCCACCATTTTTCAGGATGTCTCAAATCATTTTGAGCATTTACAGCCGTTATGCTGTCGAAGTCATCCCAGGTTTCTATATAGTCTGATGCATTTGCAAATCCTTTCTTTCCGTTCCCGGTGTCCTTTATGGTCAGAATAAGCACACCAATCGATGCGTTGAGGTAAATTATTGCCTTGACATATATGTTGGAGTTATTATTACGACTCTAGGTGTCTTAGAAGATTACCTAGTAAACTAGCCATGTTTTGTGCTCCCCGTGTGATGATTCTGGCCATCATTCTCGAAAGCATCCCGTGATGTTATTAGTTAGTAGGTATTCCATTCCGGGGTTCTTGAACCCGAGATTCACCCTTCTTACCTCATGTTGATAGAGTTTGCTAGTTCCTTTAGGATATTAGTAACCTTTGCGATAGTCCTCGAGGTTTGTGGTATATCGTTCTTCCAAATACTATGAACCACTTATGATAGGAGTTTGTTGGATCAAAAGATCACAACAAGAGTGCTCTCGAAGAGTTCTCCATTCTATATTGCGACTCTGCCAGTTCTACTTTTCTGCATGGGTTATCCGGAAGAAACCTGTTGAACTTGATTCGACATACTAACCTATGCATCCACAACTCAGAAAGTTATATGTTCCCCGAGTTGTTCCTCCTTAGTCGTATTCTGACCCCCATCTATCAATTGATAGTCAAGAGTATGCGTGCACTCGTTTATCGATGCCTATTACTCCTGTGGTCCATCGAGCCATTCTATTCTTGAATGACTAGAAGAAACAAACTCCAGTACCTTGTCCATATCCAGGATTGGGTCAAAGCAGTCGTACTCCGCAGATCAAATTGCTAATCTAGCTTTTGCTCTATTCTACCTTGGAGTATTACCATCTTGATATTAAGAATATCATGGGAGTTGCACACCATCCTATGAACTCTTGATACGGTGATACTTCTCGCCATCATTATTCATTCCTTGGTCCAGTGTTGTCACAACCGGAATGCCGACATGTGAACCATGATGCGTGAAATCAATACTCCTAGCAACTCTGTTGCTTGGTAGTTAAAGGACAATAATTTCATCCTTAGCGTGTTGGTTATTAAATCATCATTCTAAGACAGATCGTGCTACCTAGTCCTTATTTCCGGTGCACTCTTTGATCAATGAGTTAGGATTGTGTCAATCCCTCTCTCTTTTCATCATATCGTCTTGCCCTGAAAAGCAAGATTGTTCTCGAGCTTAGTAACATATCAGTGGTTCGTGTTTTTCCGAATATCTTCTCGAAAGTATCACCAGGTCGTCACCTGACTGTTATGTTGAGCTCGTGATCAAGTTGGTTTCGTATAAACCACCCCTTCTCCAAGAATCTGTGTTGCATACCCCTGAGCTGTTTGGTCAAACTGAACAACAACATGGAGAGTTGGAAGATGAAAGTTTGTCCGACTTAGTTCATTTTCAAAGGGATATCCTTGTGTTTGTGTGTTGTTGAAGAAAGATGATATCTTCACCAATTGGTCCCTGTGATCAGTTGTTGGATTTATTGCCTTGTCAAAATTTTGACTTGAGTATGGGCTATCGTCAAGTCAAGTCAGAACCAATGATATTCGTAATGTTGTCTTACCCGTGGTTGTTTCCTCAGGCATACACCATTATATCTTTTGGTCTGACCGATGCTATCGCCTTGTTCACATAATTGTGGAATTCCACTTATATGGAAACCTAGATGAGTTGTTGTTGAGCCCATCAGCAACATTTTTATCTCCTCCATGATTCATGTTGAACATTCAGCTAGTATTGGAAACTTATATAAGCATTATCTTCGTGTTTCGTTCATGAAGAATATGCTTGGATGAAAGAAGTGACTTCCTCTGATTCACGTTCATTTGGTGCAAGTTATCGCCGTGAGTTCGAGGAAGATTGTTTTTGTTTTCTTTGGAATCATCCCAAGCCAGTCATGCATGTGCGAAGTATTCTATGGTCTGATAGACTGATCATCTTCATTCTATACGTATCCCTAGCACACCAAGCCACTGGTTGATTTGTTCAAGGAGAAGAAGTTCCTTCTTAAGAGCAAGACTTATGCAAGGACTTCGATATCCTTGATGATGGTTCCCCTCCTGAACTCGGTAGTGTTTTATTATAAGACTACTGTGTGGTCATGTTTGTCTCGGACAATGTATTCACATGTTGTAGCAGAACCAGCTCATGTTTTGGAGCTTACTATCGTAGTTCATCTCCAGAGAATCTCGCAATATCATCTCGATGATTTGTGTTGCAACCTTTCCTTTTCGGACATGTTGTCTGAAGTATCCTGTTACTAACCAGATCTGAATCTCAGGCAGATATGATGGCTGGAACATTCCAACATTTGTATTTTGTTCCTAGCTTGCACCGTCTTTGTGCCATTTCACCATGGGCTGCCTTCTTAGTAATTCTTGTTCAGGATCATCCTCAAAAGTGGTCCTACCATGGGTCCCATCCATTCCCGATGATAAGCAAAAATCATCCATCGTGTTGTATTCAACAAGGTAATCCACATCATCCATACTCGTCCGGGTATGTCACTCATCCGGACTCCTTCAACTGAACGATTATGATTTGCCTTAAGTTGGTATAAAGTGTTTCAATGATCTCTAAATCAAAGGTAGTTCTTTTTGCCACTTAAGGGGATATTTCTACGAGTGACCTTCCCTAAGGTGCATCGTTATGGTATCATGGCAACTCAACTCCTCGCTACGTTGACAACCGTTCACCATCTTCTTAGGTGGGGAATTATTGCCTACCTAGTGAACCTTTGTCATGTGTTTCACTCCATCCCTCTAGACGAATGCTTTGTGTCTCAGCTCGAGAGATATTTCAATGTCCCCCTCCCTGAGTTGATCATGAGTTGTTCGACCTTCAATAAGATCGATCCCTCTAGAGTTTTCCTTTCCCTCTCATTGTCATGTTAGTAGGAGTTCCTGGAGCAAGACATCGAGACAATGATGGTGATCGAATCAACATTCATTTGAAGTGCACCCTGGATCGTGAAGATTGTGTTCGTTTGCATTCCCCCTTCATCTTACCCTACGCTTGAATCTCGGGACGAGATTCTTGTTTAGTGGGGGTGAGTTGTCACAGCCCTAGCTTAGACCTTGTTTGTCTTTGCATAAGCATCCATGCATCATGTTTAAATTTTATGAAACTTGAAATGGGGATTGCCTAAACCCTAGCATCAAAGGAACTCATCAGGTTCAGCTAAAATAATTTCAGTGAATTCCAAATGGCTTTCAAAAATGTTCATCATTTCTGGAAAATGCTAGATTCATAACCAGGGTGTTGCACATTTTTCCATGACATATTTGGTCACTAAATTAAATCATATAGTATTTGCAATTGTGCATTTAAATGCCATACATTATTTTAAGTGCTCAATTAATTCTGAACTTAAGTGTGGGATGCTAGGAATAATCCTAACAGAGTCCACAACTATTTTCAGGATTTTTGGAAACGTTTTTGTATTTTTAATAAAGCCACAAAGTTGCAGAAAAATATAGAAAACAGAAACTAATAAAGAGAGAGAGAATCTTACCTGGCCTCACCTGTGCAGCCCACCAACCGGCACAGCACTGTAGCTGACCGGCGCAGCCCACCACCGCCACTAGGCCCTCTGCCAGTCATCCCCATCCTCTCGCCAGGAGGACGAGAGGCGCGTGCCCGGCGCCTGTGGCCACACGCCGTGGCCACCTCCTGCTTCCGCCGACGCGGGAGAGGCTCCTGGAGCCGCCACGTACTACCCCGACCCTCTCGCACTCCCCCCCCCCCCCGTGCCCTCCCTTTTCCTCTGTCTCTCTCCCTCGCTCTCCCCCTCACGCGCCTGAGCACGCCGCCGTGAGCCGCCGCGCCCACCACCGTCGCGTTGCCTCCCCGAGCTATCCAGAGCCTCCGCCACCTCTCGATTCACCTCTGCACAGAAGGAAGGAAGCACGGAGGCCCCGAGCAGCCACCATCATCTTTGTCTTCAAGCTTCGGCTCCGGCGCTCTTCTTCATCGATCCGGCCACTCTGATGCGTCCGCGAGCCTGCTAACCATCCCTGCAGCTCCGCGGTGAGCCGTTGACCCGATTCCCCCTTGCCCCATCGTCCCTCGCGTCCTCTAGCCGTCGTCCCCGAGAGCTTCTCGACGCCGGCCATGTCGCCGCTGCCGCTGCAGCCAGTGAAGCTTGCGCCTGAGCATTTCCCCGTGCTTAGCACGCTCCTAGGAGCCAGGCGCACCCACCCGTTCGACCTCCTGTGCCCCCTAGCTCCCAACCGAACATGCTCGTAGCTCCGGCCGCCGCACTTGTCATCGCTGCCGTCGCCGTAGTGCACTCCAGCTGTTGCCGTTTGCTGCTTTGGATGCGGCTCACACCCAGGAACCCATAGGAGCAAACCGTGCATCGAATGGTGCTCCGTAGCGAGTGCACTGTGCACCTCCGCCGTCGCCTGTGGTCGTCGCTGGCGCAACTCCGGCGAGCTGACGTGGCGGCGTCATTAGCCACTAACAGTCCCACTAATTAAGCTTAGTGACACTGACAGCTGGGCCCCATCGTCTAACTAAACGTAGCTTAGTTGCTGTTTAGCTTTAATTAACCTCAGTGGGCCCACGCGTCAACTTTGACCAAGCTGACGTGGCCGTTGACTGGCCCCACAAGTCAGCGACACTAACCAGCCCCAGCCACTGACCAGTGGACCCCACTGGTCAGGTTTGACCTGGACAACCGGCTGACCTGCTGACGTCATGATGACATCATGCTGATGCAGTAAATATTCTCTGGGATTTGAAAATAAATCAGAAATGATTTACAAATTTCAGAAAATGATCTAAACTTCTAAAATTCATAGAAATTCAACCGTAACTCCAAATTAAATAATTTACATATGAAAGATGATCAGAAAAATCCAATATATCCATCTGTACAATTTTCATGCATGTTTGAGCAACTTAAATCTGCTGTATACAACAATTTGAATAAATGGCATTTGGAATGCCTTATGTGGAGTTTGAATTTGAACCTAGGGTTCAAACCAACTTCATTTAACCTGCTGCTAGTTGCATTAGCTCAAACCACAGCATATTGCCATGTCATGATCATGCATCATATTGTGCATTGCATTGATTGTGCTTCTTCTTTGTTTGTCGGTGCTTGTCCCCTCTCAGTAAGACGTGTACCGAAAATGTGATCGATGACACCAATGAAGAAATATACTATCTTCAGAAGTGCCAGGCAAGCAAAACCCGCCTTGTTCATTCCGATACAATCCCACTCTCTCGCTCCTGCTCTCTTTTACTGCATTAGGACAACAATGATTCATCTGTTACTTGCTGCGGTAGCTGAACCTCTTTATCCTCTGCATGACCTGTCATTGCCACAGTAAATAGATGAAACCCACTAGTATGAGTAGGAGTTGTTTGAGCCCTGTTCTGCCTACTCATTCATGCTTGTTTGTCATGCTTGTTACTGCTTAGAGTTGAGTCAGGTCTGATTCATCGGGGATGAGTCAGTGGTGTGTGAACATGTCCTTCTGTGTGTGAGCTAAGTGTGTGAACACGATTTGGTAAAGGTATCGGTGAGAGGCCATGTAGGAGTACATGGTGGGTGTCTCAATGAAGCCGTCCTCAGGAACTGAGTTCTATGTTTGTGATCCATGATACAGTTACTACCATGCATTGGGCCCGAAACCAATGGACCCTCTCGGCTTCTTATTCACCCTAGTCCTCTGTCCAGGAGTTGCAAGTAGTTTCTGGTGTTTGTAGCCTACTGGAGGCCGTGGACAGCGCTGACCGTGGGGTGGGCTGTGATGCAGTAGGTACGTAGCCGGGTACACCGAGCACCCGTTAGGTGTCTCGGAACCCTGTTCACATTGTTCGGGGCCGTATGTGGAAACCTCGGCCGGATCTCCTCGCGGATGGAACCCGAATAGGCGATAAACCTGGACTAGAGACTTGAGTGTTTAGGTAGGTCGTGGCCGACACCCTCGTCGGGCTTCCGCTTGAAGGTTGCCGAGTACATGTCGTGTAAATGGCGGTAAGTGGTGAGAGCATGTGTGAAGAAGTACACCCCTGCAGGGTTAACATCATCTATTCGAATAGCCGTGTCCACGGTAAAGGACTTCTAGATTGCCTATAACAGTTCATAGACAAGTGAAAGTGGATACTCTAAAATACGCAAGATAAGTGTGAGTGCTATGGATGGCGTTCTCGTAGGGAGACGGGAGCGGATCCATAGTGGTGTATTGATATGGTGAATATGTGGACTCATGTGCGCCACCTCAAAAGAGTTACTTGCAGTCGTAGTTCAGGATAGCCACCGAGTCAAAGCTGGCTTGCTGCAGTTAAACCCCACCATCCCTTTGTTGATAATGATGTATATGTAGATAGTTCTGATGTAAGTCTTGCTGGGTAGATTTGTACTCACGTTTGCCTATTTTATGTTTTTGCAGAGAGACTTCAGTCTCACTAGGAGTTCCACGTGGACTTCGACGTTTAGCTTGTTACCTCAGCTACGATCTTGTGCCCTCGGCAGGAACTAGTAGATAGTCAGGCTTCTCAGCCTTTTTGATTTGTAGATGTCTTTACTCAGACATGTTAAGCTCCAACTTGTGCTTGACTTGTATGCTCTGAATGTTGGGTCGTGAGACCCATGTTTGTATTATCTCGCTCCTCGGAGCCTACTGAATAAAATACTTGAGTCATAGAGTCATGTTGTGATGCCATGTTGTATTTGCACATATCGAGCATATTGTGTGTATGTTATTGAAATGCTTGGTATGTGTGGGATCTGACTATCTAGTTGTTTATCCTTAGTAGCCTCTCTTATAAGGAAATGTCTCCTAGTGTTTCCACCAAGCCATGGTAGCTTGCTACTGCTCCGGAACACTTAGGCTGGCCGGCATGTGTCCTTCTTCGTTCCTGTGTCTGTCCCTTCGGGGAAATGTCACACGATGAATACCGGAGTCCTGTTAGCCCGCTACAGCACGGTTCACCGAAGTCCTGCTAGCCCAGTGCTACAGCCTGGATTCACTCGCTGATGACCGACACGTTCAATGCTGGGTCATGGATGCCTGTCCCTGTAAGTTTGTGCCACTTTGGGTTTACGACTAGCCATGTCAGCCCGGGCACCTTATCATATGGATGCTAGCGACACTATCATATACGTGTACCAAAAGGCGCAAACGGTCCCGGGCAAAGGTAAGGCGACACCCGTGGGAATACCGTGCGTGAGGCCGCAAAGTGATATGAGGTGTTACATGCTAGATCGATGTGGCATTGAGTCGGGGTCCTGACAGGCTACCCTCGAGCTTCATGTACAGTTTCTTCGCACGACTTCCCAAGTAAGTTGAGTGGTGGACAATATCACGTGTTTACCACTAGTTTGTGCAAACATGACCAGAAGGTTCATAAGAGGGCTGTGAATTCTGTTGAGCCGACAATTCCTCGTTATCTGAGGTGGTCAGAGCAGCCCATCATATGGAGCAAGGAGGATCATCCTCCGCGGGTCGATAACCCGGGTCAGTTGGCCTTGGTAGTGGCGCCTCAGGTTGGTGGGTATAAGTTCATCAAGGTGCTCATGGATGGGGGTAGTAGCATCAACATCCTCTACTACGAGACCTTTCAGCGCGTGGGGTTGACTGATAAAAATCTGAGAACATCCAACATTGTTTTCCATGGATTTGTCCCTGGTAAGTCGGCCTACCCGGTTGGCAGGATTGAGCTAGAGGTGGCCTTCGGAGACGAACATGACTCTAGAGCTGAGAAGTTGACGTTTGAGGTGGTCAAGATCAGGAGCCCATACCACGCCCTGTTTGGACGGCCGACTTAAGCTAAGTTTATGGCCCGTCCATGTTACGTTTATTTACAGCTCAAGATGTTGGGTTACAAGGGCACTGTCGGTGTCAAAACCGGCGGATCTCGGGTAGGGGGTCAAAACCGGTAGGCAGATGGTTACTGGAGACAAGGGACATGATGTTTTTACCCAGGTTCGGTCCCTCTCGATGGAGGTAAACCCCTACTCCTGCTTGATTGATATTGATGATATGGGTAGTACAAGAGTGGATCTACCACGAGATCAAGGAGGCTAAACCCTAGAAGCTAGCCTATGGTATGATTGTTGTAATGGTTGTTGTGTCATACGGACTAAAACCCTCCGGTTTATATAGACACCGGAGAGGGCTAGGGTTACACAGAGTCGGTTACAATGGTAGGAGATCTACATATCCGTATCGCCAAGCTTGCCTTCCACGCCAAGGAAAGTCCCATCCGGACACGGGACGAAGACTTCAATCTTGTATCTTCATAGTCTTGGAGTCCGGCGGACGATGATAGTCCGGCTGTCCGGACACCCCCTAGTCCAGGACTCCCTCAGTAGCCCCTGAACCTGGCTTCAATGACGATGAGTCCGGCGCGCACAATGTTCGGCATTGCAAGGCGGGTTCCTCCTCCGAATAATCCATAGAAGATTGTGAACACCAGGATAGTGTCCGACTCTGCAAAATAATTTCCACATTCCACCGTGGATAGAATATCATGTACACAGGTTCAATCTCCTGACATATCTTGTAGCGTGACGTCACGCCACTACCAAGTCTTTACTTGAATCGTTTTTTATTATACCACCTCAGCGCATTTAGCGAAGCGGTTTCCTTGGCACATCTTGTCGAAGCAGAGATCGTGTTCCCCTTATCCCAGGATTCTCATCAATACGGACTTGGGTAACCCAACTGCGCCATTGATGGTGGCGCTTGGGGGATAAGCGAGTTTTACTAGGCCGGTGGGGACGCATAGTCTTCGTCCACCTATATATAAGGGGATAAGGATCCACCTTTTCACCTACGCCTTCTTCCTCCTTTGCTTATCCATCTCCGCGCACTCTCGAGCTCCAGCGCCCAAATCCGTGCGTCTCGCCTCGACCTTCTCCGACCATGTCCGGAGCGGGAGGCAAATGGCTGGCCTCCATCGTTAAGGAGGAGCACATTGAAAAGCTGCGCGGCGCCGGATACCTCTCCAGCGACATCGCGCACCGGCTGCCCGATAAGGGGCAGCTCATCCCCACCCCCAGGCCCCATGAGAGGGTCGTTTTCCTTCCCCACTTCCTCCGTGGACTGGGCTTTCCACTTCACCCTTTTGTCCGGGGGCTCATGTTCTACTACGGCCTAGATTTCCATGATCTGGAGCCGAACTTCATCCTCAACATCTCGGCGTTTATCGTCGTGTGCGAGGCCTTCCTCTGCATCCAGCCCCACTTCGGCTTGTGGCTCAAGACCTTTATTGTCAAGCAGAAGGTAGTGAAGGGCACTCAAGCGGAGTGCGGAGGCGCCATGTTGGGCAAGATTCCCAACATCCTCTGGTTCGAACGAGCCTTTGTGGAGTCCATCAAGGGGTGGCAATCGGTGTGGTTCTATATCACCGAGCCACGCAACCCTACGTGGGCGGCGGCCCCCGAGTTCAGCTCTGGTATCCCTTCGCAGCTCACCTCCTGGAAAGAGAAGGGCTTGCTATGGGGTAGTTCGGAGGAGGTGAATGGGCTCCAAGCCTGTATCCAGAAGCTGGTGAACAAGAAGCTCAGGCTTGTCAATGTGGTCCAAGTCATGCTCATCCGCCGGATTCTCCCCTGCCAACAACGGGCATTTAAATTGTGGGAGTTCA
Organism: Triticum timopheevii; assembly: GCA_963921465.1. Taxonomy (NCBI): domain Eukaryota; kingdom Viridiplantae; phylum Streptophyta; class Magnoliopsida; order Poales; family Poaceae; genus Triticum; species Triticum timopheevii. The sequence goes on from OY997266.1 coordinate 264,849,977, forward strand.
ATTCGGCACAGCAACAGGCATTGAGCGGGCTCTTCGACACGACGTACGAAGGCGCCTGAAGAGTGTTGTTCAAGGGCGCCGAAGCTCCCGCATCCGCTACTGAAGATCGCGGATTTCGCTCGCAACGACCAGCTGACGAGGTAAGTGATTCTACCCCTTTACAGGACAATTGTTTTCAATAGTTTGACCCTATGCGGGTTTCAATCTTCCTTTTCCTTTGACAGGACTGGATGAAGAAGGCCAAGCAGATCATCTGCCCGGCTCCCATGCCAGAAAACCCAATAGACGCCCGTCTAGTGGGGCTGCTGGTTCCGGCACCACACGTGGTGCCGGAGAAGAAGGCCAAGAAGGAGGCCACGGGTACTCGAAAGAGTTCCCGTTTTCAGGTGTCCGACAATTCCGAGGCGGACTCCTCCCCCGAAGGCGAGGAGGAGGAAGAAGACTCTCTCCCAGAGGAAGGAGAGAGGAAGAGGAAGGCTTCCCCGACAGGGGAGGCCGAGGGGTCCAAGAGGGGAAGAACTATTCCCCCAGACAGCTCCGCCAATGCCAACGTTGGCGAAGAAGAGTGGCCCTCGAGGGCCAGGCCTCCGGCGAGATCGTAAGTATCCTGATTCTGAATATCTGTAATTTCATATGTGTCACATAGCGTCCTTCTAATGCCGCACACTGCCTGCAGTCCGGCCGATGATGATCTCCCTGCTTCGTCGAGCGGGTCGTTGGCTCCGTCGGATGTAGATTCCATCCCGACTGCCTCCACCCCTCGTGCCGCTGAGGACGTCGAGGTGGGATCCCGGGAAGGGACCCATCAGGAGGAGGCTCCGGAGGCGCCGCAAGGCAGCCTCCCGGACTTTGTGCCGGACTCCACGCCGGAACCCGCAGTGGTTCCGGAGTCCGGCAGGTGGCCCCTTCGTAAGAAGCGAAAGACCGTGACGCCGGAGGCCCCCGTCCAACCGGAGGCGCCGGACAACTTGCTGGAGGCGCTCAAAGGCGCATCCATCGAGGAAGAACACCGCACTATCATGAGTGCGGTGATTCAGAAGGTTCAGCTCGCCAAGAGCGGGCTGACCGAAGCCTGCGGTAGCCTTCTAACAGGCTTTGAGGTAAGAAGTTAAAATTATGTAATGTAATACCGCATAGACAGTAGCCCCTGATGCTCGGTTCGGTGTTCGGAAACAAAAGCCGGACTGAGGATCTAAAAAGATATACTCAGGGTTGCTAAAAGTTATGTCAATATGGGTTTGCAGGCTGCGCTGCTGACCTCTGCTGCACTGACTGTGGAGGTCCGTGCTTTGAAGCAGGACCTCGAGCGGTCCGAGCAAGAGCTCGGCTGTGCCAAGAAGCACCTCGAGGACAAAGAAGGTGAGTAACACCACTTTGAATAGTTACCTTACAGAAAAGGATTTAGGTTGCGATAAAAATAACAAGGATAACGTGGGTACTGCAGGGGCCACGAACGAGGTGGCGGCCCTGAAGGAGGCCGTGTCTGCGGCCGAACGCAATGCGGCCGCGGAACGAGCGGAGCGAGAGAAGCAGGAGGCGCGGGTGGCGGAAGAGCGGCAAGAGCTCCAGGCTCTCATGGAAAAGCATGAGAGTTTGGAGCGCGACTCAAAGACTCGAGAGTTCGAGCTTGCCTCGGCTCTCGAAAGTACCAAAGCCGCCAAGGCCGAGGCCCTTCAGGCCCTTCAGGAGATTGAGGCGGTGAAGAAAATAGCGGCGGGTAAGGCATTTTTCATGCAAAGCAAGCATGTTAATGTAAACTACCTGACACTTACCCGAATTCGGAGCTCTCAGGGGCGTTTGCAGATCTGCCTCGCAGTGTGTCCGATGCCACCGCATTCTACCGAGCCGAGGAGGGGAGCTCAACGGAGAAGGTCTTCTGGTCTCAGTACGCTGAGACCGGCCATCCGGTGCCCCCTAGCGACCAGCTGAAGCGGTTGGTCGAGCTCCACAAGGTAGACGGGCAGGCCATGAAGGGCCTCATAGTCCGGCTGTGGCCTGGAGGGGCCATGCCTGGGAGCTACTTCGGCCTCGTGCGGTGGCTGGTGGATGCGTGCCCCTGGGTGGAGGTCATCAAGCGTTCCGCCTGTATTGATGGTGCTCGTCGGGCCCTTGCCCGCGCAAAGGTGCATTGGGGCAGGCTGGATGTGGAGAGGCTTATCACTGACGCGCCGCCAGCGGGCAAGGAGTATCGTACGCCCGAGATGTACTATAAGACTAACCTGAAGGGTGCCCGCAAGATTGCGGATGAGTGCCCAGAGATGTAATTATTGAGTAGACTCGCTATGTATTATCCTGTGCGCTGAAAACTTTGTTCATATGCGCTAAGCAACGCTTTTTTGATTTAAAATATTACCTTCTGTGCGGCCGTTTATAAAATCTGAGAGATGGCAAGTTGTCGGCTTCAGCCCCCAAGCCACGAGTGCTGGGGTGTTCGGGATAAACTTGAGCACTCTTGTTCCCATTTTTGGGTCCATCTAGGGAGGCGCTCAACACAACGAACAAGGCAACCGGACTTATGGTGCTTGAACACTCTCACTTAGCCATAGAATTCTATAATTTTAAATTTCGGCGAAGCCCCTAGTATTCGGAAGACTGAGTTCGGGGCGCTATCCACGCCTTGGCCGGACATTATCCGGTTCCTCGCTTGAAGCGGCATAAGTCTTTAAGGACTCGAAAAGACCTCTCGAACAGCGACCAGTCTCTCGCCTTATCATGACAGTCAGTTTTAGCTTTCTCCACTGAGGCGCTCGCCCAGCTCAACCGGGGCGCAATCGCAGTGGTTCTCCCAGTGCCACCTTAGCCGACAGAACGGAACGTAAGGTACCAAAACGTGGGAGTCGGGCAAACCCAACTACTGACCCAAGACATGATTCAGAGCCGATTCATATAATGCTATAAGTTTGGGGTGCCGCACTTGTGAAAGTGTTCGGACTTATCACACCATAATGCGGGGAACATAAGCCCCTGGTGTATTCAGCCGTACCAAAATATACGGGTGCAAGATGTCATTAGTGAACATATATGTAAAGTAATGCAATTACAGGCAAAAAGTGCTGCATTATTTATTCAAGGAATTCTGCTATGAGTGCGGAATGATACAAATAGTGCGGTAAGCAAGGGTTTGGACTAATTAAACATGTCCCCCTCCAGGGGTGGGCTGCGGACTGGTGTATATAATCAAATTTAATGCTCGTAATGGAGACCACCTGAGTGTTCGTCGCAGCCTTTTTCCCTCCCTGGCTGTTGCATCGTGAGTTCGGCGGATTCGCCGCCGGACAGGGCATCTCGTGAACGGAGTCCTGTTTATACAAAGAAGGAAAATAAAAAAATAAATAAAAAAGGCGACACACTTGTGAGCCCCTGGTGTGTTCGAGCCGCACTCTGGGTCTGTTTTGGTCGTGCCCCTCCCCCTAGGCCCATGCTATCTCCAGAGCGTAATGATGTACGCGGAGGGTTGGTCTTGCAATCATGCAAGGGCTGGGGTTGGGGCCGCATTGCTACGCGTGCTCGGAACGTGCTAGGTGGTCTTGGTTGATGTTGCTCCGGGCGCGTTTGGCCGTGTCCGGCCGTTAAACTCGAAAATTGCCTTAGAAGGCTGCTATGTACTTCTGCCGCGAGAGCCGCTATATGTTCCTTTGTTCGGAGGGAGCGTTCCGTATTTCCATTGACCGTGATGACTCCACGAGGGCCTGGCATCTTGAGCTTGAGGTATGCGTAATGTGGCACCGCGTTGAACTTTGCGAACGCGGTTCGTCCGAGCAGAGCGTGGTAGCCGCTGCGGAACGAGACTATGTCGAAGATTAACTCCTCACTCCGGAAATTATCCGGGGATCCGAAGACCACTTCCAGTGTGACTTAGCCTGTACAATTGGCCTCAACACCTGGTATGACGCCATGGAAGGTCGTCTTTGTAGGTTTAATCCTTGAGGGGTCTATGCCCATCTTGCGCACTGTATCCTGATAAAGCAGGTTCAGGCTACTGCCGCCGTCCATCAGGACTCTCGTGAGGTGAAATCCATCGACAATTGGGTCTAAAACCAATGCGGCGAATCCGCCATGGCAGATACTGCTCAGATGGTCTCTTCGATCGAAAGTGATCGGGCAAGAGGACCATGGATTGAACTTAGGGGCGACTGGCTCCATCGCATATACGTCCCTTAGTGCATGCTTCCGCTCCCTCTTGGGTATATGGGTTGCGTATATCATGTTTACCGTCCACACTTGTGGGGGGAAACCCTTCTATCCTCTACTATTCGGCGGTCGGGTCTCTTCCTCGTCGTCGCTATGCAGCCCCTTGTCGTTGTTTTCGGCAATTAACTTGCGTGCCTGCTTAAATACCCAACAATCTCTGTTGGTGTGGTTAGCTGGCTTTTCGGGGGTGCCATGTATCTGGCATGAGCGGTCGAGTATTCGGTCCAAATTGGACGGACCCGGAGTGGTTCTTTTGAATGGCTTCTTCCGCTGACCGGGTTTAGAGCCTCGGAATCCGGCGTTGACTGACGTATCCTCCTTGTCGTCGCCGTTAACGCAGCATTTATTTTTGTTTCGACGCGACCTGCCATTGTGGTCCTTAGTATCCGGACTACCAACATTTTTGCTGAGGTTGTTGCTGTGAGCTAGCCAGCTATCCTCTCCCGCACAGAAGCGGGTCATTAATGATGTGAGGGCTGCCATGGGTTTTGGCTTTTCCTGTCCTAGGTGCCGGGCTAGCCATTCATCGCGGATGTTATGTTTGAAGGCTGCGAGGGCCTCTGCGTCCGGGCAGTCGATGATTTGATTTTTCTTCGTTAAGAACCGTGTCTAGAATTGTCAGGCCGATTCGTCTGGCTGCTGAATTATGTGGCTTAGGTCATCGGCGTATGGTGGTCGCACATATGTGCCCTGGAAGTTGTCGAGGAATGCGGCTTCCAGGTCTCCCAACACCCAATTGGCTCTGCGGGCAAGCTGTTAAGCCAATGCCGGGCTGGTCCTTTAAGCTTGAGTGGGAGATACTTGATGGCATGGAGATCGTCGCCACGGGCCATATGGATGTGAAGGAGATAATCTTCGATCCAAACCGCGGGGTCTGTCGTGCCATCGTAGGATTCAATGTTTACGGGTTTAAACCCTTCAGGGATTTGATGATCCATTACTTCGTCTGTGAAGCATAGTGGGTGTGCGACGCCTCTGTATTGAGCAATATCACGACGTAGCTCAAGGGAGCGTTGTCTGCTGTGTTCGGCCCGGCCGGAGTTGTGGTATCCGGCTCGACGGTATTCGTCGTGGGTCGTGGGGCGCCCACGTGATCCATAGATAGATCTGGATTGTCTTGCCTTCTCCTCCAATATATCCCGCAAGTCCGGTGCATTCCCCCGTGGCTTCGTACTTTTTGAACGATGCCGGGGTACGGTCTTGATGGAGGGCCTGGATGCCTCTCTGTCGCGACCACGGGGTGGTCGGTCGGCCGTGTTGTGCGCTGGTGATGAAGGTATGTATGATTCCTCCTCTAATCGGGGGAGCAACTTGCGTTTTGGGTAGCTCTTGGAGGGGCGTTCGAGTTCATACTCTTCGGCCGCGAGGACCTCGGTCCATCTGTTGGCCAGCAGGTCTTGATCAGCTTGAAGCTGCTGCTGTTTTTTCTTTAGGCTATTTGCTGTGGCCATTAGCCTGCGTTGGAAACGCTCTTGTTCGACGGGATCCTCGGGCACGACGAATTTATCGTCGTCGAGGCTTGCCTCGTCTCCGGAGGGAGGTATGTAATTATCATCCTCGACCTCTTCGTCTGCCGCTCTCTCGTGAGGGCTTGCTTCTGCATCCTCCTGCGCTGAATCTTGCAGGAGGGGATTGTCTTCGGAACTCTCTGGGGTGCTATTATCCCCTGTGCCAGAATCTCCATTCTTGCTGTGGCGGGATTTAGAGCGGCGCCGCTAACGTCGGCGCTTGGGCTGTTTCTTTAAGGAATCTGCCTCCGCTGCTTCTTCGCCGTCCCCATCTTTTGGGGTGTCCACCATGTATATGTCATATGACAAGGTGGTCTTCCAGTGTCCTGTAGGCTTTGGTTCTTGTTCGTCTCCGGCATTGTCGTCCATACCGTCGATGTCTTCGGAGTCATAGTCTAGCATGTCGGTTAGATCGTCGACAGTGGCTACAAAGTGGGTGGTCGGTGGGCTTTGAATTTCTTCATCGTCCGCATCCCAACCATCCTGGCCATAATCCGGCCAGGGCTCTCCGGATACTGAGAGATGCTTTAGTGAATTTAAGTTGTCGCCAAAGGGCGAGTGCTAAAAGATGTCCGCAGCGGTGAACTCCATGATCGGCGCCCAATCGGATTCGATTGGCAGAGGCGCAGGAGGTTCGGAGTCCGGCAGGGAGTCCGGCACCTCGGAGTCACGAGCTTTATAAGGGACAAGGCCAGTGTTCGGTTCCATCGCCGTGGAAGTCGCAGCTCCCGAGGCGGTGTCCAGCCGCCCGTCCTCGATCTGCGCAATCAGCTCCGGACTATGGGTCGGAGCGGATTCGTGTGCGGCCCCCAAGGCACTGTCCGACGGCAGAGTTAGATCATGCCCATCGTGACAGTGCGGCACGCACGGCTGCGGCTCGGATCCATCGAAGATCAAGTCTCCACGGATATCCGCCGTGAAGTTTAGGCTTCCAAATCTGACCTGACGGCCAGGGGCGTAGCTTTCGATCTGCTCCAGATGGCCAAGTGAATTGGCCTGCAGTGCGAAGCCGCCGAATACGAAGATCTGTCCGAGGAGAAAAGTCTCACCCTGGACGGCGCTATTATCGATTGAAGAAGCCATCAAGCCTATCGGTGACGACACAGAGGAACTCTCAATGAAAGCACCAATGTCGGTGTCAAAACCGGCGGATCTCGGGTAGGGGGTCCCGAACTGTGCGTCTAGGCGGATGGTAACAGGAGACAAGGGACACGATGTTTTTACCCAGGTTCGGGCCCTCTCGATGGAGGTAAAACCCTTCTCCTGCTTGATTGATATTGATGGTATGGGTAGTACAAGAGTGGATCTACCACGAGATCAAGGATGCTAATCCCTAGAAGCTAGCCTATGGTATGATTGTTGTAATGGTTGTTGTGTCCTACGGACTATAACCCTCCGGTTTATATAGACACCAGAGAGGGCTAGGGTTACACAAAGTCGGTTACAATGGTAGGAGATCTACATATCCATATCGCCAAGCTTGCCTTCCACGCCAAGGAAAGTCCCATCTAGACATGGGACAAAGTCTTCAATCTTGTATCTTCATAGTCTTGGAGTCTGGCGGACAATGATAGTCCGGCTGTCCGGACACCCCCTAGTCCAGGACTCCCTCAGGCACCATCACTGTACATGGCAGTCGTAAGGTTGCATTGGAATGTGAAGAAGGTGACGCGGCTTATGCTGAGTCGGCCTGTGCAGCAGAGGAGCTCAAATTTTATCAAGATAATGTTGACTCGGTGGATATGACATCCCTGAAGAAGCCAACTACAGAGCACGACCCGGCGTTGAAGTTTAAATTGGCAGCTAAGACAAAGCTTGTTGACTTTACCCCGGGTGACTCTTCTAAACAGTTCAGCATCAGCAGCAACTTGGATCCCAAATAGGAAAGCGCGCTCATCAAGTTCATCCGTGAGAACCGGGACATCTTTGCATGGAAACCTTCTGACATGCCGGGTGTACCGAGGGAACTCGCTGAGCACACTCTCAATTTGATCCAAAGTATAGGCCGGTCAGGCAGTTTCTTCGCTGTTTTAATGAAGAACGACGGAAAGCTATTGGGGAAGAAGTCGCCTGGCTCTTAGCGGCCGGGTTTATCATTGAAGTTTTTCACCCGGAGTGGTTGGCTAACCCGGTGCTTGTCCTCAAGAAGAACGGCACCTGGCGGATGTGTGTGGACTACACGGACTTAAACAAGGCTTGTCTGGCTGACCCTTTTGCTCTTCCCCGTATTGATCAAATCATTGATGCTACGACGGGTTGTGAGCGTTTGAGATTTTTGGATGCTTATTCCGGTTATCATCAGATTAAGATGGCAGTTAAGGACCAGGAGAAGATGGCTTTCATCACTCCATTTGGAGCCTTCTGCTATGTATCTATGCCATTTGGGCTCAAGAGTGCCCAGGCAACTTATCAGTGGTGTGTGCAGAACTGTTTGCACGACCAAATTGGGCGTAATGTCCATGCCTATGTGGATGACATTGCGGTGAAGTCCAGAAAAAAGGAGACCCTGATATCTGACTTAAAGGAGACCTTTGATAATCTCCTGGTTTACAAGATGATGCTTAACCCGGCCAAGTGTGTGTTTAGCGTTCCTGCGGGCAAGCTCTTGGGTTTTCTGGTGTCCAACAGAGGCATCGAAGCTAACCCGGAGAAGATTAAGGCGATTACCTCCCTGGCTAAACCGGCGTGCATTAATGATGTTGAGCGACTGGCGGGTCGCGTTGCCACCTTAAGTCGATTCATAAGTCGGCTCGGTGAGAAAGCCCTCCCATTGTATCAGATGATGAAGAAAACTGGCACTTTTGTTTGGAGTGAGGCCGCTGATGCTGCTTTTGAAGACTTAAAGAGACAATTGTCTGAGCCGCCGGTTCTTGCGGCTCCAATTGACAAAGAGCCTTTGCTATTATATGTGGCTGCCAATTCACGAGCCGTCAGCATTGCCATCGTAGTGGAACGTAAGGAAGCCAGTAAGGAGCATCCGGTTCAACGGCCGGTTTACTACATCAGTGAGGTGCTCATTGAATCCAAGCAAAGGTACTCGCATTGGCAGAAGCTTGTTTACGGGGTGTTCATGGACAACCGGAAGTTGAAGCAGTACTTTCAAAGCCACCCTATAACTATGGTAAGTTCTGCCCCTTTGGGAGACATCATTCAAAACAGGGAGGCCACAGGGCGAGTCGCAGAGTGGGCTATTGAGCTTGGGCCTCATGGCTTGAAATACATGCCTCAAACGGCTATTAAGTCTCAGGCCTTGGTGGACTTTATCAATGATTGGACAGAGCTGCAGGCCCCTGAGGAGAAGCCGGATAACACATACTGGACTATTCACTTTGACGGGTCTAGGTAGCTAGAAGGCTCGGGGGCTGGAGTGGTGTTAACTTCCCCTCGAGGTGAAAAATTTTGTTATGTACTCCGGCTTATGTTTCCATGTACTAACAATGCAGCTGAATATGAGGCATTACTCCATGGTCTCCGGATGGCTAAGGAGATGAACTTAAGCCGGGTACGATGCTTGGGCGACTCAGATTTGGTGGCTCAACAAGTGTCAGGCAAGTGGGATTCCAAAGCCCCCCTCATGGTGGCTTATCGTCGTGAGGTAGATGCTGTGGCTGGTCACTTCACGTGTTATCAAGTGGAGCACATTGATCGAAGGAAGAATGAGGCGGCTGATGCTTTAAGCCGGTTGGGATCCCAACGTAAGCCGGTGCCGCCCAATACCTTTCTCGATGTGTTACATAGCCCTTCTATCAAGGTGCCTACCAAGGAAGAATTAGCAGTACCAGACCTGGAAGCACAGCTGGTGGCGGCTCTTCATGTTATCCCGGATTGGACGGTGCCTTACTTGGCTTATATGACCCGAGGTGAATTGCTGGAGGATGAGACATTAGCGAGACAAATCGTCAGGCGCTCCAAATCCATGACGATTGTTAATGGCGAGTTACATCACCTCAGCGTCACGGGGGCATTTCAACGCTGTGTGTCATCTACAGAGGGCCAAGAAATACTCCGTGAGATCCATGAAGGAGATTGTGGCCATCATGCCGGGTCAAAATCCCTCGTAGCCAAGGCTTTTCGTCATGGTTTCTATTGGTTGACGGCTCATGCTGACGCGGAGGATCTGGTCAGTAAATGTGATGGGTGTCAAAAGTTCGCACGACGAGCTCATGTGCCGGCTCAAGAATTGAGGATGATCCCAGTTACTTGGCCGTTTGCAGTCTGGGGGCTTGACATGGTCGGACCTTTCAAAAGGTCTAAAGACAAAAAGGCACATCTACTGGTGGACAAGTTTACCAAGTGGGTTGAGGCAGAACCGGTCAGTAAGTGTGATGCAGCCATGGTGGTTCAGTTCATGAAAAAGGTAATCTTTCGTTTTGGTTTTCCACATAGCATCATAACTGATAATGGCACTAATCTCTCTAAGGGTGCCATGGAAGAGTTCTGTCAAAGAGAACATATCCGACTTGATGTTTCGGCTGTTGCTCATCCTCAATCCAATTGTCAAGCAAAGAGAGCTAATCAAGAGATCCTGAAAGGTATCAAGCCCCGGCTCTTGGTCCCTTTACAGCGGACTCTAGGTTGTTGGGTGGAGGAGTTACCCTCCGTATTATGGAGCATCAACACTACGCCTAACAGATCTACGGGATACACACCATTCTTCATGGTTTATGGAGCAGAGGCGGTCCTGCCAAGTGACATCCGGCACGATTCACCCCGTGTGGCGGCTTATGTTGAGGCGGATAACAAAAAGGCTCGTCATGATGCACTTGACTTATTGGACGAGGAGCGAGACTTGGCAATAGCCCGCTCGACGATTTACCAGCAAGACCTGCGCCGCTATCACAACCGCCGGGTTAAGAGCAGAACCTTTCAGGAAGGCGACTTGGTGCTCCGGCTCATCCAGGATGAGTCTGACATGCACAAGCTATCCCCGCCTTGGGAAGGGCCCTTTGTGGTCAGCAAGAATCTGCACAATGGGTCATATTATCTCATCGATATTCGAGAGCACAAGGACTCACTTAAATCGGAGGAGGAGACCCACCGGCCATGGAACATAGCTCATCTCCGGCCTTACTATACTTAAGTTGCCAGTTTTTAAGATACTTTTTATGATGTACAAATTACATAAAGCAATAAAGCAGGACCTCTGTCCTTTTTTCCCATAAAGAATGTTTCATGTCTTCTTTATCAGGTGATGGACACTGCCAACAGGGGACGGATCATATCTGAATCTAGCTTTCCCTTTGGTCCGGCTTATGATCATATCTGAATCTAGCCATGGTCACTTGGGGGCTTCCTATTCAAACATAGGTCGTATTCGAACCAAAGAGGACATAGCTGTCGATACCCACTTGATCGGCATAATGCCAAACCTACTTGGGGGCTTCCTAATCATATTTGAATCATAGCTTAACCCCTTTGGGTCTGACGTGGATCGTATTCGAATCAGCGTCATTAAACAACTCTTATGTTCACTTGGGGGCTTCCTGTTCAAACATAGGTCGTATTTGAACCAAAGAGAACATAGATATCGATACCCACTTGATCGGCATCGCCAAAGCCACTAGGGGCTATATGATCGTATCCAAATCTTAGCTTAACCCCTTTGGAACGGTTCTCCGATCGTATTCGAATCAGGAGCCTGTGAACATTGCAAGTATAATTATTTTAACTTCTTGAGGAGATGGTTCTTGATCCTTCCGGTTTTATATTGGTTACCTCAGGTTCTAAAAGTGCCAGGTAAAAACTTATGTGAGCTGGAAAGGTTATCAAAAGGGTCGCAGGTGTGCTGTCATGATTATGTTTTAACTAATCATGAACCGGCTTATACATGTGGTTTTTGATCATGTCCGGGTTATCAATATTCTATAACCCGCTGGTGTAGTGAGCTGTCCAGGAAACCTTGCCTATTTTATGTGCAGGATAAAGCGGAGCAAGGTAAAATATCAAGGAAACACATGATTAACATAAGCAAGAGGAATTTAGTGATGATGGCTTAACCAAAGCAATAAGTACCATAAGGCATGACAGGCATTAAGGAGTTTTCTCTATCCTATTACAAGACTCCACGAGTCTAAACGAGTGAAGCATTGTTTTTTGCAACGTTATAACCCGGCTGGTGGCTCATTCCTCCGGCTGGCTTGATGACTCCGGGTTATCCTTCCCCGCCTCTCCTTTGGTTGTTTTGTCCTTGAAGGTGGACAAGGCCCAGTCAATGCCGCTCAAAGCTTCAAATTAAACTTCATCATCTATTAAACTGGTCGGGTCCACTTCAGGGGCAAAGGTATGCTTACCCGTTGGAGGGATCAGGCTGGCTTGGTCATATGGGGCGTTTGGGATTCTTCGGTTCTCGCTATCATAACCCGGCAAATACTTAGTGAGATCAGTATCATCCCCAATGAGAATCGCCAGGGGGCGTATGACTTTAACACAGGCAGTGAAGTCTTGTTTGACAAAAGCAGTGTCGTCCTCCTTAAGGCTTGGATATCCAAGAGAGAGATCGGCAAGGTCAAGTTCTAGCACCCATGCTCTTGCCCGACTCAATGCAGCCACGGCTCCGGCTCTCGCAGATGCCCGCCTTAACTCTTGAATTCGTTGAGGTAGCACCGAAAGATGCCTCAACACGTCTTGCAGGAGCCGAGGAGTGATATTTGATAAGGCCACAGTGGCCAACGCACGCTGTGACCTGGAATACAGCTGCTCTACTAAGGTATACACCGCCTTAAGCTTGACTAGCATATTTTCCTTCACAGGTATAACAGTAAGCCGGAGGTAACTACTACGATAACTCTTGAAAGGTTAGAATATTTACGAGCGACTTACCGAAGATGGCTGAGACCATTTGGGATATCTGCCATTTTAATTCAGACAGCTCACTTGTTGCCTCGGCAAGAGATTCCTCTGCTGTTTCAGCCCGAGTCACCAGTGAAGCCCTCTCATCAACCCAAGTTTTCTTCTCCTATTCAAATTTTTTCTTCAGCTTCTCTTGTTCAGAGACACTGAATTCAAACTTGGAGTTGGCTTTTTGAGCTTCGAGTTCTTGGGTTTTCAACTGTCTCTTTAGATCAGCAATCTCCGCCTCAAATTGACTTATGGTGGCCTGTATCGACATCAGGTTATGGTAAGAATCATGGTAAGATCACATTTAAGTCCCAAACACTTTACAAGTAAAGATACTTGGCACATGGGGACTAATGTATGCTAAAGAATTTTCTAACCTATTTTACCAAGTCATATATAGTAAGTCTCAAGCACTTTACAAGTAAAGGCACTTGACACTTGGGGGCTAATGTGTAACCCAAATTCAAAGTTTCATGCTGTTACCGGGTTAAGTATATTCAATTTAAACCGGGCAAAACTAACAGTAAGTCAATTATTAAGTCTACAGCATATTCATTCATAAGCAATAGACTTGGGGGCTGGTACAGGAAGTAAGGTTCAGAGTAAAAGCTCAAATTTTACCTTAGATTTATGTTGTATTTGCTTCACCATATCAATTTCCAGGTCACGACTATTGTGCACTTGGTTCAGATAGCCCGACACAATATCACCAATACTTAGGTGAGAATAACAGTGATATCTTGTTTGGCTTTCCGGCGCTGGGCAAACTCCTCCTTGGCGGTGCATTGCGCAAGAGCAGTAGGCCGGTCCAGTTCAACATATTGGCTCTTCACAATCTCAACCTCCGGGTCAGTCATCTTGGCCGGGCTAGGAGTTTCCGGGTCATCCGAGTTGTGGATAACATCCTCTGCAGGTGGGTCAGAAGTTGGCACCGGAATATCCGAAGCCGGTTCAGGTGGTGGCTGGTGAGTGGAGCTATCAGGAACGGATGAGTCAAGCACCGGCTCAGTGACCACCGAGTCTCGGGACGGTTAATCCTTCTTTGCCCTCTTGCTGGGTTTTACTTGCAAACTGTCAATCAAAGTGGAAGGATAAGCATCAAGGTATAAATATGGAAAAACTTAAGGTAAGAAAGGTTATATTACCCGGGAGCAGTTTTGAAAGCCGGCATGTTTGATTGCATCGACTCATCAGAAGAAGGAGAGTTATCCTGATAGTTGGACTCAGATGAATTGAGAGGTTGGCGAATCAAACCCGCCAAAGGAAAAACAAAACGTAAATTGGAGATAACCTCGGTCCGACGCTTCCTGGTTACGTCGGGTAAGCCGGAGGAAAGCTCTGTGTCCTGGTTGGCCCGAGTCTGCCACCGATTCTCAAGCTGTTGTTGCTTCAAAAGAAATTGAGGATCTTGGTAAGCTAGATGGTGTGAAAACCTTACTTTCCGGGTCACCCTTCAGATTTTTTGTGTTGGCAAAGGCTCTGAGTCGGAGGAAATTATAGTTACCTCTTCGCCAGCTGCTTGACTGTTCCCAGTATCCTCCTGAAAGGATCAAATGTCAGTAAGGTAACGGCAAAGGAGTTAAAGAAAATCAAAAAAGATTACCTCTTCCTCATCTGAAGAAGAGTCGTCCAATTTAAGCATATCAGAGGCGCTGGGTTTCTTCTTCTTAGAGGTACCCGTCCTGGCGGCTTTCCTTTCGGTCTTCTTGGCCGCCCTGGCCTGTTTTGCAGCCTCATGGTCATACTTGACCTGCCAGAAATTATCATCGGCCTGTGGGAAAAGATAAAGAATCATAAGTACCAGAAGGTAACATATTAAAGAGTTTTTGTGAAGATTAGTAACTTACCGCAGGAGCCGGATTCTTCTAGCAGAAGAGAAGCAAACTGAAAGTATTACTGGTTACAGTGCCCTCCTTCAATAGCGATTGGACTGTAGCATCTACCACATCATCTGGGAAGTCCTCAGGGCTATGACGCATTGGTCTTCGTTTTCACCTGTGTAAGTACACATTAAGCCGGAGCGGGGGCTTAATGGTAGTATCCGCCAGGTGACCCAGACCCGGACCAAATCAATGCCATTTAACCCGTTGCTAAAAGGGCTTTGATATTCCTGATGGTGGGGTTAAGAGACAGGCGCTCCACAACAGTTAACTTGTCCGCCAGATGATGGTTGGACTCAAGACGTAGGGCACGAAATCCGGGCAGATGCTTCTCATTAGCCGAAGAGGTGTCTTGACAGTAGAACCACGTCTGATTCCAGTCTTTTGGGTGACTCGGCAGCTCAACGTAAGGAAAAAGGCAGTCTCTCCGCCGCTGGATTGAGATGCCACCAAGCTCAAGACTAGGCCCGTTGGCACGTTCATTCTGCCGGTTCAAATAAAAAAGTTCTCTGAACAGCAGCAAACTTGGTTCCTCTCCTAGGTATACCTCGTAGAAGACATGGAAATTACACAGATTGGACACGGAATTGGGTCCAATGTCTTGAGGCCTCAGGTCAAAGAAATCCAGAACTTCCCTAAAGAATTTTGAGCCGGGAGGGGCAAATCCCCGGTTCATGTGGTCTGTGAAAACTACTACCTCCCCATCTTTGGGTTGAGGTATCTCCTCACACGGGTGAGGAGCACGATAGGACATGCCTCCTTTTTTGGCAGATGGCCAGACTTTACAAACTCGGCAAGTTTGCTTTTGGTTACTGTGGATGGAACCCAATTGCAAGTCACAGGGGCCTTGGCCGCCTTAGGAGCCATAACAGCAGTGGCCTACGACAAAGTAAGGAAGCTCCAGTTCAAGTCTAACTTGGGAGAAATATTCAAAATTATTTAAAGTAGCGGCTTAAGCAAGGGGCCTAATGATATAAGGTTGATTGTGCAGTAAAGTTTAAGCCGCTATCAGGATCAAAAGTCATTCAAAGATTTTTAAGATCATAATAGGAAGGCAAGGCTTACAGTTCAGTGTCACTTATTTAAACCGGACACCTAGACAATGGTGATAAAAGTAAGTTTTCCAGAAGAAGCTTTCCGGGTGATACAAACAAGTTTCATGGGCAACAGCTATTCTTATGGATCAAACTATTGCTCCAAAAGAGAAATTTTCTAGACCTAAAAACAGGGCAGAGAAGTTCATGCATTCAAAGGAGGTTCCTAAATAAGAAAAATGAGATCTATTTCTATGCAAGATCAACACAAATAACTACCGCAGCAGTTTTGCACAGTTTTTACGATCTAAACAGGCTGTGGAAGTGCAAACTAGCAAGGGTTTGCATCGGGCGGTGATGAACCCGACGAACTTGGCAGAGCTTCAAGATAGATCTAAGAAAGAGGAAGAAAGGAACTCACGGATGAGGATGAGCTGCGGAGGCTCGCCGTCAATTTCTGGTCAAAGTCATATCGATGCAGCGGCCTGAGTTGATGAAGACGAGGGGGTCGATGGTGACGGCGGCGGAGCTTGAGTGGCAGAGAGGAAAGGAAGAAGATGACTGAAAGGGTAAAAAGGAAAGGACCCAAGTCGTGGCTATTTATAGGGATAAGATAACTGAGACGGCGCGGGAAACGAGGAGATAACAATTATTATCCAGTGGCCCCGATGCCTCGATTTTCGGAGTAATCAGTAAAGAAGAGATTCGTTGAAGGATTCGATGGAATAAAAAATGAGTTAAAGGAAGAATGACGTCATGCTGATTAAGATGGACCCAGAAGATGATGTCATGGCGGGTTAACAAAAACCCTCTATATAGTCAGAAGACTGAAGATTTAGTTCTTTAAAAATATTTTTTAGATTGACATGAACAGGTTCAAATCAATCTGGGGCCTAATGTTGGGGATATGACTATTTGTGTAAGCCGCCCAGGAGGGGCCGGGTTACACAAAGAGGACTCATCAGAGGAAGCCCAAGACCAAGCGTGAAGATGGTGGTTTATAAAGGGCCCAAGGCCCACAGGCGACTTAAGGCCCGTTGTAGTAAACCACCATGGTGGCATGACTTTTAACATAAGGTAGATTTAACTAGTCACCGAGCCGGACACTGTTTATAAGCCGGCCGGGACTCTGTAAGCCACAGGGCGTCAACCCGTGTATATAAGGGGACGACCTGATGGCGGCTTAGGGTAAGAAACAACTCATCGAGAGCCGGGCATAGCGTATCTCGCTCCCTGGTCATCGAAACATCAATACCAACCCAACTAGACATAGGCCTTACCTTCACCGTAAGGGGCCGAACTAGTATAAACCCTCTCATGTCCCTTGTCCCGATTTAACCCCTTCAAGCTTCCTAGTTGCGATGGCTCCACAACTAAGTCCTTTCACGAGGACATCTGAC
Organism: Triticum timopheevii; assembly: GCA_963921465.1. Lineage (NCBI taxonomy): Eukaryota > Viridiplantae > Streptophyta > Magnoliopsida > Poales > Poaceae > Triticum > Triticum timopheevii. The sequence continues at coordinate 264,866,827 of OY997266.1, forward strand.
GTGACTATTCCACGACAGGTAGGGTCCTAGGTTTGACCTACATGCCCTTTCTAAGGATAGGATACAAGAAGCCAAGGCCTATAAAGTCAAAGGGTAGATACTGATTGGAATCCTCAAGAAGTGCAATCCACTCGACATACGTTTCCACTCGGATACCCCAATTCCACTCGACCTGTGTTATTTCACTTGGAAGACAAGAATCCACTCGGAAGGCAGAAGACCTAGAGTCACCCTTGAATGGCAATGGTCAGGCGTTTACTCCGTAGCGATTAAGGGCATTGATTATGAGTGTTACCAGTAACGTACGCGACTTAACTCACACTGAACCCTTGTGTAGCTGAGGAGGGCAAGGGGCTGGCGCATTCTATATAAGCCACCCCTCCCTTGAAGCACAAGGGCACCCACTGTAACTATTTCCACACTCCAGTCGACAAGCCTCTCCGGCACCGAGACGTAGGGCTATTACCTCCTCCGAGAGGGGCCTGAACTCATAAACTCATGTGTGTACAACCTCACTATAGCTAGGGCCTGACCCTCCTCCTACGTCCCCCCTACTTCTACTGTTGGACTCAGTCCCACGACAGTTGGTGCCCACCGTGGGGCTGGTGCTTTCGTGACTTCCAATGTGGTTGCATTTTTCGATCTTCATCATCATGGTTTCTGGCGGTGGTTTGCCCTTGGTCCGCGAGATCCGTCTTGGCACGCTCACCTTCATCGCCGACGACTCGTCCTGGCTCCAAGAGGGTCCCCTCGGCGTCAAGGCGCTCCCATCCGTGAGGCGGCGCACTTGCACGCCAGTGCCTGCGACGTCCTTCTATGGCAGCCGTCAAGTCAGTATTGGTCGGCTCCGGTGGTGTCTTCCCTTCCTGCTGCCCATTACTGCAAGCGATTTGGCCGCTCACGGATCCAGCGGTGGGTGAAGCATGTGGTGGCCCGTCAATCGGCCACTCCTCAGATCATGGCAATCGAGCCCGATGACTCCCTTCATGGCTTGTTCGACCTGTCGACTGGCCATTCGTACACTTTGTCCGAGTGTGAAAGCTATGACCCGCGACGGAAGTTCTCATGGTCGGCTTCCAGTGAAGCCCACCAGGATTTCCCCAAGGCGTGGGTGACGACAGCGGTCACACGCACGGCAATGATGAGTATTACCCCGAAGCTCTCAATGCGGAGCAGAGGGAGGAGTTGCAGTGCAGGCAAGATCAGGCTTTGGAGGCCCTCCAGACCCCCATCTCGCGGAGACCCCCGAGGCTCGGGCCTTGGAGGACGCCCATGTAGCCACTTTGGCTGAGCGTGTGCACCTGGAGAATCTTCAACAAGCACTCAACGACCGTACCCACAGACATATCCCAAGTTCCAGTCGACGACATCGACAACTATTTCCTACTGGACCTAAGGATGATTGTCAAGTATTCTGTATTCGAATCCAGAATTTTGCAACAGCTGCACGTATTGTAGAATTGATCTAGCCATCTAGTTTTGAGGCTGGTAGAGGCTTAGAGTAGATTCAGACATCGCTCAGAGCGGCCGGGGAACATAGTTCAGCTGTTTCTTAGTCGCGCAATAGGATTCACAGCAGATCAGTTATGGAAGATAAAGTTCAGTTAGCTCAAAGCCCAAGATTGCCCTTGCAGCATGAAGATCGTGGTTACCACCAGGATCAGTACCTGGGAAGGGGCCATGGGCACTTTGACACTCAATATCACCTTGATGACTGCTGCCGAGTGCCTACACCCCCTCCGAGGGGTGGATCGTACATGCCCCGGCAGTATGATGATAGGCGCCCATAAGGCGACGAGCGGAGGTTTCTATTCGACCCCTGAGAGCCTGGTTTTAATGCTAGGTCAGTTCTTGTACATGGCCTGGTTGACAGAGGCAGAGCTAACATGGATGGTTTGTACAGAGATCAGCCGAGTGCGAACAAAGCATTCGTTTCTAGACCTGAGTGTTTCAGCAGAGCCATCCGTGCTGCTGAGATTCCTGCGAACTTCAGGTTGGCGGCAGGAGTCAACAAGTTTACTGGTGAGTCGAAGCCAGATACATGGTTAGAATATTACCGAGTGGTAGTATACATTGGTGGGGGAAATGATGACGAAACCATGAAGCACATGCCCCTGATGCTTGAGGGCTCAGCCAGGGCTTGGTTGAATCAGTTGGCCCCTGCTAGTATTTTCTATTGGGAAGATTTGGTTCGAGTGTTTGTCAAGACATTCAAAGGCACTTGCAAGCGTCCCACTGGGCTACCTGAGCTACAACATTCTGTGCAACAACAAATGAAACTCTGAGGCATTACATCCAGCGATGGACTACTCATCACCATGTGGTGGAGAATTTTTCAGAGCATCAGGTTGTCTGTGCTTTCAAGGAAATCGCCACTCAGTATGCGAATGGCAAAGAAGAGGATCAACTCGGAAATGTAAAGGGAAAATAGTTGAACCAGAGGCTGGTTGCGGAAATTCCAATCGGAAGAAGAAGCATAAAGCCGAAGCCTTAGGTCAGGCAGAGGCCGCAGTGGTGAATACCCAAGGACAGTTCAAGGGAAAGCCCATGGGGCAATGGACACTCAAGAAGGTAAAAGATCAGTCGGGACAGGACGTCCAAGATTTGCCATGTCACATTCACACAAAGAAGGGTGAAGAGGGTAACTTGATTTTGCCCAAGCATACCACTCGATAGCGCATGCTCCTAATTCAGCAGTTCTGAGAGGGTCAGCCCAGTGAGAAGGACTCTGATAAGGACATGGATGAAGAAAAGGATGATGGTTACCCGAAGGTCAATGCTACCTTGGTGATTTTTGCTGATGTTGAAAGCAAGAGTCGACTGAAAGTCATTAACATAGAGGTGAACATGGTTGCCCTGACAACTATGACGTACCTGAAGTGGTCAAAGACTCATATCTCCTTTGATCAGTTTGATCATCCAGCTCATGTTGCTACCCCTAGGTGACAAGCTTTGGTGGTCGACCCAGTCATTGCGGGCACCCAACTGACTAAAGTTCTCATGGATGGTGGCAGTGGGTTGAACATTTGAATGTTGTGACCCTCCAGGGAATGGGTATTCCGATATCCCAACTCAGTGAAAGCAACATGCAATTCCACGGAGTCATCCCAGGGAAGAAGGCAAAGTCACTCGGGCAGATTGCTCTAGAGGTGGTTTTTGGTGATTCCAAGAATTTCTGCAAGGAAAAGTTGACGTTCCGAGGTGGTTGATTTCCACAGTGCCTATCATGCCATTCTGGGTAGGCCGGCATATGCTCGTCTCATGGACCGACCATGTTATGTGTATCTCAAGCTGAAGATGCCAGGACCCAAAGGTGTGATCATGGTCACTGGGAACAGGCAGAGAGCAGAAGAATGCATCCAGAAGGGGTCCAAGATTGCTGACGAGCAAATGGCAGTGGCTGAACTTGAGGAATATCACAGGAATGTTGATCCGAGTGATCTGCTCTGCTCCAAGAAGCCAGCTTCCGAGTCTGCATTTCACTCGGCTGGTGAGACAAAACCAGTTCATATTCACCAAGAAGATCCCACAACTACTTCGACTCACCTTTTGACGACACTCGACAGCAAATAGGACGCCATGCTCATCCAGTTCCTCGTGAGAACTGGTTGCATGGAAACGATTGGACATGCGTGGTGTACCCAGGGGACTGGCTGAGCACCATTTGCGCCCAAAAGTTAAACCTGTCAAAGAACATCTCCGTCGGACTACCGCGAAGAAGAGGAAGGCGATTGGCAAAGAGGTGGCTCGGCTCCTGGCGTCAGAGGTCATCCGTGAGATATACCACTCCAAGTGGCCCGGCAACGTCCTCATGGTTCCCAAGAAGGATGAGTCACTCCGCATGTGCATTGACTTCAGGCATATCAATCCGGCCTGCCCGAAAGATTATTTTCCGCTCCCTCGCATCGATCAGATAGTTGACTCGACCGTGGGGTGTGAGCGTTTATCTTTTCTTGATGCGTATTCTGGATACCATCAAATCCGTCTGTTTGGTCCAGATGAAATAAAAACAGCTTTCATCACCCCATTTGGGTGTTTTTGCTATGTTACCATGCCTTTCGGTCTCAAGAACGCCAGTGCCACATTCATGCGCATGATTCAGAAGTGCCTGCTCACTCAGATCAGTCGGAATGTGGAGGCGTATATGGATGATATTGTAGTGAAGTCACGCAAGAGTGTTGGCCTGCTGACTGATCTTGCAGAAACTTTCGCCAATCTAAGAAGATATGATATCAAGTTGAATCTATCCAAGTGCACATTTGGAGTACGAAGAAAAGTTATTCGGTTTCGTCATTTCCGAACAAGGGATAGATGCTAATCCCGAGTGAATTGGTGCAGTTCTCTGAATGATATGCCCTGTGCGTGTGTATGACGTTCAGAAGCTTACAAGTTGTCTCGCTGCATTGAGTCGATTCATTTCACGTCTCGGTGAGAAGGCACTACCTCTTTACCGACTGATGAAGAAATCTGATACGTTCAAGTGGACTCCCGAAGCTGAAGTAGCATTTGTGGAGCTCAAAGCCCTGCTTTCCACCCAGCTGGTGCTTGCTGCTTCGATCAGCAAAGAGCCTTTGCTCTTGTACATTACAGCCACTAGTCAGGTTGTTAGCACAGTGCTCACAAACGAGCGAGAAGAAGAACGCAAGGCCTATAAAGTTTGACGTCCAGTGTATTATATTTCAGAGGTTTTGACTCCATCCAAGCAGAGGTACCCACATTACTAGAAGGTTGTCTATGGAATGTACTTGACTGCGAAAAAAGTTGCACATTAGTTCCAAGACCACTCGGTTTCAGTCGTCAGCGACAGTCCATTGTTTGAGATCATGAACAATTGAGATGCAAATGGTCGAGTGGCTAAGTGGGCAATGGAACTTCTCCCTCTAGATATCAAGTTTGAAGTGAAGAAGGCTATCAAATCTCAAGCACTCGCATATTTCTTGGCAGAGTGGATTAAACAGCAACAACGGACTCAAGTTCACTAGCAACACTGGACTATGTTCTTTGATGGGTCCAATATGTTGAATGGTTCTGGTGCTGGAGTGGTTCTGATGTCCCCAAGAGGTGATAAACTCAAATATGTCCTCCCGATTCATTTAGATTCCTCCAATAAGGAAGCTGAGTTTGAAGCACTTCTCTATGGGTTGCGTTTGGCCATCTCACTCGGCGTTCGTCGCCTGATTGTCTATGGCGACTCATATTTGGTGGTGAATCAAGTGATGAAGGAGTGGGACGTCAGAAACCATGCCATGACTAGATATTGCAATGTAGTGAGGAAGTTGGAGAAAAAGTTTGAGGGATTGGAGCTTCACCACATTCCCCGAATCAAGAACCAAGCAGCTGACGACTTGGCAAAAATAGGTTCCAAGCAGGAACCCATCCCAAGTAATGTGTTTCTTGAGCATCTCCATTCCACGTCAGTGCAAGAGGATCCTCTAAATGAAGAACCTCCCCAGGCGATAAGTCCTACCAATCCGACTGAGATTGAAGTACCGGCAGTGATTGATTTGATTATGGAGATCCTGGCAATTACTCCCAACTAGACAGTACCATATTGCATATCTACTCAGGAAGGATCTTCTAGAAGATGAAGTGGAGGCACGTCAGATCGTCCACAGATCTAAGGCTTTTAATGTTGTGGATGGACATCTCTACAGAGAGAGTGGTACTAGCATAGCCCAACGATGTATTTCTCCTGAAGAAGGTCGACTGATATTGGAAGAAATCCACTCGGGGACCTTTCGTCACCATGCATCCTCTCGGACCATCGTGGCCAAAGCATACCGAGCAGGATTCTACTGGCCACGGGCCAATGAGGCTGTGAAGGATATCGTAGAAAAGTGTACAGGTTGCTAGTTCTATGCAATCATGTCTCACAAACCAGCATCTGCACTGAAGACTATTCCACTCGTCTGGCCATTTGCCGTGTGGGGATTGGACATGATTGGCCCACCCAGGACTGGCCGAAGTGGTTTCACTCATCTTCTTGTAGCAGTCGACAAGTTCACCAAGTGGATTGAGGCCAAGCCTATCAAAAGTTTCATAAGAAAGCTGATGTTCCGATTTAGAGTTCCACACAACATCATCATAGACAATGGGTCAAATTTTGAATCAGAAGAATTCAGAGCGTATTGCGCCTCCCAAGGGACTCGGGTGGACTACACATCCGTTGCGCACCCGTATTCGAATGGCCAAGTTGAAAGGGCCAATGGTCTGATCCTCCAGGTTTGAAACCACGGCTCATGCGTGACCTGAAACACACAGATGGGGCTTGGGTGGCCGAGTTGCCGTCTGTTCTATGGGGATTGAGGAGAACTCCTTACCGACCCACCAACCGAACACCTTTCTTCATGGTATATGGAGCTGAAGCTGTACTGCCGAGTGATCTGCTTCACAATGCACCCCGAGTGGAACTTTATTCAGAAACTGAGGCAGAGCAAGCATGTCAGGATGGAGTGGACCTCCTAGAAGAAGAACGGAAGATGGCTTTGATCCGATCGGCTATCTATCAACAAGATCTTCATCGATTCCATGAAAGGAACGCCAAGGGTCGAGCATTTCAAAAGGAGACCTGGTGCTCTGAGTGGATCAGCAGCAACCGCACAAACTCGCCCCTGCATGGGAAGGCCCTTTCGTCGTCACCAAGGTGCTTCACAATGGAGCGTACCACCTTTACAACCTAGCTCAGAAGAAAGATGAAGCGCGCTCCTGGAACACTGATCTTCTTCGTCGTTTTTATACTTAACAGTCAGATTGTTGAGATGTAATAAAAGTACTTGGTCGATTGTTTATCAAGACATAATGCCTATAGTCTCTAAATGATTGTTTTCTGCATAAGCATGTGTTGAAATCCCCCAGTGGATGACTTAGCTGTGAAATCAGCTTCGCCTAAGTTAAAAAACTACTCTAAGTGGGGAGCAATCCTCCAACTCGTGGTGCTTAGCCGCGAATCGGGTTCGCCTAAGTTAAAAAAACTACTACGAGTGGAGAGCAATCCTCCCACTCGGGGCTTAGCCGTGAATCAGCTTCGCCTAAGTTAAAAAACTACTCCGAGTGGAGAGCAATCCTCCCCCTCGGGGGCTTAGCCGCGAATCAACTTCGCCCAAGTTAAAAAACTACTCCGAGTGGAGAGCAATCCTCCCTCTCGGGGACTTAGCTGCGAACCAGCTTTGCCTAAGTTAAAAAATGATTCCATGTGGAGAGCAATCCTCCCACTTGGGGGCTTAGCCGCGAACCAGCTTCGCCTAAGTTAAAAAAAGCATTATGCAAACAGAAAGGCAATAATTGGATAAAGCCACCAAGTGCAAATAGGACCATTAATTACGAAACCGCAAAGCAAAAGTATTCGGACGTTAAGACCGAAGCAGTTTAATGATTACGTAATCACTCAGCATTCCAAGGCAAATAAGGCAAATATATCAAATGTTTTTGTTCACTCGGGAGGAGGAGGGCTCGCTTGCTCGACGAAAGTGTCCAAGTCGATGCCGTCATCTATGTGAGTGGCCGCCTCGATGAAAGTCGCCATGAAGGATTATGATTGAAGTTTCTTTGTGTTCGCCACATGGAGAGCCTTCATGTCACACCCAATATGCGACCCTATCCTAAAGGAACACGAAGGTCCCACCAAGGATAGAAGTGCTTATTGGAGACGCTTTTGCAAGGTGGATATCATAACATCATACCATTACATAATAGTTGGGGATACATACAAGAGGCATACAATGACACACAAATACAACATCATCATACATCAGAGCATCATCCGATTATGGATGAAACACAAACAGAAAATCAAACGACATCCACCCTGCTAGCCCAGGCTGCCGACCTGGAACCTATCCCCTGATCGAAGGAGAAGTAGAAGAAGAACTCCAAAACAAGTAAACATTGCTCTCGCATCATGATCATCGCATTTCCTGTACCTAAAACTGTTGTTGTAGTAATCTGTGAGCCACGAGGACTCAGCAATCCCATTACCATGGGTATCAAGACTAGAAAAGCCTAATGGGTATGGAATGGTTAAGTGGTGAGGTTGTAGCAGCGTCTAAGCATGATATGGTGGCTAACTTACGAGTACAAGAATAAGATGAGAAGCTACGCAAACTGTCGCAAACAAGTAATGATCAAGAAGTGATCCTGAAATACTTACGTTCAATCATAACACCACCATGTTCTCTTCTCGACCCACTCGAAAAGAGACCATCACAGTTACACACGCAGTTGGGTATTTTAATTTTAAACTGGTGTCAAGTTATCTACAACCGGATATTAACAAGTTCCCATCTTCCACATAACCGCGGGCACGGCTCTCGAAAGTTTAAACCCTGCTGGGGTGTCCCAACTTAGCCCATTATAAGCTCTCACGACCAACAAAGGATATTCCTTCTCCCGGGAAGACCCGATCAGTCTCGGAATCCCGGTTACAAATCGAGCAAGACCTCCCGGTGTGCTGACAAATCCCGATAGGAGCCGCACGTATCTTGTTCTCAGGGCACAACAGATAGGTCAGCCTACAAGGAAAACCAGACCTCGAGTTGCCCCGTGGTGGCCCTGCAGTCTGCCCATTTCGGACCAACACTCAGAGGAGCACTGGCTCGGGGGGTTGATTAGAAAAAATACTAGGGGGCCAGTGAAAATCCCCAATTTAAGTTTTAGTTGTTATTAGGCAAATGGTAAAACCAATGTTGAGCCTTGCTAGAGGAGTTTTATTCAAAGCGAACTGTCAAGGGGTTCCCATAAACCCGACCGCGTAAGTAACACAAAATCAAGGAACATAACACTGATATGACGGAAACTAGGGCGGCAAGAGTGGAACAAAACACCAGGCATAAGGCCGAGCCTTCCACCCTTTACCAAGTTTATAGCTGCATTAAGTAGAATAAGAGATATTGTGATATCCCAACATTATCATGTTCCAACATGGAGCAATCTTCAACTTCATCTGCAACTAACAACGCTATAAGAGGGGCTGAGCAAAAGCAGTAACATAGCCCAACAACGGTTTCCTAGGAAGGTGGGTTAGAGGCTTGACATGGCAATATGGGAGGCTTGCTAAGCAAGTGATAGGTAGCGCTACATAGCGATAGAACAAAGAAACTAGCATAGCAATGATAGTAGTGAGATCCAGGGTGACGGTCATGTTGCCTGAAATCCTGCTAGGAAGAAGAACGAGTCCATGAAGAAGAGGAATGGGCAAAGACGAACCAAGCTTAGTCGAACGAATGCTCACGATCGCAACGAAACCGGAACTATCGAGAAGAAGCACAACCGGAAAGAAGCAAACAACATGGTAAACACACAACACATAAACAAGGCATGATGCACAACCAAGTATGATGCATGACAAGGCTACATGATGCTACTCACGGCAAGAGATGAAGTACTCAAGAACATCACATAAAATCAAGTTTAAATGAGGCCGGAAACAACATATAACAAATCCGGTAAGTCCTCATATGCAAATTTCGAAATTGGTCCAGATCTGAATAAACCTTATGTTCAAGTTGTTAAACAGCAAGTTAAGATGCAGCAAGATGATCTACACGATATTCTAGTCAAGTTACATATAAAGTTCATTTAATTCGGAGCTACGGCCTAGAAGATATGAGCAAAACAAGTCAAACATGGCATTGATGCAAAATACATTCAAACATCAAGCCAACACTCTCAAAACATGTATGCAACATGATAAGATGAAACTACATGCAAAATCAAGCAAGTTTCATGTAGACTCCAAACAAGATATAACAACGGAGCAACGGTGCAACGGAGCAACGGTGCAACACATACACTCCAAACAAGATATAAGAACAATCTGCCCAAAACAGCAAGTAGGCACTTTGCAAACATCAAAACAACATGCTACAGGATTCATATGAGCACAAACTTGACATGCACCTCATGTACGGATAACATACTTTAAATATCAGTACAGTTCATGTTCATAGGCATCAAGATTAAACCATATGATCAATGCACAATTTCATAATATAGGAGCATATACATGATCAGAGTTAATATGGTGGCAACTTGAGAGCAAGAAAGAGACAAGCTACAACAAGTAAACGTAGCAACCAAGAGCATGGCATCAAAGTACACATAACAAAGAGTAAATAACTTCAGGGCATCATATACATATGGCTCATGTATTAGTGGAAACCAACAAGACAAATTTGAATGTTGAAACAGTTTCAGCAAGTGTAAAATAGAAACATTATGATAGCATGTTTGCAAGCATGGAACAGAGGCATATGTAATCCCAAAATTACCAAACTTGGCATTTGCACTAAGCACTCATAGCATACTATAAAACATGTAATTGGAGAATCTCCAGTATAGGCATGTATCAACTAATATCAAGTTCACAACAAGGCATTATGAAGTTAACACAAAACTGGAACAACATATAAGCATGTTTATGGCAATGAAAACATATGCTACAGTACATATATAAGGCATTAAAAGGCATGGAGTGATATATCATAACGTGTACAACAAAAAATGTCAACTAAGATCTCCAGATTATGCGTGCAATAATTGGTAGCATCAAACAAACATGGCATCATGATATAACAGATTGAGCAATGACAGAACATTAATAGCAAGTAGCGCACTTCACAAGCTTGATGCAATCACTAAAGGGCGTATGAAAATATATGTAATGATCCACAGAAATATGTCATAAATAATCTCCTAAAACATGTAGACATGATGCTCAAAAGAAAATGACACAAATAGGCAAGTTACAACAGTTTTCAGCAGTTAACAGCAACATGCACTTTTGAAACAGAGATTATGATATCTATATTAACCCGACTAAGCATGCAAAGGAACCCAACCTGTAGAGCATGAAGAGCAGAACATGTCCATAACAAGATCATCACCATAGGATCAACAGGGACGAAGTTATAGAACTCACAAGATGCATACATGATGTTAACAATCAGCAGATTCCAGCAGTTTATATCACATAGCAGTTTTGCAACAAAGATTAAGATATGACATTTAATAGTAACATGAATGCAGATGCAACTATCATGAAGAGCACTCTGAGATGAACATTTTGACATATCATGCACACAAAACGGAGCAATATGCACAGGGTTATGACATGGCAAACATGCATGCATGAGATAAGTTTTTCAAGGACTGCAAAAAAAATGGGTGCACGCCGGATAGCCTAAATAGAGAACATGCGCAGGATAGAAGGGGGGATGCTCACGGGGCTGGGCCAGATGGATATGTGCCTGGGCCGGGTGCGTTGGGCTGTGCAGCTAGGCCATGGCCCACGTGACCCGGTGATGCTGGTCGACGCGGAGGGCATCGTCCTTCTCTGCTCGAGCAAGTAGGAGGCCATGGAGTCAACTCCAGCGCGAGGGGGCGGGGGAAGGGCGTGAGCGACGAGGTCCAGCCGATTCCAAGCGGATCTGGGGCGGAGGGAACCCTTCCCGGTGAGGAATGGCGACGGTGGGCTCGGGCGCCATGGCGGCGGCCCTGCGGGGAAAGGACAACTGGGGGGTTAGAGAGAGAGGAGGAGGCGAGGTAGAGAGGGGGAGGAGGAGGCAGGGCGGCACTCATCTGGGTCCGGTGGAGGTCGCCGACGGCGAGATGGTGGGTAGGCGGCGAGGACGATGGCCGGAGGCGGGTTCGGCGAGGCGCGGTCGGAGTTCCCCGATCCAGATTGGGAGCTTGGGGCAGGGGGCAGGGCGCGGGTCTACTTTGAGCCCGGGCGGGCCATGCACAGGCCTGGCGGGCCGCAGTGCGGTGGCTGGCTACTGAAGCGTGACGTGGCAGTGCCCGATTGGCCACGCGCGTCGGCGGGTGGCGGCGCTGGCCTCTGGGTCGGCAACAAGTGGCGGAGAGGATGTGTCTGCACGCGGATTTCGAGGAGGGGAGAGGCTAGAGGTAGGTGGAGGCTAGGGGATGCCCAAAATTGGCATGGGGGTTGCTTAAATAGGAAAAGGGGGGCTAGAGGAGGGGTTTTCATCTATTTTTCGACCGTTGGATCGCCATCGGACGGCTCCGGAGCGGAGAGGGACTAGGTGAGTGACTAGTGGACTGTGTAGATGGGCTAGGCTCTAAGGAGGGAAGAGATATCAGCCTGGCACGGGTCTCCAGTGACCGAAAACATCCGACGTCTGATCGACAAAAACTACCGCTTATGTTTAACGGTTGGGCTATCAAACGGACTCCGAATGCGACGGAACTTGGCAGGCGGTCTACCTACACCATAATAAGACCGCACGCCAACTTTCACCCCATTCTGGGAACATTTTTATGCCACTTATAAAATAATATTCGGTGGTGCCGCGAGTGCGTGCGAGTGTGGTTGGGCTCAGAACGGACAACGGAGAGAACCGGGGGAACCCGAACGGATGCAAGTTTCGAAAAACATGCTGATGAAATGCAGATGATGACATGGCAAAGTGCAACACGCAAGCAATTGACATGTCAACGACAGCGAATAACTGGAAGACACTTGGCGCATCGGTCTCGGGGTGTTACACTTCAGCTTCTCTTCTTTGGCATCCTTGGAGGGGACTCTGAAGAGTGAAAGGGCCATGCCGGCTCCATGATGAGCGGGTGACTTCTTCCATGCCTGCACTCGACTTGGGATGTCACTGAGCCGAGTAATCGGAGACTTGAGATCATTCTCAATTTGATCCGCTGGCCACAACTCTTGGCCCATTCTTGATAAGGCCACTTTTAGTCGAGCCATGTAATCCAAGACGCTATGGAGTCGAGCTTGGAGCCGCAGCACGTTCATGGCAGCTTCGTCCTTAACAAGAGACTTCATGGGGTCTAGGCCTGGTTCGATCCGGCTGGTCTCCTATTCAAAATTCTGGCAGAATTCTGCGTAAGAAAGGAAAGCATGGGTCAGCAACATCATCGTATGAGTCGACAAAGTAATAGAATTCACTCGAGCAAGAAAGGCTACCCTCGAGCATCATGTACAGTTTCTTTGCAAGACTTCCCAAGTAAGTCTCCAGGTCATCTCTCTTTCGAGTGAGCTGGTCCACCTTGTCCATCAAGACGATCTTCTCCTCCTTCAGTTGGGCAGCTTCTTTCCTCACTTCCTAAACAACAGCTTTCAGAGTTTCATTATCCTTCTCCAATTTGCGGACTGAACCAAGCTTCTTCTCAGCTGCTTCAGTTTTCTCGCGCGATGCCTTCTGCGCTCCCGCGAGTTCAGTGTCTTTCCTCTCGAACGTCTACTTCATGGTTTCTAAAGAAATAACATTCTTCAGTCGTGCTTGGAGTTGACGATTTTCAATACGCACATCTGTTCGAGTGGAATCACTTGGTTCAAAGGACGGCGAAGAAGAAATTGCAAAGTTTATAGTCAGTAGTATATTACCTCCCATGGTGTTCACTTCAACCTTTGCGTTCTTCAGGCTCTTCTTGGCATGCTCCAGTTCAAGCTAGAGTTGGATCTTCTCCTTCTCCAAGGAAACATACTGGGTTCCAAGTTCACAAGATTTCTGGAATCAAGGAAAAGAGAATTCAGTCGAAAAAATACAAAGACCCCCCACTTCCGAGTGGAGAAGGTCAAATTCAGACTATTCTTATGAAAAAGAGGTGTTCTCAGATCCCCGCCAACTATTCGCAGTTGATGGCGTCTCGGGGACTACACCCAGTGGGTGCACTCAGCGTGCCCCCACTGGACAAATTGCCCATGTGGTATGGTCCGTCCGAACCGAGTGGAAAAGTCAAAAAAACTTCTGTCCTTGATCTCAGACCCCCGCCGACTGCCTGTAGTCAAAAGTGGTCTCGGGGATGACACCCAGTGGTTTCACGCATCGTGCCCCCACTGGTTCAGTTACTCACTCAACACGGCTTGACCGCACCAAGTGAGAAGCAGCAAACAAACACATTCTAAGACCCCCGCCAAATCAACCATTCGACAAGGGTCTCGGGGACTACACCCAGTGGGTGGACTCAGCGTGCCCCCACTAGACAGAAAACTCACTCGACATGGCCCGCCCGAACCGAGTGGAACAGAAACTATGTTGTATATGAAAACACCCAGTGGGTGTACAGATTCAAGGTATAGACCCATGATAGATGGACATTAAAGGTTCCAAAACGCTCATCTACGGACATCTTGCGAGTAATAAAGCAGCATTTCCGGATAGCATATCCTAACAGAGCAAGGTTCAAGGCGAAGACATACCAATCAAAAATCAACTTACAATTGTACTTGCTCGTACATTGGCTTGCAGAGTAGAATTGGCGTCGTATGCAGCCTTACTGGACTCGTACACCACCTTCAGTCGATCCATCATCAGGCCAGCTTGGATCATCGCTTCCTTAGCAGCTCCTGTTTGATCCTTCAGGACATTATGCAGAGTGAACTAAGTCGTTGCTGGAGTCAGTGGCACACCAGTTGGATTGGAAGTTGGAATAGTCGACGGTGCAGGCTGAGTAGTTGACAAGGGGACAACAAATGTTACGACAGTCCACGACAAACCACCAAGATCTTGGACCACAGGTTCAGTGGACAAGTGTGACGTCTGGCTTGAAGGCGCTCTGTTGGCAAGGTTCTGCGAGCTGGTTGAGCTCCTGCCTCGTGTGTTCTTTGGAATTTCCTCCTCGTTGTCATCTGGGAGCTGAATAACATCCGCCAACGCTGCAGTCATTCAACAATGAGATTCCAATCGACCACCAATACAGCTAAACAAGGCATAAGCATATTCGCAAGGTCATACCTGCTCAAGAAGTGGCCATATCCATAGTATCCGCGTTAGCTTGCTTGTCATCGACCTCCATGTGGGACACTCCAGAAGTTGCACCCCTGAAAGTCCAAGATCTCACTTGATCAAAAACAAAAAAAAGTCTACAATAGCAACAAAGGAAAGAGAGAAGCACTTACACTGAAGCAACATGCACGACAACTTTCATTCTGGGCAGAGCCTCCCGGGGTTTAGGAGGAATAACCTTTTCCTGATTGGCAACCTTCTCACTCGGTTCAGGAGTGGTCGTCCGAGCGCGCTTCTGGGTCTTCGCACTCGACGCCGCGGCCTTACCCTGATCAGCCGTAGGGTCCTCTGTCTGCTTGGATTGATGCTTAGAGCATGGTGGTGACTCGACCTCGTCATCGTCGTCAGAGTCATCACTAACATTGTCATTGCTGTTGTCTGCATACTCAAAGTTGCCGCTGCCTTCGCTCTCCCCGTGGTGTGGCTCTCCATTCAGCACTGGCGAGTACATGTTTGTGAACGCCTGAAAGACACAGATTACACAGTTTAGTCAGATTGCACTACAGGTGTATATTGAAAAGAAAAAACACTCGACAAGATAGACCAGATCTCTCCGGGAAGATGTTCAGAGTGGAATGGCAAGATCCGTTTCGCTCTGCGCAGGTTGTCTTTATTCCCAGTGATGCTCCGAAGCCACTGTGCCACCGTTTCCTCTCCGACCTCCTCTGGGTGGGCCCGAGTGGTGTCTTCTAGTCCTGAGTACATCGACATGGGGTGGTTGCAGGCCTGCAAAGGCTGGATCCGTCGACTGATAAATGTCTCCAATAGATCCATGCCAGTCACTCCGCCCTGGATCAACTCCACAACTACTTCAACCAAAATGGCCACCTCACCCTTCTCATGTTCTTCTACAATCAACGAGCGACGAGCATGGAGCCTCTCCAGAGAAAAAGGAGGAAGACCAGTCGACTGACCAGGAGTCGAGATATCTTTCAATAGAACTAGGTCGACTGTTACCCTCTAACAGACTCAGGAAAAGTCATAGCAGGAAAAGTAATCCTACCCCTCATCTGGATTCCTAAGCCCCCGCACATCTGGATCACGTGCGTCCTTTCGTCAGTCGGATTCATTTTCTTTACCGACTGAGATCGGCAGGTGAAAATATGCTTGAACAATCCCTAGTGTGGTTGGCAACCTAGGAAATTCTCACGCAACGAAACATAGGCAGAAAGATAGGAGATGGTGTTGGGAGGAAAACGATGGATCTGATCACCAAAGAAGTTCAAAAAACCTCAGAAGAACAAGTGAGGAGAAAGAGAGAAACCTCGATTGATGTGTGTTGTGAGGAGAATGTGCTGGCCCTCACGATGCGCGGGCTCGATCTCCCCCTATGGCAACCTCCAGGATCCCTCCGCAAGCGGGCTGTCGGAGGTGAGATTCTCCTAATCCTCCCCCGAGACAGTGAAGGGGATCCAATCCCCCTGCATCCAACTGGGTGGAAGAATGAACCGCGAGGTCGACCCCTTCGCTGCCTTCTTGCCTTTCACCGTCTTCTTTGCATGCTCCAGTGCCGCAGTCTTCTCCTTCGCCATTGTCGTGGAGCTTGAGAGGAAGCAGCCGGAGAGCGAGGCATTCGAGTGGCTGACTTGCGGGCCCGTGTGATCTTATCACATCCCGCAACAGGCGCTCGCCCTATACGTGGAGAAAAAGGCGGCGCAGGGATCAAGGAGTCCATCCCAACCTGCCCTACTTACTGCGCCACGCCCCGACCAGCGCGCTTCTCCAAAATTGGAATCCCGTGAAATCCGGGTGTGGCAAATTAGTCAATCGCACCAAAGATACCCAAATCCAATCTGCTAAAATCTATACTGCAAAGTTCACTTAGAAATTCCAGAACCTATAATAGATCAACGCGACTGACAAAGGATTAAACATCAAGCTTGCTGACATGGAGTCCTGATAAAGTGTCTCCGAGAAGTACAGCCGAACCAAAAATAGTAGCAACCCTTCTTCACTCGACCCTCAATCCATTCGGGGGCTAATGATGGCGACACGTACCTAGTGTAGGGTCCTAGGCCTGACCTACATGCCCTTCCCAAGGACATGACACAAGAAGCCAAGGCCTATAGAGTTAAAAGGAAGATACCGACTAGAATCCTCAAGAAGTGCAATACACTAAACATACGTTTCCACTCGGATACCCCAATTCTACTCGACTGGTGTTATTTCACTTGGAAGACAAGAATCCACTCGGAAGGCAGAATACCTAGAGTCACCACAGAGTGGCAACGGTCAGGCATTTACTCCGTAGCCATTAAGGGCATTGATTACGAGTGTTACCGGTAACGTACGCGACTTAACTCATAGTGAACCCTCATGTAACTGAGGAGGGCAAGGGGATGGAGGACTCTAAATAAGCCACCCCTCCCCTCAGGCACAAGGGTTCGCATCCCCTGTAATTATTTCCACACTCCAGTCAACAAGCCTCTGCGGCACCGAGACGTAGGGCTATTACCTCCTCCGAGAGGGCCTGAACTCGTAAACTCGTGTGTGTACAACCTCGCCGTAGCTAGGGCCTGACCCTTCTCCTACGTACCCCCTACTTCTACTGTCAGAATCATTCCCACGATAGCTCCCACTTGTCGGTGTCAAAACCGGCGGATCTCGGGTAGGGGGTCCCGAACTGTGCGTATAAGGCTAATGGTAATAGGAGGCAGGGGACACGATGTTTTACCCAGGTTTGTGCCTCTCGATGGAGGTAATACCCTACTTCCAGCTTGATTGATCTTGATGATATGAGTACTACAAGAGTTGATCTACCACGAGATCGTAGAGGCTAACCCTAGAAGCTAGCCTGTGATTATGATTGTTGTTGTCCTACGGACTAAACCCTCCGGTTTATATAGACATCGGAGGGGGCTAGGGTTACACAGAGTTGGTTACAGAGAAGGAAATCTACATATCCGAATATCCAAGCTTGCCTTCCACGCAAAGGAGAGTCCCATCCGGACACGTGGCGAAGTCTTCAATCTTGTATCTTCATAGTCCAACAGTCCGGCCAAAGTATATAGTCCGGCTGTCCGAGGACCCCTTAATCCAGGACTCCCTAAGTAGCCCCCGAACGAGGCTTCAACGATGATGAGTCCGGCACGCAGATTATCTTCGGCATTGCAAGGCGGGTTCTTCTCCAAATCCTTCAAAGTATTGTTGTGACAAGTAGTGTCCGGCTCCTCATCAATGTCGTCCTCCTCAGCTTTTGAGCTTTAATAACGGCCGTATCCATGTGTCGAGCGAATGCGAGAAGTCGAGGCATTTTTACATTTACCACCCCAACCAAGCGAGTAAATCATTTATTAAAGAGACAAGGATTCTCATATCCAAATCACACCATCTCCTCCCATCGAGTATTCATCAGAGCACGCCCGGAAAAATCCACACCGCCATGGTCGGTCGTTGCGGTTCCTCCTCTCGCTCCCGTAGCACTAGGCCAGGCGATTGGGAGAGATGTTCTATTCCCCACAGCCGACTAGTAGAGTTGCATACCAAGGGGTTTCTCCCACCTGCATACATGGTCGCCGTCCGAGCTGGACTAGCCACTTATAATGGCGGGGAGCAAGCAGAGAGCTTTCCAAACCCGTCCATGGGAGAGCGGGTATGCTTCGTCCCCTACTTGCTGAGGGGGCTAGGATTTCCAATCCATCCTTTCCTCCGCGGGCTCCTGGAGTTCTACGGCCTCCAGCTGCATAACTTTACCCCAGCCTCCATACTGCATATCGCAAGCTACGTTGCCTTCTGCGAGCTTTTTCTGGGCTGTGAAGCTCATTTTGAGCTGTGGAAGAGGCTATTCTGCCTCGTACCCCGTACTCAGGAGGGGTCGGTATATCAAGTGGGCGGAGCCGAAATATGGCGCATCGCCGGGACCGGATATATATCCGGCACCCCGAAGAAGACATACGAGGACTAGCCCTTGGAATGGTTCTACGTGGATGACGTCCCTCTTCTGGACCCTGTTCGGAAGGGCCTTCCCAAGTTTGCAAATGCACCATTGAAGAAACACCACAGCTGGCGCCCTAGGAGCCCCTAGGAGGAATATAACAGAGAGATCCTTTTCCTGATGGACAGGATAAATACGTTGGCCAAATCAGGACTGACAATTATTGAAGTCATGTCCATATGTATAATGCGGGGAGTGCAGCCACTTCAATATCGGGGAAAACCCATGTGGCACTTCAATGGAGAAGACGATGCCACCCGCTGCGGCCGTAAAGGTTCGGACTCCCCCGCTGCTCTGGCGGAGATGCTGTCTGATTTATACAAAGGAGAAGAGGAGGAGTTCATCCATATCAAGCCACGGGATGGATTCTCCATTTACAACCCCCCAAGATGGGTGAGTCGCTATCTTTTATTCTAGTCTTTCCCACATTTTTAGCACAGATGTTTAATTCGTCAATTCATAACAGGAACTGCGAAGGGCTATGAAGGATGTTTACAGCCCATCTCCATAGCCAGAGGATCCTAACCGGGCTCTCGATCCCGGACTCGAAGAAGATCTGGACACATTTGTGGAGCTTATTGACATGACTTTTTACCAGTTGAGCTGCGATAGTGCGATCGTGGCCATCATAGCCGATTATCCTGGCCTACTCCCTGTATCTCAGGTAAGTAAAGCCAGAGTCCCAACTTCCGAGAAGGATTCCCTCTTTACACTTCACCCACCGCACATGTATTGCGTCTTACAAGGAAGGCCATCGGGGCACCATGCTGAACCCTCACTGACTCGCCAACAAGGGGCACCAAAGTCGGGTAGGCTTAAAAGGAAGGCAGTCAGGACCGAGACGCCGTTTCAAAGGTATGTTTAAAAACCTTCCACGAATTTATCATCGTTAAAATATAACGATGTCCACTGCCTTCCGATAGAAAGAGCACTCGACGGACTGTATCCGGAGAGCCTGCCGGTCACGCTTCAACTAGCCGGACTCCGAGGCCGGACTCAAGGGCGGAGGTCAACACGGACGATCCTCCTACAGAGGATGCGGATAGATTTTCCACTACAAACTCCGAAGTGGAGAGCGCCATAAATCATAGGCGCCGTCGGGCCGCACTACGCGACCCTAATTTCTCTGAAGAGGTGTTCGATGCCTTCAACTCAGGGGACGCGTACCTCCGGGCTGCTCAAGGTGGCCTCGCCAGGGCCACGGACCAATACATAAAGGATATACGGGTAATAAAATTTGATAACTATGTATATTAGTAGCCCCTGGGACTTGAAACAGTTGGCACAACTGATTTAAGGATCCTCGTGTGCATAGGTTCTGACAGAGAAGAATACCCAGCTATCCAAAGAGCTAGAGGAGTGCAAGGCCCAACTGCGAGCCGCAATTGCCGTGATGGAGGAGTCTACGAAGGCCTCATCTGGTAATATTTGTTTTAAAATAAAATAATATCATGGCATGTACCAGTTAAGTATTCGGCATGAGTGCGATTCTAACAATAGAATCTGCAAACAATCCTGGAGGCAATCCGTAGATCGTACCAGAGGATGAGCAACACGTTCGGCGACAGCTGAAGGCCGGCCAGCGTGTGCTTACAAAGGTTATAAAGGAGAAAAATACTCTCCAGGACGTGAACGTCCGACTGGACATCGAATTAAAGGATGTTCGGGCCCAGCTTGCTAACTCCGTAAAGGAGAATAAGAGGCTACGGCGCGGCATATTCAGTAAGTGCTCTGACGAACCACTATAAAGTTCGTCAAAGAAGCGTGCTAACAGAATTATATCTGTAGGCATGCTAACAGGCCGTCCTGAGGAGGAGATGCCCGGATCTGCAGGCTATCTTTTGTCGAAGCTCTCACAACTGCACGAACAAGTTCGGCAGGTGATGGGGGGCATTGCCCAAGCCTTGTGGCCATCCGCCTCCCTGCCAGGAGGCATGGGGGAGATTGTGGGGATGCTCAAGGGAGCACGGCAGCGCTTCCAATTATGGAAGATATCGTTCTGCCGAAAAGGCACAAGGGAAGCCTGGGCCATGGTGAAGACGCTGTACACCAAGGCTGAGTCGAACCACATGGCCGAGGTCGGACCTGTAGGGTCAGATGGGAAGGAGATCCATGTACATCTGGTGTATGACCAAGTAGCATTAGCCACTAAGTATTCCCAACAGGACTGTAGGCTAGACAGTCTGTTGGATGGTATAGAAGAAGAACTTAGTCAGTCTAAGTGACATTGTACTTCGAAGGACATATTTGGTCCCTAGCTGGATTGTAAATCATTTGTCTTGGCCGACCTTTTCGCTTCAACCTCTGGACCCGACAGTCCGGAGTGTATTTGAATACCCGCTTGGTTACGTGAAAACCGGGGCACGCGTGGAAACCAGGCGTAGGGGTCATAAGT
The DNA here is from genome assembly GCA_963921465.1 of Triticum timopheevii. Taxonomy (NCBI): domain Eukaryota; kingdom Viridiplantae; phylum Streptophyta; class Magnoliopsida; order Poales; family Poaceae; genus Triticum; species Triticum timopheevii. Next base: position 264,887,912 of record OY997266.1, read on the forward strand.
GCTTGAACAGACAAGTACCCAACTAGTTATGTTATATTACATGGGTAGTAAGAAACATCTTCTAGGGAGAATAGTTCCGTTAAGGGTTCCTTTCCTTGGGTGTGCATGCATCAATGTACATGTCCGAATTGCGAGAATTTATGCAGGATATAAGCATCTAGGGGCATTGTCGGCATTCTGGGAACGGGGGTACCCAGACTTGCCTGCTTGCGGCCTGCGGCGTGGCTCAAAGGAGGCCCAGCACAACCCATCTCCATCAACGCAAGCTCAAGACCCTCGCGAGGGGCCAAGCCTCGCGGAGCGGACGACAAGGAGCTTCCTCAGGCATGGCCTCGTCAGGCTGGCTCATGAGGAGGCGGAGAGTTCAAGGCGGGGTACCTCGCAAGGTGCCCATGACGCAAGCCATGATGACCACGGGCGCTAGTCGGGCGCCAGCCCGCGCAGTGTCCTCCTTTCCTCTTTGGTGCAAAGGGATCAAGCGCAGGCGAGAGCATCAAGCAAAGGCATCCATTTTGGTGCAACAAGGCCAAGACAAGCCCAACGGCCGGAAGGAAGTCATTGTGGAGCCCAAGCCGGCGTCACCACCAGAGCCTTTGACAGGCGAGGACCAACTTTAGTCAGGATAAGTGTTCCTGATGTTCCCCTTCAAAATGGCCAATTGTTGGCGCCCTTCCCGCTCAAATATTTGGGAAGAGGCCCAGGGCCTTTGCCTATAAATAGGACTAGCCACCCCCAGGGTAGAGGCAATCTGGACCTGACCTAGCAATCGGGATCCTCACCAAGAAACCAGTAGATAGAGCGACTGAACTCCTCCCAGCAGTTCGTCGCACCAGCCAAGAACAGACCCTCGCGAGGCTGTTCTGCCTTGTATTGTTCATCATCAAGCCCAAGAGGCAATCCACCACACCACACACTAGAGTAGGGTATTACACCACAATGGTGGCTTGAACTAGTATAAATCTTGTGTCTCTTGTGCTGTTCAGTTTGGTAGTTTAGGTCCTAGCGATTCGGCTAGGAGCGAGCCGGTAGCGGGTTGAATCTCCGCGCGCACCCCATTGTTCGAACCTCAAGGGTCCGCCGGAACCCGAAATCCGACATTTGGCACGCCAGGTAGGGGTGCGCCGGAATTTGCCTTCCGTCGTCTCGTTCTTCTCCGACCACCGCATCCATGTCTGACGCTCGTCGGGCTCGCGCCGAGCGCCGAGCCGCCCTCGCTTCCCATGTCGCCCAGATGGCTCCCGTCGGCGGGCGCCCTCGTCATTCCCCGTCACCTGCCATCAACGCCGCCACCGGCCCGGCGGGGAATGAACAACAAGCATCGTCCCAGCATCCATCCATGAGGCGGGACAGCCGCACTGCCACGCCCTCGCTCACCCCCGCCGGCTCTTCGTCACGCGCGCCCCGCGCGGCCATGGAGGCCCGAGCTGCGCTCATCGCGGCAAACAAGCTCCTGCACTACCGCCCCATCGATGACGTCTACGAAGAATGGCTCGACCGAGTCGCCGAGCTCGTTCGCGCTGCCGGAGACGCCCTCGCGCCGTCCTTCTCGCTGCACCGCACCCCGCCCTGCGCGGGAAATGAAGCTCCTGGGGCGCCTCATCCGCCTCCTCCTCAAGAAGGCGCCCTCGCCCCAAGGCGCGCGGCCCATGGGCGGAACCCGCTCTGTCAGGCGCCTGTGCGGCAAGAGCAGAGCTGCCAAGAAGTCCCTCGCCCTCGAGAAGCTGCCCGAGCGCTCCCTGCTCCAGCACGTCAAGACCCTGCTCTGCCCCCAGCTGCGGCGCATGGGGACCCGCAAGACCAAGCTCTCCGTCGCCCAAGGCCCCCTGTGGCCACGGCGGGCTGCCGCGCCTTCACCTCCGAGCTGCGCAGCGTCGCGTGGCCCGGCAAGTTCAAGCCAGACTTGCCTCCTCGCTACGATGGCACGGCTGACCCTGCAGAGTTCCTCCAACTCTACGAGTTGGGCATCGAGGCTGCCAACGGAGACGAAAAGGTCATGGCGAACTGGTTTCCCATGGCGCTCAAGGACGGAGCCCGCACCTGGCTCCTGAATCTGGCCCCACGCACGATCTCCTCCTGGGACGAGATGCGCACCCGCTTCATCGCCAACTTCCAGGGTACTCGCGACCGGCCACCCGCTGTGAGCGACATGCGCCGTATCAAGCAGCAACCAGGGGAAACCCTGCAGAAGTACATCAAGCACTTCAACAACGCGTGCCTCAAGATCCCCATGGTGACGGAGGAGGCCATCATCTCAGCCTTCTCCGACGGCGTGCGCGACGTCAAGATGAAGGAGGAGCTGGCGATGCATGAAGACCTGTGAACCTCCTTGGAGCTGTTCAACTTGGCGACCAAGTGCGCCAGGGCTGAGGAGGGGCGCCTCTCCCTCCTCGAGCTGCCTGCTGCGGACCCCGAAGAGAAGAAGCCCAAGGCCAAGGACGTGAAGCACAAGGGAGCTGCCGTACTCGCGGCCGAGCTAGACACCAAGCGGGGCAAAGATCAGCCCGAATCCTCCAAGGGCAGTCGGTACTGCGTGTACCACGACCTCCACACCCACAACACCAATGAATGCCAAGAGCTCGGGGCCGTGCGTGAAGGAAGGGTCGGCAGACGTCCCGACCACAGCGACCGGGGCTCAACCGAGCCGCGTCTCAAGAGCGCCTCTGGCCCTCGCGAGTGGGACGTTGCGAGGGTCCGCCCCACAGCTACGTGCACATGCCTTACGGCTTGCCAAACGCGGCTGCTGCGCACCAGCGTCTCATGAGGGCCATCTTGGAGGCTCAAGAGGTCAGGCATGCCGCAGCCCTGGCGGAGATGGAGATGGCCCGCGAGGAGCCTCCAGCGCCTCCGGAGCCTCCTGAGGCCCCTGGGCCTGGGGGCTTGTGAGGATCGGCTCCCGCAGCCCACCGGGTCTGCTACACCAACACCCGTTCATCCCCAACATCATCAGGTGACATCTTTTAAGTTCAATTTCAGGCTGGGAGCGCCCTCAGGGCCGCATTATTCCCAGGCCGCGTGGGTCCGTCCCTGCGGCATGTATCCCTTTTATTTCATGTCCTTAGCTTACCTTATTGGGGGCGCCCCTCGGGCTGCATCATCCCCAAGCCGCTCGGGCCTGACCCAACGGCATGTACCCTTCTTGCGTTTATCTTAGGGCTATGCTTTCGATCCACCATGCATGTTATTTGGTGCCTTTTTCCCTTGGGTGTCGGAATCTTGGGCATTAAAGGGGGGTGCCTGAGCATCGCGACTCAGGGCTCCTACTGGCTCTCCGGCCCTCACCCTCTAGTCTTGTCCATGGCATCGCGACCTGGCATGCCAGCGACGGCTGAGACTAGCCCGAGAGCCGGGACCCGAGGATGTAGAGTTTCGACATCTAACCCAGCTTGCGCGTTAAAGGGGGTTGCCTGAGCATCGTGACTCAGGGATCCTACCGGCTCTCCGGCCCTCACCCTCTGGTCCTGTCCATGGCATCGCGACCTGGCATGCCAGCGATGGCTGAGACCAACCCGAGAGCCGGGACCCGAGGACGTAGAGTTTCGACATCTAACCCAGCTTGCGCGTTAAACGGGGGGGGGGGGTGCCTGAGCATCGCGACTCAGGGCTCCTACCGGCTCTCCGGCCCACACCCTCTAGTCTTGTCCATGGCATCGCGGCCTGGCATGCCAGTGACGGCTAAGACCAGCCCGAGAGCCGGGACTCGAAGACGTAGAGCACCAACATCTGGCCAAATTTGTAGGAACACACTCGAAGATAAGGCCCAGAGCCAGGTGCAACCCGCCTTGAGGTAGGGCCCCGTGAGTCCCGCGCTGGCTCACGGGTACCCCAATACACCTCGGAAGGCCTTGCACGCCCCTCCACAGCAACTAACGGCTGACTGTCGATTGTCGCGACAAACCCTCGTTCCTTCTGTGATGAGGCTGCAGGGTCCCTCCAAGGAGCGTCGCCAAGCAACCTCACATCGGCCAAGGCACGGATCTGGCGCCGCACCAGGAAGCGTTTTTTTGACCCTCGAGACAAGTCACTCTCCGGAAGCATTGGTTATCATAGCACCGCCCCGCACCAAGTGCAATCCCTTGTTAGCAACGTCGCCATCCTTTCTCACCGAATGATGGCTGCTTGAGTGCTAAGGGGGACCTCCCGAGCATCGTGACTCAGGGGCTCTTACCGGACCTCGGGCCGCTCACCTCCTGGCCTTGACCACGGCATCACGACCTGGCATACCAGCGACGGCTGAAGCCGCCTTAGGACTGGGACCTGTCAGCGTAGAGCATCAAGCCCTCGCGAGGTCTGAAAGGAGGAAACTAAGCTAAAACGGAATAAGCATCTCGCACCGCTTTACAATAAGGATCATATTGACAAACAGAGCTACAAAAATCTTACAAGCCCCCGTGGGGTATATTCTTGGCTCCTCACAGGAACAAAAGGCGCGAATCCTAAGGATTCCTAACTACAGGGGGCATCGCGGCAGACGCCATCATCAACAGTGGGCCGCCCAGCACCGACGCCAACCCATCTAGATCAGAGGCGGCGACGGCCTGACGAGCCCCCCCTGCTCCGGGAACGGCGCAGGCTCGGGGGCTCGTAGCTGTCGTCGCTCGTCTCCAGAGTCGCGAAGAGCTCGACGGAGTCACTGGATCCTCCGGCGCCTCCGTCGCCTGAGGAGCGGCCAAGGGAGCGGTCAGCCGGCGACCCTCCGCATCGAAGACCTTGAAGGACAACACCGAAGCACCGTCGTACTCTAGATGGATCATGAGGGCACCCCTCGTCCTGCAGACCCGGGCGACCTCGCCCCAGCCTCGAGTCATGAAGACCTCGCCCGGGGCAATGACCGCGACCTCTGCCCCGGTCGTGAGGGTGCCACAACCGGCGTGCTACAGCCAAAGCCCAAGGGGTTCCCCCCGCCGGACCACGGAGGCAAAGAAAGAGGGGAGACGAATCCAAGACTTAGGAGGCGTGGCGGCGTGAAGCACAAACTCTCGGCAGGAGCCCTCGGCGTGGACTCCAGGGGGGGAAGATGCATACCTTCGTGACCCGCCGGCGTCGGCGGCGGCGCCGCTCGTGGTGTTTGGCGTCAACTTCTTCAGAGCCGCCAATGTGCGCGTACAAGGGAAGAGGGAACCCAAGCGGTAGCCGCTCACACCAGGGTCTTGACGCTTCCTAGCGGGTGCCCTCGCCCTGTCACCAGAGGGCAGGTCGTTTCTTTGGGGGAAGCGGGTCAAGATCCTCTTGGGGAGCTTTTCCTTTCTCTTCCGCGGAGAACCGGCGGATCGGAGCCATTGCAGCAAAACGGAGCAAGGCCCAGGAAGGAGGAGAAGCAGAGGGATAGACCGGAAGGGCGCGCGCCGTTCCGTACTTATATCCAGCGAAGGCCAACCATCGACCTCCACGATCACAGGTAATCATGACCCGCTTTGCATGCAGGGACTTGTCGAATCCGTGCGGTTACCAAGGCGTCGTGGGAAGCAGAGGCGCCCATGTCCAATCAACCGCCACGCGGCGCCCAAGGCCGCAAGCTGTTAGGGCCCGCGACGCTTCGCACTTGCCCTTTCGCCTCTCTGCTTGGCCAAGTTCGGGCGCGCCGTGGGCCCGGGGGCTACTGTCGGCGTTCTGGGAACGGGGGTCCCCAGACTTGCCTGCCTGCGGCATGTGGCGTGGCTCAAAGGAGGCCCAGCACAGCCCATCTCCATCAATGCAAGCTCAAGACCCTCGCAAGGGGCCAAGCCTCGCGAGGCAGACGACAAGGAGCTTCCTCAGGCATGGCCTCGTCAGGCTGGCTCATGAGGAGGCGGAGAGTTCAAGGCGGGGTACCTCGCGAGGTGCCCATGACGCAAGCCATGACGACCAGGGGCGCCAGTCGGGCGCCAGCCTGCGTAGTGTCCTCCTTTCCTCTTTGCTGCAAAGGGAGCAAGCGCAGGCGAGAGCATCAAGCAAAGGCATCCATTTTGGTGCAACAAGACCAAGACCAGCCCAACGGCCGGAAGGAAGTCATTGTGGAGCCCAAGCCAGCGTCACCACCAGAGCCTTTGACAGGCGAGGACCAACTTTAGTCAGGATAAGTGTACCCGATGTTCCCCTTCAAAATGGCCAATTGTTGGCGCCCTTCCCGCTCAAATATTTGGGAAGAGGCCCAGGGCCTTTGCCTATAAATAGGACAAGCCACCCCCAGGGTAGAGGCAATGTGGACCTGACCTAGCAATCGGGATCCTCACCAAGAAACCAGTAGATAGAGCGACTGAACTCCTCCCAGCAGTTCATCGCACCAGCCAAGAACAGACCCTCGCGAGGCTGTTCTGCCTTGTATTGTTCATCATCAAGCCCAAGAGGCAATCCACCACACCACACACTGGAGTAGGGTATTACACCACAATGGTGGCCTGAACCAGTATAAATCTTGTGTCTCTTGTGTTGTTCAGTTTGGTAGTTTAGGTCCTAGCGATTCGGCGAGGAGCGAGCCGGTAGAGGGTTGAATCTCCGCGCGCACCCCAGTGTTCAAACCTCAAGGGTCTGCCGGAACCCGAAATCCGACAGGCATGTTTTGTAATAGGTAAAATACATCTTTTGTTCACCGACCGAATATTCCCTTAAGAACGCTAGCATTCAGCTTTACCCAGTCTGAGGTACACATCCGGCTGACCCGGCAGTAACAATCGCAGAGGTGCTCCCCTTGTGCCCTAGCCGAATTAACGAGAACGTAGGGCACAAACACAAGAGCTAGGCAACCCAGCTTGGCCAAAACTCAAGTCATATCGATGCATATAGTGGTGAAAAAAATGCACATACGGAGAAGTGACGCATATGTGGTGGGCATAAAGCCGAGAAGACAATTAAGCTTCTGTGTAAGAAGCCCCCAGGTATATTGAGTGTGCATAGTGAGGCCAGAGTGTGCGGTCAAAGCACACTTGAAGCTTTTAAGGCTACAAATGTAAAAGGCAGAGAGAGAGGATATATTTTAAAAAGGGAGACTGAGGTAAGGAGACAAACACGGAGTTTGGCACTAAGCGTAGAATCTTCGGAGTCTGGCCGCGTTCCATGGATTCGGCTCGACTCGATTGTCTGATGCATCATGCAGACGATACGCGCCTCCAGTGAGAACTTTGTCAATGATGAAGGGGCCCTTCCATTTGGGATTGAGCCTGTCCATTTTCTTCTCTTGTAGGCGTAGAACGATTTCGCCAATGTTATAAGTTTTGTCCCACACTTCTCTGCTTTGATACCTTCTAGCTTGCAGTTGATAGAATGCAGAACGGGCCTTCGCGACGTCATGCTCCTCCTCTAGGGAATCTAAGCTGTCCTACTGATCCAGCTCGGCTTCTCTCTCTTCATACATGCGCACTCTAGGTGAATCATGGATGATATCGCAGGGTAGTACTGCCTCTGCGTCGTACACCATAAAAAATGGTGTGTATCCGGTTGTGCGATTTGGCGTGGTCCGCAGCCCCCATAATACGGAGTCAAGCTCGTCGACCCAGTGCGTATCGGATTCCTTCAAGGATCACACTAGTCTGGGTTTAATGCCGCTCATAATAAGATCGTTCGCTCGTTCGACTTGACCGTTTGTTTGGGGGTGATAGACGAAGGCGTAATCAAGTTTTATGGCCATTTTGCTGCACCAGGTTTTCACCTCATCGGCTGTAAAGTTTGAGACGTTATCGGTGATGATGCTGTGGGGAACACCGTAGCGGTGTACGACCCCGGATATAAAGTCTATCACTGGTCCTGATTCGGCCGTTTTAACTGGTTTGGCTTCTATCCATTCGGTGAATTTATCGACCATGACCAACAAGTATTTATTCTTATGGCTTCCTCCTTTAAGGGGTCCAACCATATCGAGCCCCAAGACCATGAAGGGCCAAGTTATGGGGATTGTTTGGAGGGCAGTGGGCGGCATATGGCTTCGATTTGCAAAAAGCTGGCAACCGACACAGTGTTGGACAAGATTTTGTGCGTCTGCCCGAGCTGTCGGCCAGTAGAAACCAATAAGGAAGGCCTTGCTCACGAGCGCCCGGGCTGCGGCATGGTGGCCGCCGAGTCCGGCATGAATTTCGGCCAAGAGCTGCGTCGTTCCTCTTCAGAGATGCACCTTTGGAGCACACCTGCTGTGCTTTTCTTATAAAGCTCTCCATCATGGAATTTGTAGGCTTTAGAGCGCCGCACAATGCAACGTGCCTCATTTTGGTCCTCCGGGAGTTCCTGGCTATTCAAGTAAGCTAGGAAGGGTTCCGTCCACGGGGCGATGACCGCCAGAATCGTGTGGGCCGAAGGTGTGATTTCGATGGCGGAGCCTCCGATAATGTCGGATTGTTCAGGGTCTGGGGTTGTGTGCTGGTCCGGGCTAGTATTGTCGGACTCCCCTTCCCATACCACGGATGGCTTGAACAACCTTTCCAAAAAAATATTTGGTGGGATGGGGTCACGTTTAGCGCCGATGCGGGCTACGATACCTGCCGCTTGATTGTTTTCTCGAACCACATGGTGGAATTCGAGCCCCTCGAATCAAGTTGACATTTTGAGAACGGCATTACGGTAGGCCGCCATTATCGGGTCCTTGGCGTCAAAGTCTCCATTTATTTGAGATATTGCGAGATTTGAGTCCCCACGTACTTCTAGACGTTGAATGCCCGTGGAGACCGCCATCCGAAGACCGTATAGCAATGCCTCATACTCGGCTGCATTGTTGGAATCTGTCTAAAGTATCTGGAGTACGTATTGGACTATATCTCTGGTGGGGGACGTCAGGACGACGCTAGCCCCTAGACCAGCTAGCATCTTAGAGATGTCAAAGTGCATGATCCATTTGGAGTACGCGCCGTACTCTTTAGGGAGTTCGGCTTCTGTCCATTCGGCGACGAAGTCAGCCAGTACCTGCGACTTAATGGCCCATCGTGGCTTGTATGTTATGTCGAACGGGAGGAGCTCGATAGCCATGTTGCAATCCGGCCCGTGGCGTCGCAGTTATTTATTATGTCATTGAGTGGTACTTCGGAGGCCATCGTGATTGAACACTCTTGAAAGCAGTGTCGTAGTTTTCGGGATGCCATGAAGACCGCGTATGCTATCTTTTGATAATGTGGGCACCGTGACTTGCATGGAGTGAGGACAGTGGATATGTAGTATACCGGCTTTTGTAATGGGAATTTATGTCCATCTGTCTCTCGTTCGATGATGAGCACTGCGCTTACAACCTGGTGTGCTGCGGCTATGTACAGTAGCATCGGTTCGCCGACATTTGGCGCTGCCAGAATTGGATTGGTGGCCAAGAGGGCTTTTATTTCCTCCGGCCCAACCGTAGCCGCATCCGTCCACTCGAAGTGTTCGGTGCGTCGAAGAAGGCGTTAAAGAGGTAGCGCCTTTTCTCCTAATCGGGAGATATAGCGGCTTAGGGCGGCCACGCATCCAGTTAGTTTCTAGATTTGCTTGAGGTCTGTTGGGGTAGCCAACTGTGATAGATCTCGGATTTTAGCCGGATTTGCTTCAATTCCTCTATTGGAGACAATAAAGCCCAAGAGTTTTCCGGCTGGTACTCCGAAAACGCATTTTTCCGGGTTGACCTTGATGTCGTATGTTCGGAGATTGTCAAACGTAAGCCTCAAGTCGTTTATGAATGATTCGACGTGTCTGGTTTTAATGACCACATCGTCTACGTTTGCCTCCACTGTTTTGCCGATTTGTGTTTCCAGGCATGTCTGAGTCATGCCTTGATAGGTTGCACCGGCATTTTTGAGCCCGAAAGGCATGGTGTTAAAACAGAAGGGACTGTATGGAGTGATAAATGCCATTGCGGCTTGATCAGATTCCGCCATCTTGATTTTATGGTATCCAGAGTATGCGTCAAGAAAACACAATGAATCGTGTCCTACGGTAGGGTCGATAATTTGATCGATGCGGGGGAGGGGGAAGGGATCCTTGGGGCAAGCCTTATTAAGGTCTTTGCAATCGATGCATAGGCGCCAGGATTTGTCCTTCTTTGGTACCATCACCAGGTTTGCTAGCCAGTCCAGATGTTTTATTTCTATGATGAATCTGTCTTCAAGTAGCTTGGATAGCTCTTCTCCCATGGCTTGTAGCTTGGGTTCCAAAAAGTGCCGAAGAGTCTGGTTGACCGGCTTGTATCCCTTTAGTATGTTTAGGCTATGTTCGGCCAGTCTGCATGGGATACCTGGCATGTCTGAAGGATTCTAGGCGAAAATGTCCCAATTCTCGCGCAAGAACTCTCTAGTGCGACATCTATTGTGGGGTTCAGCTGTGCCCCAATTGATGTTGTTTTTGGGGGGTCCGTTGGGTGGACCTGAAATTTGACTATTTCGTCTGCTGGTTTAAAAGAGGTAGACTTGGGTCGTTTTTCGAGTATCACGTCATCTCTGTCTACTTCAGAGTGCAGCGCAGTTAACTCTTTGGCCGCGAGGGCTACTGATAATGCCTCCAGGGCTAGTGCGGCAGTTTTATTTTCGGCCCGGAGTGCTATGTCCAGATCACTGACTAGAGTGATGATTCCATTGGGCCCCGGCATCTTGAGCTTCATGTACCCGTTATGGGGTATAGCTTGGAAGCTTGTGAATGTGTCTCGGCCCAAGAGGGCGTGGTATCCACTGCTAAACGGGGCCACTTGGAATGTGATTTCTTCGGACCTATAATTCTCCGGGGTGCCGAATACCTCATCCAGTGTGATTTTCCCTGCACATCACGCCTCCCGGCTAGGGATAATTCGTCCGAAGGTCGTGCTGCTTTGCTCAATGCATCTCTTATCAATTTCCATTTTGTTAATAGTTTCTTCATAGATGAGGTTTAATCCGCCGCCGCCGTCCATGAGCACTTTAGTAAGCCGAAATCCATCGACGATTGGACTAAGGACCAAAGCGGCTGGTGCTTGGACTGTTCGAAACTGAGGTTCGTCGCTGGCGCTGAAGGTTATGGCCTGGTCATTCCACTGGTTTATTCCTGCGACATGGCAGACTTCGGCGAGGCTGTGGAGCGCTCGCTTGCGCCTGTTGTTTGAGGCAAATGTCTCAAAGACGGTCAGTATTGTATTGTTATTTTCTGCAGGATTTTGATCTGCGGTATTGTCGATGAGAAGGTCCTCGCCGCTCTTGGCCACCTGCCGGAGCATCCAACATGCTCTAAGGCTGTGTGTTGGTATGGTGTCCGGTGTGATGTGAATTTTGCATGGCCTATTGAGCCATCCCTCCAGTACGGTTCCATGCCCCGTTGAGGGCTTTGGCTTCTTTGTAATTGGGTTTGGTGACTTGCGAAAGCGCACCCTTTTAGTTCGGACGAGGGGTTTAGTTAGGGCCGGAGGATCCCAGAATTTTGTTTGGGTCTTCCAAGCGCTTTCTATCGTGCAGTACTTCTGTACTATGGCCACCAGGTCGGCAAAGTGTGCTATGTCACGGCAACTTATGGCATTAAGAATTCCCTTGTTCGTGCAATTTTTGCAAAAGAATGAGATTGCACCTTCCTCGTGACCGTCCTTAACCTTGCTCATTACAAGGAGGAATCTGGCCCAGAAGTGGTGTACTGCCTCTTGGGGATCTGGTCTGATGTGGGAAAGATCGCTTGCGTCTAGGTGGGTGGGTGGAATTAAGTCCATGTCCGAATCCAATCTAGAACCCAGGGGCGAAGGAGCTCCTAAGCTTGGCAGCTCGGGCTCCAAGATATTGCCCAATATTTGTGGCCCGCTGCCCGGTTCTATGTTTGGAGCCTGGGCCACATCCTCCCGTAGACGGGTATCCGGTTTAGAGAGCTCGGGAATCCGGACATAGTTCTTCCTCAAAATAGAGGAAGAATTGCCATTTGGTTGCTCAACCACCGCTATCTGATGGGTGACCGGCGGAGAGTTAATCTCCCTTAGGTCAGCTTTAAGCCCGATCCGATCATAATCCTAACGACTCCCAGGGCGGTGATGCGATTCAAGAGCTCGTTTAAGGAGGAGAGCTCCATTGGATCCATCTTCTCGGTGAATTCCGGGCTGACGCGGAGGTTGTTTTTGATGACTTGAGATGTCATTGTCGGTGCGGCGGCCGAACGGGCAGCCATGACGAAACCGCCCAGCAGGAGAGTTTGGCTTATAGCCAGGGATCCTCCGGAGGTGATGTTATCCTTGACAACGAGGTGGGCCATCAAGCCTTAGCGGGACGGCACAGTGGAACTCTCAATGAAAGCACCAATGTCGGTGTCAAAACCGGCAGATCTCGGGTAGGGGGTTCCGAACTGTGCGTCTAAGGCTAATGGTAACAGGAGGCAGGGGACACGATGTTTTACCCATGTTCGGGCCCTCTCGATGGAGGTAATACCCTACTTCCTGCTTGACTGATCTTGATGATATGAGTATTACAAGAGTTGATCTACCACGAGATCGTAGAGGCTAACCCTAGAAGCTAGCCTGTGATTATGATTGTTGTTGTCCTACGGAGTTAACCCTTTGGTTTACATAGACACCGGAGGGGGCTAGGGTTACACAGAGTCGGTTACAGAGAAGTAAATTTACATATACGAATATCCATGCTTGCCTTCCATGCAAAGGAGAGTCCCATCTGGGCCGGGACGAAGTCTTCAATGTTGTATCTTCATAGTCCAACAGTCCGGCCAAAGTATATAGTCCGACTGTCCGAGGACCCCTTAATCCAGGACTCCCTCACCACTCACTTTCTTATAAATATAGGCTTCACTGTAAGTCTGTATAAAACCATATGTTTGATCACCTCATCAAAGCATATATTCCAACTCTGAGATGCTTGCACCAGTCCATAGATGGATCGCTGGAGCTTGCACACTTTGTTAGCACCTTTAGGATTGAAAAAACCTTTCGGTTTAATCTTATACAACTCCTCTTTAAGAAATCCATTAAGCATTGCAGTTTTGACGTCCATTTGCCAGATTTCGTCATTATAAAATGCGGCAATTGCTAACATGATCCGGACAGACTTAAGCATCGCTACGGGTGAGAAAGTCTCATCGTAGTCAACTCCTTGAACTTGTCGAAAACCTTTCGCAACAAGTCGAGATTTGTAGATAGTAACATTACCATCAGCGTCGGTCTTCTTCCTGAAGATCCATTTATTCTCAATGGCTTGCCGATCATCGGGCAAGTCCACCAAAGTCCACACTTTGTTCTCATACATGGATCCTATCTCAGATTTCATGGCCTCAAGCCATTCATCAGAATCTGGGCTCATCATAGCTTCTTTATATTTCGCAGGTTCGCCTTGGTCTAGTAACATGACTTCCAGAACAGGATTACCATACCACTCTGGTGCAGATCGTGGTCTGGTTGACCTACAAGGTTCAATAGCAACTTGATCTGATGTTTCGTGATCATTATCATTTGCTTCCTCTCTAGTTTGTGTAGCCATCACTGGAATGGCTTTCTGTGATGTGCTACTTTCCAATTCGAGAGAAGGTACAATTACCTAATCAAGTTCTACTTTCCTCCCACTCACTTCTTTTGAGAGAAACTCCTTCTTTTGAAAGGTTCCATTCCTGGCAACAAAGATCTTGCATTCGGATCTGTGGTAGAAGGTGTACCCAATTGTTTCCTCAGTGTATCCTATCAAGACGCATTTCTCCGATTTGGGTTCGAGCTTATCAGACTGAAGCCTTTTGACATAAGTGTCGCAACCCCAAACTTTAAGAAACGACAACTTAGGTTTCTTGCCAAACCACAGTTCTTACAGTGTCATCTCAACGGATTTAGATGGTTTCCTATTTAACGTGAATGCGGCTGTCTCCAATGTAGAACCCAAAAATGATAGTGGTAAATCGGTAAGAGACATCATAGAACGCACCATATCTTATAAAGTATGGTTACGACATTGGGACACACCATTACGCTGTGGTGTTCAAGGTGGCGTGAGTTGTGAAACTATTCTATTTATATTGTTTTAAATTAAGGCTCAAATATTCGCCTATGCGATCAGATCATAGAAACTTTATTTTCTTGTTATGATGATTCATCACTTCACTCTGAAATTCTTTGAACTTTTCAAATGTTTCAGACTTGTGTTTGATTAAGTAGACATACCCCCATATCTACTCAAGTCATCTCAGTATGTCAGAAAATGACTATACCCTTCAGAAAATGACGATACCCTCCGTGTGCTTCAATACTAATTGGACCGCATACATCGGTATGTATTATTTCCACTAAGTCATTAGCTCGCTCCATTGTTTTGGAGAATGGAGTTTTAGTAATCTTGCCCATGAGCCATGGTTCGCAAGCATCAAATGATTCACAATCAAGTGATTCCAAAAGTCCATAAGCATGGAGTTTCTTCATGCTCTTTACACCATTAGGACCTAAACGGCAGTGGCACAAATATGTTGCACTATCGTTATTAACTTTGCATCTTTTGGCATCAATATTATTAATATGTGTATGACTACTATCGAGATTCAACAAGAATAGACCACTCTTCAAGGGTGCATGGCCATAAAAGATATTACTCATATAAATAATCGTCTCACAATAAACGAGATCCAGAAATAATGTTCATGCTCAACGCGGGCACCAAATAACAAATATTCAGATCAAAAACTAATCCCAAAGGTAGATGTAGAGGTAGCGTGCCGATGGCAATCACATCGACCTTGGAACCATTTTCGACACGCATCGTCACCTCGTCCTTAGCCAATCTTCATTTATTCCGCAGATCCTCTTTCGAGTTACAAATACGAGCAAGCAAACCAGTATCAAATACCCAGCCACTACTATGAGCATTAGTAAGGTACACATCAATAACATGTATATCAAATATACCTTTGTTTAGTTTGCCATCATTCTTATCCGCCAAGTATTTGGGGCAGTTCCGCTTCCAGTGACCATACACTTTGCAGTAGAAGCACTCAGTTTAAGGCTTGGGTCCAGCTTTGGGCTTTTTCCTAGGAGTGGCTACTTGCTTGCCATTCTTCTTGAAGTTCCCTTTCTTTCCCCTGCCATTTTTCTTGAAACTGGTGGTCTTGTTAACCATCAACACTTGATGCTCCTTCTTCATTTCTACCTCCGCAGCCTTGAGCATTGCGAAGAGCTTGGGAATTGTCTTGTTTACCCCTTACATATTATAGTTCATCACGAAGCCTTTGTAGCTTGGTGGCAGTGATTGAAGAACTCTGTCTATAACACAATCAAAAGGAAGATCAACTCCCAGCTGAGTCAAGTGATTATAATACCCAAGCATTTTGAGTATGTATTCACTGACAGAACTGTTCTCCTCCATGTTGCAGCTATAGAACTTGTTGGAGACTTCATATCTCTCAACCCGGGCATTTGCTTGAAATATTAACTTCAATTCCTAGAATATCTCATATGCTCCATGATGTTCAAAACATCTTTGAAGTCCCGGTTCTAAGCCGTAAAGCATGGCACACTGAACTATCGAGTAGTCATCAGATCGAGCTTGCCATACGTTCATAACATCAGCTTCAGCTCCTGCAGCAGGCCTTTCAGCTAGCGGTGCATCAAGGACATAATTCTTCTGTGCAGCAATGAGGATAATCCTCAAGTTACGGACCCAGTCTGTGTAGTTGCTACCATCATCTTTCAGCTTAGCTTTCTCTAGGAACGCATTAATATTCAGGGGAGCGGTAGCTCAGGCCATTGATCTACAACATAGATATGCAAAACTATAAGACTAAGTTCATGATAAATTAAGTTCATTTAATAAAATTACTAATGAACTCCCACTTAAATAGACACCCCTCAAGTCATTTAAGTGATACGTGATCCAAATCAACTAACCCATGTCCTATCATCACGTGAGATGGGGTAGTTGAGGGAGTCCTGGACTAGGGGGTGTTCGGACAGCCGGACTATCAATGTCCGCCGGACTCCAAGACTACGAAGATACAAGATTGAAGACTCCGGCTCGTGTCCGGAAGGTACTTTACTTGGCGTGGAAGGCAAGCTTGGCGATACGGATACGTAGATCTCCTACTATTGTAACCGACTCTGTGTAACCCTAGCCCTCTCCGGTATCTATATAAACTGGAGGGCTTTAGTCCGTAGGACAACATACACAACATACAATCATACCATAGGCTAGCTTCTAGGGTTTAGCCTCCTTGATCTCGTGGTAGATCTACTCTTGTACTACCCATATCATCAATATCAATCAAGCAGGAGTAGGGTTTTACCTCCATCGAGAGGGCCCGAACCTGGGTAAAAAACATCATGTCCCTTGTCTCATGTTACCATCCGCCTAGACGCACAGTTCGGGACCCCCTACCCGAGATCCGCCGGTTTTGACACCGACATTGGTGCTTTCATTGAGAGTTCCTCTGTGTCGTCACCGATAGGCTTGATGGCATCTTCAACCTGCAACGCTATCCAGGGTGAGACTTTCCTCCCCGGACAGATCTTCGTATTCGGCGGCTTCGCACTGCGGGCCAATTCACTTGGCCATTTGGAGCAGATCGAAAGCTACGCCCCTGGCCGTCAGGTCAGATTTGGAAGCTTAAACTTCACGGCCGATGTCCGAGGAGACTTGATCCTCGATGGACTTGAGCCATAGCCAAGCGCGCTGCACTGTGACGATGGGCATGATCTAGCTCTGCCGCCGAACAGTGCCTTGGTGGCCGCACACGGATCCACTTCGGCCAATAGCCCGGAGCCGATCGCTCAGATCAAGGGTCGGTGGATAGACGCCGCCCTGGGGGCTTTTATCCACGGCGATGGAGTCGAACACTAATCTTGTCCCCTACGAAACTCGTGATTCCGAGGCGTCGGACTCCTCGCCGGACTCCGAACCTCCCGCGCCCCTACCAACCGATCCGGATTGGGCACCGGTTATGGAATTCACCACCGCGGACATCTTGCAATGCTCGCCTTTCGGCGATCACTAAAGCATCTCCCGTTATCAGGAGAGTCCTGGCCAAATTATGGCCAGGATAGTTGGGATGCGGACGACGAAGAAATTCAGAGCCCACCCACCACCCACTTTGTAGCCACTGTCGACGATCTAACCGACATGCTAGACTACAACTCCGAAGACATCGACGCTATGGATGACGATGCCGGAGATGAACCAGCGCCCACAGGGCACTGGAAGGCCACCTCGTCATATGACGTATACATGGTGGATACCCCAAAACATGGTGACGGCGAAGGAACATCGGAGGCAGATCCCTTAAAGAAACAGCCCAAGCGCCGGCGTCAGCGGCGCCGCTCTAAATCTCGCCACAGCAAAAACGGAGATTCTGGCACAGGAGATAATAATACTCCAGAGAGTGCCGAAGACAATCCCCTCCCGCAAGACTCAGCGCAGGAGGATGCAGAAGCAAGCCCTCATGAGAGGGCGGCAGACGAAGAGGTTGAGGATCACGATTATATGCCTCCCTCCGAAGACGAAGCAAGCCTCAACGATGACGAATTCGTCGTACCCGAGGATCCCGTCGAACAAGAGCGCTTCAAGCGCAGGATTATCGCCACAGCAAACAGCCTAAAGAAAAAGCAGCAGCAGCTTCAAGCTGATCGGGACCTGTTGGCCGATCGATGGACCGAAGTCCTCGCGGCCGAAGAGTATAAACTCGAACATCCCTCCAAAAGTTACCCAAAACGCAAGCTGCTCCCCCGATTAGAGGAGGAAGCATACATACATCCATCACCAGCGCACGATATGGCTGACCGACCACCCCGTGGTCGTGACAGTGAGGCATCCAGGCCCCCAGCCAAGACCATACCCCAGCATCGCTTCAAAAGTACGAAGCCAAGAGGGAACGCGTCGGACTTGCGAGACATACTGGAGGACAAAGCAAGACAATCCAGATCCATCTATGGATCACGGGGGCGCCCTACGACCCACGATGAATACCATCGTGCCGGACACAATAACCCCGGCCGGGCCGAACACAGCAGACAGCGCTCACTCGAGCTGCGTCGCGATATTGCTCAATACAGGGGTGCCGCACACCTGTTATGCTTCACTGACGAAGTAATGGACCATCAGATCCCCGAAGGGTTTAAACCCGTAAACATCGAATCTTACGATGGCACAGCAGACCCCGCGGTGTGGATCGAAGACTATCTTCTCCACATCCATATGGCCCGCGGCGACGATCTGCACGCCATAAAGTACCTCCCACTCAAGCTTAGAGGACCATCTCGGCATTGGCTTAACAGCTTGCCCGCAGAGTCAATTGGGTGCTGGAAGGACCTGGAGGCCGCATTCCTTGATAACTTCCAAGGCACATATGTGCGACCACTAGACGCCGATGACCTAAGCCACATCATTCAGCAGCCAGACGAATTGGCCAGACAATTCTGGACACGGTTCTTGACAAACAAAAATCAAATCGTCGATTGTCCGGACGCAGAGGCCCTTGCAGCCTTCAAACATAACATCCAGGACGAACGGCTAGCCCGGCACCTGGGGCAGGAAAAGCCGAAATCCATGGTAGCCCTCACATAGTTAATGACCCGCTTTTGTGCGGGAGAGGACAGCTGGCTAGCCCGCAGCAACAATCTCCGTAAAAATTCTGGCAGTCCGGATACTAAGGACAACAACGGCAGGTCACGTCGAAACAAAAACAAGCGCCGAATTAACGGTGACGATAAGGAGGATACGGCGATCAATGCCGGATTCCGAGGCTCTAAACCCGGTCAACGGAAGAAGCCATTTAAAAGAACCATTCCGGGTCCGTCCAACTTGGACCGAATACTCGACCGCTCATGCCAGATACATGGCACCCCTGAAAAGCCAGCTAACCACACCAATAGAGATTGCTGGGTGTTCAAGCAGGCCGGCAAGTTAATTGCCGAAAAAAATGACAAGGGGCTAAATAGCGACGACGAGGAAGAGACCCAGCCGCCGAACAAAAGAGGACAGAAGGGTTTTCCCCCACAAGTACGGACGGTGAATATGATATACGCGACCCATATACCCAAGAGGGAGAGGAAACGCGCACTAAGGGACGTCTATGCGATGGAGCCAGTCGCCCCAAAGTTCAACCCATGGTCCTCTTGTCCGATCACTTTCGATCGAAGAGACCATCCGACCAGCATACGCCATGGCGGATTCGCCGCATTGGTCTTAGACCCAATCGTCAATGGGTTTCACCTCACGAGAGTCCTGATGGACGGCGGCTGTAGCCTGAACCTGCTTTATCAGGATACAGTGCGCAAAATGGGCATAGACCCATCAAGGATTAAACCTACAAATACAACCTTTAAAGGTGTCATACCAGGAGTGGAAGCCAACTGTACAGGCTTAGTCACACTAGAAGTGGTCTTCGGATCCCCGGATAATTTCCGGAGCGAAGAGTTAGTCTTCGACATAGTCCCGTTTCGCAGCGGCTATCACGCCCTGCTCGGACGAACCGCGTTTGCCAAATTCAACACGGTGCCGCATTATGCATACCTAAAGCTCAAGATGCCAGGCCCTCGTGGAGTCATCACGGTCAATGGGAATACGGAACGCTCCCTCCGAACGGAGGAACACACAGCGGCTCTCGCGGCAGAAGTACAGAGCAGCCTTCTAAGGCAATTCTCAAGTCCGGCCATTAAACGGCCGGATACAGCAAAGCGCGCCCGGAGCAATATCAACCAAGACCACCTGGCGCAATCAGAGCACGCGTAGCAATGCGGCCCCAACCCTCGCCCACGTATGATCGCAAGAATAACACTCCGCGTACATCATTACGCTCTGGAGATACCATGGGCACAGGGGAGGGGGCACGATCACAATGGACCCAGAGTGCGGTTCGACCACACCAGGGGATCGCAAATGTGCCTCTCTTTTTTTAATTATTATTATTTTTCTTCTTTGTACACAGGACTCTGTTAACCAGAAGCCCTGTCCGGCGGTGAACCTGCCGAACTCATGATGCAAAAGTCAGGGACTTAAGAAGGCCGCGTCGCACACTCAGGTGGTCTCAATTACGAGCAATTAATTCAATTATATACACCAAATCCGCAGCTTCATCCCTGGAGGGGGACATGTTTATTTAGTCCAAATACCTTGCTTACCGCACTATTTGTATCAGTCCGCTCTACTAGCAGACTTTTCTTTCATTAATAATGCAGCACCTTTATGCTCGCAATTGCATTACATTTTATATATATATATGCTCATTATATGACATCTGGCACCCGTATATTTTGGTACGGCATAATACACCAGGGGCTTATGTTCCCCACTTTATGGTGTGATAAAGTCCGAACACTTTCACAAGTGCGGCACCCCGAACTTATAGCACTATATGAATCGGCTCCGAATCATGTCTTGGGTCAATAGTTGGGTTTGCCCGGCTCCCATGTTTGGCACCTTACGTTTCCGTTCTGTCGGCTAAGGTAGCACTGGGAGAACCACTGCGATTGCGCCCCGGTTGAGCCGGGTTAACGCCTCAGTGGAGAAAGCTCAAACTGACCGACATGATAAGGCGAGAGACTGGTCGCTGTTCGAGAGGTTTTTTTAGGTCCTTAAAGACTCACGCCGCTTTGAGCGAAGTTCCGGATTATGTCCGATGAAGGCGTGGATAGCGCCCCGGATTCGGTCTTCCGAATACCAGGGGCTTCGCCGAAATTTAAAATTATAGAATTCCATGGCTAAGTGAGAGTGTTCAAGCATTATAAGTCCGGTCGCCTTGTTCGTCGTGTTGAGCGCCTCCCTAGATGGACCCAAAAATGGGAACAAGAGTGCTCAAGTTTATCACCGAACACCCCAGCACTTGTGGCTTGGGGGCTGAAGCTAACGACTTGCCATCTCTCAGATTTTATAAACGGCCGCACAGAAGGTAATATTTTAAATTAAACAAGCGTTGCTCATGGCGCATATGAACGAAGTTTTCAGTGCACAGGATAAATAAACAGCGAGTTCACTCAAAGATTACATTTCGGGAGCACTCATCTGCAATATTACAGGCTCCCTTCAGGACAATATTATAATACTTCTCCGGCGTGCGATACTCCTTGCCAGGCGGCGGTGGATCCGTGAGAAGCTTCTCCGCATCCAATTTGCCCCATTGCACCTTTATGCGGGCAAGGGCCCGACGAGCAACTTCGATACAGGCGGAGCGCTTGACTACATCCAGTCTAGGGCATGCATCCATCAGTCGCCGCACGAGGCCAAAGTAGCTACCAGGCATGGCCTGTCCAGGCCACAGCCGGACTATGAGGCCCTTCATGGCCTCCTCAGCTACTTTGTGGAGTTCGACCAGCTGCTTCAGCTGGTCGCTTGGGGGCACCGGATGGCCGGCCTCAGCATAATGAGACCAGAAGACCTTCTCCGTCGAGCTCCCCTCCTCACCACGATAGAATGCGGTGGCATCAGCCGCACTACGTGGCAGATCTGCAAATGCCCCTGGAGAGCTCCGAATTCGGGTAAGTGTCAGGTAGTTCACATTAACATGCCTACTTTGCATGAAAAATGCCTTACCCGCCGCTATCTTCTTTATGTCCTCAACCTCCTGAAGGGCCTTATGGGCCTCGGCCTTGGCGGACTTGGCACTTTCGAGAGCCGAGGCAAGCTCGGACTCTCGAGTCTTGGAGTCACGCTCCAAACTCTCATGTTTTTCCATGAGAACCTGGAGCTCTTGCCGAACTTCCGCCACCCGCGCCTCTTGCTTTTCTCGCTCAGCCCGTTCCGCGGCCGCATTGCGTTCGGCCGCGGAAACAACATCCTTCAGGGTTGCCACCTCGTTAGTGGCCCCTGCAATGCACATATTATCCTTGATAATTTTATTTGCAACCAAAATCCTTTTCTGTAAGGTACTTATTCAAAGAGGTGTTACTCACCTTCTTTTTCCTCGAGCTGCTTCTTTGCATGGCCGAGCTCTTGCTCGGACCGCTCGAGATCCTTTTTCAGCACCTCAACCTCCGCCGTTAGTACGGCAGAGGTCAGCAGTGCAGCCTGCAAACCCATATTGACATATTTTAGGCAACCCTGCGTATATCTTGTTATAGATCCTTAGTCCGGCTTTTCTTTCCGAACACCGAACTAAGCATCAGGGGCTACTGTCTATGCGATATTATATTACATAATTTTAACTTCTTACCTCAAAGCCTGTTAAAAGGCTACTGCAGGCTTCGGTCAGCCCGCTTTTCGCGAGCTGAAACTTCTTAATCACCGCACTCATGATAGTGCAGTGTTCTTCCTCGATGGAAGCGCCTTTAAGCGCCTCCAGTAGGTTATCCGGCGCCTCCGGTTGGACGGAGGCCGCCGGCGTCACGGTCCTGCCCTTCTTTCGAAGGGGCCGCTTGCTGGACTCTGGAACCACTGCGGGTTCCGATGTAGAGTCCGGCACGAAGTCCGGGGGGCTGCCTGACGGTGCCTCCGGGGCTTCCTCCTGATGGGTCCCTCTCTGGGATCCCACCTCGACGTCCTTGTTGGCGCGTGGGGTGGAGGCAGTCGGGATGGAATTCACATCCGACGAGGCCAATGACCCGCTCGATGAGTCGGGGAGATCATCATTGGCCGGACTACGGGCAGAAAGCGGCGTTAGAAGGATACTACGCGACATAAAAGAAATTACACATCAAGGATCCGGATACTTACGATCTTGCCGGACGCCTGGCCCTTGGAGGCCGCTCATCCTCACCAACGCTGATGTTGGCGGAACTGTCCAGGGGGATAGCTCTCCCCCTCTTGGACCCTTCGCCCCCCCCGACGGGGGAAGCCTTCCTTTTCTTCTCTCCCTCCTCCGGGAGAGAGTACTCCTCCTCCTCGTCTTCGGGAGAGGAGTCCTCGTCGTCGTCAAACGCCTGATTGTGGGAACTCTTTCGAGTCCCCACGGCCACCTTCTTGGCCTTCTTCTCCGGCACCACGTGTGGTGCCGGAACCAGCAGCCCTGTTAAGCGGGCGTTCGCTGGGTCTTCTGGCATGGGAGCCGGGCTGATAAGTAGCTTGGCCTTCTCCATCCATTCCTGTCAAAGGAAGAGGCAGAATGAAGCCTCATTAGAGTCAATCTAATTATCACAAGTGTCCCGTAATGGGGTTGAATCACTTGCCTCGTCAGTTGGATTCTACGAGCTGAATCCGTGGTCTTTGGTCGCGGACGCGGGGGCTTCGGCGCCCTTGAACAGCACCCTCCAGGCGCCTTCGTATGTTGTATTGAAGAGCCCGCTTAGCGCCTGGTGCTATTCCGGAATGAACTCCCACAAATTAAATGCCCGTTCTTGGCATGGGAGGATCCGCCGGATGAGCATGACTTGGACCACATCGACGATCCTGAGCTTATTGCTCACCATCTTCTTGATACATGCTCGGAGTCCCGTCACCTCCACCGGATTCCCCCACTGCAAGCCCTTCTCTTTCCAGGAGGTGAGCTGCGCGGGGATGCCAGATCTAAACTCGGGGGCCGCCGCCCATGTGGATTTGCGCGGCTCGGTGATGTAGAACCACCCCGATTGCCACCCCTTGACGGAGTCCACGAAGGTCCCTTCTAGCCAAGGGACGTTGGGCAATTTGCCCAACATGGCGCCTCCGCATTCCGCTTGCATACCCTTTATAACCTTCGGCTTGACGTTGAAGGTCTTGAGCCACAGGCCGAAGTGGGGCCGGATGCAGAGGAAAGCCTCGCACACGATGATAAACGCCGAAATGTTGAGGATAAAGTTCGGCGCCAGATCATGGAAATCCAGGGCGTGGTAAAACATGAGCCCCTGGACAAATGGATGGAGCGGAAAGCCCAGGCCACGGAGGAAGTGGGGAAGGAAGACGACCCTCTCATGAGGCCCGGGGGTAGGGATGAGCTGCCCCTCGTCGGGCAGCCGATGCGCGATATCACCGGAAAGGTATCCGGCGCTGCGTAGCTTGGTGATGTCCTCCTCCTTGACGGTGGAGGCTAACCATTTACCTCCCGCTCCAGACATATTCGGAGAAGGTCGAGGTGAGATGCGCGAGTTCGGGCGTTGGAGCTTGAATTCATGGGGATGGATAAGCAAAGGAGGAAGAAGGCGTAGGTGAGAAGGTGAATCCTTATCCCTTATATATAGGCGGACAAAACTATGCGTCCCCCACCGGCCTGGTAAAACACGCTTATCTCCCAAGCGCCGCCGTTGATGGCGCGATTGGGTTACCCACGCACGTATTGACGATAATCCCGGAATAAGGGGAACACGATCTCTGCTTCGACAAGAAGTGCCAAGGAAACCGCTTCGCTAAACATTCTGAGGTGATATAGTAATTCAAATAAAGGCCTGGTGGCGGTGTGATGTCACGCCGCATAATACGTCAGCAGATTGAGCTAAGTGTACATTTTATTCTCTCTACGGTGGAATGTGGAATTTATTTTGCAGAGCCGGACACTATCCTAGTGTTCATTATTTTCTCTGGATTATTCAAGGGAGGAACCCGCCTTGCAATGCCGAACATTATGCACGCCGGACTTATCGTCATTGAAGACTAGTTCAGGGGCTACTGAGGGAGTCCTGGACTAGGGGGTGTTCGGACAGCCGGACTATCAATGTCCGCAGGACTCCAAGACTACGAAGATACAAGATTGAAGACCCCGGCTCGTGTCCGGAAGGTACTTTACTTGGCGTGGAAGGCAAGCTTGGCGATACGGATACGTAGATCTCCTACTATTGTAACCGACTCTGTGTAACCCTAGCCCTCTCCGGTATCTATATAAACCGGAGGGCTTTAGTCCGTAGGACAACATACACAACATACAATCATACCATAGGCTAGCTTCTAGGGTTTAGCCTCCTTGATCTCGTGGTAGATCTACTCTTGTACTACCCATATCATCAATATCAATCAAGCAGGAGTAGGGTTTTACCTCCATCGAGAGGGCCCGAACCTGGGTAAAAAACATCGTGTCCCTTGTCTCCTGTTACCATCCACCTAGATGCACAGTTCGGGACCCCCTACCCGAGATCCGCCGGTTTTGACACCGACAGTAGTCATCAATGGTGAACATATCTATGTTGATCATATCTATTATATGACTCACGTTTGACCTTTCGGTCTCTAGTATTCCAAGACCATGTATGTACATGCCAGGCTCGTCAAGTTTAACCCAAGTATTTTGCATGTGCAAAACTGTCTTACACCCGTTCTATGTGAACGTAGAGTCTATCACACCCGATCATCACGTGGTGCTTCGAAACGACGAACTTTGGCAGCAGTGCCTACTTGAAGAGAACACTTTTATCTTGAACTTCAGTGAAGGGATCATCTTATAATGCTACTGTTTTTCTAAGCAAAATAAGATGCATAAAAGATAAACATCACATGCAATCAAAATATGTGACATGATATGGACATCATCATCTTGTGCTTTTGATATCCATCTCCAAAGCATCATCATGATCTCCATCGTCACCGGCTCGACACCTTGATCTCTATCATTGTGTCATGGTCGTCTCGCCAACTATTGCCTCTACAACTATTGCTAACGCATAGCGATAAAGTAATGCAATTACATGGCATTTGCATTTCATACAATAAAGAGACAACCATAAGGCTCCTGCCGGTTGCCGATAATTTACAAAACATGGTCATCTCATACAATAACGTATATCACATCATGTCTTGACCATATCACATCGGAACATGCTCTGCAAAAACAATTTAGATGTCATCTACTTTTTTGTTGCAAGTTTTACGTGGCTGCTACGGGCGTCTAGCAAGAACCATTCTTACCTACGCAAAACCACAACAGTGTTTCATCAAGTTTGTTGTTTTAACCTTCTTCAAGGACCGAGCATAGTCAAATTCGATTCAACTAAAGTAGGAGAAATAGAATGCCGTCAGACACCTTTATGCAAAAATAGTTGCATGTCAGTCGGTGGAACCGGTCTCATGTGCATGGACATGTAAGGTTGGTCCGGGCCGCTTCATCCCACAATACCACCGAATCAAAATAATATGTTGGTGGTAAGTAGTATGACTATCACCGCCCACAACTCTTTGTGTTCTACTCGTGCATTTCATCTATGCATAGACCTGGCTAAGATGCCACTGTTGGGAAATGTTGCATGGAAAACAATTTTTTTTCTATGCACACGCAAGATCTATCCATGGAGATGCATAGCAAGGAGAAGGGGAGAGTGTGTCTACATACCGTAGTAGATCGTAAGCAGAAGCATTTGATAACGTAGTTGATGTAGTCAAACTTCTTCGCATTCAACTGATCAAGCACCGAACGTATGACACCTCCGCATTTAGCACACGTTCAGCTCGATGATGTCCTTCGCCTTCTTAATCCAGCAAGACATCGAGGTAGTGGATGAGTTCCGGTAGAACGACGACATGGCGACAGTGATGGTGAAGTGATCTACATAGGGCTTCGCCTCAGAACTACAAAAATAAGACTGGAGGTGTAAATGGTGGACGGGGGCACCACACATGGCTAAGACAATGTAGTGTCCTTGTGTGGCGCCCCTTGTCGGTGTCAAAACTGGATGATCTTGGGTAGGGGGTCCCAAACTGTGCGTCTAAGGCTAATGGTAATAGGAGTCGGGGGACACAATGTTTACCTAGGTTCGGGCCCTCTCTACGAAGGTAATACCCAACTTCCTGCTTGATTGATCTTGATGAATGTGAGTATTACAAGAGTTTTCTACCACGAGATCGTAATGGCTGAAACCCTAGAAGTATAGCCTATGTGACTATGATTCTGCCCTATGGACTAAACCCTCCGGTTTATATAGACATCGAAGGGACTAGGGTTATACAAAGTTAGTTATAGAGAAAGGAATCTACATATCCGAATCACAAAGCTTGCCATCCACGCAAAGGAGAGTCCCATCCGGACATGGGAAGAAGTCTTCTGTCTTGTATATTCATAGCCCAACAGTCCAGCCCATGTTAATAGTCTGGCCGTCCAAGGACTCCTTAATCCAGGACTCCCTTAATAGCCCCTGAACCAAGCTTCACTGACGAGGCGTCCGGCACGCCGATAGTCTTCGGCATTGCAAGGTGGGTTCCTTCTCCGAATACTCCAAAATAGTCTTTGAACACAAGAATCATGTCCGGCTCTGAAAAACAAGTTCCACACACAACCGTAGAGAGTATAATATTCCACGAGTCCAATCCGCTGACAACTTTTTTTAGCGTGACATCACGTCACCGCCCGGTCATTATTCGAACCTTTTTTTAGCCTGCCGCTTCATATTTTGAGATGCGGTTTCATTGGCACGTCTTGTCAAAGTAGAGATCGTGTCCCCTTATTACGGGATCCTCATCAATATGGGCATGGGTAACCAAACCGTGCCAACTGCACAACCCTTGGGGAATAGGCGAGTTTTAAGGCGAGTGGGGAGGCGCATGATATTTACTGCCTTCATAAAGGGATAAGGATTCATCCTTTTTCACCCACGCCTTCTCTCTCTCTCTCTGCCCATCCCATTCTCGAGCTCCAGCACCCAAGTTCTCATCCTCTCCGCCCCCAGAAAGCACTCCAGCCATGTCCGGATCCAGAGCGCAGGGCAATTGGATAGCCTCCTCTGTCAAGGAGAAGGACATTGCGAAGCTCCAGGAGGTCGGGTACATGGCCAAGGAAATCGCCCACCGGCTTCCGGCCGAGGGACAGATCGTACCCACCCCCGAGCCCCATGAGAGGGTGATGTTCATCTCCCACTTCGTCTGCGGGCTTGGATTCCCTCTCCACCCGTTCGTCCACGGACTCATGTTCTACTATGGGCTGGACTTCCATGATCTGGCCCCCAACTCCATCCTCAACATCTCGACATTTATTGTCGTGTGTGAGGCCTTCCTCCGCATCCCACCTCACTTCGGGCTATGAATAAAGACCTTCAATGTGAAACCAAAGTTGGTGAGTGGTCAACAAGCAGAGTGCGGAGGCACCATCATGGGCAAGATGCCCAATGTCACATGGCCCGAAGGCTCCTTCATGGAGACTGTCAAAGGTTGGCATTCGAAGTGGTTCTACGTCACAGAGCAGCGCAGCACCAGCTAGGCTGCGGTTCCCGCATTCTGGTCCGGAGTCCCGATGCGGCTCACCTCCTGGCAAGAGAAAGGCCTGACATGGTCTTCTCCAGACGAGCTGACAGTGCTCCAGACGTGCATTCAGAACATGATAAACAAGAAAGTCAAGCTCGTCAATGTGATCCAGGTGATGCTTATTTGCCGGATCCTTCCGTGCCAACGCCGGACTTGCCATCTCTGGGAGTTCGATCCGGCCAAGCACTAGACCCTGCTGGAGCTCTTCGGCACTACACACGAGGACATCTGGAAGTGGCTCTTCTAGGCCAATGAGGCGCAGCCAGCCACGGCCGAGGATCGTGGGCACGACTTAACCCACCCTACTAGTCCGGTAAGTTTTTTCATGTTTTCAAGGTGCACCCTTTACTTGCATCCTTTACATGTCTGGCTTCAAGGTGCACCCTAATAATCTCCTCCCTCTAATTCTCCCATGATGATTAGCTTAGGACGGTGAAGCACTGCCGGATCGTGAAGGCCGCACGCTTGCAACCAAGTAGAGAGGTCATGCTTTAGGTCTTCGGGTTGAGGGACTGTTTGTGGGCGGTACAAGGTATCATTCATTGATGGTTCAAGGGACACCAAGTATGATCTACACTGACACATTCTTCTTCCGCTGCAACTCTATGACGGTAACGATCGTTATTCCAACCCGTTATGCATCTTCATATTGATGTTGCGTGATCGTAGGTGCGAATTTGTTTGTTTTCTACTATGTTTGCCAACAACGTCTATAGTTGTAGATAGTTGTTTCATCTGACTCATCTTCTATTTATAAATTTGGTAAAAAAGCAGGAAAGGGTCAGAACATAAACACACATCCATGTGTACCAAATATATGTATGAAAAGGGTGGTTTGATGTCTAAATACCCAATGCACAACTTTGATGTGGCACTTGTCTTACAAAGCACATAGTATTATTGCTCGTCCGCCCCTCACTTCGTGTTGGCGGGAGGGGAATCCTAGCTATGAACGCATGCCCCCAAATAGCTAGGTCTGGCATCTCACCCTACCGTAACACAAAACCTATAGGAATCCATCATGGTCAAACCCTCTCTTGCTTCTAGTCGAAGGTTGACCGTTCGGGCCAACAAATGTTCTTGTGGCACGAGATGGGTGAGACCACACGAACCCCACCTGTGGGTGGCCCAACTATATATGTATGAAAAGGGTAGTGTGATATTTAAATACCCAATTCGCAACTTTTATGCGGCACATGCGCCTCACAACCCGGACATCCCCGACCCCACAGAGGTTCATGACGTGTGAAGTAGTGCTCCCCACACAATTTGAGTAGGTGGGAGGGCATCTCACCAAGACCTACTTTAACATGGGCCAATAAGAATCCATCTTGGTAACCTCTCTCATTGTCAGTCGAAGTGATGGACCTCCATGCGGCCCCACAGATGATGAGCTTGCCGCTGATAACCACGCGAGGAAATGCATGAAGACAACCACCGCCTCCATGTGACCCAAACATATGTATGGAAGTGTTGTGTGGTATGTGAATACCCAATCCACAAATTTGATGTGTCACTGTGCTTTGGAACCGGAAAGTCCCCACACGGAGCGAGGGTTCACGATGCGTAGTATGTCGGTCCCCCACTTCAAGCCGGTGAGAGGGTTTCATGCGTACATGTGCGCTCAAACTTTGGTCTAGAATGTCACCATGACCTACCATAACACGAACCAAGAAGAATCCACATTGGTAACCTCTCTTGTTGTCGGTCGAAGTGACAGACGTCCATGTAGGCCCACAAATGGGTATGCCACCGATAACCACATGAGGGAGTGTCCGAAGGAAAACCATATCACATCCCTAGATTGTTGCTTGTAATTAATTGCATTAATGAGCATCATCATGCATCATTTCAAATTCAAAGGAAATTTAATTAAGGGAATTTCAAAAGCATTAGAAATCTTTTAAAAATTATCAAATAAAAATCTTTTCATATGAGCCCAAGAAAATGTTCCTCTTGAACATTGAAAATATTGGCAAGACATAAAATTCAAACCAGTATTTTTGGAGGCTTTAAAATATTTGTATTGGGCCTTTGAATTAATCCACTAGCTATTTGATTTGGACTTATATTTACTATAAATAAATATAATTCCAATAACTTTTAAATTTGGTGCGTGGGTTTGAACAAATCCACTTGGTCCACATGTTTAATTTCAAGAGTTTTAAAAATGTTTTGGGTTTTAAACTAAATCAAAACAGAATAGCAAAAATAGAAAAAAACACAAAAAATAATAAAGGGAAGCAACTTACCTGCTACCCAAGTCGCGGCCCAGCCCACCAGCGACCACTCTCTTTAATCTCGTGCCAGCGGGCACGAAGGTGTGTGCCTTGCACGTGCCGGAACAAGCGCAGGCCACCTCCTACTTGCGTGTGTGCACCCCCAACACCCTGGATGTCTCCAGCATCACCACACACCCCTTGGATCCCCTTGTCCTCTCCCTCATTGTTGGGCATATAACTCCATGGTATGACCCACCCATTCAGGGCTGGGTTATCCAGAGGCGACTCATGGATGGAGCCAGTCAAGCAGGCCACAATGACACATAGTTTGGAGGCCTAGAGGACAAGTCACACAGCAGGCCGACTCATGGCCCATAACTTGATATGTTGGCTTGATACAAGAGAAGGAAGATTCCCTTACTTGGGAAGTAAGATAAGTAGGAAAATGATTAGGGCACGGGTCGCATTATGACTCGGACTCTGTTGTAAGCCCAGGGCCTCGACCTGTATATAAAGGGGAGCCCCTGATGAAGCAATGGAGAAGTTACGAGCTCTCGAGTACTACGATAGCCAAGTCTCACCCTTGTAATCGAGATCATCATCATCAATATCAATCAAGTAGGAAGTAGGGTATTACCTCCTTTGAGAGGGGCTGAACCTAGTTAAACCCTTGTCTCTCGATTCCGATCAACCCTGTTCAAGCTACTATTTGGCGGCGATGGCCTCACGACTAAATCCTTTCACGAGAACATCTGCTATGACAAAAGCACGACAGTTGGCGCCCACCATGGGGTAATCACTCGGTGGTCTTGAGTTCTTGGAGGGAGCTCTCCCAGGGATTGAGGGATATGCGATCGGTCGTATGACCAAGAGTCGCCGTGGCAAGCTCTACATCGATGACTCAGGCTAGGGCTCTGAGGCCGACTCAATCAAGTACGTACTGGGTTCCCTTGGCAAGATCCACTTCTTCAACAGCAAGATCGATGCATTAGGACCCAAGCCGGACATCTGCACCGACATCGTCGAGCCAGATCGGCGCATGCAACCCGCCCAGGCTCAAGCCGGTTGGAACCTGATACGAGTCCAACATATCTATAGTTTTTGCTTGCTCCATGCTGTTATATTATCATTGTTGGATGTTTTACAATCATTTTATAGAAACTTTATATCATTTTTTTGGGACTAACCTACTGCCATAGTGCCCAGTGGCAGTTGCTATTTTTTGCTTGTTTTTTACTTTGCAGAAAATCAATACCAAACATAGTCCAAACGCAGCCAAACTTTTTTGGAGAATTTTTCTAGACCAGAAGACACCTGTTGGGCCAAATAAGTACTAGAGGGGGCTCCAAGGAGAGCACAACCCACCAAGCGTGCCCCAGGCACGCCCAGGTGGGTCGTGCCCACCTAAGTGGCCTCCCGCACTGCCTCTTCGCCCTATAAATCCCCAAATATTCCAGAAACCCAAGGGGATTTGACGAAACACAATTCCAGCCGCTGCAAGTTCCAGAACCACGAGATCCAATCTAAACACCATCACGGAGGGGTTCATCATCCTCATTGGTGCCTCTCCGATGATGCATGAGTAGTTCATCATAGACCTACGGGTCCGTACGCAGTAGCTAGATGGCTTCCTCTCTCTCTTTTGATTCTCAATACAATGGTCTCTTGGAGATCTATTTGATGTAACTCTTTTTTGCGGTGTGTTTGTTGGGATCCGATGAACTTTGAGTTTATGATCAGATCTATATCCATGAATATTATTTGAGTTTTCTTTTCATCTCTTATATGCATGATTATTCATAGCCTCGTATTTCTTCTTGAACTCTTTGGTTTAGTTAGGCCAACTAGGTCGATTTTTCTTGCCATGGGAAGAGGTGCTTTGTGATGGGTTCGACCCTGTGGTGTTCTTTCCTAGTGACAGAAGGGGCAGCAAGAGACACATGTATCATTTCTATTAAGAATAACAAGATGGGAGCTATTCCTACATGAATAGATCTCGTCTACATCATGTCATCGTTCTTATTGCATTACTCCATTTCTCCATGACCTTAATACACTAGATGCATGCTGGATAGCGGTCGAAGTGTGGAGTAATAGTAGTAGATGCAGGCAAGAGTTGGTGTACTAATCTTGGACGTGATTCCTATATATTATTCTTTGCCTTGGATATCGTCATAACTTTTTGATTTTCTATCAGTTGCCCAACAGTAAATTGTTTACCCACCGTGTGTTTTTTCTTGGGAGAAGCCACTAGTGAAATCTACGACCCCCGGGTCTATTCTTTATTATATTTGATTTCCAATCTATTTATTGCCACTTTTATTTTCAGATCTATTATTCCAAAAACTAAAAAATACTTTGATGCACTTTTTATTTGCATCTTTTATTTCGCTTTTTATCGAGATCTATCTATCCAATCTGTCAGAATTTTATCCCGTCAACTTGACAATTTGTTCTTTGTGTGCAGGTAGTGTTGCTTGGTTCTCGTACTGGATTTATACGTTGGTTTCATAACTGAGGGAAATACCCACAGTAGTTGTGCTGCATCATCCCTTCCTCTTTTGGGAAATACCGACATAGTTCAAGCGACATCAAAAGGAATTTCTGGCGCCGTTGCCCGGGAGACATCATCTTAATCACAAATCTCATCTCCTTGCAATTTACATTATTTTCTATTTGCCTCTTATTTTCATCTCCCTCACTTCACAAAAATTTTCCCTTTATTTGCCTTATTTTCTTTTTCCTTTTTTCTTGTTCGATCTTTTGTTTGCTTGTGTTGCCTTGTACCTTCTATATGCTTGCATCTTCGCTTGCTAAAAATCTATTGAAATGGATCCCCATCCACTTGCTAATATTTTTGAAAGACCCAATCATGATGAACCAATTGCTAGTGAGTTGAGTGCACTAGATTATCTTTATGAAGTTTTGCTTGAGATTCGTGAATCTGAAAATTGTGATGAAGAAATTTATGAAGTGATTCATGATAACTCCTTGAATGAAAGGCATGATTGAAATGGTTTTACTATGAATTCTATTATTTTCAATTGTGCTAATAATATGCAGAACTCCAAGCCCGGGGATGCTAATTTGCTATGTGCATTACTTATTGCAATGATCATGATTGGGGTGATTCTTCTTATGATCTTGAAAATTTATTTAAGCCTCATGACGAATATGATATTGATAATAATGTGTGAAATAATATTGAAAGTGGGTTTGGAAGAGTGTCAACTTTAGATAAAATAATCCCACAATATTCAATCTTATGAAATTTTTGATGAAAGTGGGTTCCGAGAGGTCATCACCTTAGTTGATGTTAATCCCACTTGGAAGATTATAAGACTTTTGTCGTGGGAAATGAACACCTATGGGGCAGGGCCCCTTTCGGTCCGGCAAGGGAGAGGAGAGCGCACGAAGAGCGGATCGAGGCGGAGCACGCGAGGGATTTTTACCCAGCTTCGGAGCTCTCCGGAGAGATAATACTCCTACTGCTGCTTTGTGATTGTATTCTGCTCTTGCTTGAGAGCGTGAGGGTGGTGTAGTTTCGAATGAGTCGAACCCCCTCTACGTTGCGCACGAGCCTCCTTTTATAGGCACAAGGGGTCACCGATAGGTGGCAACGCAGTCGAGGGTACAAATGTAAAAATAGGGGTTGGTACAACTGCCGCTACAGTGCACCCTACCTAACTCTGATGGCAGGGGACAAGAGCATTTAATGCCCGTCCGCGTCGTCCAACAGTGCAGAAAAGCGACCATTAGGGGTGCCACCGCCTGCCACGATGGCCTTCTCGTCATCTCCACTTGCCACCTCGCACCGCTTGGCTGCACAGCTTCCCGCCACGTGCGTCTGGGATGTTCTCGATGCGACACGTCGACGGGTGCGCTGGAGCGTGGGTACAGAGTGGTGGCCTCGCCGCGGCAAGCGCCTTGCCGCGGTCAATGTCTTGCCGTACCCGAAAGCTCGTCACTCATCGGGTCTTGCCGGGACGCGCCGCGCGCCGCGGCAAGTTCTTTGAAGTGCCTTGGTTGGCCTTCCCGGCAAGCTCCTCTTGCCGGGGCTTTGTCCTACCCGGCAAGCTCCTCTTGCTGGAGTCTTGTCCTCTTAGTTTAAACACTTTGTTCTTGAATGGCATCAATAGGAACTACGGAGGATCTTGGCGGACACCCGACAAGTCTTGCCGCGGGACGCTGCGACTGCCCGTGCACAAGTTCGGGATACTAAGGTGCCCCTACTTTAGTACACCGACAGGAGCCCCCGGGCCTGGGCCACACACGGTGCCGAGCGCTGTTGGGCCAGGCCCAAAACAGGGCACGGGCACACGCGGCCTGGGTCCACACCAAATCTAACTCCGTATCCACCGCGCCCTCCCGTAACGGCACGCGTCAAATGCGGCATCGTGGGAGAGATCGTGGGTGATTCTTTAATCGAAAAAGGCGTAACGTTCGCCTCCTCCTCTTTATAAGCAGGGGAAACAGGGGTCGTTCCCCCACCTTCGCCACTTGCAGTTGCTTCCTCAGAAATCTCCGCCGCTCCCCTCCGCTTCTCAAAGCCGAAAGTGAGCAGCGCTCTGCCCCCCGTCGCCGCCGTCGCCGCCAATGCCCCCGCTCTCCCCCACCACCTCCGCCATGGCTCCGAAGACCGGGAAGGGTGCGAAGTTGGCCGAGGCGCTGCGGCTTGAGGCGCTGCGCAAGGAGCGAGCACTTTTCCCTCCCGAGCTCACCGCGAAGGAGCTGCGGGAGTGGTTCTACCTCTTCTGGTCGACGGAGACGCGGGCGCATCCGCGCACGCAGGTACTCTCCGCTGAAGCTTCTACTTCGAAGCGGTGTCCAAAAGGATACTACTTCTTTCCTTTGTTCTTCTATTGCGGGCTCTGCCCGCCCTTTTCCGATTTCTTCTGTGATATCATGAATACCTACGGGTTTCATCTCCTTGACTTCACCCCAACGCCGTTCTGACAATGGCGGTTTTCGCACATCTCTGCGAGAACTTCGTTGGAATCCACCCAAATGTTGCCCTTTTTCGCCACTATTTCATCCCCCGAGCCAAGAAAGGAGAGCCCTTAGCTGGCGGGATCGCCTGGATCTCAAGAGTCGGGATGAAGGAGGTGTATCTGGAGGAGGAGCTCCGCAGCAAATGGGAGGAGTGGAGAGCGGAGTGGTGTTGGATCGTTGATGAGAAACCGTATCCATTCACCAATTTGCGCCAAGCCAGAGTAGTGCGCGGCGGCGAGCGGAGCACCCTGGCGGCGGATGATGCCAGATTGAAGATCGCCACCACCCGGATCTTGTGGCTCAGGCTTGCCGGGCTCACAGTGGGGGCTGTTGGCGCGGATTTCCTTTGCCGCCGTATCGCCCCTCTGCAGGAGAGGGGGAGACCCGCCTGGCTCTTCGGGGGTCCGGCGGATATAATGAGGCTGCGCCCAGGCCTCAATTTTAACTTCATTGTCGTGGAGTTGGATGGGACGCTGAAGGAGCTGTTCGAGCACGACCCCAACCATCCCGAGTGGTTTAGTCTGCCGCAGGGCGTCGTCCCGTTGTGCAATAACTCCTAGCTCGACCGCATCCGCGCAATGATGCCGGAGTGCGACTCGCATGGGATTATCCCAACGTTGCAGGAGCCCGCCGACGACGTCGTGCAGAATTTCTTCGACAACTTGGTGGAGGTGGCGGTCCGCGACGACGAGCAAAGGCTTCTCATCCGCGACACCACTGATGATGAGATGCGGCGCATCGCCACCAGGGCGGAGGAGGCGGCGGCAGCCGCCGCCGCGGGCGAGTTCGGGTTTACTTTGGAGGAGGCAGAGGCAGCCGAGGCGGCAAGCCTTGCCGACCAAGAGGATCTTGGCGGGGAGGTCGTTGGCGAGGGAGAGCCCGAAGCCGAAGCGAGCGAGCCTGCTGGGGGCGCAAGTGGCCAGCCATCTTCAAGCAACTTGCCGCAGATGGGGCCCTCAGCGCAGCCCCCAGCTTAACCAGGAAGGCGCCTCCGCAGGACCGGGGACACAGCAGGGCGGCAGACGGGCCAACAGCCGCCGCGCCGCGGGACACGTTCCACCGCGCCAAGCACCGCTGCCACGGGAGCATCTCACGCCGCACCGGCAACTGGGGCGGGGTCTTCTCGGGCCGCCGCTTCCGATCCTGCCGCAGCTCCTGCCAAGCGTCCAAGGGAGCCTACTCCTCCGCCTCGTCGCGCTGAAAGGGTGCCGGATTTTGATCTCTCCGCGCTCAGCTCCGACGAGGAGGAAGAAGAGGAGGATGAGTAAGTCTTTTCTTTTTGTTGTACTTATGGTTCTTCAATTCTTTCTGTTTCTTGTCTTGTTTCTGATCTGGCTTCTTCTGAACCTTGTTCCTTTCCAGGACTCTGGCCCAGAGAGCGGCGAAGAGGGCCAAGGTCCCCATGGTTGTCATCGAGGACAATCCTGCCGTGGTGTCAGAGGACGCATCCGAGACCACCTTGTCGGACCCGGCAACCTCTCCCCAAAGCAGCCCCAAGCGCAGCCCCCAGCGTAAGTATTTGTTCACTTCCTGTTGTGGGGCGCGCATGGGTGCTCTTTCCTTGCTGATATCTTGTTTATTGGTTTGCTTGTGTAGGAGCAGAACAGGTACACCAGGAACAACCAGAAGTTGCCCCTGAGGTGCTATCTGCTTCGACTACGCCGCCAAGGGGTGACTCTCCGACAAGGGAATGCTCCCCGGCAAGGGAGAGGTCCCCGGCAAGGGAGGAGTCTCCGGCAAGGGGCAACACCAGCGAACCTCCGGTGGTGGAGCCCATGACCGTGGATCCCAGCACTGGTAATTTCCCTTGCTTGAAACTTCCCTTGGATTCTTCTTCTTCTGATATTCTTTTTGGATATTTGCTTCACTTTTTCTCCCCCTTCCTATCTTCAGATCCTCCCTCCACTGAACCGATGGAGACCGAGGCCACCGGCGAGGAGAACGTGCGCGGCAATGTTGATGAAGCCGCTGCCACCGAGGAAGAGGCCGGTGCTGAGGATCCTTCCAACAAAGAGGCTGCCAAGGCTGCTGGTGCTGGAGCCGGCGAGGGGTCCGGCGACCGCACTGACGACCCGGGGGCCGCAGGAGCGCAAGGCGCTATGCTGACCGCCGACCCCTCCGCCGCTGACGCAGCGCCAGGCCCCGAAGAGCCCCAGCCCGGCGCCTACTTGAAGGCCGGCGAAGGTATCTTCATCAGGCTCCCCTGGGCGTCAAGCTCCAGGGCGCCGGTCGAGGGAGAGGCTTTTGAAGGAGAAGTACTCGCCTCCGCTGGGCTGACGGTGGTTGACGCGCCAAGCAGCAGCAGCGGCGAATCTGAGGAGGAGCAGCTGCTCCGCAAGTTGGTGTCGCTCTACCGCGCCCGACAAGCGAAACTGGAGTCCCGGGAAGCGCTTGTCGCGTAGGCGGGAGTAGACATAGAGAAGCATGCGGAGGAGCTCCAGAGCCGCAACCAAGAGGCCCTCCGGTCCATTGCAGAGGAGAGGGCGCAGCTTGGCGAGGCGCGGAAGGCGTTCATCCTTGAGAAGGCTGAAGCCGAGGAGTAGCAGAGGCTTGTCGCAGAGGAGCTGTCCAAGCGGGAAGGTGAGCTGATGCAGAAGAAGGTTAACTTGGACAGCCATGAGGAAGAGCTTGCCGTGCGTGAGCAATCACTGGGCGGGGCCCTCAAGGAAGCGATGGATGCCGCCGCAGCTGCCGAGGCCGCCAAGAAAGAACTGGAAGTGAAGGTGACGCAGCTGGAGGCTGATCTGAAGGGGAAGGATGAAGAACTTGCCGTGCTCCAGCGCGAGCGTGAGAAGGACGCCCTCGCTCATGGTGAGCTGCAGGGTCGCCTCTCTGAGAGGGGCAGGGAGCTGAACACCGCCAAGGACGCCAATGCCGATCTCGAGCTGAAGCTGGCCACGCTGACGGAGACGCTGGACGGCGCCAAGAAGCGGGAGGAGGACTTGAAGCAGGAAGTCAAGGCCAATGAGGCGCTGCTGACGAGGGCCGCCGAAACCCAGAATACCTTCAGGGCTACTGTGGAGCTCTGGACGGAGGGCCTCGTCAACATCGCCGCAGTCATCGACGAGGAGCTGGCGCAGCTGGAACTGGAGGGCTTCGGGTACTCCTCCGACGGAAACCTCCAGCCCAACGCCAAGCTCACTCTGTTCTTCAAGGGCGTGGCGACGGCTCTCCAGCAACTCCGGGAAAGGATCCCAAGGCAACTGGCTGACGAGTCGCGCGCAATCTGCGCCAGAGTCTTAGAGAAGGTGCTGGTGAAGGTGCTCTTCCGCAATCCGGGTCTCAACCTCACCAACGTCCTCAAGAAGCTGCTGGCGGGTGCTGATCTTGAAGAGCTCAAGGCCCTTGTCGCACCCATTGTGGACAAGGTGAATGAAGTCAGGAGGATCGACGGCGAGCGCATGGATTAGGCCGCCCTTTTTCTCCTTTCCTTGCTGCTGTTATTTATATTATGAGAACAATTTAGTCAGTGCCACAACAAGTTTCCTTTGTAATATAACTTTATCTTGGGCAATATTTGCTATGTTATTTCCTTTACTTGATTCCTTTCTTTGTATGTTTTCACCCTACGCTTTTAGGGAACTTGCCGGTGCAGGCACCCTTGTCGCGAGCGCTGAGTGCGGAACATCAGCAGCCTGCTGGCGGTGCTGCTCCCGGCAAGAAACCTTGTCGTAACTAGTCGCAGCACACTTAAGTTGTTGAGCGGACTCGAAACAAAGTAAGGGCGCAACTAGCTACGAGTTGGTTCCTCCGCGCACAGGTTTTCCATACAAAGCACGGTCGTTCAAGGAAGATAACCTAAGAAATTTCAAAACTGATTGTACTCAAACTTTGGCAACTTAGCTTTTCTGTCGCTTGCGTCCCGGCAAGGCTATACTTCTTTGAACGACGCCTGGTCCAGACCATTATCTTCTCCTCCCCCCCCCCCCCTGGTGAACTTGTGGGCGAAGGAACCTTCTTTTTGAGAAAAAGAAAGAAGAGAAAATAAAGATATGGAGCCTGTAGGCTCGTTATTGCTTACTGGGGGCAAGTGTTGCACAAAGTGTCAGAAAATACATGCGAAAAAGAAAAAGGCATGAAATTTTGACAAGATGTGTGAAGCACATGAGCTTTATTTATGCACGGATCTGCGCCCGGCTTTGTACAAAGGGTTACATGCAACAACGGCAAGGCTTGTACAAAAGGTGGTTGCCGGAACAGGTTCCGGCCACCGGGCCTTATGGGTAAAATTTACGAAGATGCTCAATGTTCTAGGAGTTGCTCACCGGAAAGCCATCTTCGATCTCAAGGCGGACAGCGCCAGGCCTAGTGACTCGTTTCACCCGATAAGGTCCTTCCCACTTCGGCGCCAACTTGTTGGAATTCTTGGCGGATTGAACACGCCGAAGAACAAGGTCGCCTTCCTCGAGACTTCTGGCATTGACTTTGCGGCTATGGTAACAGCGCAAAGCTTGCTGGTATCGAGCAGCTCGTACAGCAGCCTGAAGACGATCTTCCTCAAGGAGCAGCGCGTCATCTTGTCACAACTGCTCTTGCTCAAGCTCATCATAAGCGAGCACTCGAGGTGATCCGTATACGAGTTTCGTGGGGAGAACTGCCTCTGCTCCATAGACTAGAGCAAAAGGTGTATGGCCAGTGGCTCGATTTGGTGTCGTCCTGATCGACCAAAGAACCACTGGCAGCTCCTCAATCCAATTCCTTCCGCACCTGTGCAGCCTGTTGAGAGTTCTGGTCTTGAGTCCGCGCAGCACTTCAGCGTTTGCCCTCTCCGCTTGACCGTTGCTTCTCGGGTGAGCAACAGAAGTGAAGCAGACCTTGGCGCCAAGATCTTGGACATACTGCATGAAGGTGCGGCTCGTGAATTGTGTGCCATTGTCGGTGATGATCCTGTTAGGGACTCCGATAAGGCAAACAATTGACCTGAAGAACTTAACTGCTGATTGTGCCGTCACCTTCCTCACTGCTTCCACTTCCGGCCACTTCGTGAACTTGTCGATCGCCACATACAAGTACTCGAAGCCCCCGACAACTCAGGGAAAGGGGCCGAGGATGTCGAGCCCCCTGACCGAAAATGGCCAGGATAAAGGGATTGTTTGGAGAGCCTGAGCTGGTTGATGTATCCGCTTGGAGTGGAACTGGCACGCTTCACACTTGGTTACTTGTGCCGTTGCATCCTGGAGGGCTGTTGGCCAAAAGAAACCTTGCCGGAAAGCTTTGCCGGCAAGTGCTCTTGCGCCAATGTGATGACCACATATGCCTCCATGTATCTCCGTCAACAATTTCTGTCCATCTTCCCGGGGAATGCACTTCAATTTCACTCCGTTGAATCTCCTCCTGTACAGTATGTCGTCGACAAACTGGTACATACTCGATTGCCGGGCTACTTTCTCCGCTTCTTCTTGCTCTTCGGGAAGTTCTCCTGTCTGAAGGAAATGGACAATCTGCTGTGCCCATGCTAGAGCTTGTGGCTCAACAACAAGGACTAAAGGCACAAATGCTGCTGCGGGAACATCTGCTTCTACGGCAAGAACCTGCAGTTCAGCCGAAGCTCGATGTTCCCCGGCAAGTTTGCCGGAGCAAAACTTGTCGGGTGCGTCTGCTTCAACGGAACAAACCCTTGGGCTTGTCGGAGCAGACTGCCCCTCAGCACCCTTTGTGTTGATCTTGAGGACCTTCTTGGCGGCGGCTTCGGGGAGCTCTGCCGGAAAGTAGTGACCAGAAACCAACTTCCTCTTCTTGTTCTGTCCAGTTGATGGTGTTACAGATGGTTGAGTCAGCTTGAGCACAAAAATTCCTGGTTCCACAGGTAACTTGAGTGCGGTGCACTTTGACAGGCCATCCGCAATGTCGTTCTGAGCTCTCAGAACATGTTCCATCTGTAGGCCGTCAAAGTGCTCTTCCAACTTTCTCACTTCATCAATGTAGGCTTCCATCAACGAACTCTGATAATCTTTGTTAACTTGGCGGACGACAAGCTGCGAGTCACCCCTAACAATAAGCTTTTTGGTCCCAAGGTCTGCCGCGATCCTGAGTCCGGCAAGCAAACCTTCATACTCTGCAGTATTGTTTGTCGCTTGCTCCTTGGGAAAGTGCATTTGGACCACGTACTTGAGGTGCTCTCCGGTGGGTGCGACAAGTAGTACGCCCACACCGGTGCCTTGCAATGAGAAGGCACCGTCAAAGTACATGATCCATTCTTTGTTTGCTTCCTTGACGGGGATGCTCGTCTCTGGAGTTTCTTCATCAGGTGTTGGCGTCCATTCTGCTATGAATTCTGCCAATGCTCGGCTCTGAATAGTTGAAGTACTCTCAAACTTGAGGCCAAAGCTTGACAATTCCAGTGCCCACTCGACAATCCTGCCTGTTGCTTCTGGATTCTGCAATATCCTCTTCAACGGAAAGCGAGTGACAACTGTAATCTCATGTGCTTGAAAGTAATGGCGCAGCTTTCATAAGGCCATGAGAAGGCCGAAAAGCAACTTCTGCACACCGGAGTACCTCAATCTAGCCCCCTGCAGAAGGGAACTGACAAAGTAAACTGGGCATTGCACCATTCTCTTCTGTTTCTCTTCTTGTGGCTGCACAGATCCACCCTTGTCGGGGCCAGAGCCTGTTGGGGAAGCCCCCTGCTTGTCGCTGGATGTGCTTGTCGCGGCTGCTGGCTCATCATCCGCCTCCCTTTCCGCTACTAACGCAGCACTAACCACTTGATTGGTTGCCGCTAGATATAGCAGCAACTTCTCTTGCGGTTTAGGTGCGACAAGTATTGGAGTGGAGGACAGGTATCTCTTCAAGTCCTGCAGCGCAGCCTCCGCTTCTAGAGTCCATTTCATTGGACCTGCCTTTTTCAAAATTTTGAAAAATGGCAGGGAGCGCTCAGCAGACATAGATATGAACCTGCTGAGAGCAGCTACGCAGCCGGCAAGTCTTCGCACATCCTTGACGCGCTTTGGTGCTTCGATCTGCTCAATGGCCTTGATCTTGTTGGGGTTGGCTTCGATCCCCCGCTGAGACACAAAGAACCCGAGAAGCTTGCCGGAGGGGACTCCAAACACGCACTTCTCGGGGTTAAGCTTGAGGTTGATCTTGCGCAGATTTGCAAAGGTCTCGTCCAAATCTTGAATCAGAGTTGCTCTGTCTTTGCTCTGGACCACTATGTCATCCATGTAAGCCTCTACATTTCTGTGCAACTGTGGCTCAAAAGCTTCGTGAACTACCCTTGCAAATGTTGAACCAGCATTCTTTAGTCCGAAGGGCATCCGTACAAAGCAGTACGTGCCACATGGAGTAATGAATGCGGTTTTCTCCTCATCTTCTTCTGCCATAAAGATCTGGTGATATCCTGAATATGCATCAAGAAATGAAAGCAAATCACATCCCATCGTGGAGTCGACAATCTGGTCAATGCGCGGCAAGGGAAATGGATCTTTGGGACAAGCTTTATTAACATCAGTGAAGTCAATACAAAGCCTCCATTTCCCGTTCGCTTTGCGCACGACTACAGGATTGGCCAACCACATAGGATGGAGCACTCCTCTGACCAGGCCTGCTGCTTCCAACTTCTTGATCTCTTCAGCAATGAATTCTTGGCGCTCCACTGCTTGCTTCCTAACTTTCTGCTTGACGGGCCGCCCGTGAGGACAGACGACAAGGTGGTGCTCAATTACTTTCCTGGGAACACCGGGGATGTCAGATGGTTGCCATGCAAACACATCAACATTCGCCCGCAGGAAAGCAACGAGCGCGCTTTCCTATTTAGGATCAAGCGTGGCACTGATGGTGAAGGTACCACCAGTGCCGTCCTCCTTGGCGGCCACTTTCTTTGTTTCTGGCGGAGTTGCCTTCGCCTTCTTACACTTGCCGGTGGAGCTCGATGGTGCGTCCTCGACGGTAGCGCAGCACTTCGAAGAGGTGCGCTTGCCGGAGTGGGCATCAGAGCTCTTGCTGGACTTGGTCTTCTTCTTCCCCCCCGGGAGCTTCAGCGGCAAGTGATTTGCGATCTGCTGCGGCTGCTGCTTCCCGGTAGATCTTGTCGGGGCAGATAATGGCATCTTTCTTGTCGCCAGGGACAGAGATGACACTTATCGGACCAGGCATCTTGAGCACGTTGTAGGCATAGTGAGAGGCTGCCATGAACTTGGCGAGCGCTGGACGGCCGAGTATCCCATTGTAGGGCAATGGGAAATCAGCAACGTCAAAGGTAACACTCTCTGTCCTGAAATTCAGCTCGCTGCCAAATGTCACTGGCAACATGATCTTCCCCTTCGGCTTGCTCCTTCCCGGATTGATTCCTTGGAAGGTACCAGTCTCTTCAAGCTCGCTGTCGGGGATCTGGAGCTTCTTGAGTACCGCGGAGGAAATCAGATTCAAGCCGGCCCCACCGTCAACCAGCATCTTTGTGACCTTGAGGTTGCGGATAGTTGGTGAAACCAACATCGGCAAGCACCCGACCGCGGTTATGCGATCAGGGTGATCCTCAACGTCAAAGATGATGGGCGTGCTGGACCACTTCAGAGGCTTGCGTGACTCAACTGGTGGTTCTGCTGCATTCACTTCCCGCACCTACTGTTTGAGCTGGCGGTGCGAAGTATGCAGAGAAGCACCACCGTCAACGCACAAAACCTCTGTTGCTTTCTGAAATTCCTGCTCGTCGGCCTCATCCTCATCCATCTCTTCATCTTCGTCTTCGTTTTCATCCTTGTCGCGGCCGCGGGGAGGCCTATCTCCTTGCCGCTGCTTGGCCTTGCCGCGGCGCCCTCCCCGGCCGGGATGCTTCTTGCCAGATCCTCCACCACCTTCTTGAGCCTTCTCCTTGTCGCGTCGTTCGTATTCAGCTTTCTGCAGTTCAACAAGTTGTTCAACTTTCTTGCAGGTCTGGAGATCATGGCCCTTGGTGCGATGGATCTTGCAGTACTGCTTGCCGGAGCTGTCCTGCTTGTCGGCGACCACCACAG
Organism: Triticum timopheevii; assembly: GCA_963921465.1. NCBI lineage: Eukaryota > Viridiplantae > Streptophyta > Magnoliopsida > Poales > Poaceae > Triticum > Triticum timopheevii. Next base: position 264,931,973 of record OY997266.1, read on the forward strand.
CCTCGCTGGAGTTACCATCTTTGGCCTTCTCGGCGCCTCCTCCATTGCCGGACTGCACGACAACTAGCACATCCTTAGCTTTCCTCTTCCTGTTGTTCCGCCTCCGGTTTTTCCTTGCCGGGGCGGCATCCTCACTGTCAGACCCTTCTGCTCCTGCATTCTCTCCGGGGAGTTTCCTCCCCTCTTCAGCACGTGCGCACCTGTCGGCCAGGGCATATAGCTCGCTGACATCTCTGATCTTGCACATCGCCATCTCCTCCCTCATCCTGCGATTACGCACGTTCTGATGGAACGCGCTGATAACCGCGGCAGGGTGGACGTCTGGGATGTTGCGCTGCACATGGCTAAATCTTTGAATATACTTGCGGAGGGGCTCTCCTTCCTTCTAGGCGAGCAGATGAAGATCACTTTCCTGGCCATGGGGCTTGTGGCCGCCTGTGAAGGCGCCGACAAACTGATGGCACAGGTCCGCCCATGAGGAGATGGAGTCGTCCGGCAAGTGCATGAGCCAGGATCTGACGTTTGGCTTGAGTTCCAGCGGGAAGTAGTTGGCGAGGATCTTCTCGTCACGCCCCCCGGCAGCCTGCACCGCGATGGTGTAGACGCTGAGGAACTCCGACGGGTGCAACCTGCCATCGTACTTCTCGGGTACATCTGGCTTGAAGTTCTTGGTACTGGGCCACTGGACTTGCCGCAGCTCACGAGTAAACGCAGGGCAACCTACCGCGTACGGCAAGTCGCCCGGTTCCCCTAGCGCATGCATGTCAACAGCGGGCCCAGCGCGCTGTTCGGACTGACGTCGCGCTTCTCTTCGACGCTCGATGTGTGTACGAACGTCTTCGTGCTGTCGTTCTTGAAGAACTTGGCGTTGATCGCGATGAGCTCGTGGATCCGACGACGCCGTGGAGTCAGTGTCGAGGTTCACCCAGCGAGTCGGCGATCTTGGCCTTCGGGGCGGGGAGTGCACGGTTGTCGCACCCCCACCAGTCTTGTCGCCATCGGCTTGCGCCTGGGCATCTTGCCGCGGCTTCGACGTAGCTGACTGCCGTGGAGTGTCGCCGTTGGCGAAGCCGATGAGGCTCTGAATGGTGGCCCTCCAATCGTCAATCTTGTCTGGCGCTGGAGGGTAATCTAGAAGCAGTTGGGCTCGGGCCAATGCTTCTTCTGGAGTCTTGGGTGGTGGCGGCGAAGAGCGCGAGGAGCGAGATATGCTCGCACTTCTAACAATGTTAGAAGGAGCAGCATCTCGTCCAGGCGACCGTGCCGCGCTCGTGCCAGCATGATGACGTGCATGCTGATCTTGAGCGTCCCAAGATCCACCAGCTTGGCCTTGACCCAACGAACTATGGTACCGCGGGTACCATGACGTTGTCGGTCCCGCGCCTCCTGAGACGGGCGCGGCGCATGCACGGACGCCGAGGTCTGCGCGGCCTTGTCCTTGGACCTGGCGGTAGCATGAGCTCCTTCGTCGGCGCCCGTTCCTCCGCCGGCGTCTACCCCACCACCCGTTTGCTCCGGTGGCAGTGGGATCGACATGGACGGTCCAGCCACCTCCGAAGCCTTCTTCTTCGGTGGCATGTTGAAGATGATGATGAAGAAAAACGAAGATCTGGCTCGCGTGAACGCCGGATCAGGTTCACGCAACCTCGACGCTCCCCTACGTGGCGCGCCAAAGATGTCGTGGGAAACGAACACCTATGGGGCAGGGCCCCTTTCGGTCCGGCAAGGGAGCGGAGAGCACACGAAGAGCGGATCGAGGCGGAGCACGCGAGGGATTTTTACCCAGCTTCGAAGCTCTCCAGAGAGATAATACTCCTACTGCTACTTTGTGATTGTATTCTGCTCTTGCTTGAGAGCGTGAGGGTGGTGTAGTTTCGAATGAGTCGAACCCCCTCTACGTTGCGCACGGGCCTCCTTTTATAGGCAAAAGGGGTCACCGACAGGTGGCAACGCAGTCGAGGGTACAAATGTAAAAATAGGGGTTGGTAGAACTGCCGCTACAGTGCACCCTACCTAACTCTGACGGCAGGGGACAAGAGCATTTAATGCCCGTCCGCGTCGTCCAACAGTGCAGAAAAGCGACCGTTAGGGGCGCCACCGCCTGCCACGATGGCCTTCTCGTCATCTCCACTTGCCACCTCGCACCGATTGGCTTCACAGCTTCCCGCCACGTGCGTCTGGGATGTTCTCGACGCGACACGTCGACGGGTGCGCTGGAGCGTGGGTACAGAGTGGTGGCCTCGCCGCGGCAAGCGCCTTGCCGCGGTCGTTGTCTTGCCGTACCCGAAAGCTCGTCGCTCGTCGGGTCTTGCCGGGACGCGCGGCGCGCCGCGGCAAGTTCTTTGAAGTGCCTTGGTTGGCCTTCCCGGCAAGCTCCTCTTGCTGGGGCCTTGTCCTTCCCGGCAAGCTCCTCTTGCCAGAGTCTTGTCCTCTTAGTTTAAACACTTTGTTCTTGAATGGCATCAATAGGAGCTACGGAGGATCTTGGCGGACACCCGGCAAGCCTTGCCGCGGGATGCTGCGACTGCCCGTGCACAAGTTCGGGATACTAAGGTACCCCTACTTTAGTACACCGACAACTTTCATGCATGTGGATCATGAAAATAAAATTTTATATGATTGCTATATTGTTGAATTTGAGTATTATCCTACATGTAATTATTGTGAGAGAGGAAAGTATGGTTGTAGAAATTTTCATGTTACTAAATTACCTCTCGTTATGTTGAGATTTTTAATGTTTTATTCCCCTCCTTTGCGTATGCTAGATATTTCTTGTCTTGATAATTTGTTTGGTTATAAAATTCCTATGCATAGGAAGTTTGTTAGACTTAAATGTGTTTGTCACATGTTTCATGATGCTCTCGCTTTGTGTTTCAATTATTATCTTTCATATGAGCATCGTTGAAATTTTATGCCTAGCTAGGGGCATAAAACGATAGCGCTTGTTGGGAGGCAACCCAATGAATAAAATTTATTTTTGCATTTTTATTTCTGCTTTTGAGTGTTTGCACAATTATGTTACTTTTATTATTGTTTTTTTATTTTTATTTAGTTTTTGTGCCAAGTAAAGCCTTTGGGATTATGTTTGGTGATAGTTGATTTGATCTTGTTGGAAAACAGAAACTCTTGCGTCTAGTAAGATAATTTTCATAAATCATAGAAGAAAGAAAAAAATCGGAATTATCTAAAAAATATTAATATACAAATTGCCTACATCGTCATAATTTTTCAGAATTTTTGGATTTACATACGTATACGAAGTTTTCAGATTGCTACAGACTGTTCTGTTTTTGACAGATTCTGTTTTAGTAGTGTTGTGTGCTTATTATGATGAATCTATGGATTGTATGGAGGGGGGGGTATATGACATAGTAAAGTTGGAATACAGTAGATATAATGCAATACTGAAATATGAATGGGTTTGCAATAGTACATAGAGTGCTGATTTGCTTTCTTATACTAACGGATCTCACGAAGATTTTTGTTGAGTTTTGTGTGATTGAAGTTTTCAACTCTTGGGTGAGATCACGGTGGATGAAGGAATAAGGAATAAAAAGAGCCTAAGCTTGGGGATGCCCCCATGGCACGCCAAGTTATTATCCAAAGAGAAACAAGCAACTAAGCTTGGGGATGCCCCAGAAGGCATCCCCTCTTTCTTCTAACGACCATCGGTATTTTACTTGGAGCTATATTTTTATTCATCACATAGCATTAGTTTTGCTTGGAGCATCTTGTATTATATGAGTCTTTTCTTGTTTTTCTTTTTAGTTTGTGTCATCTATCCTTGCTGGACACACCTATTTGAGAGACCCAAAATTATGCTATGATTTGTTAGAATTGCTCTCTATGCTTCACTTAAATTGTTTTAAGCTATGGAATTGCTCTAGTGCTTCACTTTTATCTTTTTGAGCATGGTGTGCTTTAATATTTTTGAAGAAATTCTCTGATGCTTCACATAGATTTACTTGAGAGTTAGTATATTTTTGAAGAAATTCTCTCATGCTTCACTATATTATTTTGATAGATGAAAAATTTTATGCTCATGTTCTTCACTTAAATTTGTTTGAGCTTATTAAAAAGCAACATATGAAATTAGTCCCAAAGTGATAGATATTCAAGAGGGATATAATAAAAATTTCATGAAGATCATTGGACAAAATAAACTTGATTCCTTGTAATAGTTTTGCGGTATGGTGATAATAATATGTGAGTCATGTTGGTGAGTAATTATGCTTTAGTAAGAATATTGGTGTAAAGGTTTGTGATTCCCTATGCAAGCACGGAAGTCAATAGTTATGCAATGAAATTACATCCTACTTGTGGTGCATTATTCGGTGTTAGTTATGATTAATTCTCGCTTATGTGATTTTTTGTTTCTTGGTTGGTCGCTTCTCAATATATTTGTTAGCCTCCACTTGTACTAAGTAGAAATACTACTTGTGCATTCAAAATCCTTAAACACAGTTTTTCCATATGAGTCCGTCATACCTACCTATATGCGGTATTCTCGTGCCGTTCTAAGCAAGTTTATATGTGCCATCTCTAAATTTTCAAAATAAATTTCCTAGTTGTGTGCTCGTACCGCTCATGAAGCGGCAAGGGGTGGCCAATATTTTCCATGCTAATGTGTTAGTCTCAAGATGTGTGTTTATTCACTTGTCATTGCATGAGAGTACGGCGGTAATAGGGATGCCAATCCTGAAATGAAAAAAATAATTTACTTTGTGTTGTTAAATAATAAATTCCTTGGAAAGTGTTAGTATGGACGGTACCCGTGGATACGACTAGCCATGGAATGTGAAAGAATGGTGGAAAAAGGAATAAACTTTATTTTATGTTTGGGAACCGCCTATGATATATCTAGCACAAAAAGTGTTGGGAATTACTCGATCGTTTTCGTTGACGGTAAAGTATGCCTCTCAAAAGTTTTATCTCTCAGTTTAAGCTTTGAGCTCTGGCACCTCTACAAATCCCTACTTCCCTCTGCGAAGGGACTTTCTATTTATTTTATGCAATTTTTATTTTTATTTGGGTCTCCATCTTCTCTTATAAAGCACCAACTAAGGGGCACTATGATCATACTTGAGCATTGGGTGTAGCTAATATGCGAGTGTGCTTCATGAATGGATCAATGATTGATCATGATGGGCTAGGGATAACTTTCTTTAGTGTTGAGATTTTGAAAGATATGATTGCTTATTGATATGCTTGAGTATTGAAATCTTCATGTCAAAAGTAGACTATTGCTTTGAACCATATAAAAGTCCAAATGTCCATGATACAAAAGAAAAGAATATGTGATGAACATGTTAGGCAACATTCCTCATCAAAAATTCTGTTTTATTACCATTTACCTACTCGGGGACGAGTAGGAATTAAGCTTGGGGATGCTGATACGTCTCCAATGTATCTATAATTTTTACTTGTTCCATGTTGTTATATTATCATTCTTGGATGATTTACAGTCATTTTATAGAAACTTTATATCATTTTTTTGGGACTAACCTATTGACATAGTGCCCGGTGCCAGTTGCTATTTTTTGCTTGTTTTTTGTGTCACAAAAAATCAATACCAAATGGAGTCGAAATGCAACGAAATTTTTTGGAAAAGTTTTCCGGACCAGAAGACACATGTTGGGCCAAAGAAGTACCAGAGGGGGCTCCGAGGGAGCACAACCCACCAGGGCGCGCCTGGGGGCCCAAGCACGCCCAGGTGGGTTGTTCCCAACTTGTTGGCCTCCCACACCGCCTCTTCACCTTATAAGTCCCCAAATATTCCGGAAACCCTATGGGAGTGGACAAAACACAATTCGAGCTACTGCAAGTTCCTGAACCACAAGATCCAATATAAACCCCATCACGGAGGGGTTCATCATCCTCATTGGTGCCTCTCCGATGATGCATGAGTAGTTCATCATAGACCTATCGGTCCGTAGGAAGTAGCTAGATGGATTACTCTCTCTCTCTCTTTTGATTCTCAATACAACGGTCTCTTGGAGATCTATTTGATGTAACTCTTTTTTACAGTGTGTTTGTTGGGATCCGATGAACTTTGAGTTTATGATCAGATCTAAATCCATGAATATTATTTGAGTCTTCTTTTGAGATCTTATATGCATGATTATTTGTAGCCTCATATTTATTCTTCGAATCTTTAGTTTAGTTAGGCCAACTAGATTAATTTTTCTTGCCATGGGAAGAGGTGCTTTGTGATGGGTTCGATCGTGCGATGTTCTTTACTAGTGACAGTAGGGGCAACAAGACGCACATGTATCGTTGCTATTAAGGATAACAAGATGGGGGCTATTCCTACATGAATAAATCTCGTCTACATCATGTCATCGTTCTTATTGCATTACTCTGTTTCTGCCTGAACTTAATACACTAGTTGCATGGTGGATAGCGGTCGATGTGTGGAGTAATAGTAGTAGATGCAGGCAGGAGTCAGTCTACTAATATTGGACGTGATTCCTATATATTGATCATTGCCTTGGATATCGTCATAACTATTTGATTTTCTATCAATTGCCCAACAGTAATTTGTTTACCCACCTTGTGCCATTTCTTGAGAGAAGCCACTAGTGAAATCTACGACACCCGGGTGTATTCTTTATCATATTTGCTTTCCGATAAATCATTTGCCACTTTTTTTTCAAATCTATTATTCCACAAACCCAAAAATATTTTGCTACACTTTTATTTGCATATTATATTTTGCGGTTTATCCAGATCTATTTATCCAATCTATCACAATTTTATATTGTCAACTTGACAATTTTTGGCGCAGTTACCCGACGAAGGGATTAACAACCCCTTATACGCATTGGGTAGAAAGTATTAGTTCTTTGTGTGCATGTACCATTTAGATAGTGTTGCTTGGTTCTCCTATTGGGTTGATACCTTGGTTTCATAACTGAGGGAAAAACCTACCGTAGCTTGCTGCATCATCCCTTCCTCTTTGGGAAAATACAAACATAGTTTGAGCGACATCAGAGACGTGTCATCATCAGCTTCACGTAGGGGGTCGAACTCGCCGATAACTCCGCTTTTGGTGGGGACATCCTTGTGTACTCCGACGGTGAGTCATCGATCGGGGATATCGAGTCAATCCTCCTGCTATACGATGGCTGACTTGGGGGCTACTCCGATGATGAGCTAGCCCTGGTTGATCTTGAGCCATACCGTTGGACCACCATCTACATGGCAGGTACCACGATGACCCTCAACTATACTGCAGCAGGCACCATGGGAGGAACCGGTACTTCAATGACTTACCAGAGTGCGTCAGGCCCGATCAAGCCACCAACTGAAGTTCTTTCAGAGCTTGTTGCCTCATTGAAAACACTCATAGTGTCACCACTAATAGCGGAGAGCTAGGTGGAGTGCAATGCAGAGATAGCTAAAATTCATGAGCAGATGGCTAAGGCTCAGGACAATGTGAACACGAGAATGCTCCCATGGTGCAGCTACAAGCCCAGATTCAACAAGGAATAGAGGGCCTGAGGACGGAGGCCTGGAGCATGGGTCCGTGACAAAACATTTCACATGTGATTCATAGGAGGAGACATGAGACGCGACTGCCCTTTGATTACGAACCAAGGCATCTGTTGAACACACATACACCGGGGAATGGGATGAGTACATCGGGGGCTTCGGTTATACCCCAACATAATGGGGTCATACCCCAAGATGGCAACGGGCGGCCACCTCCGACTCAGCCTCATCAGCCAGCTCAACATCGTCAGCTCGAGCTGGCCCGACACTCGACGCTTGTCCATACGACTCCAGACCATTTTCTGACACCAGCGAGTCACTTCTTCAATCCCATTGATAACTTGTTGGCAACGGCTACCAACCTTGCCGCACTTTTGATCACAGGGAATACCTCAGTTGGGAGGGAGGCTGTCGGTATCAAAACCGGCGGATCTCGGGTAGGGGGTCCCGAACTGTGCGTCTAGGCAGATGGTAACAGGAGACAAGGGACACGATGTTTTTACCCAGGTTCGGGCCCTCTCGATGGAGGTAAAACCCTACTCCTGCTTTATTGATATTGATGATATGGGTAGTACAAGAGTAGATCTACCACGAGATCAAGGAGGCTAAACCCTAGAAGCTAGCCTATGGTATGATTGTTGTTCATCCTACGGACTAAAACTCTCCGGTTTACATAGACACCGGAGAGGGCTAGGGTTACACAGAGTCGGTTACAATGGTAGGAGATCTACATATCTGTAATTCCAAGCTTGCCTTCCACGCCAAGGAAAGTCCCATCCGGACACGGGACGAAGTCTTCAATCTTGTATCTTCATAGTCTTGGAGTCTGGCCAATGATGATAGTTCGGCTATCTCGACACCCCCTAGTCCAGGACTCCCTAGTAGCCCCTGAACTAGGCTTCAATGACGACGAGTCCGGCGTGCATATTGTCTTCGGCATTGCAAGGCGGGTTCCTCCTCCGAATAATTCATAGAAGATCGTGAACGCCAGGATAGTGTCCGGCTCTGCAAAATAAATTCCACATACCACCGTAGAGAGAATAATATTTACACAAGTTCGATCTGCTAATGTATTTTGTGGCGTGACGTCACACCACAACGAAGCCTTTACTCGAATCATTTTTATTACTCCACCTCAACGCATTTAGCGAAGCGGTTTCCTTGGCACATCTTGTCGAAGCAGAGATCATGTCCCCTTATTCCGGGATTCTCATCAATACGGACGTGGATAACCCAACCGCGCCCGTTGCCACGCCCCCTCCATCGAAGGCGAGTTCCAAACGGTCACGGGGACGGCTCTTGGTATTATCCCCTTTATAATGAGACCAAGGCCTGTCCCTTTCTTTCGATCCTCAATCGAATCCGCCCCTCGCCCCGAGTTCCAACACCCAAGGCTCTAGAATCGGGTGCTTCGGACCTTCGACAATGTCCGTCTCCGACCTACAGGGCCGGTGGATGCCCTCCTCCGTCACGGAAGAGGACGTGCTGAAGCTGAGAGACGCCAGGTATCTAACCTGCGAGATTTCGCACAGGCTGCCCGCCCAAAGGCAAGTCATTCCCACTCCCAAGCCTGGTGAGAGCGTCGTGTTCATGTCTCACTTCCGTCAGGTTTTAGGCTTCCCGATGGACCCCTTCGTGAGGGGGCTCATGTTTTATTACGGGCTGGAATTCCATGACTTGGCTACGGAGTCCATCCTCCACATCTCATCGTTCATTGTCATCTGCGAAGCCTTCCTTCGCACTACCCCTCACTTCGGATTGTGGCTCAAGACCTTTGACGTGGAGCTGAAGATGATCGAGGGGCCACAGGCTGAGTGCGGAGGGGCAGTTATAAGCAAGAGGGCCGATGCTCCATTGCCCGAGCGCTCTTTTCAAGAAGAGCTTGGTTTGTGGCAGCAGGAGTGGTTCTACATCACCGCTCCCAGGGGCACCAGGCAGGTGGCGCCACCCGCCTTTCGCTCGGGCCCTCCACAATGGCTGGCGTCATGGGTCAACAAAGGGCTTGACTAGGGGCCGTCCAAGGACGTGCCTCTTTTGCAGGGCCGCATTCGAGACCTCCAAGAAAGGGAGATCAATCTGATCATAGTTATGCTGATTCGGCGCCTACTGCCCTGCAAATGTCGCCCCCTCCGCCTGTGGGAATTCAATCCGGAGGGACCGCGAGCTCTTCAACACTTCATGGGTACGACACCCGTGGAGATGTATAAACTATTCTTCGGATCACAAGAGATGTGTCTGGACTTGAGCGAGGACGCCGGCCTAAGCTGCAATCGCCCGGATACTCAAGTATGTAGTCCTGTGTCCGGACGTACCGTCCGTTTATTTATCGTAGATTTTCCTTTTAACCAGCTATCCCTTGAACAGGAGTCGATAGCGGAAGCCAAACTAATACGGTGTCCGGCCCCCCTCCCTGAGACCACGCCGGGTCCCGTGTTAGTCAAGATGCTGGAGGTTGCGCCTTCAGAAGAGGGCGAAGGGGAAAACAGTAAAACTACCGCCTCTGCTAAGGAGGCTCTCAAGAAAGGGGGGATCGAGAATCCCTCCCTCCAGGCGGAGAAGAGGACCGCTTCCGAAGATCCGGAGGCCAAGGCCTCAAAGCGGGGGAAGAAATCTTTACCGGAAGGTCCTGCGCCAGGAGAAGCCCCGGCCGCACAATTTCCCCATGGGAATCATCCCTCCAGTGAGCCGTAAGTAGAAAAAGGGGAGTTTTGTAATAAGGGACATCCCTGTTTTTATTTCTGAGGATAACCGAAGTTCTTTCCTTGTAGTTCGGACCTCAGCCCTTCACAGCATAGCTCATCTTCGGGGGATCTTCGTCCGGAGATGATGGAGAGCGAGACGCCTCCATCTGCCGCACCGTCAGGCAGGGCGGACGACCCTGAGGTGTCGTCGCGGAGGGTCTCCCCATGTCCGGCGGGGCCGGAGAGTTCGGCACCAACTGGTGTACGGCCGGAGGAGCTGTAGGATCTGCTCGAGAGGGCATCTATCTCAGAAGATCACCGTACATTAATGAGTACAGTGATTGAAAGGATTTCATCCGCTGGGAGCGGGTTGCATGAGGCCGTTAGAAGTTTACTGACGGTGTTTGAGGTACGTAAAAATGATATACCTTATGTCAGTTTTGCACATAGAGTGCGCCCTGTATAGATAGTAGCCCCTGAGACTCGATATGTTGTCGAAAGCGACAACGTGCCGAGGATCGTAATCTCAGTTATAAGATGTCGCCTTTCCTATTCAGGTGTCGGAACGTTCGGTGGCCAGCCGGACTGATAGAGTTGCCGAACTAAAGCCGCAACTCGACGTTGCGGATGCGGACATCTCGCTGGTCAATAAACGACTTGACGAGTCACAAGGTAGGTGGTTTCTCCGCGGTCACCTGGTAAGGGAGCTGATGCCCACGCCTTACAACATGTATGCTTGATGCAGATGGCGCTGCTGCTATGGAGGACCTTCGGGCAGGTCTTTCTCGAGCCAAGGAGCAATCCAGAAGGAGTGATGCGGCTGCCTCGAGCTGCGTCAGGCCGGAGACATTGCGGCTGGAAAACCCTTTCTGCTGCGTAGGAAGTTCATGGATCCGAAGTATGCTCAGTTGGGCCAGTTGTGGAGTGCGGAGGATGCTTATCTGAATTTGGCGGCGAGTGCGGCGGACGCAGTCGTGCACTTCCGAAGCCAAAAGGATCACGAAATGGAAGAGCGTTTTTGGTGTCAATTCCATAGTCCGGGGCGTCCCCTTCCGTTAACCGATCGGTTGGCTGAGTGGGCTGAGCTGAATAGCCTGTCCGGACTTTCCATGAAGGATGTCGTGGCTCATCTGTGGCCGGAAAGGCCCAAGCCGAAGAGTTATTTTGGCTTAGTGCAGCAATTCCTTGATGTGGTGCCGCATATCAAGGCGATGAAGCGGTCGGCATGCATAGAGGGTGCACGGATGGCTCTCGCCCGTGTCAAAACATAATGGGTAGAGATGGATGCCACCGACGTTGCATCTCGGGATTCGGACAGAAGCCGATTACCCGTCGAGCACTATTTTGAGGAAGTCTTGTGGGGCGCTCGTTTAGTAGAGTCGCAATGCTCGAAAAACGTTATGTTCAAATGACATGTATGATTTGTAAAACCATATTTATAATATAATGGCTTTTTATACTTGTGCGTTCAAGTATTGAAATATCTCCTGTGCGGCCGTTAATGTATATGTATATATAACCTGAAAGATGGCAGTCTTCGGCTTCAGCCCCCACGCACATGGTGCGGTGGTGTTTGCAAAAAAGCGCATTTTCACACTTAATCCAACGTCTTGGTCCTATGAAGGAGGTGGTAGCGTAGCAAACTAGGCAACCGGACTATAATGCTTTATCACTTTCACTTAGCCATAGGAATTCGAAGGTGGGGCTACGATATAGCCCCTAGGGCCACCGCGCTCTCTGAATTCGGGGCGCGTGTGTGCCTGACCGGGAAACGGTCCTTCGTCAAAGCGGAGGAATTCTAGACATTCCGGTAGTCGATCGAGTGGTTGACCAGTCTCTCGCTATATCATGACAGTCAGTTTTCGGCTTTCTCTACTGAGGTGCTCGCCAGGCCGAACCGGGGCACAATCGTAGTAGTTCTCCTGGTGCCGTGTTAGCCGATAAAACGGAACGTAAAGCAGCAAAACACAGGAGCCGGGCAAACCCAACATTTGACCAAAGACATGATTCGGAGCTGATGCATATAAGGCCTAACTCGAGACGCCGAACACTCCCTAAGGTATTCGGTCTTTATGGAAACGGGCAGAATGATGCCCTAAGCCCTTAGTGCCCAGGTACGCGCGAAATCTTCTAACGCGGCCGATGCCAAAACGTCAGCCTCCTCCTCGGTTATGGTAAGAAACCGGGGGATGTGTATCAACAAGAGACAGTAAAAAAGGTTTACGCAGGGTCTGAATCTGAAAAGAATCCTTCCAACGGGTCCCTGCTGCACGTCTGCGCCTGTGTCTCCGTTGTGCTGTATCCTGGACGGGTGTAGCAAGTTGTTCCTCTGTAAAAGAGAAGAACTTAGTTCGAAAAAAGATCGTGCAAAAAATGTATTTAAAACAGAGTATGATTTAAGAAATGAATAAAATTGAGCTTTATTTGCTCTCATTCTTCGTTCGTGCAGGCCCTTGTAAAGGGGTACGCGGCTAGGAACCCCTTATTTATTTATACCAAACTCGCCTAACCGTGTCCGGGGTCTGAATGACCTGTTTTAGGGGCTTTGATCTGCAAGGCCGGATTAGTGTGTGGCTGTCAAGGCAGTCTCACGTTCTTCCGCGGTCGAGGAACACTCGAAGTTTCCCTTCAATGAGATGATACCACGTGGACCGGGCATTTTAAGTGTAAGAGACGCGTAGTGCGGTATTGCGTTAAAGCGGGTGAAAGCTTCGCGTCCCAATAGTGCCTGATGGCTACTTTTAACTAGGGCGATATGGAAGATTAGCTTTTCGCGACGGAAGGTGTCGGATGAACCGAACACAACTTCTAGTAGTAAGGAGCCCGTACAATTGGCATAAGGGCCAGGCGTCACTCCTTTAAAGGAAGTGCTGCTATGGCGAATTTTGGTAGGGTCTATCCCCATTCTGCGGATGGTGTCCTGGTATAGCAGGTTTATATCGCTGCCGCCGTCCATTAGGACTTGTGTAAACTGTAGTCCTTCGATTATAGGATCCAATATAAAAGCAGTCTGTCCTGCTTTTCGAATACTTCTGGAGTAATCCTGATGGTCAAAAGTAATTGGTTTTGACATCCAGTTTCAGGACTCCGCTGGGGTGGACCGTGCGGCGCGCACTTTAGTAGGTGCCGCCCTATGTTTCCTTGTTATCACTTGAAGTGAATTTACTGTTTTGACTTCTTGTGGGAAATTCTTTTGTTTTCTGGCGCTCTGCTTGTGGGGTTCGTCATCGTCCTCGCTTTGTGTGTCAAGCCCCTTGTGTTCAGTGTTAAGTCGGCCGGACTGCTTGAAGACCCAACAATCTCTGTGGGTGTGGTTTGCAGGCTTCCCAGGGGTACTGTGGATTTGACATATCCTGTCCGAGATTTTGTTTAGGTTGGATAGCTCGTCACTGTTGTCTTTAATAGGCAGTGTTTTGCTGTTCGGCCGAGAGCTTTTGAACCCGGCATTGACTGCCGTGCTCTTTGGGCCATTTTCCTTAGTTCGGCGCTGATCTTTTCTGCGTCGTGATTTCCCATTTCCATCCCTAACCTCGGATGTACTCGGGTTGCTGGTGCTGCTTCTTGCTAGCTAGCTATCTTCTCCAATGCAAAAGCGGGTCATGAGGCTTGTTAGCGCAGCCATTGTCCTTGGTTTTTCCTGGCGGAGGTGTCTGGTGAGCCATTCGTCTCGGACGTTGTCGTGGGAAACGAACACCTATGGGGCAGGGCCCCTTTTCGGTCCGGCAGGGAGCGGATGGCGCACGAAGAGCGGATCGAGGTGGAGCACGCGAGCAATTTTTACCCAGCTTCGGAGCTCTCCGGAGAGATAATACTCCTCCTGCTGCTTTATGATTGTATTCTGTTCTTGCTTGAGAGCGTGAGAGTGGTGTAGTTTCGAATGAGTCCAACCCCCTCTATGTTGCGCATGGGCCTCCTTTTATAGGCACAGGGGGTCACCGACAGGTGGCAACGCAGTTGAGAGTACAAATGTAAAAAGGGTGGTTGGTACAACTGCTATCTACAGTGCACCCTACCTTACTCTGACGGCAGGGGACAAGAGCATTTAATGCCCGTCTGCATCGCCTAAACAGTGCAGAAAAGCGACCGTTAGGGGCGCCACCGCTTGCCACGATGGCCTTCTCGTCATCTCCACTTGCCACCTCACACCGCTTGGCTGCATAGCTTCCTACCACGTGCGCCTGGAATGGTCTCAGGGCGACACGTCGATGGGTGCGCTGGAGCGTGGGCACAGAGTGGTGGCTTCGCCACGGCAAGCGCCTTGCCACGGTCGTTGTCTTGCCGTACCCGAAAGCTTGTCGCTCGTCGGGTCTTGCCGGGAGGCGCAGCGCATCGCGGCAAGTTCTTTGAAGTGCCTTGGTTGGCCTTCCCGGCAAGCTCCTCTTGCCGGGGCCTTGCCCTTCCCGGCAAGCTCCTCTTGCCGGAGTCTTGTCTTCTTAGTTAAAACACTTTGTTCTTGAATGGCATCAATAGGAACTACGGAGGATCTTGGCGGACAACCGGCAAGTCTTGCCGCGGGACGCTGCGACTGCCCGTGCACAAGTTCGGGATACTAAGGTGCCCCTACTTTAGTACACCGACAGGAGCCCCCGGGCCTGGGCCACACACGGTGCCGAGCGCTGTTGGGCCAGGCCCAAAACAGGGCACGGGCACATGCGGCCTGGGTCCACACCAAATCTAACTCCGAATCCACCGCGCCCTCCCGTAACGGCACGCGTCAAACGCGGCGTCGTGGGAGAGATCGTGGGTGATTCTTTAATCGAAAAAGGCGTAACGTTCGCCTCCTCCTCTTTATAAGCAGGGGAAACAGGGGCCGTTCCCCCACCTTCGCCACTTGCAGTTGCTTCCTCAGAAATCTCCACCGCTCCCCTCCGCTTCTCAAAGCCGAAAGTGAGCAGCGCTCTGCCCCCCATCGCCGCCGTCGCCGCCAATGCCCCCGCTCTCCCCCACCACCTCCGCCATGGCTCCGAAGACCGGGAAGGGTGCGAAGTTGGCCGAGGCGCTGCGGCTTGAGGCGCTGCGCAAGGAGCGAGCACTTTTCCCCCCCCGAGCTCTCCGTGAAAGAGCTACGGGAGTGGTTCTATCTCTTCTTGTCGACGGAGACGCGGGCGCATCCGCGTACGCAGGTACTCTCCGCCGAAGCTTCTACCTCGAAATGTGTCCAAAAGGATACCCCTTCTTCCCATTGTTCTTCTATTGCAGGCTCTGCCCGCCCTTTTCCGATTTCTTCTGCGATATCATGAATACCTACGGGTTTCATCTCCTTGACTTCACCCCCAACGCCGTTCTGACCATGGCGGTTTTCGCACATCTCTGCGAGAACTTCGTCAGAATCCACCCAAATGTTGCCCTTTTTCGCCACTACTTCATACCCCGGGCCGAGAAGGGAGAGCCCTTAGCTGGCGGGATCACCTGGATCTCGAGAGTCGGCATGAAGGAGGTATATCTCGAGGGGGAGCTCCGCAGCAAATGGGAGGAGTGGCGAGCGGAGTGGTGTTGGATTGTCGATGAGAACCCGCATCCATTCACCAACTTGCGCCAAGCCCGAGTAGTGCGCGGCGGCGATTGGAGCGCCCTGGCGGCGGATGATGCTAAATTGAAGATCGCCACCACCCGGATCTTGCGGCTTAGGCTTGCCGGGCTCACTGTAGGGGCTGTTGCGCGGACTTTCTTCGCCGCCGCATCGCCCCTCTGCAGGAGAGGGGGAGACCCGCCTGGTTGTTCGGGGGTCCGGCGGATATCATGAGGCTGCGCCCAGGCCTCAATTTTAACTTCACTGTTTTGGAGTTGGACGGGACGCTCAAGGAACTGTTCAAGCACGACCCCAACCATCCCGAGTGGTTCAGGCTGCCGCAGGGCGTCATCCCGTTGTGCAACAACTCCCAGCTCGACCGCATCCGCGCAATGAAGCCGGAGTGCGACTCGCATGGGATTATCCCAACTTGGTAGGAGCCCGCCGACGACGTCGTGCAACAATTTTTTGATGATTTGGTGGAGGTGGCAGTCCGCTCCGACGAGCAGAGGCTCCTCACCCGCGACACCACTGATGACGAGATGCGGCGCATTGGCACCATGGCAGAGGAGGCGGCAGCGGCTGCCGCCGCGGGCGAGTTCGGGTTTACTTTGGAGGAGGCAGAGGCAGCCGAGGCGGCAAGCCTTGCCGACCGAGAGGATCTTGGCGGGGAGGTCGTTGGCGAGGGAGAGCCCGAAGCCGAGGCGAGTGAGCCCGCCGGGGGCGCAAGTGGCCAGCCATCTTCAAGCAACTTGCCGCAGACGGAGCCCTCAGTGCAGCCCCCAGCTCAACCAAGAAGGCACCTCCGCAGGACCGGAGACACAGCAGGGCGGCAGACGGGCCAACAGCCGTCGCGCCGCGGGACACACTCCACCGCGCCAAGCACCGTTGCCACGGGAGCATCTCACACCGCACCGGCAACTGGAGCGGGGTCTTCTCAGGCCACCGCTTCCGATCCTGCCATAGCTCCCACCAAGCGTCCAAGGGAGCCTACTCCTCCGCCTCGTCGCGCTGAAAGGGTACCCGACTTTGATCTCTCCGCGCTCAGCTCCGACGAGGAGGAAGAAGAGGAGGACGAGTAATCTTTTCTTTTTGTTGTACTTATGGTTCTTCAATTCTTGTTGTTTCTTGTCCTCTATTTGATCTGCTTTCTTCTGAACCTTGTTCCTTTCCAGGACTCTGGCCCAGAGAGCGGCGAAGAGGGCCAAGGTCCCCGTGGTTGTCATCGAGGACGACCCTGCTGTGAAAACAGAGGATGCATCCGAGACCACCTTGTCGGACCCGGCAATCTCTCCCCGAAGCAGCCCCCAGCGCAGCCCCCGGCGTAAGTACATAACTTTACTTCCCGCTATCGCGCGCGCATGGGTGTTCTTTGCTTGACGATATCTTGATTGTCGGTTTTGCTTGTGTAGGAGCAGAACAGGCCCATTAGGAACAACCAGAAGCCGCTCCTGAGGTGCTATCTGCTTCAACTACGCCGCCAAGGGACGATTCCCCGGCGAGGGAGCGCTCTCCGGCAAGGGGGAGGTCCCCGGCAAGGGGCAGTTCTCCGGCAAGGGATGGGACCAGCGATCCCCCGGTGGTGGAGCCCATGATCACAGAGCCCAGCACAGGTAATCCTTCTTGTCAGAAAACTTCCCTTGGTTCTTCTTCTTCTGATCTTCTTTTTTTTGGATATTTTCTTGACTTTTTCTCCCTCTTCCTGTCTTCAGATCCTCCTTCCATAGAGCCGATGGAGACCGATGCCACCGGCGAGGAGAACGTGTGCGGCAACACTGACGATGCCGCTGCCACCGAAGAAGAGGCCGGCGCTGATGATCCTGCCGACGAAGAGGCCGCCAAGGCTGCTGGTGCTGGAGCTGGCAAGGGGTCCGGCGATCGTACTGATGACCCGGGGGCCGCAGGAGCGCAAGGCACTACGCCGACCGCCGATCCCTCCACCGCTGATGCAGCACCAGGCCCTGAAGAGCCCCAGCCCGGCGCCTACTTGAAGGCCGGCGAAGGTGTCTTCATCAAGCTCCCCTGGGCGTCAAGCTCCAGGGCACCGGTCGAGGGAGAGGCTTTTGACGGAGAAGTGCTCGCCTCCGCTGGGCTGACAGTGGTGGGCGTGCCAAGCAGCAGCAGCGGCGAGTCTGAGGAGGAGCAGTTGCTCCGGAAGTTGGTTTCACTCTACCGCGCCCGCCAAGCGAAACTGGAGTCCCGGGAAGCGCTTGTCGCGCAGGCAGGAGTAGACATAGAGAAGCATGCGGAGGAGCTCCAGAGCCGCAACCAAGAGGCCCTCCGGTCCATTGCAGAGGAGAGGGCACAGCTTGTCGAGGCGCGGAAGGCTTTCATCCTCGAGAAAGCAGAAGCCGAAGAGCAACAGCGGCTTGCCGCTGAGGAGCTATCCGTGCGGGAAGGCGAGCTGACACAGAAGAAGGTTAACTTGGACAGCTATGAGGAGGAGCTTGATGCACGTGAGGAGACACTTGGCGGGGCTCTCAAGGAAGTGAAAGATGCCGCAGCAGCTGCCGAGGCCGCCAAGAAGGAGCTGGAGGTGAGGGTGATGGAGCTAGAAGCCACCCTCAAGGCAAAGAATGAAGAGCTTGCCGTGCTCCAGCGCGAGCGCAAGAAGGACGCCCTTGCCCATGGTGAGCTACAGGGTCGTCTCTCTGAGAAGGGTAGGGAGCTGAACACCGCCAAGGACGCCAATGCCGATCTCGAGCTGAAGCTGGCTACGCTGACTGAGACACTGGACGGCGCCAAGAAGCGAGAGGAGGACATGAAGGGAGAGATCAAGGCCAATGAGGAGCTACTGACGAGGGCCTCCGAAACCCAGAACACCTTCAGGGATACTGTGGAGCTCTGGACAGAGGGCCTCGTCAACATCGCCGCAGTCATCGATGAGGAGCTGGTGCAACTGGATTTGGAGGGCTTCGGGTACTCTTCTGACGAGAAACTCCAGCCCAGCGCCAAGCTCACTCTGTTCTTCAAGGGCGTGGCGACGGCTCTCCAGCAACTCTGGGAAAGGATCCCAAGGCAGCTGGCTGACGAGTCGCGCGCAATCTGCGCCAGAGTCCTGGAGAAGGTGTTGGTGAAGGTGCTCTTCCGCAATCTGGGCCTCAACCTCACCAACGTCCTCAAGAAGCTACCGGCGGGTGCTGATCTTGAAGAGCTCAGGGCCCTTGTCGCACCCATTGTGGACAAGGTGAATGAAGTCAGGAGGGTCGACGGTGATCGCATAGACTAGGCCGCCTTTTTCCTCCTTTTTCTTGCCGCTGCCAGATATGTCACAGGAACAATCTATTAGAGTGCGGCAAGTCATTTTTGTAATATAACTTTTTCTTGGGCAGTATTTGCTATGTTATTTCCTTTACTTGATTCCTTCCTTTGTATGTTTTTACCCTACGCTTTTAGGGAACTTGCCGGCGCAGGCACCCTTGCCGCGAGCGCTGAGTGCGGAACATCAGCAGCCTGCTGGCGGTGCTGCTTCCGACAAGAAACCTTGCCGCAACTAGTCGCAGCACACTTAAGTTGTTGAGCGGACTCGAAAAAAGTAAGGGCGCAACTAGCCACGAGTTGGTTCCTCCGCGCACAGGTTTTCCATACAAAGCACGGTCGTTCAAGGAAGATAACTTAAGAAATTTTAAAACTGATTGTGCTCAAACTTTGACAACTTAGCTTTTCTGTCGTCTGCGTCCCGGCAAGGCTATATTCCTTTGAACGACGCCTGGTCCACACCATTATCTTCTCCTCCCTCCCGGTGAACCTGTGGGCGAAGGAACCTTATTTTTGAGAAAAACATAGAAGAGAAAATAAAGATATGGAGCCTTAAGGCTCGTTATTGCTTACCGGGGGCAAGTGCTGCACAAAGTGTCAGATAATACATGCAAAAAAGAAAAAGGCATGAAATTTGACAACATGTGGGAAGTACATGAGCTTTATTTATGCACGGGATCTGCGCCCGGCTTTGTACAAAGGGTTACATGCAACAGCGGCAAGGCTTGTACAAAAGGTGGTTGCCGGAATAGGTTCCGGCAACCGCGCCTTATGGGTAAAACTTACGAAGATGCTCAATGTTCCAGGAGTTGCTCACCAGAAAGCCATCTTCGGTCTCAAGGCGGACAGCGCCAGGCCTAGTGACTCGCTTCACCCGATAAGGGCCTTCCCACTTGGGCGTCAACTTGTTGGAATTCTTGGCGGACTGAACGCGCCGAAGAACAAGGTCGCCTTCCTCGAGACTTCTGGCATTGACTTTGCGGCTATGGTAGCGGCGCAAAGCTTGCTGATATCGAGCAGCTCGTACAGCAGCCTAAAGACGATCTTCTTCGAGGAGCAGCGCGTCATCTTGCCGCAGCTGCCCTTGCTCAAGCTCATCATAAGCGAGCACTCGAGGCGATCCGTATACGAGTTCCATGGGGAGAACTGCCTCTGCTCCATAGACTAGAGCAAAAGGTGTCTGGCCAGTGGCTCGATTTGGCGTCGTCCTGATCGACCAAAGAACCACTGGCAGCTCCTTGATCCAATTTCTTCCGCACTTGTGCAGCCTGTCGAAAGTTCTGGTCTTGAGCCCGCGCAGCACTTCAGTGTTTGCCCTCTCCGCTTGACCGTTGCTTCTCGGGTGAGCAACGGAAGCGAAGCAGACCTTGGCGCCAAGATCTTGGACATACTGCATGAAGGTGCGGCTTGTAAATTGTGTGCTGTTGTTGGTGATGATCCTGTTAGGGACTCCGAAACGGCAAACAATTGACCTGAAGAACTTGACTGCTGACTGTGCTGTCACCTTCCTCACTGCTTCCACTTCCGGCCACTTTGTAAACTTGTCGATTGCCACGTACAAGTACTCAAAGCCCCCAACAGCTTGGGGAAAGGGGCCGAGGAAGTCGAGCCCCCAGACCAAAAATGGCCAGGATAAAGGGATCGTTTGGAGAGCTTGAGCTGGCTGGTGCATCTGCTTGGAGTGGAACTGGCACGCTTCACACTTGGTTACTTGTGCAGTTGCATCCTGGAGGGCTGTTGGCCAAAAGAAACCTTGCCGGAAGGCTTTGCCGGCAAGTGCTCTTGTGCCAATGTGGTGACCACATATGCCTCCATGTATCTCCGCCAACAGCTTCTATCCATCTTCCCGGGGAATGCACTTCAATTTCACTCCGTTGAATCTCCTTCTGTACATTATGTCGTCGACAAACTGGTACATACTTGATTGCCGAGCTACTTTCTCCGCTTCTTCTTGCTCTTCGGGAAGTTCTCCTGTTTGAAGGAAACGGACAATCTGCTGTGCCCATGCCGGAGCCTACGGCTCAACAACAAGGACTAAAGGCATAAACGCTGCTGCGGGAATATCTGCTTCTACGGCAAGAACCTGCGGTTCAGCCGGAGCTTGATGTTCCCCGGCAAGCTTGCCGGAGCAAAACTTGTCGGGAGCGTCTGCTTCAACAGAACAAACCTTAGGGCTTGTCGGAGCAGACTTCTCCTCAGCACTCTTGGTGTTGATCTTGGGGACCTTCCTGGCGGCTGCTTCGGGGAGCTCAGCCGGAAAGTAGTCACCTGAAATCAACTTCCTCTTCTTGCTCTGTCCAGTTGATGGTATCACAGATGGTTGAGTCAGCCTGAGCACAAAGATCCCTGGTTCCACAGGTAACTTTAATGCAGCGCATTTTGACAGGCCATCGGCAACATCGTTCTGGGCTCTTGGGACATGTTCCATCTGTAGGCCGTCAAAATGCTCTTCCAACTTTCTCACTTCATCAATGTAAGCTTCCATCAACGGACTCTGATAATCTTTGTTTACTTGGCGGACGAACAAGCTGCGAGTCACCCCTGACAATAAGCTTGTTGATCCCAAGATCCGACGCGATCCTAAGTCCGGCAAGCAAACCTTCATACTCTGCAGTATTGTTTGTCGCTTGCTCCTTGGGAAAGTGCATCTGGACGACGTACTTGAGGTGCTCTCCGGTGGGTGCGACAAGTAACACGCCCGCACCGGCGCCTTGCAGCAAGAAGGCACCATCAAAGTACATGATCCATTCTTTGTTTGCTTCCTTGACGGGGATGCTCGTCTCTAGAGTTTCTTCATCAGGTGTTGGCGTCCATTCTGCTATGAATTCTGCCAATGCTCGGCTCTGAATAGTTGAAGTACTCTCAAACTTGAGGCCAAAGCTTGACAATTCCAGTGCCCACTCAACAATCCTTCCTGTTGCTTCTGGATTCTGCAGTATCCTCTTCAACAGAAAGCGAGTGACAACTGTAATCTCATGTGCTTGAAAGTAATGGCACAACTTTCTCAAGGCCATGAGAAGGCCGAAAAGCAATTTCTGCACACCAGAGTACCTTGATCTAGCCCCCTACAGAAGGGAACTGACAAAGTAAACTGGGCGCTGCACCATTTTCTTCTGCTTCTCTTCTTGTGGCTGCACAGATCCATCCTTGTAGGGACCAGAGCTTGTCAGGGAAGCCCCCTGCTTGTCACTGGATGCACTTGCCGTGGCCGCTGGCTCATCATCTGCCTCCCTTTCCGCTACCAACGCAGCACTAACCACTTGATTGGTTGCCGCTAGATATAGCAGCAACTTCTCTTGTGGTTTAGGTGCGACAAGTATTGGAGTGGAGGACAGATATCTCTTCAAGTCCTGCAGCGCAGCCTCTGCTTCCGGAGTCCATTTCATTGGACCTAGCTTTTTCAAAATATTGAAAAATGGCAGGGCGCGCTCAGCAGACTTAGAGATGAATCTGCTGAGAGCAGCTACACAACCGGCAAGCCTTCGCACATCCTTGACACGCTTCGGTGCTTCGATCTGCTCAATGGCCTTAATCTTGTCGGGATTAGCCTCAATCCCCCGCTGAGATACACAAAGAACCCAAGAATCTTGCCGGAAGGGACTCCAAACACACACTTCTCGGGGTTGAGCTTGAGATTGATCTTGCGCAGATTTGCAAAGGTCTCGTCCAAATCTTGAATCAGAGTTGCTCTGTCTTTGCTTTTGACCACTATGTCATCCATGTAAGCCTCTACATTACTATGCAACTGTGGCTCAAAAGCTTCGTGAACTACCCTTGCAAATGTTGAACCAGCATTCTTTAGTCCGAAAGGCATCCGTACAAAGCAGTACGTGCCACATGGAGTAATGAATGTGGTTTTCTCCTCATCCTCTTCTGCCATGAAGATCTGATGATATCCTGAATATGCATCAAGAAATGAAAGCAAATCACACCCTGCCGTGGAGTCAACAATCTGGTCAATGCGCGGCAAGGGAAATGGAACCTTGGGACAAGCTTTATTAACATCAGTGAAGTCTATACAAAGCCTCCATTTTCCGTTCGCCTTGCGCACGACTACAGGATTGGCCAGCCACGTTGGATGGAGCACTCCTCTGACCAGGCCTACTGCTTCCAACTTCTTGATCTCTTCTGCAATGAATTATTGGCGTTCCATTGCTTGTTTTCTGACTTTCTGCTTGACGGGCCGCGCGTGAGGACACACGGCAAGGTGGTGCTCAATTACTTTCCTGGGAACACCGGGGATGTCAGATGGTTGCCATGCAAACACATCAACATTCGCCCGCAGGAAAGCAACGAGCGCGCTTTCCTATTTAGGATCAAGCGTGGCACTGATGGTGAAGGTACCACCAGTGCCGTCCTCCTTGGCGGCCACTTTCTTGGTCTCTGGCAGAGCTGCCTTCGCCTTCTTACACTTGCCGGTGGAGCTCGATGGTGCGTCCTCGACGATAGCGCAGCACTCCGAAGAGGTGCGCTTGCCGGAGTGGGCATCAGAGCTCTTGCCGGACTTAGTCTTCTTCTTCCCCCCGGGAGCTTCAGCGGCAAGTGGTTTGCATTCGGCTGCGGCTGCTGCTTCCCGGTAGATCTTGTCGGTACAGATAAGGGCATATTTCTTGTCGCCAGGGACAGAGATGACACTTATCGGACCTGGGATCTTGAGCACGTTGTAGGCATAGTGGGATGCTGCCATGAACTTGGCGAGCGCTGGTCGGCCAAGTATCCCATTGTAGGGCAATGGGAAATTAGCAACATCAAAAGTGACTTTCTCTGTCCTGAAGTTCAGCTCGCTGCCAAATGTCACTGGCAATGTAATCTTCCCCTTCGGCTTGCTCCTTCCCGGATTGATTCCTTAGAAAGTACCAGTCTCTTCGAGCTCGCTGTCGGGGATCTGGAGCTTCTTGAGTACCACTGAGGAGATCAGGTTCAAGCCGGCCCCGCCGTCAACTAGCATCTTCTTGATTTTGAGGTTGCGGATAGTTGGTGAAACCAACATCGTCGAGCACCCGACCGTAGTGATGCGGTCAGGGTGGTCCTCAATGTCAAAGATGATAGGCATGCTGGACCATTTCAGGGGCTTGCGAGACTCAACTGATGTTTCTGCTGCATTAACTTCTCGCACCCACTATTTGAGATGGCGGTGCAAGGTATGCAAAGAAGCACCACCATCAACGCACAAAACCTCTGTTGCTTTCTGAAACTCCTGCTCGTCGGCCTCATCATCATCCATGTCCTCATCTTCATCTTCATCTTCATCTTTGTCGCGGCCGCGGGGAGGCCTGTCTCCTTGCCTCTGCTTGGCCTTGCCGCGGCGTCCTCCCCGGCCGGGACGCTTCTTGCCGGACCCGCCAGTACCTTCCTGGGCTTTTTCCTTGTCGCGTCGCTCGTATTCAGCCTTTTGCAGCTCAACGAGCTGCTCGACCTTCTTGCAACTTTGGAGATCATGGCCCTTGGTACGGTGAATCTTGCAGTACTGCTTGTCGGAGCCGCCCTTCTTGTCGGCGGCCGCCACAGGTTCTGCTTCCTTGGCGCCACCTCCGTTGCCGGACTGCTCGACAGCTACTACATGTTTGCCTTTCCTTCTTCTGTTGTTCCGCCACCGGTTTTTCTTTGCCGGGGTAGCATCCTCACTGTCAGACCCCCCTGCTCCTGTGTTCTCTCCGGGGAGTTTTCTTCCTTCTTCAGCACGTGCACACTTGTCGGCCAGGGCGTAGAGCTCACTAACGTCTCTTATCTTGCACATCGCCATCTCCTCCCGCATCCTTCGGTTACGCACGTTCTGATGGAACGCGCTGATGACCGCGGCGGGGTGGACACCTGGGATGTTGCGCTGCACTTCGCTGAATCTTTGTATGTATTTGCATAGAGGCTCTCCTTCCTTCTGGGCGAGCAAATGCAGATCGCTCTCCTGGCCATGAGGCTTGTGGCCGCCTATGAAGGCGCCAACAGACTGATGGCACAGATCCGCCCATGAGGAGATGGAGTTGTCCGGCAAGTGCATGAGCCAGGATCTGACGTTAGGCTTGAGCACCAACGGGAAGTAGTTGGCGGGGATCTTCTCGTCGCACCCTCCGGCAGCCTGCACCGCGATGGTGTAGATGCTGAGGAACTCCGACGGATGCAACCTGCCATCGTACTTCTCCGGTACATCTGGCTTGAAGTTCTTGGTACTGGGCCACTGGACTTGCCGCAGCTCACGAGTAAACGCAGGGCAACCTACCGCATACGGCAAGTCGCCTGGTTCCCCTGGCGCATGCATGTCAACAGTGGGCCCAGCGCGCTGGTCTGATTGATGCCGCGCTTCTCTCCAATGCTCGATGCGTGTGCGAGCGTCTTCGTGCTGTCGTTCTTGAAGAACTTGGCGTTGATCGCGACGAGCTCGTGGATCTGATGACACCGTGGAGTTGGTGTCGTGGTTGATCCGGCGAGTCGGCGATCTTGGCCTTCGGGACGGGGAGTGCACGGTGGTTGCACCTCCACCGGTCTTGTCGCCATCGGCCCGCGTCTGGGCATCTTGCCGCGGCTTCGGTATGCTCAGTTGCCGGGGAGTGTCGCCGTTGGCGAAGCCGATGAGGCTTTGTATGGTGGCCCTCCAATCGTCGATCTTGTCCGCCGTTGGAGGGTAGTCCAGGGGCAGTTGAGCTCGGGCCAACGCTTCTTCTGGAGTCTTCGGCGGCGGCGGTGAACGGCGCGAGGAGCGGGATATGCTCGGACTTCCAACTGGGTTGGAAGGAGAAGTACCTCGTCTAGGCGACCGTACTTCACTCGTGCTAGCGTGCTGGCGTGCATGCTGGTCTTGAACGCCCCGAGATCCACCAGCTTGGCCTTGTTCTAATGTGAGTATGGTGCTGCGAGCACCATGACGCTATCGATCCCGCGCCTCCTGAGATGGGCGCGGTGCGTGTACGGACGCCGAAGTTTGCGGGGCCTTGTCCTTGGATCTGGTAACGACGTGAGCTCCCTCGTCGGCGCCCGCCCCTCCGCCGGCGTCTACCCCACCGGCTGTTTGCTCCGGTGGTGGTGGGATCAACGCGGCTAGAGCAGCCACCTCCGAAGCCTTCTTCTTCGGTGGCATGTCGATGAAGATGATGATGAACTGGCACGCGTGAACGCCGGATCGGGTTCACACAACCTCGACGTCCCCTACCTGGCGCGCCAAAGATGTCGTGGGAAACGAACACCTATGGGGCAGGGCCATTTTTCGGTCCGGCAGGGAGCGGAGGGCGCACGAAGAGCGGATCGAGGCGGAGCACGCGAGCGATTTTTACCCAGCTTCAGAGCTCTCCGGAGAGATAATACTCGTACTGCTGCTTTATGATTGTATTCTGTTCTTGCTTGAGAGCGTGAGAGTGGTGTAGTTTCGAATGAGTCCAACCCCCTCTACGTTGCGCATGGGCCTCCTTTTATAGGCACAAGGGGTCACCGACAGGTGGCAACGCAGTCGAGGGTACAAATGTAAAAAGGGTGGTTGGTACAACTGCTATCTACAGTGCACCCTACCTAACTCTGACGGCAGGGGACAAGAGCATTTAATGCCCGTCTGCATCGCCTAAACAGTGCAGAAAAGCGACCGTTAGGGGCGCCACCGCTTGCCACGATGGCCTTCTCGTCATCTCCACTTGCCACCTCGCACCGCTTGGCTGCACAGCTTCCCGCGACGTGCGCCTGGAATGGTCTCAGGGCGAGACGTCGACGGGTGCGCTGGAGCGTGGGCACAGAGTGGTGGCTTCGCCGCGGCAAGCGCCTTGCCGCAGTTGTTGTCTTGCCATACCCGAAAGCTTGTCGCTCGTCGGGTCTTGCCGGGACGCGCAGCGTGTCGCGGCAAGTTCTTTGAAGTGCCTTGGTTGGCCTTCCCGGCAAGCTCCTCTTGCCGGGGCCTTGCCCTTCCCGGCAAGCTCCTCTTGCCGGAGTCTTGTCTTCTTAGTTAAAACACTTTGTTCTTGAATGGCATCAATAGGAACTACGGAGGATCTTGGCGGACACCCAGAAGTCTTGCCGCGGGACGCTGCAACTGCCCGTGCACAAGTTCGGGATACTAAGGTACCCCTACTTTAGCACACCGACAGACGTTATGTTTGAAGGCTGCTAAGGCTTCGGCGTCCGGACAGTCGACTATTTGGTTCTTTTTGGTGAGGAACCTGTTCCAGAATTTGCGGGCTGACTCTTCGGGCTGTTGAGTTATGTGACATAAATCGTCTTCATCCGGAGGGTGGACATAAGTCCCATGAAAATTTGCTCGAAACGCATCCTCGAGCTCTTCCCAACTTCCAATGGTATTTTCTGGGAGGCTTTTGAGCAAATGCCGAGCTGGCCCTTTGAGCTTGAGGGGTAGGTATTTTATGGCATGGAGATCATCTCCTCTAGCCATATGTATGTGTAGGATATAATCCTCAATCCAGACTCCGGGGTCTGTTGTTCCGTCGTATGCCTCTATGTTTACGAGCTTGAATCCCGCTAGGAATTCATGACCCAGTACCTCATCGGTGAAACATAGGGGGTGTGCGGCGCCCCTGTATTTAGGTGTACCGTTATTTTCGAACACTCGAGGTGTTGTGTTGCTCCCTGGAGCCTTCTTTCTTGGCCCATAGATGGACCTGACCGGGCCATCCTTTTTGCGAGGATCCTCATGTGGATCGTGTCACGGCTTGTGTGCGGCGCCGCTTGCCGCTCTTAGCTTGTTATCTGGTCGTCTATCCGACCAGGCGGCCTCTTTGTTTTTTGACTGTGGGGGCTCTACGGCATCCTCGTCAAATTCAGGCAATAGCTTGCGCTTTGGGTAGCTCTTTGCTTGGAGACTATCGCCGTATTTATCAGCGGTCTTGAGTACTTTGCTCCATCTCATTCTGAGTACGTCTTCCGCTGTTTTGAGCCTCCGCTTCTGCTTCTTCAAACTTCTTGCAGTGGCGACGAGCCTTTTGTGGAGGTTCTTATGCTCTGGTGATGTGTGCGGCGTGAGATCATCTGGACTGTTGTTTTCGCCGGGGATGGGTTGCTCATCCAATTCATCCTGTTCGGACGGTTGCTTGGTGGCATGTTCGTAGTCCACTGGTTCGCCCTGCTCTACGGCTGGGTCTGTATGGGTGCTGTTGTTATTGAGGCGGGACTTCGGGTGGCGCTTGCGTCGCCGTTTTGGTTGTTTTTCGGTGGAATTATCCTTCGCCGCGTCCCATTGTTCCTCATTATCGCTTCCTTTTGGTGTATCCACCATGTACACATCGTGAGTTAAGGTGGCTTTCCAGCGCCCTGTGAGCGCTGGTTCTTGGTCGTCTCCGGCATCGTCGTCCATACCGTCGATGTCTTCGAAGTCGAAGTCTAGCATGTCGGTTAGGTCGTCGACAGTGGCTACAAAGTGGGTGGTGGGTGGGCTTTGAATTTCTTCGTCGTCCGCATCCCAACCATCCTGACCGCAGTCCGGCCAGGGCTCTCTTGATAACGAGAGATACATTAGCGAATTCAGGATGTCGCCAAAAGGCGAGTGCTGAAAGATGTCTGCAGTGGTGCACTCCATGATCGGCGCCCAATCGGATTCGATCGGTAGGGGCGCGGGAGGTTCGGAGTCCGGCGAGGAGTCCGGCACCTCAGAGTCATGAGCTTCGCAAGGGACATGGTCGGTATTCGGATCCATCGCCGTAGAGGTAGCAGCCCCCTAGGCGGTGTCTAGCCACCCACCCTCGATCGGCGCAGTCGGCTCCGAGTTAAGGGTCGGAGCGGACTCTTGTGCGGCCTCCAGGGCACTGTCCGGTAGCAGAGCTAGATCATGCCCATCGTGACAGTGCGGCGCGCTCGGCTATGGCTCGAATCCGTCGAAGATCAAGTCTCTGCGGATGTCGGCTGTGTAGTTTGAACTTCCAAATCTGACCTGATGGCCAGGGGCGTAGCTTTCAATCTGCTCCAGATGGCAAAGCGAATTGGCGCGCAGTGCAAAGCCGCCGAATACGAAGATCCGTCCGGGGAGAAAAGTCTCACCCTGGACCGTGTTGTTGATCATCGAAGGAGCCATCGGGCCTATGGGCGATGACACAGAGGAACTCTCAATGAAAGCACCAATGCCGGTGTCAAAACCGGGGGATCTCGGGTAGGGGGTCCCGAATTGTGCGTCTAGGCGGATGGTAACAGGAGACCAGGGACATGATGTTTTTACCCAGGTTCGGGCCCTCTCGATGGAGGTAAAACCCTACTCCTGCTTGATTGATATTGATGATATGGGTAGTACAAGGGTAGATCTACCACAAGATCAAGGAGGCTAAACCCTAGAAGCTAGCCTATGGTATGATTGTTGTTCGTCCTATGGACTAAAACTCTCCGGTTTATATAGACATTGGAGAGGGCTAGGGTTACACAGAGTCGGTTACAATGGTAGGAGATCTACATATCCGTATTGCCAAGCTTGCCTTCCATGCCAAGGAAAGTCCCATCCGGACATGGGACGAAGTCTTCAATCTTGTATCTTCATAGTCTTGGAGTCCGGCCAATGATGATAGTTCGGCTATCCGGACACCCCCTAGTCCAGGACCCCTCAGAGGCCTTGCATGCCATCGACATGTTGAAGACTGTGGTTGCCCAGCAAGAAAACTACTCCTACTGCCAGCAATGCCTTCATTCCACCCCACATCCAAGTTGTGGTAAGAGTTGTCCACGGTCTCCAGCAGCACTCAATGGAGCACGAGCAGCCGCGTGACCTACCTCGACATAGAACCTTATACACCTAGGAGATCGTTGACACGGCCCAGGCACGGCATGAGGCAGAAGCGTCCAACACGACGACTCATCGGTTGCCTCCTACGACCCCCTCAACTTCACAAGGTATTGGTTCAAACACTAGAACCATAAGGATTCCATGCCTCGTGCCGGCTTTACGCAATGAGCGCATGCCCAAGGACTTCAAGGGCCCTCGAAAGGTTCCCAATTACCTGGCTGATCTCTAGCCGGCGGCTTGGATTGAAAATTATGTTATCGCTATGGACATGCTGGATGTTAGCGACGTAGTCTATGCCAAGTATTTAACCATGATGTTGGAGGGGCCAGCTTGTACTTTCCTGAAGAACTCGCCCCCTAATTCCATCAACACTTAGGCAGAGTTGAAGGAGAGCTTCGTCAAACACTTCTAAGGAATCGTCAAACGCCCAATGACAATTGTCGACTTACAACATTGTGTACAACACAAGGGCGAATTGGCTCATCATTGGTCTCGCCGGGTCGCAGACAATATCCACTCCTCTAATGGCATATCAGCTCCCAGGCCATCTCACTTTTGGAGGAAAACTGCCATTTTGATCCTTTGGTTCAGAAGCTTGGGCACCTCAAGTGGACGGCTCAGGACATGGTATGTCTAATGGATGTCCTTACAAGATACGCTGAGTCGAATACCACGAAGGATCCCACACCAGATGATGAAAAGGATGGCAAAGGCAATAACAATGGTGGTGGCAAGGGATAACAATAGAACAATTCTGGGTACCCCGACAACCATGGCATTGGAGGCAATGGTGGCAAGCGTAAACACCCAGAGGGTGGCTTAGATTTTGTTTCCAATACCAACACCAGTTTCCAGGGCCAGATACGAAATAATTTAGGGAGGCCATTCAATGCAAATAAAGCTCGGAATTTCGAGGAAGCCCTCAATGGTCCGTGTCCCAAGCATAGTACGCAGGATAAGCCAGCGAATCATTCCTTGGAGAACTGTTATATTATGCAGCAATTTCACAACCAAACTTACCAGAATCACCAGGATGGCGGTAGTTGAAAGTCGGGGCAACCTAGGGCCGACGGCTTAGGATCCGGTTTTCCTGGATCTGGCTCGTCCGATGGTTTTCATGGTCCCGGCGAGTCTGGATCTGGATATTAGCGGTCTGGCAATCATGGAGGTGGAAATCAACATTCTGGTCAAGGTACTCAATAGCACGGCAAGCACACACATTGTCAGAGCAATCCTAAGTAATTAAATATTGGGCAGTATCACGTCTTTAAGAGTACCACCTGCAAGTGGGATAACAAACTCCAGAAGCATGCTGTTAACCTGGTTGAGCTGGTTGTTACTGAATATTTGAATTGGTCAGAGCAACCGATAACTTGGAGTAGGGAAGATCATCCTCCTTGGGTTGAGAATCCTGGTTCTCTAGCCTTGGTGGTGCCACCTCAAGTCAATGGGTATAAACTCACTAAGGTACTAATGGATGGAGGAGTAGCATTAACATCTTGTATTATGATACTTTCAGGTGCACGAACTTGTTAGAGAAACAACTCCTCCATCATCAACTATTTTTCATGGGATTGTTCTCCGAAAGTCTGCCTACCCCATTGGTCGGATTAAACTGGAAGTTGCGTTTGGCGATGAGTATAATTACATAACATAATTTCTGACATTTGAGGTGGTCAAGATCAGAAGCCGGTACCACGCTCTGTTTGGATGGCCGGCTTATGCTCGTTTTATGGCCCGATCCACGCTCTCAAACTCAAGATGCCTGGGCAAAAGGGCACTATCACGTTCTATGGTTATAGGAAAATTGCTCATGAGTGTGAAGAAAAGGGACGCAACTTATGCCGAGTCTGCTTGCACAACAGAAGAATTGAAGTTTTACACATCCAATGTTGACCTAGCTGACATGACCCCCCCCCCCTGAAGAAACCCATCATAGAGTCTAACCCCCGCTCAAGTTTAAGTCGGCTGAGGACATGAAACATGTTGATTTCGCCCCTGGCGACTCATCCCAACAGTTCACTACTGGGACTAGCATGGATCCCATATAGGAAAGCACGCTCATTGAGTTCATCCTATGAGAATCGAGACATCTTTGCATGTAAATCTTCTGACATGCCTATTTTATCGAATGAATTCGCTGAGCACCACCTCAATGTTGATCCTAAGATGAAACTAGTCTAACGATACCTTGGTCGTTTTAACGAGGAGAGACACAAGGCTATCAGGGAAGAATTTGCCCGACTCCTAGCTGTCGGGTTCATCGTGCAAGTATTTTCATCCCGAGTGGCTAGCTAATCCAGTGCTCATTCTAAAGAAAAACGGCACTTGGCGTATGTGTGTTGATTATTCAGAGCTTAACAAGGCTTGTCCCAAAGACTCTTTTAACGTCCCCTACATTGATCAGATCATCAACTCCACAACTGCGTGTGAGAGTTTATGTTTCCTAGACACTTACTCCGGCTATCATATGAAAGTGCAACCAATCCCTGGGTGGTTTTGGTAATTCATAATAACATATATCTCATTGAACTAATATCCATTCAAGTTAAATATTTTGGAAAGTTCAATGATTGGCAAAAGCTCAAGACTCTTCATTTTTGTTTTAGTGATCCAAGATCACACTGAGTCCGTAGGAAAGCCGATACTATTAAAAGGGGATGAGGTGTTGCTTAATGGTCTACTTGCTCAAAGTGCTAAGTGATATTGCTCCAAAACCCTCAACCACTTTCTCATTTCCACATATGTCCAAAACCCAAAGTCAAACTCGGCCCCATCGATTTGATCTATCCGGCGCCATCGAGTTCAGTTGACATAGCAGTGCCAGAAACCCTAAACAATTCGGTCTCACCGATATGGATCTCGGTCTCACCAAGATGGCATAGCAAACTCTCTGTTTCCCTTCGCAACGTTTCAATCTCACCGAAATGAGAGATCAGTCCCACCGGGTACGCATTGCAAACTCTCTGTTTCCCTTCGTAACGGTTTGGTCTCACCAAAATGAGTGATCGGTCCCACCGAGTTTGCTTGACCAACTCTTTATTTTCTCATTGCTGAAATCGGTCTCACCATGTTCATGCAATCGGTCTCACCGAGATGAGGTTTTGCCCTATCCATATTACATCGGTCCCACCGAGTTGATCATGTCGGTCCCATCGAGTTGTATTTTGTGTGGAGGCTATATATACCCTCCACCCCCTTCCGCATCAAAGAGAGAGCCATCAGAACATGCCTACACTTCCACTACTAATTTCCTAAGAGAGAACCACCTTCTCATGTGTTGAGACCAAGACATTCCACTCCAACCACAAGAATCTTGATCTCTAGCCTTCCCCAAGTTACTTTCCACTCAAATAATCTTTCCACCATAGCCAAATCTGTGAGAAAGAGTTGAGTGTTGGGGAGACTGTCATTTGAAGCACAAGAGCAAGGAGTTCATCATCAACATACCATCTATTACCTTTTGGAGAGTGGTGTCTCCTAGATTGGTTAGGTGTCACTTGGGAGCGGCCGACAAGATTGTGGAGTTGAACCAAGGAGTTTGTAAGGGCAATGAGATCGCCTACTTCGTGAAGATCTACCCAAGTGAGGCAAGTCCTTCGTGGGCGATGGCCATGGTGGGATAGACAAGTGACACGTCTCCATCGTATCTACTTTTCCTAATGCTTTTCCTCTTGTTTTGTACTCTAATTTTGATGATTTGAATGAAACTAACCCCAGATTGACGCTGTTTTCAGCAGAACTACCATGGTGTTGTTTTTGTACAAAAGTAAAAGTTCTCGGATTGGAACGGAACTTTGCGAGGAATTTTTATACAAATAAAGATAATTTCTGGAGCCAGGAACCACCAGAGGGGGCGCATGGGTGGGCACAACCCACCTGGGCGCCCCCCTCCAGGCGCTCCCAGGTGGGTTGTCCCCACCTGGTGGCCCCGCAAACCCTGAAACCGACGCTATAAAATCATATTTTTCCATAAAAAAATCAGGGAGAAAGAATTATTGCGTTTCACGAGACACAGCCGCCGCCACCTCCTGTTCTTCAATGGGAGGCCAGATCTAGAGTCCGTTTGGGGCTCCCGAGAGGGGGATCTTCGATCTTCGTCATCACCAACCCTTCTCCATTGCCAATTCCATGATGCTCCCCATCGGGAGTGAGTAATTCCTTCATAGGCTCGCTGGTCTGTGAGGAGTTGGATGAGATTCATCATGTAATCGAGTTAGTTTTGTTAGGGCTTGATTCCTAGTATGCATTACGTTCTGAGATTGATGTTGCTATAGCTTTGCCATGCTTAATGCTTGTCACTTTGGGCCCGGGTGCTATGATTTCAGATCTGAACCTTTTATGTTATCATCATTATATCTATGATCTAGATTCGGTCTTGCAAGTTTTAGTCACGTACTACGTGTTATGATCCGGCTAGCCCGGAGTGACAATAGTCGGGACACTTCCCGGTGATGACCGTAGTTTGAGGAGTTCATGTATTCACCATGTGTTAATGCTTTGTTCCGGTTCTCTATTACAAGGAGGCCTTAATATCCCTTTGTTTCCAATAGGACCCACTGCCACGGGAGGGTAGGACAAAAGATGTCATGCAAGTTATTTCCATAAGCACTTATGACTATTTACGGAATACATGCCTACATTATATTTATGAACTAGAGCTAGTGCCGTATCACCCTAGGTTATGACTGTTGCATGATGAATATCATCCAACAAATCGCCGATCCAATGCCTACAAATTTCTCTTATATTGCTTCTGCTAAGTTACAAATGCTACTGTTACTATCGTTACTGCTACAGAACTATTGCTATCACTGTTACCGTTACCATTGCAGTAGCTACTACTCTCAAAATTATCATACACTTTGCTACTGATCGCTTTGCTGCAGATAATTAGTCCCCAGGTGTGGTTGAATTGACAACTCAGCTGCTAATACTTGCAAATATTCTTTGGCTCCACTTGTGTCTAATCTATAAATTTGGGTTGAATACTCCACCCTCGAAAACTACTGCGATCCCTATACTTGTGGGTTATCAAGACCTTTTTCTGGCGCCGTTGCCGGGGAGCATAGCTATATTTGTTGAGTCACTTGGGATTATTATCAAATTATCACTATGAAGAATCTGAAGGACGCTAAGACTAAGATTTTTCCCTCTAAGACAAGGGGAGGTAAGGAACTGCCATCCAGCTCCGCTTTAGATTCACCTTCTATTATAAGTAAACTTGCACCACCACCACATCCTATTAATTCTGATATGTCGCAAGTTAATTTTTTTGACTGGGAACTATGGGGCAACACCCCCACAGCATATCAGAATTTTATTAAAACAAAAGGGAACAAGTACAATACATGGATTACAAGAGGTAATCAAACAGATCTAGTCTAAAAGAAAGAAATAAAAAGATTACAAAACTATGCCTCAAGGGGGCAGAAAATAAATCCATTTTAAGAGATCATCTTTGTAGGCAGATTTTACCCTGTATTGCATAAGATTGATATCATACCTTAAAGCACATCTCCATTTATTAAAATTGGCCCTCTCACTCTTGAAGACTTTGGCATTTCTGATGATCCAAATATTCCAACAGGCAATAAAAACCACTTCAGTGAAGAAAGGTTTGTCAAAATTCTCCTGGCTTGAATAACCAATTCAGTCATTGAGTCTCTAGATGACCAATCAATCTATAGATAGTTCCACACTCTCACACTAAAGTTGCAATTAAGAAAAAACATGATCCCTGGTTTTTCTTGTTTGCAAAGGGCAGAGCACACAATGAACTCCTTCCTCCATGTGCTAATGCCTTCTTTTTCCACCATATCCTTTGTGTTCAATCTGTCCATAATGAGCATCCAAGCAAACACCTTGATTTTCATAGTACAAGAGGATTTCCATATCCAGGAGGTCAAAGGATTAAAGGTTTCAGAAGCAAAAGTGTAGGAATAGAACATCTTGGGCTTTTACTCTTTGGAGGAGGATTGCCAAAACCAAACATCATTGGTCGCAGGTACTCTGTCGTGGCTGTCCATCAAAGACTGTAATAGAACCAAGTCTTCATATGCTTGAGCTGACAGAGGAAGGTGAAAATGCTGGTGGATATCTTGTGTGTCAAAAATCTCTTTAACAGAAACCCATGGGTCCTTAGCATATGAGAAAAGCCTAGGAAATGTTGATTGTAGAGGAGAAACCTTATGATCAAGTCGCCAGTTTTCAGACCAGAAAAGTGCAGTGTCACCTTCATTTATCTGAACCTAGGAACAATCTCTGAAACTCTGCATTACCTTGCAAATATCTCTCCACCAAAAATAGCCACAATTAGAGGTCCCTGGGGTACCCTACCATGGTAATATGAGTCCCAAATTACGGATACCCAAGGAAGATCTTTCCTATTTAGGAAATTGTTTGCATGCATGAGGAGCAGAGCCACATTCTGCATCCCTAGATTAAGGATACCAAGCCCTCCCCTTTTTGGGTCTACAAATATGCTCCCAAGAAGCAAGGGAAGGAGCAGGCTCATCCCTATGCTTCCTCCAAATACATTGTCTCTGTATTCTCTCAAGCTGCTTCAGAATTCCAGCAGGGACAACCAGACGACATAGGAAGAAGATAGGCAAGGAAGACAAAGCAAAATTAAAAAATTGTAGCCTTTCTCCTTGATTTAGAAATGATGAGCTAGTAGTCATTCTCCTCTCCATCCAGTCCACCAAGGGCATAAAATCAACCATTTTTGGCCTAGTGGTTCCTACTGGCAAGCCAAGATAAGTGAAGGGCATTTTCCCAATTTGATAGCCAAAAGCAGTAGCCAGATCATTCATCTGTGCAGTATCAACATTGTTTGGGATGATGAAGGATTTGTGATAATTCACATCCAAACTAGTGGACTATGAGAAAACCTTGAGCATATCCTTCAGAGCAATATGCTGGGCTTGTCAGCAGGTAAAATGATCAAAGTATCATCTGCATACTGCATCACTAGGTAATCCTGATCATGACAAGGGATAGGTAGATGTAGAATGCCTCTCCTAAACATGTCATTAATAACATTCAGCAAGAGATCAACAGCTAAAACAAATAAGAGAGGAGAGACAGGACCCCCCTGTCTAACTCCCTTTATGCAGAAGAATTTTCTTCTAGGAACACCATTGAGGAGGACTGAAGAGGTGCCAGTGGACAACAACTGCTTCATCAAAAGAATCCATTTTTCAAACCTTTGTGCTTCAAGATTTGAATTATGGCCTCATGCTCCAAAGAGCCAAAAGCCTTCTCAAAGTCAAGTTTAAGAATTACGATTGGCATGTTTGATTGATGACACTAGTGCAGGTATTCCAATGTCCAACCAATGCAATCCTGAATTGTTTTGCTCTTGATAAAACCATATTGATTCTTGTGGATACACTGGATGATCACATCTTGGAACCTGTTGGCAGCCATTTTTGAAAGAAACTTCACACACATTCCAGTTAGTGAAATTGGTCTAAAATCCCCCACTTCCTCAGGTGTTAGTTTTTTTGGGCACAAGAGTGATGTATGAGCCATTTATATTTTCCAACATAGCAGAACCCTCATAGAAAGCCTTGGCTAGCACATAAAAGTCTTTGGAAATTATATGCCAGCACTTTTTGAAGAATAATCCATTAAAACCATCAGGACATGGAGCTTTATCCACAGTCATGTGCTTCACCACATTGTCCATTTCCTCCTTTTCAAGAGGTTTGGCGAGCACATCAAGACCCTCCACATGAGTGATGAGAGCTGAGAGATCAAATCCCATCACAATACCTCTTGAAGTGCCCATTCTGTTTTTGAAACAATTCCAGATGATTCCCTACATTTGAGAGTCATCAGTTAATTGACTGACACTATACCATCATATAATTTAAAACTTGCAATATAATTCCTCCTGTGCCTCCTAGTGGCCATGGCATGGAACAACTTTTTATTTTCTCCTCCCACTTTAATGTACCTAATAGTACATCTTTTCTTCCGATAAAGAAATTGGAGATGGAGCAGTTTTTCCATATGCGTCTTGACAATTCTTCTGAAGTTAGACTCCTGTCTGAATAGGGGCCTACACTCCTCCAGCTCATCCAAAAGCAAGATTACATGATTGCATTTACTAATCAAGGTTTTTAATTTTGAAACATTCATTTGCCACCTATTTAGACTCATTCTCAAAGACATAAATTTATCTGCAATCCTAGAAGTTATGTGACCCTTCCAAGATGGTTTTTGCCAACATAATTCCACACAGTCCATGAAACCTTCCAGCTCCAACGAGTAATTCTCAAACCTAAAGAGATTTGAGTTTGGGATGGATCGTGGGTGGCTTCTTTATTCGGAAAAACGGAATGTCCGCCCCCTCCCTCTTTATAAGCAGAGGAAATAGGGGCAGTTCGCCCATCGCGCCAGTTGCTATTCCAATCTCAGAAACTTCCGCCGCTCCCCCTTCTTCCCAAAGAGAGCAGCTCTCCGCCCCCCATCGCCACCAGCACCACCAACACCGTCGATCTCCCCCACCACCTCCGCCATGGCTCCGAAAGCCGGCAAGGGGAAGGGCGTGAAGTCGACCGAGGCGCAGCGGCTCGCGGCGTTGCGAAGGGAGCGGACAACTCCCCCCCCCCCCCCCGCCCCCCCCCCCCCCAGCTCGCCGCGAAGGAGCTGAGGGAGTACTACTACCTCTTCTGGTCGACGGAGACGTGAGCGCATCCGCACACGAAGGTACTCTCCGCCGCCGCTTCAAAACGGGCTCCGAATGGATATCCCTTCTTTGCGTTGTTCTTCTACTGCGGGCTCTGCCCGCCTTTCTCTGTATTTTTCTGCGACATCATGAACACCTACGGGTTCCACCTCCTTGACTTCACCCCCAATGCTGTTCTGACCATGGTAGTTTTCACACATCTCTACGAAAACTTTGTCGGAGTCCATCCCAATGTAGCTCTTTTCCGCCACTTCTTTATGCCCCGAGTTGAGAGAGGGGAGCCTTTATCCAGTGGAATCGCTTGGATCTCGAGAGCTGGCAAGAAGGAGGCTTATCTGGAGGGAGAACTCCGCGGCAAGTGGGAGGAATGGAGAGCAGATTGGTGCTGGATTGTCGAGGAGAACCCGCAGCCGTTCACCGCCCAGTGCCAAGCCCCAGTAGCGCGCGACAACGATTGGAGCAACGTGGCCCCGGAAGACGATAGGCTGAAGATTGCCATCACCCGCATCCTACGCCTCAGGCTTGCCGGGCTCACTGTAGGCGCCGTTGGCGCAGATTTTCTTCGCCGCCGCATCGCCCCCCTGCAGGAGAGGAGGAGACCCGCCTGGGAGTTCGGAGGTGCGGCGGACATTATGAGGCTGCGCCCGGGCCTCAACTTCTACTTCACCATCCTGGAACTGGACGCGATGCTCAAGGAATTGTTCAAGCACGACCCTCAACATCCCGAATGGTTCAGGTTGCCGAAGGGTGTCGTTCCGCTATGCAACAATTCCTCGCTCGACCGCATCCGTGCAATGATGCCGCTGTGCGATTCACATGGAATTGCCCCAACTTGGCAAGAGCCTGCAGACGACGTCGTGCAGGAATTCTTTGACGGCTTGGTAGAAGTGCTGGTCCGCTCCGATGAGCAGAAAAGCCTCACCCGTGACACCACCGATGCGGAGATGCAGCGCATCGCCACTAGGGCGGAAGAGGCTGCGGCAGCTGCTGCCGCGGGCGAGTTTGGATTCACCGTGGAGGAGGCAGAGGCAGCAGAGGCGGCAAGCCTTGCCGAGCGAGATGAGCTTGCCGGCGAGGGAGAGCTTGCCGGCGAGGGAGAGCTTGTCGGGCCTGAAGTCGAGTCGGGCGATCCCGTCGAGGGCGCGAGCGGCTCGTTGGAGACCGACTCCTCTTCCTCCTCATCTTCAGATAGCCCGCTGCAAGCAGAGCCCCCAGCTCCACCAAGAAGGCGTCTCCGCAAGGTTGGGGACGTAGCGGGGCGGCAGACGAGTCAACAGCCACCGCGCCGCACGACACGCTCCACCGCGACAAGCACTGTTGCCGCGGGAGCACCTCACGCCGCTGCGGCAACTGGAGCAGGGTCCTCCCGGACCACCGCTTCTGCTCCTGCCGCTGCCCCCGCCAAGCGGTCAAGGGAACCCACTCCTCCGCCTCGTCGCGCCGAAGGCGGGCCGGACTTCGATCTCTCCGTGCTCAGCTCCGACGAGGAAGAAGAAGAGTAAGTTTCTTTGCTGTACTTGTAGTTCTTCAATTCTTGCTGTTTTGTCTTGTATCTGATTTGCTTTACTCCGAACCCATTCCTTTTCAGGACTCTGGCCCAGAGAGCGGCGAAGAGAGCCAAGGTCCCGGTGATTTTCATCGAGGACGAACCCGCCGCGACAACGGGGGGTGTGTCTGAGACCATCTTGCCGGACCCGGCAACTATTCCCCAAAGCAGCCCCCAGCGCAGCCCCCAGTGTAAGTATCTGTTTACTTCTCGCTGTTAGGCGCGCATGGGTGCTCTTTCCTTGCTGATATCTGGCTATTGGTTTGTGTAGGAGCAGAGCAGCCTCACCAGGAGCGCTCGGAAGCCGCCCCCGACATGACATCTTGTCGGTGTACTAAAGTAGGGGGGTACCTTAGTACCCCGAACTTGTGCACGGGCAGTCGCAGCGACCCGTGGCAGGGCTTGCCGGGCGTCCACCAAGATCCTCCGCGGCGACTTTGACGCCATTCAAGAACGGAGTACTCAGGCTAGAAAGCCCCGGCAAGAGGAGCTTGCCGGGAAGGCCTACCAAGGCCCCGGCAAGAAGAGCTTGCCGGGAAGAAAACAAAGGCGCCGGCAAGAGGAGCTTGCCGGGAAGGCCGACCGAGGCACCTCCAGAGGACTTGCCGCAGCGCCCCGCGCGTCCCGGCAAGGCCCGACGGCCGGCAAGCTTGCCGGCACGACAAGAGGAGGACCGCGGCAAGGCACTTGCCGCGGCAAGATTGCCAACCAAACTCCAGCACATCCGGCGACGTGTCATCACAAGGCCATCCCAAAGGCACGTGGCGAGGCACTACGCAGCCATGCGGGGCGAGGTGGCAAGCGGAGCTGACAGAGACGCCATCGTGGCAACCAGAGGCTCGCTTGACGGTCGCTTCTCTGCACTGTTGGGGCGACCGGACGGGCATTAAATGCCCTTGTCCCCTGCCGCCAGAGTTAGGTAGGGGACACTGTTGGTCACTGTTACACCAACCTGCGTTTTTACCTTTCTACCCCCTCTTCTTACGCTGCCACCTGTTGGTGCCCCCTTTAGACTATAAAAGGGAGGCCCATGCGCACGTAGGAGGGGTTGGTTGGGGTTCGGTTCATCTGGAGGTACAGGACTAGGGTTCGGTCCATTCGACACCACACTACCGTGCGCTCGCAGTCGAGCAAGATCAAATAAAAACACAAAGCAGCAGTAGGAGTTTTATCTCCCCGGAGAGCTCCGAAGCTTGGTAAAAATCGCCCGTTCTCCCCAGCGCGCGCCGGGACCTCGATCCGCTCTGCGCGCGGCCTCTGCCCCCTCGCCGAACCAGAAAGGGGCCCCCCGTGCCCCATAGGTGCCCGGGGGACAGCCAGGTCCCCCGACATCTTTGGCGCGCCAGGTAGGGGGTGCGTCGAGGTCGTGTGCATCTGATCCGGTCTCTGTGCACGCTGCGTCAACGCCTTCATCAACATGCCACCGAAGAAGAAGCCTTCGGAGGCGGCCGCTCCGTCTACATCGATTCTGCCGCCACCGCCAGAGCGAACGGGCGGTGGAGTGGACGCCGGCGGAGGAGCGGGCGCTGACGGTGGGACTCACGTCGTCACCAGATCCAAAAACAAGGCCCCGCAAGCAT
This sequence comes from Triticum timopheevii, assembly GCA_963921465.1. Lineage (NCBI taxonomy): Eukaryota > Viridiplantae > Streptophyta > Magnoliopsida > Poales > Poaceae > Triticum > Triticum timopheevii. Next base: position 264,973,429 of record OY997266.1, read on the forward strand.
CGGCGACCATGCAGACACCGCACCCTTCCCAGGAGGTGCAAGGTCGACAACGCCCCGGTGCTCCTAGCACCGTGCTCGCGTTGGAACAAGGCCAAGCTGGTGGGTCGCAAGATGCTCGAGGTCAGCATGCTCGCCCGCATGCTGGCGGGAGCGAGGTACGGTCGCTAGGGCGGGGTGTTGCACCTCCCAATCCGGTTGGGAGTCCGAGCACATCCCGCTCCTCGCGCCGCTCGTCGCCACCAGCACCCAAGACAGCAGAGGAAGCGCTGGCCCGAGCCCAACTGCTCCTAGACTACCCTCCGGCGCCGCACAAGATCGACGACTGGAGGATGACCATATACAGTCTCATCGCCTTCGCCAACGGCGACAAGCCACGGCAACCGAGCGCATCGAGGCCCCGGCAAGGCGTCCAAGCGCAAGCCGACGCCGACAAGACCGCTGGGGGGACCACCTCCGTGCACTCCTAGCCCCGAAGGCCAAGATCGCCGGCTCGTCGGACTAACCCCGACGGCGGATCCACCGCGTCGTCGGACCCCCGAACCCGACGCGATCAGCGCCACGTTCTCCAAGAACGGCAGCACGAAGACGCTCGCACTCGCATCAGCGCAGGAGGGAAATGCGACGTCAATCTGACCAGCGTGCTGGGCCCACTGTCGACATGCATGCACCAGGGGAGCCAGGCGACTTGCCGTACGTGGCAGGTTGCCCTGCGTTCACCCGCGAGCTGCGGCAAGTCCAGTGGCCCAAAACCAAGAACTTCAAACCAGACGTGCCCGAGAAGTATGATGGCAGGATACATCCATCGGAGTTCCTCAGCATCTACACCATCGCGGTGCAGGCTGCCGAAGGGCGCGATGAGAAGATCCTCGCCAACTACTTCCCGCTGGTGCTCAAGCCCAATGTCAGATCTTGGCTCATGCACTTGCCGGATGGTTCCATCTCTTCATGGGCGGACCTGTGTCATCAGTTTGTCGGCGCCTTCACGGGTGGCCACAAGCCTCATGGCCAGGAGAGTGACCTTCACCTGCTCGTCGAGAAAGAGGGGGAGCCCCTGCGCAAGTACATACAGAGATTCAGCCAGGTGCAACGCAACATCCCAGACGTCCACCCTGCCGCAGTTATCAGCGCCTTTCATCAGAACGTGCGTAACCGCAGGATGAGGGAGGAGATGGCAATGTGCAAGATCAGAGACGTCAGCGAGCTCTATGCTCTGGCCGACAAGTGTGCACGGGCTGAGGAGGGGAGGAAAATCCCCGGAGAGGTTGCAGGAGCAGAAGGATCTGACAGTGAGGATACCGCCCCGGCAAGGAAGAACCGGAGACGGAACAACAGGAAGAGAAAAACTAAGGATGTATTAGCTGTTGAGCATTCCGGCAACGGAGGCGGCTCCGACAAGGCCAAGGCCGACGACTCTGGCGAAGCTGTGGTGGCCGCCGATAAGCAGGATGGCTCCGGCAAGCGGTATTGCAAGATCCACCGCACCAAGGGCCACGATCTCCAAACCTGCAAGAAAGTCGAAGAGATGGCGGAGCTGTAGAAAGCCGAGTAAGAGCGCCGTGATAAGGAGAGAGCCCAGGGAGGTGGCGGAGGATCCGGCAAGAAGCTTCCCGCCCGGGGAGGACACCGCGGCAAGGCCAAGCCGCGGCAAGGAGATAGGCCTCCCTGCGGCCGCGACAAGGACGAAGATGAGGATGAGATGGAGGAAGATGAGACCGATGACCAAGACTTTCAGAAGGCGATAGAGGTGCTGTGCATTGACGGCGGCACCTCTCTGCATGCCTCGCACCGCCAACTCAAGCAGTGGGTGCGAGAGGTGAACGCAGCGGAGCCATCCGTCGAGGCGCGCAAGCCTCTGAAATGGTCCGGCACGCCCATCATTTTCGATGTTGAGGACCACCCCGATCGCATCACTGCGGTCGGGTGCTTGCCGATGTTGGTCTCACCAACGATCCGCAACCTCAAGGTCAAGAAGATGTTGGTTGACGGCGGGGCCGGCCTGAACCTGATTTCCTCCACAGTACACAAGAAGCTCCAGATCCCCGACAACGAGCTCGAAGAAACTGGTACCTTTCAAGGGATAAATCCGGGAAGGAGCAAGCCCAAGGGGAAGGTCACGCTGCCAGTGACGTTTGGCAGCGAGCTGAATTTCAGGACAGAGAGGGTCACCTTCGATGTTGCTGATATCGCATTACCTTACAACGGGATACTCGGCCGACCAGCGGTTGCCAATTCATGGCAGCCTCTCACTACGCATACAATGTGCTCAAGATGCCTGGCCCGATGAGTGTCATTTCTGTCCAAGGTGACAAGAGGGATGCACTCATCTGCGCCGACAAGATCTACCGGGAAGCAGCAGCCGCAGCAGAGCGTGAGCCACTTGCCGCTGAAGCTCCCCGGGGGAAGGAGAAACTCAAGTCCGGCAAGTGCAGCCCTGATGCCCACTCCGGCAAGCGCACCTCCTCGGAGTGCTGCGCTGCCGTTGAGAGCGCACCATCGAGCTCCACCGGCAAGTGCAAGAAAGCAAAGGCAGGTCCGCCAAAGACCAAGCCCGGCAAGAACAGCTCTGGTACCTACTCCGGCAAGCACGCCTCCTCGGAGTGCCGCGCTACCGTCGAGGATGCACCATCGAGCTCCACCAGCCAGTAGGGCGAAGAAAGCGTCCAGTTTCAAGCTTTTGGATTGTATTCCCTGAGAATCCGTACCTTGTACGAAGAACCTGTGCGCAGAAGGGTCGAATCGTGGCTAGGTTGCGCCCTTGATCCGTTTCGAGTCCACTCAACGACGAAAGCGTGCCGCAACTAGCCCGACAAATTCTTCCTGCCGGAAGCTACACCGCCAGCGGGCTGCTGATGTCCCGCACTCAGCAAGTGTGTTTGCACCGGCAGGTTCCCTGAAAGCGCGGGGGGGGGGGGGGGTGAAAACGTACAATGGGGGAAGTCAAGGGAGGAGCGCGGCTTCGCCGGACCGCGGAAGACAGAAAAGCTAAGTCACCCGAGCTTGAGTGCATAGCTCTTTTGTTTAGTTTTAAGCGCTTATGTTATGTTCCTCAAACGTTCGTCCCTTGTACGAAAAACCTGTGCGCCGAGGAGCCAACTCATGGTTAAGTTGCGCCCTTGCTTTGTTTTCGAGTCCGCTCAACAATACAAGCGCGTTGCAACTGGCCCGAGAAGGTTTCTTGCCGGGTACAACACCGCCAGCAAGTGTGTTAGCACCGGCAAGTTCCCTAGAAGCGTAGGGCAAAAACGTACAAGGGATGTGATGAAGTCGAGGATGTAACGTAGCAAGCCTGGCCATGGGACGCCCTTTGTATGAGAAACTTGTGCGCGGAGGAGCTAACTCGTGGTTAAGTTGCGCCCTTGCTTTGTTTTCGAGTCCGCTCGACAATGCAAGTGCGCTGTGACTGGCTCGAGGAGGTTTCTTGCCGGGTACAACACTGCCAGCAGGCTGCTGACGTTCCGCACTCAGCAAGAGTGTTAGCACCGGCAAGTTCCCTCGAAGCGTAGAGTGTAAACATACAAAGGGCGAAACATGGCGTCGCATTGCCCAACTTGAAGTTACATTGCATAGAGTAACTTATTACAGCGCTATCTTAGTTATTTTTTGTTACTATAATAATAGTGACAAGGAGAAACCAGAAGGGTGCACTGGCGAAGAGGCCCCGGCAAGCCGATTTCACTGGGGGCTGCGATTGCCAAGATCCCTACGCGGCAAGTCAGGGTCCCCGGGGGCTACAACGCTGGCGGCAAGGACAAAGCAAGGCGCGCCAGCACCTAGGTCCCGGCGGAGCCAAAGTTGCCGGGGGCTGCGAATATCAAGATTCACCCCCGACAAGTCAGAGTTGCCGGGGGCTGTAATACTAGATAAGTTTTTCATCCCTCGTCATGCATCCTCTTATGGGCTGGGGAAAGCGAGGCCGCGCCCCTTGAATGGTCGTGCCTTGTATGGAAAACCTGTGCGCGGAGGAACCGGCTCGTAGCTAGTCGCGCACCGACTGTTGTTTCAAGTCCGCTCGACAATTTAGGTGAACTGCGGCTAGCTCAACGACAAGGTTTCTTGTCGGCCGCGGCACCGCCGGCAGAAAACCAACTCGTAGCTAGTTGCCTTGCTGTCGTTTCGAGTCCGCTCAACGACTTAAGTAAGCCGCGACTAGCTCCGCGACAAGGTTTCCTGTCGGTTGCAGTTCCGTTGCCAACGTTCCGCACTCGGCGCTCACGGCAAGGTGCTCGCGCCGGCAAGTTCCCTAAAAGCGTAGGGTGAAAACGTACAAGGCACACAATCAAGTAAAGGACTTAGTCCGACAAGCTTTCCCCTCTTTTCATTAAAAAACATCCCAATTTAGTGCGAGCCCATGGGGGATGAAAAACATGATAGAGAGGATTACAAACTTTAAATACAGCTAAGGCCCGAAGGCTTACAAATTAAAAGATAAGATGCCCGTAATCCCTCTCCTGTTTCTCTCTTCAGGAGGTAGGTCAAGGAGGCCCCAGCAAGAGAATCTTGCCGGGGAGGGCAAAAGAAGCGCCTAGGCGAGCTATGGGTGCCAGAAGACACCAAGAGAACTTCCCGGCGACCGGCCAGGAGCTTGGCGGAGGCGGAGGCGCCGGAGGCAGAGCTCGAAGACGGGGCGGCAGGACGTCAGCACGCTGTCGGGGGCACCTCGCCCTCGTACTCCATCTTGACGGCCTTGCCGCCACCCCTCTTCCTCTTCCGCCGCCTCCCTACGCCAGCCGCCCAAGGAGACGGCCCCGGGGAGTTCAGAAGGCCGGCGACCCGGATGATGGGGTCGCCGGTGGCGTGCGCGAGGCAGCGTCCGACGCCTAGTCGGACCCGCCGTCCTCGTCGTCGCTGTCGCTCCACTCCTCGTCACTCTCGCTCGAGGAGGGACCTTCGCTATCGGAGGAGCTGTCCACACAGCATCTCGCCCGGATGCCGGAGTCCCCGAAGACTTTGACGATGAGAAGGTTGCCCTCCATTAACTTAAAATGGAAGGTAAACCCCGCCGCCAAGCTATGGATGCAGGCGAACGTCTTCCACCCTCGATCGAAGTACATCACGCCGGGGGCTGGGGATACGACACTAACTCGAGTGCCGCTGATCCCGCAGCCCCTCATGCGTAACTCCAGCATCTCGAGCGGGTCCGGCTCCATCGCGCTCGCAAACGGAGCCGGAAGCCGGAGGCGTCGACGAGGTGCCCGGCGCAGCTTGACGAAGAACTCCCAGGGGTCGTCCCCAATGTGGACCGCCTCGAGGCGAGGAGCCGCCGGCGGAGACGGGGGTGACGCATCACACCGGCCGCCTCTTCCCCGAGCACCTCGGCCACGCCCTCGACCTCGTCCTCGGCCTCGCCCCCTCCCTCTTCCCCTCGCGGTCGGCTCCGCCACCGCAGGGGCGAGAGGGGGAAGGATGCGCTGTTTGGCGACAACCCTCGCCGCCACCGACGAAGGGCCAGGGTTCCCTTTCTCCATGGTGAGTGGGAGAAAGGGGAGCAGAAGTTAAAAAGAAAAGAAGGAGGTGAAGGAGTGTGGGCTTCTGTGCCCCCCTCCCTGCCCTTTATAAAGGAGCAGGGTGGGAGCCCGGCCGCCCCGCTCGGCGAATCAAGGCACGAGAGAGCGGGGAATCGGGGCCGACCCGCTGCCTCTGCTCACGCCGGCCCGGATTCCCCAATCTCACCGTCCGTGACCCCAAGCGCATGGGAGCCGCGTGGCAGGGATGCAGCGCCGAGTGGACGGGTGAGGCGGCCTCGCCCCACCCCGTGAGCATGGGAGCAGACGCCTCAAAAGCCGCACACTGGCCCCGTCCAGTAAATGCACCACACCCCCACGCCTACCTCCGTTTAAGTAGGAGGGCGTGGGCCGTCCCCTTCATCATGGCTTGATGCATGCTAGCAAGGCTCAGCCCCGCACACACCACCAACGTCTCCCACAATGCCGCAATCGACGCGTGCCGTTACGGGAGGACGCGGTGGACACGGAGTCCGATTCTGTGTGGACCCAGGCCACGCGTGCCCGTGCACTGTTTTGGGCCTGGCCCAACAACGCTCGGCACCGTGTATGGCCTAGGCCCGGGGGCTTCTGTCGGTGTACTAAAGTAGGGGGGTACCTTAGTACCCCGAACTTGTGCACGGGCAGTCGCAGCGACCCGTGGCAGGGCTTGCCGGGCGTCCACCAAGATCCTCCGCGGCTACTTTGATGCCATTCAAGAACGGAGTACTCAGGCTAGAAAGCCCCGGCAAGAGGAGCTTGCCGGGAAGGCCAACCAAGGCCCCGGCAAGAAGAGCTTGCCGGGAAGAAAACAAAGGCCCCGGCAAGAGGAGCTTGCCGGGAAGGCCGACCGAGGCACCTCCAGAGGACTTGCCGCGGCGCCCCGCTCGTCCCGGCAAGGCCCGACGGCCGGCAAGCTTGCCAGCACGACAAGAGGAAGACCGCGGCAAGGCACTTGCCGCGGCAAGATTGCCAACCAAACTCCATCACATCCGGCGACGTGTCATCACAAGGCCATCCCAAAGGCACGTGGCGAGGCACTACGCAGCCATGCGGGGCGAGGTGGCAAGCGGAGCTGACAGAGACGCCATCGTGGCAACCAGAGGCTCGCTTGCGGTCGCTTCTCTGCACTGTTGGGGCGACCGGACGGGCATTAAATGCCCTTGTCCCCTGCCGCCAGAGTTAGGTAGGGGACACTGTTGGTCACTATTACACCAACCTGCGTTTTTACCTTTCTACCCCCTCTTCTTACGCTGCCACCTATTGGTGCCCCCTTTAGACTATAAAAGGGAGGCTCATGCGCACGTAGGAGGGGTTGGTTGCGGTTCGGTTCATCTGGAGGTACAGGACTAGGGTTCGGTCCATTCGACACCACACCACCGTGCGATCGCAGTCGAGCAAGATCAAATAAAAACACAAAGCAGCAGTAGGAGTTTTATCTCCCCAGAGAGCTCCGAAGCTGGGTAAAAATCGCCCGTTCTCCCCAACGCGCGCCCGGACCTCGATCCGCTCTGCGCGCGGCCTCCGCCCCCCCGCCGAACCAGAAAGGGGCCCCCCGTGCCCCATAGGTGCCCGGGGGACAGCCAGGTCCCCCGACACATCTGCTTCGATTACACTGCCAAGGGAGGATTCCCCGGCAAGGGAGCGTTCTCCGGCAAGGGAGAAGTCTTCGGCAAGGGATAGTTCTCCGGAAAGGGACAGCACCAGCGACCCCCCGGTGGTGGAAACCACGACTGAAGAGCCCAGTACAGGTAATCCTCTTGCTTGAAAACTTCCTTTGGGTTCTTCTTCTTCTGATTTTCTTTTTGGATATTTGCTTGACTTTTCTCCCTCTTCCGGCCTTCAGATCCGCCTGTCATGGAGCCGATGGAGATCGAGGTTGCTGGCGAGGAGAACGCGCGTGGCAACACTGACGACGCCGCTGCCACCAAAGAAGCAGCTGACGCTGATGAGCCCGCCGGCGAGGAGGCCGCCAAAGCTGCCGCCGCAGAAGCTGGCGAGGGATCTGGCAATCGCACTGACGGCCCTGAGGCCGCAGGAGCGACAGGCGCTACGCCGACCGCCGATCCCTCCGCCACTACCGCAGCGTCAGGCTCCGAAGAGCCCCAGCCCGGTGCCTATTTGAAGGCCGGCGATGGCGTCTTCATCAAGATCCCCTGGCCGTCAAGCTGCAGGGCGCCGGTCGAAGGAGAAACCTTTGATGGAGAGGTGCTCGCCTCTGCTGGGCTGACGCTGGTCGACGCGCCGAGCAGCAGCAGCGGCGAGTCTGAGGAGGAGGAGCTGCTGCGGAAGCTGGTGTCGCTCTACCGCGCTCGGCAGGCCAAGGTGGAATCCCGAGAAGCGCTTGTCGCGCAGGCGGGAGTGGACATCGAGAAGCGCGCGGAGGAGCTCCGGGGTCGCAACCAGGAAGCTCTCCGGTCCTTGGCAGAGAAGCGGGAGCAACTCGCCGAGGAGTGGAAAGCCTTCCTCCTTGAGAAGGCCGAAGTTGAAGAGCAACAGCGGCTTGCCACCGAGGAGCTGTTTGTGTGGGAGGGCGAGTTGGCACAGCGGAAGGTCAATCTTGACAGCCATGAGGAGGATCTTGCTGCGCGCGAGCAAACATTCGGCGGGGCTCTCAAGGAAGCAGAGGATGCTGCCGCAGCTGCCGAGGCCGCCAAGAAGGAGCTGGAGACGAAGGTGGCGCAGCTGGAGGCCGATCTCAAGGCGAGCGGCGAAGAGCTTGCCGCGCTCAAGCGTGAGCGCGAGAAGGACGCCTCCACTCTTGGCGAGCTGCAAGGTAGTCTCGCCGAGAAGGGCAAGGAGCTTAGCGCCGCCAAGGACTCCAACGCAGATCTTGAGTTGAAGCTGGCTACTTTGACCAAGACGCTGGACGACGCCAGGGAGCAGGAGGTGGCCTTGAAGGAGCAGATCAAAGCTGACAAGGCACTGCTGGCGAGGGCTGCCGTCACCCAGAACACTTTTAGGGAGAACGTGGAGCACTGGACGGAGGGTCTCGTGGATATTGCCGCATCCATTGACAGGGAGCTGGCGCAGCTGGGGATGGAGGATCTCGGGTACTCCTCCAATGAGAACCTCCAACCCAGCGCCAAGCTCACTTTGTTCTTCAAAGGCGTGGCGACGGCCCTCTAGCGACTCCGGAAGAGGATCCCAAAGAAGCTGGCCAACGAATCACGCAGAATCTGCGCGGGAGCTCTTCAAAAGGTGTTGGTGAAGGTGGCCTTCCGCAACCCAGGCCTCAACCTCACCAATGTCCTCAAGACCCTGCCGCCGGAAGCTGATCTGGAAGCGCTCAAGACCCTTGTCGCACCCATTGTGCACAAGGTGAGCGAGATCAAGAGGGTTGATGGCGATCGCGTAGATTAGGCCGCCCGTTTTCTCTTTTTCTTGTCGTTGCTGGTCATGTTATGAAAACAATCTGTTAGAGCTGCGACAAGCTATCTTGTAATATAACTTTATTTTGGGTATCGATTGCTATGTTATTTCCTTTACTTGATCCCTTCCTTTGTATGTTTTTGCCCTACGCTTTTAGGGAACTTGCCGGTGCAGGCGCCTTAGCCGCGAGCGCTGAGTGCGGGACGTCAGCAGCCTGCTGGCGGTGCTGCTACCGACAAGAAACCTTGTCGCAACTAGTCGCAGCTCACTTAAGTTGTTGAGCGGACTCGAAACAAAGTAAGGGCGCAACTAGCTACGAGTTGGTTCCTCCGCGCACAAGTTTTCCATACAAAGCACAGTCGTTCGAGGAAGATAACTTAAATTTTTTAAAACTAATTGCTCAAACTTTGGCAACTAAGCTTTTCTGTCGTTTGCGTCCCGGTAAGGCGAAACTTTCTTGAACGACGCCTGGTCCACACCATTATCTTCTCCTTTCCCCCCGGCAAACTTGTGGGTGTGGGAACCTTCCTTTCTTTGAGAAAAAGAAAGAAGAGAAAATAAAGATATGGAGCCTTATAGTTCGTTATTGCTTACCGGGGGTAGGCGCTGCACAAATTGTCAGATAACATATGCAAAAAAATAGAAAGCATGAAATTGACAAGATGTGCGGAGCACATGATCTTTACTTATGCACGGGGTCTGCGCCCGGCTTTGTACAAAGGATTACATGCAACAGCGGCAAGACTTGTACAAAAGGTGGTTGCCGGAACGGGTTCCGGCAACCGCGCCCTATGGGTAAAACTTACGAAGATGCTCAATGTTCCAGGAGTTGCTCACCGGAATGCCATCTTCGGTCTCAAGGCGGACAGCGCCAGGCCTAGTGACTCGTTTCACCCGGTAAGGGCCTTCCCACTTCAGCGTCAACTTGTTGGAATTCTTGGTAGATTGAACGCGCCGAAGAACAAGGTCGCCTTCCTCGAGACTTCTGGCATTAACTTTGCGGCTATGGTAGCGGCGCAAAGCTTGCTGGTATCGAGCAGCTCGTACCACGGCCTGAAGACGGTCTTCCTCAAGGAGCAGCGCATCATCTTGTCGCAGCTGCTCTTGCTCAAGCTCATCATAAGAGAGCACTCGAGGTGACCCGTATACGAGTTCCGTGGGGAGAACTGCCTCTGCTCCATAGACTAGTGCGAAAGGTGTCTGGCCAGTGGCTCGATTTGGCGTCGTCCTGATCGACCAAAGAACCACCGGCAGCTCCTTAATCCAGTTCTTTCCGCACTTGTGCAGCCTGTCAAAAGTCCTGGTCTTGAGCCCACGCAGCACTTCAGCATTTTCCCTCTCCGCTTGACCGTTGCTTCTCGGATGAGCAACAGAAGTGAAGCAGGCCTTGGCACCAAGATCTTGGACGTACTGCATGAAGGTGCGGCTCGTGAATTGCGTGCCGTTGTCGGTGATGATCCTGTTAGGGATCCCGAAGCGGCAAACAATCGACCTGAAGAACTTGACTGCTGACTGTGCTGTCACCTTCCTCACTGCTTCCACTTCCGGCCACTTTGTGAACTTGTCGATTGCAACGTACGAGTACTCAAAGCCCCCGACAGCTCGCGGAAAGGGGCCGAGGATGTCGAGCCCCCAGACCAAAAATGCCCAGGATAAAGGGATCATCTGGAGAGCCTGAGCTGGCCGGTGTATCTGCTTGGAATGGAACTGGCACGCTTCACACTTGGTTACTTGTGCAGTTGCATCCTGGAGGGCTGTCGGCCAAAAGAAACCTTGCCGGAATGCTTTGCCGGCAAGTTCTCTTGCACCAATGTGGTGACCACATATGCCTCCATGTATCTCTGCCAACAGCTTTTGTCCATCTTCCTGGTGAATACACTTCAATTTCACACCGTTGAGTCTTCTTCTGTACAGTGTGTTGTCGACAAACTGGTACATACTTGACTGCCGGGCTACTCTTTCCGCTTCTTCTTGCTCTTCGGGAAGTTCTCCTGTCTGAAGGAAACGGAAAATCTGCTGTGCCCATGCTGGAGCTTGCGGCTCGACAACAAGGACTAAAGGCACATCTGCTGCTGCGGGAACATCCGCTTGTACGGCGAGAACCTGCGACTCAGCCGGAGCTTGACGTTCCCCGGCAAGCTTGCCGGAGCAAAACTTGTCGGGAGCGTCTGCTTCAACGGAACAAACCCTAGGGCTTGCCGGAGCAGACTGCTCCTCAGCATCCTTGGTGTTGATCTTGGGGACCTTTTTGGCGCCGGCTTTGGGGAGCTCTGCCGGAAAATAGTAACCAGAAATCAACTTCCTCTTCTTGCTCTGTCCAGTTGATGGTGTTACAGACGGTCGAGTCAGTTTGAGCACAAAGATCCCTGGTTCCACAGGAACTTAAGTGCGGCGCACTTCGACAGGCCATCGGCAATGTCGTTCTGAGCTCTTGGAACATGTTCCATCTGTAGGCCGTCAAAGTGCTCTTCTAACTTTCTCACTTCATCAATGTAAGCTTCCATCAATGGACTCTGATAATTCTTGTTCACTTGGCGGACGACAAGCTGCGAGTCACCCCTGACAATGAGCTTCTTGATCCCAAGGTCTGCTGCGATCCTGAGACCGGCAAGCAAAACCTTCATACTCTGCGGTATTGTTTGTTGCTTGCTCCTTGGGAAAGTGCATCTGGACTACGTACTTGAGGTTCTCTCCAGTGGGCGCGACAAGCAGCACGCCCGCGCCAGCGCCTTGCAGCGAGAAGGCACCATCAAAGTACATCAGCCACTCTTTGCTTGCTTCCTTGACGGGGGTGCTCGTTTCTGGAATTTCTTCATCTGGTGTTGGCGTCCATTCTGCTATGAATTCTGCCAATGCTCTGCTCTGGATAGTTGAGGTGCTATCAAACTTGAGGCCAAAGCTTGACAGTTCCAGTGCCCACTCGACAATCCTGCCTGTTGCTTCTGGATTCTGCAGTATCCTCTTCAGCGGAAAGCGAGTGACAACTGTGATCTCGTGTGCTTGAAAGTAATGGCGCAGCTTTCTCGAGGCCATGAGAAGGCCGAAAAGCAATTTCTACACAACAGAATACCTTGACCTAGCCCCCTGCAGAAGGGAACTGACAAAGTAAACTGGGCGCTGCACTATTCTCTTCTGTATCCCCTCATGTGCCTGCGCAGATCCATCTTTGTCGGGACCAGAGCTTGTCGATGAAGTCCCTTGCTTGTCACTGGATGCATCTGCCGTGGTCGCTGGCTCATCATCCGCCTCCCTCTCCGCTACTAACGCAGCACTAACCACTTGATTGGTTGCCGCTATATACAGCAGCAACTTCTCTTGTGGCTTAGGTGCGACAAGTGTTGGAGTGGAGGACATGTATCTCTTCAAGTCCTGCAGCGCAGCCTCCGCTTCCGGAGTCCACTTCATTGGACCTTCCTTTTTCAATATTTTGAAAAACGGCAGGGTGTGCTCAGCAGACCTAGAGATAAACTTGCTGAGAGCAGCCACGTAACCGGCAAGTCTTCATACATCCTTGACGCGCTTTGGTGCTTCAATCTGCTCAATGGCCTTGATCTTGTCGGGATTGGCTTCAATTCCCCGCTGAGACACGAAGAACCCGAGAAGCTTGCCGGAGGGGACTCCAAACACACACTTCTCGGGGTTAAGCTTGAGGTTGATCTTGCGCAGATTTGCAAAGGTTTCGTCTAAATCCTGAATCAGAGTTGCCTTGTCCTTGCTCTTGACCACTATGTCATCCATGTAGGCTTCCACCTTTCTGTGCATTTGTGGCTCAAAAGCGTCATGGACTAATCTTGCAAATGTTGAACCAGCATTCTTTAAACCGAAAGGCATCCGTATGAAACAGTATGTGCCACATGGAGTCATGAATGCGGTCTTCTCCTCATCCTCTTCTGCCATGAAGATCTGATGGTATCCTGAGTATGCGTCAAGAAATGAAAGCAAGTCACATCCGGCCGTGGAGTCGACAATCTGGTCAATGCGCGGTAAGGGAAATGGGTCTTTGGGACAATCTTTATTGACATCGGCAAAGTCGATACAAAGCCTCCATTTCCCGTTTGCCTTGCGCACGACTACAGGATTGGCCAACCATGTAGGATGGAGTACTCCTCTAACAAGGCCTGCTGCTTCCAATTTTTTGATTTCATCTGCGATGAATTCTTGGCGCTCCACTGCTTGTTTCCTGACCTTCTGCTTGACGGGCCGCGCATGAGGACAGACGGCAAGGTGGTGCTCGATTACTTTCCTGGGAACACCGGGGATGTCAGACGGTTGCCACGCAAACACGTCGACGTTCGCCCGTAGGAAAGCAATGAGCGCGCTTTCCTATTTAGGGTCGAGAGTGGCATTGATGGTGAAGGTACCACCAGTGCCGTCCTCCTTGGCAGACACCTTCTTGGTCCCTGGCGGAGCTGCCATTGTCTTCTTATGCTTGCCGGTGGAGCTCGATGGTGCGTCCTCGACGGTAGCGCAGCACTCCGAAGAGGTGCGCTTGCCGGAGTGGGCATCAGAACTCTTGCCGGACTTGGTCTTCTTCTTCCCCCCGGGAGCTTCAACGGCAAGTGACTTGCATTCTGCTGCGGCTGCTGCATCCCGTTAGATCTTGTCGGCGCAGATAAGAGCATCCTTCTTGTCGCCAGGGACAGACATGACACTTATTGGGCCTGGCATCTTCAGCATGTTGTATGCATAGTGAGAGGCTGCCATGAATTTGGCGAGTGCTGGATGGCCGAGTATCCCATTATAAGGCAATGGAAAGTCAGCAACGTCAAAAGTGACCCTCTCAGTCCTGAAGTTCAACTCGCTGCCAAATGTCACCGACAACGTGATCTTTCCCTTCGGCTTGCTCCTTCCCGGATTGATTCCTTGGAATGTGCCGGTCTCTTCGAGCTCGCTGCCAGGGATCTGGAGTTTCTGAAGTACCGCAGAGGAGATCAGGTTCAAGCCGGCCCCACCGTCAACTAGCATCTTAGTGGCCTTGAGGTTGCGGATAGTTGGTGAAACCAACATTGGCAAGCACCCGACCGCAGTTATGCGATCAGGGTGGTCCCCAATATCAAAGATGATAGGCGTGCTGGACCATTTCAGAGGCTTGCGTGACTCGACAGGTGGTTCTGCCGCATTGACTTCCCGCACCCACTGCTTGAGCTGGCGGTGTGAAGTATGCAGAGAAGCACCGCCATCAATGCACAGGACCTCTGTGGCTTTCTGGAACTCCTGCTCATCGGTCTCGTCGTCATCCATATCTTCATCGTCGTCGTCGTCTTCATCCTTGTCGCGGCCGCGGGGAGGTCTGTCTCCTTGATGCTGCTTGGCCTTGCCGCGGCGTCCTCCCCGGCTGGGACGTTTCTTGCTGGATCCCCCAGTACTTTCTTGGGCCTTCTCCTTGTTGCGTCGCTCGTATTCAGCCTTTTGCTGCTCGACAAGCTGCTCGACCTTCTTGCAGCTCTGGAGGTCATGGCCCTTAGTGCGGTGGATCTTGCAGTATTGCTTGTTGGTGCCGTCCTGCTTGTCGGCGACTGCAACAGCTTCGGCTTTCTTGGCGCCACCTCCGTTGCCGGACTGCTCAACGACTAGCACATCTTTGCCTTTCTTCTTCCTGTTGTTCCGCCGCCGGTTCTTCTTTGCCGGGGCAGCACCCTCGCTATCAGATCCTCCTGCTCCTGTATTCTCTCCGGGAAGTTTCCTCCCTTCCTCAACACGTGCACACTTGTCGGCCAGGGCATATAGCTCACTGACGTCTCTGATCTTGCACATCGCCATCTCCTCCCGCATCCTGTGGTTTAACACGTTCTGATGGAACGCGCTGATGACCGCGGCAGGGTGGACATCTGGGATGTTGTGCTGTACACGGCTGAATCTCTGAATGTACTTGCGTAGGGGCTCTCCTTCCTTCTGGGCGAGCAGATGAAGGTCGCTCTCTTGGCCATGAGGCTTGTGGCCGCCTGTAAAGGCGCCGACAAACTGATGGCATTGGTCTGCCCAGGAGGATATGGAGTTGTCCGGCAAGTGCATGAGCCAGGACCTGACATTGGGCTTGAGCACCAGCGGGAAGTAGTTGGCAAGGATCTTGTCGTCTCGCCCCCCGGCAGCTTGCACCATGATGGTGTAGAGCTGAGGAACTCGGACGGATGCGACATGCCGTCGTACTTCTCTGGTATGTCTGGCTTGAAATTCTTCGTGCTGGGCCACTGGACTTGCTGCAGCTCACGAGTGAACGCAGGGCAACCTACCGCGTACGGCAAGTCGCCTGGTTCCCCTGGCGCATGAATGTCGACAGAGGGCCCAGCGCGCTGGTCAGATTGACGCCGCGCTTCTCTTCGGCGCTCGATGCGAGTACGAGCGTCTTCTTGCTGTCGTTCGTGAAGAACTTGGCGCTGATCGCGACGAGCTCGTGGATCTAATGATGCGGTGGAGTCGTAGTCGAGGTAGATCTGGCGACTCGGCGATCTTGGCCTTCGGGGTGGAGAGTGCATAGTGGTTGCACCCCCACCGGTTTTGTCGCCATCGGCTCGTGCCTGCCAATCTTGCCGCGACTACGATGTACTCGGCTGCCATGGGGTGTCGCCGTTGGCGAAGCCGATGAGACACTGAATGGTGGCCCTCCATTCGTCGATCTTGTCTGCCGTTGGAGGGTAATCCAAGAGTAGTTGAGCTCTCGCCAGAGCTTCTGCTGGAGTGGTGGGTGGCAGTGGCGAACGGTGCGAGGAGCGGGATATGCTCGGACTTCTAACTATGTTAGAAGGAGCAGTATCCCGTCCAGGAGACCGTGTATTGCTCATGCCAGCATGTTGGCGTGCATGCTGGTCTTGAGCATCCCGAGATCCACCAGCTCGATCTTGGTCCAACGAACATATGGTACCGCGAGTACCATGACGCTGTCGGTCCCGCGCCTCTTGAGATGGGCGCGGTGCATGTACGGATGCCGAAGTCTGCGCAGCCTTGTCCTTGGACCTGGCAGCACCGTGAGCTCCCTCGTCGACGCCCGTTCTTTCGCTGGTGTCTACCCCACCACCCGTTTGCTCCGGTGGCGGTGGGATTGACGTGGACGGAGCAGCCACCTCCGAAGCCTTCTTTTTCGGTGGCATGTCGATGGAGAAGATGAAGATCTAGCTCGTGTGAACGTCGTATCAGATTCACACAACCTCGACGCCCCCTACCTGGCGCGCCAAAGATGTCGTGGGAAACTGATCCATGGACACCTATGGGACCGGCGGACCAAGCCCCTTTCGGTTCGGCGGGGGGCGGAGATCGCGCGAAGAGCAGATCGAGGCGAAGCACACGAGCGATTTACCCAGCTTCGGAGCTCTCCGGAGAGATAATACTCCTACTGCTGCATGTCTGATTGTATTGAGTTCTTGCTCGGGAGCGCTAAGTGCTACAGTACACACTAGCTGCTAACGAGACCGAGCGTGATTGTTTTCTGCCTTCGAACCCCCCTCTACGTTGCGCATGGGCCTCCTTTTATATGCTCAAGGGGTCGCCGACAGGTGGCAACGTAGGCAAGGGCAAAAATGGAAAAGAATTGTGGTTGGTACAACTACTTGTACAGTGTATCATACCTAACCCTGACGGTAGGGGACAAAGGCATTAAATGCCCGTCTGCGTCGCCCAAACAGTGCAAAAAGGGATCGTTAGGGGCGCCACCGCTTGCCATGATGGCAATCTTGTCAGCGTCGCTTGCCACCTCGCACCGCTGGCGGCACAGCCTCTTGCCACACGCACCTGGAAAGGTCCCAGGGCAACACGTTGGTGGATGTGATGGAGCGCGGGTACAGAGTGGTAGCTTTCCGCGGCAAGCGCCTTGCCGCGGTCGTTGTCTTGTCGCGTCCGGAAGCTTGTCGCTCACCGGGCCTTGCCGGGACGTGTGGCGCGTCGCGGCAAGTTCCTTGAGATGCTTCGATTGGCCTTCCCGGCAAGCTCCTCTTGCCGGGGCCTTGTCTCCTTGGCTTGAATACTTTGTTCTTGAATGGCTCCAAAGAAACCACGGAGGACCTTGGCGATCACCCGGCAAGCCTTGCCGCGGGGTGCTGCGACTGCCCGTGCACAAGTTCGGGATACTAGGGTACCCCTACTCTAGTACACCGACAGTACTGGAAGGTTATGTTATGAATGAGGAGGCAATTAGGGATATTCTTGGTTGTAAGGATGGAGATGATCTTGAAAAATTACTATGCAAGTATAAAGAAAAAACTTTGAATGCAAGAATGAAATGTGATGCTAAGTTAGCTACTTCACCTATCTTTGTTGACCATAAGGATTATGAATTCTCTGTCGACCCAGAGTTGGTTACTTTGGTTGAATCTGATCCTTTCCATGGTTATGAAACTGAAATTATTGTGGCTCATCTTACTAAGTTGTTTGACATAGCCACCCTTTTTGCTCATGACGAGAAGATTCGCTATTATTGTATTCTCAAATTATTTACGTTCTCATTAAAGGGTGATGCTAAAGCTTGGTACAATACTATTGCTCCTAGTTGTGTGTGTAGTCCCCAGGACATGATTTATTACTTCTCTGAAAAATATTTTCCCGCTCATAAGAAACAAGCTTCCTTGCAGGAAATATTTAACTTTGTGCAAATTGAAGAAGAGAGTCCCCCACAAGCTTGGGGGAGGCTTCTCCAATTGCTTAGTTGTCACAGCCCCAGTTTAGGCCTTGTCTGTCTTTGCATTAACCTCGATGCATCATGTCTGAATTTTATGAAACTTTGAAATGGGGGCTGATAAACACTAGTAGCAAATGAAATTCAACTAGGGTCCAAATAAAATCATTTTCACTGAACCCAAAATGCCCTTCTAAAAATTTCATCATCTTTGCCTTGGTCTAGAACCTCTGACAAAAATGGTGCACACTTTTCTAGGATAGCAGAGGGTCAGTGAATTAAATCATATAGTATTTGCGTTTGGGCATTTAAATGCTATAAAATATTTTAATGTCCAAATAATCATAAACTAAAATGTTTACTATTGGATATATTCCAAACAGTGGGCTTGAGCAGGTTCATGATTTTTGAGTTAGTTTTAGTATTTTAATTGAAGCCCTAAAGTTACAGAAGAATTAGAAAGCAGAAATAAAAAGAAAAGAACAGAAAACCCACCTAACTTACGTGCAGCCACCTAGTTGTCCCGTTACTGTTGGCCCAGCCACCCCCTCGCGCGTCGTCTTCCTCGCGCCTACTAGCACTGTGCGTGGCGCGCGCACAGCCGAGCCGCGGCCACCTCCTGCTTCCACCTCCTGCTTCCTCCACGCCCTCATTCGAACGCCTGGAGATGCCCAGAGCCCCTTGGTCCTTCTCCCTCACTCTCTCCTCTCTCTCCCTCTAGTCCCTTCCCCGAGCTCACTCGAGCACGCCTGTCGCAGCCGTTCGCCATAGCCGCAGGCACCGCCTCCCCCTTGCTTCTCCGACCGGTCCAGATGCCCTGCCGTACCGTTCTTCATCTCCTTGCCGACGTACTGAACACCAGGAGCAGTAGAGCGCCGCCCCCGTAATCTCCATAACCGCCTCTGCTTTGTCATCGTCATCGTTGATTTGCCGACCATAGCGCTTCCCCGACCTCACCACTGTCGCTGCCAGACTCGCTGTGAGCCTCTGTGCAGAACCCCCATACTTTCCCTTTGCGTTTGCGAGCTCTAGGCCATAGCTCCGTCCCGGCCGAACTCCGGCCGCCGCTGACCTTGTTGCCACCATGGCCACAGGTGCTGCATCTCGTAGCTGAGCACGCGCTTGTGCTCAGGGCGTTCAAGAAAAACTTTGAGACGGGGAGATCACAATCTCGAATAGGGTCATGGGTAGGATGTTGTAATGGGGAGTTGACTCTGCAGAGTTTGTACTAAAATACCCACAGCCAACGGATTTCCGTAGTCACGAGGGACTAGTTCCGTTTATGGTATTTCGGAAGAAACACAACTTAACCAGTACACACCCATCCCACTTCACGTTGCCAGGAATCACCCTTGACAACGTTCAAGAAAAACTTTGAGACGGGGAGATCACAATCTCGAATAGCATGGGATCAAATTTATATACACGCGCTCTAAGGGGTGCCCCCCCTCTCGGTCCCAACCGGAAACACCCATGCCCCCTGACCGGATGAAAGGCTTTAATCCAGGGCCATGGAACCTTCATCCCGGCCTCTCCATTTGGTGTGTACCGGGAAGTGGTTTACATCTTACTAAGCAATATCCCTTGTGGGAAACATGTGGCAGTACGGAAAGGGAAATGAACGGGAGTTGATACCGGAGTCAACAAACATACTGGCATAAGACTGGCATGCTACAACACTACCATCTTAGCCATCTTCATGCCACCACGTGGCCATGCAACCTCATTTCCATGAACTCATGGATTTCCGTAACTCACTTGTCTCAGTTTTTCATGAAACAAAATTTATCAGGATGCTTATGAACATGACATGAAACTATTCAATGCAAACATGCCAAGACACTCATCATATCAAAAGTTCAAACATGCTTGCCTGGCTCGGAGTAGTCGGGGCCTAGTTCGACGAAGTTCGCGTCGTCCCTTACTTGTTGAGGGGCATCGGATTTCCAATCCATCCATTCCTCCGAGGTCTCCTGGAGTATTATGGCCTCCAGCTGCACAACTTCACCCCTGCCTCCATCCTGCACATCGCAGGTTACGTTACCCTTTGTGAGCTGTTTCTGGGCTACGAAGCTCATTTTGAGCTATGGAAAAGGCTGTTTTGCTTCGTCCCTCGCAATTAGGAGGGATCAATATACCAAGTGGGCTGAGCCAAAATATGGCGCATCGCTGGGACCGGATACCTGTTCGACACTCTGAAGAAGACATCCGAAGACTGGCCTTCCGAGTGGTTTTACATAGAGGACGTCTCCCTCCCTGACCCTATCAGGTTGGGTCTTCCCGAGTTCACCAATGCCCCATTGAAGAAACTCTGAAGTTGGCGTCCCTGGAGCCCCCAGGAGGAAGATAGCAGAGAGGTCATTCAACTGATGGGCAGAATAAGAACTCTGGCCAAATCAGGATTGACAATAATCGAGGTTATGTCAATATGCATAATGCGGGGGGTGCAGCCACTCCAGTATCGGGGGCATCCCATGTGGCACTTCAATGGAGAAGGCGATGCCACCCGCTGCGGTTGTAAAGGTCCGGACTCCGCCATCGCTCTAGCGAAAATATTGTCCGGTTTGTATAAAGGAGAAGAAGAGGAGTTCATCCGCATTAAGCCACGGGATGGATTTTCCATGTACAACCCCCCTAGCTGGGTGAGCTGCTATCTTTTACTCAACTCTATTCATTCCCACAGTCTTTCATCACGAATATTTACCTTGTTAGTTTATAACAGGAACTGCAAAAAGCTGTGAGGGAGGTCCACAACCCGCCTCCACAGCCAGAGGACCCCGACTGGGCCCTCGACCCGGACTCGAAGAAGATCCAGACATATTTGTGGAGCTCGTCGACAGGACGTTTTACCAGGCAAGTTGTGACAGCGCCTTGGTGGCCATCATTGCCGACTATCCTGGCCTCCTCCCTGCATCACATGTAAGTAAAACCGGAGTCCTAACTTCCGAGAAGGATCTCTTCTTTACGCCTTACCCACCGCACATGTATTGCGCTTTATAGGGAATGCCGTCGGGGCACCGTGCCGAACCCGCGGCGACTCACCAACAAGGGGCGCCCAAGCCGGGTAGGCTTAAAAGGAAAGCGGTCAGGACCGAGATGCCATCGAAGAGGTATTATTTAAAACCTGCTCCATGATTATCATCTTTGAAATATAACAATGTCCATTGTGTCCTGGTAGAAAGAGTATTCGCCGGACTGCGTTCAGAGACCCTGCCGGCCACGCCTCTACCAGCCGGACTCCAGAACCGGCCTCAAGGGCGGAGGCTAACATGGGGACAACACTAGACGATCCTCCTACAGAGGATGCGGATAGAATATCCGCTACAAATTCCAAGGTGGCGAGCGCGATGAATCCTGGGTGTCGGCGGGCCGTACTCCGCGACCCTAATTTCTCCGAAGAGGCGTTCAATGCCTTCAACTCGGGAGACGCATACATCCGAGCTGCTCAAGATGGCTTGCTAGAGCCACAGACCAGTACTTAAAAGATATACGGGTGCAAAATCTGATAATTATGTATATCAGTAGCCCCTGAGACTTGAAATAGTTGGCACAACTGATTTAAGGATCATTGTATGAATTGGTTCTTACAGAGAAGAATACCCATTTGTCTCAAGAGCTGGAGGAGTGTAAAGCCCAGCTAAGGGCCGCAGTTGCCGGAAAGGAGGAATCCAAGGAGGCCTCATCTGGTAATATGTTTCTTGATCGATTGAAAACGTAATTACGTGTACCAGTTAGTATTCGACATGTTTGGAAATCTAACACTAGATTCCACAGGCAATCCTGGAGCGAATCTAGAGATCCTACAAGAGGATGAACAACAAGCTCAACGACAACTAGAGGCTGGCGAGCGTGTACTTACACAGGTCAGGTGAGAGAAAAACGATCTCCAGGATGCCAATACCCGGCTGGGCGTGGAATTGCAAGATATTCGGGCCCAGCTTGCGAACTCCGTGAAGGAGAACAGGAGGCTTCAACGCGGCATTTTTAGTATGCACTCAGAACGAACCTTTATATAGTTCGGCAAAGAAACAGGCTAACAGAATTATGTCTGTAGGTATGCTGACTGGTCATCCCGAAGAGGAGATGCCCAGATCCGTAGGCGATCTTCCGCAAGAGCTTTTGCAGCTGCACGAACAAGTTCGGCAGGTACTGCAGGGTGTAGCCCAGGCCTTGTGGCCATCCACCTCCCTGCCGGGAAGCATGGGGGAGCTTGTACAGCTGCTCAAGGGGGCGCGGCGGCGCTTCTGATTATGGAAGACATCTGCCTGTCGACAAGGTGCGAGGGAAGCTTGGGCCACGGTGAAAACACGGTACACCAAGCTTGATCCGAATCACATGGCCCGGGACGAACCTGTAGGGTCGGGAGGGAAAGAGATTCCCGTTAGTCTGTTATATGACCAGGTAGGATTAGCCGCAATGTATTCCCAACAGGATTGCAGGCTAAATAGCCTGTTCGATGGTATACAAGAAGAATTTAGCCAGTCTAAGTGACTGTGTAGTTAAATTGACATATTTTGTCCCTAGCCGGATTGTAAATAATTTGTCATGGCGGACCTTTTCACTTCAGCCTCTGGACCCGACAGTCCGGAGTATTTCCGAATACCCGCTCAGTTATGTAAACCAGGGTACGCGTGGAAACTAGGCGTAGGGGTCATAAGTGCTTGAACAAACAAGTACCCAACTAGCTATGTTATATTACATGGATAGTAAGAAACATCTTCCAGGGAGAATAGTTCCGTTAAGGGTTCCTTTCCCTGGGTATGTATGCAATAATGTGCATGTCCGAACTGCAAACGGAGATGCAGTATATGAAACATCTGGGGGTTTGAATTGTAATAGGTAACAAACATCTTTCGTTCACCGACCGAATATTCTCTTAAGAATGCTAGCTTTCGGCTTCATCCAGTCTGAGGTACACGTCCGGCGTACCCAGGAGTAACAATCGTAGAGGTGCTCCCCTTATGCCCTAGCCAAACTAATGGGAACGTAGGGCATAAACACAGGAGCCAGGCAACCCAGCTTGGCCAAAATTTAAGTCCTATCGATGCATATAATGGTGAATAAAAGGTACATATGGAAAAGTGACACATATGCAGTGGGCGTGATGCCCTGAGAGTAATTATATTAAGCTTATGTATAAGAAGCCCCCAGTTATACTGAGCACGCATAGCACGTCTAGAGTGTGTAGTCGAGTCACACTTGAAGCCTTTGGGGCCATAAAAAAGAAAGAAAGAAAGAAAGAAAGAGGATATAACTTAAAAAAGTGGAGGGAAGGAGACGAACACAGAGTTCGACGCTAGGCATAGAATCTTTGGAGTCTGGCTGCGTTCCATGGGTTCGGCTCAAGTCAATTATCTGATGCATCATGTAGGCGGTATGCTCCTCCGGTGAGAACTTTATCAATGATGAAGGGACCCTCCCACTTGGGCTTGAGCTTGTCCTTTTTCTTCTCCGGTAGGCGTAGAACGAGTTCGCCAATGTTATAAGTTTTGGCCCGTACTTCTGTGCTTTGATACCTTCAAGCCTGTTGCTAGTGGAATGCAGAACGGGCTTTTGCAACGTCTCGCTCCTCCTCCAGGGCATCTAAACAGTCCTGCTGATCTGGCTCGGCTTCTCTCTCTTCATACATGCGCAGTTGAGGTGAGTCATGAATGATATCGCAGGGCAATACCGCCTCTGCACTGTACACCATGAAGAATGGTGTGTATCCGGTAGTGCGATTCAGCGTGGTCCGCAGTCCCCATAGTACGGAGTCAAGCTCCTCGACCCAGTGCGTATCTGATTCCTTCAAGGATCGCACTAGTCTAGGTCTGATGCCGCTCATAATAAGACCATTTGCTCGTTCTACTTCACCGTTTGTTTGGGGATGATAGACGGAGGTGTAATCGAGCTTAATGCCCATGTCGCTGCACCAAGTTTTCACCTCGTCAGCTGTGAAGTTGGAGCCATTATCAGTGATGATGCTGTGGGGGACACCGTAACAGTGTACAACCCCTAATATGAAGTCTATCACTGGTCCGAATTCAGCCGTTTTGACAGGTTTGCTATCCATTTGGTGAATTTATCCACCATGACCAACAAGTATTTTTTCTTATGGCTTCCTCCTTTAAGGGGTCCGACCATATCGAGCCCCCAGACCGCAAAGGGCCAAGTTATGGGGATTGTTTGGAGTGTGGTAGGTGGCATATGGCTTTGGTTGGCGAAGAGCTGGCAACTGACGCAATGTTGGACGAGGTCCTGCGTGTCTGCACGAGCTGTTGGCCAGTAGAAACCTGTATGGAAGGCCTTGCTTACAAGGGCCCGAGCTGCGGCGTGGTGGCCGCCTAGTCCAGCATGAATTTCGGCCAAGAGCTGCCGCCCTTCCTCTTCGGAGATACATCTTTGGAGTACTCCGGTAGCGCTTTTCTTGTAAAGCTCCCCCTCGTGGACCTTGTAGGCTTTAGAGCGTCGCACAATGCAACGTGCCTCATTTTGGTCTTCAGGGAGTTGTTGCCTATTTAGGTAGGCTAAGAAGGGTTTGGTCCAGGGGGCGATGACAGCCATGATTACGTGGGCCGAAGGTGTTATTTCGGTTGCAGAGCCTCAGATTATATCAGAGTGTTCGGGCTCTGAGGTTGTGATCGGATCCGGAATAGTATTGCTGGTCTCCCCTTAACACACCACGGATGGCTTGAATAGCCTTTCCAAGAAGATATTAGGTGGGACGGGGTCGCACTTAGCGCCGATGCGGGCGAGGATATCCGCCGCTTGATTGTTTTCTCGGACCACATGATGGAATTCAAGCCCCTCGAACCGAGCTAACATTTTGAGGACGGCATTACGGTAAGCCACCATTTTTGGGTCCTTGTCGTCGAAGTCTCTGTTTATTTGGGATATTGCGAGGTTCGAATCCCCATGCACTTCTAGGCGTTGAATGCTCATGGAGGCTGCCATCTGAAGACCATGCAACAGAGCCTCGTATTCGGCTGCATTGTTGGAGTCTGTGTATAGTATTTGGAGTACGTATTGGACTGTATCTCCAGCGAGGGATGTCAGGACCACGCCCGCTCCCAGACCAGCCAGCATCTTAGATCCGTCAAAGTGCATGATCCAATTGGAGTACACGCCGTACTCTTTACGGAGTTCGGCTTCTGTCCATTCGGCGACGAAGTTAGCCAGTACTTGCAATTTAATGCCTCGCCGTGGTTTACATATAATGTCGAACGTGAGGAGCTCAATGGTCCACTTAGCAATCCGGCCTGTGGCATCGCGGTTATTTTTTATATCGTTGAGTGGTACCTTGGAGGCCACCGTGATTGAACACTCTTGAAAGTAGTCTCGTAGCTTCCGGGATGCCATGAAGACCGCGTATGCTATCTTTTGATAATGTGGGTACTGTGACTTGCATGGTGTGAGGACAGTGGATACGTAGTATACCTGCTTTTGAAGCGGGAACTTATGTCCGTCCTCCTCTCGTTCGACGATGAGCACTGCGCTTACAACTTGGTGTGTTGCAGCTATACATAACGGCATGGGTTCACCAATGTTCGGTGCGGCCAGGATTGGGTTGCTGGCCAAGAGGGCCTTTATTTCTTCTAGTCCGGCCATGGTCGCATCTGTCCATTCGAAGTGTTCGGTGCGTCGACGAAGGCAATAAAGAGGTACTGCCTTTTCTCCCAATCGGGAGATGAAGCGGCTTAAGGCAGCCACACATCCTGTTAATTTCTGGATTTGCTTGAGGTCTATTGGGGTAGCCAACTGTGACAAAGGTCGGATTTTAGCTGGGTTTGCTTCAATTCCTCTATTGGAAACGATGAAGCCCAGGAGCTTTCCGGCAGGCACGCCGAAAACGCATTTTTCCGGATTGAGCTTGATGTCATATGTTCGGAGGTTGTCGAACGTGAGCCTCAGGTCGTCTATTAAAGATTTGACGTGTCTAGTCTTGACGACCACGTCGTCCACGCATGCCTCAACTGTTTTCTGATTTGTTTTTCCAGGCATGTCTTAATCATGCGTTGGTAGGTTGCACCGGCATTTTTGAGCCCGAAGCGCATGGTGTTGAAACAGAAAGGGCCATATGGAGTGATGAATGCCGTTACAGCTTGATCGGATTCTGCCATCTTGATTTTATGTTATCCGGAGTATGCGTCAAGGAAGCACAATGAGTCGTGTCCTGCGGTAGCGTCGATGATTTAATCGATGAGGGGGAGAGGGAAGGGATCCTTGGGGTAAGCCTTATTGAGGTCCTTGAAATCGACACATAGGTGCCAGGATTTGTCCTTCTTTGGTACCATCACCAAGTTTGCTAGCCAGTCCGGGTGTTTTATTTCTTTGATGAATCCGGCTTCGAGTAACTTGGCTAGCTCCTCTCCCATGGCTTGTCGTTTAGGTTCTGAAAAGCGCCGTAGAGTCTGCTTGACCGACTTGTATCCCTTCAATATGTTTAGGCTATGCTCGGCCAGCCTGCGTGGGATCCCTGGCATGTTTGAAGAGTGCGACGCGAAGATGTCCCAATTTTCGCGTAAGAATGCCCGCAGTGCGGCGTCAATTATGGGGTTAAGCTATGCCCCGATCGATGCTGTTTTTGTAGAGTCCGTTGGGTGGACTTGGAATTTGACTATTTCGTCTGCTAGTTTGAAAGAGGTGGACTTGGATCGTTTGTCGAGTATCACGTCATCCCTGTCCACTGTGGAGCGCAGCGCAGTTAGTTCTTTGGCCGCAAGGGCTTCGGATAATGCCTCAAGGGCCAAGGCAGCGGTTTTATTTTCGGCACGGAGTGCTATGTCCGGATCACTGGCTAGAGTGATGATTCCGTTGGGCCCGGGCATCTTGAGCTTCATGTACCCGTAATGGGGTATAGCTTCGAAGCTCGCGAATGCCTCCCGCCCTAAAAGGGCGTGGTATCCGCTACTGAACGGGGCCACTTGGAATGTTATCTCTTCGGACTGTAATTTTCCAGCGTGCTGAATACCACATCGAGTGTGATTTTCCCTGCACATCGTGCCTCCCGACTAGGGATAATTCCTCTGAAGGTCATGTGCTTTGCTCAATGCGGCTCTTGTCTATTTCCATTTTGTTGAGAGTTTCATCGTAGATGAGGTTTAATCTACTGCCACCGTCCATGAGCACTTTAGTAAGCTGTGGCCCATTGAGCCATCCCTCCAATACAGTTCGATTCCCTGTAGAGCGCTTTGGTTTCTTTGTAGTTGGATCGGGTGACTTGCGAGAGTGCAACCTTTCAGTTCGGATGAGGGGTTTAGTGAGAGCCGGAGGATCCCAGAATTTTGCCTGGGTTTTCCAGGCGCTTTCCATCGCATAGTACTTCTGTACTATGGCAGCCAAGTCAGCAAAGTGTGATATGTCACGGTGACTTATGGCGTTAAGGATTCCGTTGTCCGTGCAATTTTTGCAATAGAATGAGATTGCATCTTCCTGGCGACAGTCCTTGACCTTGCTCATTGCAAGGAGGAATCTGGCCCAAAAGTGATGTACTGTCTTTTGGGATTGTTGTCTAATGTGGGAAAGATCGCTTGTATCTGCGTGGGTGGGTGGATTTAAGTCCGAACCTTGACCCAATCTGAGACCCAGGGGCGGAGGAACTTCTGAACTTGAAGTTCGGGTTCCGGGATATTGCCCGATTTTTCTAACTCGTTGTCCGATTCTAAGTTTAGAGTTTGGGTCATGTCCTCCTGCGAACAGGTATCCAGCTCGAAGAGCTCGGGAATCCGGACATAGTTCGTCCACAAAATAGAGGAAGAATCGCTGCATTGCACCTCCACCACCGCTATCTGATGGGTGACCGGCGAAGAGTTAATCTCTCTTTGATCGGGTTTAGGCCCAATCCTATCATAGTCTGTAGCGACTCCAAGGCGGTGATGCGATCCAAGAGCTCGTTCAAGGACGAAAGTGCCATTGGATCCATCTTCTCAGCGTATTTTGAGCTGACGTGGAGGCTGTTTTTGATGACCCGAGAAGTCATCGTCGGCGCGGCGGCCGAATGGGTGGTCATGACGAAGCCGCCTATTCGGAGGGTTTGGCCTAAAGCCAGGGCTCCCCCAAAGGTGATGTAATAGCCCCAAATTTGGGTTATCAATTTTTCTGCTGTTATTCCTTCCTGGCACTCATTTTCAAAATCTTTCTCCTGAGTTTTGCTGATGACCCTGAGATTTCTTGTCATTTCCAACCTTTCAAACCTTTCTCATGTCTTTTTTAGTGGGCAAGACCTTAGTTGCATCATCTTAAACCTTCTCAAACCCTAATTCCAAATTCTTGGAATTTGAATGTGCCCTCTGTGATTACAAAGGAGCCATCATTTTCCTTGATCTGTTGATCATCCCATCTGTTCGTTGAGACCCTCCTATCCTTTTCAACCCTGGATATGCAAAAATATTGCCAAGTCCTATGCAATTTTTTTGAATTATGATTTATTCCTTTTCTTGCCTTTCTGAGGAATAAAATCAAAAGGCATAGCTAGACATCTCCTAAATTCATGTGAATTGGTGTAGTTTATAATTATGCCTAATCCACGCTCTGGCAATCATATTGGCCATAATTAAATAAGGAAAATTGCCTTTTCCTATTTAATACCAATATTCCATTTCTGCCATTTTCTAAAGGAACTACTATTTTTATAGCAAGGAAAATTCTCACATTAATTGTGAAGCTTGTCCTTGCTATATAATCACTAGTTCCATCATTATCTCATGTTCATCAGTTCAAAAATTGGGCACATGATCCAATGCAAGTTTCTGCCTTCTCTGAAATTTTGCAAAGGAAGTGCTTTATTCCTAATTCCTATTGAGCTGCAATTTGGCAGGGTGTTTAATATTGATAAATCACCCATGGATACCAAAGATGAGCTCAATCCAATCATCCTAGCTCCCTGTGCATTTTTCTCAAAGTTTCTGACAAGATAGTCACTTTGTGAAGGAAGTACGTTCATGGAGTTTCCAAAATGGGATAAAACTTTGCCATCCTATCAAGTATCCCAAATCATTATCCTTCACCCAAATTCAGCTCATTTCATTGAGCTATGTGAGCACATGAGCAATTTTTGTTTTCTGTCCAAATTTTCAGTTTGTGAAGCAAGTATATTTTATATTGCTCCATTATGGCTGAAAATAATTCCAAGCCTTCTCCTATCCATATAACCAAGAGTTTGGCTAATTTCATTTAGCCAATATTTTCCTAGGATTTGCCCAAGTTTCTCGACCAAAGTGATGCTTGTGAAGACAGTACCAATTTGGTAAGTCCGTTTGGTGTGATCTTTTTACAGCATCTACTTAGGGTTTGCCAAGTTATAGCTAAATCCAACCCTCCTAGTGAGTGCTTCATCATCATTTGATTTCTGGACATATTTTAGTAGTTGTTAAGCAACTATGCTAAATATTTGTCCTAATGCCCTCAAAACTCCCAGGACCGTAGTCCTTGTTACCCTAAGCCTACCAGACATCAAGTTTACCATTTACCCTCTCTGGTTTTATCTCTACGAAGTTGCCAAGTTTGCAACAACAAACTTGTGGAGCTTGGTTTACTCATCTCCCTTTGTCTTTGTCCAAATCTTTACCGTAGTAATGCTTCACTCTGGAAGGACTACGCGGTAGACATGATTTCACCTCAGTAAAATCTCCAGAGCACGCCATGCCAGTGGTGACCACGAGGGCAGCCAGCCAAAACGGTGGTCTAGCCTTCGTTGGCCTCGGCATCGTAGCTCCAGCTGGATTTGGCTCATCCCCGCATGTCCAGTAGCTCCGCATCGTCGTTGCCATTCTCCTGGACCCCTCTCCCCCTCCATTTTATTCTACGACGAGCCGTGCCAAGGGTCAAGCAGTGCGCGCCCGTGAGCTCATCTTCTTCCTCGCCCCTGTCCTCTTCCTCTGTTCGTCTCCTTGCGCCCCTCATCTACGTGAGCCTCTGCTTCTTGTTGTGACCCTCCTCGTCGCCTTCCCGCCGCTTCCCGTGAGCTTTGGTCGTGACTGCCGACGCAGCGCCGTCGCCGTCGCGCAGACACGTCGCC
This sequence comes from Triticum timopheevii, assembly GCA_963921465.1. NCBI lineage: Eukaryota > Viridiplantae > Streptophyta > Magnoliopsida > Poales > Poaceae > Triticum > Triticum timopheevii. The sequence continues at coordinate 265,002,878 of OY997266.1, forward strand.
CCCCGCGTGCCACCTCGCCCCCTCCCCCTCGAGCTCTCCCCGCAGCTATAAGTAGCCCTCCCGAGCCCCCCATGCAGTCCTCATCCAACCGCAGCTCTCTCCCCTCGCCTCGGAGCCTCTCCATCTCTTCCCCATCGCCATGGCCGCCGCCTCTGCCTGCTCAAATTCGAACAATGGCGGGTGCGCCTCTCCCTCTCTCCTCCTCTAACAACCTTCCCGGACCCCATAGACTCTCCCCATCTTCTCCTCTGGCCACCGGAGTGCCCGTGTGGCCTCTTCCCCGAGAGCGGTTGCCGCCTGCCCTGTCTTTTGTCGGCTCAAGCTGCGGAAGACATGCGCCTCCCCGGCGAGTGCCCCTCGTCTGAACGGGTGCGGCACTCGCCCTGGACTCGTCGGTGGCCTCGCCTCGGCCGAGGGCGGCTGGAGCAGGCGGGGCCGCCGCCAGCGACGCCCTGTTCTGCACCCCCTCCTCTGTTCTCTTGGGAGAACGAGGAGAAGAAGACGACCGAGCCGGCCCATCCCCTCGACCCCACCTGGCAGTGACCCAGGGGCGTTGACCTGGTCCTTCCAGCGTGGGTAAGTGGTTGGGCCCCACCCCTCCCGTGACTCCACCTGCCATTGACAATAGCCGCCCAGTCAGCCCCAGCTGGCCGAAGTGCTTATTTTGTAAACGTTTGTTGTTTAGTGCATTTTCTGCCTAAAAAGTGAATGGCCACAACTTTGCGCTCGTAACTCCGATTGAGGTAAATCCAACGCCCACGTCTTCGTCTCGTCGAGCCCGTTCCGTTCCGATCATTTTCACTATGGTTTGACATATTGAAAATTACCCTTTTGCCCTTGTCTGTAAACAGCCCCCTCCGAGAGAGAACTGTTTTCGGCAAATTTTTCCGCAGTTGTTTCTCACTTCTTCACGAAGTATTTTTCGACCCCCAGGCAAGCCAATCTCCTATCATGAGCTCCTAACTTGCATGTTGACTTTGCTTGCACCCTGTGTGTGTGTAGTTGCAGTTATTTATTCTCGTTTTCATCTGCAGTTATTCCGTTATGTTTACGATGCATGCTTGTGTGCTATCTTTGGCTATGATAGTTAGAATGTTGATATTGATAATGCCATGTCACTACTCTACTTTATTTTCATGTCATCGTTATAAAATGCTATGATACACCGTGGATAAGTTAGTACTTGGTATTGTTATGTTCTTTATGCTGTGGTTGTTCACTTGAGAAGTTCGATATGTTATTAAAGCATTTGTATGATGTATGCTCATTGTTGCATTCATGTTAAAATGCTTGTATGATGATTGATGATGGAGAGGACAATAATATGACTTAATAAAAAAACCTCCATCATCGATGGGATCGAGTCATAGTGCCGCCAAATCTAACTTTTCCAGTGCAACCACATTTGCCGGTATGGGACGGCCCTAATGCGGTCTATTGTCGTGCCTCTCGCCGGTGCCTCCAACGAGGGAAGGTTATGAGCGTGCGCTAGCCTGATCAGGTAGGTGGACATAAGCCTTGTGTGCTCGTAGTTGGATTTTGCGCGCTTTTGTCCACGTGTTGGATCATTTATGTTTTTGCCACGACGATGGTTTGAGGTGTCTTGAGGTAGACATGGGGCAACCCATGACTTTGCCCAGAGGGGAGTGAGTCGGAGTGGCCGGGAGAGTGTCATGGCAATAGATCGATTTTGTCAGAACACTGTTGGTCCACCCGAATGGGATGACGAGGCCATGGGTTCTGTGGTGTGGGTAAAGTGTGCTACCTCTGTAGAGTGTATTAAAACTATCGATAGCCGCGTCGTCAGTCATGGGCATAAGTTCGTAGTAGGGTACACTATCGGGTCTTGGTCGAAATGGAGGATAAACCTGAAATAATTAAGCCGATTAATGTGGTTGTGATCACCGTAAGGATCACGGGCCAGTTATTGATCGTGGTTGTGATCGCCATAAGGATCACGGGCCATTTATTGGTCAGGTTGTGATCACCATAAGGATCACGAGTTTGTCTCAGTTGGTGATCAGGAAAGGAGGTGATCACTGTTGCTAAGATAGTCTGATGGACTCAGTGCACAAGATTGGTGGCATTGCATGAGTAATATGTTTGCATTTAAATGACCATGGTAGAACATGAGATGGTTGCATATAGTTAACATTCTATGTCTGCATTTGATATGATTGGTAGTTTATTTTCAGCATAGTTTCATGATGCCATGCCATGCATTGATTTCTATGATTGAGATGATATGCTATGTATTGTTGTTGCCATGTTAGAAGTAAATTTGCTATGCCATGTTGTTGCCATGTTAGTAGATGTCATGATGTTAGTTTGATTTATGTCTTTGGTTGAGATCATGCTATGTTTAGTCATTGATATAAGCTAGGTTGTTGCATTCTCTTGGTTCATGCTTTGTCTTCTGCTTGTTTGGATGATATGTATTTGGTTGTCTTGCAAGTACATTAAATGTACTGACCGAGCGTGTCATGCCAGTTTTGTAGGTCGTTATCTTGTTCCGTCGTGCTCGGCCGTAATATTGCCAGCCCTGTGAGTTGTGGAGCCCAGCTAGAGTGATATGCTGCCAAGACTTCCGCCGCCATTTAAATAGACTCCCGCTGCCATGTAAATAGCCTTAAGGCTATGCCAGAAGATTATATTCATCACTCATATACACATGTATTTGATGAATATTCTTGTACCTGGAATGCTGTATCATGGACCCATCGTGCGTCAGGTGTTATCCTTGGCTGACATGTGAAGGCCTCCTGCTCCATGCGGATCGGGGTGCCACAGGGCTTGGTATCAGAGCAGCCAGGCTGGCATAGATTATCCTAGCATTAGATCACTGCCACCATCATCCCGTAATGACCCTAAGGGATTTGACCCATCCCTGGCATCCAGCATGGCCACTGTTAATCAACAGGTGGCGCGGTCGGGACCAACACGTCCTCAACCCGCTGTCCCCGCCTAGTTATCCGTGGAACGTGCAGCAATCCAATCCTTTCTGGTCGGCCGCACTGCTTTCCCTTGGCCATTAAGGGAAAGGGGCCACGCCATGCGGGCCTATCCCGCGTAGCTGCCTATAAATGCCCTTTCCGCTAGCCATATCGCTCGCTCCTCAGTCCGCCATGTCCCTGCAGAGAAGCTTAGCTAGTAGCACCCCAGTCTTGGCTAGCAGCTCCAAAACTCCCACGTACTACACCCACACCTATGCCGTCAACCACCCTGACTTTCCATCCCTTCTTGCCGAGATGCTTACCAAAGCATTTGGCGATAAGACTAGCCCCGATTACCTGGTTTTCCAATCGACACCCGTCCCTCACCTTCATTGCTTTGTTGCAATAGTGCACATCAGCCTAGGTCCTGCAACAGATGTCCAACCTTTGGTTTTACAGGCTAGAGCCATGCCTACCTCTGGTTTAGCCATTCAAGCCGCTACTGTGGAGGCTATCCTACACCACTGAACCAACTTCCCGCATGTAACAACAAGGCAAGAGTTCTGCTTTTTCCCCACTGTGTCAAACGCAGTAATGCAGCCTTCTTCTGTTAGCCAAGGAGATGATCCCACAATCGCTCGCCTGGTGCAATATATCACTGCCCAAGGGATGTTGATTTCAATGCTGCTTGCCGAGTTTAGAGCCACGGACAATAATGTGGTACGAGTCGTCAAGGAAGCTTACTGTGAGGCTCATAAGTTCGCATCTCAAGCAGTTTGCCCAACGCCATCCGAACCAGTGCTATCCTCTCAACCTGTATTGTGGCCCAAGCCAAACATCACCACCCTTGACAAGGCTCTTTTACGGATCCATCAGCAGCATTTTCCTAGAGCGATTCCAGCCCCACCTCCCCAACCCATAGAAGTGTCAGACGATGAAGATGAAGATTGGCTCAGTCTTCGTCCTCCAGGAGAGCCCCGGCAAGGCCAGTCTTCTGCCTGACTTCAGTCACGCAGTCAGTGGTTTCCTGCTAGTCGATCGGTCTGTCGGTTCATCCCCGATATAAGGATGGAACCATGTATCCCACAGCGAGTAGTTTCGATTAGCGCGTAGCGCATTTGTGCTTTGATGTATGCTGGTACTGTTGTAACCCGTATGTTGTGTTATGTGTTTGCTTGCTTTTGTTTGTGTGTTTGTTTTCTCTTGTCTCTCTGTCAAACAGAAATGTTTGACAGGGTTGGCAATGTGTGCTAACAAGATTTTAATCAGTACGACACATACACTAAAAACAACCTCGACTCGTCCCGAGTCTTTAATAAATTATGCGCTAGTGTAGGTATATGTATACCAGGAGTACATATACCCACTAGCATTAAAACACCTTAGTGTGATTTCACTAGTGTGTTTTTCTGTTGCACGTTTATTGCATCTGCCTGTTTTTTGAGTTTTTTCTGCATACTGCACGCATACCCGGTTCACCCACGAGTACAGTTGAGCAGTACTCGGGGGAATGCAAAGTCACATATCCCTCTCTATCTGTGCATACCCTGTGTGCCACATTTTCCAAACCCAGAACCTCGAAGAGGCCATTTTCATCTGGCCATTTCTCGCCCCGGATTCTTTAAGTAAACCCAATTGTGTTTCCGGAGAAACACTACCAGCTTTATTTCTCGCAATCCATTACAACTCCCCGATACATATTTCAACTCCGCTTCTACCTCGACACCTACATTTTGTGGAGCAATCCGTGAAATTTTTCCCATGCCCTAAACTGATTCCTGAGCTGGCATAGCCACCTCACCTGCATCTGGACCCCATCATCCACACCATCACTGCCTTGTGTGGCGCCACAAGTCACCACCACCGCTCTACCGCATCACGCGATTACTCCACCGGCGCAAAGCGACGGGGGACCAAGCGTGGCGGAGGACCACCCTGTGCACCATCTTCTTCCACACCTCGAGCCACCAGCCGCGCGTTGTCTTGAGCCCGCGCGTTCCTGATGAGAATCACCAGGAGGATCGACGAGCCGATTAGCGTGCCCAGCAGTGCCACGACGAACAACCATAGAGCCACCAAGAACACCTGCTCGCCGAAGGAGCTCGGCTCGATCTCGCCCATACCAAAGAGGTAGCAGAGTGGCATTGTGTTTGTATGTTGGTAGCCAGCCGCGCTGCCGTTTTTATAGCCCAACCCCGGTGTACGGTGAGCGGAGTCCAGGAAACTCGCTCATCGCCCGATCACCGGTGTCCAGGAGGCGAATCCGCGAGCAGTGCCGACAAGGTGCTGGCCCGCGACTTGAGTGCTCACTGCACCGGCGCCGTGCACGCCACGAACTACGACACTAGGGTCCTCATCGCCCTAGGAGCTAGATGTGCGCTGCGCCAAGCCGCACGCGAAGCAGCAGCATGGGAGAAGCAGCTAGCCAGAGGTAGAAGAAGGAGGCTGCCAGTGGGCCCTGGACCCACGTGTCAGCAGGTGAGTCCACTATTCACTGGGTGCATCTAGCAATTTTTCGAGAGTTTTATCTCGAGTGCCCCTAGCCGTGGATATAACCGTGTTTGCCCATATCTCTCCCCGGGTGTACCAATTATCGGTGCCCCAACTCGTTCGAGTTTGACCTAAGGATTAAATTTAACCCAGAGATTTTCTTCGAAGTGGTTATCTTTTATTTGTGTTGTAACCCTAGGAATCTCAAGGACGAGATTCTTTTAAGGGGGGAAGGTTTGTAACAGCCCCAAAATTGGGTTATCAATGTTTGTGCTGTTATTCCTTCCTGGCACTCATTTTCAAAATCTTCTCCCGAGTTTTGCTGATGACCCTGAGATTTCTTGTCATTTCCAACCTTTCAAACCTTGCTCATGTCGTTTTCAGTGGGCAAGACCTCAGTTGCATCATCTTAAACCTTCTCAAACCCTAATTCCAAATTTTTGGAATTTGAATGTGCCCTTTGTGATTAGAAAGGAGCCATCATTTTCCTTGATCTGTTGATCATCCCATCTGTTCCTTGAGACCCTCCTATCCTTTTCAACCCTGGATATGCAAAAATATTGCCAAGTCCTATGCAATATTTTTGAATTATGATTTATTCCTTTTCTTGCCTTTCTGAGGAATAAAATCAAAAGGCATAGCTAGCCATCTCCTAAATTCATGTGAATTGGTGAAGTTGATAATTATGCCTAATCCAAGCTCTGGCAATCATATTGGCCATAATTAAATAAGGAAAATTGCCTTTTCCTATTTAATACCAATATTGCATTTCTGCCATTTTTTAAAGGAACTACTATTTTTATAGCAGGAAAAATTCTCACATAAATTGTGGAGCTTGTCCTTGCTATATAATCACTAGTTCCATCATTATCTCATGTTCATCCATTCAAAAATTGGGCACATGATCCAATGCAAGTTTCTGCCTTCTCTGAAATTTTGCAAAGGAAGTGCTTTATTCCTAATTCCTATTGAGCTGCAATTTGGCAGGGTGTTTAATATTAATAAATCACCAACGGATACCAAAGATGAGCTTAATCCAATCATCCTAGCTTCCTGTGGATTTTTCTCAAAGTTTCTGACCACATAGTCACTTTGTGAAGGAAGTACCTTCATGGAGTTTCCAAATGGGATGAAACTTTGCCATCCTCTCAAGTATCCCAAATCATTATCCTTCACCCAAATTCAGCTCATTTCATTGAGCTATGTGAGCACATGAGCAATTCTTGTTTTCTGTCCAAAATTTTAGTTTGTGACGCAATTATATTTTATATTGCTCCATTATGGCTGAGAATAATTCCAGGCCTTCTCCTATCCATATAACCCACCTACCCAAGAGTTTGGCTAATTTCATTTAGCCAATATTTTTGTAACACCCCGGATTCGATGCGCCAGGTGTATGCCAATTATTCGCCGTCGTTACCATGTCATTTGCTTGCGTGTTGCATTTTATCATGTCATCATGTGCATCTCATCTTGCATACGTGTTCGTCTCATGCATCCGAGCATTTTCCCCGTTGTCCGTTTTGCAATCTGGCACTCCTATGTCATCCGGCATCCCCTTTTTGCCTCTTCTCTTGTGCGGGTGTTAAACTTTCTCGGAATGGAACGAGGTTTGCCAAGCAGCCTTGGTATAGCATCGATAGACCGCCTGTCAAGTTTCGTGCCATTTGGAGGTCGTTTGGTACTCCAACGGTTAACCGGGGAATCGTAAAAGCCTCTTTTGTTTGCAGCCCAACACCCATTCCAAAGTCGCCCAAAACCCATCCAAACCCCCTCCATGCTCTCGGTCGTTCGATTGCGATCGTGTGGGCAAAAACCGCACCCCATTTGGACTCTCCTAGCTCCCTCCATCTATATAATAGCCCCTCCCCCGAAATTCGCGGATCAATTCCACCCCAAACCCTAAAATTCCCCTCCGCGCCGCGCCAGACATGTCCGTCCGCGCTGGACAAAGCCCGCGCCGCCGCCTCCGGCCTACCGGCGTCCGCCACGTGGCACTCCCTGCCGCCTCCGCCGTCCGGCCCGCCCGGCCCGCGGCCGGCCCGCGCGGCCCGCGCTCCCGCCCCGCCGCCCAAGCTCCGCGTCGGCCTCCGTCCTCTGACAACCTTCCCCTCCGCCGCCCAGGCTCCCCGCCGACTGCCGCGCCTCCGCAGGGTATCTCCGTCGTCGCCTCGCTCCCGCGCGACCGTGCTCCGTCCACCGTGACCCCGCCGCCGTGCGCCGCCGCCTCCTCGTCGGCGTGGCCTCCGCCGCCTCCTTCGCCGCGAACCGCCGTCGTTGCCCGGATCCGGCGCTGGCCGACCAGATCCACGGCTCCGCGCCTTCTCCGCCCCTCTTGCTCACACCTCCTCACCGGATCGGGATCCCACCGCCGTGTCGGTGTACTAAAGTAGGGGGGTACCTTAGTACCCCGAACTTGTGCACGGGCAGTCGCGGCAACCCGCGGCAGGGCTTGCCGGGCGTCCGCCAAGATCCTCCACGGCTACGATGATGCCGTTCAAGAACGGAGTACTCAAGCAAAAGCCCCCGGCAAGAGGAGCTTGCCGGGAAGGCCAACCAAAGCCCCGGAAAGAAGAGCTCGCCAGGAAGAAAACAAAGTCCCCGGCAAGAGGAGCTTGCCGGGAAGGCCGACCGAGGCACCTCCAGGGGACTTGCCGCGGCGCCCCGCGCGCCCCGGCAAGGCCCGAGGGCCAGCAAGCTTGCCGGCCCGACAAGAGGAGGACCGCGGCGAGGCACTTGCCGCGGCAAGATTGCCAGCCAAACTCCAGCACATCCGGCAACGTGTCATCACAAGGCCGTCCCAAAGGCACGTGGCGAGGCACTACACAGCCATGCGGAGCGAGGTGGCAAGCGGAGCTGACAGAGACGCCATCGTGGCAACCGGCGGCTCACTTGACGATCGCCTCCTTGCACTGTTGGGGCGACCGGACGGGCATTAAATGCCCCTGTCCCCTGCCATCAGTTAGGTAGGGGGCACTATTGGTCACTGTTAAACCAACCAGCGTTTTTACCTTTATACCCCCTCTTCTTATGCTGCCACCTGTTGGTGCCCCCTTTAGACTATAAAAGGGAGGCCCATGCGCACGTAGAAGGGGTTGGGTTCGGTTGGGTTGGGTTCGGTTCGGTTCGGTGGGGTTCAGTTCGTTTCGGCGGGATAGGTTTTAGGGTTCATCAGAGGACACAGGATCAAGGTCCGGTCCAACACATACACATCGCACCACCATGCGCTCGTATTCGAGCAAGATCAAATAACAACACAAAGCAGCAGTAGGAGTTTTATCTCTCCGGAGAGCTCCGAAGCTGGGTAAAAAAGATCGCCCGCCGTCTCTCTCACCCACCGCGCGCCCGGGACCTCGATCCGCTCTGCGCGCGGCCCCCGCCCCCCTCTCCGAACCAGAAAAGGGGCCCCCCGTGCCCCATAGGTGCCCGGCGGTCACGGAAGTAGACCATGCGCCCGCCGCGACATCTTTGGCGCGCCAGGTAGGGGGCGCGTCGAGGTTGTGAGCATCCGATCCGGTCTCCGCGCCGCTGCATCAACGCCTTCATCGACATGCCACCGAAGAAGAAGCCTTCGGAGGTAGCCGCTCCGTCTGCATCGATTCCGCCACCACCGCCGGAGCAAACGGGCGGTGGAGTGGGCGCCGGCGGAGTAGCGGGCGCCGATGGTGGGACTCACGTCGTCACCAGATCCAAAAACAAGGCCCCGCAAGCGTCGGCGACCATGCATACACTGCACCCTTCCCAGGGGGTGCAAGGTCGACAACGCCCCGGTGCTCCTAGCACCGTGCTCGCGTTGGAGCAAGGCCAAGCTGGCTGGTCGCGAGACGCTCGAGGTCAGCATGCACGCCCGCATGCTGGCGCGAGCGAGGTACGGTCGCCAGGGCGGGGTGATGCACCTCCCAATCCAGTTGGGAGTCCGAGCACATCCCGCTCCTCGCGCCGCTCGTCGCCACCACCACCCAAGACAACAGAGGAAGCGCTGGCCCGAGCCCAGCTGCTCCTAGACTACCCTCCGGCGCCGCGCAAGATCGACGACTGGAGGATGACCATATACAGCCTCATCGCCTTCGCCAATGGCGACAAGCCCCGGCAACCGAGCGCATCGAGGCCCCGGCAAGGCGTCCAAGCGCAAGCCGACGCCGACAAGACCGCTGGGGGAGCCACCTCCGTGCACTCCCAGCCCCGAAGGCCAAGATCGCCGGCTCGTCGGACCAACCCCGACGGCGAATCCACCGCGTCGTCGGATCCGTGGACTCGATGCGACCAGCGCCACGTTCTCCAAGAACGGCGGCACGAAGACGCTCGCACTCCCATCGAGCGCGGAAGGGAAACGCGACGTTAATCTGACCAGCGTGCTGGGCCCACTGTCGACATGCATGCACTAGGGGAGCCAGGCGACTTGCCGTATGCGGCAGGTTGCCCTGCATTCACCCACGAACTGCGGCAAGTCCAGTGGCCCAAAACCAAGAACTTCAAGCCAGACGTGCCCGAGAAGTACGATGGCATGATACATCCATCGGAGTTCCTCAGCATCTCCACCATCGCGGTGCAGGCTGCCGGAGGGCGTGATGAGAAGATCCTCGCCAACTACTTCCCACTGGTACTCAAGCCCAATGTCAGATCTTGGCTCATGCACTTGCCGGACGGTTCCATGTTTTCATGGGCTGACATGTGTCATCAGTTTGTCGGCGCCTTCACGGGCGGCCACAAGCCTCATGGCCAGGAAAGTGACCTCCACTTGCTCGTTCAGAAGGAGGGGGAGCCCCTGCGCAAGTACATACAGAGATTCAGCCAGGTGCAACGCAACATCCCAGACGTCCACCCTGCCGCGGTTATCAGCGCCTTTCATCAGAACGTGCGTAACCGCAGGATGAGGGAGGATATGGCGATGTGCAAGATCAGAGACGTCAGCGAGCTCTATGCTCTGGCCGACAAGTGTGCACGGGCTGAGGAGGGGAGGAAAATCCCCGGAGAGGTTGCGGGAGTAGAAGGATCTGACAGTGAGGATACCGCCCCGGCAAGGAAGAACCGGAGACGGAGCAACAGGAAGAGAAAGGCTAAGGATGTGCTAGCTGTTGAGCGTTCCGGCAACGGAGGCGGCTCCGACAAGGCCAAGGCCGATGACTCTGGCGAGGCTGTGGTAGCCGCCGACAAGCAGGATGGCTCCGGCAAGCGGTATTGCAAGATCCACCGCACCAAGGGCCACGATCTCCAAACCTGCAAGAAAGTCGAAGAGATGGCGGAGCTGCAGAAAGCAGAGTACGAGCGCCGCGATAAGGAGAGAGCCCAGGGAGGAGGCGGAGGATCCGGCAAGAAACTTCCCGCCCGGGGAGGACACCGCGGCAAGCCCAAGCCGCGGCAAGGAGATAGGCCTCCCCACGACCGCGACAAGGACGAAGATGAAGATGAGATGGAGGAAGATGAGACCGATGACCAAGAGTTTCAGAAGGCAACAGAGGTGCTGTGCATCGACGGCGGCGCCTCTCTGCACGCCTCGCACCGCCAACTCAAGCAGTGGGTGCGAGAGGTGAACGCAACGGAGCCATCCGTCGAGGCGCGCAGGCCTCTGAAATGGTCTGGCACGCCCATCATTTTCGATGTAGAAGACCACCCTGATCGCATCACTGCGGTCGGGTGCTTGCCGATGTTGGTCTCACCAACAATCCGCAACCTCAAGGTCACGAAGATGTTGGTTGACGGCGGGGCCGGCCTGAACCTGATTTCCTCCACAGTGCTCAAGAAGCTCCAGATCCCCGACAGCGAGCTCGAAGAGACTGGTACCTTTCAAGGGATAAATCCAGGAAGGAGCAAGCCCAAGGGGAATATCACATTGCCAGTGACATTTGGCAGTGAGCTGAATTTCAGGATAGAGAGGGTCACCTTCGATGTTGCTGATATCCCATTACCCTACAATGGGATACTCGGCCGACCAGCGCTTGCCAAGTTCATGGCAGCCTCTCACTACGCATACAACGTGCTCAAGATGCCTGGCCCGATGAGTATCATTTCTGTCCAAGGTGACAAGAGGGATGCACTCATCTACGCCGACAAGATTTATCGGGAAGCAGCAGCCGCAGCAGAGCTCGAGCCTCTTGCTGCTGAAGCTCCCCGGGGGAAGGAGAAGCTCAAGTCCGGCAAGTGCAGCCCTGCTGCCCACTCCGGCAAGCGCACCTCCTCGGAGTGCTGCGCTGCCGTCGAGAGCGCACCATCGAGCTCCACCGGCAAGTGCAAGAAAGCAAAGGCAAATCCGCCAAAGATCAAGCCCGGCAAGAACAGCTCTGGTATCTGCTCCGGCAAGCACGCCTCCCCGGAGTGCCGCGCTGCCGTCGAGGACGCGCCATCGAGCTCCGCTAGCCAGTAGGGCGAAGGAAGCGTCCGGCTTTAAGCTTTTGGATTGTACTCCCTGAAAATCCATACCTTGTACGAAGAACCTACGCGCAGAAGGGTCGAATCGTGGCTAAGTTGCACCCTTGATCCGTTTCGAGTCCGCTCAACGACGAAAGCGCGCCGCAACTAGCCCGACGAGTTCTTCTTGCCGGAAGCAACACCGCCAATGGGCTGCTGATGTCCCGCACTCAGCAAGTGTGTTTACACCGGCAGGTTCCCTGAAAGCGCGGGGGGGGGGGGTGAAAACGTACAAGGGAGGGAGTCAAGGGAGGAGCGCGGCTTCGCCGGACCACGAAAGAAAAAAAAGCTAAGTCACCCGAGCTCGAGCGCATAGCTCTTTTCTTTAGTTTTGAGCGCTTATGTTATGTTCCTCGTACGTTCGTCCCTTGTACGAAAAACCCGTGTGCTGAGGAGCCAACTCATGGTTAAGTTGCGCCCTTGCTTTGTTTCCGAGTCCGCTCAACAATGCAAGCGCGCTGCAACTGGCCCGAGAAGGTTTCTTGCCGGGTACAACACCGCCAGCAGGCTGCTGACGTTCCGCACTCAGCAAGTGTGTTAGCACCGGCAAGTTCCCTAGAAGCGTAGGGCAAAAACGTACAAGGGGTATAATGAAATCGAGGATGTAACGTAGCAAGCCTTGCCATGGGACGTCCTTTGTATGAGAAACTTGGGCGCAGAGGAGCTAACTCGTGGTTAAGTTGCGCCCTTGCTTTGTTTTCGAGTCCGCTCAACAATGCAAGTGCGCTGCAACTGGCCCGAGGAGGTTTCTTGCCGGGTACAACACCACCAGCAGGCTGCTGACGTTCCGCACTCAGCAAGTGTGTTAGCACCGGCAAGTTCCCTAGAAGCGTAGAGTGTAAACATGCAAAGGGTGAAACATGGCATCGCATTGCCCAACTTGAGATTACGTTGCAAAGAATAACTTATTTCAGCGCTGTCTTAGTTATTTTTGTGACTGTAATAACAGCGACAAGTAGAAACCAGAAGGGCGCACTGGCGAAGAGGCCCCGGCAGGCCGATTTCACTGGGGGCTGCGGCCGCCAAGATCCCTACACGGCAAGTCAGGTTCCCCGGGGGCTACAACGCTGGCGGCAAGGACAGAGCTGGCGGCAACGATGGAGGGTAAACCCCGCCGTCAAGCTATGGATGCGGGCGAACGTCTTCCACCCTCGGTCGAAGTACATCACGCCGGGAGCTGGGGATACGACACTAACTCGAGTGTCGCTGATCCCGCAGCCCCTCATGCGCAACTCCAGCATCTTGGGCGGGTCCGGCTCCATCGCGCTCGCAAATGGAGCCGGAAGACGGAGGCGTCGACGAGGTGCCCGGCGCAGCTTGACGAAGAACTCCCAGGGGTCGTCCCCAATATGGACCGCCTCGAGGAGAGGAGCCGTCGGCGGAGACGGGGGTGGCGCACCACCCCGGCCGCCTCTTCCCCGAGCGCCTCGGCCACGCCCTCGACCTCGCCCTTGGCCTCGCCCCCTCCCTCTTCCCCTCTCGACCGACTCCACCGCCGTAGGAGCGACAGAGGGAGGGATGCGCTGTCTGGCGGCAACCCTCGCCGCCACCGACGAGGGGCCGGAATTCCCTTTCTCCATGGCGAATGGGAGGAAGGGGAGCAGAAGTTAAAAAGGAAAGAAGGATATGAAGGAGTGTGGGCTTCTGTGCCCTCCCCCCTGCCCCTTATAAAGGAGCAGGGTGGGAGCCCGGCCGCCCCGCTCGGCGAATCAAGGCACGGGAGAGCAGGGAATCGAGGCCGACCCGCTGCCTCTGCTCACGCCGGCCCAGATTCCCCAATCCCACCGTCCGTGACCCCAAGCGCATGGGAGCCGCGTGGCAGGGATGCAGCGCCGAGTGGACGGGTGAGGCAGTCTCGCCCCACCCCGTGAGCATGGGAGCGGACACCTCAAAAGCCGAGTGCTGGCCCCGTCCCCACACCTACCTCCGTTTAGGAAGGAGGGCGTGGGCCGTCCCCTCCGTCATGGCTTGATGCGTGCTCGCGAGGACTCAGCCCCGCACGCACCGCCCACGTCGCCCACGATGCCGCATTTGACGCGTGCCACTCCGAGCGTGCGCGGTGGAAGCGGAGTCTGATTTTGTGTGGACCCAGGCCACGCGTGCCCGTGCACTGTTTTGGGCCTGGCCCAACAACGCTCGGCACCGTGTATGGCCCAGGCCTGGGGGCTACTGTCGGTGTACTAAAGTAGGGGGGTACCTTAGTACCCCGAACTTGTGCACGGGAAGTCGCGGCAACCCGCGGCAGGGCTTGTCGGGCGTCCGCCAAGATCCGCCGCGGCTACGATGATGCCGTTCAAGAACGGAGTACTCAAGCAAAAGCCCCCGGCAAGAGGAGCTTGCCGGGAAGGCCAACCAAAGCCCCGGCAAGAAGAGCTCGCCGGGAAGAAAACAAAGTCCCCGGCAAGAGGAGCTTGCCGGGAAGGCCGACCGAGGCACCTCCAGGGGACTTGCCGCGGCGCTCCACGCGCCCCGGCAAGGCCCGAGGGCCAGCAAGCTTGCCGGCCCGACAAGAGGAGGACCGCGGTGAGGCACTTGCCGCGGCAAGATTGCCAGCCAAACTCCAGCACATCCGGCGACGTGTCATCACAAGGCCGTCCCAAAGGCACGTGGCGAGGCACTACACAACCATGCGGAGCGAGGTGGCAAGCGGAGCTGACAGAGACGCCATCGTGGCAACCGGTGGCTCACTTGACGATCGCCTCCTTGCACTGTTGGGGCGACCGGACGGGCATTAAATGCCCCTGTCCCCTGCCATCAGTTGGGTAGGGGGCACTGTTGGTCACTGTTACACCAACCTGCGTTTTTACCTTTCTACCCCCTCTTCTTACGCTGCCACCTGTTGGTGCCCCCTTTAGACTATAAAAGGGAGGCCCATGCGCACGTAGAAGGGGTTGGGTTCGGTTGGGTTCGGTTCGGTTTGGTTCGGAGGGGTTCGGTTCGGTTCGGCGGGATAGGTTTTAGGGTTCATCAGAGGACACAGGATCAAGGTCCGGTCCAACACATACACATCGCACCACCGCGCGCTCGTATTCGAGCAAGATCAAATAACAACACAAAGCAGCAGTAGGAGTTTTATCTCTCCGGAGAGCTCCGAAGCTGGGTAAAAAAGATCGCCCGCCGTCTCTCTCACCCACCGTGCGCCCGGGACCTCGATCCGCTCTGCGCGCGGCCTCCGCCCCCCTCTCCGAACCAGAAAAGGGGCCCCCCGTGCCCCATAGGTGCCCGGCGGTCACGGAAGTAGACCGTGCGCCCGCCGCGACACGCCGCCGGCCGGCGTTGACCCCAACCGGGACCGCCTCGTCCCGCGATCCAAACGCGCGGACGCACCGCGTCGTCCCGCGCCCTCGTCGTCCCGGCTCTGCATCGTCCAAGCCGGGCCCTGGACCACCTCGTCCCTCCATCCAAACGGCCGACCCGTCCCGTACCATCTCGTCCCCGGGACCGCGAGATCCAGTTTCTGCGAGGTTCAATTTCACCAAGTCCCCGATATTTTTGCATAATGTTGCCATGTTCATCGGATCATAACTTGTCGCATACTGCTCCGTTTCGTGGGTATAATATGTCAAATTGTTCGCTTCGACGAGTACTTTATTTCATTCCATTGCACCATGTTCATTTGAGCTCATCTTTATGCATGAATCATCGTTGTAAGAGTGCTATATGATGTTAATCTGCTGAAACTGCTATGACTTGATGATTTGTCATTTTTGCCATGGTTGATGTGTGCATCCTATAAGGTTGATGTCTACATGTGTTTTGATCTATGATATGCCATCTTTCCAGTGGTGCCATCCATATTTTTTTTGGGTCTTGTAGTGAGTGCATAGAGCTCGTTAAGTAGGGTACTTACTATTGCTGTTTTGCTAAACTGATTCTGTTATATTATGATGCTATGTAAACCTGCTGCTACAAGTCATCCTATGCATAATATGGAGATGTTCACTAAGGATGTTTTGTTATACATGTCATGATCTATCCATTCATGCCCCTGGTTGCATTTATAGCTTGATGTAGCTTGTTGTAATCTTGCTCCAAAGTTGCTAAATATTGTTGTTGTCAACCTGTTAACTTTAAGTTCAGTTTTGCCATGAGCTTTGTTAGTGATCCATGTACTCTATGAACTTGCTCTTACCATGCTCAGCTTCATTCTTACTGTTGGTTGCCTTGCCATGCCATGTATTGCTCTGTGGTGAGTGGTTCAAGCTCACCATCATGTCTACTTATTGTTGTTCCTGCCATGTATGAATCTGTCATATAATTTGCCATGTTTACATGGGTGCCACCATATTTTCTGTACCTTTTTACTCATGCTCAGTAAGGGACTTTTGTTCTATATAATAAGTAGATTCATGCCATGATTTTGTTTGCCATGACAACTTCCTGTAGCATGTTGTTTGATAGCTCTAAACATTGCAACCTGATGTTATTTCTGCTAAGCCTAAAACTGTTATTATTTGCAATCTTCCCATGTCCTTTTGAGCATGTTCTAGTGATTTCTGGAGATAGCTCAGTGTTCACCTTTTGTCATGCTTTACCTGTAATTCATGCCCATGCCTTTTGTTCTTATGTTGGGGTGCTGTAGCATGTTGTTTTGATGCTTGCAATATGCCTAGTTGCTGTTATGGACAGATTGTTGCTATAACTTCTATAGAGTGTGTGTGTTGGACCGTTGCTCTGTTTTGAGTGTGCTCTATATGAAACTTGCTTAGAATTGCATGTTGTTTCATATTATCATGTTGCATCCTTGTTTTGAGGTGTTTGCTTGATGTTTGTATGCATTTTGCATCAATGCCATGTTTAACTTATTTTGCTCATATCTTCTAGGCCGTAGCTCCGAATCTAATGAACTTTATATGTAACTTGACTAGAATCTCGTGTAGATCATCTTGGTGCATCTTAAATTGCTTTTTAACAACTTGAACATAAGGCTTATTCAGTTCTGGACCAATTTCTAAATTTGCATATGAGGACTTATCGGAATGGTTATATGTCGTTTCCGGCCTCATTTAAACTTGCCTTGGTGTGTTGTTCTTGTTTGCATCATCTCTTGCCATGAGTAGCCTCATCTAGCTTTGTCATGCATCATGCTTGGTTGAGCATCATGCCTTGTTCATGTGTGGTGTGTTTACCTTGTTGTGTGCTTCTTCTCGATAGTTTCCATTTCATTGCGATTGTGAGGATTCGTTCGTCTACGCTTGGTTCGTCTTCGTGGCTTCATCTTCTTCATGGACTCGTTCTTCTTCCTTGCGGAATTTCAGGCAAGATGACCGCTACCTTGGATCTCACTACTATCATTGCTATGCTAGTTGCTTCGTTCTATCGCTATGCTGCGTTAACTATCATTTGCTCTTCAAGCCTCCCAAATTGCCATGAACCTCTAACCTTTGAAACCCTTCCTAGCAAACCGTTGCTTGGCTATGTTACCGCTTTGCTCAGCCCCTCTTATAGCGTTGCTATTTGCAGGTGAAGTTGAAGATTGCTCCATGGTGGACAGGGCTATGTTGGGATCTCACAATATCTCTTACATTATTAATGCATCTATATATTTGGTAAAGGGTGGAAGGCTCGGCCTTATGCCTGGTGTTTTGTTCCACTCTTGCCGCCCTAGTTTCCGTCATACCGGTATTAGTATCCCAGATTTTGTGTTCCTTACGTGGTCGGGTGATTTATGGGACTCCCTTGAAAGTTCGCTTTGAATAAAACTCCTCCAGCAAGGCCCAACCTTGGTTTTACCATTTGCCTCACCACCACCTATTTTTCCCTTGGGAGTAATTAACCCAAGGGTCATCTTTATTTTAGCCCCCCCCAGGCCAATGCTTGTCTAAGTGTTGGTCCAAACCGAGCGATGTCTGGCGCCCCCTGGGCAACCAGGGTCTATACCAACCCGACGTCTTGCTCATCCGGTGTGCCCTGAGAACGAGATATGTGCAGCTCCTATCGGGATTTGTCGACACAGCGGGCGGCTTTGCTGGTCTTGTTTTACCATTGTCAAAATGTCTTGTAAACCGGGATTCCGAGACTGATCGGGTCTTCCTGGGAGAAGGAATATCCTTCGTTGATCGCGAGAGCTTATCATGGGCTAAGTTGGGACACCCCTGCAGGGTATTATCTTTTGAAAGCCGTGCCCGCGGTTACGTGGCAGATGGGAATTTGTTAATGTCCTATTTTAGATAACTTGACACCAGATCCGAATTAAAATGCATCAACCGCGTGTGTAGCCGTGATGGTCTCTTCTCGACGGAGTCCGGGAAGTGAACGCGGTCTTTGGGTTATGTTTGACGTAAGTAGGAGTTCAGGATCACTTCTTGATCATTGCTAGCTTCACGATCATTCCTTTGCTTCTCTTCTCGCTCTTATTTGCGTATGTTAGCCACCATATCATGCTTAGTCGCTGCTGCAACCTCACCACTTTACACCTTCCTTTCCCATTTAGCTTTGCTAGTCTTGATACCCATGGAAATGGGATTGCTGAGTCCTCGTGGCTCACAGATTACTACAAAAACAGTTGCAGGTACAGGTTATGCGATGATCATGACGCGAGAGCGATGTTTGCTTGTTTTGGAGTTCTTCTTCTGCTTCTTCTTTGATCAAGGGATAGGTTCCAGGTCAGCAGCCTGGGCTAGCAGGGTGGATGTCATTTGAGTTTCTGTTTGTGTTTCATCCGTAGTCAGATGGTGATCTTATGTAAGATGATGTTGTATTCGTGTGGCATTTGAATGCCTTGTATGTATCCCCATCTATTATGTAATGTTGATGTAATGATATCCACCTTGCAAAAGCGCCTTCGAGATGTGCTTCTATCCTTGGTGGGACCTTCGAGTTCCTTTAGGATGTGGTTGCATCTTGGGCGTGACAAGTTGGTAACAGACCCTCGACTGACCCTAGGAGCCCCCCTTGATTGATCATGTAGTTTGGCCATTGTTGAGTCTAGAAGAAAACTGTTTTCGGAGTCTAGTTATATCGAAGAGTAGGAATTCTTTTTACTCCTTTGCCCCTTCGTCGCTCTGGTGATGAATCTTGGCATAGGTGTTTTGAATTACTCCTCTTCCCTTTCAAATTTTCTTTAGGTTCACGCAGTTGGTTTTTCCATTCGTTGGTTCTCATCTCTTTTCATCCGGTGCATTTCTCGTCAAGTTGACTCGAGCCTCTTCATCCTTGCCAAGTTCAATCCTTAGTTGTTTTCTTTTCCCACACGCCCATCCCTTTTCTTCTCGGCGGAGTTCGTAATCGAGTATCCATCCTACTCGTGCGAAGTCTTTGCTTTCTATCCTCATTGTTATCAACCGGTGTTTTCTCTTCAAGATATTCGTTGGTTTCCCCTTCAAAGTTGTTTTTTTCCCGCCCTCCCACCCTCTTCTTCCCGGAGTTTGAGTCTGTTTCGACCATCAATTTCATTCGTACGGAGTCTCTTCCGTCTTCCCTCAATTATTTCAACCGGTGAATTCTCGTTTTGTTCGACATTCTTCATCTCTTTTTTTTCTTTTTCTGGTGCACTCAATTCAAGTTTTTTTCGGGTTGATCACATTCTTTTCCTTGGGTCAAGTGTTCTCCTTACCTCGTTTGCCTCTCGCCATTCAATCATTCCGGAGTTCGGAAGACATCTCAGGAGATTCGTCTGTATTCCAATTAATTCGAGGTTGTCACCTCATTCAGATAATTTAAATTGTTCCGGTGCATCATCTACCTGTTCAACATCCTTTCCAACGGTGTCTTCTTTTAGTGGGCCCTAACCCACAGGTCTTTTCCCAGGATCTTACCTGACTCTTCTAATTCCCCCGGAGTTATACTCAAATTCTTTTCAAAGTGTGACATAAGAATGGATTCCTTCAGTCAGATGTCTTTCCAAGATCGATTTCGAATCATTTCATTGTTGGCTCAACCTTTTCGGTTTTCATTCTTCCGGAGTATCTCAGTAATTTTGGTGGTGTTTCTCGTCGTCATTTGAAGACCGAAGAAGAGTTTTTCCTCTAAATCTTGCATGTTCTCTCGAAGTTTTGTGGTTCTAGCTTCATGTTATCCTCTCGAATTATTCCATTTGTTAGATATTTCTTTTTCTCACCTATCCGGAGTATTTCAGGAGTTAATTTCTGTTTCGCTTCACTGGAGGCCATCATTCTAGTTATCATTCTCTAATTATCCCGGTGCTTCGTTCAAGTGTTCTTTAATCAGCTCATGATCTCTTCGTTCTTTTTTGCATCTAAATTCCCTCTAGCATATTGTTCTTCCAATCCTTCCCGGTGATTCTTTCTCTTTCATCAGTCATTTTCGAATTTTTACGGTGGTTCGTTCAAGATTCTTTTTCTTTGATTATCATATTATTTCATTCGTTCTTTTCAATCCTACCGGTGGTTCATGAAGACCTTCTCAAGTTTGCGATATGTCACTTCTCAATTCTTTTTAAAGAAGAATAAGTAGTATGCAAAATCCATTGTTTGTCATCAATTTAATTTGATGAAGGATAAGCATACAATAGATCTTATTCTTATTTCATCCAAGTGAGTAATCCCATCCTTCGGAGTTTGTTCTTGATGAATATATTCTAGTTTCAAGTGTTTCATCTTTTGTTTTCTGGAGTTCAAATTTCCTCGGCCATCTCGTCGGAACCTCCATAGAAATCATCGCAAGGCTCATCTTATTCTTTCATCCTTCATTCTATCTCATCATCCTTTTGTCACCGGAGTTCTTCATGGTGGTTCTTCATGATTTAATTCATTCTTCAAGAGTTCATCAAGATTCTTGTTGGTGCAGTTCAAGTATCTTTCTTCTCGCGTCTCGAAGTGTAATTAATTCTCCGTATTCTTTTGAAGTGGAGTTTTGCATTTCTTCGTTCTTCTCAGCTATCCAATCATTTCCGTTTTTGGCCGGTTATCACCCTATGATCTTGAGATGTTACATATAAGACCACAACTAGCTTATTCTTTTCGTTGTTGATTTTCTCAACAATTTCGTTCAATCCTTCCTTCTAAAGATGCTTTCAATTTCATTCGTGGCACAAGTTGTCATTTTCTTCTCCGTTCTTTTCATTCAACTCTTTCAATTCTTTCCGGAGGTTTTGTGTCATGTCTTCATCAAGTGCCATTCCATCCTTTCAAGCTCGTGTTTTATTCCTCCATGTTTCAGCCGGAGTGTTGCATAAATTATTTCAGTCTTATTCGTTTCTTATCTCGTTCGAACCGGAGTGCTTCATAGCCTATCTGATTCTGTGAGCTTTCAATTCTCATCATTCTCGTCGTTCCTCTCTTCTTCTTGAGTGCTCTCGATTCTTTGCTTCTTCTCTTGAGTTCTTGTTTCACCTCATCCCTTTTCCCTTCCGTCTCGGTCCTAAGATCTCGGGACGAGATCTCTTGTTAGTGGAGGAGAGTTGTAACACCCCGGGTTCGATGCGCCAGGTGTATGCCAGTTATTCGCCGTCGTTGCCATGTCATTTGCTTGCGTGTTGCATTTTATAATGTCATCATGTGCATCTCATCTTGCATACGTGTTCGTACATGCATCCGAGCATTTTCCCCGTTGTCCGTTTTGCAATCCGGCACTCCTATGTCATCCGGCGTCCCCTTTTTGCCTCTTCTCTTGTGCGGGTGTTAAACGTTCTCGGAATGGAACGAGGTTTGCCAAGCGGCCTTGGTATAGCACCGGTAGACCTCCTGTCAAGTTTTGTGCCATTTGGAGGTCGTTTGGTACTCCAACGGTTAACCGGGGAATCGTAAAAGCCTCTTTTGTTTGCAGCCCAACACGCATTCCAAAGTGGCCCAAAACCCATCCAAACCATCTCCATGCTCTCGGTCGTTCGATCATGATCGTGTGGGCGAAAACCGCACCCCATTTGGACTCTCCTAGCTCCCTCTATGTATATAATAGCCCCTCCCCCGAAATTCTCGGATCAATTCCACCCCAAACCCTAAAATTCCCCTCCGCGCCGCGCCGGACATGTCCGTCCGCGCCAGACAAAGCCCGCGCCGCCGCCTCCGGCCTACCGGCGTCCACCACGTGGTACTCCCTACCGCCTCCGCCGTCCGGCCAACCCGGCCCGCGGCTGGCCCGCGCCGCCGCCTGAGCTCCGCGCCGGCCTCCGCCCTCCGGCAACCTCCCCCTCCGCCGCCCGGGCTCCCCGCCGACCGCCGCGCCTCCGTAGGGTATCTCCGCCGTCGCCCCGCTCCCGCGCCGCCGTGCTCCGGCCACCGCGACCCCGCTGCCTCCTCGTCGGCGTGGCCTCCGCCGCCTCCTTCGCCGCGAACCGCCGTCGTTGCCCGGATCCGACGCCGGCCGACCATATCCGCGGCTCCGCGCTTTCCCCGCCCCTCCTGCTTGCGCCTCCTCGCCGGATCGGGATCCCGCCGCCGCCGGCCGACGTTGACCCCAACCTGGACCCCTCGTCCCACGATCCCGGCGTCCCGCGATCAAAACGCGCGGACTCACCGCGTCGTCCCGCACCCTCGTCGTCCCGGCTCTTCGTCGTCCATGCCTGGTCCTGGACTGCCTCGTCCCTCCATCCAAACGGCCGACCCGTCCCATACCGTCTCGTCCCCGGGACCGCGAGATCCAGTTTCTCCGAGGTTCAATTTCACCAAGTCCCCGATATTTTTGCATAATGTTGCCATGTTCATCGCATCATAACTTGTTGCATACTGCTCCGTTTCGTGCGTGTAATATATCGAATTGTTCGCCTCGACGAGTACTTCATTCCACTCATTACACCATGTTCATTTGAGCTCATCTTGATGCCTGAATCATCATTGTAATAGTGCTATATGATGTTAATCTGCTGAAACTGCTATAACTTGATGATTTGTCATTTTTCCCATGGTTGATTTGTGCATCCTATGAGGTTGATGTCTACATGTCTTTTGATCTATGATATGCCGACTTTCCGGTGGTGCGATCCATGTATTTTTGTGGGTCTTGTAGTGAGTGCATCGAGCTCGTTAAGTAGGGTACTTACTGTTGCTGTTTTGCTAGACCGATTCTGTTATATTATGATGCTATGTAAACCTGCTGCTACAAGTCATCCTATGCATAATCTGGAGATGTTCACTAAGGATGTTCTGTTATACATGTCATGATCTATCCATTCATGCCCCTGGTTGCATTTATAGCTTTCCGTATCTTGTTGAAATCTTGCTCCAAAGTTGCTAAATATTGTTGCTGTCAGCCTGTTAACTTTAAGTTCAGTTTTGCCATGAGCTTTGTTAGTGATCCATGTACTCTATGAACATGCTCTTGCCATGCTTAGCTTCATAAACATGTATTCTTACTGTTGGTTGCCTTGACATGCCATGTATTGCTCTGTGGTGAGTGGTTCATGCTCACCAACATGTCTACTTATTTTTGTTCCTGCCATGTATGAATCTGTCATATAATTTGCCATGTTTACATGGGTGCCATCATATTTTCTGTACCCTTTTGACTCATGGTCAGTAAGGGACTTTTGTTCTATGTAATCAGTAGATTCATGCCATGCATTTGTTTACCATGATAAGTTCCTGTATCATGTTGTTTTATAGCTCTAATCATTGCAACCTGATGTTATTTCTGCTAAGCCTGAAACTGTTATTATTTGCAATCTTCCCATGTCCTTTTGAGCATGTTCTAGTGATTTCTGGAGATAGCTCAGTGTTTATCTTTTGTCATGCTTTACCTGTACTTCATGGCCATGCCTTTTGTTCTTATGTTGTGGGGCTGTAGCATGTTGTTTTGATGCTTGCAATATGCCTAGTTGCTGTTATGGACAGATTGTTGCTATAACTTGTGTAGAGTGTGTGTGTTGGACCGTTGCTCCGTTTTGAGTGTTCTCTATATGAAACTTGCTTAGAATTGCATGTTGTTTCATATCATGTTGCATCCTTGTTTTGAGGTGTTTGCTTGATGTTTGTATGCATTTTGCATCAATGCCATGTTTAACTTGTTTTGCTCATATCTTCTAGGCTGTAGATCCGAATTAATGAACTTTATATGTAACTTGACTAGAATCTCGTGTAGATCATCTTGGTGCATCTTAACTTACTGTTTAACAACTTGAACATAAGGCTTATTCAGTTCTGGACCAATTTCTAAATTTGCATATGAGTACTTATCGGAATGGTTATATGTTGTTTCCGGCCTCATTTAAACTTGCCTTGGTGTGTTGTTCTTGTTTGCATCATCTCTTGCCATGAGTAGCCTCATCTAGCTTTCTCATGCATCATGCTTGGTTGAGCATCATGCCTTTTTAATGTGTGGTGTGTTTACCTTGTTGTGTGCTTCTTCTCGATAGTTCCCGTTTCGTTGCGATCGTGAGGATTCGTTCGTCTACGCTTGGTTCGTCTTCGTGGCTTCATCTTCTTCATGGACTCGTTCTTCTTCCTTGCAGGATTTCAGGCAAGATGACTGCTACCCTGGATCTCACTACTATCATTGCTATGCTACTTGCTTCGTTCTATCGCTATGCTGTGTTACCTATCATTTGCTCTTCAAGCCTCCCAAATTGCCATGAACCTCTAACCTTTGAAACCCTTCCTAGCAAACCGTTGCTAGGCTATGCTATCGCTTTGCTCAGCCCCTCTTATAGCGTTGCTAGTTGCAGGTGAAGTTGAAGATTGCTCCATGGTGGAGAGGGCTATGTTGGGATATCACAATATCTCTTATATTATTAATGCATCTATATATTTGGTAAAGGGTGGAAGCCTCGGCCTTATGCCTGGTGTTTTGTTCCACTCTTGCCACCCTAGTTTCCGTCATACTGGTATTATGTTCCCGGATTTTGCGTTCCTTACGCGGTCGGGTGATTTATGGGACCCCCTTGATAGTTCGCTTTGAATAAAACTCCTCCAGCAAGGCCCAACCTTGGTTTACCATTTGCCTCACCACCACCTATTTTTCCCTTGGGAGTAATTAACCCAAGGGTCATCTTTATATTAGCCCCCCCGGGCCAATGCTTGTCTAAGTGTTGGTCCAAACCGAGCGATGTCCGGCACCCCCTGGGCAACCAGGGTCTATGCCAACCTGACGTCTTGCTCATCCGGTGTGCCTTGAGAACAAGATATGTGCTGCTCCTATCGGGATTTGTCGGCACAGCGGGCGGCTTTGTTGGTCTTGTTTTACCATTGTCGAAATGTCTTGTAAACCGGGATTCCGAGACTGATCGGGTCTTCCTGGGAGAAGGAATATCCTTCGTTGATCGCGAGAGCTTATCATGGGCTAAGTTGGGACACCCCTGCAGGGTATTATCTTTCGAAAGCCGTGCCCGCGGTTACGTGGCAGATGGGAATTTGTTAATGTCCGGTTGTAGATAACTTGACACCATATCCGAATTAAAATGCATCAACCACGCGTGTAGCCATGATGGTCTCTTCTCGGCGGAGTCCGGGAAGTGAACACGGTCTTCGGGTTATGTTTGACGTAAGTAGGAGTTCAGGATCACTTCTTGATCATTGCTAGCTTCACGACCGTTCCTTTTCTTTTCTTCTCGCTCTTATTTGCGTATGTTAGCCACCATATCATGCTTAGTCGCTGCTGCAACCTCACTACTTTACCCCTTCCTTTCCCATTTAGCTTTGCTAGTCTTGATACCCATGGAAATGGGATTGCTGAGTCCTCGTGGCTCACAGATTACTAGAAAAATAGTTGCAGGTACAGGTTATGCGATGATCATGACGCGAGAGCGATGTTTACTTGTTTTGGAGTTCTCCTTCTGCTTCTTCTTCGATCAGGGGATAGGTTCCAGGTCGGCACCCTGGGCTAGCAGGGTGGATGTCATTTGAGTTTCTGTTTGTGTTTCATCCGTAGTCGGATGGTGATCTTATGTAAGATGATGTTGTATTCGTGTGGCACTTGAGTGCCTTGTATGTATCCCCATCTATTAAGTAATGTTGATGTAATGATATCCACCTTGCAAAAGCGCCTTCAAGATGCGCTTCTATCCTTGGTGGGACCTTCGAGTTCCTTTAGGATACAGTCGCATCTTGGGCGTGACAATTTTCCTAGGATTTTCCCAAGTTTATGGTCCAAACTGATGCTTGTGAAGAAAGTACCAATTTGGTAAATCCATTTGGTGTGATATTTTTACAGCATATACTTATGACCAAATAATTAGGATTTGACAACTTATAGCTAAATCCAGCCCTCCTACTGAGTGCTTCATCATCATTTGATTTCTGGACATATTTTATCAGTTGTTAAGCAACTATGCTAAATATTTGTCCAAATGCCCTAAAAACTCCTAGGACCATAGTCCTTGTTACCCTAAGCCTACTAGACATCAAGTTTACCATTTACCCTCTCTGGTTTTATCTCTAGGATGTTGCCAAGTTTGCAACAACAAACTTGTGGAGCTTGGTTTATGGATCTCCCTTTGTCTCTGTCCAAATCTTTACCATAGTAATGCTTCACTCTGGAATGACTACACGGTACACATGATTTAACCTCAGTAAAATCTCCAATGCCCGCCATGCCAGTGGTGACCACGAGGGGAGCCAGCCAAGATGGTGGTATAGCCACTGTTGGCCTCGGCATCATTGCTCCAGCTGGATTTGACTCGTCCCTGCATGTCCAATAGCTCTGCATCGTCATCGCCGTTCGGCTGGACCCCTCTCCCCCTCCGGTTTGTTCTCCGACGAGCCGTGCCAAGGGTCGAGCAGTGTGCGCCCGTGAGCTCGTCTTCTTCCTCGCCCCTGTCCTCTTCCTCCATTCGTCTCCAAGCGCCCCTCGTCTCCGTGAGCCTCTGCTGCTCATCGTGACCCTCCTCGTCGCCTTCCCGCAGCTTCCCGTGAGCTTTGACCGCAACTGCCGACACTGCGCCGTCGCCGACGCGTGGACACGTCGCGCCCCCACGTGCCACCTCGCCCCCCCCCCCCTCGAGCTCTCCCCGCGGCTATAAGTAGCCCTCCCGAGCCCCCCTCGCAGTCTCCATCCAAGCGCAGCTCTCTCCCCCTTGCCTCGGAGCCTCTCCATCTCTTCCCCATCGCCATGGCCGCCGCCTCTGCCTGCTCAAATTGGAGCAATGGCGGGCGCGCCTCTCCCTCTCTCCTCCTCAAGCAACCTACCCGGAGCCCATATTCTCTCCCCATTCTCTCCTCTGGCCGCCGGAGTGCCCGTGTGGCCTCGTCCCCGAGAGCGGTCGCCGCCCGCCCTGTCTTCTGCCCCCTCGAGCTGCGGCAGACCTGCGCCTCCCCGGCGACTGCCCCTCGTCTGAACGGGTGCGGCACTCTGCCCTGGACTCGTCGGTGGCCTCGCCTCAGCCGAGGGCGGCTGGAGCAGCCCGAGCCGCCACCGGCGACGCCCTGTTCTGGCCCCTCCTCTGTTCTGTCGGGAGAACAAGGAGAAGAAGACGAACGAGCCGGCCCCTCCCCTCGACCCCACCTGGCAGTGACCCAGGGGCGTTGACCTGGTCCTGCCAGCGTGGATAAGTGGCCGGGCCCACCCCTCATGCGACCCCACCTGCCATTGACTATAGCCGCCCAGTCAGCCCTAGCCGGCTTAAGTGCTTATTTTGTGAACGTTTGTTGTTTAGTGCATTTCTGCCTAAAAAGTAAACGGCCACAACTTTGCGCTCGTAACTCCGATTGAGGTAAATTCAACGCCCACGTCTTCGTCTCATCGAGCCCGTTCCGTTACCATCATTCTCACTATGGTTTGACATATTGAAAATGCCCCTTTTGCCCTTGTTCGTAAATAGCCCCCTGTCGGTGTCAAAACCGGCGGATCTCGGGTAGGGGGTCCCGAACTGTGCGTCTAGGCGGATGGTAACAGGAGACAAGGGACACGATGTTTTTTACCCAGGTTCGGGCCCTCTCGATGGAGGTAAAACCCTACTCCTGCTTGATTGATATTGATGATATGGGTAGTACAAGAGTAGATCTACCACGAGATCAAGGAGGCTAAACCCTAGAAGCTAGCCTATGGTATGATTTTATGTTGTGTATGTTGTCCTACGGACTAAGGCCCTCCAGTTTATATAGATACCGGAGAGGGCTAGGGTTACACAGAGTCGGTTACAATGGTAGGAGATCTACATATCCGTATTGCCAAGCTTGCCTTCCACGCCAAGGAAAGTCCTATCCGGACACGGGGCGGAGTCTTCAATCTTGTATCTTCGTAGTCTTGATAGTCCAGCGGACATTGATAGTCCAGCTGTCCGGACACCTCCTAGTCCAGGACTCCCTCAGTAGCCCCCGAACCAGGCTTCAATGACGATAAGTCCAGCGCGTCTATAGTCTTCGGCGTTGCAAGGCGGGTTCTCCCTTCAAATTCCATGTACCTGCCGAACAATGTCCGGCTTCATCTTGAATACTGTGTTCCTCGGCTTCTACGTCAAATAATGGCCCTCTTCCATGCGTCGCACGAATGCGAAAAGCCAGGGTGTTTTTTGCATTTCACCCCCCAATTGCGCGAGTTGACCGCCTACAAAAGAGGCAAGAATCCAGATCCAAACCACACCGGCTTCCTCCCGTGAATACTCCATCGAAGCGCCTTTAACCTAGAAATCCATTCCACCATGGATCGTCAACGCGGCTCTTCTTCGTGTGCTCCCAGCCCATCACCGGGGAGTTGGAGGAGGTGCTCTGTTTCGCACAACGAGCTCGAGAAGCTCCAAACGGGGGGATTCCTCCCTCCGGCCATTATGATCCCAGTCCGGGCCGGACTGGTTACTTATCAAGGTGGGAGACAGGCGGAGGACACTCCCAGCCCCAATAAGGGGGAGCGAGTATGTTTTGTCCCTTACCTGACAAGGGGACTCGGATTTCCAATACATCCGTTCCTCCGCGGGCTCCTGAAGTTCTACGGACTCCAGCTCCACCACCTCACGCCCGCCTCTGTTCTGCATATCGCGGGCTACATAGCTCTTTGCGAGCTATTCCTGGGCATTGAGCCCCATTTCACATTGTGGAAGAGGCTGTTTTGCCTCGTACCCCATTCTTACCAGGGGTCCATATATCAAGTGGGCGGCGCCGAAATATGGCGCATCGCCGGGACCGGATACCTATCCGGCACTCCCAAGAGGGCGTCCGAAGACTGGCCCTCGGAATGGTTTTATATAGAGGACGCTCCGCTGCCAGACCCAGTTCGGATCGGCCTCCCGGAGTTTAGTGCTGCTCCCTTGAAGAAACGCCTCAGCTGGCGCCCGCGGAGCCCCCGATTGGAGGAAGACAAGAGCGTCCATTACTTGATGGGCCGGATAAGATTAATGGCTCATTCCGGCCTGACCATGATCGGAGTCATGGCGACATGCATCAAGCAAGGGGTACAACCACAGCAATACAGAGGCCACCCCATGTGGGATTTCAACGGGGAAGACGATGCTACCCGGCATGGCCGCAAAGGGCCGAATTCGACCGAGGATCTGGTGAAGATCCTGTCCAGCCTGTACAAGTGGGAGAAGGAGGATTTCCTTCGAACGAACCCTTTGAATGGGTTTTCCATGATCAACCCCAGAGGATGGGTAAGTGAACACCTCGAAGGGCCCAGCCCAAGCTTTCGAAGTTTAAGCTTCTTACATTATGTCTTCGGCGCAGGGTCTACGCCGGATTGTGGAGGACATGGTAAGTCCTGCTCCGCAACCCGAGGACCCAGAAGGATCCCTGAGTCCGGCCTCCGAAGAGGACCCGGATATCGAGGTGGAGCTGATCGACGGGGTGTATCACCAGCTCAGCATAGACAATGCTTTGGTCGCCATTACGGCGGACTACCCCGGACTAAGTCCGGCTTCCCAGGTGACCGCGACCGAAGTCCGGACACCATTATCCCATCCCTGCCCATTTCTGACCTTCACGAACGATGGTGTTTTGCAGGAAGCGCCTTTACGGCAGGAAGCCGAGCCCGCGGCGGCCGACCAACAGAGGTCAGTCCGAACCAGCAGGCGGAAAAGGAGCGCAGTGCGGACGGAAACGTTGCCGCAAAGGTATAGCTCGTATTTGAATTTTTAGAGCAACGTTTCGAGGAAACGTCTAAGTGCCCATGAGTTTTGTAGGAGAAAAAGCGCTCGCCGGACTGCGAGCGCAGGAATTGCCAATCCGACCAACACCGGCCAGGCCCCAGCGCCCGGCCTGGAGGGGGAGGCAAGCGCAAGACGCGAGCCGGATCCTTCTCCAACGGAGGATACCGACAAACTGTCCGCCACCAAGTCTGAGGTGGAGAGCGCCATGAACCATAGGCGCCGCCGGACAGTATTTCAAGAAGCGTGCTTTTCCCCTGAGGCATTGGATGCCTTTAACGCAGGGGACGCGCATCTCCGTGCTGCTCAAAATGGTTTTACCAGAGCCACGGGGCGGTATGTGAAAGACATATGGGTAAGGGAATTTTAATGGTTGTATATACCAGTAGCCCCCGAGACTTAAATTAGTTATGCTAACTGATTTAAGGATCATTATAAATTTCAGGCACTTAACGAGAAGAACGCCCAGCTGTCTCGGGAGCTGCAAGATTGCAAGGCCCAACTTGAGGCCGCACTTGCTGCCGCAGGAGGAGGCGGAAAGACCCCTCCTGGTAACACATTTTTATTAATAAATATAAGCGCTGTGCGGCGTGCGCGCGAGTCTAATAATGACATTTGCAGGTACTGCCGGACAAGATCCGGACAGGCAAGCATTGCTACGCCAGCTAAAGGCCGGCGAGAGGGTGCTGAATAGAGTTCAGCAGGAAAGGAACAAGCTCCAAGATGCCAACGCCAAGCTCGGAGAAGAGCTGAAAGGCGTACAGGCTGAGCTGTCCGGCTCCGTTAAGGAGAATCAGCGGCTTCGTCGCAGCATTTATAGTAAGTGCTTGAGCGAACTCTTTTGAAAAGAAGAGTTCAGCGAGGAAGCGTTTTGACATGATATGTCTTGTAGGTATACTCACGGGTCGTCCTGCAGAGGAGATGCCCATATCAATGGGTGATCAACTTCCCGAACTGTTGCAGCTACTCGAACGAGTTAGGCAGGCAATGAGCAGCGTCGTTCAGGCTTTATGGCCAGCCCTCACCCTACCCGAGTGCCTCGGGGAGCTTGCGGAGAAGCTGCAGGGAGTGCGGCAGCGCTTCCGTTTGTGGAAGATTTCGGCTTGCCGTCAAGGTGCGAGGGAGGCTTGGGCCATGGTGAAGACGCGGTACAAGAAGGCGGATCCCAACCACATGGCCGAAGTTGGACCGGTGGGGCCCGATGGGAAGGAGATCCCTGTGAGTTTAGTTTATAGCCAAGTAGAGATGGCTGCTAAATTTTCCCAACAGGACTGTAAACTAGACAGCCTGTTAGACGGGATTGAGGAGGAATACAATCAATAAATTTGACAATGTATGTTATCCTTTAAAGTGACATGTGAAATGCCCTCTAGCCGGATTGTAGATCGTTTGTCTTTGCCGACCTTTTTGCTTCGACCTCGGGACCCTAGAGTCCGGAGTGTGTTCGAATACCTTTTTGGTTAAGAAACAACCGTGGTATGCATGGAGACCAGGCGTAGGGGTCATTAGTGCTTTATCAGACAAGTGCCCAACTAGTTATGTTATATTACATGGTTAGTAAGAAACATCTTCTAGGGAGAATAGTTCCGTTAAGGGTTCCTTTCGCTGGGAGACATGCCCTAAAGTGCATGTCCGGACTGCAAAGAAAGCAGTAAAACATCTGGGGGCAGATAGATAAATAGGTAAAAAGTCATCTTTTAAGTCACCGACCGAATATTCCTTTAAGAACGCTAGATTTTGGCTTCACCCAGTCTGAGGTACACATCCGGCTGACCCGGCCATAACAATCGCAGAGGTGCTCCCTTTACCTCCTAGCCGAACAATCGAGAACGTAGGGGTAAGCACAGGAGCCAGGCAACCCAGCTTGGCCAAAACTTAAGTCATATCGATGCATATAATGGCGAATAAAAGGTACATGTGGAAGCTTGACACATGTGATGGGTATAAAACCCGTATAATTGAGCTTCTGTAAAAGAAGCCCCCAGGAATAATGAGTGCGGATGGCACATCATGCATATAATGGAGCTTCTGTAAAAGAAGCCCCCAGGAATAATGAGTGCGGAGGGCACATCATGCATATGCAAAGAATGCAAAAATAGGCCCGAAAGGGCTTTTAAATGAGAAGGATAAAAAAGAGAAACAAAAGACAGCCGAAGTGTAAAAGTTTGGACGGGGGAAGGGGACGAACTCTTAGTCCGGCGCTAGGCATAGAATCGTCGGAGGCGGGCTGCGTTCCATGGGTTCGGCTCGAGTTAGTGATCCGACGCATTTCGTAGACGGTACGCTCCGCCGGTCAGTACTTGATCGATGATGAAGGGACCCTCCCATTTGGGCTTGAGCTTGTCCTTTTTCTTGTCCGGCAGGCGTAGAACTAGTTCACCAACGTTGTAAGTCTTGGCCCGTACTTCTCTGCTTTGATATCTTTGGGCCTGTTGCTGATAGAATGCGGAACGAGCCTTCGCGACGTCACGTTTTTCCTCCAATGTGTCCAAGCTGTCCTGCCGATCAAGCTCGGCCTCTCTTTCCTCATACATGCGCACTCGAGGTGAGTCATGAATAATGTCACAGGGCAAAACTGCCTCTGCGCCGTATACCATAAAAAATGGTGTGAATCCGGTAGTACGGTTAGGCGTTGTCCGCAGCCCCCAGAGTACGGAGTCGAGCTCCTCGACCCATTGTGTGTCGGATTTAGTGAGTGACCTCACTAGTCTGGGTTTAATGCCGCTCATTATTAGACCAATTGCTCTTTCCACTTGACCGTTGGTTTGAGGGTGATAGACTGACGCATAGTCGAGCTTGATGCCCATATTTTTGCACCAAGACTTAACCTCATCGGCTGTGAAGTTCGTGCCGTTGTCGGTGATGATGCTGTGGGGGACTCCGTAACGGTGTACCACCCCTGATATAAAGTCTATCACTGGTCCGGACTCTGCCGTTTTGACCGGTTTGGCCTCTATCCATTTGGTGAATTTATCCACCATGACCAATAGGTACTTTTTCTTGTGGGTTCCCCCTTTAAGGGGTCCAACCATGTCAAGCCCCCAGACCGCGAACGGCCAGGTAATGGGTATGGTTTTGAGGGCGGTGGGTGGCATATGGCTCTGATTAGCAAAGAGCTGACAACCAACGCATCGCTGGACCAAGTCCTGTGCGTCTGCCCGAGCTGCCGGCCAATAAAATCCTGTACGGAATGCCTTTCCTACAAGGGCCCGGGCTGCCGCGTGGTGTCCGCCTAGTCCGGCATGAATTTCAGCCAGGAGGTTTCGCCCTTCTTCTTCGGAGATACACCTTTGAAGGACTCCGGTGGTACTTTTCTTATAAAGTTCACCCTCATGGACCTTGTAGGCCTTCGATCGTCGGACTATGCGGCGGGCCTCATTTTGGTCTTCGGGAAGTTCCTGCCTAAGTAAGTAGGCTAGGAAAGGTTTTGTGCACGCGGCGATTACTGCCATTATGACGTGGGCGGAGGGTGTTATGTCGTCTGCCGAATCACCAATTGGTGCGGTTTTCTCCGGTTTGTCGCTACCGGACTCCTCTTCCCATAATACGGATGGCTTGAAGAGCCGTTCCAGGAAGATATTTGGAGGGACAGCATCATGTTTTGCACCTGCCAGGACGTCGGCCGCTTGGTTGTTATCTCGGGCTATGTGATGGAATTCTAGTCCGTCAAACCGAGCTGACATTTTTAGGACAGCGTTACGATATGCTGCCATTTTCGGATCCTTGGCGTCGAAGTCTCCATTTATCTGGGATATTGCAAGGTTTGAATCCCCGCGCACCTCTAGGCGTTTAATGCCCATGGAGACCGCCATCCGGAGAACATGTAAGAGGGCCTCGTATTCGGCTACATTGTTGGAGTCCGTGTACATTATTTGAAGTACGTACTGGACTGTATCTCTGGTGGGGGACATCAGTACGACGCCAGCCCCCAGTCCGGCCAACATTTTGGAGCCGTCAAAATGCATAGTCCAATTGGAGCATGCGCCGTACTCTTTAGGGAGTTCGGCTTCAGTCCATTCGGCGACGAAGTCAGCCAAAACTTGTGACTTTATAGCTCGTCGAGGTTTGTAAGTGATGTCGAATGGTAAGAGCTCAATGGCCCATTTTGCTATCCTGCCCATTGCGTCGCGATTATTTATAATATCATTGAGTGGAACTTCAGAGGCCACTATTATCGAGCACTCCTGAAAGTAGTGCCGGACTTTCGAGACGCCATGAACACCGCATATGCTATCTTCTGATAGTGCGGGTAACGGGATTTGCAGGGGGTTAACACAGTGGATACATAATACACTGGTTTTTGAAGAGGGAATTTATGCCCTTCTGTCGCTCGTTCGACGACGAGGACTGCGCTCACAACTTGATGTGTTGCTGCGATGTATAACAACATTGGTTCGCTCAGAGTGGGCGCAGCTAGGACCGGATTTGTTGCCAGTATGGCCTTTATTTCTTCGAGTCCGGCAGTGGCAGCATCCGTCCACTCGAAGTGTTCGTTGCGCCTGAGGAGGCGATAGAGGGGCAGCGCCTTTTCTCCTAAACGGGACATAAAGCGGCTTAAGGCTGCCACGCATCCTGTTAATTTTTGTATTTGTTTGAGGTCTTTTGGAATATCCAACTGTGACAGAGCTCGGATTTTGGCCGGGTTTGCTTCAATTCCTCTACCGGATACGATGAAGCCCAGCAGTTTTCCAGCTGGTACACCGAAAACGCATTTTTCCGGATTCAGCTTGATGTCATATGCTCTGAGGTTGTCGAATGTGAGCCTCAAATCGTCTACTAAAGTTTCGATGTGTTTTGTTTTGACGACAACATCGTCTACGTATGCCTCGACTGTTTGCTGATCTGGGTGGCCAGACATGTTTGAAGCATGCGCTGATATGTTGCGCCGGCGTTTTTGAGTCCGAAGGGCATCGTGTTGAAGCAGAATGGTCCATATGGAGTGATGAATGCCGTTGCGGCTTGGTCTGCTTCCGCCATCTTGATTTGATGATAGCCAGAGTATGCGTCGAGGAAGCACAACGAATCATGCCCTGCTGTGGCATCGATAATTTGATCGATGCGGGGGAGAGGGAAGGGATCCTTTGGGCAAGCTTTATTGAGGTCTTTAAAATCGACACAGAGGCGCCAGGATTTATCCTTCTTTGGTACCATCACCAAATTTGCTAGCCAGTCCAGATGTTTGATATCTCTAATGAATCCGGCTTCCAATAGTTTGGCTAGCTCTTCTCCCATTGCCTGTCTCTTGGGCTCAGAAAATCGTCGAAGGGCCTGTTTGACTGGCTTGAATCCTTTTAGGATGTTGAGGCTGTGTTCTGCCAACCTGCGGGGGATTCCGGGCATGTCTGAAGGATGCTAGGCGTAGATATCCCAATTTTCCCAAAGGAATTCGCGCAGTGCGGCGTCTACTTCGGGGTTCAACTGTGCCCCAATGGAGTCCGTCTTTGTTGGGTCCGTTGGATGGACCTGGAATTTTATTATCTCTTCTGCTGGTTTGAAGGAGGTGGACTTGGATCTTTTATCGAGTATCACATCATCCCTGTTCACCGTAGAGCGCAGCGCGGTGAGTTCCTCTGCCGCTAAGGCTTCGGATAGTGCCTCGAGGGCTAATGCGGCTGTCTTGTTTTCGGCACGGAGTGCTATGTCCGGATCACTAGCGAGAGTGATTATTCTGTTGGGCCCAGGCATTTTAAGCTTCATGTACCCATAATGAGGTATTGCTTGAAAAATTGTGAATGCCTCTCGTCCTAATATGGCGTGATATCCACTGCTGAACGAGGCCACCTGGAACGTGACTTCTTCGGATCTGTAATTGTCTGGAGAGCCGAACACCACATCGAGTGTGATTTTTCCGGTGCAGCGCGCTTCCCGGCTAGGGATTATTCCCCTAAAGGTTGTGCTGCTTCGCTCAATACGGCTCCAATCGATTTCCATTTTTCACAGAGTTTCCTCGTAAATGAGGTTTAGTCCGCTACCGCCATCCATGAGGACTTTTGTCAGTCGAAAGCCATCCACTATGGGACTAAGTACCAGTGCGGCTGGGGCTCTGGAATGTGGGCTCGTCACTGCCATTGAAGGTAATAGCTGTGTCGCTCCATGGATTTGCTATTGCTACTTGGTAGACTTTGGCGAGTTCGCGGAATGATCGTTTTCGCATATTATTTGATGCGAAAGTCTCGAAGACTGTTGATACCGTGCTGGTATTGTTGGAGTGGTTTCCCGGAGCTAGAAGCTCTTCACCACATTTGGCCACCTGCCGTAATATCCAACATGCTCGAAGGCTATGTGTTGGGACGGCTCCCTCTGTATTATGAAGCTTACAGGGTCCATTAAGCCATCCCTCCAGTACGGTACCGTTTCCCTGATTGGGTTTTTGTTTTTTCGTTTTTGCATCTGGGGCCTGAGTGTAAGGCGCCCTTTTGCTGCGGACTGGGTTTGTGGCCGGATTATCCCAAAATTGACTTTCGGTTTTCCGGAAACTCCCCATCGCACAGTACTTCCGTACAATGGACGCCAGATCGGTAAAGCGCGTAATGTTGCGACAATCAATGGAGTTTAGTATTCCCTTGTCCGTGCAGTTATTGCGGAAGATTGCTATTGCGTTTTCCTCTCGGCAGTCCTTTATCCTGTCCATAACCAGGAGGAATCTGGCCGAGTAGTGATGTACTGTTTCTGTAGGCTCTTGTCGTATTAGAGATAGATCGCATATGTCTGGGCGGGTGGGTGGAATAAAATCCGGATCCCTGCCCGTCTTGAGGCTCAAAGGCCAAGGGGTTTCCGAATTCGGACGTGTGTTTTGCTGGGGACAATCCAGCGAGTCTGGGGCGACGCATGATTTTAAGCTCAATACTCGATCGAAGTCCGTCCCTCCGCGGGAATCCGGCATGGAGGGTTCGGGAATCCGGACATGAATTGTTTTCAACACTGGCAAAGAGTTGCCGTATTGCTCTTCCACCACTGCGACGTGGTGGGTGGCCTGGGGAGAGTTAATCTCTCTCAGATCGGTTTTAAGCCCAATCTGGTTGTAGTCCGTAGTGACTCCCAGGGCGGCGATGCGATCCAAGAGCTCGTTAACAGACGAGAGCTCTATTGGATCTAACTGTTCGGCAGCTTTAGGGCTGACGCGAAGATTGCTTTCGACGACTTGAGAAGTCATTGCCGAAGCGGCGGCCGGACAGGCGGTCATGAGAAAACCACCAAGCCGGGTAGTTTGGCCGGCGGCCAAGGCCCCTCCGGCGAAAACACCGTCTTTGAAGACGGGCGGAGGCATCCGCTCTATCGGTGACGACACAGAGGAACTCTCAATGAAAGCACCAATGTCGGTGTCAAAACCGACGGATCTCGGGTAGGGGGTCCCGAACTGTGCATCTAGGCGGATGGTAACAGGAGACAAGGGACACGATGTTTTTTACCCAGGTTCGGGCCCTCTCGATGGAGGTAAAACCCTACTCCTGCTTGATTGATATTGATGATATGGGTAGTACAAGAGTAGATCTACCACGAGATCAAGGAGGCTAAACCCTAGAAGCTAGCCTATGGTATGATTGTATGTTGTGTATGTTGTCCTACGGACTAAGGCCCTCCGGTCTATATAGATACCGGAGAGGGCTAGGGTTACACAGAGTCGGTTACAATGGTAGGAGATCTACATATCCGTATTGCCAAGCTTGCCTTCCACGCCAAGGAAAGTCCTATCCGGACACGGGGCGGAGTCTTCAATCTTGTATCTTCGTAGTCTTGATAGTCCGGCGGACATTGATAGTCCGGCTGTCCGGACACCCCCTAGTCCAGGACTCCCTCACCCCCTCCGAGAGAGAACTGTTTCCGGCAAATTTTTCTGCGGTTGTTTCTCACTTCTTCCCAGAGTATTTGTCGACCCCCAGGCAAGCAAACCTCCTATCATGAGCCCCGAACTTGCATGTTCACTTTGCTTGCACCCTGTGTGTCTGTAGTTGCAGTTATTTCTTCTCGTTTTCATCTGCAGTTATTCCGTTATGCTTACCATGCATGCTTGTGTGCTATCTTTGGCTATGATAGTTAGAATGTTGATATTGATAATGCCATGTCACTACTCTACTTATTTTCATGTCATCGTTATAAAATGCTATAATACACCATGGATAAGTTATTACTTGGTATTGTTATGTTCTTTATGTTGTAGTTGTTCACTTGAGAAGTTCGATATGTTATTAAAGCATTTGTATGATGTATGCTCATTGTTGCATTCATGTTAAAATGCTTGTATGATGATTGATGATGGAGAAGATAATAATATGACTTAATAACAAAACCCCTCGGACATCGATGGGATCGAGTCATAGTGCCGCCAAATCGAACTTTTCCAATGCAACCACATTTGCCGGTAAGAGACGGCCCTAATGCAGTCTATTGCCATGCCTCTCGCCGGTGCCTCCAACAAGGGAAGGTTATGGGCGCACGCTACCCTGATCAGGTAGGCGGACATAAGCCTTGTGTGCCCATAGTTGGATTTTGCGCGCTTTTGTCCACGTGTGGGATCGTTTATGTTTTTGCCACGACGGTGGTTTGAGGTGTCTTGAGGTAGACACGGGGCCACCCATGACTTGGCCCAGAGGGGAGCGAGTCGGAGTGGCCGGGAGAGTGTCATGGCAGTAGATCTGTTTTGTCAGAACACCGTTGGTCCACCTGAATGGGATGACGAGGCCATGGGTTCTGTGGTGTGGGAACAGTGTGCTACCTCTGCAGAGTGTATTTAAACTATCAATAGTCGCGTCCTTGGTCATGGGCATAAGTTCGTAGTTGGGTACACTATCGGGTCTTGGTCGAAATGGAGGATAAAGCTGA
The DNA here is from genome assembly GCA_963921465.1 of Triticum timopheevii. Lineage (NCBI taxonomy): Eukaryota > Viridiplantae > Streptophyta > Magnoliopsida > Poales > Poaceae > Triticum > Triticum timopheevii. The sequence continues at coordinate 265,041,431 of OY997266.1, forward strand.
AATAATTAAGCCGATTAATGTGGTTGTGATCGCTGTAAGGATCGCAGGCCAAATATTGATCGTGGTTGTGATCGTCATAAGCATCACGGGCCATTTATTGGTTGGGTTGTTATCGCCGTAAGGATCACGAGTTTGTCTCTGTTGGTGATCAGGAAATGAGGTGATCACCGGTGGTAAGAGAGTCTGAGGGACTCAGTGCACAAAATTGGTGGCATTGCATGAGTAATATGTTTCCATTTAAAGGACCATGGTAGAACATGAGATGGTTGTATAGAGTTAACATGTTATGTCTGCATTTGATATGATTGGTAGTTTATTTTCAGCATAGTTTCATGATGCCATGCCATGTGTTGATTGCTATGATTGAGATGATATGCTATGTTTTTCTGTTGCCATGTTAGAAGTAAATTTGATATGCCATGTCGTTTCCATGCTAGTAGATGTCATGATGTTAGTTTGATTTATGTCTTTGGTTGATATCATGCCATGTTTAGTAATTGATATAAGATAGGTTGTTGCATTCGCTTGGTTCATGCTTTGTCTTCTGCTTGTTTGGATGCTATGTATTTGGTTGTCTTACAAGTACATTCAATGTACTGACCTGGCGTGTCATGCCAGTTTTGTAGGTCGTTCTTGTAGCATTCTGGGAACGGGGGTCCCCAGACTTGCCTGCCTGCCGCCTGCAGCGTGGCTCAAGTGGTGGCCCAGTACGGCCCATCTCCATCAGCACAAGACTCAAGACCCTCGCGAGGGGCCAAGCATCACAGGACGAATGACACAAGACTTCTTCAGGAACGGCCTCGCCAAGCAGGCTCACGAGGAGGTGGAGAGATCAATGCAGGGTACCTCGTGAGGTGCTCGTGACGCAAGCCATGACGATCGGGACCAGGCGGGCACCAGGTGGGCGCCGGCCTGCGCAGTGTCCTTATTTCCTCTTTGGTGCAAAGGGGGCAAGCACAGGCGTGGAGTACCGAGGCATCAGGCAAAGGTTGCCATTTCAGTGCAATGAGACCAAGACCAGCGGAGCGGCAGGATGGAGGTCACCGTGGAGCCCAGGACGGCGTCACCACCAGTGCCTTTGGCAGCCGAAGACCAACTTTAGTCAGGATAACTTGTACTATATGTTCCCCTTCAAATGGCCGTTGTTTTTTTGAAAATTGAGACAGTAGGAGAGCTTCCTACTGCATATATATATATATATATAAATAATGGGTGGTGTTACATGATGTTTACAAGGGAGAGGCGGGGTGGTGGCGGGGGGTGTGGGGGGGAGGTGGTTAGGCAAGATTAGCAATAAAAGTGGCCACTAAGTGTTTCTTGTGTGGTGGTAGCCTATGACTAATATCAGAGAAGTCTTTCTTGAAACGTGTCCTCCAGGAGGTGACCGTGGGGGTCACATGTCGGAAGTAGTTATTGTTACGTTCCTTCCAGAGGCTCCATGCAGCAACGAGGAAGATGTCCATGATCATCTTGCTCCCATGTCTCATCTTTAGATGTGAAATGGACGTTGTTGGCGCCCTTCCTGCTCAATATTTGGGAAGAGAGCCAGGGCCTCTATATATAGGGATAGACACCACAGAATAGGGGCATCTGGTTCGGCATCCAAGAGGCGATCGACCTCACCCAAGAAGTTCATCGCACCAGCTCAAGAACACCTCTCGTGAGGCTGTTCTTCCCTTGTACTGTTCATCATCAGCCCCTGAGGCAATCCACCACACCACACACTGGAGTAGGGTATTACACCATAACGGTGGCCCGAACAAGTATAAATCTCATGTCCCTTGTTGTTCATCGTTTTAGCTTAGATTCTCACGAGGCGATCGGACGTAGGTCGGTAGGGGAAATATCTTCGTGCGCACCCCAGAGTTCGAACCTTAAGGGTCTGCCGGAACCCAACGTCTGACATTTGGCGTGCCAGGTAGGGGTGCGCCGGAATCTTCCTTCTTCCGTCCTACGTTCCGCCACTTCACAGCCTCCATGTCCGGTGACCCGACGGCCAACTCCGACCGCTGGGCGGCATAGCCCGCCCATGCCGTGCCGCCTGCCCAACGTGACCTCAACCTCGCACCTCAGGCAGCCCGGGCCTCACAGAAAGCTGTGGGGCGCGGATACGTGGTCAGACGTCGCCTGCCCTCACTCCACGGCAAGTACGATCGGCAGCGAGGGCCTCAAGCCACTTTGCGGCCACGGCACCGCACACCCGATGGGAGTAGGAAAACATGAAGGCCGCGCTCACGGTGGCGCGAGAGCTGCTGCGGTGCAGACTGCAAGAAAGCGGCCGCGACATGCTGCTGGAGCGCGTCACCGATCTCTTGGATGCCGCCGCGTCAGTGGCTCCCCCGTTCTGCGTCCAGCTTCCACCCCAGGCCACGGGTGGATCACGAGGCGGACCAATCCGTGCCCATGCGCCCCCAGGCACGCCTCAAGGCTTCATCAACACCGGCCTGGCCCTCAGAGCTAGGCAACAAGCTGCGCCGGCACCACCTCTGGGAAGCGAGGGCATGCGCATCGTTGCGTATGGTCCTGGCGGGCCGCCGCACTACCGTCCCCAAGATGGAGCTTCAACTCGAACTGCAAGGCATGCGGAGCACTACGGCGAGGCCTTTGGGGTGGTGACCCCGGAGGCCTATGTGCTCTGCATGGTGGATCAAGGGTATGCACTGGAGGAGAACCACGGCTCGTTCCTCGGGCCAGGCTGGGAGGAAAAGGCGCCAGAAGCCGAGCTCTTTCAGGAGCCCCACGGAAGCCTCTACAACCGTGCCGGTAGCAGCAACTACCAAGTACCGCTAATTCCTCAGGAGCAAGCTTATGCTAACCATGTGTCGGAGGAGGTTCAGGTCGCTGCAGCGGATGTCTGCCCCAGTGCGGCAATCTCCCTCCCCTCGGGAGGAGGGCACTGGGGGCAACAGGAGAGGGGCCGGGAGCCAGGCTCCACCCCACGGCACATGGAGCAAGGCGTTCTTCGGAGGTAGGCCCTCTGCCGGGGAGGTGCCCCAGGGCCTGCCCCCGGCAGAGGACCCGTGGTCGTCGGGGGAACCGCTGGCATCCCCTTTTCCCCATTGGCGTCGTCCTAGTTTCCGGTCGCCGTCGATGGGGTCAGGGGTGGCGCAAGGCGGGGCCCTCATCTAGCGATATGAAGCAAGGCCAGTACCTGTGAAGAAGGACCAGTGCCTGTGAAGCTCGCCGCCCGTGACACTCTCACGTAATAATGAGTTGGGGCTGTACATGCCCCGGAGTCTCCGGAGAGCCGCCCTCGGGCCTCGGGGGCTCCCTCCCATGCCCGGTGGCAGCACTTAGCTCCGCACTGGTGAGAAGACGTCGAAGACTAGACTAGGTGCCAGACGCGGCCTTTTGCTTTGTGCTTCCGTCCATGCGAAAAAGCTCTCTCGCTTCGGATCTAAGTTGAAGTCGAATTTGTGTTTGCGTATGCGGGAAGGGGTGTTGTGTCTAATTCGTGTGTTTTCTCGTGCTTCCATTTCTGTTCAAGTTGGTATTCACACTAGCTGCCTCCCTCTCACGGGCCCCTCGCGAGTGGGGAAGGGCCCAACATCTGCGCCCGTCGTCCCGCAGCCGACGTTCGCTCCAGCCAAGCTCTCGCCGCATGGTTAAATGGGACCATCATGAGGGCCTCGGATGGGCACTGCGAGCCCACTCTAGGCTCGCCAAGACGAAGGTAAAACCACGACAACCTACTCATCACGAAAATCATGGCATCATGTAGGTGCCCATCCAGTGACGATCTCAACAACACGTAGGCAACAATCTTTTTGAATGAGGGGCTTCCCATCCCAAAATGCTATCACGACCTTTAAGGGCCACGCCCGAGTCTCTTCCTGCGCAGGACAAATAGCTCACTGCATCCCCCAGGGCGTCCCCGGAGGCGTCGCTGGGACCGCCGTCGTCGCCACCAACCTCTTCATTGCCGTTATTGACACCGTCTTCACCACCATTCACCACGTCGCCTTCATCAGCAGCAACGATCACCCCGTCGTCATCAAAGGTGAAGGCCCGGACGAGCGCATCTACATTGTCCTCCACCCACTGCGCTAGGTCGCCTCGGACGACCTCGGGCACCGGGGCGATGGCGGCATCAAAGTAGAAGAGGGGATCGAGGTTCTGGAGATGGCTGAAGACACGGGGGAATGCCCGCGCGAGCAGGCCGCGGGTCTGTTCCTCCACCAGCTGGCGAGACCTCTCAAAGCAGTTCTCCAAATGCGTCACCACGTCGGTGAAGAGCTGGAGATTGCCGGCATAGTGGGTCACATGCGGCTCCTCGGCGGCAGCCTCGGAGATGTAGCCCAAGGCCGCGTTAGCCCTTTCCCTGAGCGTCCGGAGCATGGGGCAGTGCATGTGTTCCAATGTCTGCCGCTGACGGATCTCATTCGCATTCCGCTACGCGACGGCCTCGACATCATCAACCCGCCATTGAAGAAGGATCAGTTCGGCGCGGGAGGAGGCAGCTCAGCCTGCGTCGAGCTTAGTGCGATAGCAGTGGCCTCAGCTCGCTGTGTGGCTTCAGTCAACCTGGTCCTAAGGGCAGCAGTCCTGCCCGCGGCTTCAGCCTTGATCAACTCCAGCCGCTCTTCATACTCGCGCTCAAGGCCGGCGCGAGCCTCCGCCACGCGATAGTCGATCTCCTCCTGGATCCGGGCCTCCCGCGCGCCGACATCGTCCTCCTCCTGGGTGACCTGGCGCTCCCTCGCCTCCAACCACTCCAGATCGAGGTTGCGCTCGGCAGTCTCCAGCGTCAGCGCTTCCTCACAACTCCGGAGCTCCTCCTCTTCCGAGGGCCCCCCTATCAGCAGCGGAAGGGCGGCTCGGCGCAGCTCCACCCACTGCTCCAGGGAGTTGCACCAGCCTTGAAGCTCCCACACGCGCTCCTCCGCAGCTTCGAGTCGCCTATCCGCCTCCTGAGCCTCCTCAAGGGCCTGGGAGCAGGCCTCCCGAGAGGCCTCCAGGGATGCCTCGGCCTTGGCATTTTCGAGGTCACGCTGGTGGCATGTGAGACCAACGGCCGCTTTCAGCTTATGCCACTCCTTGACCAGCCTCAAGCTTTCAGCGTCGTGACGTGCGTCTTCGCCCGCCAGCTCTCCGCCTAGCCGGTTCACTACATCGGCCGCCCTCTGGATGAACTCCTGGAGGACAGCACTGTGCTCCCGCGCACGCCCGAGCACGTCGTCAACATCATCCTCCGCCATCAACACTGGTGGAGGGCCTCGACGTGGTTCGCCCCCTCTCGGCAGTGGCTTGGGGGCTGGCGCCGTAGCAATCGCCGGGCGGGCCCCGTGAGGGACCCAGCCAGGCGTCAATCCACCTCCCGCTGAGGACCCAAAGACCAACTTCAGCCACTCTCCGCCTATGATCAGTGGAGGAGCTTGGGGCAAGCTGGTTGTGCCGAAGGAAAACTCACGAGGGAAGAGCGGTGCACGGACAGGTTCAAGGCGCGCCGCGAGCCGGCCTGCATCTCCAGTCGAGTTTGCACCAAGGGCGGCACGCAGAGTCGGGGCAGCCAAGGTCGGTGATGGAGGAGGAGCCTTGGGAAGCGACTCCTCAGCTAGCTCCGCGGGCTCGTCAGAGGGGATCCTGAAAGGCCACGGTCAGCAAAGGGAGAGGCAAACAAGGAACTATAAGAAGGAGGGACTTACTCGTCCATGGCGAAGTTCTTCCTGTGCTTCAGTGGGCGGTACATGCGATCATCACCACCGGAAGCCTCCTTCCTCTTGTGAAGGGCCTCGAAATCTATGCGGAACCGGCCCAAGCTCGCGACGTGAGGGCCGGCGCGCAGCATGGGAGCCGAAGCATCAGGACGGCCCACATCAAGGGCACCAGCCTGAGAGGAGCGATCAGGTGCCACCTCTTGGTGACCTGCCGAGGCCTCGGGGACTTTGACCTTGGGAGTGGCAGGTCGCGCCCCCTCGTCAGCCACCACCTCGCGAGGGGCTCCGTCAGCTCCGGAGGATGACGCTTCGGGAGCCCCACGCGACATTAGCACCTCGACATCAACCCCCCCTCCCCCCCAGCTCCTGCCAATACTTGCCTCCCTGCAACCACTCCTGGCAAGGTCGGCGCGGGCGGCTCGGGGAAGGACCACAGCAACTGGATTCTCGCGGGGCCCCATGAGGCCAGACGGGCGCAGCCCCATTCGTCGAAGCGGGGCATCCGCCTCACGAAGTCGACCCTGTTTGTGCAAAGATACAACAGGGCGCCTCCATGACGAACACTGCCAGGAGAGAGGTCGCTGGTCAGGACCTGCAGCACTTTCTTCAGCGTCTCAGGCATGAGATCCCCTTCCTGGAGCCTCATATGGTCCTGACAACTAGAGTAAGCCCACATTGAGTAGGAATTGCGCTAGAGAGGAGCGATGCGACGCTGGAGGAACTCCTTCACCAACCGGGGCGCTGTCGCCCCGAGCTCCCTCAGCCTCTCGAAGCTATGCCAGGTGAAAGCGAGCTGGAGGCTCGTAAGCTCCTCGTGACCCCAACTAGGATTGGGAATAGCAGGCAGCGTCGGGTGCGCGAGCAAGGGGCTCGGCACCCCAACGTCCACATACAACCATCATTCCTGGAACCCGCTTGGGGAAGGTGCGAGGCCAAAATCGATCCCCGAGGCGGCCGTCTCCGGCACGGCCTGAAGCTTACTCATCCCGAACACCGGGAAGGGTCAGACAAGCGTAGAGAGAAGAAGTGGTGCAGGAGGGCAATGGAAGAAGGAATCCCCACCATGGCCTTGTAGACGAAGGCAAAGATAGCAAGCAGAGTAATGGATTGGGGGCCAAGATGCATCATGTGGATCTGGTAATGGGAAAGCACCGCATTGAAGAAGGAAGAAAAGGGGGGAACCAGGCCCGCCCACAAGGCGTTGACAAAGAATCGGACCTCCATGACGATCCTGTCGAAGGAAGCATGGGACGCGGGCCGGACCGTCGTCTTCCCACACTCATTGAAGCTGGAGGCAAGCGTAGAGCAGACCTTCTCCAGGGCTTCCAGATTGAGTATGAGCGACTTGTCGACGGCGGGAGCGGCCGCCGGAGGTGCGCTGGTCGAAGGCGCAGGCTTCTTCCCCTTATCCTTTTCGTTGGCACCATGGCAATGGAAGGGGGAAGAACTCAAGATGGATTGGAAGCGGAACCAGGGGCTTGAGGAGGAAAAGGGAACGAGAAGCGCGCAGGCAGCAAAGGGAGGATAACTGTGTCCAAGCCTCGTGGCCGCCTAGGCGGGCACATAATGAGGGAGCATGGGGAAGCGGAGGCGCCCACGTCCAAGCAAACGTCACGCGGTGCCCAAGGCCGCAGGCTAATGGGGCCCGCGGCACTCCGCACTTGCCCCTTCGCATCTCCGCTAAGCCAAGTCCGAGCGCGCCTTGGGCCCGGGGGCTACTATCGGCGTGCTGGGAACGGGGGTCCCCAGACTTGCCTGCCTGCGGCCTGCGGCGTGGCTCAAGTGGTGGCCCAGTACGGCCCATCTCCATCAGCACAAGACTGAAGACCCTCGCGAGGGGCCAAGCCTTGCGGGGCGGACGACACAAGACTTCTTCAGGAACAGCCTCGCCACACAGACTCGCGAGGAGGAGGAGAGATCAAGGTAGGGTACCTCGCGAGGTGCTCGTGACGCAAGCCATGATGATCGCGACCAGGCGGGCGCCAGCCTGCGCAATGTCCTTGTTTCCTCTTTGGTGCAAAGGGGGCAAGCACATGCGTGGAGTACTGAGGCATCAGGCAATGGTTGCCATTTAAGTGCAACGAGACCAAGACCAGCGGAGCGGCAGGATGGAGGTCACCGTGGAGCCCAGGACGGCGTCATCACCAGTGCCTTTGGCATCCGAAGACCAACTTTAGTCAGGAAAAATTGTCCTAGATGTTCCCCTTCGAAATGGCCGTTTTTGGCGCCCTTCCCGCTCAATATTTGGGAAGAGGCCCAGGGCCTCTATATATAGGGATAGCCACCACAGAATAGGGGCATCTGGTTCGGCATCCAAGAGGTGATTAAACTCACCCAAGCAGTTCATCGCACCAGCTCAAGAACACCTCTCGCGAGGCTGTTCTTCCCTTGTACTGTTCATCATCAGCCCGTTAGGCAATCCACCACACCACACACTGGAGTAGGGTATTACACCACAATGGTGGCCCGAACCCAGTATAAATCTCGTGTCCCTTGTGTTGTTCATTGTTTTAGCTTAGATTCTCACGAGGCGATCGGACGTAGGTCGGTAGGGGAAAGATCTTCATGCGCACTCCAGAGTTCGAACCTTAACGGTCTGCCAGAACCCAACATCCGGCAGTTCTCTTGTTCCGTCGTGCTAGGCCGTAATCTTGCCAGTCCTGTGAATTGTGGAGCCCTGCCAGAGTGATATGCTGACAAGACTTCCGCCGCCATTTAAATAGACTTCCGCTGCCATGTAAATAGCCTTAGGGCTATGCCAGAAGATTATATTCATCACTGATGTAATCATATACACATGAATTTGATGAATATTCTTGTACCTGGAATGCTGTATCACGGACCTGTCGTGCAGGTGTTATCTTGGGTTGACGTGCGAAGGCCCCCTGCTCCATGCGGATCGGGGTGCCATAGGTGATGTTGTCCTTGATAACAAGGCGAGCCATCAAACCTTTTTTCGACGTCACCATGGACCTATAAATGAAAGCACCAATGTCGGTGTCAAAACCGGCGGATCTCGGGTAGGGGGTCCCGAACTGTGCATCTGAGGCAAATGGTAACAGGAGGCGAGGGACACAATGTTTACCCAGGTTCGGGCCCTCTCGATGGAGGTAATACCCTACTTCCTGCTTGATTGATTTTGATGATATGAGTATTACAAGAGTTGATTTACCATAAGATTGTAGAGGCTAAACCCTAGAAGCTAGCCTATGATTATGATTGTTCTTGTCCTACGGACTAAACCCTCCGGTTTATATAGACACCGGAGGGGGCTAGGGTTACACAGAGTCGGTTAGAGAGAAGGGAATCTACATATCCGAACTGCCAAGCTTGCCTTCCACACAAAGGAGAGTCCTACCCGGACACGGGAAGAAGTCTTCGATCTAGTATCTTCATAGTCCAACAGTCCGGCATAAGCATATGGTCCGGCTGTCCGAGGACCCCCTAATCCCGGACTCCCTCACTCGCCGCAGTGAAGCTCGCAGCAACCATGCTCCCTTCGCCTCCCCGACGTGCCCACGAGCTTCCTCGGCGCCCTCGCCCCCTCCACCTAGTCACGCGCCGTCAGACGCCTCCGAACGACCTCACCGAGCTCGTCTTTAACCTCCCGATGACGAGATCGCCTCTGCCGCTCCGTTCGCTTCGGACCTTCTCCAAGCTCGCCATCTGCAACGCTGCAACTGCCATGAGCCTCTCCCTCGCTTACACTCACTGTTCCCGTTCTCGCATGCCGTTGCCGCTGCGTCACTCACACCCACACGCGCCGCCTCCCCTGCATGCTGCTGTCGTGGCCACTGCCACGGCGGCTTGAAACCGAGCACGTCACCGTATTCGCCACACCACCAGGAAGCCGTAGCATTCCTCTGTTCTCCCTGCCGTGCATCCTAGTGCCGGAACCAAGATCGCCCGAGCTCCGGCCACCGCGGCTGAGCTCGTGGCCTTTGTCTCCAGCCACCCTAGCTGCTGCTGCTTGCCGCAACTGGTGCAGGTGAGCCCCAGCTCCCCGTAGCTGCTCTCCGCTGCTCTTTTGGTCGCCGGAGGGCGAAACCCGATGCCTTCTGCCGTCTCTGGCCTCGCCAGCGATGAGCCGCAGGTCAACTCCGGTGAGTTAACCCGGGTTTGACCCCTCAGGGACACTGACGCGCGGGCTCGCCCCTGTTAGTTTTTAGTTAGGTTTAGGTTAGTGCTAATTAACCCTGATGGTTAGTCTAGACACTGGCATGTGGGCCCATGCCCTAATTAACCTAGGTTAGTGCTTTACCTAACACTGACTAACTCCGTTAGTTAGTTGTTACACTGACCTGTGGGCCCCACTAGTCATGTTTGACCTGGACCGGGTTAGTCGACCTGCTAACCTTAGCCTTACGTCATGCTGACACAGTAAGTATTTTCTGGTTTAAAAATAAATTAGAAATGATTTATAGATGTTAGGAAATGTCCAAAACTTCAAAAATTCATAGAAATTCAACCATAACTCCAAATGAAATAATTTATATATGAAAAATGACCAGAAAAATCCAGTCTATCCATCTATACTTGTTTCATGCATGTTAAGCAACTTAACCGTGCTGTCAGAGCAAATCATGAGAATGCACTTTATAAATTTATAGTTTGAGTTTGAACTTGAACTTGGGTTCAAAATAACTCAAACCCATCTGGTTGTAGCTGCATTAGCCGAACACACTCATTTTACCATGTCATGATCATGTAACATATTGTGCATTGTATTGATTGTGTTTCCTTCTCTGTTGCCGGAGTTTGTCCCCTCTCAGTAGACGATGTACCGACGATATGATCGATGACACCGATGAAGAACTATACTATCTTCAGAAGTGCCAGGAAAGCAAGACCCCCTTTGTTCATTCCGATACAATCCCACTGTCTCGCTTCTTTGCTCTGTTACTGCATTAGGACAACAACAATTCAATTGTTACATGTTGTGGTAGTTGAACCCCTTTCCTTTGCATGACCTATCATTGCCACAGTAAGTAGATGAAACCCACTAGCATGAGTAGGATTGTTTGAGCCATGTTGTGCCTACTCATGCATGCTTGTTTATCATGCCCTCTACTGCTTAGAGTTGACTCAGGTCTAATTCATCGGTGATGAATTGGAATCGTGATGAACACATCCTACTTTGTGTGAGCTAAGTGTGTGAACACGATTTGGTAAAGGTACCAGTCTGAGGACATGTAGGAGTACATGGTGGGTTGTCTCATTGAAGCCGTCCTCAGGAACTGAGTTTTGTGTTTCTGATCCATGAACAATTACTGCCACTCATTGGGATCCTTAATTGACCCTCTTGACTTATTAACTGCCCCTGTCCTCTGTCCGGGAGTTGCAAGTAGTTTCTTGTGTTTTTAGTATGCTGGAGGATGTGCGCAGCGCTGACCCGAAGGGTGGGCTGTGATGGGGTAGGCACGTGGTCGGGTATGCCGAGCACCCGTTTGGTGTCACGGAACCCTATACACATTGTTCGGGGCCGTATGTGGAAACCTTAGCCGGACTCCCTACGGATGGAACCTAAAAAGGCGATAAACCTCGACTAGAGACTTGTGTGGTTAGTCAAGTCATGGCCGACACCCTCGCCAGGCTTCCGCTTGAAGGTTGCCGAGATACATGACGTGTACATGGCGGTAAGTGGCGAGAGCGTGTGTGAAGAAGTACACCCCTACAGGGTTATAAATTATCTATTTGAATAGCCGCGTCCGCGGTAAAGGACCTCTGGGTCGCCTATATAGTTCATAGACAAGTGAAAGTGGATACTCTATAATATGCAAGATAAGCGTGAGTGCTATGGATGGCATTCTTGTAAGGAGACAGAAGCGGATCCATTGTGGTGTATTGATTCTGATGTAAGTCTTGCTGGGTACATTTGTACTCACGTTTGCTTAATTTATGTTTTTGCAAAGAGACTTCAGTCTCACTAGTAGTTCCATGTGGACTTCGACGTTTAGCTTGTTACCTCAGCTACGATTTTTTGCCCTTGGCAGGATCTTGTAGATAGTTAGGCCTCTTAGCCCTTTTTCATTTGTAGATGTCTTTACTCAGACATGTTATGCTTCCGTTTTTTGTATGCTCTGAATGTTGGGTCTTGAGACCCATGTTTGTAATGCTTGGCTGCTCGGAGCTTATTGAATAAATACTTTGAGTCATAGAGTGATACTGTGATGCCATCTTGCATTTGCACATATCGAGCATATTGTGTGTAAGTTATTGAAATGCTTGGCATGTGTGGGATCCGACAACCTTTTTGTTTATTCTTGGTAGCCTCTCTTACCGGGAAATTTCTCCTGGTGCTTCCACTGAGCCATGGTAGCTTGCTACTGCTCCTGAACATGCAGGTTGGCCGGCATGTGTCCTTTTTCGTTCCTATGTTTGTCCCTTCAGGGAAATTTCACGCATTGTTCCTTTAAGTCCTTGTAGCTTGCTATGACTTGGGTTCATAAGTTGTTGATCGACACGTTAGTTGCTGGGTCATGTATGCCTGTCCCTGTAAGTTAGCGCCACCTTGGGTTTACGACTGGTCATGTCGGCCCGGGTTCTTTGTCATATGGATGCTAGCGACACTATCATATACGTGAGACAAAAGGTGCAAACGGTCCTGGGCCAGGTAAGGTGGCACCCGTGGGAATACCGTGCGTGAGGCCGCAAAGTGATATGATATTTTACATGCTAGATCGGTGTGATTTAGGATCGGGGTCCTGATAGCTTTGGTATCAGAGACTGACTTGCTGTAGGATTACCAAGCCAAACTGGTCGAAGCTGAGTCTAGAAATTCTCTAGTTATATAAGGGAACTGATTGTGGATGGGAACGTAAGGCTCTTTTTACTCCTTTACCTTATGCCCTTCTGATCCGAGCAATCTTATCTTTCCTACGGGGTTAAGGAACTAGGGTTTCTCTTCTTTCTATCAGGATCACGTGTTACTAATTCGTAGACCTATAGGATTGATGGTTTCAAGCCTCAATTCAGTTCCTACTCTTTCCATATATTGACAGTTGGTCTTGGAACCTTGATACTGTGCTTCTGAGTGGTTATGCTGCCATTTTTGCAGGATGTCTCAAATCCTTTGAGCATTTATAGCCGTCATGCTGTCCGAGTCGTCCCAGGTTTCTAAACAATCTGATGCATTTGCAAAATCCTTTCCCTCTGGTTAAGATATTCTTTTAGGCCAGGTTAATCACACTAATTGTTGAGTTGAGGTACTCTATTGCCTCGACATATATGTTGAAGTTATTATTATGACCCTAGGTGTTTAGAGGATCACCTAGTAATCTAGCTATGTTTTGTGTTCCCAGTGTGATGATTCTGGCCATCATTCTTGAAAGCATCCCGTGATGCCACTTAGTTAGTAGGCATTCTACTCCTGGGTTTTGAACCTGAACTTTACCCTACTTACCTCGTGTTGATAGTGTTTGCTCATTCCTTTAGGTTATTAGCAACATTCGTGATAATCCTTGAGGTCTGTGGTATTTCTTTCTTCCAAATACCATGAACTGCTTATGGCAGAAGTTCTTTGAACCGAAAGGTAACAATCAGAGTGCTCCCGATGAGTTCCACATTCTATATTGAAACTCTGCCAAACCTACCTTTCTGCATGGGTTATTAGGAAGAAACATGTTGAACTTGGTCCGACATACTAATCTATGCATCCACAACTCAGAAAGTTATATGTTCCTTGGGTTGTCCCACCTTAGTTGTATCCTGACCCCCGTCTATCAATTGATAGTCAGGAGTAGTCGTGCACTCGTGTTCATAGATGCCTATTATTATGGTGGTCCTTCAAGCCATTCTATTTGGAATGTCTAGGAGAAACAAACTCCAGTACCTTATCCATATCCAGGATTGGGTCAAAGCAGTTGTATTCTGTAGATCAAAACGCAATCAAGCTTTTAGTCTGTTCTACCTTGAAGTATTAGCCACTTTATGTCAGGAATGTCATGAGAATTGCACCTTCTCTTATGAATTCTTGACGTAGTCATACTTCTCGCCATCATTATTCATTCCTCGGTTTCGTGTTGTCGCAACCGGAATGTCGACAAGTGAATCATGATGTGTGAAATATATACTCCTAGCAACTCCGTTGCTTGGTAGTTAAATGGACAATAACCTCATTCTTAGCGTGTTGATTATTGAATCATCACCCTAAGGTTGATCGTGCTACCTAGTCCTTATTACCGGTGCACTCTTTGATCAATTAGTTAGGATTGTGTCAATCCCTCGCTCTTTTGATCATATCGTCTTGTCTCGAAAGCATGATTGTTCTCAAGCTTAGTAACATATCGGTGGTTCGTGATTTTACGAATGTCTTCTCGGAAGTATCACCAGGTTGTCACCTGACTGTTATGTTGAGCTCGTGATCAAGTTGGTTCCTTGTAACCACCCCTTCTCCAAGAATCTGTGTTGAATACCCCTCAGCTAGTTGGTTAAGCTAAAAGAACAACTTGGTGAGTTGGAAGATAAAAGCTTGTCCGACTTAGTTCATGTTAAGGGATATCTTCTGTGTGTGTTGAAGAAAGATGATACCTTCATCGATTGATCCTCGTGATCTATTGTCGGCACTATTGTCTTATCCAATCGTTGATTTGAGTATGGGCTATCGTCAAATCAAATCAGAATCAACGATGTTCGTAATGCTACTTTACTCGTGGTTGTTTCCTCGAGCATACTCCATTATATCTTTCTGGTCTGACCAATGCTATCACCTTGTTCACATAATTGTGGAATTCCACTTATATAGAAACCTGGATGAATTGTTGCTGACCTCTCCATGATTTTGTTGAACATTAACCTAGTGTTGGAAACTTTTTAAAGCATTGCTTCATGCTAGTTCATGAAGCATATGTTCGGACGAAAGAAGTGACTTCCTCTAATTCATGTGCATTTGATGCAAGTTGCCGCTGTGAATTCAAGAAAGTCAATGTCGTTTCATTTGGAATCATTCCAAATCAGTCATGCATACGTGCGAAGTATTCTGTGGTTTGAAGACTTGCAACCTTTAGTCTATATGTATCCCTAGCACACCAAGCCACTAACTGATTTGTTCCAGGAGAAGGAGTTCTTTTAAGAGCTAACCCGGGCTTAATCAAGGACTCCATTATCCACAATGATGGTTCCCCACCTGAACTTGGTAGTGTTTTATCATAAGACTACTATGTGGTCATGCTTGTCTGGGACAACGTGTTCACATATGTATAGCAGAACCAACTCATGTTTTGGAGATTGCTATCGCGCTTCATTCCCTGAGAATCTCGCAACGTCATCTCGTCAATTTGCGCTGCAAACTTTCATTTTTCTCTCTAGACTTAATGAGTCTTGAATATCCTGACACCATTCAGATCTGAATCTCAGGCAGATATGATGGTTGGAATGTTTCCCAAGAACTATAATATTTGTCTTTCTGTAACCCGGTAAGGTGGATGTCATGGCCAACACACCCAGGCGGAAGACCCGTTATTGTAGTAATCTTGATTAAGAAAGTTGGCCACCTCCCCATAAGGATTTCGCACAATTTACTTGCATAGTTATTCCTTATGGATTCTTTAGCTTCCGAAATCCGACCTGTTACTTGATGTTCCAAATACCAAACCATCTCAATAAATGGGTACACTAACACATCAAGGAAAACATTAGATGCAGAGTGCTAAATGTGTCTCGGTCGATCTTCGAGATTTTGTTTCCTTGGCCTTGCTAAGGTGAAAACTGAGAAGGTATTATCTTCCTTTGCATCTGCATCGTCCATCACTATTCATCATGGTAGTATGTTGTGTTGCCAGGATCCTTGACACGGATATTGGTAAAACCTTGATGAATATGGAAATGCTCATGTTCTTAAGAGCACGCATAAGCACTAGGTTTTAGCATTAGCATTAATTGTGTTCCGCTCCAGTTTTCCTCTGTTATGATATAACTTTTAAAATAGTGGACTCACTCTCTACTGTTGAGCTTCTCCTCAGTTACTAGAATCATTCCCAGCATTTGCATTTTGTCCCCACCTTGCACCCTCATTGTGCCCTCCTACTATGGACTACCGTTCTCAGTAATTATTGACCAGGATCATCCTCAAAGTGGTCCTATGAGGGGTTCCATCCATTTCTAATATAATAAAAAATCATCCCTTGCGTTGTCTTCAACAAGGTAGACCACATCATCCGATCGAGTCCGGAGATGTCGTTCCTTTGAACTCCGCCAAACGATTGTTGGTGAATTTCCTTAGGCTAGTACATAGAGTTTCAATGATCTATGTATCAAAAGTAATTCTTTTTGCCAGTTAAGGTATTAATTCTACGAGCCACCTCCTCTAAGATGTCTCATTATGGTATCATGGGAACTCAACTCCTCGTTACGTTGACAACCGTTCACCACCTTCTTAAGCGTGAAATTGTTGTCTACCTAGTGAACCTTCGTCATCTGCTTCACTCCTTCCCTTTGGATGTGTGCTTCATGTCTCAGCCCGAGAGATGTGGCTATGTCTCATTCCATGAGTTGATCCTGAGTTGTTCGATCTTCAAGGAGATCGATCCTTCTAGAGTTTTTCCTTTCCTCTCGTTGTCATGTTGGCTGGAATTCTCGGAGCAAGACATCAAGACAAAGATCGTGATCGAATCAACGTTCCTATGAAGTGCAAGTTGGATCTTGAAGTTTGTGATAGTTTTTGTCCCCCCTTCATCTTACCCTACACTTGAATCTTGGGACGAGATTCTTGTTTAGTGGGGTGAGTTGTCACAACCCTATTCAATATGTGCATTAGAGTGTATGCATCATGTCTACTTTACTCAGAAAGTTGAAATGGGGATGATAGAAACCCCCAGCACCATCTAACTCAGCTGGGGTTACTAAAATACTTTTTCAATGAACCTGAAATGCCCTTCTAAAAAAGTGTTCATCATATTTTCCTCGGTCTAGAACCTCTAACAAAAATGGTGCACACATTTCTAGGACATCATAAGGTCACTAGAATAAATCATACACAATTTGCATTTGAGCATTTAAATGCTATAAAATATTTTAAATGTCCAAATAATCATAAACTGAAATGTTTACTGTTGGATATATTTCAAATAGTGGGCATGAGCAGTTTCATGATTTTTGAGAATGTCTGGGTATTTTTAATAAAGCCCTGAAGCTACAGAAGAAATAGAAAATCGAATTTATAAAAAGAACAAGAAAGTTACCTGCCACAACCCACCTGGCCTGGCACTGTGCGGCCTAGCCCACTGGCCCCCTGCCTGTCGGCCGCGCGTGCCGCCCTGGCCACCTCCTGCTTGCCACCGAGGCGCTCCCGAGCTCCCTTCGCACGCCACGGAGACGCCCCGACCCACTGGAAACCTCACTCCACCCCTCTCGCCCTCTCCCTATCCTCTGATCGCCATGGCCGACCCTGCCGAGCGCTCGCCGCCATGAAGCTTGCAGCCACCGTGCTTCCCTCGCCTCCCCAACATGCCCACAAGCTTCTCCTCGACGCCCTCGCCGCCTCCACCTATTCACGCGCCGCTAGACGCCTCAGAACGACCTCTCCTAGCTCGTCTTCAACCTCCCGACGACGACATCGCCACCGCTGCTCCGTTCGCCTCAGACCTTCTCCGAGCTCGCCGTATGCACCGCTGCAACTGCCGCGAGCCTCTCCCTCGCTTCCCCCTCTCTGTTCCCATTCTCGCACGCTGTAGCCACCGCGTCACTCACACCCGCATTCGCCGCTGCCCCTGCACACCGCCGTCGTGGCCACAGCCACGCGGGCTTGAAACCAAGCACGTCACC
Organism: Triticum timopheevii; assembly: GCA_963921465.1. Classification (NCBI taxonomy): domain Eukaryota; kingdom Viridiplantae; phylum Streptophyta; class Magnoliopsida; order Poales; family Poaceae; genus Triticum; species Triticum timopheevii. Next base: position 265,058,848 of record OY997266.1, read on the forward strand.
GTGTTCTCCACACCCCCAGGAACCTGTAGCATTCCTCTGTGCTCCCTGCCGTGCATCCTAGCGCGGGAACCAAGCTCGCCCGGGCTCCGGCCACCGCTGCCGAGCTCGTGGCCGTCGTCTCCGGCAACCCTAGCTGGTGTTGCTTACTGCAACGGGTGCGGGTGAGCCCCAGCTCCCCGTAGCTGCTCTCCGCCGCTCTTGTGGTCACCGGAGGACGAAACCCGATGCCCTCCGCCGTCTCTGGCATCGCCGGCAACGAGCCGCGTGTCAACTCCAGCAAGTTGACCCAGGTTTGACCCCTGTTTGATCCCCTAGGGTCACTGACGCACGGGCCCGCCCTTGTTAATTTTTAGTTAGGTTTAGGTTACTGCTAATTAACCCTAACGGTTAGTCTAGACACTGACATGTGGGCCCAGGCCATAATTAACCTAGGTTAGTGCTTAACCTAACACTAACTAACTCTGTTAGTTAGTTGTCACACTGACCTGTGGGCCCCACTAGTCAGGTTTGACCTAGACCGGGTCAGTCGACCCGTTGACCTCAGCCTTACATCATCCTGACACGGTAAGTATTTTCTGGTTTAAAAATAAATCAGAAATGATTTATAAATTTCAGGAAATGTCCAAAATTTCAAAAATTCATAGAAATTCAACCATAACTCCAAATGAAATAATGTATATATGAAAAATGATCAGAAAAATCCAATCTATCCATTTGTACTAGTTTCATGCATGTTTAAACAACTTAACTTTGCTATTATAGCAAAACATGATAATGCACTTTATAAATTTATAGTTTGAGTTTGAACTTCAACCTTGGTTTCAAAATAACTAAAACCCATCTGGTTCTAGCTGCGTTAGCCCAACACACTCATTTTACCATGTCATGATCATGCATCATATTGTGCATTGCATTGATTGTGTTTCCTTCTCTGTTGTCGGTGTTTGTCCCCTCTCAGTCGACGATGCATGGCAATGTGATCGATGACACTAATGAAGAACTTTACTATCTTCAGAAGTGCCAGGAAAGCAAAAATGCCTTTGTTCATTCCGATACAATCCCACTCTCTCGCTCCTGCCTACATTTACTGCATTTGGACAACAACTATTCAACTGTTACATGTTGCTGTAGTTGAACCCCTTTCCTTTGCATGACCTGTCATTGCCACAATAAATAGATGAAACCCACTAGCATGAGTAGGATTGTTTGAGCCATGTTGTTCCTAGTCATGCATGCTTGTTTGTCATTCCCGCTACTGCTTAGAGTTGAGTTGCGTTTGATTCATCGGGGATGAATTGTAATGGTGATGAACATGTCCTATTGTGTGTGAGCTAAGTGTGTGAACACAATTTGGTAAAGGTACCAATGAAAGGCCATGTAGGAGTACATGGTGGGTTGTCTCATTGAAGCCATCCTCAGGAGCTGAGTTCTGTGTATGTGATCCATGAACGGCTACTACCACTCATTGGGATCCTTAATTGACCTTCTCGACTTATTAACCGCCCATGTCCTCTATCCAGGAGTTGCAAGTAGTTTCTTGTGTTTGTAGTGTGCTGGAGGCTGTGCACAGCGCTGACCCGAGGGGGGGCTGTGATGCAGTAGGCACGTGGCCGGGTATGCCGGGCGCCCGTTTGGTGTCGCGGAACCCTGTACACATCGTTCGGGGACGTATGTGGAAACCTCGGCCGGACTGCCTGCGGATGGAACCTGAATAGGCGATAAACCTTGACTAGAGACTTGTGTGGTTAGTCAGGTCGTGGACAACACCCTCGCCAGGCTTTCGCTTGAAGGTTGCCAAGATACATGACGTGTACATCGCGTTAAGTGGCGAGAGCATGTGTGAAGAAGTACACCCCTCCAGGGTTATAAACGATCTATTCAAATTGCCACATCTGCGGTAAAGGACCTCTGGGTTGCCTATACAGTTCATAGACAAGTGAAAGTGGATACTCTAAAATACGCAAGATAAGCGTGAGTGCTACGGATGGCATTCTCGTAGGGAGACGCAAGAGGAATCATAGTGGTGTATTGATATGGTGAATATGTGGACTCGTGTGCGCCAACTCATAAGAGTTACTTGTAGTCATAGTTCAGGATAACCACCGAGTCAAAGCTAGCTTGCCGCAGTTAAACCCCACCATCTCTTTGTTGATAATGATGCATATGTAGTTAGTTCTGATGTAAGTCTTGCTGGGTACATTTGTACTCATGTTTGCTTAATTTATGTTTTTGCAGAGAGACTTCAGTCTCACTAGTAGTTCCGCGTGGACTTCGACGTTTAGCTTGTTACCTCAGCTACGATTTTGTGGCCTCGGCAGGATCTTGTAGATAGTCTGGCCTGTCAGTACTTTTTGATTTGTGGATGTCTGTACTCAGACATGTTATGCTTTCGTTGTTTGTATGCTCTGAATGTTGGGTCTTGAGACCCATATTTGTAGTACTTGGCTGCTCGGAGCTTATTGAATAAATACTTTGAGTCGTAGAGTGATATTGTGATGCCATGTTGCATTTGCACATATCGAGCATATTGTGTGCATGTTATTGAAATGCTTGGTATGTGTGGGATCCGACAACCTAGTTATTTATTCTTGGTAGCCTCTCATACTGGGAAATATCTTCTACTGCTTCCAGTGAGCCATGGTAGCTTGCTACTGCTGCGAAACACGTAGGTTGGCCGGCATGTGTCCTTCTTCGTTCCTGTGTCTGTCCCTTTGGGGAAATGTCACTCGTTGTTCCATTAAGTCCCTGTAGCTTGCTACGAGTTGGGTTCATACGTTGTTGATCGACACGTTCCTTGCTGGGTCATGTATGCCTGTCCCTGTAGGTTAGCTCCACCATGGGTTTACGACTAGTCATGTCGGCCCGGGTTCTTTGTCATATGGATGCAAGCGACACTATCATATACGCGAGCCAAAAGGCGCAAACGGTCTCGGGCCAGGTAAGGTGGTACCCATGGGAATACCGAGCGTGAGGCCGCAAAGTGATCTGATATGTTACATGCTATATCTATGTGATTTAGGATCGGGGTTCTGACAGAGCCGCACATTCCTTTGTGTATCTCAGCCAACAGTTTCTTTCCTTCTTCCCAGCAGATGCACTCAATTTCACACCGTTGGGACTCCTTCTGTACAGAGTGTCATTAACAAACTAATACATACTGGCCCTTCGGGCTACTTTTTTCAGCTTCATTTTGGTCACCGAGAAGCTGTCCGGTCAAGAGGAAACGAACAATATGCATTACCCAAGTTGGAGCCTGGGGCTCGGCAACGAGGACTAATGGCACCTCCTCTACTACGAGAGCACTAGCCTCGTACGCGGGGTCCATGGGCCCGGCTGGAGGGGGTGGTGCGGCAGGCTACGAGGAGTTGTTTCTAGCAGGGTCTCTGCCGGGAGCGGATGGCTCTACCGGGAGAGGCTTACCGGTGTCCAACTCTCTCCTTTTCTGGGCCATTGCTGCTGGGGATATGAAGGGTTGAGTAAGACGGAGAACAAAGTTCCCGGTTCCACAGGAAGCTTTTGCACAACACACTTTGACAGATGATTAGCTATGCTGTTTTCTGCATAGGGTACATGCTCTGTTTGCAATCTGTCAAAGTGCTCCTCCAATCTTATCACTTCCTCGATGTATGCCTCCATCCATGGACTTTGGTAGTCCTTGTTGACTTGCCTCACCACAAGTTGTAAATCTCCTTGAATGATCAGCTTCTTAATTCCCAATTCAGCTGCAATCCTGTGCCTGTCAAGGAGCCCTTCATACTCTATTGTATTGTTGGTTAATTCTTCCCGGGCAAAATGCATTTGGACGACGCACTTCAAGCACACCAGCTCTTGCACCTTGTAGGGGAAAAGCAGCATCAAAATACAAAACCCATTCTTGGGGTGATTGCTTGCTGGGGATAACTATCTTTGTCACTTCCTCATTAGGTGTTGGCGTCCATTCTGCAATAAAACTCTACCAATGCCCTGCTCTGGATAGTTGATGTGCTTTCAAACTTCAAACCAAAGCTGGATAGCTCCAAAGCCCACTCCACTATTCTACCGGTAGCCTCAGGGTTTCGGAGTATCCGTTGCAACGGGAAACGAGTGACAACCGTGATCTCATGGGCTTGGAACTTGTGGCGCAGTTTCCTTGAGGCCATGATTGGACCAAAAATAAACTTTTGCATGCTAGAGTACCTCGATCTAGCCCCCTGTAACAACAAGCTGATGAAGTACACTGGCCACTGCACCACTTTCTTCCTTGTCATGTCCTTGGGGTTGCCCTCGTTTTCTTGCTCGCTACTGTCCTGATCCTTGTCTGACTCCGTCGGTCTCTGCTCGCTCTCTTCCTCATTCACTTCTCGCTTTGCTACCAAGGCTGCACTGACCACTTGGTTGGTTGCCGCCAAGTATAGCAACAACGGATCCTAGGGTTTGGGACCAAGGTAGGCACAGAAGACAGGTAGGCCTTCAATTCTTGCAAAGCTGCATCTTCTTCTGGGGTCCACTTCATAGGACCTGGAGATGAATCTGCTTAGTGCGGCAACACATCCTGTTAGGCGCCTCACATGTTTAACTATCCTTGGCGCTTGGATCTGCTCAATAGCCTCGATCTTGTCGGTATTATCTTCGATCCCCCTGAGGGACACAAAGTCCCCAAGCAGCTTGTCGGAGGGGACACTGAATACACACTTCTCTGTGTTGAGCTTCAAATTGATCTGGCGCAAATTTGCAAATGTCTGCTACAAATCCCGGATAAGAGTTGCTCTGTCCTTCGTTTTGACCAGAATGTCATCCATATAAGCTTCAATGTTTCTCTGCAGCTGAGGTTCAAAACCAATGTAGGTTGCCCTTGCAAAAGTAGACCCGGCATTCTTTAATCCGAATGGCATGTGGACAAAGTAGTATGTACCACATGGAGTGATGAAGGACTTCTTCTCCTCATCTTCTTTGGCCATGAAGATCTGGTGGTATCCAGAATATGCATCCAAAAATGAGAGAAAATCACAGCCTGAAGTGGAATCCACAATCTGATCAATACGCGGCAAGGGAAATGAGCCCTTTGGGCAAGCCCTGTTGAAATCTGTGAATTCAATGCACAACCTCCACTTCCCGTTTGCCTTCCGGACCACCACTGGGTTTGCTAGCCAAGTGGGATGTAGCACTCTGACCAAACCAGGAGCCTCAAGATTCTTGATCTCTTCCGCAATAAACTGTTGCCTCTCCAAGGCCTACTTCCGGACCTTCTGTTTAGTAGGTCTGGCGTGTGGGCAGTCAACAAGGTGGTGCTCGATTACCTCCCTGTGAACACCGGGGATATCAGATGGTTGACATGCAAGCACATCAATATTCGTGCGCAAGAAGGCAACGAGTGTGCTTTTCTCTTTGTCATCGAGGGTGGCGCTGATAGTGAAAGTACCATCAATGCCAGCCAGCCCTGCCAGGACCTTTTTCACTTGTGGAGCAGCAACCTTGGACCTCTTGCTGTAGGAACACTCCGGCACGTCGTCAACGGACGTTGTGCATTCAGTGGGGGCACACTTCCAGGACTCTTTGCCAGAGGTCCTACAATCCTTCTTCTTTCCTTTACTTTACTTGGTGGGAACTGCTGATGCCACTACCTCTGCCGCGACCGTGTCCTAGTACATCTTCTCCACACAAATAATGGCATCCTTCTCATCTGATGGGATGGTGATAACTCCCAGTGGCCCAAGCATCTTCAGGGTGTTGTAGGCATAGTGGGATGCTGCCATGAATTTAGCCAGAGCCGGGCATCCAAGAATACCATTGTACGGCAGGGGGGATCAACCACGTCAAACACAATCTTCTCAGTCCGGTAGTTCAGTTCTCCCCCAAATGTTACCGGCGATGTGATCTTTCCCTTAGTATGACTCCTGCCGGGATTAACTCCTTGAAACGTGCCGGTAACCTCTAACTCTTCCTCTGATATCTGAAGCTTGCTGATAACTGCTGGGTAAATCCGAATCAGTCCGGCCCCGCCATCCACCAACATCTTCGTGACCTTGTGTTACAGCCTGGATTTTGCCTTCTCTCTTTTTACCGGACTTGCCCTCTCTTTCTTTCCGGACATGGTTTTCATCGTGGTTTTTGCCCTGATTGGATTTGGGTTTTGGATCAATTCAAATGGACTTGTCACTTGGGCATATCCTTGGCTATCACCCAAGTGACCTATCTACCTTATTCCTCGCACAAATCCCCAAAATAATAAAATGAATATTTTTCCTAAAAGGAAAATATTCATTTTTCTCTCTTAAGTTCATTTCAGAACTTTGTGCTCCAAAGCAACCTCAATTTTTCTTGCTCAGAAAAATATGAGATAATTTCTAAATATTCTTAGGACAATGGCACATCTCCCCATGCAAAAGTATTGCATCACTTTTTGTAATATTTTTGCTGTAGAAAATCTTTTCACTTCTGGACCAGAAATGCACTTTGTATAGCAAGTTCATTTTTCCCTAAGTTGTTAGCCTTGAGCTTTCTTGAGCTTAAGCACCCTCCTAAGAAAACCTAAACCCTAGGAGATCAGCCCTAGTGGCCTTCTAGAAGGTGGCCAAACTTGGCGACCAAGTTTCTGTACAGAAACTTCTCAGTTAAGTGGAGTCATTTCTGGTTGACCTGGGTATGATACATCACCTCCCCTAGACTTAACACTGCATGGTCGAGAGCGTAGACAAGGTTTGGCAGCTCCTGGGCGTCATTTTGACCAAGTCAGCCTGGTGACCACGCGTGGACACGGTGCCTGGCATGCGTCTCGATGCGCTCTGGCTGGCGCCTTGCGCTCTGTTTCGCGCGTGTGCATGCAAGCGCTCGCCTCCGACTGCCGCACCGCGCCACAACCCTCGACCCATCACCCATGACCCCTCCCTAGCGCTCGCCGACGCTGGAGACGCCGCAGCATGCCAGTCCACTCGCGGCCAAAACGACACAGTGTGCGCGTGTGCTTGTCCCCTTCTCAAACTGCCTCCTTTGCTCGTCCGCGAGCGAGGGCAAGCGCCGGCGTTGATGATGCACCTTGTCCCCTCGTGTTGGAGCCTCTCGTCGACGTTCGCCGCGTGTCCAGAGTGCTCCGGCGGCGACACGTCCCCCCTTGCTCCGGCTATATAATGCCACCCCGACTCGAATCCTGGCCATGCACCACTCCACACAATCACCACGAACACGTAGAATGACCGCAATTTGGTCGGGCAGGCCTTTGGCTGTCGCCCCGACCCAAGAAATCCGGTGATCCCCGCAGTCCAGCCGCCACTTTCCAGGGCCTCTCGAGCTCAAGCAGCTGCTTGGGCAGGGCCATGGTGGTCTGCTGGAGCTGCCTGGACCCCGCCAAGCCCTCGGAGCTGCCCCTAGTCGCCGTCTTCTTCCTCTCCAGCGAACCCCGTTCGCCAGTGAAGCTTGAGAGCTCGACTGTGACCAGCTCTGTCCACCTCTCGCTAAGCCATGGGTACAGGCAGGTGCGCTGCGAGCCCCGCTTCCGATATATCCCTCTAGCCTAGCCCCAAACCCTCTCGTCGCCGGCGTGAGCTCCGGCGAAACGCCGCCCCTCCTCTGATCTCAATCCTCCTCTCTCTCTCCTGACTGGTGGGGCCCAGTGTCAGCCTCACCTTCACGCCCAGAGCTTTACGACTGGAGGCGCACTCCCACCTTACGCCTTCGACGTCACCCCCCAGGATTTTCTGTTTAATTCAAATTTATTCAGAAATTTGACCAAAATTTGACCAGCCATAACTTTTAAACCACAAGTCCAAATGAATTACAGATATCTCTAGCAGCACACCGAAAGGTGGATTTTTCCTTGCTGCCTAGAATTTATGGTGATTTTCAGAAGGTGTTTTGACATTTACTTCTGTGGTTTTAAAATATTTTCAGAAGGAGGATCTTGCCTTGAATCTAACCAGGAGGAGTCTGTCCCTCCTCTGCACTAAGGCAAGCCACAACATCATTTGGATGGTGTTATTTCAATATCTATGATTTTCTACTTGAATATAAGCCTTTATTTGCATTTAAAATTTGATAAATTAATATGGTTAATTGCTAGTTGTTTTATGATGCTTGATATGCTTGTTTTAGCTTCTGGTTGAGTTCACAGAATTGTTTGGCTAAGTAGAGTAATATTTTTGCACTATGAAAATTTGCTATGGAAAGTAATGATAGTTATTTTGCTAGTAATTGTTTTATTTAGATAATGAACTAATAAAAATATTACTTGCTTATAATAATGAGTTATAACCAGAGAAGTTTGATTCTTAGTATTGCAAGATGCATATGTTGTTAAGTTTGATCCATGATTATGAGTTTTTTGATTTGCATGACGAGTAGTTGCATGCTCATTTCGATTATATCATGTTAGTAGTAAAAAAAGTTTTCTGAAAATTAATCCTTGATTAAGTTCAACTTGAATATGATGTTGATCACATCATGGTGCCATTGAATCGGGTTTTTAATTCAGTGCGACCACATTTACCTAATGGGAAGGTCTTGATTCGGTCCTTTGTCGTGGCTCTCACCGGTGCCTCCCGCAAGGGAAGGTTATAGGTGTGCATACCCTGGCCCGGTAGGCAGACATAACCTTGTGTGCTTGTTTTGTTGTTATGGTACCTTGTCCCTGTTTGGGACCATTTTGCCACAACGGTGGCCGTTGGTGTCTTTGGTAGACACGGGGCAACCCAAGACCTAGCCCTGAGAGGGAGTTGGTCAGAGTGGCCGGGGAGAGTGCATGACAAAGGGAGGGTTTCATCAGAATGCTCTGGTCCACCCGACTGGGAGTGCAAGGCCAGGGTTCCGTAGTGTGGGTAAAGTGCGCTACCTCTGCAGAGTGTATTTAATCTATCGATAGCCGCGCCCTCGGTTATGGGCAAGACTCGAGAGTAAGTCACACCATGGATCAACCATTATAATTAATCTTGCAAACTAGTAATTGTTGTGATGCATTGTTTTGTGGTGAACCTTGAACACTCGAGGTGTTCATGAGTGATTGGTTTTAGGTGTGACCCCAGTGTGGTCACCGTTTGGTTACGAGGTAACCGTCTGGTAAGCGAGTTCGTGTGACTCGGTGCGCTGTTTGGTTGCTTTGCATAGCTCTGTATTGGTAGTAATTTCTTGCATTAATTTAACTTGATTAATGATCATGATATTGTTTTTCATCGTGCTTATGTTTGTTGTGAGCTTGCAAGTACATTCAATGTACTGACCTGGCGTGTCATGTCAGCTTTTAGGCAACCTGATTCACATCGGAGCGCATCTCGTGTCTAGGCCGTGTCCATGTCGGTGTCCCTGTGCCAAGGAGTTCCTCTACGACGTTCTTCCGCTACCATGTAGTTTCGGGTGATCGAGGCCTAGCCATGTTCATTAAATATTGTACATACTGTCCAGCTGCACCGTGTGTGCCGCTTGGCCTCGAATCTCGATGTAATATCAGACCTTTGTACCATGCTAGTATCAATAAAGAGGTTATTTCTGTACGATGTTGTTCTGTGTTGCCAAAAGACTCGATCTTTGGGCTGGCAATGCAGGTTAAACCGGTTGCTCTGAGCCGGGGTACCACAAAGCTTGGTATCAGAGCCGCGCTGATTGTGGGACACGCTAGACCGGTAGTGCATTAGTAAAATAGTAGACAGTTTTGTTTGAGTGCCGATAGACATAGGAATTGGTTGTTGCATTGCATGCATGACTTATTGTTGTTATTACTAACCATATGGTTTGTGAGTGTAGATGGCGCCAATACTGATCTTGTACCATCCTGAGCCAGCTCCGTGCACATCGCTACACCTGCTTTAGAACGTGTGGCGACGACTCTATCCAGAGGGTGCTGATCCAGAGTATCAGCTGTATCGTGAGCAGCTGGCCGGTGCAGTGTATGAGTATTATGCTAAGGTCACTCTACACCAAAGTTCCCCATCCGGTGCTTACACTTGTTCATCTAAGGGTGGTCTTTATTCTACGCCATCTCAGGCGGTTTAGTCTGCTGCTATCGACGCTCTTGTAGACTTGCGCTACAATGAAGTTCGCATGCACACCCACCCTGGATTGTTCTTCTAGCCATCTCTGCACAAAAATGGGTGTATCCTCTTTCCTTTGATTAATCCGGCGTGCGATCATCCCACTAGCCACCTAGCATGCTACATCACCGCTAGCTATCTCCTTAACTATGAGTTAGCTCTGGAGCTCTCACGTGCTTGCGCCACTCTCGCTGCTACTCGTATAAGGAACCCTCTTCCCGCTGTCATCTACCCTTCTACTCCTCCCACCTTCGTTCCTACGACAACCTCGCAGGGTACCGTTAACCCATTGACGGTGAACCCTCGCAGCGCTCCTGCTGCATGGTCTTCTCTTCTCACTATGCCTGCCGCTCCTATGCTTAGATCCCATCCCCCGCCTGCTCCTGAGGGAGAGCCCTCAAGGCAGCGCCAGCGCACCTCTCTTCCCCAGGGGGTCTCTACTATCAGTTCAGGATCTGGGTCCGGCTCAGGAGACGAGCCTGCAACAGCACCATCCGAGCAGTAGATCGTTAGAGTATCGTGGTAGTCATGAGCATGATGTATGGTTGTAATCGCATTTGTCATGATGTGTAGTTTCTTGTACGAGGGTAGTAGACCCACTGCGATGTTTATCTTCATGTTTGGACTATTTATAATTATGTTGGACTTCTTTTCGACTTGGTTTTATTCGCTGCTTTCTTCTGTGATTTGTCATTCGTTTTCCCTCATTTTGGAATTTTCTCATCATGGTTTCCATGTATTGGGAAAACGAAAAATAGGATGCCGCGTGGAGGCAGCAGCAGTCAAGCTGGTGAGGATGTCCCTGTCTGACGTTCCGCAAGACAGGCAGGACATTCCCCGGAACCATACTTGCCACCTCCGCCTTCACCGCCACAACCGCCTTCCACTGTGCAAATCCTGCGAATGTTTGAGGAAAGAAGGAGCAACAATCTGCTAGAAATACTGAAAAGTGTACAAGTGATGGTCGGGCAGAATGGAAACTAGAATGGCCATCATTCCAAGTTATCCGATTTTCAACGAACCAAGCCTCCCAGTTTCAGCCATGCTACTAATTCTTTGGGCGCCGATGACTAGCTAAGGACTATTGAAAGAAATTTGGAGATTCCTTGCACAGACGATGGTGACAAGGTTCCCTTCGCAATGCATTATCTCGAAGGAGCTGCCGCTATATGGTGGGATAATGCCAAAGCAATATGGCCTGCCGACGAGGAAATTAATTGGATAAAATTCAAGGATCACTTCCGCAAATATCATATTCCAACCGGAGTCATGAAGAACAAGTAACGCGAATTTCTCGCCCTCACTCAAGGCAGCATGACCATCGCCGAGTGTCTGAATAAATTCAACCATCTGGCCCGCTACTCTCTCCATGATGTGGCCACAGAAGAGCGGAAGATCGACCGATTTCTTGGAGGCCTACATCAACATCTCGGGTGCACTCTCAGTATGTTTGATTTCCTGGACTTCCTGACTCAGGTAAACAAGGCCCTAATTGCTGAGCGGGAACACAAGCTCCTGCACAACAACAAGCTAGCTGCTAATGACCACAAGCGCAAATTCGAGCCCAAGAAGGATATGCAACTAGTGCAAAAGGCCCATACATGGCAACAGACTCAGGTGGAGAACAAACCCAATTTGCAGCAGAACATCAACAAGACTACTACACAAAATCAAGAATGTCGTGACCAGCCCGGTGCGCGACGATTGCCAACGCAACAACTCGTGCTTCAGCTGTGGTCAAACCGGACACTACGCCCGACAGTGTCCGAAGAACACCAAGCATGTCGCTCCATTTCAGCCACAAGTTAACTAAATTGAGTAGTATTCCGCCCCCGATGTAATTCAAGGGCAAGTTCATCACATCTCCGCAGATGAAGCCCAAGAGGACCCGGAAGTCGTCATTGGTATGTTTCCTTTTAATGACATACCCGCCAAAATTTTATTTGACTCTGGGGCTTCCCATTCTTTTATTTTGTGGAGTTTTGCTTCCCAAAACAATTTTCCTTGCTTGATTTTGGGAAAGCACATGCTGGTACAATCCCCGGGATCCATACTCAGAAGCAATCTCGTCTGCCAAAATTTGGAGATTGACATCAAGGGCGTTGAGTTTCCAACATCATTGATAATCATCGATTCCAACAAATTGGATGTCATTCTGGGCATGAATTGGTTAACTCAATACCAATTCTGCATTAGTTGTGCGACCAGAGAAGTTACCCTGAAAAATATGGAAGGTCGCACCACAAGTTTTTATGCCCGCAATCGCATCCCCTTGAAGGATATGGTTTTCGCAGCCGTGGCAGAAGAGGTGGAATTAATTCCAGTGGTGAGGGAGTATCCAGATGTCTTTCCTGAAGAATTACCCAGCATGCTGCCAGACCGAGAATTGGAGTTTGCTATTGACCTGGTGCCTGGAACCACCCCCATACATAAGAAATATTATCAGATGCCCTCCTCAGAATTGGTGGAATTGAAGAAGCAACTGGATGAGATGCTGCAAAAAGGATACATTCGTCCCAGCTCTTCACCATGGGGATCACCAGCAATCTTTGGGGACAAAAAGGATGGCAGTCTACGAATGTGTGTAGACTACCAACAGCTGAATGACGTCACTATTAAAAACAAGTGTCCACTGTCGACGATTGATTACCTGTTTGATCAACTCAATGGGGCCAAAGTATTCTCAAAGATTGATTTGAGGACGGGATATCATCAACTCAAGATTAAGAAGGAAGATATTCCTAAAACCGCGTTCACCACTCGGTACAGTCTTTAAGAATACACTGTTATGTCCTTCGGCCTCACCAACGCTCCTGCATTCTTTATGCATATGATGAACCAGGTGTTTATGGACTTCTTGGACAAGTTTGTGGTGGTGTTCATTGAAGACATCCTCATTTATTCCAAAAAGCAAGGACAAAGATAAGGAACATCTTCGGCAGTTCTGCAACGACTTCGCGATCATCATTTGTATGCCAAATTCGGCAAATGTGAGTTTTGGCTCCAGCAAGTGGGATCCCTCGGACATATCCTCTCAGCAGAAGTAATCTCGGTGGACCCAAGCAAGGTAAAAGATGTGCTTGATTGGTCCGCACCCACCATCGTCTCAAAAATCCGGAGTTTCCTTGGACTGGCCGGATATTATCGCCGTTTTATCGAAGGCTTTTCCAAGATCGCCAAGCCAATGACTGAGCTCCTCAAGAAGGACAAGAAGTTCGTATGGACTGAAGACTGCGAATGGAGCTTCAATGAGTTAAAAACCAGACTGACATCAGCACCCGTATTAACTCTTCCAGATATCTACCGCAACTTTTACGTTTACTATGACGCCTCTAGAAAAGGACTAGGGTGTGTACTCATGAAAGATGGCAAAGTGGTGGCCTATGCATCTCGCCAACTACGACAACAGGAAGTAAATTATCCTACTCATGATTTGGAATTAGCCGCAGTGGTGCACGCTTTAAAGATCTGGAGACATTATCTGATCGGAAAGAAGTGCCAGATATTCACTGACCATAAAAGTCTCAAGTATATATTCACTCAGCCCGACTTGAATCTTTAATAGCGAAGATGGCTCGAGTTGGTTAAGGACTATGACCTCGAAATAAATTATCACCCGGGCAAAGCTAATGTGGTGGCTGACGCCCTCAGCCGCAAACCAGCCAACCTCAATGCCCTAATGGATTCCTTGCCTCCAGAGCTCTATGAAGAAATCATGCAGGTGAACCTGGTAATCACCGACGCCCGTCTTACCAATATACTGGAAGTTGCTCCTACTCTCGATGAAGAAATCCGTAGAGCTTAAGAGGATGATAAGGTGTTACGGGCATATGATAAGAAGCTTCACCAAGGGCAAGCACCAGATTTCTCTATGGATCAACAAGGTTCGCTAAGGTTCCAAGAAAGACTTTGCGTACCCAAGCAAGATAGTCTGAAGAAGAAAATATTGGCGGAAGCACATGAAGCACCATACTCAATTCATCCCGGTGGTACCAAGATGTATGAGGATCTTCGTCAGACATTTTGGTGGGATGGAATGAAGAAAGACATCGCGTATTTTGTGGCCTGCTGCGATGTCTGCCATAAGGTAAAGGCAGAACACAAAAAACCCACCGGACTCCTCAAGCCTCTGCCAGTATCCCAATGGAAATGGGATGATATTTTCATGGATTTCATCACCGGATTACCAAAGTCTCATCAAGGAAACGACGCGATATGGGTCATAGTGGACACTCTAACCCAGGTGGCACACTTCCAACCTATCCGGACCACATACCGTGCAAATCAACTTGCACAGCTATATGTATCAAGAATCGTCTGTCTGCATGGAGTACCCAAGACTATCACCTCCGACAGGGGATCTCTATTCACATCCGCATTTTGGTCTCGACTTCATCAAGCCTTGGGGACTGCTCCAAAGTACAACACGGCTTACCATCCTCAAATAGATGGATAGACTGAGCGAGTAAATCAAATACTCGAAGATATGCTCCGGGCATGTACATTGGTCCAAGGGACCAAGTGGGAAGACTGTCTGCCCTACGCCGAGTTTTACAACAACAACAGTTTCCAGGCCATCCTAAAGATGTCACCCTATGAAGCCCTGTATGGCCGGAAATGCCGCACCCCATTAAATTGGTATCAAACCGGGGATAGCCATATTTTCGGGACTGATTTAATGCTCGAAGCCGAGAAGCAAGTCAAGGAGATTTGAGACAGACTGCAACTGGCCAAATCCCGACAGAAGAGCTACTATGATGCCAAACATCATCAGATCAGCTTCGAACCAGGAGAACACATATATCTCCGAGTCACCCCGATGAAAGGAGTCAAGAGGTTTCAGACCCGAGGAAAATTGGCACCCAGTTACATCGGTCCATTCTCCGTCATGGCCAGAGTCGGAACAGTTGCCTACTAGTTAGAATTGCCACCAGAATTGTCAGAAGTACACAACGTGTTCCACATCTCATAGCTAAGAAGATGCATCTCAACACCGGAGAAAAGGACTGATATGTCAGAGATAGAATTGCTAAGGATTAGACTATGAGGAAAAGCCAATCAGAATATTCGATCAGCCGGAAAGGGTCACTCGCAGCAAAGAGATAAGATTTTACAAGGTTCAGTGGGAGCATCACACTGAAGAAGAAGCAACCTGGGAAAGAGGAATTTTTAAGGACTGCATACCCAGAATGGTTTTCCCAAGCAACCGAATCACGAGGACGAGATTCATCCTAAGTGGGGGAGGTTTGTGACAGCCTGGATTTTGCCTTCTCTCTTTTTACCGGGCTTGCCCTCTCTCTCTTTCCGGACTGGGTTTTCATCGTGGTTTTTGCCCTGATTTGATTTGGGTTTTGGATCAATTCAAATGCACTTGTCACTTGGGCATATCCTTGGCTTTCAATCAAGTGACCTATCTACCTTATTCCTCCCACAAATCCCCAAAATAATAAAATGCATATTTGTCCTGAAAGGAAAATATTCATTTTTCTCTCTTAAGTTCATTTCAAAACTTTGTGCTCCAAAGCAACCTCAATTTTTCTTGCTCAGAAAAATCTGAGATCACTCCTAAATATTCTTAGGACCATGGAACATCTCCCCATGCAAAAATATTGCATCATTTTTTGTAATATTTTTGCTGAAGAAAATCTTTTCACTTCTGGACCACAAATGCACTTTGTACAGAAAGTGCATTTTTCCCTAAGTTTTTAGCCATGAGATTTCTTGAGCTTAAGCACCATCCTAAGAAACCCTAAACCCCAGGAGATCAGCCCTAATGGCCTTCTAGAAGGTGGCCAAACTTGGCGACCAAGTTTCTGTACAGAAACTTGTCACCTAAGTGGACTCATTTCCGGTCGACCTGGGTATGATCCATCACATCCCCTAGACTTAACACTGCACGGTCGAGAGCGTAGACAAGGTTTGGCAGCTCTTGGGAGTCGTTTTGACCATGCCAGCCTAGTGACCATGCATGGACACGGTGCCTGGCATGCATCTCGACGTGCTCTGGCTAGCGCCTTGCGCTCTGTTTCACGCGTGTGCATGCAAGTGCTCTCCTCCGACTGCCGCACCACGCCACAACCCTCGACCCATCACCCATGACCCCTCCCTGGCGCTCGCCGATGCTGGAGCCGCCGCAGCACGCTAGTCCACTCGTGGCCAAAACGGCACAGTGTGCGTGTGTGCTTGTCCCCTTCTCAAACCGCCTCCTGTGCTCGTCCGCGAGCATGGGCAAGCGCCGGCGTTGACGCTGCACCTTGTCCCCTTGCGTTGGAGCCTCTCGTCGATGTTCGCCGCGTGTCCAGAGCACTTCGGCGGCGACACGTCCCCCCTTGCTCCGGCTATGTAAGGCCACCCCGACTCGAATCCTGGCCACGCACCACTCCACACAATCACCACAACACATAGAACAACCGCAGTTTGGTCGGGAAAGCCTCTGGCCGTCGCCCTGACCCGAGAACTCCGGCGATCCCCGTAGTCCAGCCGCCGCTCTTCAGGGACTCTCGAGCTCAAACAGCTGCTTGGGCAGGGCCTTGGTGGTCTGCTGGAACTGCCTGGACCCCGCCAAGCCCTCGGAGCTGCCCCTAGCCGCCGTATTCTTCCACTCGGTGAACCCTGTCCGCCACCGAAGCTTGAGAGCTCGACTGCGACCAGCTCCGTCCAGCTCTTGCCAAGCCATGGGTACAGGCAGGTGCGTCGCGAGCCCCGCTTCCGATCTATCCCTCTAGCCTAGCCCCAAACTCCCTCGTCGCCGGCGTGAGCTTCGGTGAAACGCCGCCCCTCCTCTGATCTTGATCCCCCTCTCTCTCCCCTGACTGGTGGGGCCCAGTGTCAGCCTCACTACTCGCGCCCGAAGTAGTACAAGTGGAGGCGCACTCCCACTTTACGCATTTGACGTCACCCCCCAGGATTTTCTGTTTAATTCAAATTTATGCAGAAATTTGACCAAACTTTGACCAGCCATAACTTTTAAACCACAGGTCCAAATGAATTGATTCTTTTTGCATTGTCTTTGTTACAGAAAGCTCTAGCAGTACACCAAAAGGTGGATTTTTCCTTGCTTCCTAGAATTTTTGGTGATTTTAAGAAGGTGTTTTGATATTTATTTTTGTGGTTTTAAAATATTTTCAGAAGGAGGATCTTGCCTTGAAGCTAACCAGGAGGAGTGTGACCCTCCTCTGCACTAAGGCAAGCCACAACATCATTTGGATGGTGTTATTTCAATATCTATGATTTTCTACTTGAATATAAGCTTGTATTTGCATTTAAAATTTGATAAATTAATATGGTTAATTGCTAGTTGTTTTATGATGGTTGATATGCTTGTTTTAGCTTCTGGTTGAGTTCATAGAATTGTTTGGCTAAGTAGAGTAATATTTTTGCACTATGAAAATTTGCTATGGAAAGTAATGATAGTTATTTTGCTAGTAATGGTTTTATTTAGATAATGAACTAATAAAAATATTACTTGCTTATAATAATGAATTATGACCAGAGAAGTTTTATTCTTAGTATTGCAAGATGCATATGTTGTTAAGTTTGATCCATGATTATGAGTTGTTTGATTTGCATGACGAGTAGTTGCATGATCATTTCGATTATATCATGTTAGTAGTAAAAAAAAGTTTTTCTGAAAGTTAATACTTGATTAAGTTCAACTTGAATATGATGTTGATCACATCATGGTGCCACTGAATCGGGTTTTTAATTCAGTTCGACCACATTTACCTAATGTGAAGGTCTTGATTCGGTCCTTTGTCGTAGCCATCACCGGTGCCTCCCGCGAGGGAATGTTATGGATGTGCATACCCTGGCCCGGTAGGCAGACATAAAATTGTGTGCTCGTTTTGTTGTTATGGTACCTTGTCCCTGTTTGGGACCGTTTTGCCATGACGGAGGCCGTTGGTGTCTTTGGTAGACACGGGGCCACCCAAGACCTAGCCCTGAGAGGGAGTTGGTCGGAGTTGCCGGGGAGAGTGCATGACAAAGGGAGGGTTTCGTCAGAATGCTTTGGTCCACCCGAATGGGAGTGCGAGGCCAGGGTTCCGTAGTGTGGGTAAAGTGCGCTACCTCTGCAGAGTGTATTTAATCTATCGATTGCCACGCCCTCGGTTATGGGCAAGACTCGAGAGTAAGTCACACCATGGATCAACTGTTATAATTAATCTTGCAAACTAGTAATTGTTGTGATGCATTGTTTCGTGGTGAACCTTGAACACTCGAGGTCTTCATGAGTGATTGGTTTCAGGTGTGACCCCGGTGTGGTCACCGTTTGGTTACGAGGTAACCGTCTGGTAAGCGAGTCCGTGTGACTCGGTGCGCTGTTTGGTTGCTTTGCATAGCTCTGCATTGGTAGTAATTTCTTGCATTAATTTAACTTGATTAATTATCATGATATTGTATGTCATCGTGCTTATGTTTGTTGTGAGCTTGCACGTACATTCAATGTACTGTCCTGGCGTGTCATGCCAGCTTTCAGGCAAGCTGATTCGCATCGGAGTGCATCTCGTGTCTAGGCCATGTCCACGTCGGTGTCCCTATGCCATGGAGTTCCGCTACGACGTTCTTCCGCTGCCGTGTAGTTTCGGGTGATCAAGGCCCAGCCATGTCCATTAAATAATGTACATACTGTCCGCCAGCCATGTGTGCCACTTGGCCTCGAATCTCGATGTAATATCCGACCTTTGTACCATGCTAGTATCAATAAAGCGGTTATTTCTGTACCATGTTGTTGTGTATTGCAAGAAGAGTCGATCTCTTTGCTGGCAATGCAGGGTAAACCGGTTGCTCCGAGCCTTGGTGCCACACCTTGAGGTTGCGAATTGTTGGAGAGACCAACAATGGCAGGCACACTACCGCAGTGGTATGGCTAGGATGATCCTCCTCATCAAAGATGATGAGTGTATGGGACCATTTGAGCGGCTTCCGGGCCTCTGGCGCTGGTTCCATGACATTGACTTCTAGTGCCCATCGCTTGAGCTGGCGGTGAGAGGTGTGTAGAGATGCACCCCCATCAACACACAAGGCGTCAGTGGCCTTCTGAAACTCTTGGTCACTGGTTTCGTCTTCATCCCCTCCATCAATCTCATCATTACAAGCTTCCTTCACCTGACCCCTGGCGGGTTTTCCTTTGCTCTGAAAGGGTTTGCCGGGGCGATTTGCTTCACCGCCTCAGCCCTTGGCGCCAGCGACATTTGACCTTTGTCTTTGTAACACTTCTCAGACTTAGGTCTCTATATCTTGACCAACAGCTCAACCTGATAGCATTCTTGAAGGTCGTGGGCCTTGGTCCGATGGATCTTGCAGTATGGTTGATACATCTCCAACGCATCTATAATTTTTGATTGTTCCATTGTAACATCCCAAAATTTCAATTTGGAATGTTATACATAGGACATCATATGCATATCATATTTTATTGCATTTTGGTTGATCCTAGAAACTCTAAGCAACTCAAGGACCCACGGAGAGAGTTAGGGGTTTCATTTATTTTCATATTTGAATTTTCTCAAATATTGAAAAGAGGATCATTTTGGTTTTAATCATTTTCTCTCCTATTATTTCCAATATTAAAATAAAAGAGAGGGGATAAAATGACTTCCCAAAATAAAAGAAATATTGGAGGAAAATTGTTAAAATCAATTTTTGATTTTATTTGGGTTTTATTGCTATTTTATTTGAATTAGAAAAATATGCATGTTTTCAAAATTGCATATTTAGGCCAGAAAAATGTTCACTTTGTTCTGAATATTTTATTTAGACGGTGAAAATTGTTTTTGGCATTTTTTAGAATGTTTTTTTATATCTTATTAGGATTTTCTTTTGATGGAATTATGTTAAAAAAATTCCGCGGACCGAACTGGGCCGAAGGCCCATCTGGCCCACCTGCGCCGCCGCCTCGCCCGCTCGTGTGCGAGCCGGACTACCGCCGGAGTCCGGGCTGCCGGGGTCGCCCCCTCCCTAAGTCAGACAGCCCCCCGACCCCCTTTAAATACCCCCCCCCCCCCCCCCGCCGCCACCGCACCGCAGCCCCACCTCGCCCAGCACCGCACCCCGCCTCCGGAGCCGCCGCCATCGCGGCCTAACGCCGTCAACGCCGCCCGTGTCTCCCGCCATCGCCCCTTGCTGCCCAACCGGAGCCCCGCGCCACCACCACAGGCTGCCGATGCCGCCCACCCCGCCGGACACCGCCGGAGGTAGCCGTCGTTCGTTTTTTTTTCATTTAACCGTTCAATTTTAAAAAAACATAGATCTATTTTTTTAATAGATTAGTTCATTTTTTCGGTTAGTTATTTAGCGGACGTTCGTCCATTCGTTCGTTTTAACGAACGCCGTTCACTGTTTAGGTTTAATGAACGTTCGTTCGTTAGCCTATTCGTCTCTTTTTATTTTCCAGGATTTTATCTGCATTATTTCGATCACGATTTCTGCCCTGATCTTCGATCTTGTATAACTTTTAGCTCGTTTATCAAAATTAGATGAAACCAGCGCCTAAATCTTTGTCTTGAAGCCCCCTTTATATTTAACCAACTTGAACATAATTTTGGTACTATAAAAATTGACTTTAGTCTAGATTAGAAAACAATTCTTATTCGTTCGTAGTTTGAGTTTCGTTGCTTCGTTTTATTTGATTGTTTTTGCAAACCGGAGTTCTTCAGTTGAACTTTCTGGTTGGATCATCTTATTTGATGTTTACCAGTGCTTCTTGTTTGAGTGCTTATGTATGCTATTGTTAGTTTGCGGATCATCAGCAAGGCAAGTAAGACTTTTATCATACCCCTTTATTACCCAGTTTTTATGCATTAGTTACAATCCTCAAATATTGCATGGTTAGGACCTGATTAACAGTTGGGTTTGGGAAGTAGATGATGAGGTAGAACATATTGCCCTTTTATATTCAAACATTTGGGAGTTACTTCTATGTTATGCTCATGATTGCTATGCTATGCTATGCTCGTAGACGTGGATTGGGTAAGTGTATCCATGACAGATGTGAGTGTTGTTAATTAATGGTTGACTTAAGGTGGCTACTTAAATACACATCTGGGTGGATTGCTTGTGGGCACCTGGAGAATCTAGTATTGTCCTAGGATATCCCGGAGTACCCGTGTGATCATCCTATGTTTCGCCACCCAGGCTCAAAGGGATCATAAGATTATTCATGCTAGAAACTTCCGTGTGCAGCCACAAGCTATTATGGGCTCTAGCATAGTTAAGTAGGTTGCATGACCTCTTTCAGTGGTGGGCTAGCAGATGTAGGGGAAAGTAGGTGTAACTGTCCACCTAGAGTAAAGAGTTAATGTTCATGAAAGACTGTGTCTCGGTCATCCGTTTCTCAAACACCATGTAGTGCGAGAAATCCAATGTAGGAGATCGAGTCTTGTGGGGAAAATTGTGCAAACCTCTGTAGAGTGTACAAACTAATCATGGTTAGCCGTGTCCCCGGTTATGGACATCTTGAGTATCTGGTTCTTAGATTATCATGTTGATCTCATCACTCTAAATTAATTTGTTGGGTTAACTGATATTGCTTAATTGAGATTGAGTTGGAGGAACCTTCTCAATGTTTAACAACCACCATGATAGTTAAATAAAATTCATTCCTTTGTTGTAGGAAAAAATTGGCTTTATGCAAAATGTAACCATAGAGCTTTCCACCAGCCATATATGCATGTAGTGATAGCATTTATTCTGTTCATTACCTCTTTGTGTTACATTGCTAGCATATTCCATGTGCTGACCCGTTTCAGGCTGCAACATATCATGTTGCAGACTTTTTAGACGACGAGTAAGGTGCCATAGGTCGTTGTCGTCCACTCAGCTATGTCGTTGGAGTTGATGGACTCACTTTATCTTCCAAGCCTTCCACTGTTATCTTATTTAGATGGCCATAAGCCTTGAGACATTCGATGTAATAAGTGTGTGATTGAAACTCTGATATAAATCCTCAAGTACTGTGCGTGTCAGCATTACCGATCCAGGGATGACACTGATGCACAGAGACTAGACTGTTTGAGGTGTGGTCGCTACAGGATGATATCAGAGCACACGCTGACTGTAGGACACGACCACTAAGTTGAACCATAGGTCACTCTTCTCTACTCATTTCTGACTCCTCTCCTTTTTCCACACTATAGGATGGCGGACTCAAGGAACAAGTTTACACAACCGAATGAAGACACTCCTTTTGGACGACACTTGAAGGAAGTCACTAGGTACCTGAACACCGGAATACCAAGCTTCACCGGGACCTACATCACCACTTTACTAGAAGAGGAGCGTTGGATGATTCGCGTTCAAGTTCCAGGAAGGACATTCATGCCAGTTACTGAGCCCATAGAATTTTATTTTGACGCACCAACCTGGAGTCTAGGAAAGAGCATGGCAGCCCACATCCCCATGGGACGCATTGGAGAAGTTTATCACAAGGACCTTAAGGACACTATCTACTAGATATGTGGGTGCCGAGATGAGCAATGGGAGACGATGAGCACCAGGAGGGACAGGTCCATTGCAGCTTTCATCCAGGAGTTAAACCAGCACATTCATCGCCAAGAGAACCAGATGTGCGCACGCATGATAGATCTGAAAAAGGCAGTGACCCAGATTACGGAGCTTGAGGAGGAACTCAAGTCTACACACGACGGATATGAGGAGGAAATGACTATATTAGTGGAGAAGAATGACAACCTGACAAGGAAGCTAGGAGTATTCATGGGAGACCCCACGCAAGGAGGAGATGACGACCATTCCAAGGACATTCATTCAGAGGACTACATCATCATCGACGACACCGATTTAGACCCCGACGTTAGCGATGATGACTATGTTGATGAAGCTGGAGCAGATATCATGGAGTCTTCCATCGATCAAACCTTCTAGTCGACCACCATATCAGTAGTAGTATTCCCCCATGTACATAGAATAGTCTGAGCACTTTTGTAATGATAGTTAGACCGCTTGTATGCCCTTGTTTGAATTGATTGAAGTGATATGATTGTGTTTGTCTCATGTGCATATGGGTAGTGTTTTCCCTTAGACCTCATTCTATTATATTTTCTCACATTTTCTAAACCCATCAGATGCCTCCGAGACGTGACAATGGATTTGCCTTCCCACCGGAGCTCACTCAGTTGATCCAGCAACAGAATACCTTGGTGCAGCTACTAGTTCAGAATCAGAACCAAGGCAACAACAACAACAACAACAACAACCCACCACCACCACCACATGTTGATCACTTAACCCGTTTCCTAAGTGTCACATCCCTAGCTCTGGTCTCTCTAGAGCTAGCATCTGTTGTTGCATCATGCTTAAATTTTCTCAGAAACTTGAAATGGGGAAGACAGAACCCCCGACACCCCTTTAAACGAACTAGGGTTTATTAAAATCATTTCCAATGAACCTGAAATGCCCTTCTAAAATGTTCATCATCTTTTCTTTGGTCTTAAACCTCTGACAAAAATGGCGCACAAATTTCTAGGACATCCTAAGGTCACTAGATTAAATTATATGATATTTGAATTTGGGCATTTAAATAATAGTAAATATTTTAAATGCTCAAATAATCATAAACTAAAAGGTTTACTGTTGGATATATTCTAAACAGTAGCCATGATTAGTTTCATGATTTTTGGATCTGTTTAAGTATTTTAAATAAAGCCCTAAAGACTAAAGAAAAATAGATAACAGAAACAATAAATAAAAGAGAGAGAAAGAGAGTTAGTACCTGGCCTCACCCGTGCAGCCCACCTGGCCGGCCCAGCTGGCGGC
Source organism: Triticum timopheevii (assembly GCA_963921465.1). Classification (NCBI taxonomy): domain Eukaryota; kingdom Viridiplantae; phylum Streptophyta; class Magnoliopsida; order Poales; family Poaceae; genus Triticum; species Triticum timopheevii. The sequence continues at coordinate 265,082,610 of OY997266.1, forward strand.
CCAGCCAACTGGCCCAGTCCACCAGCGCAGCCCCCTCTGTCGCCTTCATCCTCGCGTCAGTAGGCACGGACATGTGCCCGCGGTGCGCTAGCACGCGCGCGGCCACCGACGGCCACCTCCTTCTTCTGTCGACGCCCTGGACGACTCCAGACGACGCCACGCACACCCCTGGAATCCCCTCGACCTCTCCCCGTGCTTCTCCCCTCCTCTGTCTCTCTCACGCGCAGCCGCCCGAACCCGCCCGTCGCACCGCTCGCCGTCCCCGCGGCCACCGGGCACCCCACGCCTCTCCAACGTGCCCCAGGGATCCGCCTCATCGCCTTCGTCCTCCTCGTCGAGCCACGCATCGCCAGGAGCTCTACTTCACCATCAATGCCGTCGTCTTCAACCTCTCGGTCACCGAGATCGCCACTGTCGCCCTACACGCTCCGGACCTCCCCCGCGCCCACTGACCTTCCCATCGTCCTCGCGCTGAGCTTCTCTTCCTCCTCCCTCGAACCCCGTTTCTCGCCGCCTCCTCTGGGCCGTAGTTGCGCGAACGCCGAAGCTCACCGTCACCCAGCCATGTCACCGCCGTGGCCACCCTCACCTAGAGCCGCAACCGAGCGCACCACCATGCTCAGCGTGTCTTCGCGCACCCGTAGCCACCACCAGCTCCTCCTCCCGAACACCCTAGCGAGGAACTTGAGCACGGCTGAACCACAGCCGCAACAAACCTCGTCGCCGGGTTGATTCCGGCGACCATCTGGTCCAGCTCCACCACCCACTGATGCGGCTCAGCCCCGGCTCTCCATAGAACCCAACCACGCCCCAAACCGTGGCCTGTAGTGCAATCCCGGTGTGGACGCCGCCGCGATCTGAGGTCGCCGGCGGTTAAATGCCGGCAGCTGACATGGCGCCATTAGCTTAGGCGCTAAACTCGTTTAGTTAGTTCCAGCACCGATGACATGTGGGTCCCCGGGCCCAATTAGTTTAGTCTAACTTCCTGTTTAGATTAGTGCTAATCTTACGGACCCCACGTGTCAGCTTTGACATTGACCAAGTCAGCGCTGGCTGGTCCCACCTGTCATTCACCCAAACCAGCCGTCAGGTTTGACCTGGCTGGCGTTGTTTACCTGCTGACGTCTTGCTGTCGTCATGCTGACGGAGTAAATGTTTTCTGGAGTTTTAAGTAAATCAGAAATGATTTATTTATTTTAGAAAATATCCAAAACTTCTAAAATTCATAGAAATTAAACCGTAACTCCAAATGAAATAAGTTATATATGAAAAATGATCAAAAAAATCCAATCTTTCCATCTGTACTAGTTTCATGCATGTTAGAGCAACGTAAGCTTGCTGTTTAGGTGAAACAAGTTAATGCACTAATATGACCTCTTATTTTGGGTTTGCATTTGAATCCTTGATTCAAATGAACTCAAACCAATCTGTTCTAAGTTGCATTAGCCAAACACACTCATTTTGCCATGTCATTTGCATGCATCATAATGTTGCATATTGCCATGTATGATTGTGTGTCGATGTGTTCTTCGTGGTAGGTTCTGTCTCTGAGGATATTCACGAGTATCCAACTGAAGGGCAGTATCCCACTACCACTCTGTCAGGCAAGCAAAACCCCCTTGTTCATTCTGATACAATCCCACTCTCTCGCTCTAGCTCTCTTTTACTGCATTAGGACAACAACGATTCATCTATTGCTTGTTGCGGTAGTTGAATCCCTTTCCTCTGCATGACCTGTCATTGCCACAGTAAATAGATGAAACCCACTAGCATGAGTAGGAGTTGTTTGAGCCCTGTTGTGCCTACTCATTCATGCTTGTTTTTTATGCCAGCTACTCCTTAGAGTTGAGTCAGGTCTGATTCATCGGGGATGAATCGGAGGTGTGTAAACATGTCCTACTATGCGTGAGCTAAGTGTGTGAACACGGTTTGGTAAAGGTAGCAGTGAGAGGCCATGTAGGAGTACATGGTGGGTTGTCTCATTGAAGCCGTCCTCAGGAACTAAGTTTTGTGTTTGTGATCCATGAAACAGTTACTACCACGCATTGGGCCCGAAACCAATGGACCCTCTCAGCTTCTTAATCACCCTTGTCCTCTGTCCAGGAGTTGCAAGTAGTTTCTGGTGTTTGCAGTATGCTGGAGGCCGTGCGCAGTGCTGACCCGAGGGGTGGGCTGTTATGCGGTAGGCACGTGGCATGGTGTACCGGGCACCTGTTTGATGTCTCAGGGACCCTGCACACATCGTTCGGGGCCGTATGTGGAAACCTCGGATGGACTCCCTGCGGATGGAACCTGAATAGGCGATAAACCTGGACTCGAGACTTGAGTGTTTAGGTAGGCCGTGGCCGACACCCTCGTTGGGCTTCCGCTTGAAGGTTGCCGAGTACATGTCATGTAAACGGCGGTAAGTGGTGAGAGCGTGTGTGAAGAAGTACACCCCTGCAGGGTTAACATCATCTATTCGAATAGCCGTGTCCACGGTAAAGGACTTCTGGGTTGCCTATACAGTTCATAGACAAGTGAAAGTGGATACTCTAAAATACGCAAGATAAGCGTGAGTGCTATGGATGGCGTTCTCGCAGGGAGACGGGAGCGGATCCATAGTGGTGTATTGATATGGTGAATATGTGGACTCATGTGCGCCACCTCAAAAGAGTTACTTCCAGTCGTAGTTCAGGATAGCCACCGAGCCAAAGCTGGCTTGCTGTAGTTAAACCCCACCATTCCCTTTGTTGATAATGATGCATATGTAGTTAGTTCTAATGTAAGTCTTGCTAGGTACATTTGTACTCATGTTTGCCTATTTTATGTTTTTTAGAGAGACTTCAGTCTCACTAGTAGTTCCGCGTGAACTTCGACGTTTAGATTGTTACCTCAGCTAAGATCTTGTGCCCTCGGCAGGATCTAGTAGATAGTCAGGCTTCTCAGCCTTTTTTCTTTTATAGTTGTCTGTACTCAGACATGTTAAGATTCCGCTTGTGCTTTGACTTGTATGCTCTAAATGCTGGGTCGAGAGACCCATGTTTGTAATATCTCGCTCCTCGGAGCCTATTGAATAAAATACTTGAGTTGTAGAGTCATGTTGTGATGCCATGTTGTATTTGCACATATCGAGCACATTGTGTGTATGTTATTGAAATGCTTGGTATGTGTGGGATCTGACTATCTAGTTGTTTATCCTTGGTAGCCTCTCTTACCGGTAAATGTCTCCTAGTGCTTTCACTGAGCCTTGGTAGCTTGCTACTGCTCCGGAACACTTAGGCTGGCCGGCATGTGTCCTTCTTCGTTCCTATGCCTGTCCCTTCGGGGAAATGTCACACGGTGTCTACCGGAGTCGTGCTAGCCTGCTACAGCCTGGTTTACCGGAGCCCTGCTAGCCCATTTGCTACAGCCCGGATTCACTCGCTGATGACCGACACGTTCGTTGCTGGGTCATGTATGCCTGTCCCTGTAAGTTAGTGACACTTTGGGTTTACTACTAGCCATGTCATCCCGGGCTCCTTGTCATATGGATGCTAGCGACACTATCATATACATGTGCCAAAAGGCGCAAACGGTCCCGGGCAAGGTAAGGCGACAACCGTGGGAATACCGTGCGTGGGGCCGCAAAATGATATGAGGTGTTACATGCTAGATCGCTATGGCTTTGAGTCGGGGTCCTAACAGCTTTGGTATCAGAGCCTGACTGCTTGTAGGATTACCAAGCCAAACTGGTCGAAGTTGAGTCTAGAAATTCTTTAGTTATATAAGAGAATTGATTGTGGGATGGAACGTATGGCTCTTTTTACTCCTTTACCTTATGCCCTTCAGACCCGAGTCATCTTATCTTTCCTGCGGGGTTAAGGAACTAGGCTATCTCCTCTTTCTATCAGGATCACATGTTACTAATTTGTAGACTTGTAAGATTGTTGAATTCAAGCCTTAGTTCAGCTCCTACTACTTCCGTATGTTAACTGTTGATCTCGAAACCTTGATATTGTGCTTCTGAGTGGTTATGCCACCATTTTTGTAGCATGTCTAAAATTCTTTTGAGCATTTACAGTCGTTATGCTATCCGAGTCATCCCAGGTTTCTAAACAATCTGATGCACTTGCAAATCCTTTCCCTATGGTTTTGATGTTCCTTTGGGCCAGGTTAATCACACTAATTGCTGAGTTGGGTTATTCTATTACCTCGACATATATGTTGGAGTTATTATTATGAACCTAGGTGTCTTAGGGGATCATCTAGTAATCTAGCCATGATTTGTGTCCCAGTGTGATGATTCTGGCCTTTATTCCCGAAAGCATCCCGTGATGCCACTTAGTAGTAGGTATTCTACTCCTTGGGTTTTGAACCCGAGATACACCCTACTTACTTCATGTTTATAGTGTTTGCTAGTTCCTTTAGGTTATTGATAACTTTGCGTTAGTCCTCGAGGTTCGTGGTATTCCCTTCTTCCAAATACCATGACCAATTCTTGGCAGAAGTTCTTTTGAACCAAGAGATCACAACAAGAGTGCTCTCAAAGAGTTCCCCATTCTATATAATGACTCTGCCAGTCCTACCTTCTCCGCATGGGTTATCCGGAAGAAAAATGTTGAGCTTTGCTCGACATACTAATCTGTGCATCCACAGCTCAGAAAATCGTATGTTCTTTTGGGTTGTCCCTCTTTAGTTGTATCCTGACCCCCGTCTATCAATTGATAGTCAGGAATAGTCGTGCACCCGTGTTCATCGATGCCTATTATTCTTGTGGTCCGTCAAGCCATTCTATTCCGAAATGACTAGGAGAAACAAACTCCAGTACCTCATCCATATCCAGGATTGGGTCAAAGCCGTTGTGTCCCACAGATCAAAATGCTAATCTAGCTCTCGTTGTGCTCTACCTTGGAGTATTACCATCTTTATATCAAGAATATCATGGGAATTGCACACCATCCTATGAACTCTTGACATAGTGATACTTCTTGCCATCATTATTCATTCCTCGGTTTTGTGTTGTCGCAACCAGAATGCCGACAAGTGAATCGTGATGTGTGAAAACTATACACCTAGCAACTCCGTTGCTTGGTAGTTAAATGGACGATAACTTCATTCTTAGCATGTTGATTATTGATTCATCACCATTCTAAGATTGATTGCACCACCTAGTCCTTATTTCCGGTGCACTCTTCGGTTGGTGAGTTAGAATTTTGTCAATCCCTCGCTCATTTGATCATATCGTCTTGCCTGAAAATCAAGATTGTTCTCGAGCTTAGTAACATATCGTGGTTCATGATTTTCTGAATATCTTATCGAAAGTATCACCAGGTCGTCACCTGATCGCTATGTTGAGTTCGTGATCAAGTTGGTTTATCCCTGTAAACCACCCCTTCTCCAAGAGTCTGTGTTGGATACCCCGAGCTAGTTGGCTAAGCTAAACAACAACTTGGAGAGTTGGAGGATAAAAACTTAATCCACTTAGTTCACCTCAAAGGGATATCTTATGTGTGTGTGTGTTGAAGAAAGATGATACCTTCATCGATTGATCCTCGTAATCAATTGTTGGAGCGATGGTCTTATCCATTCTTGATTTGAGCGTGGGCTATTATCAAATCAAATCAGAACCAATGATGTTCATAATGTTGTCTTACTCGTGGTTGATCCCTCGAGCATACACCATTATATCATTTGGGTCTGACCAATGCTATCACTTGATCTCATAATTATGGAATTCCATTTATATGGAAATCTCGATGACTTGTTGTTGAGCCCATCAGAAGCATTTTGTCTCCTCCATGATTCGTGTTGAACATCAAGCTAGTATTGGAAACTTTTGAAAGAATTTCTTCATGCTAGCTCATGAAGCATATGCATGGATGGAAGAAGTGACTTCCTCTAATTCATGTGCATTTGTTGCAAGTTGCCGTCGTGAATTCGATAAAGTCAATGTTGCTTCCTTGGAATCATCCCAAGTTAGTCACACATGTGCAAAGTATACTATGGTTTGGTAGATTAATTACCTCCACTCCATATGTATTCCGTATCCCACCAAGCCACCGATTGATTTGTTCAAGGAGAAGAAGTTCCTTCCTAAGAGCAAGACTTATGCAAGGACTTCTATATCCTCGATGATGGTTCCCCTCCTGAACTCGATAGTGTTTTATTATAAGACTATTGTGTGGTCATGCTTGTCTCGGACCACGTATTCACATGTTGTAGCAAAACCAGCTCATGTTTTGCAGCTTGCTATCCTAGTTCATTCCCCGAGAATCTCGCAATGTCATCTCGTCGATTTGTGTTGCAAACTTTCATATTTCCTTCTAGACTTGATGAGTCTGGAATATTCTGACACCAACTAGATCTGAATCTCGGGCAGATATGATGATTGGAATGTTTCCCAAGAACTACAATATTGGTCTCTCCGTAACCCGGTAAAGTGGATGTCGTGGCCAACAAACCCAATCGGAAGACCCATTATTGTAGTATCTTGATTGAGGAAGTTGGCCACCTTCCCATGAGGATTTCATAGGATTTACTCCATAGTTATTCCTTATGGATTCTTATGCTCCCGAGGTCCGACCTTTTACTTGATGTTGTGGGTACCAAACCATTTTAATTAATGGGTTGCACTATCACATCAAGGAGAACATTAGAAGCGGAGTGCTAAATGTCTCTCGGTCGATCATCCAGATTTTGTCCCCTTGGTCTCGCTAAGGTGAAATCTGAGAAAGTGTTATCTTCCTTTGCATCTGCATCATCCATCGCTATTTATCATGGTAGCATGTTGTGTTGTCAGCACCCCTGACACGGAAGTTGGTAAAACCTTGATGATTATGGAAATGCTCAAGTTCTTGAAAGCACGCACAAGCACTAGGTGCTATCATAGTTACTAACCGGGATTGCTCCCAGCTTCCTCGGTTATGTTATAACCATTCCAATAGTGGAATCACTCTCTGCTGTTGAGTTTCTTCTGAGTTACTAGAATCATTCATAGCATTTGTGTTTTGGTTCCCAGCTTGCACCGTCATTGTGCCATCCTACCTTGGGTCCCATCCATTTCCGATGATAAGCAAAATCATCCCTTGTGTTGTCTTCAACAAGGTAGTCCACATCATCCATTCTGGCCCGAGAATGTCATTCTTTCGGACTCCTTCAAATGATCGATTGTGATTTTCCTTAGGCTGGTATAAAGAGTTTCAATGATCTCTGAATCAAAGGTAATTCTTTTTGCCACTTAAGGGGATATATCTACGAGTCACCATCCCTAAGGTGTCTCGTTGTGGTATCATGGCAACTCAACTCCTCGCTGCGTTGAGAACCGATTACCATCATCTTAAGTGTGGAATTGTTCTCTACCTAGTGAACCTTCGACATCTGTTCCACTCCATCCCTTTGGATGAATGCTTCGTATCTCAGCTCGAGAGATGTTCTTACCTCTCACTCCATGAGTTGATCTTGAATACTCGATCTTCGAGCAGATCATTTTCTGTAGAGTCTCCTTCTGTCGTCATCGTGTTGGATGAAGACCTCGCAAGCAAAGACGTCAAGATCGATTTGAGTCAACAGATCAACACCCTCGAGAAGACAATTGGATCATGAAGTTTGTGATAATTAGTGTCCCCTTTGTCTTCTTACCTCACGTCTTGAATCTCGGGACGAGATTCTTGTTTAGTGGGGGTGAGTTGTCACATCCCTAGCTCTGGTCTCTCTAGAGCTAGCATCTATTGTTGCATCATGTTTAAATTTTCTCAGAAACTTGCAATGGGGAAGACAGAACCCCCAGCACCCCTTTAAACCAACTAGGGTTTACTAAAATCGCTTCCAATGAACCTGAAATGCCCTTCTAAAATGTGCATCATCTTTGCTTTGGTCTTAAACCTATGACAAAAATGGTGCACAAATTTCTAGGACATCCTAAGGTCACTGGATTAAATTATATGATATTTGAATTTGGGCATTTAAATAATAGTAAAAAAATTAAATTCTCAAATAATCGTAAACTAAAATGTTTACTGTTGGATAGATTCTAAAGAGTAGCCATGATTAGTTTCATGATTTTTGGATCTGTTTAAGTATTTTAAATAAAGCCCTAAAGACTAAAGAATAATAAATAACAAAAACAATAAATAAAAGAGAGAGAGAGTTAGTACATGGCCTCACCCGTGCAGCCCACCTGGCCGGCCCAGCTGGCGGCCCAGCCAACTGGCCCAGTCCACCATCGCAACCCCCTCTGTCGCCTTCCTCCTCGCGCCAGTAGGCACGGGCGTGTGCCCGCGGTGCGCTAGCACGCGCGCAGCCACCGACGGCCACCTCCTGCTTCTGCCGACACCCTGGACGACTCCAGACGACTCCACGCGACCCCTGGAATCCCCTCAACCTCTCCCCATGCTTCTCCCCTCCTCTGTCTCTCTCACGCACAGCCGCCCGAACCCGCCCGTCGTGCCGCACGCCGTCCCTGCGGCCACCGGCCACTCCACGCCACTCGGACGCGCCCCAGGGATCCGCCTCGTCGCCTTCGTCCTCCTTGTCGAGCCACGCATTGCCAGGAGCTCTACTTCGCCATCAATGTTGTTGTCTTCAACCTCTCGGTCGCTGAGATCGCCACCATCGCCTTACTCGCTCCGGACCTCCCCCGCGGCCACTGACCTTCCCATCGTGCTCGCGGTGAGCTTATCTTCCTCCCCCCTCGAACCCCGTTGCTCGCCGCCTCCTCTAGGCCGTAGTTGCGCGGATGCCGAAACTCACCGCCGCCCAGCCATGTTGCCGCCGTGGCCACCGTCACCTAGAGCCGCAACAGAGCGCACCACAGTGCTCAGCGTGTCTTCGCGCACCCGTAGCCACCACCAGCTCCTCCTCCTAAACACCCTAGCGAGGAACTCGAGCACGGCCGAACCACGACCGCCGCAAACCTCGTCGCTGGCATTGATTCTGGCGACCATCTGGTCCTGCTCCACCACCCACAGACGCGGCTCAGCCCCGGCTCTCCATAGAACCCAAACAAGCCCCAAACCATGGCCTGTAGCACAATCGTGACGCGGACGCCGCCGCGATCTGAGGTCGCCGGCGGTTAAACGCCGGCAGCTGACGTGGCGCCATTAGCTTAGGCGCTAAACTCGTTTAGTTAGTGCCTGCGCCGATGACATGTGCGTCCCCGGGCCCAATTAGTTTAGTCTAACTTCCTGTTTAGAATAGTGCTAATCTTGCGGATCCCACGTGTCAGCTTTGACATTGACCAAGTAAGCGCTGGCTGGTCCCACCTATCATTCACCCAAACCAGCCTTGTTACACTGACTCGTGGGTCCCAGCCGTCAGGTTTGACCTCGCTGGCGCTGTTGACCTGCTGATGTCTTGCTATCGTCATGCTGACGCAGTAAATGTTTTCTGGAATTTTAAGTAAATCATAAATTATTTATTTATTTCAGAAAATATTCAAAACTTCTAAAATTCATAGAAATTAAACTGTAACTCCAAATGGATTAAGTTATATATGAAAAATGATCAAACAAATCCAATCTATCCATCTGTACTAGTTTAATGCATGTTAGAGCAACCTAACGTTGCTATTTAGGTGAAACAAGTTAATGCACTAATATGACCTCTTATTTTGGATTTGCATTTGAATCCTTGATTCAAATGAACTCAAACCAATCTGTTCTAAGTTGCATTAGCCAAACACACTCATTTTGCCATGTCATTTGCATGCATCATAATGTTGCATATTTCCATGTATGATTGTGTGTCGATGTGTTCATCGTGGTAGATTCTGTCTCCGAGGATATTCACGAATATCCAACTGAAGGGCGGTATCCCACTACCACTCTGCCAGGCCAGCAAAACCCCCTTGTTCATTCCGATACAATCCCACTCTCTCGCTCCTGCTCTCTTTTACTGCACTAGGACAACAACGATTCATCGGTTACTTGTTGCGGTAGTTGAACCCCTTTCCTCTGCATGACCTGTCATTGCCACAATAAATAGATGAAACCCACTAGCATGAGTAGGAGTTGTTTGAGCCCTGTTGTGCCTACTCATTCATGCTTGTTTGTCATGCCTGCTACTGCTTAGAGTTGCGTCAGGTCTGATTCATCGGGGATGAATCGGAGGTGTGTAAACATGTCCTACTGTGTGTGAGCTAAGTGTGTGAACACGATTTGGTAAAGGTAGCGGTGAGAGGCCATGTAGGAGTAGATGGTGGGTTGTCTCATTGAAGCGCTCCTCAGGAACTGAGTTCTGTGTTTGTGATCCATGAAACAGTTACTACCACGCATTGGGCCCGAAACCAATGGACCCTCTCGGCTTCTTAATCACCCTTGTCCTCTGTCCAGGAGTTGCAAGTAGTTTTTGGTTTTTGTAGTAGGATGGAGGTTGTGCGCAGCGCTAGCCCGAGGGGTGGGCTGTTATGCGGTAGGCACGTAGCACGGTGTACCGGGTGCCCGTTTGGTGTCTCGGGAGCCCTGCACACATCATTCGGGGCCTTATGTGGAAACCTCGGCCGGACTCCCTGCGGATGGAACCTGAATAGGCGATAAACTTGGACTAGAGACTTGAGTGTTTAGGTAGGTCATGGCCGACACCCTCGCTGGGCTTCCGCTTGAAGGTTGCCGAGTACATGTCGTGTAAACGGCGGTAAGTGGTGAGAGCGTGTGTGAAGAAGTACACCCCTACAGGGTTAACATCATCTATTCGAATAGCCGTGTCCATGGTAAAGGACTTCTGGGTTGCCTATACAGTTCATAGACAAGTGAAAGTGGATACTCTAAAATACGCAAGATAAGCGTGAGTGCTATGGATGGTGTTCTCATAGGGAGACGGGAGTGGATCCATAGTGGTGTATTCATATGGTGAATATGTGGACTCGTGTGTGCCACCTCAAAAGAGTTACTTGCAGTCGTAGTTCAGGATAGCCACAGAGTCAAAGATGGCTTGCTCCAGTTAAACCACACCATCCCCTTTGTTTATAATGATGCATATGTAGTTAGTTCTGATGGAAGTCTTGCTGGGTACATTTGTACTCACGTTTGCCTATTTTATGTTTTTGCAGAGAGACTTTAGTCTCACTAGTAGTTCCGCGTGAACTTCGATGTTTAGCTTGTTACCTCAGCTACGATCTTGTGCCCTCTGCAGGATCTAGTAGATAGTCAGAATTCTCAGCCTTTTTTCTTTTATAGTTGTCTGTACTCAGACATGTTCTTCTGCTTGTGCTTTGACTTGTATGCTCTGAATGCTGGGTCGAGAGACCCATGTTTGTAATATCGCGCTCCTCGGAGCCTATTGAATAAAATACTTGAGTTGTATAGTCATGTTGTATTTGCACATATCGAGCATATTGTGTGTATGTTATTGAAATGCTTGGTATGTGTGGGATCTGACTATCTAGTTGTTTATCCTTGGTAGCCTCTCTTACCAGGAAATGTCTCCTAGTGCTTCCACTGAGCCTTGGTAGCTTGCTACTGCGCCGGAACGCTTAGGCTGGCCGGCATGTGTCCTTCTTCCTTCCTGTGTCTGTCCCTTCGGGGAAATGTCATGCAGTGTCTACCGGAGTCCTATTAGCCTGCTACAGCCCGGTTTACTAGAGTCCTGCTAGCCCATTTGCTACAACCCAGATTCACTCGCTAATGACCGCCACGTTTGTTGCTGTGTCATATATGCCTGTCCCTGTAAGTTAGTGCCACTTTGGGTTTACTACTAGCCATGTCAGCCCAGGCTCCTTGTCATATGGATGCTAGTGACACTATCTTATACGTGTACCAAAAGGCACAAACAGTCTCGGGCAAGGTAAGGCGACACCCGTGGGAATACCGTGCGTGAGGACGCAAAGTGATATGAGGTGTTACATGCTAGATCACTGTGGCTTTGAGTCGGGGTCCTGACACTAAGGCTGAATCCGCCGGTGTTCTCTAGTAGCACCGAGCTGATTGTTGCAGATGATTGGCTCTGCATGATTGGAATGGAGCTGACCACTGCAGGATGCACAGATGGGAGAGAGTGCGTTTTGCCGCACATCAGCTTGATGGACCCGCAACATCATGGTGGGAGAATTTCACAGCCACGTACCCTATTGACATTGTTACATGGGACTAGTTTCAGCAGGCTTTTCGCACTGCCCATGTTTCAGCAGGAGCAATGAACATGAAGAAGCGCGAGTTCCGCAACTTCCGCTAAGGAGGACGCACAGTGGTCCAGTATGTGGATGATTTTAGTAAGTTAGCACGTTATGCCCCTGATGATGTAGCTACTATCGGCGTTCTGGGAACGGGGGTCCCCAGACTTGCCTGCCTGCGGCGTGGCTCAAAGGAGGCCCAGCGCGGCCCATCTTCATCAACACAAGCTCAAGACCCTCGCGAGGGGCCAAGCCTCGCGGGGCGGACGACAGGGAGCTTCCTCAGGCATGGCCTCGTCAGGCTGGCTCATGAGGAGGTGGAGTGTTCAAGGCGGGGTACCTCGCGAGGTGCCCATGACGCAAGCCATGACGACCAAGGGCACCAGTCGGGCGCCAGCCCGCGCAGTGTCCTCCTTTCCTCTTTGGTGCAAAGGGAGGAAGCGCAGGCGAGAACATCAAGCAAAGGCATCCATTTCGGTGCAACGAGACCAAGACCAGCCCAACGGCAGGGAAGAAGTCATTGTGGAGCCCAAGCAGGCGTCACCACCAGAGCCTTTGACAGGCGAGGACCAACTTTAGTCAGGATAAGTTTACCCGCTGTTCCCCTTCAAAATGGCCAATTGGTGGTGCCCTTCCTGCTCAATATTTGGGAAGAGGCCCAGGGCCTTCGCCTATAAATAGGACTAGCCACCCCCAGGGTAGGGGCAAGGAGGACCTGACCTAGCAATCGGGATCCACACCAAGAAACCAGTAGATAGAGCAATCGAATTCCCCCTAGCAGTTCGTCGCACCAGCCAAGAACAGACCCTCGCGAGGCTGTTCTTCCTTGTATTGTTCATCATCAGCCCAAGAGGCAATCCACCACACCACACACTGGAGTAGGGTATTACACCACAATGGTGGCCTGAACCAGTATAAATCTTGTGTCTCTTGTGTTGTTTTGGTTGGTAGTTTAGATCTCCGCGCGATTCGGCGAGGAGCAGGCAGGCAGAGCATTAAATCTCCACACGCACCCCCGTGTTCGAACCTCAAGGGTCTGCCGGAACCCGAAATCCGACATTTGGCGCGCCAGGTAGGGGTGCGCCGGAATTTTCCTTCCATCGTCTTGTTCTTCTCCAACCACCGCATCCATGTCTGACGCTCGTCGGGCTCGCGCCGAGCGCCGAGCCGCCCTCGTTTCCCACGTCACCCAGACGGCTCCCGTCGGTGGGTGCCCTCGTCGTTCCCCATCACCTGCCGTCAATGCCGCCACCGCCCGGTGGGGAACGAACAGCAAGCATCGTCCCAACATCCATCCATGAGGCGGGACGGCCGCACTACCACACCCTCGCTCACCCCCGCTGGTTCTTTGTCACGGGCGCCCCGCGCGGCCATGGAGGCCCGAGCTGCGCTCATCGCGTCAAACGAGCTCCTGCGCTACCGCCCCATCGACGACGTCTATGAAGAGTGGCTCGACCGAGTCGCCGAGCTCGTCCGCGCAGCCGGGGGCTCCCCCGCGCCGTCCTTCTCGCTCCACCGCGCCCCGCCCTGCGCGGGCAATGAAGCTCCTGGGGCGCCTCAGCCGCCTCCTCCTCAAGAAGGCGCCCTGGCCCCAAGGCGCGCGGCCCCTGGGCGGAACCAGCTCCGTCAGGCGCCAGCGCGGCAAGGGCAGAGCTGCCAAGAAGTCCCTCGCCCTCGAGAAGCTGCCCGAGCGCTCCCTGCTCCAGCATGTCAAGACCCTGCGCTGCCCCCAGCCGCGGCGCATGGGGACCCGCAGGACCAAGCTCTTCATCGCCCAAGGCCTCCTGTGGCCACAGCGGGCTGCCGCGCCTTCACCTCTGAGCTACGCAGCGTCGCGTGGCCCGGCAGGTTCTAACCAGACCTGCCTCCTCGCTACGACGGCACGGCTGACCCTGCAGAGTTGCTCCAGCTCTATGAGTTGGGCATCGAGGCTGCCAACAGAGAAGAAAAGGTCATGGCAAACTGGTTTCCCATGGCGCTCAAGGACGGAGCCCGCACTTAGCTCCTGAATCTGGCTCCAGGCACGATCTCCTCCTGGGATGAGATGCGCACCCGTTTCATCGCCAACTTCCAGGGTACTCGCGACCGGCCACCCGCCGTGAGCGACATGCGCTGTATCAAGCAGCAACCAGGAGAAACCCTGTAGAAGTACATCCAGCGCTTCAACAATGCGCGCCTCAAGATCCCCAAGGTGACGGAGGAGGCCATCATCTCGGCCTTCTCCAACGGTGTGCGCGACGTCAAGATGAAGGATGAGCTGGCGATGCATGAAGACTTGTGCACCTCCTTGGAGTTGTTCAACTTGGCGACCAAGTGCGCCAGGGCTGAGGAGGGATGCCTCTCCCTCCTCGAGCTGCCTGCCGCGGACCCAGAAGAGAAGAAGCCCAAGGCCAAGGACGTGAAGTGCAAGGGGGCTGCCGTACTCGCGGCGGAGCCAGAAAACAAGCGGGGCAGAGATCAGCCCGAATCCTCCAAGGGCAGTCGGTACTGCGTGTACCACGACCTCCACACCCACAACACCAATGAATGCCAAGAGCTCCGGGCCGTGCGTGAAGAAGGGTCGGCAGACGTCCCGACCACAGCGACCGGGGCTACAGCCGAGGAGGAGGAAGGAACGCAGGACGTTGGGACGACCGCGGCCCACGCTAGGGGTGGCGCGACCAACCTCGCGAGGATCGCTGGCAGGACCCACCTCGCGCGGGAGGCTGGAGGGATCTGCCTCGCGAGGATCGCCCGCAAGGGAACGTTGGCCTCCCTCCACTGCCGCCGGAGCCAAGGAGAAATGAAGACCGTCATCAGGACGAGGGGGCTGGGGCTTCCAGGAACCATGTGTAGTCGCCTGCATCCTGGGTGGAGCTCAAGCCCCAGCCTCTCAACGCATCTTCAAGCAGTTCGCCCGCGAAGTGAATGCAGTCCTCCCCAAGCTCAAGGTCACGCGCCCTCTTAGGTGGTCAGCATGCGCCATCACGTTCAGCTCAGCGGGTCAGCTCAAGTGCGCGGCCACAGCCGGAGTCCTCCCGATGCTTTGTTCCCCAATCATCAGCAACGTGCTAGTCACCAGGACCCTCATCGACGGCGGGGCACGGCTCAACATCCTATCCGTGGAAACATTCAACAATCTCCAAGTGCCCTACAGCCAGCTTCAGCCAACCAAGCCTTTCTCCGGAGTCACCGACGGCTCCACGTCCCGATTGGGCAGGTCCGTCTTCCTGTCACCTTCGGGGCACGCGACAACTACCGCACCGAGCTCATCAACTTCGACGTCGCCCACATTCGCCTGCCGTACAACGCCATCCTCGGGTACCCGGCGCTAGCCAAGTTCATGGCCGTAACCCACCATGGCTACAATGTCCTCAAGATGCCAGGAAGTGGCGGGGTCATCACGGTGCCCTACAAAGAGGGAGACGCAGTGTGCTCCCTAGAGCGAGCCTTTCAGGCCGCGTCACTAGAAGACCCGGACCGCGGAAGTAGGAGGCTTCCCGAGGCCACCCCCAAGAAGAAGAAGACATCACCCAGCCCGGCCCCTCAGGGCCCGCGCCTGCTCAGGGGGAACCTCCTTCCATCGCATAGGGAAGCGTGCCCGGCGCCCTCCTCAGGCAGGGCTAGGGGGCTCTCCCTTGGAGGGACGCCGACCTCGCCAAGGTCACGAGGCATGCGCTTGGGCACCACGTGGAGGCGTGTTTCAAAGCATGTTTCCCTCAAGAAGGAGCAAGTCAAGGAGGGCCAAACCCTCAGGAGTTCATCAGCAAGGCCATTCAGGAGCTACAGGAGTCAAGTGTCATGAGAGGCAGCCGCCGCTTACCCGCTGTGGCCCCCCATCCAGGCGAGGATGGTGGGCTGCACGTCTGCATTGACATACCGGGGCTCAACCGAGCCGCGCCTCAGGAGTGCCTCTGGCCCTCGCAAGTGGGACGCTGCGAGGGTCCGCCTCACAGCTACGTTCGTATGCCTTATGGCTTACCGAACGCGGCTGCTGCGTACCAGCGCCTCATGAGGGCCATCCTGGAGGCTCAAGAGGTCAGGCGTTCCGCAGCCCTAGTGGAGATGGAGAAGGCCCGCGAGGAGCCGCCAGCGCCTCCGGACCCTCCTGAGGCCCCTGGGCCTGGGGGCTCGTGAGGATCGGCTCCCGCAGCCCGCTAAGTCTGCTACACCAACACCCCTTCATCCCCAACATCGTCAGGTGACATCTTTCAAGTTTCATTTCCGGCTGGGAGCGCCCTCAGGGCCGCATTATTCCCAGGCCGCGTGGGTCCATCCCTGCGGCGTGTATCCCTTTTATTTCATGATTCTTAGCTTACCTTATTGGGGGTGCCCCTCGGGCTGCATCATCCCCAAGTCGCTCGGGCCTGACCCAGCGGCGCGTACCTTTCTTGCGTTTACCTTAGGGCTATGCTTTTGACCCATCATGCTTGTTATTTGGTGCCTTTTCCTCCTGGGTGTCGGAATCTTGGGCGTTAAAGGGGGGGTACCTGAGCATCGCGACTCAGGGCTCCTACCGGCTCTCCATCCCTCACCCTCTGGTCTTGTCCATGGCATCGCGACCTGGCATGCCAGCGACAGCTGAGACCAGCTCGAGAGCCGGGACCCGAGGATGTAGAGTTTTGACATCTAACCCAGCTTGCGTGTTAAAGGGCGTGTGCCTGAGCATCGCGACTCAGGGCTCCTACCGGCTCTCCAGCCCTCACCCTCTGGTCTTGTCCATGGCATCGCGACCTGGCATGCCAGCGACGGCTGAGACCAGCTCGAGAGTCGGGACCCGAGGACGTAGAGTTTCGCCATCTAACCCAGCTTGCGCGTTAAAGGGGGGTGCTTGAGCATCACGACTCAGGGCTCCTACCGGCTCTCCAGCCCTCACCCTCTGGTATTGTCCATGGCATCGCGACCTGGCATGCCAGCGACGGCTGAGACCAGCTCGAGAGCCGGGACCCGAGGACGTAGAGCATCGGCATCTGGCCAAATTTGCTGGAACACACTCCAAGATAAGGCCCAGAGCCAGGCGCAACACGCCTTGAGATAGGGTCCCGTGAGTCCCGCGCTGTCTCGCAGGTGCCCCAAAATGCCTCGCCAGGCCTTTTGCGCCTCGTCGCCTCAACAAAAGCAACTAACGGCTAACTGTCGATTGCCACGACGAACTCTCGTTCCTTTTGTGATGAACGTGCAGGGTCCCTACAAGGGGCATCGCTAGGCGAGGCCCTCACGGTGCTTTCTTCGCTCTCGTCCACGCAAACCGCTTGCACGTTAAAGGGGGGTGCCTGAGCATCGCGACTCAGGGCTCCTACTAGATCTCCAGCCCTCACCCTCTGTCCTTGCCCACGACATCATGACCTGGCAAGCCAGTGACAGCTGAGACTCGCTCGAGGGCCGGGACCCGAGGACGTAGAGCAGAAAGGGGAGCGAAGGCGAGAGGGGAGGAGCACGCGAGGACCACACCAAGCAACCCCTCATCGGCCAAGGCACGGATCTAGCGCCGCACCAGGAAGCATTTCCTGACCCTCGAGATAAGTCACTCTCCGGAGACACTGGTTATCGCAGCACCGTCCCCGCACCAAGTGCAATCCTGTGTTAGCAACGTCGCTCTCCTTCCTCACCGAATGACGGCTGCTTGAGCGCTGGGACCTCCTGAGCATCGCGACTCAGGGGCTCTTACCGGACCTCGGGCCGCTCACCTCCTGGCCTTGACCACGGCATCGCGACCTGGCATACCAGCGACGGCTGAAGCCGCCTTGGGACTGGGACCTGCCGACGCAGAGCATCAAGCCCTCACGAGGTCTGAAAGGAGGAAACTAAGCTAAAACAGAATAAGCATCTTGCACTGCTTCGCAATGAGGATTATATTGAAAACGAAGCTGCAAACATCTTACAAGCCCCCACGGGGTACATTCTTGGCTCCTCGCAGGAACAAAAGACGCGGATCCTAAGGAGTCCTAGATACAGAGGCCAACGCGTCAAATGCCATCATCAACAATGGGCCGCGAAGCACCGGCGCCAACCCCATCCAGATCAGGGGCGGCAACGGCCTGACGAGCCCGCCCTGCTCCGAGAGCGGTGCAGGCTCGAGGGCTTGTAGCTGTCGTCGCTCGTCTCCGGAGTCGCCAAGAGCTTGGCGGAGTCGCTAGATCCACCGGCGCCTCCACTGCCTGGGGAGCTGCCGGGGGAGCAGTTGGCTGGCCTCTGCCTCGCCGGGGCAGGGTCCCGACCGCCTCTTCCAGGGCAGCACTCCAGCCAGCGACCCTCCGCATCGAAGACCTTGAAGGACATTACCGAAGCACCGTCGTACTCCAGGTGGATCGTGAGGGCGCCCCTTGTCCTGCAGACCCGGGTGACCTCGCCCCAGCCTCGAGTCATGAAGACCTCGCCCGGGGCAACGACCGCGACCTCTGCCCCGGTCGCGAGGGTGCTGCAGCCGGCGTGCTGCAGCCAAAGCCCCAGGGGGTTCCCCCTGCCGGATGACAGAGGCGGAAAAAGGGGGAGACGAATCCAAGACTTAGGAGGCGTGGAGGCACGAAGCACGAACTCTCGGCAGGAGCCCTCGGCGTGGACTCCAGGGGGGAAGACGCACAACTTCGTGACCCGCCGGCGCTGACGGCGGCGCCGCCCGTGGCATTTGGCATTGGCTCCTTCAGAGCCATCGATATGCGCGTTCAAGGGAAGTGGGAACCCTGGTGGTGGCCGCTCACACCAGGGTCTTGACGCTTTCTGGCGAGTGCCGTCGCCCCGATGCCAGAGAGCAAGCCGCTTCTTCGGGGGAAGCGGGTCAGGATCTTGTTGGGGAGCTTTTACCTTCTCTTCTGCGGAGAACCGGCGGATCGGAGCCATTGCAGCAAGATGGAGCAAGGCCCAGGAAGGAGGAGAAGCAGAGGGATTAAACTGGAGGGCACGCGCCGTCCGTACTTATAGCTGGCGAAGGCCAACCGACGACCTCCACGATCGCAGGTAATCATGACCCGCTTTGCATGCAGGGACTTGTCGAATCCGTGTGGTTACCAAGGCGTCGTGGGGAAGTGGAGGTGCCCACGTCCAATCAACCGCCACGCGGCGGCCAGGGCCGTAGGCTGTTAGGGCCCGCGATGCTTCGCACTTGCCCTTTCGCCTCTCTTCTCGGCTAGGTCCGGGCGCGCCGTGCGCCCGGGGGCTACTGTCGGCATTCTGGGAATGGGGGTCCCCAGACTTGCCTGCCTGCGGCCTGCGGCGTCGCTCAAAGGAGGCCCAGCGCGGCCCATCTTCATCAACACAAGCTCAAGGCCCTCGCAAGGGGCCAAGCCTCATGGGGCGGATGACAGGGAGCTTCCTCAGGCACGGCCTCGTCAGGCTGGCTCACGAGGAGGCGGAGAGTTCAAGGCGGGGTACCTCGCGAGGTGCCCATGACGCAAGCCATGACGACCAAGGGCGCCAGTCGGGCGCTAGCCCGCGCAGTGTCCTCCTTTCCTCTTTGGTGCAAAGGGAGCAAGCGCAGGCGAGAGCATCAAGCAAAGGCATCCATTTCGGTGCAACAAGACCAAGACCAGCCCAACGGCAGGGAAGAAGTCATTGTGGAGCCCTAGCAGGCGTTACCACCAGAGCCTTTGACAGGCGAGGACCAAGTTTAGTCAGGATAAGTGTACACGCTGATCCCCTACAAAATGGCCAATTGTTGGCGCCCTTCCCGCTCAATATTTGGGAAGAGGTCCAGGGCCTTCGCCTATAAATAGGACTAGCCACCCCCAAGGTAGGGGCAAGGAGGACCTGACCTAGCAATTGGGATCCTCACCAAGAAACCAGTAGATAGAGCAATCGAACTCCCCCTAGCAGTTCGTCGCACCAGCCAAGAACAGACCCTCGCGAGTCTGTTCTTCCTTGTATTGTTCATCATCAGCCCAAGAGGCAATCCACCACACCACACACTGGAGTAGGGTATTACACCACAATGGTGGCCTGAACCAGTATAAATCTTGTGTCTCTTGTGTTGTTCTGTTTGGTAGTTTAGAACCTAGCGATTCGGCGAGGTGTAGGCAGGCAGAGGGTTAAATCTCCGCGCGGACCCCCGTGTTCGAACCTCAAGGGTCTGCCGGAACCCGAAATCCGACAACTACAGATGCTGCTAAGCAGGAGAAGTTTCTGGAAGGACTGAATGATGAGCTGAGCATGCAGTTGATGGTGGCAACATTCAACAACTACCAGGAGTTGGTAGATAGAACTCTTATGATTGAAGGGAAGCAACAGCAGATATAGATCCGCAAGAAGAAGTATGGACAAGGGAAGTACAATTCAGGAGCTCAACAGAGACCTTGTTTTCCCCCGAACTCGGGAGGACACATTCACCATAACCATGGAGGCCATAATTCCAATGGAGGAAGTTCGCATAACCATAGTGGCCCCAAGAATGGGAATGGGAATGGAGGAAGCAACGACCAGAACCGTTCCAACCCAGCAACGCCCGCTAAGAAGGATCTAAGTCACATTTCTTGTTTCAAGTGCGGGAAGAATGGACATTACACCACCAAGTGTTCTAAAGCAAAGAATGGAAATAGCAATGGAAGCTCTGGGAAGAAGCCCAACCCTTTCAACAGGGGAACAGTGAACCACATTAGCGTGGAGAAGGTTGAAGAGCAGCCAAATGTCGTTATAGGTAAGTTTTTGGATAAGTCATTTACTGCAATCATTCTTTTTGATACTGGTGCATCACATTCATACATATCAAGGTGATTTGTGGATAAGTATAAGTTGCCTACCAAAGTCCTTAGGACACCTATGTTAGTAAGCTCGCCAGGAGCGGAGCATATGGAAAGCCAAGGATGTTTTCAGATGCCATTGACCATAGGCAGACATGTTTTCCCCTCGGATTTAATAATTCTAGAGTCACAAGGGTTGGATGTGATTTTGTGTATGGATTGGTTATCGATGTATGGAGGAAACATCGATTGCGCCAGTAAGTCGATTATGCTCACCACCCTAGAAGGAAGAAGGATCAAGTATGTATCCCGGCATGTGCCGAAAAGGACTCAAGTGAATTCCTTATCAGGAGTTGTACAGGAGGAAGTACGAGTCGTGAAGGATTACCCCGACGTGTTTCCGGAAGAGTTGCCAGGCATGCCACCGGATAGAGACATTGAGTTTTTGATTGAGCTTCTGCTAGGCACCTGGCTAATATCAAAGAGACCGTATCGGATGCCCGCAAAGGATTTGGAGGAAATTAAGAAGCAGATTAAGGAGTTACTGGATAAAGGTTACATTCGACCAAGTTCTTCACCTTGGGGAGCCCCAGTACTTCTAGTGGACAAAAGGATGGATCATTAAGGATGGTTATTGATTATCGTGCGTTGAATGAAGTGACGATCAAGAACAAGTATCCACAGCCGATGATCAATAATTTGTTTGACCAGTTGCAAGGAGCTAAATTACTTTCCAACATTGATCTGCGATCAGGATACCATCAGCTGAAGATTCGAGAGCAGGATATAGCTAAGACAACTTTTACCACAAGGTATGGGCTATATGAGTATACCGTCATGTCATTTGGTCTGACTAACGCGCCTGCCTATGTCATGAACATGATGACCAAGGTGTTTATGGAGTTTTTGGATAAGTTTGTCGTTGTGTTCGTTGATGATATATTGGTCTACCTGAAGAATGAAGAGGAGCATAAGGAGCATTTGTGTTTGGTTCTTGAGAAGGTCAGGGAACATTAGTTATATGCCAAGTTCAGCGAGTGTGAGTTTTGGTTGAAGGAAGTTGGATTTCTCGGGCATGTTATATCCGGAGAAGGAATAGCAGTAGACCCCACCAAGTTTGTTTCTGTGACTAAATGGGTAGCACCCACGTCAGTTGGAGAGATCCGGAGTTTTCTTGGACTTGCAGGATATTACCGGAGGTTCATTGAGAATTTCTCCAGGATTGCAAAGCCCATGACAGAGTTGTTGAAGAAGGACACCAAGTTCAAATGGACTGAGGAGTGTGAAGCCAGTTTTCAGGAGTTGAAGAAACGTTTGGATACAGCCCCAATGTTGATTCTTCCAGATCAACCAAAAGATTATCAAGTGTATTGCGACGCTTCTCGTCAAGAATTTGGAGCAGTGCTTATGCAAGAGGGAAGAGTTGTTTCATATGCCTCGAGACAGCTTAAATCTCATGAGTTAAATTATGCTACACATGATTTGTAGTTAGCAGCCGTAGTGCATGCGTTGAAAACGTGGAGACATTTTCTCATTGGAAATCACTGTGAGGTATACATGGATCATAAAAGTTTGAAATATATCTTCACGCAGAAGGAGTTGAACCTCAAACAAAGGAGATGGTTGGAGCTCTTTAAGGATTATGATATGAAGTTGCATTATTATCCCGGAAAGGCTAATGTAGTAGCCGATGCGTTGAGTCGCAAGAGTTATGTAAATACGCTCATGACGGGAGGATTACCCAAGGAGTTACCAGAAGATCTTCACGAGCTATGTTTGGAAATAGTTCTGAGAGGTTATGTAGCAGCATTGGAAATTCATTCCACTTTGATGGATAAGATCAGAGAAGCCCAGAAGAGTGACAAGGAGATTGCCGAGATAAAGGAGAGGATGAGCAAAGGAAAGGCTAAAGGATTTCGTGATGATGAGCACGATCCTTTATGGTTTGAGGATCGCGTATATGTGCCTAATGACCCAGAGATCAAGAAGTTGATTCTACAGGAGGCACATGATTCGCCATATTTGATTCACCTAGGAAACACCAAGATGTATCTGGATTTGAAGGAAAGTTTTTGGTGGACAGGAATGAAGAAGGATATTGCGGAGTATGTAGCAGTATGTGATATATGTCAGAGAGTTAAGGCAGAGCATCAGAAGCCAGCAGGATTGCTACAGCCATTGCCGATACGCGAATGGAAGTGGGACAAGCTTGGCATGGATTTTATCATGGGATTTCCCATGACTCGTTCAGGCTATGAGTCTATATGGGTTGTAGTCGATCGGCTGACGAAAGTAGCTCATTTCATCCCAGTGAAGACCACCCATACCAGTGCTAAGTTGGCAAAGATATACATGACCAGGATCGTATGTTTGCATGGAGTTCCGAAGACCATTGTATCAGACAGAGGAACCCAATTTATGTCAAAGTTCTGGAATCAGTTACATGAGACTTTGCGTACTAGGCTAGAGTTCAGTACAACCTTTCATCCACAGACAGATGGACATACCGAGAGTGTCAATCAGATTCTGGAGGACATGTTGAGGGCTTGTGCGCTAGATTATGGATCTAGTTGGGACGACAACTTGCCGTATGCAGAGTTCTCTTATAACAACAATTACCAAGCCAGTTTGAAGATGGCCCCTTTTGAAGCCTTGTACGGAAGAAGGTGCAGGACACCATTATTGTGGGATGAAGTTGGAGACGGTCAGTAGTTTGGACCAGACTTGATTAAGGAGTCTGAAGAGAAGGTTAAATTGATTCACGATTGAATCAAGGTAGCCCAGTCCAGGCAGAAGAGTTATGCGGATTCTAAATGCAAGGGGACAGTTTACGAAGTTGGAGACAGAGTATATCTTCGTGTGTCACCACTTAGAGAAGTTAAGCGTTTTGGTGTTAAGGGAAAGTTAGCACCATGTTTTGTGGGACGATACAAAGTTTTCGAACGTATGGGAGAAGTTGCTTACAAGCTGGAACTGCCAGAAGGATTGTCAGGAGTTCATGATGTGTTTCACATTTCCCAGTTGAAGGAGTGCCATGTGAGATGGCCAATATTCCTTTGACAGATACAGTGCCACTGGAAGCGATTCAGCTGGGTAGTGATTTGACTTACGAGGAGAAACCAGTGAAGATTCTCGAGTTTGCCAGCCGAGTCACACGCAACAGGGTTATCAAGTTTTGCAAAGTTCAGTGAGCCACCATACCGAGGATGAAGCCACCTGAGAACGAGAGGAACACCTACGGAAGGACTACCCACACCTATTTTCTAGCCAACCCGAATCTCGAGGGCAAGATTCATCTTAAGGGGGGTAGGTTTGTAACATCCCAAGTTTTCAATTTGGAATGTTATACATAGGACATCATATGCATGTCATATTTTGTTGCATTTTGGTTGATCCTAGAAACTCTAAGCAACTCAAGGACCCACGGAGAGAGTTGGGGGTTTCATTTATTTTCATATTTGAATTTTCTCAACTATATTTTTTGACTATATACTGCAAGGCAACTGCCTCACAGCTCTTTATTCAAAATAACAATGGAGAACAAAGTCCTGTACAAGTTAAATACAGAAGGGGAAGAAGGAGAACAGAAATACTTACAACCCAAAATGGGTAACTATCTATGGAAGATTAGAGATCCAAGAGAGAAAGCTATTCCTGTATTTACATTTAATCCTATGAGATAGCAATGTAATGTCATGAATAAAGTTGTGTCTCCAGGCTCTGAAAGAAGGTCTCGAATTCCTGAAAACTGTGACGCCCCGAGACCGACGCTCCAGACGCCTTCCTTGTTTTTCGTTGTCATCGTGTGTTTTATTTGTTTGTTGCATTTCATCATGGCATCATCCGCATTGCATCGGCACTCGTTGCCGTCATTGTTTTTAAAACTCACTTATGTTCGTAGTTTTTGTGTCCCCCCTTGCTTTCGTTGATCATTCCGAGACCAACCTTGTTCTTCGTTTTTCCCTCTTGCCTAAACCGGAGTCTCTTTGCACAGTGCATCGACCCCTCGCAACCTAGTCCGAAAATTCCCCAAACCCGAACTGCTCAATCGTCACTGTTTGATTCAGATCATCCCCAAACATCCCTAAAATATCATCGGTTCAGTGTTTGGACTTCCTAACCTATTTATTCTCGACCGTCCGATTAAATCGGAGGGTCCAAACTTAGCTCTCCTAACCCAAACCCCTTTGACCGGAGCCGTCCGATGATGATCTAACGGCGGAGATAAGCCCCAAAATCCCTCTCCTAGACCCATTTCCTATTTAAGCCACCCCTCCATGCCTATTTGGGAAAAACACTAATCCATAGGGAATCTGTCCTTTCACCGCCGCCGGACCAGCCCTCTCCTCGTTTTCCTCCACCAACAACTAGACGCCACCTCTCGATCCCCACCCAGCCAACCAAACCCGGCCTTGATCCAGCCTCCCACCCATCCATCTATGGCCACCAGATGGATATCCAACGACCACCAGCATGCCCGAGCCTCCTGCAGCGCTCGATCCAGATGGGATCGAGGCCACCTTCTCGCCACAGCCTCCTCGATCTGGAACGGGAGAGGAGCTCCCGATCGAGTCCCTCGTTGTCGCCGGCGACCACCTCTAGCAGGACCCCACCTCGCAGCCTCATCTCTTCTCTTCCTCCTGCCTGAACTCTCTCTCACAGCGTGCTCCCTCTCTCTCCCGTCTCTCTGCAAGGAACTGCCGCCGCCAAGTTCTTTCCGGGAGCGACGCCGCCCAGATCCGACCATCTCCGCGTCGTCGGCGCCCCTGCCTCCGCCATGGACCCATCCATCCCTGTCCTCCTGTGCACGCCACTGCTTCCCTCCAACTCCAGGCACCTCCCGTAGCTCTCTGCATCCAGCAGGAAACGAGCGCCCGCTTCCGTTGACCGCATCCCTCTGCATCGTGAGACGCGGCCTCGTCCGCGCCTCTTGGCCCAACCTCCCGCACTGCTGGCCTGGCCGGCTTCCTCTTCCTCAACTGGTCCTTGGCCCATGGTGAGCAGCCCCTCCAGCCCTTCTCCTGTACACTATTGGCCCAGCCAAATTTAGCATTATCTAGTGTTTTACTGTTTTGCAGAAAAACCCTCATGATCATGCTTTTAATAACTCCACAACCGTACATCGGATTAAAATGAATTATATAAGAAAAATGCTTAGTTTTTCATCTAGTTTCATAATATCCAACTTCCATCCATGTTTAATATGTTTAACTTGCTGTTTGTTTACTTTTGCATAAATGCCATGCTAAAATGCTTTATTTCATAACTAATTAATCGTAGCTCCGAATTTAATAAACTTTATATGTAAATGGGGTGGAAAAATGCCTAGTTTAACAAGGTGCACTTTATTTTCCTATTTAACAACAATAAAATACGTTTTATGGCAGAACAGTACCAAATTCGAAATATGCATACGGGGATTTTCCGGAATTGTTGTTTGTTGTCCCGGCCTCATTTAAATTTGCCTAGATAGGTAGTTTAATTATGCTTCACCTCTTGCCATGTTTAACAACATTTAATATTGTTTGGTAGCTTAAACGAGATTAAACTAAGTATGTCAATGTGGTGTTTTGTCAACATGCAACTCGTTGCATATTGAGCTCCACTTAACTTGTAGTATTGTTTGTTGCACTTTGCCATGCCATGCCTCATTAAACCGGACATGCATCATACTTGATTGTGCATCATGCCATGATTATGCTTGTGTGTTTACCGTGTTGTTTGCTTCTTTCCGGTTTGCTTCTCTCGTTAGCTTCGGTTTCGTTCCGGAGTTGTGAGGATTCGTTCGACTACGTCCGTTTGTCTTCTTCATAGACTCGTTCTTCTTCCTTGCGGGATTTCATGCAAGATGACCATTACCCTCGATATCACTTCTATCTTTGCTAGATATTTGCTTTGTTCTATCGCTATGTTGCGCTACCTATCACTTGTTTACCATGCTTCCCATATTGCCATGTCAAGCCTCTAACCCACCTTTTCTAGCAAATAGTTGTTTGGCTAAGATACCGCTTTTGCTCAGCCCCTCTTATAGCGTTGCTAGTTGCAGGTCAAGTTGAAGATTGCCCAATGATGGATAGGATTATGTTGGGATATCACAATATCTCTTATTTAATTAATGCATCTATATATACTTGGTAAAGGGTGGAAGGCTCGGCCTTATGCCTGGTGTTTTGTGCCACTCTTGCCAACTTAGTTTCCGCCATACCGGTGTTATTTTCCTTGATTTTGCGTTCCTTATGCGGCCGGGTGTATGGGATCCCCTTGACAGTTCGCTTTGAATAAAACTCCTCCAGCAAGGCCCAACCTTGGTTTTACCAATTGCCTACCTAAGCCTTTTTCCCTTGGGTTCCGCAGACTCAAGGGTCATCTTTATTTACCCCCCCCCCCGGGCCAGTGCTCCTCTGAGTGTTGGTCCAAACTAGAGCCCTTTGCAGCGCCCCCTCAAGGAAACTTGAGGTCTGGTTTTAGTTGTATGGATTACTCATCTGTTGTGCCTTGAGAACGAGATATGTGCAGCTCCTATCGGGATTTGTCGGCACAGTTGGGTGGTCTTGCTGGTCTTGTTTTACCATTGTCGAAATGTCTTGTAACCGGGATTCCGAGACTGATCGGGTCTTCCTGGGAGAAGGAATATACTTTGTTGACCGTGAGAGCTTGCGATGGGCTAAGTTGGGACACCCCTGCAGGGTAAAAACTTTCAAGAGCTGTGCCCGTGGTTATGTGGCAGATGGGAATTTGTTAATATCCGGTTGTAGAGAACTTGACAATTGACTTAATTAAAACGCATCAACCGAGTGTGTAGCCGTGATTGTCTCTTTTCGGCGGAATCCGGGAAGTGAACACGGTCTTTGTGTTATGATTGTGCTTACGTAGTTTCAGGATCACTTCTTGATCACTTCTAGCTTCTCGACCGTTGCGTTGCTTCTCTTCTCGCTCTTATTTATATATGTTAGCCACCATATTTTCTTAGTGCTACTGCAAATCTACCTCATTCCCACTTCCTACCCATAAGCTTAAATAGTCTTGATCTCGCGGGCTTTGAGATTGTTGAGTCCTCGTGACTCACCAGATACTATCACAACAGTTCCAGGTGTCGATGATACCAGTGTAGGTGATGCAACCGAGCTCAAATGGGAGCTCAACAAAGATCTTGGTCGTTGCTATGTTTCGTTTCATGTTGATCAGTAGTGGAGCCTAGTAGGGACGATCGGGGATCTAGCAGTTGGGTTATCTTCTTTTCTTTTGCCTTCGTCCATAGTCGGACTATGTGTGTGCTTTGAATGATGTATGATTTATTTATGTACTTGTGTGAAATGGAGATTGTAAGCCAACTCTTTATCTCTTTATTGTTCATTACATGGGATTGTGTGAAGATGACCCTTCTTGCAACAAAACCACAATGCGGTTATGCCTCTAAGTCGTGCTACGACACGTGGGAGATGTAGCCGCATCGTGGGTGTTACAAGTTGGTAATCAGAGCCATCCCCGACATAGGAGCCCCCTGCTTGATTGAATCACTAGCGTTGTTGAGTCTAGAACAAAAATGTTTTGAGTCTTAGGATTATATATATCGGAGTGTAGGATTCTTTTTACTCCTCAGTCCCTTCATCGCTCTGGTGAGGTCTCTTGACGTACATGTTTTGTCTTCCCTCTCCTCAAATTTCACTAAAAACAATTTAGGATCACGCGGGTATCTTGGGATCATTCTGATATTCTTGTGATGAGAACATTGTTCTTGGTGCATCCTAACATTTAGGGGTTGTGGCAGTGTCCCGGGGAGTTGAGCTCCGAGGTGTCGTCGTCAGAATTTTATTGTTGAAGTTCTAGAATACTTGAGTTTCACCGACATCGAAAATCTCTTTTATGCAGCTAGTGGTAAGATAACCTTGACGCCACCTAGTACTGAGGAGTTCGGGAGTATTGCCATAGCTAGTATAACAGATGCTTTTCGAAGGTTGAGGTACATGATTTCCGAAGGTTTCTTCGTTATGTGTTGACGGATGGATACACCTGAATGTAGGGATTGTTAGTTTTGGGTGAGATATATTGCTTCCCCTGTATCCCCAACACCAGATTGCATAACCAGAAAGTTTCGGGAGTTTTATAGGTGGGAATTCAAGTAGCTCCTAGAATGCATTTCCGACAAATGCATAATATGGGATTGGGTAAATCTCTATCATATGTATTTGTTCCGGCTTATTCTGCAAGCCAAATCTTTGTTTTGTTTTGAGTTGTGGTATTCGAGTTTCTTCAATGTCAAGTGTTGATTCCATACCTTTTCTAAACGGTGTTCTCATATTTCTATGGGAGTACTAATCCTTGTTGATCACTGAGGTGGTCATGTCAACTCTTTTCCAACCAGTGTGCTTCTCTTCAAGTGGATCCAATCGTTTTCAACATCCGCAAGATCAATTCTAAGTTTTCTCAACGGTGTTTGTTCCATCTTCCCCAAGTTGCCTTTGTTTTCCCGCCCTCCCACCCTTTCCTTCAAGGACCCAGATATCTTAATCAAGTATGCATATTATGGATGTGAAGTTTCTCCATTATTTTCCGTCAATGTTCTTATCCGGTGATTCTCGGGAAGATACTAACGGAGCTTCGAGTTTATCATTCTTCATTCCCATATTGTCTCTGGTGGACTCAATTCAAGCTTTGTCGATCTTATCCTTTCCTTGTTTCAAACGTTTTCTCACGCTGATGCACCTGTTAATCATTCACTTCTTGCTATGCATTTGTTCTGGAGTGCTGAAGATATCTCAGAAGGCTCATCTTTTCATTCAAGATCCGTTCAAGCTATTTGGAGATTATTGTCTCATTCAAGTCATTTAATTCAACCGGCGCAATCTTTCTTTTAAATTGTTCAACGGTGTATCTTTTGAGTGGGCCCTAACACACAGGTCTTTTTCCAAGATCTTACTGACTCTTCTAACTTATCCAGAGCAATTCCCAAATTCCTTTCAAAGTTTGACATAAGAATGATTTATCATTAGTCAAATGTATCCTCCAAGTTCGCTTTCATATTCTTTTCATCGCCGGTTCAACCTTTTTGCTCTTCATTCCGGAGTACCTCAACAAGTCATGGTGGTGTTTCTCCTCGTCTTTCTCTGCATTTGAAGACCGTAGAAGAGTTTCTCTTCAGTCCTTACCCTTTCTTCCAAAGATGCATAGTTCAAGCTTGCCGCCATCCTCTCATAATTGTTTTTCGATTGTGAGAACTCTTTTCACCCGTACAGAGCAATTCATGTGTCTCTTCAGTTTGATTCTCTGGAGCCCATCATCTCAGAATTATTCATTCTTAGCTTTCAGCTCTCATTCTCCAAATCTTACTGGTGCATCGCTCAAGTATTCTCTAGTCAGCTCGTGATCTCTTCATTCTTTTGTATCTAAATTTTCCCAAGTATCTTCGTTCATTTTGTAATTCTTCCTGGCGATTCATTCTCTTTTCCTCAATCGTTTTCAATTCTTACTGTGGTTCATTTAAGATTTCTCTTCCTTCGTTATCATATCAATTCATTCGTTGTTTCAATCCTACCGGTGGTTCATTGAAGACCTTCTCAAGTTTATGCTATATCTCTCTTAATCCTTTCTATGAGTATAAATAGTATGCCAAATCCGTTGCTTGTCATCAATTTAAATTCATGAAGGATACACATAACATAATTCTTATTCTTGTTTCATCCAAGTGTTTAATCCCTTCTTTTGGAGTTCATTATTGATATCAATTTGTCGGTGCTAAGTTGTTCACCTTTTGTTTCCGGACTTCCAATCTCTCTCATTTAACTCGCGCGAAACTCCATCTAAATCATTGCAAGGATTCACCTTGTGTTTTCAACTTCTCTTTATTTCTATCATCCTTTTATTACCGGAGTTCTTCATGGAGGCTCAACATGGTGGTTCATCAAGGATTTAATTCATTCTTCAAGTGTTGATCACGATTCGTGTTTGAGGAGTTCAAGCATTCTTCATCTTGCATTCCGAAGTGCAATTCTTTCTATCTTATCTTTTGAGGTGGTGCTATGTCATTATTGACAATTTCCCTTCGTGATTCAAGTTGTCAAGAATGAGATATTTTAAATCCATCATTTTCTCTTTGTTAAGGAGATCCTTTCAACCTATGAATCCCTCCATTGGAGTTATCTTGGTAAAGATTTCACCTAAAACCTTCCCTAAGGAATGTTGCTATTATGGTGCTTATCAATGATCCAAGTTTTCTCCTATCCTCTTGGTGAAAGAAGTTTTTCATCTCGTTGGTGTTATCAATTATATTAGTTGTTTCTGTAGTGGCAGAATTTCACCTCAATTTTGAGAAGTTTTCCATAAACCCACTACAAGTTTTTTTGTTTCGTTGTTGGTTTTCCATTAACTCCATTATAACCTTCTTGGAAGGGTGCTTTCCAAGCTCATTTGTGGCAGAAGTTGGCATTTCCTTCTCCATTCTGTTATTCCAATGATCTATTTTCTATTCTTTCTTCCGGAGGCTTTGTGAGGTTGCTCTCGTTGACCCATCATCTCGTTTTGTCAAGATCATGTTATTTTCCTGCTTATCCATTTAACCGGAGTGTTGTGTTCTCCTTCAAGTTCTTTCATCTTATCAAGTTCTGCCTATCTTTTCAACCTGAGTGCTGCCTGAAATCCTTCTTACCCATTGTGCCATTCTTTCAGTAGTTCCGGAGGCAGTGTGTTGTTGATTTCATCAAGTATCATCCCATCTTCTCAAGTTCATGTTCTATTCCTTTCATATTCAACTAGAGTGTTGCCCAACTTCTTCCTCTCTCATCTTGTTTTAACCGGAGTGGTTTCGAATTCTATCTTGTCCATTAAACTCTTGATTCATGTCTTTGCAACCTTCAAGTTCTCGTAATGTTCCTTGTTCCTCTTTTCTAACGAATTGTTTGAAATCTCGTTCATCTCTGTCGTATTCTTTCTTTTAAATTGCTCAACCTCTCAAGGTTCGTGGTTTCACTCATTCGTCAAAGAAGCAACTTTGTCTTACCTCTTTCTCTTCCGCTTCTCTCCGGCGCCATCCTAGATCTCGGGATGAGATCCTCCTGTAGTGGTGGAGTGTTGTGATGCCCCAAGACCGACGCTCCAGATGCCTTCCTTGTTTTTCGTTCCCGTCGTGTGTTTTGTTTGTTTATTGCATTTCATCATGGCATCATCCACATTGCATCGGCACTCGTTGATGTCATTGTTTTTGAAACTCGCATCGGTTCATAGTTTTCGTGTCCCCCCTTGCTTTCGTTGACCGTTTCGAGACCAACCTTGTTCTTCGTTTTTCCCTCTTGCCTAAACCGGAGCCTCTTTGCATAGTGCATCGACCCCTCGCAACCTAGTCCGAAACTTCCCTGAACCCGAACTATTCAGTCGTCACAGTTGGATTCAGATCATCCCCAAACATCCCTAAAATATCATCGGTTCAGTGTTTGGACTTCCTAACCTATTTATTCTCGACCGTCCGATTAAATCGGAGGGTCCAAACTTAGCTCTCCTAACCCAAACCACTTTGACCGGAGCCATCCGATGATGATCTAACGGCCGAGATCAGCCCCAAAATCCCTCTCCTAGCCCCCATTTCCTATTTAAGCCACCCCGCCATACCTATTCAGGACAAACCCTAATCCCTAGGGGATCTGTCCCTTCACCGCCGTCGGACCAGCCCTCTCCTCGGTTTCCTCCACCACCAACCAGACGCCACCTCTCGATCCCCACCCAGCCAACCAAACCCGGCCCCGATCCAGCCTCCCACCCATCCATATATGGCCGCCCGAGCCTCCTGCAGCGCTCGATCAAGGTCAGATCGAGGCCACCTTCTCGCCACGGCCTCCTCGATCTGGAACGGGAGAGGAGCTCCTGATCGAGTCCATCGTCATTGTCGGCGACCACCTCTAGCAGGACCCCCTCTCGCAGCCCCATCTCTTCTCTTCCACCTGCTGAACACTCTCTCACAGCATGCTCCCCCTCTCTCCCGTGTCTTTGCGAGGAACCGCCGCCGCCAAGTTCTTTCCGGGAGCGACGCCACACAGATCCGGCCGTCTCCGCATCGTCCGCGCCCCTGCCTCCGCCATGGACCCATCAATCCCCTAACTCTTGTGCGCGCCGCTGCTTCCCTCCAACTCCAGGCACCTCCCGTAGCTCTCTGCATCGAGCAGGAAACGAGCGCCTGAGCGCCCGCTTCCATTGACCGCATCCCTCTGCATCATGAGACGCGGCCACGTCCGCGCCTCCTGGCCCAACCTCCCGCACCGCTGGCCTGCTCAGCTTCCTCTTCCTCAACTGGGCCTTGGCCCATGGTGAGCAGCCCCTCCAGCCCTTCTCCTCTACACTGTTGGCCCAGCCAGATTCGGCCTAGTGTAGTATTTTTTTTTCAGATCTACGAATTTAGCATTATCCAGTGTTTTACTGTTTTGTAGAAAAACCCTCATGATCATGCATTTAATAACTCCACAACCGTGCATCGAATTAAAATGAATTATATATGAAAAATGCTTAGTTTTTCATCTAGTTTCATAACTAATTAACCATAGCTTCGAATTTAATAAACTTTATATGTAAATGGGGTGGAAAAATGCCTACTTTAACAAGGTGCACTTTATTTTCCTGTTTAACAACAATAAAATACGTTTTAGGGAAGAACAGTACCAAATTCGAAATATGCATATGGGGATTTTCCGTAATTGTTGTTTGTTGTTCCGGCCTCATTTAAACTTGCCTAGATAGGTAGTTTAATTATGCTTCACCTCTTGCCATGTTTAACAACATTTAATATTGTTTGGTAGCTTAAACGAGATTAAACTAAATATGTCAATGTGGTGTTTTGTCAATATGCAACTCGTTGCATATTGAGCTCCACTTAACTTGTAGTATTGTTTGTTGCACTTTGCCATGCCATGCCTCATTAAACCGGACATGCATCATAGTTGATTGTGCATCATGCCATGATTATGCCTGTGTGTTTACCATGTTGTTTTCTTCTTTCTGGTTTGCTTCTCTCATTAGCTTCGATTTCGTTCCGGAGTTGTGAGGATTTGTTCGACTACGTCTGTTTGTCTTCTTCATGGACTCGTTCTTCTTCCTTTTGGGATTTCATGCAAGATGACCATTACCCTCGATATCACTTCTATCTTTGCTTGCTAGTTGCTTCGTTCTATCGGTATGTTGGGCTACCTATCACTTGTTTACCATGTTTCCCATATTGCCATGTCAAGCCTCTAAGCCACCTTTTCTAGCAAACCATTGTTTGGCTAAGATACCGCTGCTGCTCAACCCCTCTTATAGCGTTGCTAGTTGCAGGTCAAGTTGAAGATTGCTCCATGATGGACAAGATTATGTTGGGATATCACAATATCTCTTATTCAATTAATGCATCTATATACTTGGTAAAGTGTGGAAGGCTCGGCCTTATGCCTGGTATTTTGTTAGCCTCTTGCTGCCTTAGTTTCTGTCATACCGGTGTTATGTTCCTTGATTTTGCGTTCCTTATGTGGCCGGGTGTATAGGAACCCCTTGACAGTTCGCTTTGAATAAAACTCCTCCAGCAAGGCCCAACCTTGGTTTTACCATTTGCCTACGTAACCCTTGTTCCCTTGGGTTCCGTGGACTCAAGGGTCATCTTTATTTACCCCCCCCCCGGGACAGTGCTCCTCTGAAGTTGGTCCAAACTAGGTCCCTTTGCAGCGCCCCCTCAAGGAAACTTGAGGTCTGGTTTTAGTTGTACGGATTACTCATCCGTTGTGCCCCGAGAACGAGATATGTGCAGCTCCTATCGGGATTTGTTGGCACAGTCGGGTGGTCTTGCTGGTCTTGCTTTACCATTGTCGAAATGTCTTGTAACCGGGATTCCGAGACTGATCGGGTCTTCCTGGGATAAGGAATATCCTTCGTTGATCGTGAGAGCTTGTGATGGGGTAAGTTGGGACACCCCTGCAGGGTATAAACTTTCGAGAGTCGTGCCCGTGGTTATGTGGCAGATGGGAATTTGTTAATATCCTGTTGTACAGAACTTGACACTTGACTTGATTAAAACGCATCAACCGAGTGTGTAGCCGTGACGGTCTCTTTTCGGCAGAGTCCAGGAAGTGAACACGGTCTTTATGTTATGATTCTGCGTAAGTAGTTTCAGGATCACTTCTTGATCACTTATAGCTTCTCGACCGTTGCATTGCTTCTCTTCTCGCTCTTATTTGCGTATGTTAGCCACCATATTTTCTTAGTGCTTGCTGCAACTCCACCTCATTCCCACTTCCTACCCATAAGCTTAAATGGTCTTGATCTCGCAGGTTTTGAGATTGCTGAGTCCTCGTGACTCACTAGATACTATCACAACAGTTGCAGGTGCCGATGATA
The DNA here is from genome assembly GCA_963921465.1 of Triticum timopheevii. Classification (NCBI taxonomy): domain Eukaryota; kingdom Viridiplantae; phylum Streptophyta; class Magnoliopsida; order Poales; family Poaceae; genus Triticum; species Triticum timopheevii. The sequence goes on from OY997266.1 coordinate 265,117,665, forward strand.
CCAGTGTAGGTGATGCAACTGAGCTCAGATGGGAGCTCAACAAAGATCTTGGTCGTTGCTATATTTCGTTTCATGTTGATCAGTAGTGGAGGCTAGTTGGGATGATCGGGGATCTAGCAGTTGGGCTATCTTCTTTTCTTTTTGCTTCGTCCGTAGTCGGACTATGTGTGTGCTCTGAATGATGTATGATTTATTTAAGTACTTGTGTGAAGTGGCGATTGTAGCTCTTTATCTCTTTCTTGTTCATTACATGGGATTGTGTGAAGATGACCCATCTTGCGACAAAACCACAATGCGGTTATGCCTCTAAGTCGTGCTTCAACACGTGGGAGATATAGCCGCATCGTGGGCGTTGAAAAAACCTTGCCATTCCTTATAATCCAAATATTCCAAGCAGCTGTGAAAACCACTTCAATGAAGAAAACATGCCCAAAATCCTTCCTAGCCATTAAAGCCATGTTATAAGTGGTCATCCCAGGATTAGGATCCTAATGTATCTGCAGATAATCCCAAACTCTCACACTGAAATTACATGAGAAAAACAGGTGAGCAATGTCCTCATGAATGATATATGGCCATAGCACACAAGAGTGGTCCTCCACATGCCAATGCCTCCTCTGAAGCATATCTCTAGTGTTTAAACGGTCCCTCAGCAACAACCAACCAAACGTTTTAATCTTCAGGGTGCATGAAGATTTCCAAATCCATTGAAAAATAGATCAACCCCAATATGGTGATGCTCATGAACATAGGAAGATTTGGGTCTGAAACACCCCTTATTAAAAGGCCAAATCCATGTGTCTGGATCAGTAGTGCAATCATAAGAAGCTAACATTTGCTGTAGGCATTCTAGCTCAGTAAAAGCCTGTGTAGACAGAGGCAAATGCATAGTTGACAAAAGATCCTGAGAAAGCACATGAGACACAGAAAGTTGTCCATCAATAACAAAAGAGAAAAGTCTGGGAAAAGTATCACTGATGGAGGAGCCCTTAAGCTCAGTCACCCAATTATCGGTCCAAAAAAAATAGACTTGCCATCCCCCAACCTTGGAGAAGCCAGCTGGCAGTATTTACCAGCCAATTTAAACACATCACGCCACCAAAAAGACCCACTAAAGCTGGTAGAATGAGGTACAGAGCTATCATAGTATGTATTCCAAATGAGACTAACCCAGGGAATGTCATGATGATTATAAAACTTATGCAGAAATTTCATAAGTAGTGACTCATTCTGCACACTTAGGTTGAGAACACCAAGACCCCCTTTATTCTTTGGTAAACAAACCAAATCCCAAGCTGCCAAGGATTGTCTTTGAGTATCAGAGTTGCCTTTCCAAAGGCACTGTCTCTGAATCCTTTCAATCAGCTTCAAAATTCCAGGAGGAATAACAAGAGTGCAAAGAAAGTATATGGGCATTGAAGTTAAAATAGACTGAAGCAACTGCAGTCTACTTCCCTGGTTCAGAAACCAAGAGGTAGAAGATAACCTCCTTTAAATCCTATGCACAAGTGGTGACAGATCCTGAATTGATGGTCTGGTAGTCCCCATGGGTAAGCCTAGATATGTGAAAGGCATGACCCCTAATTTGCATCCAAGGATTGAAGCCAACCTCATAGGCTCCTCCTCAGACATGTCCATAGGCACCATAAGATACTTTGCAAAATTCACAGCCAACCCAGTGGAGGTAGCAGAAACATCAAGCATATTTTTAAGGGAAATAAGCTGTTGATAGGAAGCAGGCAGCACAATAAGTGTATCATCAGCATATTGCACAATTGGGTAATCCTGATTATTGGATGGGATTGGGAGTGTTAAAATTCCTCTTCTGCACGTATCATTAACTACAGACAGTAACAGGTCAGCAGCAAGCACAAACAAGAGAGGAGACATAGGATCTCCTTACCTAACTCCCCTCTAACATTTAAAGTGGTGACCAGGTACACCATTAAGGAGAACAGAGGATGAACCAAATGACAAAATTGATTGCATCTAGGTTATCCATTTATCATTAAAACCCTTGTACCTGAGAATCCTGATAACAGCATCATGCTCAATGGTATCAAAAGCCTTAGTAAAATCCAACTTGAGCAAGATAATTGGTTTCTTTGAGGCTTTGCATTGAAGAATGTACTCAAAGCACCAGACCAAGCAATCCTAAATAGACCTAGATTTGATAAACCCATATTGGTTTTTATGGATACGTGAAAAAAATCACTTTTTGCAGTCTGTTTGCAAGCAGTTTAGTGAGAAATTTGAAACATGTATTAGTCAATGAAATAGGCCTGTAGTCATTCAAACCCTCAGGAGCAAGCTTTTTAGGGATCAGAGTTATGAGAGAAGTGTTGATACACTCCATATCAAGACTTCCTTCATAAACTTCCTTAACCAATTGATGAAAATCATCTTTAATAATCTACCAACACTTTTTAAGAAAAAGGCCAGTGAAACAATCTGGTCCAAGAGCTCTGTCAGAGGGCATCTCTTTAATAACAAAGTCAATTTCTTGCTGAGAAAAAGGCTTAGTTAAATATTCAAGGCCCTCAACATTATTGATAATGTTGGGCATGTCAAAACCCATCTGAGTGTTATTAGCACATCCCATCCTCTTTTTGAATTCTTGCAAAAACGGTCCAGAAATTGTTGCATGATCAGAGGTCACATGACCAGTAGCAGAAGTTATAGTTGAAATAGAATTGCTCATATATCTCTTAGTGGCCATAGCATGGAAAAATTTAGTATTTTCCTCTCCAACTTTGATACTTCTGATGGTGCATCTCTGCTTCCAATAAATAAACTGTAATTTGAGAATTTCCTCAAGATGGAGCTTAACAATCTTCCTGAAAGTTTCCTCAGGCCCAGACAAAGGCCTAATTTCCTCAAGGCCATCGACTTTGTTGCAATTAGAAATAAGAGCTTTGACCATAGAAAGGCCAATGTGCCAATGTTTAAGGGCATGTCTGAGAGCTTTAAATTTGGCACAAATGACAGCAACAGTAGATTTCCTATGAATTGTCCTGTTCCAAGTCTCACTGACACAATCAAGAAAACTAGGAAGATTAGTCCAATAATTCTCAAATCTAAAAACTTTGACCTTAGGGATAGCAGTTTTTATTTGTACCACCAATGGGTTTCTCCCGCTTGCGTACATGGTCCCCGTCCGAGCTGGACTAGCCATTTATAACGGCGGGGAGCAAGCGAAGAGTTCTCCAAACCCATCCAAGGGAGAGAGGGTATGCTTCGTCCCCTATTTGCTGAGGGGACTCGAATTTCCAATCCATCCTTTCCTTCGTGGGCTCCTGGAGTTCTACAACTTTACCCCAGCCTCCATACTGCATATCGTAGGCTACGTTGCTTTCTGCGAGCTTTTTTTGGGTTGCGAAGCTCATTTCGAGCTGTGGAACAGACTATTCTGCCTCGTACCTGGCACTCAGGAGGGGTCGGTATATCAAGTGGGCGGAGCCGAAATATGGCACGTCGCCGCGACCGGATACCTATCCGGCACCCCAAAGAAGACATCCGAAGACTGGCCCTCGGAATGGTTCTATGTGGAGGATGTCCCTCTTCCGGACCCTGTTCGGAAGGGCCTTCCTGGGTTTGTAAATGCCCCGTTGAAGAAACGCTACAGCTGGCGCCCCAGGAGCACCCAGGAGGAAGATAATAGAGAGATCCTTTTCCTGATGGACAGGATAAATATGCTGGCCAAATCAGGGCTGACAATAATTGAGGTTATGTCCATATGTATAATGAAGGGAGTGCAGCCACTTCAATATCGGGGAAAACCCATGTGGCACTTCAATGGAGAAGACGACGCCACCTGATGCAGCCGTAAAGGTCCGGACTCTCCCGCCGCTCTGGCGAAGATACTGTCCGATTTATACAAAGGAGAAGAGGAGGAGTTCATCCATATCAAGCCATGGTATGGATTCTCCATGTACAACCCCCCAAGCTGGGTGAGTCGCTATCTTTTATTCCAGTCTTTCTCACATTTTTTAGCAAAAATGTTTACTTCGTCAATTCATAACAGGAACTGCGAAGAGCTATGAGGGATGTTCACAGCCCCTCTCCACAGCCAGAGGACCCTGACCGGGCTCTCGACCCCGGACTCAAAGAAGATCCAGACACATTTGTGGAGCTCGTTGACAGGACATTTTATCAGTTAAGCTGCGATGGTGTGTTGGTGGCCATCATAGTTGATTATCCTGGCCTACTCCCTGTATCCCATGTAAGTAAAGCAAGAGTCCCAACCTCCAAAAAGGATTCCCTCCTTACACTTCACCCACCACACATGTGTTGCGTCTTGCAGGGAAGGCCATCGGAGCGCCAAGCCGAACCCGCGGTGACTCGCCAACAAGGGGCATCGAAGTCGGGCAGGCTTAAAAGGAAAGCGGTCAGGACTAAGACGCCGTTCCAAAGGTATGTTTAAAAGCCTGCCACGAAATTATCATCATTAAAATATAACAACGTCCACTGTCTTCTGACAAAAAAAGCGCTCGCTGGACTATATCCGGGGAGCCTGCCGGTCACGCCTCCACCAGCCGGACTCCAAGGCCGGACTCAAGGGTGGAGGTCAACACGGACGATCCTCCAATAGAGGATGCGGATAGATTTTCCGCTACAATCTCCGAAGTGGAGAGCGCCATGAATCATAGGCGCCGTCGGGCCGCACTACACGACCCTAATTTCTCTAAAGAGGCGTTCGATGCCTTCAACTCAGGGGACGCGTACATCTGGGCTGCTCAAGGTGGCCTCGCCAGGGCCACGGATCAGTACGTAAAGGATATAGGGGTAAGAAAATTTGATAAGTATGTATATTAGTAACCCCTGAGACTTGAAATAGTTGGCACAACTGATTTAAGGATCCTCATGTGCAAAGGTTCTTACAGAGAAGAATACTCAGCTATCCAAAGAGCTGGAGGAGTGCAAGACCCAACTGCGGGCCACAATTGCCATGATGGAGGAGTCTACGAAGGCCCCATCTGGTAATACTTGTTTTGATCGGGAATAATGGCATGTACCAGTTTAGTATTCGGCATGAATGCAAATCTAACAATAGATTCTGCAGACAATCCCGGAGGAAATCCAGAGATCGTACCAGAGGATGAGCAACATGTTCGCCGACAGCTGAAGGCTGGCGAGTGTGTTCTTACCAAGGTTATAAAGGAGAAAAATACTCTCCAGGACGCGAACACCCGACTGGACATCGAATTAAAGGATGTTCGGGCCGAGCTTGCTAACTCCGTAAAGGAGAATAGGAGGCTTCGACGCGGCATATTCAGTAAGTGCTTTAACAAACCATTATAACGTTAGATGAAGAAGCATGCTAACGGATTATGTCTGTAGGTATGTTGACAGGTCGTCCCGAAGAGGAGATGCCTGGGTCTACCGGCGATCTCCCGTAGGAACTCTCACAACTACATGAACAAGTTCGGCAGGTGATGCAGGCTATTGCCCAGGCCTTATGGCCATCCGTCTCCCTGCTAGGAGGCATGGGGGAGCTTATGGAGATGCTCAAGGGAGCGCGACAGCGCTTCCGATTATGGAAGATATCGGCCTGCCGACAAGGCGCAAGGGAAGCCTAGGCCATGGTCAAGACGCGATACACCAAGGCTGACCCGAACCACATGGCCGAGGTCGGACCTGTTGGGTCAGATGGGAAGGAGATCCCTGTACATCTGGTGTATGACCAGGTAGCATTAGCTGCTAAGTATTCCCAAAAAGACCATAGGCTAGACAGCCTGTGGGATGGCATAGAAGAAGAATTTAGTCAGTCTAAGTGACTTTGTACTTCGAAGGACACATTTTGTCCCTAGCCGGATTGTAAATCATTTTTATTGGCCGACCTTTTCGCTTCAACCTCTGGACCCGACAGTCCGGAGTGTATCCGAATACCCGCTCGGTTTCGTGAAAACCGGGGCACGCATGGAAACCAGGCGTAGGGGTCATAATTTCTTGAATAGACAAGTACCAAACTAGTTATGTTATATTACATAGGTAGTAAGAAACATCTTCCAAGGAGAATAGTTCCGTTAAGGTTTCCTTTCCCTGGGTGTGCATGCATTGATGTGCATGTCCGAACTGCGAAAATTTACGCAGGATATAAGCATCTGGGGGCATGTTTTGTAATAGGCAAAATACATCTTTTGTTCACCGACCGAATATTCCCTTAAGAACACTAGCTTTCGGCTTCACCCAGTCTGAGGTACACATCCGGCTAACCCAGCAGTAACAATCGCAGAGGTGCTCCCCTTATGCCCTAGCCGAATTAACGGGAATGTAGGGCATAAACACAAGAGCCAGGCAACCAAGGTTGGCCAAAACTTAAGTCATATCGATGCATATAGTGGTGAAAAAAGGCACATATGGAGAAGTGACGCGTATGTGGTGGGCATAAAGCCCAGAAGACAATTAAGCGTCTGTGTAAGAAGCCCCCAGGTAAATTGAGCGCGCATACTACGGCCAGAGTGTGTGGTCAAAGCATACTTGAAGCTTTTAAGGCTATAAACGCAAGAGGGGGAGAGAGAGGGTATAATTTAAAAAGAAAGACGGAGGTAAAGAGACAAACACAGAGTTCGGCACTAGGCGTAGAATTTTTGGAGTCTGGCCGCGTTCCATGGGTTCGGCTCGAGTCGATTATCTGATGCATCATGCAGATGGTATGCACCTCCAGTGAGAACTTTGTCAATGATGAAGGGACCCCCCACTTGGGCTTGAGCTTGTCCTTTTTCTTCTCTGTTAGGCATAGAACGAGTTCACCAATGTCATAAGTTTGGGCCCGCACTTCTCTGCTTTGATATCTTCGAGCCTGTTGTTGATAGAATTCCGAACGGGGCTTTGCGATGTCACGCTCCTCCTCCAGGGCATCTAAGCTGTCCTGCCGATCCAGCTCGGCTTCTCTCTCTTCGTACATGCGCACTCTAGGTGAGTCATGGATGATATCGTAGGATAGCACTGCCTCTGTGCCATACACCATAAAAATGGTGTGTATACGGCTGTGTGATTTGGCGTGGTCCGCAACCCCCATAGTACGGAGTCGAGCTACTCGACCCAGTGCGTATCTGATTCCTTCAAGGATCGCACTAGTCTGGGTTTAATGCCACTCATAATAATACCATTCGCTCATTCGACTTGACTGTTGTATTGGGGGTGATAGATGAAGGCGTAATCAAGTTTTATGCCCATTTTGCTACACCAGGTTTTCACCTCATCGGCTGTAAAGTTTGAGCCGTTAACGGCAATGATGCTGTGGGGGACACCGTAGCGGTGTACGACCCCGCATATAAAGTCTATCACTGGTCCGGATTCAGCCGTTTTAACTGGTTTGGCTTCTATCCATTTGGTGAATTTATCAACCATGACCAACAAGTATTTCTTCTTATGGCTTCCTCCTTTAAGGGGTCCAACCATATCGAGCCCTCGGACCACAAAGCGCCAAGTAATGGGGATTGTTTGGAGGGCGGTGGGTGGCATATGGCTTTGATTTGCAAAAAGCTGGCAACCGACGCAATGTTGGACAAGGTCTTGTGCGTCTGTCCGGGCTGTCGGCCAGTAGAAACCTGTACGGAAGGCCTTGCTTACGAGCGCCCGAGCTGCGGCATGGTGGCCGCCGAGTCCGGCATGAATTTCAGCCAAGAGCTGCCGCCCTTCCTCTTCAGAGATGCACCTTTGGAGCACTCCGGTCGCGCTTTTCTTATAAAGCTCTCCCTCGTGGACTATGTATGCTTTGGAGCGCTGCACCATGCAACGCGTCTCATTTTGGTCCTCCGGGAGTTCCTGCCTATTTAAGTAAGCTAGGAAGGGTTCCGGCCACGGGGTGGTGACCGCCATAATCACGTGGGCCGAAGGTGTGATTTCGGTGGCGGAGCCTCCGATTACGTTAGATTGTTCAGGATCTGGGGTTGTATGCGGATCCAGACTAGTATTGCCGGACTCCCCTTCCCAAACCACAGATGGCTTGAACAGCCTTTCCAAAAAAATATTTGGTAGGACGGGGTCGCATTTAGCGCCGATGCGGGCTAGGATATCTGCCGCTTGATTGTTTTCTCGAACCACATGGTGGAATTCGAGCCCCTCGAATCGAGCTAATATTTTGAGAACGACATTATGGTAGGCTGCCATTTTTGGATCCTTGGCGTCAAATTCTCCATTTATTTGAGATATTGCGATATTTGAATCCCCACGTACTTCTAGACATTGAATGCCCATGGAGACTACCATCCGAAGACAGTGCAATAATGCCTCATACTCAGCTGCATTGTTGGAATCTGTGTAAAGTATTTGGAGTACTTATTGGACTGTATCTCCGGTGGGGGACGTCAGGACGACGCCAGCCCCTAGACCAGGTAGCATCTTAGAGCCGTCAAAGTGCATGATCCAATTGGAGTACGCGTCGTACTCTTTTGGAGTTCGGCTTCCGTCCATTCGGCGACGAAGTCAGCCAGTACTTGTGACTTAATGGCCCGCCGTGGTTTGTATGTTATGTCGAACGGGAGGAGCTTGATAGCCCATTTTGCAATCCGGCCCGTGGCATCGCGGTTGTTTATTATGTCATTGAGTGGTACTTTGCAGGCCACCATGATTGAACACTCTTGAAAGTAGTGTCGTAGTTTTCGGGATGCCATGAAGACCGCATATGCTATCTTTTGATAATGTGTGTACCGTGACTTGCATGGAGTGAGGACAGTGGATACGTAGTATACCGGCTTTTTTAGTGGGAACTTATGTCCATATGTCTCTCGTTCGACAACGAGCACTGCGCTTACAACCTGGTGTGTTGCAGCTATGTATAGCAGCATGGGTTCGCCGACATTTGGTGCTGCCAGGACTGGATTGGTGGCCAAGAGGGCTTTTATTTCCTCTAGCCCAGCCGTAGCCGCATCCATCCACTCGAAGTGTTCGGTGCGTCGAAGAAGGCGATAAAGAGGTAGCGCATTTTCTCCTAATCGGGAGATAAAGCGGCTTAGGGCGGCCATGCATCCAGTTAGTTTCAGGATTTGCTTGAGGCTGTTGGGGTAGCCAACTGTGACAGAGCTCGGATTTTGGCCGGGTTTGCTTCGATTCCTCTATTGGAAATAATAAAGCCCAAGAGCTTTCCGGCTTGTACGCCGAAAACGCATTTTTCCGGGTTGAGCTTGATGTCATATGTTCAGAGATTGTCGAACGTAAGCCTCAAGTCATCTATTAATGATTCGACGTGTCTGGTTTTGATGACCACATCGTCTACGTAGGCCTCCATTGTTTTGCCGATTTGTGTTTCCAAGCAATGTATGAATCATGCATTGATAGGTTGCACCGGCGTTTTTGAGCCCGAAAGGCATGGTGTTAAAATAGAAGGGACCGTATGGAGTGATAAATGCCGTTGCGGCTTGATTGGACTCCGCCATCTTGATTTGATGGTATCCGGAGTATGCGTCGAGGAAACACAATGAGTCGTGTCCTGCGGTAGCATCGATAATTTGATCGATGCGGGGGAGGTGGAAGGGATCCTTAGGGCAAGCCTTATTAAGGTCTTTGAAATCAACACATAGGCACCAGTATTTGTCCTTCTTTGGTACCTTCACCAGGTTTTCTAGCCAGTTTGGATGTTTTATTTCTCTGATGAATCCGTATTCGAGTAGCTTGGCTAGCTCTTCTCCCATGGCTTGTCACTTGGGTTCTGAAGAGCGCTGAAGAGTCTGCTTAACCGGCTTGTATCCCTTTAGTATGTTTAGGCTATGTTCGGCCAGCCTGCGTGGGATAACTGGCATGTCTGAAGGATGCCAGGCAAAAATGTCCCAATTCTCGCGCAAGAACTCTTGTAGTGCGGCCTCTATGGTGGGGTTCAATTGTGCCCCAATTGATGTTGTTTTTGTATGGCCCGTTGGGTGGACCTGGAATTTGACTAGTTCGTCTGCCGGTTTAAAAGAGGTGGACTTGGGTCGTTTGTCGAGTATCATGTCATCCCTGTTCACTGCGGAGCACAATGCAGTTAACTCTTCGGCCGCGAGGGCTTCGGATAATGCCTCCAGGGCTAGTGCCGCAGTTTTATTTTCGGTGTGGAGTGCTATGTCCGGATCACTAGCTAGAGTGATGATTCCATTGGGCCCCGTCATCTTGAGCTTCATGTACCCGTAATGGGGTATAGGTTGGAAGCTTGTGAATGCGTCCCGCCCCAAGAGGGTGTGGTATCCACTGCTAAACGGGGCCACTTGCAATGTGATTTCTCCGGACCTATAATTCTCCGGAGTGCCGAATACCACATCCAGTGTGATTTTCCCTGCGCATCGTGCCTCCCAACTAGGGATGACTCCTCTGAAGGTCATGCTACTTTGCTCAATGCGGCTCTTATCTATTTCAATTTTGTTAAAAGTTTCCTCATAGATGAGGTTTAACCCCCTGCCGCCGTCCATGAGCACTTTAGTAAGTCGGAATCCGTGCATGATTGGACTAAGGACCAAAGCCGCAGGTGCTCGGACTGTTCGGAATTGAGGTTTGTCGCTGGTGTTGAAGGTTATGGCCGTATCATTCCACAGGTTTATTGTTGTGACATGGCAAACTTCGGCGAGGCTGCGGAGCGCTCGCTTGCGCCTGTTGTTTGAGGTGAAAGTCTCGAAGACTGTAAGTACTGTATTGTTATTTTCTGTGGGATGCTGCTTTGCGGTATTGTTGATGAGAAGGTCCTCGCCACTCCTGGCCACCTACTGTAGTATCAAACATTCTCTAAGGCTATGTGTTGCTATGGTGTCCGGTGTGCCTATTGAGCCATCCCCCCTATACGGTTCCATACCCTGTAGAGCACTTTGGCATCTTTTTATTGGGTTGGGTGACTTGCGAGAGTGCACCCTTTTAGTTCGGACGAGGGGTTTAGTTAGGCCGGGAGGATCCCAGAGTTTTGTTTGGGTTTTCCAGGCGCTTTCCATCACACAGTACTTCTATACTTTGGCCGCCAAGTCGGCAAAGTGTGCTATGTCACGGCTACTTGTGGCATTGAGAATTCCCTTGTCCGTGCAATTTTTGCAAAAGAATGAGATTGCGTCTTCCTCGTGACAGTCCTTAACCTTACTCATTACAAGGAGGAATCTGGCACAGAAGTGGTGTCCTGTCTCTTGGAGCTCTTGTCTGATGTGGGAAAGATCACTTGTGTCTGGGTGGGTGGGTAGACTTAAGTCCACATCCTGACCCAATCTGGGACCTAGGGGCGAAGGAGCTCCTATGCTTGGAAGCTCGGGCTCCAGGATGTTGCCCAATATTTGTGGCCCATTACCCGATTCTAAGTTCGGAGCCTGGACCACGACCTCCCGTAGAGGGGTATCCGGCTCGGAGAGCTCGGGAATCCGGACATAGTTTGTCCTCAAAATAGAGGAAGAATTGATGTTCTGTTCCTCCACCACGCTATCTGATGGGTGATCGGTGGAGAGTTAATCTCCCTTAGGTCGGGTTTAAGCCCGATCCGATCATAGTCTGTAGCGACTCCCAGGGCGGCGATGTGATCCAAGAGCTCATTTATGGAGGAGAGCTCCATTGGATCCATCTGCTTGGTGAATTCCGGGCTGACGTGGAGGTTATTCTTGATGACTTGAGAAGTCATCGTCGGCGCGGCGGCCGAACGGGTGGCCATGACGAAGCCGCCCAGCCGGAGAGTTTGGCCTGCAGCCAGGGATCTCCGGAGGTGATGTTGTCCTGGACAATGAGGCGAGCCATCAAGCCTTATCGGGACGGCACAGTGGAACTCTCAATGAAAGCACCAATGTCGGTGTCAAAATCGGCGGATCTCGGGTAGGGGGTCCCGAACTGTGTGTCTAAGGCTAATGGTAACAGGAGGCAGGGGACATGATGTTTTACCCAGGTTCCGGCCCTCTCGATGGAGGTAATACCCTACTTCCTGCTTGATTGATCTTGATGATATGAGTATTACAAGAGTTGATCTACCACGAGATCGTAGAGGCTAAACCCTAGAAGCTAGCCTATGATTATGATTGTTCTTGTCCTACGGCCTAAACCCTCCAGTTTATATAGACACCAGAGGGGGCTAGGGTTACACAGAGTTGGTTATAGAGAAGTAGACCTACATATCCGAATTGCCAAGCTTGCCTTCTGTGACAGCCTGATTTTTGGCCCTTTCTTTTTCTTTTGTTTTTCCGAGGTTTTTGCCTAAGTTTTTCTTTTTCTGTGGCTTTGTGGTCTAGAAACTGAAGAAGATGACCTCTTCTTTGCTTCCAGAGTGGCTTGTCATTCCCAAATCTTTCCCTAGACCCTGTCATTTGCATCCTAGCCCAAATCCCAATATTCTTTTTATTGGGAATATTCCTTTTCTATTAAAGGAATAACTCCAATTGCCCTAGGTGGTGAAGCAACCTATATTTCCATCACTCCTAAAATTCCCAAATAATTCTTATCATTTGTTTGGGTCATATCTTGATCAAATATGGCAAAACTTTTCATTGCCATGTTCAAAACTAATTCCCCAATATTCCTTTTTCTATTCTGCCTTGAATGGCACTTTGTGAAGGAAGTGTCATTTATATTTCCCCTATTGACTCCCAACATTTTTGGTCATGTTTATATGTCCAAATAATTGCCTAATGCACAAGTTCAAATTTATTTGCCAAGCCAATCTTCCTTAGTGAGTTTTCAAAGTTTCTGTCAAATAGAAGGCTTTGTGAAGGAAGTATTAGCTAGGAGTACCCAAATGAGTTGAAATTTTGCACACTCCTTACTGTGCTCATATTAAGCCCCTCCGCCCATTTGCAGCCCCATCCAATTATCAATGTGAGCACAGGACCAAATCTTTGATTCTGGCATTATTTCCAGGTTGTGAAGCAAGTGCATTTTGTATTGCTTCAAAAATCCTGATAAATTACCAGATCATACTTATACCCATAAAACATCTCTCCACCCAATTTTCCATCATTTCATTGATCCATTTGACCACCATAATTATTCCAAGTTTCTGGTCAGCAGAGATGTTTGTGAAGCAAGTACCACTCTGGCTTTGCCAAATGGAATGATACTTGGTGAGCATCTTCATTTGACCAAATGACTAAGCCTTGCCCAATTTGAGCTCAAGTTGACACTCCATGCGAGTGCATCTTGCTGATCTTCATTTCTGGACCATTTTGGCAATTGCAAAGCAACTATATTCAATCTTGGTCCATTTCTTTCCAAACCCTCTAGGATCACAGTCCCCCCATAGCTAAACACCCCAGAAAACTTATTTGGACCCTAGAATCTCTCTTGAACACAAGTGTTCACCCAAGTTTAGTGCATTAAACTTTAGAGGGTGATCACCAATTAACCACAGTGGCTTTAACCAAGTTACCACCACAGATCAAACCTACCTTGGAAGGACTATCAACTAGACAATGTTTTGGGTGTTGTAGATCATTTAAGGCCTATGTTCACGCGGTGACTACGACGCTAGCATGCATGTGCGTGCGCTCTGTGCGCTGTGGCGTGTCCAGAGCACTGTTTCGGCTGGACTCCCTCCCCCTCTTGTTGTCTTCGCACCCGTGAGCATGTCCAGTGGATGCATCTTGTCGTCGCCGCGCCGATGGACACCCCTCCCCCTCCGGTGGCTTCCTCACCAACGCTCGCAGACGAGCGCACATGAGAGCACAGTGCACCAGCCGTCGTCTTCCTCCTCGGCCGCATCCTCCCTGCGCTCCTTTGGCCTCCTTCTCCCCGTGAGCTCCTCCCTGTGCGTTGCCATCGCTTTCCCCCGAGCCCATGCACGAGCACACGCGTCCGCGACACCGTCCACGCATCTGCGGTGGTGCCAGCTCGGCCACCTCGCCTGCCGGCTATTTAAGCCATCCTCGGCCTCGTCCGAGCTCACCTCGAGCTTTGCCTCGCCCCTCTGGTCCCTCCTAGCCACTAGCCCGAGCTCTGGGAGCTCTCTTGCCCTCCCTCTGCCGCCATGGCCGCCGCCTCGGCCCAGCAAGATTAGCCCGAGCCCAAGCCCCTCCTTCGCTCCTTCCACCACCAGTAGACCGCCAAGACTCCGGCAACCATCCCCAGTCCCTCTCCCTCTCGCCGGAGCTCCATTTGCCGTGAGCCCTATCTCCACCCGAAGCCCTCTCCGCCGGAGTCCACGCCCTGCCCGACCCCTTCCTCTCCGACGTGCGCCACGGGCTCAGATCGACGCGGCTCTCCGCGCTGAGCTCGTCGGTAGGCGGAGCGTCGCCGGAGGCCCTCTGTGGTGCCGGAACGGCTGGCGGCGTCGCGTTCCTCCACGGGCGGCGTCGGGAAGAAGAAGACGACGACCCAGCCGCCCTGCCAGCTGGCCGCGGGTCCCGCCAGTCAGCGGCTGGGCGTTGACCCCGCGGGCCAGCGTGGATAAGTGATGGGCCCCACCCATGGGACCCGCACGCGTCAGCTCCACCATTGTTCTTATGGATAAGGTGAAAACATATTTCCCTGATTACGCTTTCACTTTTTCTGTTCAGGCCCCTGGTTGAAAAGATTTTCATTACAGATGGGTCCCTGGCAGTCAAACCTTCATTTCTTTTTAACCGTAACTCCAAACGAGGTGATTCCAAAGCCCACTTCTTCGTTTCATCGAGCTCTTTCTATTTGTGTCACTTTCATTATGTTTTAGCATACTGAAAATGACCATTTTTCCCCTGCCCTTAATCAGCCCCCTCCGAGAGAGAATGTTTTCCGGTGATTCGTTCCGCGAGTTTCTCGCACTTCTCCCCGGTGCCTTCTTCATTCCCAGGCAAGCTAGAATACCCACTTTCATGATGGTCATGCAGTAGCCATGGTTTTTAACTTGAATCTTTATTAAATGTTTGTTTGTTGAAAAGATGGTTATCATTGTTCCGGTGACGTTTAGATTTGCATGTTCACCTTTTTGCTATGTTGTCTTGTACTCTGTCATCATGTTCTACCTGCTGGTATTTCCTTTCATATGTTCATGCTTGCTAGTAGTAAATGTTGATGTTGGTGATGGTCATGCTAGTCAATATGCCATGCTCAGTGGATATGATTTATTGTTGATATGGTGGATAGCTATGTGATACCCTCATGATGATGTTGATATCATGTTCATGTATTTTATCATGGCTCAGCATATTTGCATTCAAGTTAACCGGATTAAATTGAACTTGAACAACTATTCGCTGAGTCATGGTGCCGCTGAATCGATGCTGACCAGTGCAACCACGTTTACCGATATGAGACGGTCCTAACTGGGTCTATTGTTGTGCCTCTCGCCGGTGCCTCCAATGAGGGAAGGTTATGGGTGGGCGCTACCCCGATCAGGTAGGCGGACATAAGCCTTGTGTGCCCGTTGTTGAGTTAGTTTTTGGATTCGGGTCCCAGAGTGGGAGTGTCCACGACGGTGGTCGTTGAGGTGTCTGGAGCTAGACACGGGGCCACCCATGACTTAGCCCAGTGGGGAGTGAGTCGGAGTGGCCGAGAGAGTGTCATGGCAGTAGATCGGTTTTGTCGGAACTCCATTGGTCCACCCGAATGGGAGGGCGAGGCCATGGGTTCCGTAGTGTGGGTACAGTGTACTAACCTCTGCAGAGTGTATATTAAATCTATCGATAGCCGCGCCCGCGGATAAAGGCCCAGGTCGAAAGTAGGTCACACCATGAGTCAATAGTAAAAAGAATAATGTGCTTAATAATAATGAGATAAGTGGGCTTTAAGGATCACAGGCCAAGTGTTGGTTAGGTGGTGAACGCCGTAAGGATCACGGTTTGGGGCCAAGTGGTTGTCGGGTGGCGATCGCCGTAAGGATCACGATGGTATCGAGGATACCGAGTCGTTGTATATTCGTGATGTTGTGCGAGAGTCCTGGGTAAAGATCAAGCTCATTGTGGTTGTTTACTAATCACTACGGTATTGTTTATACCAAGCTTGATTTGATCCTGAGATGATCGTGTGATGTCCGAGGTTGGTAAGTGATGCGTGTGTTGGTTATGACGTAACCCGAGCAGAATAATTAGTGCATGATAGTGTCATCATGTTGCATGCTAGTATTGTCAGATAAATATGCTCATGTTGTGATAGCTGTATCATGTTTATGATGGTCATGCCATGTTATTCTGATGATATCATGTTAAATTCCTGTTTAACCTGTAATTTCCATTCTGTTGTCTGTCTTAAATGCTTCTTGTTATTGTGAGCTTGCAAGTACATTCAATGTACTAACCTGGCATGACATGCCAGCTTGCAGGTCATGCCGGATATGATTGCTTGCTTGTCGTGGTTTCCGTTCGTGCGAGCTAGAATAAGCGTTCCAGCCAGAGTCCCTGCAGAGTGGAGTTCACCACCGTCGTCGTTGTTCCGCTCTATCTTGGGTTGGTGCTTCAATCTTGATCACGTGCCTGTGCACAGTCAGGGCAACAGACACAGGGTTTGTTGCACCGACGCCATTGTACGGCAAGGGGAGGTGGACCACATCAAACACAATCTTTTCAGTATGATAGTTCAGCTCCCCTCCAAATGTAACAGGAAATGTGATCTTTCCCTTAGGATGACCCCTGTCAGGATTAACTCCTTGAAACATGCCGGTGATCTTTAACTCCTCTCCTGCTATCTGAAGTTTGTTGATAACCTTTGGGGAAATCAGATTCAACCCAGCCCCGCCGTCCACCAACATCTTAGTGACCTTCACGTTTCAAATTGTTGGAGAGACCAACAATGGCAAACACCCTACCACAGTGGTATCGTCAGGATGATTCTCTTCGTCAAAGATGATGGGTGTGCATGACCATTTGAGTGGCTTTCGGGTCTATGGTGCTGGTTCCACGACATTGACCTCAAGCACCCACCGTTTGAGTTGGCGGTGAGAGGCGTGCAGGGATGCGCCCCAGTCAATGCACTGGGCGTCAGTGGCCTTTTGGAACTCTTGCTCACTGGTTTCCTCTTCGTCCCCTCCATGACTCTCATCATCACAAGCTTCCTTCTCTTGATCTCTGGTGGGTTTTCCTTTGTTCCGGAGGGGTTTGCCAGGGATTTACTTCACCGCCTCGACCCTTACCGCCAACGACATTCTGACCCTTTTCCTTGTCACGCTTCTCGTATTCAGCTCTTTGCCTCATGACAATCTGCTCAACCTGATAACACTCTTGAAGGTCGTGGCCCTTCATCTGATGAATCTTGCAATAGGGCCCATCACCTTTCCCGGCCTTCTCGGCAGCCGTAGCCACCCGGCAGTCAGCGCACATGTCAGCTACCTTTCTGGGGGCTTCGGCCTTAGCCGTCTTGCCGGGACTAGGTGTACCCGATCCTTCAACATTCATCACTGCCTTATCCTTGCACCTCTTATTGCGCTTCTTGCTCTTGTTCTGATTGGTGGATTCGTCATCATCCTCTGAATTGACATTGATGCAGCCCTCCTCCCTAGGTAACTTCCTTCCCTCCTGTATCCGAGCACACTTGTCCACCAAGGTGTAAGGCTCCTTCACAGTCTTGGGCAACCGTATGTTCATCTTGGAACAAATCCTATGGGTGCACACATTGGACTGGAAGGCGGCTATCATAGCTGCCGAATGGATATTAGGGATGTTCCTGTGGACTCTGCTGAATCTCTGCAAATACTTTCAGAGAGTTTCTCCTTCCTTATGTTGGAGAAGCTGCAAATCGCTAAGCCCGCCTGGTTCTTGATGGACACTAGTGAAGGCGCCAATGAACTCCTGGCACATGTCAGCCTATGACGAAATGGAGTCCTCCGGTCGGTGCATCAGCCAGGACCTCACATTGGATTGGAGGGTGAAATGGAAGTAGTTGGTGAATACCTTCTCATCTTTTCCCCCGGCAGCTTGAACAACGATAGTGTAGTTTCTCAGAAACTCGGTCGGGTTTAGCCTCCCATCATACTTCTCAGGTATCTCTGGCTTGAACGTGTGGGCGGACGGCCAACGGACTTGCCGCAGCTCACGAGTAAAGGCAGGGCACACAATCTCGAAAGGTAGGCACCCACCAATATCGAGCGCAGGCTCGTCGACGTCAGGACAATTGCACCCATAGGTCTAGTGGTGGTCGTCATGGCATCTCTCAATGACAATGCACACATCTCCCCTCTGCATGTCCTCCGGGGTTGCCGCCAGTCTGGACGCGCTCGAGGGTCAGATGAGGCCATCAAGACATCGTCAGGTTCTTGATTCTGTTGCGCTCACGTTGGCTGCCGTGGGGGGGGGACTGTACTGTGGGGGTGGCCCCTTCCGTATGACCAGCAGCAAGAGCCATCATCATTGCTTGGGGAGGCCGTGGTGGCCAACTCGCTGTGAGCCCCCTGCCTCTCGAAACCGAGCAGGCTCTGGATGGTGGCACACCACTCGTCCATCTGCTCTGCCGCTGGTTGGAAACTTAGCAGCAGCTAAGCCCGTGGCATGGCCTCCACAGCCGTGCTCAGCATGGGTGATGATGATGCAG
The DNA here is from genome assembly GCA_963921465.1 of Triticum timopheevii. Lineage (NCBI taxonomy): Eukaryota > Viridiplantae > Streptophyta > Magnoliopsida > Poales > Poaceae > Triticum > Triticum timopheevii. Next base: position 265,136,025 of record OY997266.1, read on the forward strand.
ATCGTACTGTCGCTCGCCTCCTGACGGTGCCAACAGCGACAGTACCACGTCCCCGCTATTGCGGGGCGGCCACCTGGATAGCTTGGTGGCGTGGCGAAGGCGCTTGAGGGCCAGCAGCTCTGCCGGGCGCAGCGACTTGGTCGACTCGCCCCGGGGGAGGCCCACTCGCTGCGGTCGCTCCCGTGACGGGGGCGTCTGGAGGGTGGTGATTCGTCCCAGACTGAGTGCCATCGCTGCGGCTATGCTCGTCAGCGACATGAAGGGGTGTGGACGGAGTAATCCCTTCACCCGTACCTCGTGGAGTGTGGCCATCGGGATGTTGCTGATGTTGCTTTCCTCCGGTGTCTCCCGCTCCTGCTTCGGCCGCACGGGAAGTGTTGAAGGTGCCTCCTGCTCCGCCACATCCCCAGCAGCGTTCGTATCCTCGTGCGCCTCCACACCTCCCGTAGCATTGGTGGCTGCAGGCGGTGGAGCCTTTGAGGTGGACGGGTGAGCTGAAGCACCGGATTTATTCTTGGGTGCTATGGTTGATGGCACCGTCAAAAACGAAGATGGTGATGAACATGACGTGCTGCACACGCTTTCATGTTCGCGCAAGTGATCCCCCTACCTTGCGTGCCAAAGATGTCGTGGGAAACCACGTCCACCTATGGGACCGAGGGTCCCTTGCTGGTTAGGCAGGGAGGATGTCACGTTGCATAAAGAGCAGAAGAGCATGGGGCAGCACGACAGAAATCACACAAGCTATTTACCCAGGTTCGGGCCGCCGCGAGGCGTAAAACTCTACTCCTGGTTTGGTGGATTGATGATGGAAGAATGGTGGTGGAGCGCAGTACTCTTGCCTGGCAGGGACGACAGTGGCTATGCGCATATGAGTCTGTGGGTGTCCAACATTCTAACCCCTTCGACGGTTGCCACGGGCCTCCTTTTATAGATTAAGGGGTCACCACAATGGAAAATCAGCCATTATGCACTGATAAGATAGAAAACAATGCTATCATACCTAACTCTGCAAGCTGACAGAGCGCATAAAATGTACCACTCAACGTCACACCTTTGTTCGCCCAGGAAGCCTTGCCGACCTATTTTTCCAGCTTCACGCCTGCTTGCTTGACACATCGCAGGACGGGCGTGATCTATAGGTATATCTGTAGAAAGAGGCTGCCATGTGGTGAATGGCTGCCACTTAATCACTTTGCGGATTGACACCACACTGAATGACGACGTGGGTCATGCTGGAGTGGTTGGTGAGGTGGTTTTTTCCTCCGTGAGTCCCGGCAGGCCCTGCCGGATGTCTTGGGTGTTCTCATCAGGGGGTGGCTCCACCCTTGCCAAGCTCGCCTGCCTGGCAAGGGGGGCCTTTCTCCTGGTGGTGTCTTGGTACTCTGGTTTGACCTTGGTCCTATTGATCTGCATGTTGGTCCTTTGAAGGTCTTGGTATCTTGTATTTGGCATGGCTTGGTGCCATAATCTTGTTCAGGTGCCTGTGCACAGTCAGGGCAATAGACCAAGGGTTTGTTGCACTGACATGCATCTTCTAGTAGCAGCTCTGTTCGTCGATCTTATGTTGAACCAAGTGAAAATTCCATTCGAGATGCCATCACCAAATCATGTTTATGGCCATGCAATGGTGCATGTGGGCATTAAAGAAGAATTTGAGCAATATGTTCATAATGCTGAGCTCGGTCCTTACATTGCAGATAAGTGCGACCAACACCTCAGCCTCACTGAATCATTTACCAAGAAATTTGAATTCCATCCTCGTGAATCCAGATTATCATTTAAGCTATATGGCAATTCATTTAATATATCTTTGGAGATATTTTCCAAGCATTGCAAAATTCCATTTTGGGATTCATTTGATGAACCACCAAGTTCGGAGTTTGAGATATTCTTAACTAGCCTTTGCTATGGTGAGACTAGAGGAGTGACTCAAGGTGGAATAAAGAGCATTCATTTTCCCTCAATCCCATACTTTGCACTATTCAATGGAAAATGCATTGTAGGAACAAGATTGTAGTACACTTTGTGCTCCAAACTTGAGCCTTATCTGCACCGCTCTCACCGGTGACAAAAATATAACCTTGGAGCGATAGTGGCATGTAGATTGCAACAGAATGCTGGTAGTGGATATTTTTATGGCGGAATTTATGCCACACACTTAGCAAGGGAGTTGGGTGTTTCACCTTGGCCTTATGACCCCATCCTAGCCACGCAGTACCTTGACTTCAATGCTATGAAACGTCATTAGATCCTTAGTGGTGAACCCCATAATTTTACTTATAAATTGTTGTTTAATAAAAGGTCCATTGTGGACACCTCTTTGCCTGCACTTGCTCGCTTTGAAGTTCACAGCAAGGGAAGATATTATGTTCTTAAGAGCGAGGCCCGAGCAAATAACATGGCAGTTGTGGCCGCACGGCGGGCTGAGGCATCTGCACCGAGGGCCTCCATGAGCTATCACTCCAACCATTATGCCAGTCACTGACGAATTACCAGGTTAGGACAAAAGCCTAAGCTTGGGGGAGTACGTATTTCCACCGACATTACATTTATGTTCACACATTTCATTCCAATTGTCCGTGTCCTCACTTTTTCATTGTATTATTCATGCTAGACTTATTTTCTCCCCTTCTTCTTGTGTGTTTGAAAAACTTTGAGAAAATACAAAATATTTCCTACTTATTTTTGATTTCTCTTTCTAGTGTAGTCAGTTGTAGTATTTAAAAAGAAAACTCAAAAATATTTCCTTGTTCTTCTTTTGCTTGTTGGGAGCTCTCCCATGTAAATAGTTTTTCTCGTTTTTGCTTTTCCCTTTTATTTGCTCGTTCAAGAAAAACCAAAAACTGCAAAAATATTTCAATGTGTTTCTTTGGATTTCTTTTCCTTCTATTGAGTCATACCGAGGAGAGGACCACGATGAAAATGTTGAGTGGCTCTCATATGCTTTATCGTTGATGTAAAAAAGAGCCCACTTTACCTTGTCTTCTCTTTTTGAATAAAATGTTTACAGATTCCAGCTTAGTCCATCGCACCCTTACACTATTATTATTTTCACATCGTTCGGTCGTGCAAGTGAAAGGCAATAATGATGATATTTGATGAACTGGCTCTGGCAGAGAGAAACGGGTATGAACTCAACTTGTTCTGTTTTTGTAAATATGTTTAACCAAGTATCCATGATGTAGCACTACTGGAATCAGCAGATTTGCCGTCTGCCGACTCTTTGCCGTCAGCTAGCGGGCGGCAAAGAAAGGCTTTGCCATCAGCCACCAGAAAACAGACGACAAAGAGGCAGCGGACGACAATGGTAGGCTTTGCCATCAGCATATTTTTGCCGTCCGCTAGCGGACGGCAACGAAGCTTTGCCATCGGCTAGCTGACGGCAAAGAGGGTGGGTGGCGGGCTTACGAGGGCGACCTAACGGCTATTTTCTTTGCCGTCTGCTAGCGGACGGCAAAACGTCTTTGCCATTGATGACCCACAAGCATGGAGGATCTATCATAGTCCTTTCGATAAGTAAGAGTGTCGAACCCAACGAGGAGCAGAAGGAAATGACAAGCGGTTTTCAGTAAGGTATTCTTTGCAAGCACTTAAATAGTAGGTAACAGATAGTTTTGTGATAAGATAATTTGTAACAGGTAGCAAGCAATGAAAGTAAATAAAGTGCAGCAAGGTGGCCCAATCCTTTTTGTAGCAAAGGAAAAGCCTGGACAATTTCTTATAATGAGAAAAGAGCTCCCGAGGACACATGGGAATTATCGTCATGCTAATTTTCATCACGCTCATATGATTCGCATTCGTTACTTTGATAATTTGATATGTGGGTGGACCTGTCCTTGGGTGCTTCCCTTTCTTGGATAAGAATCCCACTTATGATTAACCCCTATTCCAAGCATCCGCAACTACAAAAGAAGTATTAAGGCAACTAGTGGATCCAAATCAGCCCCTTACGACGCAACGCATAAACTAGGGTTTAAGCTTCTTTCACTCCAGCAACCCATCATCTACTTATTACTTCCCAATGCCTTCCTCTAGGCCAAAATAATGGTAAAGTGTCATGTAGTCAACGTTCACATAACACCATTAGAGGAGAGACAACATACATCTCATCAAAATATCGAATGAATACCAAATTCAAATGACTACTAATTGCAAGACTTCACCTATGTCCTCAGGAACAAACGTAACTACTCACAAAGCATATTCATGTTCATGATCATAGGAGTATTAATATGCATTAGGGATCTGAACATATGATCTTCCACTAGATAAACCAATTAGCATGAACTACAAGGAGTAATCAACACTACTAGCAATCCACAAGTACCAATTTGTTGTTTTGATACAAATATTGGATACAAGAGATGAACTAGGGTTTGAGAGGAGATGGTGCTGGTGAAGATGTTGATGGAGATTGACCCCCTCCCGATGATAGGATCGTTGGTGATGACGATGGTGATGATTTCCCCCTCCCAAAGGGAAGTTTCCCTGGCAGAACAGCTCCGCTAGAGCCCTAGATTGGTTCCGCCAAGGTTCCACCTCGTGGCGGCGAAGTTTCGTCCCATAAGCTTGCTTATGATTTTTTCTAGGGTAAGGGACTTCATATAGCAGAAGATGGGCACCGGATGGCCAACAGGGGGCCCACGAGGCAGGGGCGTGCACAGTAGGGGTGGGCGCCCCCACCCTCGTGGCCAGTGTGTGGGCCCCCTCTGGTACTTTATTTGCTCAATAATTCTTATTAATTTAAAAAATGACTTTCGTGGAGTTTCAGGACTTTTGGAGCTGTGCAGAATTGGTTTCCAATATTTGCTCCTTTTCCAGCCCAGAATCCAGCTGCCGGCATTCTCCCTCCTTATGTTAAACCTTGTAAAATAAGAGAGAATAGCCATAAGTATTGTGACATGACGTGTAATAATAGCCCATAATGCAATAAATATCGATATAAAAGCATGATGCAAAATGGACGTATCAACTCCCCCAAACTTAGACCTCGCTTGCCCTCACGCGGAAGCCGATATCGGAAAATATGTCCACATGTTTAGAGATAGAGGTGTCGATATAAATAAAATACGGACATGAGGGCATCATGATCATTCTTATAACAACAACATATATATATTGTCATATGATTTCTTATGCTCAAGTAACAATCTATTCAAAATGTCAAGTATGGTTCATAAACTTCATTGGGAGCTAACAAAATGTAATCTCAGTCATTGAAGCCATTGCAATATATCATAACATCGGAAAGAGTCAAGAATAGAGCTTTTCAGCAGTCCACATACTCAACTATGATATAGTCTTCTAAAATTGCTAACACTCACGCAATACTTATGGTTATGGAGTTTTAATCGGACACAAAGAAAGATAGGGGCTTATTATTTCGCCTCCCAATGTATTCACCTTTGGGTGATGTCAACAATAATAGTTCATGCTAACTTACATCCAATTGGATATATATATCAGGATCTTTCCAACATGTGGTGCTTGTCGAAGGATATAATGAAAAAGGGAAAGGTGAGGATCACCTTGACTCTTGCACAAAGTAAAAGACATAAAGTAAAAGATAGGCCCTTCGCAGAGGGAAGCAGAGGTTGTCATGTGCTTTTAGGGTTGGATGCACAAAATCTTAATGCAAAAGAACGTCACTTTATATTGCCACTTGTGATATGGACCTTTATTATGCAGTCTGTCGCTTTTATTACGTCCATATCACACGATCGTATAAAGCTTATTTTCTCCGCACTAATAAGTCATACATATTTAGAGAGCAATTTTTATTGCTTGCAACATGACAACTTACTTGAAGGATCTTACTCAATCCATAGGTAGGTATGGTGGACTCTCATGGCCAAAACTGGGTTTAATGGTATTTTGGAGAACAAGTAGTATCTCTACTTGGTGCAAGGAATTTGGCTAGCATGAGGGGGAAAGGCAAGCTCAACATGTTTGAATGATCCATGACAATATACTTTAACTGAGATGTGAGAAAACATAACCCATTACGTTGTCTTCCTTGTCCAACATCAACTCTTTAGCATGTCATACTTAATGAGTGCTCACAATCATAAAAGATGTCCAAGATAGTATATTTATATGTGAAAACCTCTCTTTCTTTATTACTTCATATTAATTGCAACAATGACCAAAACTATGTTTGTCAACTCTCAACAACTTTTATGTATCATACTCTTTATGTGTGAAGTCATTAATATCCATAAGATCAATATGAACTCTTTTATTTCTTTTCATTCTTTCTATTTTCTCAAGATCATAGCAAGATAGCAAAGCCCTTGACTCAACACTAATCTTTATTATAGGGCTCACGGACTCGATTACATTGAGGGATCAGAAAGCAAAACTCAAAACTAATTCATACCAAAACTTTATTCTACTAGATCAAGATATTACTAAAAGGATTGATCTAAGAAAAATAGTAAAGATAGGAGTGTGATGGTGATACGATACCGGGGCAACTCCCCCAAGCTTGGCAGTTGCCAAGGGGAGTGCCCATACCCATGTGATTATGTCCTCGGAGGTGATGAAGGTGGTGATGATGATGGTGGATAATCACACATCGAGCGTAAAATCTCCTCCAAATTGCGGATAATGCCCTTGAGTGCGACGATATGATCCTTCAACAATATTTTTTCCTCTGTGAGATACTTGTTTTGTATGCGAGCTAACTCAATCATCTTGAAAGCTTCAATCTCAGTTGGGGTAAAGAGGTTAGGTAGAGGTTGAGGGATGTTTTCTTCTTCCACCGCCGGAGCTTGATCCTCCATGGCCTTCTTGATCCCTTCATCCTCGTTGATCACCTCTGGTTCTTCTCTTTTCTGCTCTATCTTCAATATCCAAGCATCCCTGTCTTCATTGTAGGAGGAGGGTGACGTCATGATGCTCTAGATCTGTCAGACAAATAGCTCGAAACAAAGACAGGGGATTTCTGCGTGATACGGTGGTCAAAACCTTTGGGAGATTATATAATGAATTTTAACGACTAAAAGAAGTATCGTGCAAGAAAACGGAGTCCGGAAGGTACACAAGGTGCCCACGAGGCAGGGGGGCGCGCCCAGTAAGGGTGGGTGCGCCCTCCACCCTCGTGGAGGCCTCGTATCCTTCCCGGACTACTTCTTATTTTCCTAAATTCTTAAATATTGCAAAACGGAGAAAAATTGCCATTAGAACTGTTTTGGAGTTGGTTTACTTACCGTACCACATACCTATTCCTTTTCGGAGTCTGAAAATGTCTGTGTACTAAAGTAGGGGTACCTTAGTATCCCGAACTTGTGCACGGGCAGTCGTAGCGTCCCGCGGCAAGGCTTGCCGGGCGTCCGCCAAGATCCTCCGTAGTCCCTATTGATGCCATTCAAGAACAAAGTGTTTTGACTAAAAAGACAAGACTCCGGCAAGAGTATTTCGCCGGAAAGGACAAGGCCCCGGAAAGAGGAGCTTGCCAGGAAGGCCAACCAAGGCACTTCAAAGAACTTGCCGCGACGCGCCGCGTGTCCCGGCAAAGCCCGACGAGCGACAAGCTCTCGGGTGCGGCAAGACAACGACCGCGGCAAGGCGCTTGCCGCGGGGAAGCCACCACTCTGTGTCCATGCCTTGCCGCGGCGAAGCCACCACTCTGTGTCCACGCTCCAGCACACCCATCAACGTGGTGCGAGGTGGCAAGTGGAGATGACGAGAAGGCCATCTTGGCAAGCGGTGGCGCCCCTAACGGTCACTTTTCTGCACTATTGGGCGAAGCATACGGGCATTGAATGCACTTGTCCCCTGCCGTCAGAGTGACGTAGGGTGCACTGTAGATAGCAGTTGTACCAACCCCTCTTTTTACATTTGTACCCTTGACTGCGTTGCCACCTGTCGGTGACCCCTTGTGCCTATAAAAGGAGGCCCATGCGCAACGTAGAAGGGGTTCGACTCATTCGAAACTATAGAACGCTCATGCTCTCGAGCAAGAACACAATATATCCACAAAGCAGCAGTAGGAGTTTTATCTCTCCGGAGAGCTCCGAAGCTGGGTAAAAGTCCCTCGCGTGCTTCGCCTCGATCTGCTCTTCGTGCACCCTCTGCTCCCTGCCGGACCGAGAAGGGGCCCTGCCCCATAGGTGTTCGTTCCCCACGACATCTTTGGCGCGCCAGGTAGGGGGCGTCGAGGTTGTGCGAACCTGATCTGGTGTTCGCATGCGCTACATCATCATCTTCATCGACATGCCACCGAAGAAGAAGGCTTCGGAGGTGGCTGGACCGTACGCATCAATCCTATCGCCACCAGAGCAAACAGGCGGTGGGGTAGACGCCGGCGGGGGAACGGGCGCCGACGAGGGAGCTCACGATGCTGCCAAGTCCAAGGACAAGGCTGCACAGACCTCGGCGTCCGTACACGCACCTCGCCCATCTCAGGAGGCGCGGGACCGACAACGTCATGGTACGCGCAGTACCATACGTTCCTTGGGTCAAGGCCAAGCTGGTGGATCGCGGGATGCTCATGACCAGCACGCACGTCAACATGCTGGCATGAGCGCGGCACGGTCGCCTGGGCGAGATGCTGCTCCTTCTAACACTATTAGAAGTGCGAGCATATCTCGCTCCTCGCGCCGTTCGCCGCCGCCACCCAAGACTCCAGAAGAAGCATTGGCCCGAGCCCAACTGCTTCTAGATTACCCTCCAGCGCCAGACAAGATTGATGATTGGAGGGCCACCATTCAGAGCCTCATCGGCTTCGCCAACGGCGACACTCCCCGGCAAACGACTACGTCGAAGCCGCGGCAAGACGTCCAAGCGCTAGCCGATGGCGACAAGACTAGTGGAGGCGCGGCAACCGTGCACTCCCCGCCCCGAAGGCCAAGATCACCAACTCGCTGGGTCAACCTCGACACCGACTCCACAACGTCATCAGATCCATGGGCTCGTCGTGATCAGCGCCAAGTTCTTCAAGAACGACAGCAAGAGGACGCTCGCACCCGTATCGAGCGTCGGAGAGAAGCGCGGCATCAATCAGACCAGCGCGCTGGGCCCACTATCGACATGCATGCGCCAGGGAGGGCAAGTCCAGTGGCCCAGTACCAAGAACTTCAAGCCAGACGTACCCGAGAAGTACGACGGCAGGATACATCCGTCGGAGTTCCTCAGCATCTACACCATCGCGGTGCAGGCTGCTGGGGGGCGCGACGAGAAGATCCTCGCCAACTACTTCCCGTTGGTGCTCAAGCCCAACGTCAGATCTTGGCTCATGCACTTGCCGGACAACTCCATTTCCTCATGGGCAGATCTGTGCCATCAGTTTGTCAGCGCCTTCACAGGCGACCACAAGCCCCATGGCCAGGAGAGCGATCTTCATCTGCTCGCCCAGAAGGAAGGAGAACCCCTGCGCAAGTACATTCAAAGGTTCAGCCAGGTGCAGCACAACATCCCAGACGCCCACCCTGCCGCGGTTATCAGCGTGTTCCATCAGAACGTGCGTAATCGCAGGATGATGGAGGAGATGGCGATGTGCAAAATCAGAGATGTCAGCGAGCTATATGCTCTGGCCGACAAGTGTGCATGTGCTGAAGAGGGGAGGAAACTCCCCGGAGAGAATGCAGGAGCAGAAGGGTCTGACAGTGAGGATGCCGCCCCAGCAAGGAAAAACCGGCGGCGGAACAACAGAAAGAGGAAAGCTAAAGATGTGCTAGTTGTCGAGCAGTCCGGCAACGGAGGTGGCGCGGAGAAGGCCAAAGCTGGTAACTCCGGCGAGGCTGTGGTGGCCGCCGACAAGCAGGATGGCTCCGGCAAGCAGTACTGCAAGATTCACCGCACCAAGGGCCATGATCTCCAGACCTGCAAGAAAGTTGAGCAGCTTGTTGAACTGCAGAAAGCTGAATACGAGCGTCGCGACAAGGAGAAGTCCCAAGAAGGTGGTGGAGGGTCCGGCAAGAAGCGTCCCGGCCGGGGAGGGCGCCACAGCAAGGCCAAGCAACGGCAAGGAGACAGGCCTCCCCGCGGCCGCGACAAGGACGAAGATGAAGATGAAGATGAAGACATGGAAGACGATGAGGCCGACGAGTGGGAATTTCAGAAAGCAACAGAGGTTCTGTGCATTGACGGTGGTGCCTCTCTGCATACTTCGCACCGCCAGCTCAAACAGTGGGTGCGGGAAGTGAATGCGGCAGAACCACCAGTTGAGTCGCGCAAGCCTCTGAAGTGGTCCAGCACGCCCATCATCTTTGACGTTGAGGATCACCCTGATCGCATAACTGCGGTCGGGTGCTTGCCGATGTTGGTTTCACCAACTATCCGCAACCTCAAGGTCACAAAGATGCTGGTTGACGGCGGGGCCGGCTTGAATCTGATTTCCTCAGCGGTACTCAAGAAGCTCCAGATCCCCGACAGCGAGCTTGAAGAGACTAGTACCTTCCAAGGAATCAATCCGGGAAGGAGCAAGCCGAAGGGGAAGATCACGTTGCCAATGACATTTGGCAGCGAGCTGAATTTCAGGACAGAAAGAGTCACCTTTGACGTTGCTGATTTCCCATTGCCCTACAATGGGATACTCGGCCGTCCAGCGCTCGCAAAGTTCATGGCAGCCTCTCACTATGCCTACAACGTGCTCAAGATGCCTGGTCCGATAAACGTCATCACTGTCCCTGGCAACAAGAAAGATGCCCTTATCTGTACCGACAAGATCTACCGGGAAGCAGCAACCGCAGCCGAACGCAAGCCACGTGCCGCTGAAGCTCCCGGGGGGAAGAAGAAGACCAAGTCCGGCAAGAGCTCTGATGCTCACTCCGTTAAGCGCACCTCTTTGGAGTGCTGTGCTACCGTCGAGGATGCACCATCGAGCTCCACTGGCAAGTGTAAGAAGGCGAAGGCAGCTCCGCCAGAGACCAAGAAAGTGGCCGCCAAGGAGGACGGCACTGGTGGTACCTTCACCATCAGTGCCACGCTTGACCCTAAATAGGAAAGCGCGCTCGTTGCTTTCCTGCGGGCGAATGTCGATGTGTTTGCATGGCAACCATCTGACATCCCCGGTGTTCCTAGGAAAGTAATTGAGCACCAACTTGCCGTCTGTCCCCATGCGCGGCCCGTCAAGCAGAAAGTTAGGAAGCAAGCAGTGGAGCGCCAAGAATTCATTGCTGAAGAGATCAAGAAGTCGGAAGCAGCAGGCCTGGTCAGAGGAGTACTCCATCCAACGTGGCTGGCCAATCCTGTAGTCATGCGCAAAGCGAACGCGAAATGGAGGCTTTGTATTGACTTCACTGATGTTAATAAAGCTTGTCCCAAAGATCCATTTCCCCTGCCGCGCATTGACCAGATTGTCGACTCCACGGCGGGATATGATCTGCTTTCATTTCTTGATGCATATTCAGGATATCATCAGATCTTCATGGCGGAAGAGGATGAAGAGAAAAACGCATTCATTACCCCATGTGGCACGTACTGCTTTGTACGGATGCCCTTCGGATTAAAGAATGCTGGTTCAACATTTGCAAGGGTAGTTCACGAAGCTTTTGAGCCACAGTTGCACAGAAATGTAGAAGCCTACATGGATGACATAGTGGTCAAGAGCAAAGACAGAGCAACTCTGATTCAAGATTTGGACGAGACCTTTACGAATCTGCGCAAGATCAACCTCAAGCTCAACCCCGAGAAGTGCGTGTTTGGAGTTCCTTCCGGCAAGCTTCTCGGGTTCTTTGTGTCTCAGCGGGGGATCGAAGCCAACACCGACAAGATCAAGGCCATTGAGCAGATCGAAGCACCGAAGCGCATCGAGGATGTACGCAGGCTTGCCGGCTGCGTAGCTGCCCTCAGCAGGTTCATCTCTAAGTCTACTGAGCGCGCCCTGCCATTTTTCAAAATTTTGAAAAAAGGCAGGTCCAATAAAATGGACTCCGGAAGCGGAGGCTACGCTGCAGGACTTGAAGAGATATCTGTCCTCCACTCCAATACTTGTCGCACCTAAACCACAAGAGAAGTTGTTGCTATATCTAGCAGCAACCAATCAAGTGGTTAGTGCTGCGTTAGTAGCGGAGAGGGAGGCAGATGATGAGCCAGCGGCCGCGGCAAGCGCATCTAGCGACAAGCAAGGGGCTTCCCCGACAAGCTCTGGTCCCGACAAAGATGAATCTGCGCAGCCACAAGGAGAGAAGCAAAAGAAAATGGTGTAGCGCCCAGTTTACTTCGTCAGTTCCCTTCTGCAGGGGGCTAGATTAAGGTACTCTGGTGTGCAGAAGTTGCTTTTCGACCTTCTCATGGCCTCGAGAAAGCTGCGCCATTACTTTCAAGCACATGAGATTACAGTTGTCACTCGCTTTCCGTTGAAGAGGATATTGCAGAATCCAGAAGCAACAGGCAGGATTGTCGAGTGGGCACTCGAATTGTCAAGCTTTGGCCTTAAGTTTGAGAGTACTTCAACTATCCAGAGCCGAGCATTGGCAGAATTCATAGCAGAATGGACGCCAACACCTGATGAAGAAAATCCAGAGACGAGCATCCCCGTCAAGGAAGCAAGCAAGGAATGGATCATGTACTTTGATGGTGCCTTCTCGCTGCAAGGCGCCAGTGCGGGCGTACTACTTGTCGCACCCACCGGAGAGCACCTCAAGTACGTGGTCCAGATGCACTTTCCCAAGGAGCAAGCGACAAACAATACTGCTGAGTATGAAGGTTTGCTTGCCGGACTCAGGATCGTGGCAGACCTTGGGATCAAAAAGCTTATTGTTAGGGGTGACTCGCAGCTTGTCGTCCGCCAAGTTAACAAAGATTATCAGAGTCCATTGATGGAAGCTTACATTGATGAAGTGAGAAAGTTGGAAGAACACTTTGACGGCCTACAGATGGAACATGTTCCAAGAGCTCGGAACAACATTGCAGATGGCCTGTGAAAGTGCACCGCACTCAAGTTACCTGTGGAACCAGGAATTTTTGTGCTCAAGCTGACTCAACCATCTGTAACACCATCAACTGGACAGAACAGGAAGAGAAAGTTAGCTTCTGGTGACTACTTTCCGACAGAACTCCCTGAAGCCGCCGCCAAGAAGGTCCCCATGCTCAACACCGAGAGTGCTGAGGAGCAGTCTGCTCTGACAAGCCTTAAGGTTTGTTCCGTTGAAGCAGACGCTCCCGACAAGTTTTGCTCCGGCAAGCTTGCTGGGGAACATCAAGCTCCGGCTGAACCGCAGGTTCTTGCCGTAGAAGCTGATGTTCCCGCAGCAGTATTTGTGCCTTTAGTCCTTGTCGTTGAGCCACAGGCTCCGGCATGGGCGCAGCAGATTGTCCGTTTCCTTCAAACAGGAGAACTTCCCGAAGAGCAAGAGGAAGCAAAGAGAGTAGCCCGGTAATCAAGTATGTACCAGTTTGTCGATGGACAGAAGCTGTTGGCGGAGATACATGGAGGCACATGTGGCCATCACATTAGCGCAAGAGAACTTGCCGGCAAAGCTTTCCGGCAAGGTTTCTTTTGGCTAACAGCCCTCCAGGATGCAACTGCACAAGTAACCAAGTGTGAAGCGTGCCAGTTCCACTCCAAGCAGATACATCAACCATCTCAAGCTCTCCAAACAATCCCTTTATCCTAGCCATTTTCGATCTGGGGGCTCGACATCCTCGGCACCTTTCCCCGAGCTGTCGGGGGCTTCGAGTACTTGTACGTGGCGATCAACAAGTTCACGAAGTGGCCGGAGGTGGAAGCAGTGAGGAAGGTGACAACACAGTCAGTAGTCAAGTTCTTTAGGTCAATTGTTTGCCGCTTCGGAGTCCCTAACAGGATCATCACCGACAATGGCACACAATTCACGAGCCGCACCTTCATGCAGTATGTCCAAGATCTTGGCGCCAAGGTCTGCTTCACTTCTGTTGCTCACCCGAGAAGCAACGGTCAAGCGGAGAGGGCAAACGCTGAAGTGCTGCGCAGGCTCAAGACCAGAACTTTTGATAGGCTGCACAAGTGCGGAAAAAATTGGATCGAGGAGCTGCCAGTGGTTCTTTGGTCAATCAGGACGACACCAAATCGAGCCACTGGCCAGACACCTTTTGCTCTAGTCTATGGAGCAGAGGCAGTTCTCCCCACGGAACTCGTATACGGATCGCCTCGAGTGCTCGCTTATGATGAGCTTGAGCAAGAGCAGCTGCGACAAGATGACGCGCTGCTCCTTGAGGAAGATCGTCTTCAGGCTGCTGTACGAGCTGCTCGATATCAGCAAGCTTTGCGCCGCTACCATAGTCGCAAAGTCAATGCCAGAAGTATCGAGGAAGGCAACCTTGTTCTTTGGCGCATTCAATCCGCCAAGAATTCCAACAAGTTGACGCCAAAGTGGGAAGGCCCTTATCGGGTGAAATGAGTCACTAGGCCTGGCGCTGTCCGCCTTGAGACTGAAGATGGCTTTCCGGTGAGCAACTCCTAGAACATTGAGCACCTTCGTAAGTTTTACCCATAAGGCGCGGTTGCCGGAACCCGTTCCGGCAACCACCTTTTGTACAAGCCTTGCCGCTGTTGCATGTAACCCTTTGTACAAAGTTGGGCGCAGATCCCATGCATAAATAAAGCTCATGTGCTTCGCACATCTTGTCAAATTTCATGCTTTTTTTCTTTTTTGCATGTATTATCTGACACTTTGTGCAGCACTTGCCCGGTAAGCAATAACAAGTATTAAGGCTCCGTATCGTTATTTTCTCTTCTTTCTTTTTCTCAAAGAGAAGGTTCCTTCGCCCACAAGTTCACAGGGGGGGGGGGGAGGAGAAGATAAGAAGATAATGGTGTGGACTAGGCGTCGTTCAAAGAAGTATAGCCTTGCCGGGATATGGACGACAAAAGAAAAAGCTAAGTCGCCAAAGTTTGAGCATGATCAGTTTTTAAATTTTTAAGTTATCTTCCGTGAACGACCGTGCTTTGTATGGAAAACCTGTGCGCGGAGGAACCAACTCGTAGCTAGTTGCGCCCTTACTTTGTTTCGAGTCCGCTCAACAACTTAAGTGTGCTGCAACTAGTTGCGGCAAGGTTTCTTGCGGGAACCAGCACCGCCAGCAAGCTGCTGATGTTCCGCACTCAGCGCTCGCGGCAAGAGTGCCGGTGCCGGCAAGTTCCCTAAAAGCATAGGGTTAAAAACATACAAAGGGAGGAATCAAGTAAAGGGGATAACGTAGCAAGCATTGCCCAAAATAAAGTTATATTAGAAAGGTAACTTGTCGTGGCACTGACTAAATTGTTCTCATAACATAAATAACAGCGGCAAGGAAGGGAGAAAAAGGAAGGCCTAATGCACGCGCTCGCCGTCGATCCTCCTGACTTCATTCACCTTGTCCACAATGGGTGCGACAAGGGCCTTGAGCTCTTCGAGATCAGCACCCGCCGACAGCTTCTTGAGGACGTTGGTGAGGTTGAGGCCCGGATTGCGGAAGAGTACCTTCAACAACACCTTCTCCAAGACCCTGGCACAGATTGCGCGCGACTCGTCAGTCAGCTGCCTTGGGATCCTTTCCTGGAGTTGCTGGAGAGCCGTCGCCACGCCTTTGAAGAACAGAGTAAGCTTGGCGCTGGGCTGGAGGTTCTCGTCGGAGGAGTACCCGAAGCCCGCCAAGTCCAGTTGCCCCAGCTCCTCGTCGATGACTGCAGCAATGTTGATGAGGCCCTCCGTCCAGAGCTCCACCGTAGCCCTGAAGGTGTTTTGAGTCTCGGCGGCCCTCGTTAGCAGCTCCTTGTTGGCCTTGATCTCTTTCTTCAAGTCATCTTCTCGCTTCTTGGCGCCGTCCAGCGTCCCAGTCTTTGGCATTTGAGTCTTTGGCAGCATTCAGTTCCTTTGCCTTATCGGCAAGTTGAACTTGCAGATCACCGTGAGTGAGGGCATCCTTCTCGCATTCGCGCTGGAGCGCGGCAAGCTCCTCATCCTTCCTTTTCAGATCAGCCTCCAGCTGCGTCATCTTCACCTCTAATTCCTTCTTGGCAGCCTCGGCAGCTGCGGCAGCGTCTTTCACTTCCTTGAGCGCCCCGCCAAGTGATTGCTCTCGCGCGGCGAGCTCCTCCTCGTAGCTGTCCAGATTGACTTTCCGCTGCGTCAGTTCACCTTCCCGGGTGGACAGCTCCTCGGTGGCAAGCCTCTACTGCTCCTCGGCTTCAGCCTTTTCAAGGATGAACGCCTTCTTCGCCTCGACAAGCTGCGCCCTCTCCTCAGCAATAGACCGGAGGGCCTCTTGGTTGCAGCTCTGGAGCTCCTCCGCATGCTTCTCTATGTCAACTCCCGCCTGCGCGACAAGCGCTTCCCGGGACTCCAGCTTCGCTTGCCGGGCACGGTAGAGCGACACCAACTTCCGGAGCAGTTACTCCTCTTCAGACTCACCGCTGCTGCTGCTTGGCGCGTCAACCACTGTCAGCCCAACGGAGGCGAGTACTTCTCCGTCAAAAGTCTCTCCCTCGACCGGCGCCCTGGAGCTTGACGCCCAGGGGAGCCTGATGAAGATACCTTTGCCGGCCTTCAAGTAGGCGCCGGGCTGGGGCTCTTTGGGGCCTGGCGCTGCATCAGCGGCGGAGGGGTCGGCGGTCGGCATAGCGCCTTGTGCTCCTGCGGCCCCCGGGTCGTCAGTGCGGTCGCCGGATCCCTTGCCAGCTCCAGCGCCAGCAGCCTTGGCGGCCTCTTCGTCGGCGGAGTCATCAGCGCCGGCCTCCTCTTCAGTAGCAGTGGCATCGCCAGTATCGCCGCGCACGTTCTCCTCGCCGGTGGCCTCGGTTTCCATTGGCTCCGCGGAGGGAGGATCTGAAGGCAGGAAAAGGGGAGAAAAAGTCAAGCAAATATCCAAAAAAGAATATCAGAAGAAGAAGAATCCAAGGGAAGTTTCAAGCAAGGAAAATTACCAGTGCTGGGATCCACGGTCATGGGCTCCACCACCGGAGGGTCGCTGGTGCTGCCCCTTGCCGGGGACCTCTCCCTTGCCGGAGAGCGCTCCCTTGTCGGAGAGCGCTCCCTTGTCGGAGAGTCATCCCTTGGCGGCGTAGTTGAAGCAGATAGCACCTCAAGAGCGGCTTCTGGTTGTTCCTGATGGGCCCGTTCTGCTCCTACACAAACAAATCAACAATCAAAATATCAGCAAGGAAAGATCACCCATGCGCGCCCCACAACACAAAGTGAACAAATACTTACGTTGGGGGCTGCGCTGGGGGCTGCTTCGGGGAGTGGTTGCCGGGTCCGTCAAGGTGGTCTCGGATGCATCCTATGTTACCACAGTAGGATCGTCCTCGATGACAACCACGGGGACCTTGGCCCTCTTCGCCGCTCTCTCGGCCAGAGTCCTGAAATGGAACGAGGTTCAGGGGGAAGCAGATCAGATACAAGACAAGAAACAGCAAGAATCGAAGAAATATTAGTACAACAAGAAGAAAGTCTTACTCCTCCTCCTCTTCTTCCTCCTCGTCGGAGCTCAACACGGAGAGGTCGAAGTCCGGCACTCTTTCAGCGCGACGAGGCGGAGGAGTAGGCTCCCTTGGACACTTGGCAGGAGCTGCGGCAGGATCAGGAGTAGCGGCTCGAGAAGATCCCGCTCCAGTTGCCGGCGCGGCATGACATGCTCCAGCGGCAACGGTGCTTGTCGCGGTAGATCATGTCCTGCGGCGCTGTAGCTGTTGGCCTGCCTGCCGCCCTGCTGTGTCTCCAGTCCTACGGAGGCGCCTTCTTGGTTGAGCTGGGGGCTGCGCTGGGGGCTCCGCCTGTGGCAAGCTGCTCGAAGATGGCTGGCCACTTGCGCCCTCGGCGGGCTCGCTCGCTTCGGCTTCGGGCTCTCCTTCGCCAACGACCTCCCCGGCAAGGTCCTCTCGGTCGGCAAGGCTTGCCGCCTCGGCCGCCTCTGCCTCCTCCAACGTGAAACCAAACTCGCCCGCGGCGGCGGTTGCCGCCGCCTCTTCCGCCCTGGTGGCGATGTACCGCATCTCGTCATCAGTGGTGTCGCGGGTGAGGAGCTTCTGCTCGTAGGCACGGACCGCTATCTCCACAAAGCCGTAGAAGAATTGCCGCACGACGTCGTCGGAGGGATCCTGCCAAGTTGGGATGATCCCGTGCGAGCCGCACTCCGGCATCATTGCGCGGATGCGATCGAGCTGGGGGTTGTTGCACAGTGGGACGACGCCCTGCGGCAGCCTGAACCACTCCGGGTGGTTGGGGTCGTGCTTGAATAGCTCCTTGAGCATCCCGTCCAACTCCAAAACGGTGAAGTTAAAATTGAGGCCTGGGCGCAGCCTCATGATATCCACCGGGCCCCCGTACAGCCAGGCGAGCCTCCCCCTCTCCTGCAGAAGGGCGATGCGGCAGCGAAGAAAGTCCGCGCCAACAGCCCCAACAGTGAGCCCGGCAAGCCTGAGCCGCAGGATCCAGGTGGTGGCGATCTTCAGTCTAGCATCGTCCGCCGCCAGGGCGCTCCAGTCGCCGCCGCGCACTACTCGGGCTTGGCGCAAATTGGTGAATGACTGCGGATCTGCATCAACAATCCAACACCACTCCGCTCTCCACTCATCCCATTTGCTGCGAAGCTCCCCCTCCAGATATAACTCCTTCTTGCCGGCCCTCGAGATCCAGGCAATCCTGCCAGACAAGGGCTCTCCTTTCTCGACCTGGGGCATGAAATAGTGGCGGAAAAGGGCTACATTTGGGTGGATCCCGACGAAGTTCCCGCAGAGGTGTGCGAAAACTGCCATGGTCAGAATGGCGTCGGGGGTGAAATCAAGGAGGTGGAGTCCGTATGTGTTCATGATGTCGCAAAAGAAATCGGAAAAGGGCGGGCAGAGCCCGCAATAGAAGAACAAGGGGAATAAATAGTATCCTTTTGGACACTTTTTCGAAGTAGAAGCTTCGGCGGAGAGTACTTGCGTGCGCGGATGCGCCCGCGTCTCCGTCGACCAGAAGAGATAGAACCACTCCCGCAGTGCCTTCGGGGTGAGCTCGGGGGGGGGGGGGAAGTGCTCGCTCCTTTCGCAGCGCCTCAAGCCGCAGCGCCTCGGCCGACTTCGCGCTCTTCCCGGTCTTCGGAGCCATGGCGAAGGCGGTGGGGGAGAGCGAGGGCGTTGGCGGCGACGGAGGCGACGGGAGCGAAGCACTGCTCTCTTTCGGCTTGGGAAGCGGAGGAGAGCGGCGGAGCTTTCTGAGGAAGGATCCGCAAGTGGCGAAGATGGGGGAACGGCCCCTGTTTCCCCTGCTTATAAAGAGGAGAGGCGAACGTTACGCCTTTTCCGATTAAAGAATCACCCACGATCTCTCCCACGACGCCGCATTTGACGCGTGCCGTTACGGGAGGGCACGATGGATACGGAGTTAGATTTGGCATGGACCCAGGCCGCGTGTGCCCGTGCCCTGTTTTGGGCCTGGTCCAATAGCGCTCGGCACCGTGTGTGGCCCAGGCCCGGGGGCTCCTGTCGGTGTACTAAAGTAGGGGTACCTTAGTATTTCGAACTTGTGCATGGGCAGTCGTAGCGTCCCGCGGCAAGGCTTGCCGGGCGTCCGCCAAGATCCTCCATAGTCCCTATTGATGCCATTCAAGAACAAAGTGTTTTGACTAAAAAGACAAGACTCTGGCAAGAGTAGCTCGCCGGGAAGGACAAGGCCCCGGCAAGAGGAGCTTGCCGGGAAGGCCAACCAAGGCACTTCAAAAACTTGTCGCGACGCGCTGTGCGCCCCGGCAAAGCCCGACGAGCGACTAGCTCTCGGGTGCGGCAAGACAACGACCGCGGCAAGGCGCTTGCCGCGGCGAAGCCACCACTCTGTGTCCACGCTCCAGCACACCCATCAACGTGTCGCCACAGGGCCGTCCCAGGTGCACGTGGCGGGGAGCTGTGCAGCCAAGCGGTGGGAGGTGGCAAGTGGAGTTGACGAGAAGGCCATCGTGGCAAGCGGTGGCGCACCTAACGGTCGCTTTTCTGCACTATTGGGCGAAGCGGACGGGCATTGAATGCACTTGTCCCCTGCCGTCAGAGTTAGGTAGGGTGCACTGTAGATAGCAGTTGTACCAACCCCTCTTTTTACATTTGTACCCTTGTTCCTATAAAAGGAGGCCCATGCACAACGTAGAAGGGGTTCGACTCATTCGAAACTACAGAACGCTCACGCTTTCGAGCAAGAAGACAATATATCCACAAACCAGCAGTAGGAGTTTTATCTCTCCGGAGAGCTCCGAAGCTGGGTAAAAGTCCCTCGCGTGCTTCGCCTCGATCTGCTCTTCGTGCGCCCTCCGCTCCCTGCCGGACCGAGAAGGGGACCTGCCCCATAGGTGTTCGTTCCCCACGACAAAAACGTTCTAGAAAGTGTCCCTTATGTAATCCTCCGGGGTTACGGTTTCAATAATATTATTTTCAACATTTATAGGATTACCTGAGATATAATGTTTGATTCATTGACCGCTCACCACCTTCGTATTTGTGCCTTCGAAGTTGTTGATTTTTATGGCACCGGAACGATAGACCTCCTCGATAACGTAAAAACCTTCCCATTTAGCGAGAAGTTTTCCTGCAAAAAAACTTAAACGAGATTTGAATAGCAACACATAATCACCTACGTTAAACTCATGCTTTTGTATCCTTTTGTCATGCCATCTTTTAACTTTTTCTTTGAACAGCTTGGCATTCTCATAGGCTTGGGTTCTCCATTCATCAAGTGAGCTAATATCAAATTACCTCTTCTCATCGGAAAGTTTGAAATCATAGTTGAGCTCTTTAATGGCCCAATATGATTTATGTTCAAGTTCGAGAGGTAAGTGACATGCTTTTCCATAAACCATCTTATACGGAGACATACCCATAGGATTCTTATATGTTGTTCTATAGGCCCATAATGCATCATCAAGTTTCTTGGACCAATTCTTTCTAGATCTATTAACAGTCTTCTGCATAATTAATTTGAGCTCTCTATTACTCAACTCTACTTGAACACTAGACTGTGGGTGATAAGGAGATGCAATTCTATGATTAACGTCATACTTAGCAAGCATTTTACGAAAAGCACCATGAATAAAATGTGAACCACCTTTAGTCATTAGTATCTAGGGACTCCAAACCTCGGAAAAATAACTTCTTTAAGCATCTTAATAGAGGTGTTATGATTAGCACTACTAGTTGGAATAGCTTCTACCCACTTAGTAACGTAATCAACAGCAACTAAAATATGTGTATAGCTATTAGAGGCAGGAAAAGGTCCCATATAATCAAAGCCCCAAACATCAAATGGTTCAATAACAAGAGAATAATTCATAGGCATTTCTTGACGTCTACTAATATTACCAATTCTTTGACATTCATCACAAGACAAGACAAACTTATGGGCATATTTGAAGAGAGTAGGCCAATAAAAACTGGATTTCAATACCTTATGTGCAGTTCTATCTCCAGCGTTGTGTCCTCCATATGGTTGGGAGTGACACTTGCGTAGGATCTGTTCCTGTTCATTCTCAGGTACACAACATCTAATAACACCATCTACTCCTTCTTTATAAAGGAGTGGGTCATCCCAGAAGTAATGTCTTAAATCACAAAACAACTTTTTCTTTTGCTGGTATGTGAAACTAGGTGGTATAAATTTAGCAACAATGTAATTAGCATAATCAGCATAGCATGGAGTAGTATGAGAAGCATTAATGACCGCTAATTGTTCATCAGGAAAGCTATCATCAATAGGTAGTGGGTCATCAAGAACATTCTCTGACCTAGACAAGTTGTCTGCAACGGGGTTCTCAGCCCCCTTTCTATCAATAATATGCAGATCAAATTCTTGGAGCAAGAGAACCCATCTAATAAGTCTAGGTTTAGCATCTTTCTTTTCCATAAGATATTTAATAGCAGCATGATCAGTGTGAATAGTTACTTTAGAATCAATAATAAAAGGTCTGAACTTATCACATGCAAATACAACTGCTAAGATTTCTTTTTCAATAGTAGCATAATTTCTCTGGGCAGTGTCAAGAGTTTTACTAGCATACTGGATAACATTTAATTTTGTATCAACTCTTTGACCTAAAACAACACCTACAGCATAATCAGTAGCATCGCACATAATTTCAAAGGGTAAATTCCAATCAGGTGGTTGAACAATAGGTGCAGTGATCAAAGCTTTCTTATGTATTTCGAATGCTTCTACACAATCATCATCAAAGACAAAAGGAATATCTTTTTGCAATAAATTAGTCAGAGGCCTAGAGATTTTAGAAAAGTCCTTAATGAACCTCCTATAAAACCGGCATGACCAAGGAAACTTCTTATACCTTTAATGTGCTTGGGACATGGCATCTTTTCAATAGCATCAACTTTAGCTTTATCAACTTCAATACCTCTTTCAGAAATTTTATGCCCCAAGACAATGCCTTCATTAACCATAAAGTGGCACTTTTCCCAATTCAATACGAGACTAGTGTCTTCACATCTCTGCAAAACTCGATCAAGGTTGCTCAAGCAATCATCAAAAGAGGATCCATAACGAAGAAGTCATCCATGAATACCTCAGAAATCTTTACACAAAAGTCAGAGAATATAGCCATCATACATCTTTGAAAGGTAGCAGGTGCATTACATAAACCAAAAGGCATATGTCTATAAGCAAAAGTACCAAAAGGGAAAGTAAAAGTGGTTTTTGATTGATCGTCCGCTGACACAGGTATTTGAGAGAAACCAGAATAACCATCTAGAAAGCAGAAATGTGTATGTTT
Organism: Triticum timopheevii; assembly: GCA_963921465.1. Taxonomy (NCBI): domain Eukaryota; kingdom Viridiplantae; phylum Streptophyta; class Magnoliopsida; order Poales; family Poaceae; genus Triticum; species Triticum timopheevii. The sequence goes on from OY997266.1 coordinate 265,158,675, forward strand.
GGATAGTCTTTCTAGCATTTGATCAATAAAAGGTAAAGGGTAATGATCTTTCTATCGGCATTTTGGGAACGGGGGTCCCCAGACTTGCCTGCCTGTGGCCTACGGCGTGGCTCAAGTAGTGGCCCAGTATGGCCCGTCTACATCAACCCAAGGTCAAGACCCTCGCGAGGGGCCAAGCGTCGCAGGGCGGACGACACAAGGCTTCCTCAGGGGCGGCCTCACCAGGTAGGCTCGCGAGGAGGCGGAGAGATCAAGGCAAGGAGTACCTCGCGAGGTGCTCGTGATGCAAGCCATGACGATCGATACCAGGTGGGTGCCAGGTGGGCGCCAGCCAGCGCAGTGTCCTTGTTTCCACTTTGGTGCAAAGGGGGCAAGCGCAGGCGCGGAGTACCGAGGCATCAAGCAAAGGTTTCCATATCGGTGCAACGAGACCTAAACCAGTAGAGCGGCAGGACGGAGGTCACCGTGGAGCCCAAGATGGCGTCATCTTGAATTCCTTTGGCAGTCGAAGACCAACTTTAGTCAGGATAGCTTGTACTAGCTGCCCCCCTTCAAAATGGCTGTTGTTGGCTCCCTTCCCGCTCAATATTTGGGAAGAGGACCAGGGCCCCTATAAATAGAGATAGCCACCACAGTAGAGATCATCTCATCTAGAGTTGATTGAAGCCATCCAAGTAGAACACCACACCACCACAAGAACACCCCTCGCGAGGCTGTTCTTCCTCTGTACTGTTCATCATCAGCCCTAGAGGCAATCCACCACACCACACACTGGATTAGGGTATTACACCATAACGGTGGCCCAAACCAGTATAAACCCTGTGTCCCTTGTGTTGTTCATCGTGTAGCTTAGATTCAAGGTGAGGTGTTAGGACGTGGAACGGTAGGGAGTAGATCTTCGTGCGCACCCCAGAGTTCGAACCTTAAGGATTTTGCCAGAACCCAATATCCGACATTTGGCGCACCAGGTAGGGGTGCGCCGAAATCCTCTTCCCTGCCAACCTGTGTTCCACTGTTTTGTCGCATCCATGTCCGACGACCCGACGTCCAACGCCAACTGCTGGGTGGCATGGCCTTCCCATGTCGCGCCGCCTGCCCAAGGCAACTTCAACCCCGCGCCTCAGGAAGCCCGTGCTCCGCAGAACGCTGCGGGGCACGGGCGACGCGGTCAAGCACCGCTTGCCCTCACTCCATGGCAGGTGCTATCAGCAGCAAGGGCCTCAAACCACGCCGCGGCCACAGCGCCCCACACCCGACAGGAACAAGCAAACATGAAGGCCGCGCTCACAGTGGCCCGGGAACTGCTACGGTGCAGACTGCAAGAGAGCGGCCATGACGTGCTGCTGGAGCGCGTCGCCCGGCCCCTCGATGCCGCGGCTTCAGGGGCGCCTCCTTTCTGAGTCTAGCTTCCACCCAAGGCCCAGGCAGATCATACGGCAGGCCCATCCGCGCTCGAGCGCCATCACGCGTACCCCAAGGATTCATCAACACCAGCTCTACCATAAGTGCCGGGCGTCAAGCGGCACCAGCACCACCCCTGGTGAGCGAGGGCATGCGCATCGCCGCCTACGGCTCGGGCGGGCCGCCGCCCCATTACCCCCAAGACGGTGCTTCGAGCCAAGCCGCATGGAACATGGGGCACCACAGTGAAGCCTTCGGGGTGGCAGCCATGGAGGCTTACGTGCCCCACATGGTGGATCAGGAATACGCACTGGAAGAAGACCACGGCTCGTTCCTCAGGCCATGCTGGGAGGAAGAGATGCCAGAAGCCGAGCCTTCTTAGGAGCCTCAAGGGAGCCTCGCCAACCATGCCAGCGGCAGCAGCTATCGGGTACCGCAAATTCCTCCGGAGCAAGCTTATGCTAACCATGGGTCGCAGGAAGTCCAGGTCACTGCAGCGGAAGGCTGCCCCAGCTCGGCAGTCTCCCTCCCGCCAGGAGGAGCTCACTGGGGGCTTTAGGAGAGGGGCCGGGAGCCAGGCCCCTCCCCACGGCGCGTGGAGCAAGGTGTTTCTTGGAGATAGGCCCTCTGCTGGGGAGGTGCCGCAAGGCCTGCCCCCGGCAGAGGACCTGTGGTCGTTGGGGGAACCGCTGGCATACCCTTTACCCCATTGGCGTCGTCCTTGGTTTCCGGTTGCCGTCAATGGTGGTCGAGGGTGGCGCAAGGCGAGGCCCTCGTCTGGCGGTATGAAGCAAGGCCGGTACCTGTGAAGAAGGCCCAGTGCCTGTGTAGTTCGCCGCCCGTGACACTCTCACATAAAAATGAGTTGGGGCTGTACACGCCCTGGAGTCTCCGGAGAGCCTCTCTCGGGCCTCGGGGGCTCCCATGCCCAGTGGCAGCACTTAGCTCCGCGCTGGTGAGAAGACATCGAAGAGTAGACAAGGTGCCGGACGCGGCCTTTTGCTTTTTGTCTCCCTTTCTGTGGTCAACCTTCCTTGCTTTGGATTTAAGTTGCAGTTGAATTTGCGTTTGCGTATGTGCGGGGAGGGTGTTTTGTCTCGTTCGTGTGTTTTCTTACGCTCTATTTTCTGCCCTGGTCAGGAGTTTGCACCAGCTGCCTCCTCGTCACGAGCCCCTCGATTGCGGGGCTGGGCTCAGCACACGTGCGCATGCCATTCCGCGGCTGAGACTCGCTCTCGCAAGGCTCTCGCCACATGGTCAGCAGGTCCCCTAGAGGGCCCCCGGAGAGTTACAGCCTCGCAAGCCTACCCAGGGCTTGTCCGGGCTAAAGGTAAATCACAACAATTAACCCATCGCGGGGCCCGTAACATCATGCGGGCGCTCATTCAGCGTCGTTCTTAACAACTTATGGACAACAATCCTTTTTTACATGAGGGGCTTCCCCTCCCAAAATGCTCTTACAAGCTTCAGGGCCACGTGTGAGCTTTTTCTGCGCAGGATAAATAGTAGGGGGACGCGGAATCAATCAGACATGTCGCTCACCGCATCTTCTTGGTCACCTCCGGAGGCATCACTGCCGCAACCTTCGCTGTCACTGGCTTCACCATCGCCGTCGTTGGCGCCATCTTCGCTGCTGTTCACCACGTCACTTTCATCCGCAGCAACTACCACCCCGTCATCATCAAAAGTAGGACAAGTGCGTCCATGTTGTCCTCCACCCACCACGCCAGGTCGCCTCGAATGGCCACGGGCACCGGAGCAATGACAGCGTCGAAGTCAAAGTGGGGATCCCTATACTGAAGGTGGCTGAAGACATGGGAGAATGCGCGTGCAAGCAGGCTGCGGCTCCTCTCCTCGACAAGCTGGTGAGCTCTCTCTGAGCGATTCTCCAGATGCATCACCACATCAGTGAAGAACCGGAGGTGACCGACATAGTTGGTCACATGGGGTTGCGGAGCGATCGCGTCGCAGATATTGCCCAGGGCTGCATTGGCCCTGTCCCTGAGCATTTCGAGCATGGGGCCATGCATGTGCTCCAACGTCGCCGCTGGAGAATTTCTTCCCCGTTCAGTCGGGCGATGGACTCAGCATCGTCAACCCGCCATTGAAGAAGAAGCAGTTCGGCGCGGGAGGAGGCCAACTCAGTCTGCGCCGAGATCAGGGCGGCTGTGGTTGCCTCTGCACGCTACGTCGCTTCGGTCAACTTGGACCTGAGGCCGGTAGTCCTGCCCGCAGCTTCAGCTTCAACCAGCACCAGCCTCTCGTTATACTCCTGCACAAGGCCCGCGCGATCTTCCGCCACGCGGCGGTCGATCTCTTCTTGGATTCGAGCCTCCCGCACGCCGACATCATCCTCCGCCTGGGTAACCTGGCGCTCCCTCGTCTCCAACCGCTCAAGGTCAAGATTGCGTTCGACGGCCTCAAGTTTCAGCGCTTCCTCGCGCCTCCGGAGCTCCTCCTCCTCGATGGACGTCCCCTTCAGCAATGCAAGGGCGGCCTGGTGCAACTCCACTTTCTACTCTAGGGAAGTGCTCCAGGTTTGGAGCTCCCACGCACGCCTCTCCGCGATCTCACGTCATTGGTCTGCTTCCCGAGCCTCCTCAATAGCTCGGGAGTAGGCCTTTCGCGAGGCTGCAAGAGATGCTTTGGCCTTCGCGTTCTCAAGATCACGCTGATGACGTGCAAGGCTGACCGCCAGCTTCAGCTTGCGTCGCTCCTCAACCAGCCACAGGCCCTCAGCTTCAAGGCATGCGTCCACGTCCGCAAGCTCTCCACCAAGCTGGCCCATCGTGTCTGTCGCCTTTCGGAGGAACTCTTGGCAGATGACGCGGTGCTCCCGCGCTCGCTTGAGCACATCATCAATATCGTCCTCTGCCGCCAGCGTTGGCGGAGAGCCCTGAAGTAGTTCGCTCCCTCTCGGCAGGGGGCTGGAGGCTGGCGCACCCACAATCGCCGAGCAGGCTCCCGAGGGGCCCAGGCCGGCGCTGATCCATCCCCAGAAGAAGAGCCGAGGACCGACTTCAACCATTCGCCATCCATGATCAGAGGAGGAGCCCGGGGTAGGATGGTTGCACCTTGGGCAACATCGCGAAGGAAAGGCGGCAAGCGCATAGGCTCGAGGCACCCTGCTGGTCGGCCCATCTCTCCGGCCGAACTCGCGTTAGGGGCGACACGTAGGCTCGGGACGCTCAAGGTCAGCGATAGAGGTGAGGCCTGAGTAGGTGGCTTCTTAGCTGGCTCCGTAGACTTGGTAGGAGGGATCCTGAAGGGCCAAAGTCAGCAAATGGAGCAGCGGATGAGGGATTACAAGAAGGAGGGACTTACTCATCTGTGGCGAAGTACTTCCTATGCTTCAGCGACCGGCAGGGGCGCTCACTGCCGCTTGGAGACTCCTTCCTCTTGCGGAGGGCGTCGAAGTCTATGCGGAACCGACCCAAGCTCTCAATGTGAGGGTTGGCGCATGGCGTGCACGAAGAAGCACCAAGGAGGCCTGCCCCAGGGGCGCCGGGCTGGGAGGAGCGATCAGGCGCCACTTCTTGGTGGCCTGCCGAGGCCTCGGGGGCTTCGGCCTCGGGAGCCGTAGGTTGCACCCCCTCATAAATGACCGCCTCAAGACGGGATTCGCAAGCTCCAGAGGATGACGCCTCAGGATCCCCGCGCGACACTGGCATCCCAACACCGGATCCCCCTGCCTCCAGCGATGCTTGCCTTCCTACACCTCCTCCCGAGGCAAGATCGATGTTGGCGACAGGGAAAGGAGCCATGCGACAGGATTTTCGCGAGGCCCCACGAGGCCGGCCGGGCACAACCCCCATTCGTCAAAGTGAGGCAGCTGCCTCGCGAACTCGGCCCTGCCCGAGCAAAGATACAGGAGGCTACCCTCGTGCCGGATGTCGCCCAGAGAAGGGTCACCAGTCAAGACCTCCAGCACCTTCTTTATTGTTTTAGGCGCAAGCTCCCCCTCCTGGAGCCTCATGCGGTCCTGATGCCCAGTCAGGGCCCACATCGGTCAGGAGTGGCGCTGGAGAGGAGCGATGCGACACTGGAGGAACTCCTTCACCACCCGGGACGCAGTCATGCCGAGCTCTCTCAACTTCCCCATTCGTCGCCAGACGAAGGAGAGCCGGGGGCTCACGAGCCACTCGTGGCCTCAGCCCAGATTGGGGAGGCAACGTCGGGAGCGAGAGCAGGGGGATGAGCACTTCGACATCCACGTACAGCCACCGCGTCCAAAACCCGCTCATGGAAGGTGGAAGGCCAAAATCAATCCCCGAGGCGGCCGTCTCTGGCACGGCCTGGAAGCTCACGCACCCCGAGCACTACATTGGGTCGGCCAGGCGCAAGGAGAAGAAGTGGCGCAAGAGGGCGATGGAAGGAGCAATGCTCACCATGGCTTCGCAGAGAAAGGCGAAGACAGCAAGAAGGGTAATAGATTGAGGGTCAAGGTGCATCATGTGGATCTGATAGTGGGAAAGCACCGCATTGAAAAAGGAGGAGAAAGGAGGGACCAAGCCAGCCCACAGGGCGTCGGTGAAGAATCGAACCTCTGTGACGATCCTGTCGAAGGAGGCATGGGATGCAGGCCAAGCCGTCATCCTTCCACACTCGTTAAAGCTGGAGGCGAGGGCGGAGCAGACCTTGTCCAAGGCTTCCGGATTGAGTATCAGCGACCGGCCGATGGCGGGCACGATTGCCGGAGGCAAGATGGATGATGGCACGGGCTTCTTCCCTTTCTCCTTCTTTGTTGGCGCCATGGCGACAGAAGGGGGCAGAGCTCAAGTCAGATTGGAAGTGGAAACAGAGGTTCGAGGAAGAAAGGGGAATAGGAAGCATGCGGGCAGCAAAGGGGAGATAACTGTGTAAAGCTTCGTGGCCGCCTAGCCATGCGGATATTGGGGGAGCGTGGGGAAGTGGAGACGCCCACGTCCAATCAACCGCCACGCGGAGACCAAGGCCGCATGCTGATTGGGGCCCGCGGCGCTCCGCACTTGCCCTTTGGCTTCGCTGCTAAGCCAAGTCCGAGCGCGCTGGGCCCGGGGGCTATTGTCGGCATTCTGGGAACAGGGGTCACCAGACTTGCCTGCATGCGGCCTGCGGCGTGGCTCAAGCAGTGGCCCAGTACGGCCCATCTACATCAACCCAAGCTCAAGACCCTTGCGAGGGGCCAAGCCTCGCTGGGCGGATGACGCAAGGCTTCCTCAGTGGCGTCCTCACCAGGCAGGCTCGTGAGGAGGCGGAGAGATCAAGGCAAGGAGTACCGCGCGAGGTGCTCGTGACGCAAGCCATGACGATCGAGACCAGGCGAGCGCCAGCCAGCATAGTGTCCTTATTTCCTCTTTGGTGCAAAGGGGGGAAGCGCAGGCGTGGAGTATCGAGGCATCAACCAAAGGTTACCATATCTGTCCATTCCTTGTAAAAGGCATGAGAATTTACTTAATGGCACAAGGATGGTTTTCCAGATGGTTCTTGTGCACCTTTTCATGCACCGATTGTTTGAATTTGAATTACGTGCATTAATGCCTAGAGAATGCAAATAATCCCCTAAATATAGTAAATGAACACGAAAAAGTGTCAAATTAGAACATGGTGATTTGCAGGGTGTATGATCATCATAGAAAAAACTCATGGACAAAGGACAAAGGAAATTTGGATCCCCCTTCAATCTTGGTGATTTCCCCATCGAAACCATGGAACTTCCTCGGTGATGGTTCGATTTATGAAAGGTGTGCATGATGAAATAAGCTTAACATTCCAATATTTTTACCAGGGCATGGTGAGGCCATACCATGGCACCACGCCAGGCGTCATGCTTTTCAAGCATTTATTTCATATTTTGTATAGTTGTTACCCAGTAAACGACGCGTTTATGGTTGACTATTGCCACACATTTCCTCGAAATATCTGTCCATTCCATGTAAAAGGCATGAGAATTTACTAAATGGCACGAGGATGGTTTTCCAGGCCGTTCTTGCGCACCTTTTCATGCGTGGATTGTTTGAATTTGAATTATGTGCATTAATGCCTAGAAAATGCAAATAATCCCCGAAATATGGTGTGTCAAATTTGAACGTGGTGATTTGCAGGTTGTATGTTTATCATAGAAAAAACCCATGGACAAAGGACAAAGGAAATTTGGATCCCCCTTCAATCTTGGGGATTTCCCCCTCGAAGCCATGGAACTTCCTCGGTGATGGTTCGATTTATGAAAGGTGTGCATGATGACATAAGGAAAACATTCTCAATTTTTTACGAGGGAACGGTGAGGCCAAACCATGGCAAGACGCCAGGTGTCATGTTTTCCAAGCATGTATTTTATTTTTGTATACATTAATTCCGGGTTCATTTGGCCTTTTTATACATTATTTGAATTTCTAGGCATTTAATGTGCATAATTCAAATTTGAACTACAAGCACATGCTCCAGTGCACCAAAGTTGGTTGAAAAATCACATGTCCTTGGCTGAATTTCTAGGTCCCATGCAAGAAATGGGAATGAAATTCAAACATCTGGGCGTCGTGGCCCGACTGGAAAGATTGAGAAACTTGGATTTTTAATTCATGTAAATCCAAAACACGCCTAAAAATCATGAAACTTGGCATGGTGGCATGACATGCCACCAACATGCTGCAGCAATTTTTTTGCCGAATTGGGACAAGCTTTGGTATAAGCTACTTGCAAACCAGAGCTTCTCTCAAGAAGGCTCGTGGTTCCGAGAGGGAGCATGTCATCTTAATTTGTTTGGCCGTTTTTGTATACTAATTGAATTTCTGGGCATTTAATGTGCATAATTCAAATATGAACTACAAGCACGTGCTCCAATGCACCAAAGTTAGTTGAAAATCACATGTGTGTCCTTGGGTGAATTTCTAGGTCTCATGCAAGAAATGAGAATGAAATTCAAACTTCTGGGCGTCGTGGCTCGACCGAAAAGATTGAGAAACTTCATTTTTTTTAATAACTGTAAATCCAAAACATGCCTATAAATTATGAAACTTGGCATGGTGTCATGACATTGGCACCACCATCCCGTGGTAATTTTTCTGTCCGATTTGCGAAGGCGCACACATTAAAAATCAACAAAGTTATTTTGGAACAAGTGTTGTCACGTTACAAATCAGAAACACAACTATTATTGAAACTGTGGGCATTCTACTTACCAATTACGTGTCGCCACGCGTCCCTTTTTTATTGACTAGGAGGACCCGTGCGGGGTAGCTATTTGAGTACGTGAGGCATGCGATCAGAACCCTGCGCGTGCTCATAGGGAGGAGAGCCCTTTCACCTCTATCCACCGCACACCTCCCTCCCAACGTCTCCATTAATGGCGTCCGAGCCCCTGTTTCACAGCGTGGCTATGTCTCACTAGACTGAGATTTAAGAAAGAAAAGTGAAAATCTGAAAATATAGTTTTGCACGGATCCTGATGTAAGATCCAACGGACCTATATAGCATCAATTGCAACTTATAGCAAGCATGATGAATATAAGGACGATGACAGTGGATAATAATTTTCTTACATATCTAGGAAGATAACAAAAAAGCCACATGCGGCTACGCCCGAAATACACAAGGGCAAAAGAAGAAGGAAGACGCATACAACGATCTGGCTAGCTAATCTCTACTTTCTTGATGCGCTGCAGGTCGCCGAGACTAGTTCTTGCTGCGAGCGGCGATGAGCTCTTTCATTAGTTTCATGTCCTTAATACACTGCTCGAAGCAACCTCGGATTCCTCCACCAGCCTTTCACGCTCGATTCGGAGCATGGCATTCTCGTCCATAAGTTTCTTGAAGATGATGCCCGTCCTCTTCAACAAGGCAGCGATCTCCTGTGCCTGCTCCGCCCTTCCGGCAATCTTCACCCTCAGCAGGTCGCGGTCGGCCCAGGGTTGTTCAAATGAGGCAATCAACTCATCCTGCAGCTTCATCTAGCCAGAGTTCTGATCCATCTTGCTATGGACGATCGCATGCATGCGCCAGTAAGAGTCCTCGCCTGTCGTGGTACTAAGACTGACAGTAGAATGGGGGTAGGTATGGAGAGGCAAGATCCTAGCTATGGAGTAGTTGTATACGCAAGAGATTTACGAGTTCAGGCCCTTCTCGAAGGAAGTAACGGCCCTACGTCTCGGAGCCTAGAGGCGGTCGACTGGATTATAAATGTATGAGTTACAGGCAAGGTTGTCAGAATCATGATTTTGAATCGGATCGGAGCTTCGATGGTTGGATCGCAAATCATAGGATCTTCACTATCAGGATCGTAAAGTCGTAGATTCTAAGAACTAAAATCGTAGAATCATAGGGGTTAGTTTGGTTCGTAAAGTCGTAGAATCGTATAACAGAATCGCGATTCTGACAACCTTGGTTACAGGGGTGCGAACCCTTCTGCCAGTGGAGGGGGGTGGCTTATATAGTGTCTGCCAGGACCCCAGCCAGCCCACGCAGCGGAGGGTTTAAAGTACATTAAGGCCAGGCGTTACCTGTAACGCCTTACATAAAGTGTCATCATGGCCATAAAGACTACTTAATTACAGACCGTTTGGATACAGAGTGGCTCTTGATCTCCTAGTGGTCGAGTGAGTCTTCATGGTCGAGTGTCTTCGAGTCTGTCGAGTGGAATCCCTCTTGGTCGACTAGAAGGTAGCTTCCTATAAAGATGTCCTTGGGAAGGGTATCTTGGACAGGTCCATGACCCTACCCTAGGTACATGACTTTGTCATTAGCCCCAGAATGGATCGAGGTTTGAGTGAGGAAGGAGTTGATAATTTTTCCGACCTGTTTTTCGTGTTCTGAGTATGTCACATTCTGGATCAATGACTTTTTTTTAGCGATGACATCAACTTTTCTTTCAGTCGCCTTGATCCATTCTTTTCCCCTGTTGAGTGAACTTTTGAACTTGGTGGATTTTCGAGCGACGGATCATAGGAAATCTACCATCTGACAAGTTGCTCTGCTGTTAGCGGATTTAGTGGGTTCCGAATTTTGGGAAGCGCGCGAAGCGGAGAGGACCGCGGTACTCGGATGGGATAAGCTGTAGATGCCTCGATTTCCACGCCGCCTTTTTTGCCACGTATCGTGCATGCAACTGTTTTTGGATTTGACAGGATCGCCCGGGCCTTCCTGTCAGCCAGTCGGAAGTGTCCTTATATAAGGTGCCGGACGGGGTTTTTTTGAACAGTGTGTCTCCATTCCCCTCCCCCTTTCCTCAACCTCGCCCACTGCGCCCGCTTTTACCTCCGCCCATCCACTCCTCGCATGCCCCACCGGCGACGATGGTGAAGGAGAAGACGGCGGCCTTGGAGTGAGCGAAGAAGGTGACGGCGACAGCGAAAGCAAAGGGGAGAGCGACCAGTCGGGGTGTATCTTCGTCGCGGTCCCGCCTGCTGCAAGGTTGGGTCCAAGGAGATTGGATCCGCTCGACCATCACCCAGAGGGATCTCGACAATCTGGCCAATGAGGGACTGATCTCCCATGGGTCGGCAAGACTTCCAGGGACCGAGTGGAAACCGCAGCCACTGGAGGGTGGGTGTGTTCTCTTAGCCACTCAAGTAGATCGCGGATTCTCTCTGCAACCGAATCTTTTCTTCCGAGGGTTTCTGAACTATTTTGGGGCACAACTCCACCACTTCACTCCTAATTCCATTGCCTATCTTGCCGCTTTCGTGTCTCTGTGGGTTGTCGGCCGCACTGGGGTCTCTTTAAGCACATATTCACTTGTCGCTCTCAGACGGTGAAAAAGGCGAGTCCGGATGACGAGAGGACCAAGGTAATCCAGATGTGTGGGGGTCTTGGGATCCAAATGAGGAGTAAGAGTGCTTTTGCAGCCATGACCCTTCCCGAGTCGGTTAGAGGGTGGTAGTCGACCTGGTTCTACTGCCAAGACGAGTCGACGCTGGGGCAGTCAACTGGTCTCCCTCCATTCTCCATGGACCGAGTGAACAAGCCATCTTCCCTGAAGGTACTTCCGGAAGAAAAGGCTCAGGTTAAAATGTTGATGGAGTGTGTAGTTCAACTCATTCGCGACGGTGTCACTGGCATGGATCTTTTGGAGGTTTTTCTTCGACGACGCATTCAGCCACTCCAGTACCGAGGCCACCCGATGTGGTTGTACTCTGGTACTGAGGACACCACTCAGGTCCACCCAGAGGAGGTTGACGACGCCACGCTGGAGAGGTGGATGAATGCCATCACGGGGAACAAGGACAACCCTCCTGGGGCTAGGAGGATCCCACCGCTTGACCAGTCTTATGAACCAGACACGGTATGACCACTTATCCCCGGTTGTGATCCTGTTTCATTCATTCTATTTCACTGCAAATCGGTCGATTGACTCTTTTCTTGCTTTGTTGTCTTCCAGGCTACCACTGAGTTGTATGCGATGCCCAACAGGGCGCAGGCACCGAGTGAGGAGGAGGAAGGAAGTGGAGGTGAAAGTCAAGAAGAGTGGCAATCGGATGGCGATGAGGGTGATGAAGATGCTGGCTCCGATGAGGAAGAGGAGGAGGAAGAGGAGGAGGAAGTCGCGCCTCCTCGTTTCAAGAGGAGATCCAAACTTGTCCATGATCCTGCAGTCGAGCGTGGCAAAGGAGTCGCACCTGTTGTTCAGTCGACCAAGCGTCCTCGGACGACCTCTCCGGTGCTGACTGAAAAAGCGCTGAAGGAATCTCGAGTGGCGCCGTCAAAGCCGACGAAGGCCTTGCCGAAGATGAAGATGGTGATTCCCACTATTTCTGGGTAATGACATAACTTGCGTCTCTTTGTTTCTCATGGATTTACTCTTGGTCGATTCGTTAGCTGATTGACTGAATTCTGAAACTGTAGTGCTGCTACTTCTGATACCTCGACCAGACCTGAAGACCATGAAATGGAAGATGCTGTCACTTCAAAACCTGGTACGACCTTTGTAGTTCCGTCTTCACTCGGTTGGATCTTTGTCTTTAACTTTGACTCTTTTCTGCAGCTCCACCTAACATCGTTATTGACCTTCCTGACAACGATGACGAGGAACCACTGAGGCAGAGGAGGAATAGGAAAGCGTCTGCTAGCAAGGCGACTCAGGACGTGTCAGCACCCGAGACGTTGGTTGTGGAGGGGGACAGCGTCACTCGGCCTACCGTATCCTTTGTGGTGCCGCTGACGAGTGCTCGCCCTTCATCGTCGAGTGCTGCTGAGCCTTCACTTTTCTCGACCCACCATGTCTTAGAAGACCAAGCAAGTGCTGCTAAAGAAGCAATACGCCAGGCAGGGGTCATGATGGAGAAAGTGAAGGCGATCCGAGACGCCAGTCAGGTGGCTTATGACGCCAGTTCAGCTCTTCAGAGCAATGTTCAGGTTAGTTGATCACCGCCTGTTCTGTTAGGATACCTGAAAATCTTTCTTTCTGAAAGTCTTAGTGTCTGTCGTACACCCATTGGGTGCGCCGATTGAAATTCTGTATTGATGGGGGCACGCTGAGTGCACCCACTGGGTGTAGTCCCCAAGGCTATGGTGGACTGCTGGCAGTCGACCATAGTCTTTATGTCTTAAGCTTTTTCTTTACTCGATCAGGTCGAATGGAATCATAGACCGGTGGGGGCACGCTGAGTGCACCCACTGGGTGTAGTCCCCGAGACTGTGGTCGACTGCTGGCAGTCGACTATAGTCTGAAGAACACCTCTCTCTCTCTTTTGTGGCTATCTGCTGGTGATTAGCCTTTCTGTCTTTTTTGGTTGACCGGTCGATTCTAGCTGATAGAACTAGTGGGGGCACGCTGAGTGCACCCACTAGTGTAGTCCCCGAGACTACGGTCGAATGTTTATATTCGACTGTAGTCTTAGAAATGCTATGATTTTTCCTTAGTCACTCGGAAGTGACGTGTCTTTGACATCTGTCGATTGGTTCTTCGCAGAAATCTTGTGAGCATGCAGCTCGTTATACTGAGTTGGAGAACAAGCATATCCATCTCGAACTTGATCTGAAACTTGTCCAGGAGAACTTCACGAAGGCAAAGGAGGAGGCAAAAGGTATGTTTGGTGAGAACCTTGACGACTTCCTTTGTTTCTTGTTTTATTCCCGAGTCTGATCTCACTGTGATTTTGCAGATAAACTGAGGGATTCTCTAAAGAAGAAGGATCTTGACCTCGCTGAGGCGCAGAAAGTAGCTTCAGAGAAAACCAAGCTCGTAGAAGAAAAGCTGGCCTCAATCACCAAGCTTGAAGAGGAGAATACCAATCTGAAAGCTGCTCTTGATGCGGCGAACAAAGAGGTCAGTCGACTGAAGAATGACAAGATTACTTTGAGTGACAAGGCCAGCGAATTGGCGGGAAAGAGGAATGATCTAGAGGCTTATTTGGGAGGACTCGCTAGGAAGCTATTCCTCATGCTCGAAGGTAATCCTTTGTATCAGACAGGTCTTTTTATTATGATCTTGTCATCAAACTGTTGTCTTACTTTGGGGTTGTATCTGCAGAGTTCTGCCAGAATTTTGAAGAGGAGACTGGTCGACTGGAGACGAGCCTAGATCCCATCAACTCTCCTGTGAAGGACGAAGCCGCCATGAATGTGCTCCGACTTGAGTCTCGCGTTGCTGCTGTTGTCGACTATCTCGCATGGCTGAAGGTCGCAACTTCCCGCATCGACACAACACTCTGGCCAGGAGAAACACTTCAGAATGACCTCAAGTCTCTAATGACTCGACTAAACGACGTTCCAAGTCGAGTGCAAGAATGGAAGAAGTATTCTGCCAGGTGTGGTGCAGACGTTGTCCTATCTCTGGCCCGTGTTCACTGCAAGGAAGCGCGAGAGGACAAGCTGGCAGCTCTCAAGGTGGCCAATACCAAGAAGCATGATTTCTGATCCTTCATGGAGAACTTCATCGCTACTGCCACTCGGATCGCAGATGGAATCGACCTGGACGAATTCGTTGCGCCTTCCAGCCCTCCGCAGGAGGGGTAAAAAACTTCTATGCTTGATACTTTAAATTTGCCTCGGTATGCCGAGTGGTTTTTGTAACCGATAAACTTTAACGGGCTTAGCGCCTGAGCACTTATGGTTCTGTAAGACGTTATCTGAAATTGGATTCGACGTTGAATATGTTTGCATCTGGTTTGAGGTGTCTTTTGCAGGCTAGGATGAAGCACTTATTGCAATCAACTTGTTCCTCAACACCTTTAGGCGAGCACTGGGCTGCAGCTAAGCCTCCGAGTGGGAGGTCTGCTCTCTACTCAGTAGGATTTTCAAAAACTTAGGCGAGCTCTGGGCTGCAGCTAAGTCCCCGAGTGGGAGGTCTGCTCTCCACTTGGTAGGATTTTCAAAAACTTAGGCAAGCACTGGGCTGCAGCTAAGCTCTCGAGTGGGAGGTCTGCTCTCCACTCGGTAGGATTTTCAAAAACTTAGGCGAGCACTAGGCTGCAGCTAAGCCCCCAAGTGGGAGGTCTGCTCTTCACTCGGTAGGATTTTCAAAAACTTAGGCGAGCACTGGGCTGCAGCTAAGCCCCCGAGTGGGAGGTCTGCTCTCCACTCGGTAGGATTTTCAGAAACTTAGGCGAGCACTGGGCTGCAGCTAAGCTCCCGAGTGGGAGGTCTGCTCTCCACTCGGTAGGATTTTCAAAAACTTAGGCGAGCACTGGGCTGCAGCTAAGCCCCCGAGTGGGAGCTCTGCTCTCCACTCGGTGGGATTTTCAAAAACTTAGGCGAGCACTAGGCTGCAGCTAAGCCCCCGAGTGGGAGGTCTGCTCTCCACTCGGTAGGATTTTCAAAAACTTAGGCGAGCACTGGGCTGCAGCTAAGCCCCCGAGTGGGAGGTCTGCTCTCCACTCGGTAGGATTTTCAAAAACTTAGGCGAGCACTGGGCTGCAGCTAAGCCTCCGAGTGGGAGGTCTGCTCTCCACTCAGAAGGATTTTTGCGGCGTACCTCCGAAGAAGAAGGCATCAATTGACCCGCACCTCGTCTTCCTTGCGGAGCACACATTATACTTGTGGCGTAGCTCGGAAGAGGAGAGCAGCAGTCGACCTGCACCTCGTCTTCCTTGCGGAGTGCATGTTATGCTTGTACTTATGCGAGCGCTATGCTGCAGCTAAACCCCCGAGTGGGAGGCTGGCTCACCACTCGGTAGGATTTCGTTCAAACTTAGGAGAGTACTTGGACTGCAGCTAAGCCTCCGAGTGGGAGGCTGGCTCACCACTCGATAGGATTTTATTTAAACTTAGTCGAGTACTTGGACTGCAGCTAAGCCTCCGAGTGGGAGGCTGGCTCACCATTCGGTAGGATTTTATTTAAACTTAGGTGAGTACTTGGACTGCAGCTAAGCCTCCGAGTGGGAGGCTGGCTCACCACTCGGTAGGATTTTATTTAAACTTAGGCGAGTACTTGGACTGCAGCTAAGCCCCCAAGTGGGAGACTGGCTCGCCAGTTGGTAGGATTTTATTGAACTTAGGCGAAACGGATTCGCGGCTAAGCCTCCGAGTGAGAGGCTGGCTCACCACTCAGTAGGATTTTTACGAAATTAGGCGAAACGGATTCGCAGCTAAGCCAGCCACTGGGGGGGACTTTATTGAACAAACAAAAGTAACAACAATCACTGGGAAAATTATAACACTATTGTCTTTGAAAAATGAACTACAGAAGTACTTTTATTACATTTCCGAGTGCATACTTAAGTGTAAAAGGGGCGGAGCAGCTCCGCATTCCAAGCTCGGGGCTCGTCGATCTGGTGCTCGACATTGTAAAGACGGTATGCTCCATTGTGGAGAACCTTGGTGACGATGAAGGGGCCTTCCCAAGAAGGAGCGAGCTTGTGTGGTTTCTGCTGATCCACTCGGAGAACCAAATCTCCTTCCTGGAAGGCTCGACTCCTCACGTTTTTGGCATGGAAGCGACGCAAGTCCTGCTGGTAAATGGTCGATCGGATCAAAGCCATCTCCCTTTCTTCCTCTAGAAGTTCGACTGCATCCTGCCGGGCTTGTTCTGCTTCAGCTTCGGTGTAGAGCTCGACTCGGGGAGCGTTGTGAAGCAGGTCACTCGGCAAGACCGCTTCAGCTCCGTAGACCAAGAAGAACGGAGTTCTCCCAGTCGACCGGTTAGGCGTGGTCCTTAACCCCCAAAGCACTGACAGAAGCTCGTCAACCCATGCACCAGCTGCGTGCTTGAGATCATGCATCAATCGGGGTTTCAACCCTTTGAGAATCAAGCCATTTGCTCGTTCTGCCTGTCCATCCGACTGAGGATGAGCGATTGAAGCATAGTCGACTCGTGTGCCCTGAGATGTGCAGAATGCTCTAAATTCCTCGGAATCGAAGTTTGACCCGTTGTCAGTGATGATGCTGTGTGGGACTCCATATCTGAATATCAACTCTCTGATGAAGCTGACAGCAGTGCCAGCATCAATGTTCTTGATGGGTTTAGCCTGAATCTACTTGGTGAACTTGTCGACTGCTACCAGCACATGGGTGAAACCGCTCCTGCCTGTTCTTAGAGGTCCAACCATATCCAATCCCAATACAGCGAAGGGCCAGACGAGTGGTATGGTCTTTAAAGATGAGGCGGGCTTGTGTGACATATTGGAGTAAAATTGACATCCTTCACACTTGTCGACTATCTCCTTTGCCATTTCATTCGCTCTTGGCCAGTAAAATCCTGCTCGGTATGCTTTGGCTACAATGGTCCGAGAGGACGCATGATGGCCATAGGTCCCTGAGTGGATGTCATCAAGCATTATTCGACCTTCTTCTGGCGTTATGCATTTCTGACCAACTCCAGTTGCGCTTTCTATGTACAATTGTCCCCTTATCACGGTAAAGGCTTTAGAACGGCGGACGATCTGTCGAGCCTCTTCTTCATCCTCCGGGAGCTCTTTCCTTAAGATATATGCGATATACGACACTGTCCAATCGGGAGTGATCACCAACACTTCCATGATCAGGTCGACCACTGCTGGAACTTCAACTACAGTCGGATCCATGACACTTTTAGGCTACGGAGCTTCTTCGGTAAAAGGATCTTCCTTAGCTGATGGGGTATGGATATGCTCCAGGAACACATCACCGGGAATGGCTTCTCTCTTGGAACCTATCTTCGCCAAATCATCAGCCGCTTGGTTCTTCAGTCGGGGTATATGATGGAGCTCTAACCCTTCAAATTTCTTTTCAAGCTTTCTCACTGCATTGCAGTATCCAGTCATCACCTGATGGACCACCAAATCTGAGTCGCCATAAACCATAAGGCGACGGATGCCGAGTGAAATGGCCATGCGCAACCCATATAAAAGTGCCTCGTATTCTACTTCATTGTTGGAGGAATCAAAGTGAATCTGGAGGCACATATCTTAGCTTATCTCCTCTGGGGGAAACCAAAACTACCCCAGCACCGGAACCATTTAACATCTTAGAGCCGTCAAAGAACATGGTCCAGTGTTTCGAGTGAACTTGAGTCGGCTGCTGTTGTTCAATCCACTCGGCAAGGAAATCTGCTATTGCTTGGGACTTAATGGCTTTCTTTGCCTCAAACTTGATATCAAGGGGAAGGAGTTCAATCGCCCATTTCGCCACTCGACCAGTTGCATCTCTGTTGTGCAGAATCTCTGACAGTGGGGCGTCGCTGACGACTGTAATGGAATGATCAGAGAAATAGTGAGCAACCTTCTTCGTGGTCATGTAGATCCCATACACAAGCTTCTGATAATGAGGGTATCTTTGCTTCGATGGGGTCAAAACTTCGGAAAGATACTACACTGGGCGCTGAACTTTGAAGGCTTTCCCTTCTTCTTCCCGCTCGACCGTAAGTACTGTACTAACGACTTGTCCTATGGCTGCAATGTAAAGCAACAGAGGCTCTTTGCTGATTGGAGCAGCAAGCACCGGCTGGGTGGAGAGCAGAGCTTTTAGCTCGGCAAACGCTGCATCAGCTTCTAGAGTCCACTCGAACTTGTCTAACTTCTTCATCAGTCGGTAAAGAGGCAATGCCTTTTCACCGAGGCCAGAGATGAATCGACTTAATGCGGCCAAGCATCCAGTAAGCTTCTGGACATCGTGCACACGCACAGGGCGTTTCATTCGGAGTATGGTGCTAACTTTTTCTGGTTTAGCGTCGATTCCTCGTTCTGAAAGGAGAAAACCGAGCAACTTTCCACCAGGAACTCCGAATATGCACTTTGATGGATTAAGCTTGATATCATACCTCCTAAGATTGGCAAATGTTTCAGCGAGGTCAGTCAATAGCTCGGAACCCTTTCGTGACTTGACCACAATATCATCCATGTACGCTTCCACATTCCGACTGATTTGAGTGAGTAAACACTTTTGAATCATCCTCATGAATGTGGCTCCGGCATTCTTGAGACTGAATGGCATGGTGACATAACAGAAGCACCCAAATGGAGTGATGAAAGCTGTTTTGATCTTGTTGGGTCCATACAGACGGATCTGATGGTACCCGGAATAGGCGTCTAAAAAGACAATCTCTCGCATCCCGCAGTCGAATCGACAATTTGGTCGATGCGAGGGAGAGGAAAATGATCTTTCGAGCAGGCCCGATTGATATGTTTGAAATTGATGCGCATGCGAAGTGACTTGTCCTTCTTGGGGACCATGACAACATTGGCGAGCCACTCGGAGTGGTATATCTCTTAGATAAACTCTTTTGCCAGGAGTCGAGCCACCTCCTCGCCAATGGCCTTTCTCTTCTGGACGGCGGACCATCGAAGATGTTCTTTGACAGGTTTTGCTTTTGGGTCAACTCGTAAACGATGCTCTGCCAGCCCCTTGGGAACACCCGGCATGTCAGCAGGCTTCCATGCAAAGATGTGCCAGTTCTCACGGAGGAACTGGATGAGCACTTCTTCCTATTTAGAGTCGAGTGTTGTGGAAATATGCGTCGGAGCCACGCTGGGGTCTGTCGGGTGAATGTGAACTGGCTTCGTCTCACCAGACGACTGGAACGCTGACTCTGTGGTGGGCTTCTTGGCCCGCAATAAATCACTTGGATCTGCATTTTTCTTATATTCCTCTAGCTCTACCACTGTTATCTGGCAATCGGTAATCTTTGAGCCTTTCTGAAAACACTTTTCTGCCTTTTTCCGATTGCCAGTGATGGTGATCATGCCTTTGGGGCCAGGCATCTTCAGTTTGAGGTACACGTAACATGGTCGAGCCATGAACCGTGCATAAGCTGGTCTACCCAAAATAGCGTGATAAGCGCTCTGGACAACCACAACTTCAAATGTCAGCTTCTCTTGGCGGAAATGCTTCGAGTGGCCGAACACCACATCTAGAGCTATTTGGCCGAGTGACTCAGCCTTCTTTCCAAGAATGACTCCATGAAAACTCATGTTGCTGGAGTTGAGTCTGGACATCGGAATGCCCATTCCCTTTAGCGTCTCCGCATACAATATATTCAGTCCATTGCCACCATCCATCAGCACCTTAGTCAGTCGAGTGCCTTCGACGACTGGGTCGACCACCGAAGCTTGCCTCCCAGGGGTGCCTATGTGAGTCGGATGATCGGAATGGTCGAGCGTAATGGCAGTTTGAGACCATCTCAGATAGCATGGTGTCGCCGGAGCGACCATATTTACCTCACGGTTGATAACTTTCAATCGACTTTTGCTCTCCACATCAGCAAAAATCATCAGGGTGGAATTGACATGAGGGTATAATTCATCACTGTCCTCTTTGTCCTCAGCCTTATCCGTCTCCTTTTCCTTCTCCTTGGGCTGTTTTCCTTGAAACTTTGGATTAAGAGCCAGCACTGGCGAGTGGTATGTTTCGGGTAGATGAAGTTACCCTCTTCGTCTTTCTTCGTGTGGATGTGACACGGCAGATCCATCATGTCGTTTCCTTCCTTATCTTTTACCTTCTTGGGATTCCATGATCCTTTGGGCTTCCCTTTGAATTTGCCATGAGTCATGGCCAGAGCCTCTCCAGGAGCAGCTGGCTCGGCGTTCCGCTTCTGCTTCCGACCGGAGTTTCCTTTTTCCGACTGGCTCGGCTTGTACTTGCCACTCCGAAGTCGATCCTCTTCTTCACCATTGGCGTATTTGGTGGCAATCTCCATCATTTGACTCAGGGTCATATCCCTGGTCCGACCAAACTTCAAACTTAACTCTCTGTTCTTAACACCATCCTTGAAGTCATAGACCGCTTGATGATCAGATACATTATCCACGGTATGATTCAATGTGATCCATCTCTGGATGTAATCTCTCAGGGTCTCATTCGACTTTTGCACGCAGACCTCCAGCTCTGTCAGTCCTGCTAGTCGCTTGCAAGTTCCCTCAAATGTCCCGACGAACACTCGAGAAAGATCTTCCCAAGTGTAAATGCTGCTAGGAGCTAACTGATTCAACCAGGCCCTGGCCGAACCCTCCAACATGAGTGGTAAGTGCTTCATGTCCACCTCATCATTTCCACCGCCAATCTGTACAGCCACTCGGTAGTCTTCGAGCCAGATTTCGGGCTTGGACTCACCAGTGAATTTACTTACCCCAGTCGCCAACCTGAAGTTGGAAGGTATCACTACGGCTCTGATGGCTCGGCTAAAACACTCTGGACTCGGCTGCTAGTGGGAGCATCTCTGTCGTGGCCACCTCGATGATCCCTATTCCGATCGACCAAACCTTGCACGATGATGGACCTCGCGTCAAAGCCTAGTTCCCTGGGGTCGACCGGAGCTCTTCGCCGAACACTGAGCTGGCGCCTGTCATCTAGCTGCCGAGGGGCGTAAGACCCACCCCTTGGGGGAGGAGTGGGCACTCGACGCCGATCATCACGATCGAATCTGTCATCATACTGGTCACGTCGACCTCCACGTCCCTCACGCCGCAGAGGCGATCTTAGGCTATTAGCCGACTGGACTGTATTCGCAGCGACGGATCGACTGTGAATCCTATTGCATGACTATGACAGTGCTGAATTCTGATCTCCCGCTGCCCGGAGCAAATCCCGGATCTGCATCAAGCCTCTGCCAGCCTCTTACTGAGAGGGCTAAATTGACTCTGCTATACGGGCTGCAGCTGCTAGATTCTGAATTGGGGTCCGATATACCTGAGTTGGTTGTGGAAAGAGTTGACGTCGACTGGAGTCAGGTACTCGTTGCCGTGCACATTCGTCGAGTGCTCGCTGGTGGTTCTCCAGTCGAGTGCGTTCAGCCAAGTTGGCCAAACGTGCCTCGGGAGTTTCTCCTGCGATGGGAGTATGTAGGGCATCCATGTTCTGGCGGCGAAGATCTTCCCTTTGCAGAGAAGTGAGTGGCTCGGGTTGATATTCCTCGTGGACCTGAGCGGGGTCGCCTCCGCCGTCCATCCCGTCAGTGCGGGGGAAGCCGGGAGGACTACAAGGCCCATTGACCATCAGAACCTCCACCGCTAGATCATTGCTGTCGCACTCGGATGCAGTCTCTACGGAGCCAGTCGACAGATCGAACAGACCGTAGAGAGATTCGTCGGGCTCGATTGCCACGACTTGAGTGGTGGCGGATTGGTGAGCCACTGTGTGTCTCACCCACCGCTGGAGCCTCGACCGACCAGAGAGCTTGTGCTGGCGGGAGACAGGGAGGGAGGATGACACAGGAGTCGACCGATACGGAGTCGGCGGTTGCCGCAGCAGGACGCCGCAGACACACGCATGAAAATGCGTCGCCCCGCGGACGAGAAGTGCGTCGATGTCGAGCGGAGCCCCCTGGAGCCAAGCGGAGTCGTCGGTGACGAACGTGAGCGCGCCAAGACGGATCTCGCGGCCCTCGACCAGAACTCCGCCAGAAACCATGATGAAGGCAATTGGAACAAATGCAACTTCTCCAATAAGTCGCTAAGACACCTGCCCCACGGTGGGCGCCAACTGTCGTGGTACTAAGACTGACAGTAGAATGGGGGGTAGGTATGGAGAGGCAAGATCCTAGCTATGGAGTAGTTGTATACGCAAGAGATTTACGAGTTCAGGACCTTCTCGGAGAAAGTAACAGCCCTACGTCTCGGAGCCCAGAGGCGGTCGACTGGATTATAAACGTATGAGTTACAGGGGTGCGAACCCTTCTGCCAATGGAGGGGGGTGCCTTATATAGTGTCTGCCAGGACCCCAGCCAGCCCACGCAGCAGAGGGTTAAAAGTACATTAAGGCCAGGCGTTACCTGTAATGCCTTACATAAAGACTACTTAATTACAGACCGTTTGGATACAGAGTGGCTCTTGATCTCCTAGTGGTCGAGTGAGTCTTCATGGTCGAGTGTCTTCGAGTCTGTCGAGTGGAATCCCTCTTGGTCGACTGGAAGGTAGCTTCCTATAAAGATGTCCTTGGGAAGGGTATCTTGGACAGATCCATGACCCTACCCTAGGTACATGACTTCGTCATCGCCTGCCCGCGAGGGATTTTCCCAGGACGCTGCGGCGTGGGAGGACATCTCTGCTGCATTGTGTCGCGGCAAGACATCTCTGCTGCTTCCGCGGCGCGACCGGACCGGTCTGCTGCATCGACAGCGCGACGGGACCTCTGTGCTGCTTCGGTGGCGTGGCGGGACATGTTGGCTACTTTTGGGGCTAAGCGGGACTTCTCTCGTGCATCCGCTTCCATGCTCGCCTCTCCATGGTGGTAATCTCTCGACCGAGAACTCAATCTGGCCATGGCAGATGCAAGAGAATGATGCTGAATGACTTGTTTGCTTACGTGGATGAGGAGTTGTGGAAGGAATGTGCAGTCATCTTGGCATAGTATAGTATTTATAACAGAGTACTAATACGCTCCTAAGTGGGAAACCGTTTAGGTTTTGATCGGTGTGAATAGGTTTACAATTTGGAAGGTGACGGGACCTAGGCTCAAAATTTATTGACAGTTCTATAATTTCCAAGTGTGGCACTATTCCCGGACGGTGTAAAGTGGGCACGCTTTCTCGGCCGCGTACGGGGCGTTTGGTGCACCGCAATCGGCAATGTCAGCACACGTCTTGTTCCAAGAACTGTTCGCGCTTGTTATTACCATCGTGCACGCTTCTTTTGATTAGAATGTGTGCCCGTCTAGCACACACACGTTGATCTATCTAACTGTTTCTGTTTGTTCTGGCTAATCGCATATAGTTCATCCATGTGAAGTGTATGCCATCAATCGCAAACACCTTTGATCTAGCTGACCGTTTTTGTTATGTTGCCTAATCATAAATAGTCAATCCTTCTGAAGCATATGCCCTTAATCGCACACACCTTTATCTAGCTGTCCGTTTCTATTGTTCCTCCTGATCACAAACAGTTCATCCAAGTGAACCGTATGCTGTGTATCGCACACGCCATCATCTGGCTGCCCATTTCTTTTGTTCCTCCTCATCGCATATATTCAATTGAACTGAACCATATGCCCTACATCGCACACGCAACTAAAATCTGAACCATGTTTGATGCATCCGTCATCACAAACGTTTTAGGCATTTTTGACGGTTCTCTGACACCACCATTTGCGATTATTGCATCGCACACAATTTCTCAAAGGGTTCTGATCCTAGTGTCGCGTTAGCAGCATCCTGCAGTAGTGATAGGTTGTTGGGTTGAGGAGCTGCCCTCTATTTTTTGGTGTATACAAACTACCCAACAGTTCCACGGGATACACGTCTTTCTTCATGGTCTATGGTGCAGAAGCTATGTTACCTAGCGACACCTGTCATGATTCTCCTAGAGTGACAACTTATGTCGAAATAGATAATGAGCAAGCTCGTCAGAACTCTTAGGATGCATTGGAAGAAGAACATGACTTCTGTGCAGCACGATCTGCAATATATCAGCAAGACCTACGTATGTTTCTATGATAGCCATAGAGTGTGCGGCCGTAGTTTCCAGGAGGGTGACTTAGTGCTCTGTCCGATACAAGAACAGACATGTATGCATAAGCTTTCCCTTCCATGGGAAGGGCCTTTTGTCATTAGCAAGAACCTAAATAATGGGTCATATTATCTGATTGACATACGTGAATAAAAAAATCAAATACCTCTGAGGAAGAAACAAACAGGCCTCGGAACATTTCTCATCTTCGGCCTTGTTATACTCGAGAGCCAATGGCACCTTATCTTGTAAAATACCTTTGTATATATCTTTATGATCATTATAATAAAGTCGACATCCTCAAAACTCGGGGCCTCTGTCGCTTTGTCTCATATATTGTGAATGGGTCTTTATTTTTTGGTCATAGGTTACTTGGGGGCCTCGAACTCATCGAGTTTAGCTATTAACATCCCTCTTGACCCAGCATATGCCGTTATAAATCATGGTTAATCCCACCTGTTTGATTGATGCTACTCTACCAAGATGACTCGACGTACTCGTGACGGTCAATCTATTATGACCCTGAACTTGTCAAGGTTAAAACACCAGCTTATGTCATGTGAGAACCGGATTACAGAAAGCTAGGATAAACCATGGGTTATCGAGCCAGATTCATTAGCAAGACCTAAGCCTCGAAAGCTTGTGTTTTTGTCGCGCCTCTAAAGCTGGCTTAACACTTATTTTTATCTATGACTTCCAATTTCTATTTTACAGGATCTCCTGCTCCTTGATCAATTCTAAATCTCGACTATGAGTCACTGGGTCAATAGTACCCTAGATTATTTTGATCAAGAGTGAGCTCCTAGTGATCACGAGTTGCCAGGTTAATAGAACACCGGGTTATTATCTCTCATCACTACTGGATGGCCAAATGTGAAAGTCATGAATAGATGTCTCGGATTGTCAACAATTGTTCATCCATGCAAGTACAAACATACTACAAGCATCGTTGCTACCCTATTATAGAGCCACAGCTGGGCTCAAAAGTATCAACAAGTTTTATAGGAGTCATCTACTCATGTAAGCCAACCCCTGCGCCCTCCGGATTGTCGCTCTCGTGGTTGACACCTTTTGACGATCTCCAACAGTCGATGGCTCTGGGTTATCCTACGCCGACTCTTCTTCTTCTTCGATCTAAATTTCGTTCAGATCCTAGTTGATGGTTATTAATTGCTAGGAGATCACATTGTCTTGGATGATAATGGATGGGTAAACATCAGGAGCAAAGATATGCTTACGCCATGGAGAGTTAAGTCAAATGGTGCAAATTGTTGGCGGGTTGATGATTGCTTGTATCTGCATTGGTATTTCCCTGAAGAGGAGAGGATGATGCATCACAACAATGGTAACTATTTCCCTCAGTTATGAAACCAAGGTTATCAATCGAGTAGGAGAACCAAGCAACACTATGTAAACACCACCTGCACACAAATAACAAATACTTGCAACCAACGCGTAAGAGAGGTTGTCAATCCCTCCTATGTATTGATATATGTAAAATTGTATGAGATTTGATAAATAGATTTGACAAAAACACAAAAGACAATAAATAAAGAAAAATTGTAGCACGGCATTTTCGGGTTTTTGGAATAATAGATCTGAAAAAATATGATAGGAAACAAACCCGGGGTCCGTAGATTTCACTAGTGGCTTCTCTCGAGAAAATAGCATACGATGGGTAAACAAATTACTATTGGGCAATTGATAGAAGCACTACCGGAATCACTTTCTTTGTCGTCAGCCAGCTCTTTGCCGTCAGCCAGCTAACGGCAAAGATTGTCTTTGCCATCAGCTTAAAGAAACCTAATAGCAAAGGTCATGTTTGCCATCGGCCAGCTCTTTGTCGTCCGCTAGCAGACGGCATAGAAGTTTTGCCGCTAGCTAGCAAATGGGAAAGAGTGAGCGTGGCCCACTAGCGAGAACCACTTAACCGACACTTTCTTTGTCGTCTGCTAGCGGACGGCAAAGCTCCGTTGCCGTCCGCTAGTAGACGGAACATAAAGTGACCAAACTAACATCCGTTAGGTAGGATCTTTGCCGTCTGCTAGCAGACGGCAAAGAACCGTGCCCTAAATAAAATACCAACAATGCCCGCGCCGCATCTCTCTGTCCCCTCCACCCCTCCGCCCCGTGCCTGAGCCGCCGCCGCCCCGCACCCCCCGCCTCCGCCCCGCGCCACCCCCGTCGCCGTGCCACCGCCGCCGCCCCGGCGTCCCCCTCCTCCGCCCTGCACCACCCCCGTCGACGCGCCGCCCCGCCCCGCCCGCGTTCCAGAGCCGCCGCCCCACGCTACCCATTTCGCCGCGGCCCCCCCTCCTCCACCCCGGCAGCCCCGGCGCCCCTCTCCTCCACAACTGCAGCGGTCCCGCCGCTCTGGCTCCCCCTCCTCCACCCGGTGGCCCCGGCGCCCCTCTCCCCCACCACCACGGCCGCCATGCCGCTTCGGCACCCCCTCCTCCAACCAGCCGCCCCAGCGCCCCTCTTCTCCACCCCCAAGGCCGCCCCTCCGCTCTGGCGCCCCCTGCACCAGTGAGACCTAGTTTTTTCTTCTGTTTTTGTTTTTGATTTTTAAGTTTAGTTTTGGTTTACTTTATTTACTTTAGGTTTAGTTTAGGTGTACTTTAGGATTAGGTTTACTTTAGTTTACTTTCGGTTAGGTTTACTTTAGTTTAGTTTAGGTTTACTTTACTTTAGGTTTACTTTAGGTTTGGTTTAGTTTACTTTAGGTTTATTACTGCTAATGTACCTCAAGTTTATTTGTCGATGAGATTCCTGAGTGTTGGTAGTTTTGGAATCCCTATTAGTTGAAACATGAGCATTACAAAGTTTCTTATCTATGATCAATTTGATGACGGACTCTCATCTTGGTAGAATTTCTCTTGCTGGCAGATGCTTATTTCTTTAGGTTTTGTTTAGCTGATGGTCATGATGTCGCTGTTGTCATTTTTTTGTCTCAGGGTCTGGTCGTTCTAATCTCCTATGTGGCACCCTGGCTCAGAGAAACCGGTTTACCATGCATTTCTAGCCCAGAGACCTTGTCTTCTGGCAACACAGAACAACTTGGTACAAAAAACAACCGCTTTATTGATGCTAGCGGATCAGAGTTTATATTACAACAGTTAGCGAGGCCAAGCGGCAGATGCGTCTCCAACATTTCTATAATTTTTTATTGTTCCATGCTATTATATTACCCGTTTTGGATGTTTATGGGCTTTACTTTACACTTGTATATCATTTTTGGGACTAACCTACTGATCGGAGGCCCAGCCCGTATTGCTGTTTTTTCCTATTTCAGTATTTCGAAGAAAAGGAATATCAAACGGAGTCCAAACGGAGTGAAACCTTTGCGAGCGTGATTTTTGCAACGATAGTGATCCAGAGGACTTGGAGCGCAAGTCAAGAAGCAGTCGAGGCGGCCACAAGGGTGGAGGGTTCCCCCCCTACTTGGGCCGCCCCCTATCTCGTGGGCCCCTCGGGCGTCCACCGACCTATTTCTTCCTCCTATATATGCCCACGTACCCCGAGACCATCAGAACAAGCCACGAAAACCTAATTCCACCGCCGCAACCTTCTGTATCTGCGAGATCCCATCTTGGAGCCTTCGCTAGCACTCCGCCGGAGGGGGAATAAACAACAGAGGGCTTCTACGTCAACACCATAGCCCCTCCGATGAGTTGTGAGTAGTTTACCAGAGACCTTCGGGGTCCATAGTTATTAGCTCGATGACTTCTTCTCTCTTTTTGGATCTCAATACCATGTTCTCCTCGACCTTCTTGGAGATCTATTTGATGTAACTCTTTTTGCGGTGTGTTTTTCGTGATCCGATGAATTGTGTGTTTATGATCAAGTTTATCTATGAGAAATATTTGAATCTCCTATGAATTATTTTATGTGTGATTAAGTTATCTTTGCAAGACTCTTCGAATTATCAGTTTGGTTTGGCCTACTACATTGATCTTTCTTGCAATGGGAGAAGTGCTTAGCTTTGGGCTCAATCTTGCGGTGTCCTGTCCTAGTGACAGCAGGGGCAGCAAGGCACGTATTGTATTGTTGCCATCAAGGATTAAAAGATGGGGTTTTTATCATATTGCACGAGTTTATCCCTCTACATCATGTCATCTTTCTTAATGCGTTACTCTGTTCTTTTATGAACTTAATACTCTAGATGCATCCTAGATAGCAGTCGATGTGTGGAGTACTAGTAGTAGATGCAGGCAGGAGTCGGTCTACTTGTCATGGACCTGATGCCTATATACATGATCATGCCTAGATAATCTCATAATTATTCGCTTTTCTATCAGTTGCTCGACAGTAATTTGTTCACCCGCCGTAATACTTATGCTATCTTGAGAGAAGCCACTAGTGAAACCTATTGCCCCCGGGTCTATCTCTTATAATATAAGCTTTCAATCTAATTCTATTTTCATCTTTACTTTTCCTATCTATATTATAAAATACCAAAAATATATTTATCTTATCATACTATCTCTATCAGATCTCACTTTAGCAAGTGGTCGTGAAGGGATTGACAACCCCTTTATTGCGTTGGTTGCGAGTTCTTGTTTGTTTGTGTAGGTGCGTGGGACTTCTGAGGAGCCTCCTACTGGATTGATACCTTGGTTCTCAAAAATTGAGGGAAATACTTACGCTACTATTGCTGCATCACCCTTTCCTCTTCAAGGAAAACCAACGCAAGCTCAAATCGTAGCAGGAAGGATCTCTCACACCGTTGCCGGGGAGGTCTTCGCTCAAGTCAAGACATACCAATTACCCATCACAAACTCATCTTCCTCGCATTTACATTATTTGCCATTTGCCTCTCGTTTTCCTCTCCCCCACTTCACCCTTGACGTTTTATTCGCCCTCTCTTTTCCAATTTTCTCTCTCTTTCGTTTGCCTTTTTGTTTGTTTGTGTGTTGGATTACTTGTCGCGATGGCGCAAGATGATACCAAAATGTGTGATTTCTCCAATACCAATAATAATGATTTCCTTAGTACTCTGATTGCTCATCTTAGTGATGTTGAGTCTTGTGAAATCAATACTGCATTGCCGAATCTTGTCATGAAAGATCAATTCGCCGGCCTTCCTAGTGAAGATGCCGCTACCCATCTAAACAACTCTGTTGCTTTGTGTGAGATGCAAAACAAGAAAGATACGGATAATGATATTGTTAAATTAAAGTTATTTCCGTTTCCCCTTAGAGATCGTGCTAAAGTTTGATTTTCGTCTTTGCCTAAAAATAGTATTGATTCATGGAACAAGTGCAAAGATGCTTTTATCTCTAAGTATTTTCATCCCGCTAAGATCATCACTCTTAGGAACGATATTATGAATTTTAAACAACTTGATCATGAGCATGTTGTCCAATCTTGGGAAAGAATTAAATTGATGATTCGCAATTGCCCTACTCATGGTTTGAATTTGTCATGGGAAACGAACACCTATGGGGCAGGGCCCCTTTCGGTCTGGCAAGGGAGCGGAGAGCGCACGAAGAGCGGATCGAGGCGGAGCACGCGAGGGATTTTTACCCAGCTTCGGAGCTCTCCGGAGAGATAATACTCCTACTACTGCTTTGTGATTGTATTCTGCTCTTGCTTGAGAGCATGAGGGTGGTGTAGTTTCGAATGAGTCGAACCCCCTCTACGTTGTGCACGGGCCTCCTTTTATAGGCACAAGGGGTTACCGACAGGTGGCAACGCAGTCGAGGGTACAAATGTAAAAATAAGGGTTGGTACAACTGCCGCTACAATGCACCCTACCTAACTCTGACGACAGGGAAAAGAGCATTTAATGCCCGTCCGCGTCGTCCAACAGTGTAGAAAAGCGACCTTTAGGGGCGCCACCGCCTGCCACGATGGCCTTCTCGTCATCTCCACTGGCCACCTCACACCGCTTGGCTGCAGAGCTTCCCGCCACGTGTGTCTGGGATGTTCTCGACGCAACACGTCGACGGGTGCGCTGGAGCGTGGGTACAGAGTGGTGGCCTCGCCACGGCAAGCGCCTTGCCGCGGTCGTTGTCTTGCCGTACCCGAAAGCTCATCGCTCGTCGGGTCTTGCCGGGACGCGCGGCGCGCCGCGGCAAGTTCTTTGAAGTGCCTTGGTTGGCCTTCCCGGCAAGCTCCTCTTGCCGGGGCCTTGTCCTCCCCCGCAAGATCCTCTTGCCGGAGTCTTGTCCTCTTAGTTTAAACACTTTGTTCTTGAATGGCATCAATAGGAACTACGGAGGATCTTGGCGGACGCCCGGCAAGCCTTGCCGCGGGATGCTGCGACTGCCCGTGCACAAGTTCGGGATACTAAGGTACCCCTACTTTAGTACACCGACAGGAGCCCCCGGGCCTGGGCCACACACGGTGCCGAGCGCTGTTGGGCCAGGCCCAAAACAGGGCACGGGCACACGCGGCCTGGGTCCATACCAAATCTAACTCCATATCTACCGCGCCCTCCCGTAACGGCACGCGTCAAACACGGCGTCGTGAGAGAGATCGTGGGTGATTCTTTAATCGAAAAAGGCATAACGTTCGCCTCCTCCTCTTTATAAGCAGGGGAAACAGGGGCCGTTCCCCAACCTTTGCAACTTGCAGTTGCTTCCTCAGAAATCTCCGCCGCTCCCCTCCGCTTCTCAAAGCCGAAAGAGAGCAGCGCTCCGCCGCCCGTCGCCGCCGTTGCCGCCAACGCCCTCGCCCTCACCAACCGCTTCCGCCATGGCTCCGAAGACCGGGAAGGGTGTGAAGTCAGCCGAGGCGCTGCGCAAGGAGCGAGCACTTTTCCCTCCCGAGCTCACCGCGAAGGAGCTGCGGGAGTGGTTCTACCTCTTCTGGTCGACGGAGACGCGGGCGCATCCGCGCACGCAGGTACTCTCTGCTGAAGCTTCTACTTCAAAGCGGTGTCCAAAAGGATACTACTTCTTTCCTTTGTTCTTCTATTGCGAGCTCTGCCCGCCCTTTTCCGATTTCTTCTGTGATATCATGAATACCTACGGGTTTCATCTCCTTGACTTCACCCCCAACGCCGTTCTGACAATGGCGGTTTTCGCACATCTCTGCGAGAACTTCATTGGAATCCACCCAAATGTTGCCCTTTTTCGCCACTATTTCATCCCCCGAGCCGAGAAAGGAGAGCCCTTAGCTGGCGGGATCGCCTGGATCTCAAGAGTCGGCATGAAGGAGGTGTATCTGGAGGGGGAGCTCCGCAGCAAATGGGAGGAGTGGAGAGCGGAGTGGTGTTGGATCGTTGATGAGAACTCGCATCCATTCACCAATTTGCGCCAAGCCAGAGTAGTGCGCGGCGGCGACTGGAGCGCCCTGGCGGCGGACGATGCCAGATTGAAGATCGTCACCACCCGGATCTTGCGGCTCAGGCTTGCCGGGCTCATAGTGGGGGCTATTGGCGCGGATTTCCTTCGCCGCCGTATCGCCCCTCTGCTGGAGAGGGGGAGACCCGCCTGGCTCTTCGGTGGTCCGGCGGATATAATGAGGCTGCGCCCAGGCCTCAATTTTAACTTCACTGTCATGGAGTTGGATGGGACGCTGAAGGAGCTGTTCAAGCACGACCCCAACCATCCCGAGTGGTTCAGGCTGCCGCAGGGCGTCGTCCCGTTGTGCAATAACTCCCAGCTCGACCGCATCCGCGCAATGATGCCGGAGTGCGACTCGCATGGGATTATCCCAACGTGGCAGGAGCCCGCCGACGACGTCGTGCAGAATTTCTTTGACAACTTGGTGGAGGTGGCGGTCCGCGCCGACGAGCAAAGGCTTCTCATCCGCGACACCACTGATGATGAGATGCGGCGCATCGCCACCAGGGCAGAGGAGGCAGAGGCAGCCGAGGCGGCAAGCCTTGCCGACCGAGAGGATCTTGGCGGGAAGGTCGTTGGCGAGGGAGAGCCCGAAGCCGAAGCGAGCGAGCCTGCCGCGGGCGCAAGTGGCCAGCCATCTTCAAGCAACTTGCCACAGACGGGGCCCTCAGCGCAGCCCTGTCGGTGTACTAAAGTAGGGGTACCTTAGTATCCTGAACTAGTGCACGGGCAGTGGCAGCGTCCCGCGGCAAGGCTTGTCGGGCGTCCGCCAAGATCCTTCGCTATTCCTATTACTGCCATTCAAGAACAAAGTGTTTTAACTGAGAAGACAGAGTCCCGGCAAGAGGAGTTTGCCGGGAAGGACAAGACCCCGGCAAGAGGAGCTTGCCGGGAAGGCCAACCAAGGCATTTTAAGAGACTTGCCGCGACGCACCGCGCGTCCCGGCAAGGCCCGGCGAGCGACAAGCTTGCGGGTGTGACAAGACAGCGACCGCGGCTAGGCGCTTGCCGCGGCGAAGCCACCACTCTGCGCCCACGCTCCAGCGCATCCGATGACATGTCGCCGCAGGATCGCTCCTGGTGCACGTGGCGGGTAGCTGTGCAGCCAAGCGGTGCGAGGTGGCAAGTGAAGATGACTAGAAGGCCATCGTGGCGATCGGTGGCGCCCCTAACGGTTGTTTCTTGCACTGTTTAGGCGACTGGACGGGCATTAAATGCCCTTGTCCCCTGCCGTCAGAGTTAGGTAGGGGGCACTGTTGATAGCGGTTGTACCAACCCCTGTTTTTACTTTTTTACCCCTCTCTCTACGCTGCCACCTGTCGGTGACCCCTTTAGACTATAAAAAGGAGGCCCATGCGCACGTAGAAGGGGTTCGACTCATTCGAAACTACAGCACACCTACGCTCTGAAGCAAGAACAGAATAGAAACACAAAGCAGCAGTAGGAGTTTTATCTCCCCGGAGAGCTCCGAAGCTGGGTAAAATCCCTTGCGTGCTTCGCCTCGATCTGCTCTTCGTGCGCCCTCCGCTACCTTGCCGGACCGAAAGGGGCCCTGCCCCATAGGTGTTCGTTTCCCACGACATCTGATCCGGCGTTTGCGCGCGCTACATCAACATCTTCATCGACATGCCACCGAAGGGAAGGCTTCGGAGGTGGCCGCTCCGTCTACGACTATCCTATCGCCACCGGAGCAAACGGGCGATGGGGTGGGCGCCGGCGGAGGAGCGGGCGCCGACGGGGGGACTCACGTCGTCACTAGGTCCAAGGACAAGGCCCCGCAAGCTTCAGCGTCTGTACATCCACCGCACCCCTCTCAGGAGGTGCAGGATCGACAACGCCACGGTGCTCCTAGCACCGTACTCGCGTTGGAACAAGGCCAAGATGGTGGGTCGCGGGACGCTCAAGGCCAACATACACGTCAACACGCTGGCACGAGCGCAGTACGGTCGCCTGGACGAGATGTTGCTCCATCTAACACTGTTATAAGTTTGAGCATATCCCGCACCTCGCGTCGCTCACCACCGCCACCCAAGACTCCAGAGGAAGCGCTGGCCCGAGCCCAGCTGCTTCTAGATTACCCTCCAGCGCCAGACAAGATCGACGACTGGAGGGCCACCATTCAGAGCCTCATCGGCTTCGCCAACGACGACAAGCCCCGGCAACCGAGCACATCGAAGCCCCGGCCAGACGCCCAGGCGCAAGCCGACGCTGACAAGACCGCTGGGGGTGCCACCACCGTGCACTCCCCGCCCCGAAGGACAAGATCGCCGACTCGCCGGGCCAACCTCGACACCGATTCCATCGCATCGTCGGACCCGCAAGCTCGCCGCGATCAACGCCAAGTTCTCCAAGAACGACGACACGAAGACGCTCGTACTCGCATCGAGCGTCGAAGAGAAGCGCGGCGTCAGTCAGACCAGCGCGCTGGGCCCACTATTGATATGCATGCGCTAGGGGAACCAGGCGACTTGCCGTACGCGGTAAGTTGCCCTGCGTTCACCCGTGAGCTACGGCAGGTCCAATGGCCCAGTACCAAGAACTTCAAGCCAGACGTGCCCGAGAAGTACGATGGCAGGATACATCCGTCAGAGTTCCTCAGCGTCTACACCATCGCGGTGCAGGCTGCCGGGGGGCGCGACGAGAAGATCCTCGCCAACTACTTCCCACTGGTGCTCAAGCCCAACGTCAGATCTTGGCTCATGCACTTGCTGGACAACTCCATCTCTTCATGGGCGGACCTGTGCCATCAGTTTGTCGGCGCCTTCACAGGCGGCCACAAACCCCATGGCCAGGAGAGCGACCTTCATCTGCTCGCCCAGAAGGAAGGAGAACCCCTGCGCAAGTACATACAGAGATTCAGCCAGGTGCAGCGCAACATCCCAGACGTCCACCCTGCTGCGGTTATCAGCGCGTTCCATCAGAACGTGCGTAACCACAGGATGAGGAAGGAGATGGCGATGTGCAAAATCAGAGATGTCAGTGAGCTATATGCTCTGGCCGACAAGTGTGCACGTGCTGAGGAAGGGAGGAAACTCCCCGGAGAGAACGCGGGAGCAGAAGGATCTGACAGTGAGGATGCCGCCCCGGCAAAGAAGAACCGGAGGCGGAACAACAGAAAGAGAAAAGCTAAGGATGTACTAGTCGTCGAGCAGTCCGGCAACGGAGGCGGCGCCGAGAAGGCCAAAGCTGGTGACTCCGACGAGGCTGTGGTGGCCGCCGACAAGCAGGACGGCACCGGCAAGCAGTACTGCAAGATCCACCGCACCAAGGGCCATGACCTCCAGGCCTGCAAGAAGGTTGAACAGCTCGTGGAACTGCAGAGAGGCTGAATACGAGCGCCGCGACAAGGAGAAGGCCCAGGAGGGCGGCGGAGGATCCGGCAAGAAGCTTCCCGCCCGGGGAGGACGCCGCGGCAAGGCCAAGCAGCGGCAAGGAGATAGGCCTCCCCACGGTCGCGACAAGGATGAAGACGAAGATGAAGATGAAGAGATGGATGAGGATGAGACCGACGAGCAGGAGTTTCAGAAGGCGACGGAGGTTTTGTGCATCGACGGTGGTGCTTTTCTGCATACCTCGCACCGCCAACTCAAACAGTGGGTGCGGGAAGTAAATGCAGTAGAACCGTCCGTTGAGTCGCGCAAGCCTCTGAAGTGGTCCAGCACGCCCATCATCTTCGACGTTGAGGATCACCCTGATCGCATAACTGCGGTCGGGTGCTTGCCGATGTTGGTTTCGCCAACAATCCGCAACCTCAAGGTCACGAAGATGCTGGTTGACGGCGGGGCCGGCCTGAATCTGATCTCTTCCGCGGTGCTCAAGAAGCTCCAGATCCCCGACAGCGAGCTCGAAGAGACCGGCACCTTTCAAGGAATCAACCCGGGAAGGAGTAAGCCAAAGGGGAAGATCACACTGCCAGTAACGTTTGGCAGCGAGCTGAACTTCAGGACAGAGAGAGTCACATTCGACGTTGCTGATTTCCCATTGCCCTACAATGGGATACTTGGCCGTCCAGCGCTTGCCAAGTTCATGGCAGCCTCTCATTACGCTTACAACGTGCTCAAGATGCCCGGTCCGATAAGTGTCATTTCTGTCCATGGCGACAAGAAAGATGCACTTATCTGTACCGACAAGATCTACCGGGAAGCAGCAGCCGCAGCAGAACACAAACCACTTGTCGCTGAAGCTCCCGGGGGGAAGAAGAAGACCAAGTCCGGCAAGAGTAGCTCTGATGCCCACCCCGGCAAGCGCACCTCTTCGGAGTGCTGCGCTACCATCGAGGACGCACCATCGAGCTCCACCGGCAAGTGCAAGAAGGCAAAGACAGCTTCACCAGAGACCAAGAAAGTGGCCGCCAAGGAGGACGGCACTGGTGGTACCTTCACCATCGGTGCCACGCTTGACCCTAAATAGGAAAGCGCGCTCGTTGCTTTCCTGCGGGCGAATGTCGATGTGTTTGCATGGCAACCATCTGACATCCCCGGTGTTCCCAGGAAAGTAATTGAGCACCACCTTGCCGTCTGCCCTCACGCGCGGCCCGTCAAGCAGAGAGTCAGAAAACAAGCAGTAGAACGCCAAGAGTTCATTGCAGAGGAGATCAAGAAGTTGGAAGCAGCAGGCCTGGTCCGAGGAGTACTCCATCCAACGTGGTTAGTCAATCCAGTAGTCGTGCGCAAAGCAAACGGGAAGTGGAGGCTTTGTATTGACTTCACTGATGTTAATAAAGCTTGTCCCAAGGATCCATTTCCCTTGCCGCGCATTGACCAGATTGTCGACTCCACGGGAGGATGTGATCTGCTTTCATTCCTTGATGCATACTCAGGATATCATCAGATCTTCATGGCAGAAGAGGATGAAGAGAAACCGCATTCATTACTCCATGTGGCACGTACTGCTTTGTATGGATGCCTTTCGGACTAAAGAATGCTAGTTCAACATTTGCAAGGGTAGTCAGTCATGCTTTTGAGCCACAACTGCACAGAAATGTAGA
The DNA here is from genome assembly GCA_963921465.1 of Triticum timopheevii. Lineage (NCBI taxonomy): Eukaryota > Viridiplantae > Streptophyta > Magnoliopsida > Poales > Poaceae > Triticum > Triticum timopheevii. The sequence goes on from OY997266.1 coordinate 265,195,121, forward strand.
AGCTTACATGGATGACATAGTGGTCAAGAGCAAGGACAAAGAAACTCTGATCCAAGATTTGGACGAGACTTTTGCAAATCTGCGCATGATCAATCTCAAGTTGAACCCCGAGAAGTGCGTGTTTGGAGTTCCTTCCAACAAGCTTCTCGGGTTCTTTGTGTCCCAGAGGGGGATTGAAGCCAATCCCGACAAGATCAAGGCCATCGAGCAAATCGAAGCACCGAAGCAAGTCAAGGACGTACGAAGGCTTGCCGGCTGCGTTGCTGCTCTCAGTAGGTTCATCTCTAAGTCTGCTGAGCGCGCCCTGCCGTTTTTCAAAATTTTGAAAAAGGCAGGTCCAATGAAATGGACTCCGGAAGCGGAGGCTGCGCTGCAGGACTTAAAGGGATACCTGTCCTCCACTCGAATACTTGTCACACCTAGGCCACAAGAGAAGTTGCTGCTGTATCTGGCGGCAACCAATCAAGTGGTTAGTGCTGCGTTAGTAGCGGAGAGGGAGGCGGATGATGAGCCAGCGACTGCGGAAAGCGAATCTAGCGACAAGCAGGGGGCTTCCCCGACAAGCTCTGGTCCCGACAAGGATGGATTTGTGCAGCTGCCGGAAGAGAAACAAAAGAAGATGGTGCAGCGCCCAGTTTATTTTGTCAGTTCCCTTCTGCAGGGAGCTAGATCAAGGTACTCTGGGGTGCAGAAGCTGCTTTTCGGCCTTCTCATGGCCTCGAGGAAGCTGCGCCTTTACTTTCAAGCAAATGAGATCACAGTTGTCACTCGCTTTCCGTTGAAGAGGATATTGCAGAATCCAAAAGCAACAGGCAGGATTGTCGAGTGGGCACTGGAATTGTCAAGCTTTGGCCTCAAGTTTGAGAGCACTTCAACTATCCAGAGCCGAGCATTGGCAGAATTCATAGCAGAATGGACGCCAATGCCTGATGAAGAAACTCCGGAGAGGAGCATCACCGTCAAGGAAGCAAGCAAAGAATGGATCATGTACTTTGATGGTGCCTTCTCGCTGCAAGGCGCCGGTGCGGGCGTACTACTCGTCGCACCCACCGGAGAGCACCTCAAGTACGTGGTCCAGATGCACTTTCCCAAGGAGCAAGCAACAAACAATACTGCAGAGTTTGAAGGCTTGCTTGCCGGACTCAGGATCGCGGCAGACCTTGGGATCAAGAAGCTTATTGTCAGGGTTGACTCACAGCTTGTCGTTCGTCAAGTAAACAAAGATTATCAGAGTCCGTTGATGGAAGCCTACATTGATGAAGTGAGGAAGTTGGAAGAGCATTTTGACGGCCTGCAAATGGAACATGTTCCAAGAGCTCAAAATGACATTGCAGATGGCCTGTCAAAGTGCGCCGCACTCAAGTTACCTGTGGAACCAGGAATTTTTGTGCTCAAGCTGACTCAACCATCTGTAACACCATCAACTGGACAGAGCAAGAAGAAGAAGTTGATTACCGGCGACTACTTTCCGGCAGAGCTCCCCGGAGCCGCCGTCAAGAAGGTCCCCAAGATCAACACAAAGAGTGCTGAGGAGCAGTCTGCTCCGACAAGCCCTAGGGCTTGTTTCGTTGAAGCAGACGCTCCCGACAAGCTGTGTCCCGACACGCTTGCCGGGGAGCATCACGCTCCGGCTGAATCACAGATTCTTGCCGTGGAAGCAGATGTTCCCGCAGCAGCATTTGCGCCTTTAGTCCTTGTCGTTGAGCCACAAGCTCCGGCATGGGCATAGCAGATCGTCCATTTCCTTGAAACAGGAGAACTTCCTGAAGAGCAAGAAGAAGCGGAGAGAGTAGCCCGGCAATCAAGTATGTACCAGTTTGTCGATGACATACTGTACAGAAGATGGTTCAACGGAGTGAAATTGAAGTGCATTTCCCAGGAAGATGGACAGGAGCTGTTGGTGGAGATACATGGAGGCATATGTGGTCACCACATTGGCACAAGAGCACTTGTCGGCAAAGCTTTCCGGCAAGGTTTCTTCTGGCCGACAGCCCTCCAGGATGCAACTGCACAAGTAACCAAGTGTGAAGCGTGCCAGTTCCACTCCAGGCAGATACATCAACCAGCTCAAGCTCTCCAAACAATCCCTTTATCCTGGCCATTTTCGGTCTGGGGGCTTGACATCCTCGGCCCCTTTCCCCGAGCTGTCGGGGGCTTTGAGTACTTGTACGTTGCAATCGACAAGTTCACAAAGTGGCCTGAAGTGGAAGCAGTGAGGAAGGTGACAGCACAGTCAGCAGTCAAGTTCTTCAGGTCAATTGTTTGCCGTTTCGGAGTCCCTAACAGGATCATCACCGACAATGGCACACAATTCACGAGCTGCACCTTCATGCAGTACGTCCAAGATCTTGGCGCCAAGATCTGCTTCGCTTCTGTTGCTCACCCGAGAAGTAACGGTCAAGCGGAGAGGGCAAACGCTGAAGTGCTGCGCGGGCTCAAGACCAGAACTTTCGACAGGCTGCGCAAGTGCGGAAGAAATTGGATCGAGGAGTTGCCGGTGGTTCTTTGGTCGATCAGGACGACGCCAAATCGAGCCACTGGCCAGACACCTTTTGCTCTAGTCTTTGGAGCAGAAGCAGTTCTCCCCACGGAACTCGTATACGGATCGCCTCAAGTGCTCGCTTATGATGAGCTTGAGCAAGAGCAGCTGCGGCAAGATGACGTGCTGCTCCTCGAGGAAGATCGTCTTCAGGTTGCTGTACGAGCTGCTCGCTACCAGCAAGCTTTGCGTCGCTACCATAGCCGCAAAGTTAACGCCAGAAGCTTCGAGGAAGGCGACCTTGTTCTTCGGCGCGTTCAATCCGCCAAGAATTCCAACAAGTTGACGCCAAAGTGGGAAGGCCCTTATCGGGTGAAACGAGTCACTAGGCCTGGAGCTGTCCGCCTTGAGACCGAAGATGGCTTTCCGGTGAGCAACTCCTGGAACATAGAGCATCTTCGTAAGTTTTACCCATAAGGCGCGGTTGCCGGAACCTGTTCCGGCAACCACCTTTTGTACAAGCCTTGCCGCTGTTGCATATAACCCTTTGTACAAAAGCCGGGCGCAGATCCCGTGCATAAATAAAGTTTATGTGTTCCGCACATCTTGTCAAATTTCATGCATTCTTTCTTTTTTGCATGTTTTATCTGAAACTTTGTGCAGCACTTGCCCCCGGTAAGCAATAACAAGCATTAAGGCCCCATACCATTATTTTCTCTTCTTTCTTTTTCTCAAAAAGAAGGTTCCTTCGCCCACAAGTTCACCGGGGGGGGGGGGAGGGGAGGAGAGGATAAAGGTGTGGACCGGGCGTCGTTCAAAGAAGTATGGCCTTGCCGGGACACAGACGACAAAAAAAAGCTAAGTTGCCAAAGTTTGAGCATGATCAGTTCTTAAAATTTTAAGCTATCCTCCTTGAACGACTGTGCTTTGTATGGAAAACCTGTGCGCGGAGGAACCTCCTCGTAGCTAGTTGCGCCCTTACTTTGTTTCAAGCCCGCTCAACAACTTAAGTGTGCTGCAACTAGTTGCGGCAAGGTTTCTTGCCGGAGCCGGCACCGCCAGCGAGCTGCTAATGTTCTGCACTCAGCACTCGCGGCAAGCGTGCCCGTACCGGCAAGTTCCCTAAAAAGCGTAGGGTAAAAACATACAAAGAAAAGGACCAAGTAAAGGAGATAGCATAGCAAGCATTGCCCAGAATAAAGTTATATTACAAAAGTAACTTGTTGCGGCACTGACTAAATTGTTCTTATGACTTAAATAAACAACGACAAGGAAGGGAGAAGAAGGGTGGCCTAATCCACGCGCTCGCCGTCAACCCTCCTGACCTCATTCACCTTGTCCACAATGGGTGTGACAATGGCTTTGAGTTCTTCAAGATCAGCACCCGCCGGGAGCGCCGGCAGCTTCTTGAGGACGCGGGTGAGGTCGAGGCCCGGGTTGCGGAAGAGTATCTTCACCAACACCTTCTGCAAGACCTTAGCGCAGATTGCGCGCGACTCGTCCGCCAGCTTCTTCGGGATCCTTTCCCGGAGTTGCTGGAGGGCCGTCACCACGCCCTCAAAGAAAAGAGTAAGCTTGGCGCTGGGCTGGAGATTTTCGTCAGTGGAGTACCCGAAGCCCGCCAAGTCCAGTTCCGCCAGCTCCTCGTCGATGGCTGCAGCGATGTTGACGAGGCCCTCCGTCCAGAGCTCCACCGTGGCCTTGAAGGTGTTCTGAGTCTCGGCAGCCCTCGTCAGCAGCTCCTTGTTGCCCTTGACCTCTTTCTTCAAGTCATCCTCTCGCCTCTTGGCGGCGTCCAGCATCTCCGTCAATGTGGCCAGCTTCAGCTCTAGATCAGCGCTCGAGTCCTTGGCGGCGTTTAGTTCTTTGATCTTGTCAGCAAGTTGAACTTGCAGATCGCCATGGGCAAGGGCATCCTTCTCACATTCGCGCTGGAGTGCAACAAGCTCTTCATCTTTCCCTTTCATATCAGCCTCCAGCTGCGTCACCTTCGCTTCTAATTCCCTCTTGGCGGCCTCGGCAGCTGCAGCAGCATCCTTCGCTTCCTTGAGCGCCCCGCCAAGTGATTGTTCCCGGGCAGCGAGATCCTCCTTGTGGCTGTCCAGATTTACCTTTTTCTGCGTCAACTCACCTTCCCGCCTAGACATCTCCTCGGCGGCGAGCCTCTGCTGCTCTTCGGCTTTAGCCTTTTCAAGGACGAACGCCTTCTTCGCCTCGACGAGTTGCGCCCTCTCCTCCGCAATGGATTGGAGGGCCTCCTGGTTGCGGCTCTTGAGCTCCTCTGCATGCTTCTCTATGTCAACTCCCGCCCGCGCGACAAGCGCTTCCCGGGACTCAAGCTTCGCTTGCCGGGCGCGGTAGAGTGACACCAACTTTCGGAGCAACTGCTCCTCCTCGGACTCGCCGCTGCTGCTGCTTGGCGCGTCAACCACTGCCAGCCCAGCAGAGGCGAGTACTTCCCCATCAAACTCCTCTCCTTCAACCGGCACCCTGGAGCTTGACGCCCAGTGAAGCTTGATGTATACGCCCTCGCCGGCCTTCAAGTAGGCGCCTGGCTGGGGCTCCTCGGAGCCCGGCGCTGCATCAACGGCGGAGGGGTCGGCAGTCGGTGTAGCGCCTTGCGCTCCTGCACCCTCAGGGTCACCAGTACGATTGCCGGACCCCTCGCCAGCTCCTACGCCAGCAGCATTGGCAGCTTCTTCGTCGGCGGGTTCATCAGCGCCGGCCTCTTCCTCGTCAGCGGCGGCATCTTCAGTAATGCCGCATGCGCCTTCCTCGCCGGTGGCCTCAGTCTCCATCGGGTCTGTGAGAGGGGGATCAGAAGACAGGAAGAGGAAGAAAAAGTCAAGCAAAGATCCAAAAACAAGATCAGAAGAAAAACCCAAGGGAAAATTTCCGACAAGGAGAGTTACCTGTGCTGGGCTCCGTGACCATGGGCTCCACCATCGGAGGATTGCTGGTCCCATCCCTCGCCGGGGAACTGCCCCTTGTTGGGGACCGCTCCCTTGCCGGAGAGCGCTCCCTTGTCAGAGAATCGCCCCTTGGCGGCGTAGTCGAAGCAGACAGCACCTCTGGAGCGGCTTCTGGTTGCTCCTGATGGGCCTGCTCTGCTCCTACACAAGTAAATCAACAATCAAGATGTCAGGAAAAGAAGAAGCACCCATGCGCGCCCCACAACAGGAAGTGAACCAAACACTTACGCTGGGGGCTGTGCTGGGGGCTGCTGCGAGGAGAAGGAATCGGGTCCGTCAAGGTGGTCTCGGACGTGTCTTCTGCAATCACAGCAGGATCGTCCTCGATGACAACCACGGGGACCTTGGCCCTCTTCGCCGCTCTCTCGGCCAGAGTCCTGAAATAGAACAGGGATTTAGAGAGAAGCAAGTCAGATACAAGACAAGCAACAACAAAGATCAAAGAAAAACAAGTACAGTGAGAAGAAAGCCGTACTCCTCCTCCTCTTGTTTCTCCTCGTCGGAGCTCAGTGCAGAGAGGTCGAAGTCTGGTACCCTTTCTGCGCGGCGAGGCGGAGGAGTAGGCTCCCTTGGACGTTTGCCGGGAGCTGCGGCAGGATCGGGCGTGGCATCCCGGGAAGACCCCGCCTCAGTTGCCGGCACGGCCTGAGATGCTCCCACGGCAACGGTACTTGCCGCAGTGGAGCGCGTCCCACGATGCTGCGGCTGTTGGCCTGCCTGCCGCCCTGCTGTATCTCCAACTCAACGGAGGCGCCTTCCTGGTTGGAATTGGGGCTGCGCTGGGGGCTCCGCCTGCAGCAAGCTGCTCGAAGACGGCTGGCCGCTCGCGCCCCCGGCGGGCTCGCTCGCTTCGGCCTCGGGCTCCCCCTCGCCAACAACCCCTCGAGCAAGGTCCTCCCGGTCGGCAAGGCTTGCCGCCTCAGCCGCCTCTGCCTCCTCCAACGTGAAGCCAAACTCGCCCGCGGCGACAGCTGCCGCCGCCTCTTCGGCCCTGGTGGCGATGTACCGCATCTCGTCGTCGGTGGTGTCGCGGGTGAGGAGCCTCTGCTCGTCGGCATTGACTGCTACCTCCGTCAAGCCATCGAAGAATTGCCGCACGACGTCGTCGGTGGGCTCCATCCAAGTTGGGCTTATCCCGTGCGAGTCGCACTCTGGCATCATTGCGCAGATGCGATCGCGCTGGGAGTTGTTGCACAATGGGATGACGCCCTGCGGCAGCCTGAACCACTCTGGATGGTTGCCGTCATGCTTGAACAGCTCCTTCAGCATCCCGTCAAGCTCCAGAACTGTGAAGTTGAAGTTGAGGCGTGGACGCAGCCTCATGATATCCGCCGGGCCGCCAAACAGCCAGGCGGGCCTCCCCCTCTTCTGCAGAGGGGCGATGCGACGGCGAAGGAAATCCGCGCCAACGGCCCCTGCTGTGAGCCCGGCAAGCCTAAGCCGCAGGATTCGGGTGGTGGCGATCTTCAGCTTGGCGTCGTCCGGCGACAGAGCGCTCCAGTCGCCGCCGCGCACTACCCGGGTCTGGCGCAGGTTGGTGAATGGCTGCGGATTGGCATCAGCGATCCAGCACCACTCCGCCCTCCACTCATCCCACTTGCTGCAGAGCTCGCCCCACAGATACACCTCCTCCATGCCGATTCGTGAGGTTCAGGCGATTCCGCCGGCCAATGGCTCTCCTTTCTCGGCTCGGGGGGTGAAATAGTGGCGAAAAAGAGCAACATTCGGGTGGATGCCAACGAAGTTCTCGCAGAGGTGTGCAAAAACCGCCATTGTCAGAACGGCGTTGGGAGTGAAGTCAAGAAGATGAAACCCGTAGGTATTCATGATGTCGGAGAAGAAATCAGAAAAAGGTGGGCAGAGCCCGCAATAGAAGAACACCGGAAAGAAATAGTACCCTTTTGGGCACCGCTTCGAAGTGGAAGCTTCGGCGGAGAGCACCGGCATGCGCGGATGCGCCCGCGTCTACGTCGACCAGAAGAGGTAAAACTCCTCCCGCAGCGCCTTCGGGGTGAGCTCGGGGGGGAAAAGTACTCGCTCCTTGCGCAGCGCCTCAGGCCGCAACACCTCGGCCGACTTTGTGCTCGACTTTGAGCTCTTGCCGGTCTTCGGAGCCATGGCGGAAGCGGCGGGGGAGCGCGGAGATGTTGAGGGCGACGGCGGCGACGGGCGGCGGAGCGCTGCTCTCTTTCGGCTTGGGAAGCGGAGGGGAGCGGCGGAGCTTTCGGAGGAAGATACTGCAAGTGGCGAAGGTGGGGGAACGGCCCTGTTTCCTCTGCTTATAAACAGGGGAGGCGAACGTTACGCCTTTCCTGATTAAAGAATTGCCCACGATCTCTCCCACGACGCCGCATTTGACGCGTGCTATTACGGGAGGACGCGGTGGATACGGAGTCAGATTTAGTGTGGACCCAGGCCGCGTGTGCCCGTGCCCTGTTTTGGGCCTGGCCCAACAGCGCTCGGCACCGTGTATGGCCTAGGCCTGGGGGCTCCTGTCGGTGTACTAAAGTAGGGGTACCTTAGTATCCCGAACTTGTGCACGGGCAGTCGTAGCATCCCGCGGCAAGGCTTGCCGGGCGTCCGCCAAGATCCTTCGCTATTCCTATTACTGCCATTCAAGAACAAAGTGTTTTAACTAAGAAGACAGAGTCCCGGCAAGAGGAGTTTGCCGGGAAGGACAAGACCCCGGCAAGAGGAGCTTGCCGGGAAGGCCAACCAAGGCATTTTAAGACACTTGCCGCGACGCACCACGCGTCCCGGCAAGGCCCGGCGAGCGACAAGCTTGCGGGTGCGACAAGACAGCGACCGCGGCAAGGCGCTTGCCGCGGCGAAGCCACCACTCTGCGCCCACGCTCCAGTGCATCCGACGACGTGTCACCGCAGGATCGCTCCTGGTGCACGTGGCGGGTAGCTGTGCAGCCAAGCGGTGCGAGGTGGCAAGTGAAGATGACTAGAAGGCAATCGTTGCGATCAGTGGCACCCCTAACGGTCGTTTCATGCACTGTTTAGGCGACCGGATGGGCATTAAATGCCATTGTCCCCTACCGTCAGAGTTAGGTAGGGGGCACTGTTGATAGCGGTTGTACCAACCCATGTTTTTACTTTTTTACCCCTCTCTCTACGCTGCCACCTGTCGGTGACCCCTTTAGACTATAAAAAGGAGGCCCATGCGCACGTAGAAGGGGTTCGACTCATTCGAAACTACAGCACACCTACGCTCTCAAGCAAGAACAGAATAGAAACACAAAGCAGCAGTAGGAGTTTTATCTCTCCGAAGAGCTCCGAAGCTGGGTAAAATCCCTTGCGTGCTTCGCCTCGATCTGCTCTTCGTGCGCCCTCCGCTCCCTTGCCGGACCGAAAGGGGCCCTGCCCTATAGGTGTTCGTTTCCCATGACAAGCCCCCAGCTCAACCAAGAAGGCGCCTCCGCAGGAATGGGGACACAGCAGGGTGGCAGACGGGCCAACAGCCGCCGCGCCGCGGGACACGTTCCACCGTGCCAAGCACCGCTGCCACGGGAGCATCTCACGCCGCACCGGCAACTGGGGCGGGGTCTTCTCGGGCCGCCACTTCCGATCCTGCCGCAGCTCCTGCCAAGCGTCCAAGGGAGCCTACTCCTCCGCCTCGTCGCGCTGAAAGGGTGCCGGATTTTGATCTCTCCGCGCTCAGCTCCGACAAGGAGGAAGATGAGGAGGATGAGTAAGTCTTATCTTTTTGTTGTACTTATGGTTCTTCAATTCTTTCTGTTTCTTGTCATGTTTCTGATCTGGCTTCTTCTGAACCTTGTTCCTTTCCAGGACTCTGGCCCAGAGAGCGGCGAAGAGGGCCAAGGTCCCCGTGGTTGTCATCGAGGATGATCCTGCTGTGGTGACAGAGGACGCATCCGAGACCACCTTGTCGGACCCGGCAACCTCTCCCCGAAGCAGCCCCCAGCGCAGCCCCCAGCGTAAGTATTTGTTCACTTCCTGTTGTGGGGCGCGCATGGGTGCTCTTTCCTTGTTGATATCTTGTTTATTGGTTTGCTTGTGTAGGAGCAGAACAGGTACACCAGGAACAACCAGAAGTTGCCCCTGAGGTGCTATCTGCTTCGACTACGCCGCCAAGGGGTGACTCTCCGACAAGGGAACGCTCCCCGGCAAGGGAGAGGTCCCCGGCAAGGGAGGAGTCTCCGGCAAGGGGCAGCACCAGCGACCCTCCGGTGGTGGAGCCCATGACCGTGGATCCCAGCACTGGTAATTTCCCTTGCTTGAAACTTCCCTTGGATTCTTCTTCTTCTGATATTCTTTTTGGATATTTGCTTGACTTTTTCTCCCCCTTCCTGTCTTCAGATCCTCCCTCCACTGAACCGATGGAGACCGAGGCCACCAGCGAGGAGAACGTGCGCGGCAATGTTGATGAAGCCGCTGCCACCGAAGAAGAGGCCGGCGCTGAGGATCCTGCCAATGAAGAGGCCTCCAAGGCTGCTGGTGCCGGAGCCGGCGAGGGGTCCGGCGACCGCACTGACGACCGGGGGGCCGCAGGAGTGCAAGGCACTACGCCGACTGCCGACCCCGCCGCTGCTGATGCAACGCCAGGCCCCGAAGAGCCCCAGCCCAGCGCCTACTTGAAGGCCGGCGAAGGTATCTTCATCAGGCTCCCCTGGGCGTCAAGCTCCAGGGCGCCGGTCGAGGGAGAGGCTTTTGACTGAGAAGTACTCGCCTCCGCTGGGCTGACGGTGGTTGAGGCGCCAAGCAGCAGCAACGGCGAATCTGAGGAGGAGCAGCTGCTCCACAAGTTGGTGTCGCTCTACCGCGCCCGACAAGCCAAACTGGAGTCCCGGGAAGCGCTTGTCACGCAGGCGGGAGTAGACATAGAGAAGCATGCGGAGGAGCTCCAGAGCCGCAACCAAGAGGCCCTCCGGTCCATTGCAGAGGAGAGGGCGCAGCTTGTCGAGGCGCGGAAGGCGTTCATCCTTGAGAAGGCTGAAGCCGAGGAGCAGCAGAGGCTTGCCGCAGAGGAGCTGTCCAAGCGGGAAGGTGAGCTGACGCAGAAGAAGGTTAACTTGGACAGCCATGAGGAAGAGCTTGCCGCGCGCGAGCAATCACTTGGTGGGGCCCTCAAGGAAGCGAAGGATGCCGCCGCAGCTGCCGAGGCCGCCAAGAAAGAACTGGAAGTGAAGGTGACGCAGCTGGAGGCTGATCTGAAGGGGAAGGATGAAGAGCTTGCCGTGCTCCAACGCGAGCGTGAGAAGGATGCCCTCGCTCATGGTGAGCTGCAGGGTCGCCTCTCTGAGAGGGGCAGGGAGCTGAACGCCTCCAAGGACGCCAATGCTGATCTCGAGCTGAAGCTGGCCACGCTGACGAAGACGTTGGACGGCGCCAAGAAGCGGGAGGAGGACTTGAAGCAGGAAGTCAAGGCCAATGAGGCGCTGCTGACGAGGGCTGCCGAAACCCAGAATACCTTCAGGGCTACTGTGGAGCTCTGGATGGAGGGCCTCGTCAACATCGCCGTAGTCATCGACGAGGAGCTGGCGCAGCTGGAACTGGAGGGCTTCGGGTACTCCTCCGACGAAAACCTCCAGCCCAGCGCCAAGCTCACTCTGTTCTTCAAGGGCGTGGCGACGGCTCTCCAGCAACTCCGGGAAAGGATCCCAAGGCAACTGGCTGACGAGTCGCGCACAATCTGCGCCAGAGTCTTGGAGAAGGTGCTGGTGAAGGTGCTCTTCCGCAATCCGGGCCTCAACCTCACCAACGTCCTCAAGAAGCTGCCGGCAGGTGCTGATCTTGAAGAGCTCAAGGCCCTTGTCGCACCCATTGTGGACAAGGTGAAAGAAGTCAGGAGGATCGACGGCGAGCGCGTGGATTAGGCCGCCCTTTTTCTCCTTTCCTTGTTGCTGTTATTTATATTATGAGAACAATTTAGTCAGTGCCACGACAAGTTTCCTTTGTAATATAACTTTATCTTGGGCAATATTTGCTATGTTATTTCCTTTACTTGATTCCTTTCTTTGTATGTTTTCACCCTACGCTTTTAGGGAACTTGCCGGCGTAGGCACCCTTGCCGCGAGCGCTGAGTGCGGAACATCAGTAGCCTGCTGGCGGTGCTGCTCCCGGCAAGAAACCTTGTCGTAACTAGTCGCAGCACACTTAAGTTGTTGAGCGGACTCGAAACAAAGTAAGGGTGCAACTAGCTACGAGTTGGTTCCTCCACGCACAGGTTATCCATACAAAGCACGGTCGTTCAAGGAAGATAACCTAAGAAATTTCAAAACTGATTGTACTCAAACTTTGGCAACTTAGATTTTCTGTCGCCTATGTCCCGGCAAGGCTATACTTCTTTGAACGACGCCTGGTCCACACCATTATCTTCTCCTTCCCCCCCTGGTGAACTTGTGGGCGAAGGAACCTTCTTTTTAAGAAAAACAAAGAAGAGAAAATAAAGATATGGAGCCTGTAGGCTCGTTATTGCTTACCGGGGGCAAGTGCTGCACAAAGTGTCAGAAAATACATGCGAAAAAGAAAAAGGCATGAAATTTTGACAAGATGTGTGAAGCACATGAGCTTTATTTATGCACGGGATCTGCGCCCGGCTTTGTACAAAGGGTTACATGCAACAGCGGCAAGGCTTCTACAAAAGGTGGTTGCCGGAACAGGTTCTGGCAACCGCGCCTTATGGGTAAAATTTATGAAGATGCTCAATGTTCCAGGAGTTGCTCATCGGAAAGCCATCTTCGGTCTCAAGGCGGACAGCGCCAGGCCTAGTGACTCATTTCACCCGATAAGGGCCTTCCCACTTCGGCGTCAACTTGTTGGAACTCTTGGCGGATTGAACACGCCGAAGAACAAGGTTGCCTTCCTCGAGACTTCTGGCATTGACTTTGCGGCTATGGTAACGACGCAAAGCTTGCTGGTATCGAGCAGCTCGTACAGCAGCCTGAAGACGATCTTCCTCAAGGAGCAGCGGGTCATCTTGTCGCAGCTGCTCTTGCTCAAGCTCATCATAAGCGAGCACTCGAGGCGATCCGTATACTAGTTCCGTGGGGAGAACTGCCTCTGCTCCATAGACTAGAGCAAAAGGTGTCTGGCCCATGGCTCGATTTGGTGTCGTCCTGATCGACCAAAGAACCACTGGCAGCTCCTCGATCCAATTCCTTCCGCACATGTGCAGCCTGTTGAGAATTCTGGTCTTGAGTCCGTGCAGCACTTCAGCGTTTTCCCTCTCCGCTTGACCGTTGCTTCTCGGGTGAGCAACAGAAGCGAAGCAGACCTTGGCGCCAAGATCTTGGACATACTGCATGGAGGTGCGGCTCGTGAATTGTGTGCCATTGTCGGTGATGATCCTGTTAGGGACTCCGAAACGGCAAACAATTGACCTGAAGAACTTAACTGTTGATTGTGCCGTCACCTTCCTCACTGCTACCACTTCCGGCCACTTCGTGAACTTGTCGATCGCCACGTACAAGTACTCGAAGCCCCCGACAGCTCGGGGAAAGGGGCCGAGGATGTCGAGCCCCCAGACCGAAAATGGCCAGGATAAAGGGATTGTTTGGAGAGCCTGAGCTGGTTGATGTATCCGCTTGGAGTGGAACTGGCACGCTTCACACTTGGTTACTTGTGCCGTTGCATCCTGGAGGGCTGTTGGCCAAAAGAAACCTTGCCGGAAAGCTTTGCCGGCAAGTGCTCTTGCGCCAATGTGATGACCACATATGCCTCCATGTATCTCCGTTAACAATTTCTGTCCATCTTCCCGGGGAATGCACTTCAATTTCACTCCGTTGAATCTCCTCCTCTACAGTATGTCATCGACAAACTGGTACATACTTGATTGCCGGGCTACTTTCTCCGCTTCTTCTTGCTCTTCGGGAAGTTCTCCTGTCTGAAGGAAATGGACAATCTGCTGTGCCCATGCTGGAGCTTGTGGCTCAACAACAAGGACTAAAGGCACAAATGCTGCTGCGGGAACATCTGCTTCTACGGTAAGAACCTGCGGTTCAGCCGGAGCTCGATGTTCCCCGGCAAGTTTGCCGGAGCAAAACTTGTCGGGTGCGTCTGCTTCAATGGAACAAACCCTTGGGCTTGTCGGAGCAGACTACCCCTCAGCACCCTTTGTGTTGATCTTGAGGACCTTCTTGGCGGCGGCTTCGGGGAGCTCTGCCGGAAAGTAGTCACCAGAAGCTAACTTCCTCTTCTTGTTCTGTCCAGTTGATGGTGTTACAGATGGTTGAGTCAGCTTGAGCACAAAAATTCCTGGTTCCATAGGTAACTTGAGTGCGGCGCACTTTGAGAGGCCATCTGCAATGTCGTTCTGAGCTCTCGGAACATGTTCCATCTGTAGGCCGTCAAAGTGCTCTTCCAACTTTCTCACTTCATCAATGTAGGCTTCCATCAACGGACTCTGATAGTCTTTGTTAACTTGGCGGACGACAAGCTGCGAGTCACCCCTAACAATAAGGTTTTTGATCCCAAGGTCTGCCGCGATCCTGAGTCCGGCAAGCAAACCTTCATACTTTGCAGTATTGTTTGTCGCTTGCTCCTTGGGAAAGTGCATTTGGACCACGTACTGGAGGTGCTCTTCGGTGGGTGCGATAAGTAGTACGCCCGCACCGGCGCCTTGCAATGAGAAGGCACCGTCAAAGTACATGATCCATTCTTTGTTTGCTTCCTTGACGGGGATGCTCGTCTCTGGAGTTTCTTCATCAGGTGTTGGCGTCCATTCTGCTATGAATTCTGCCAATGCTCGGCTCTGAATAGTTGAAGTACTCTCAAACTTGAGGCCAAAGCTTGACAATTCCAGTGCCCACTCGACAATCCTGCCTGTTGCTTCTGGATTCTGCAATATCCTCTTCAATGGAAAGCGAGTGACAACTGTAATCTCATGTGCTTGAAAGTAATGGCGCAACTTTCTTGAGGCCATGAGATGGCCGAAAAGCAACTTCTGCACACCGGAGTACCTCGATCTAGCCCCCTGCAGAAGGGAACTGACAAACTAAACTGGGCGCTGCACCATTCTCTTCTGTTTCTCTTCTTGTGGCTGCACAGATCCACCCTTGTCGGGGCCAGAGACTGTCGGGGAAGCCCCCTGCTTGTCGCTGGATGTGCTTGTCGCGGCTGCTGGCTCATCATCCACCTCCCTTTCCGCTACTAATGCAGCACTAACCACTTGATTGGTTGCCGCTAGATATAGCAGCAACTTCTCTTGCGGTTTAGGTGCGACAAGTATTGGAGTGGAGGACAGGTATCTCTTCAAGTCCTGCAGCGCAGCCTCCGTTTCCGGAGTCTATTTCATTGGACCTGCCTTTTTCAAAATTTTGAAAAATGGCAGGGCGCGCTCAACAGACTTAGAGATGAACCTGCTGAGAGCAGCTACGCAGCCAGCAAGTCTTCGCACATCCTTGACGCGCTTTGGTGCTTCGATCTGCTCAATGGCCTTGATCTTGTCGGGTTTGGCTTCGATCCCCCGCTGAGACACAAAGAACCCGAGAAGCTTGCCGGAGGGGACTCCAAACACGCACTTCTCGGGGTTAAGCTTGAGGTTGATCTTGCGCAGATTTGCAAAGGTCTCGTCCAAATCTTGAATCAGAGTTGCTCTGTCTTTGCTCTTGACCACTATGTCATCCATGTAAGCCTCTACATCTCTATGCAACTGTGCCTCAAAAGCTTCATGAACTACCCTTGCAAATGTTGAACTAGCATTCTTTAGTCCGAAGGGCATCCGTACAAAGCAGTACGTGCCACATGGAGTAATGAATGCGGTTTTCTCCTCATCTTCTTCTGCCATAAAGATCTGGTGATATCCTAAATATGCATCAAGAAATGAAAGCAAATCACATCCCGCCGTGGAGTCGACAATCTGGTCAATGCGCGGCAAGGGAAATGGATCTTTGGGACAAGCTTTATTAACATCAGTGAAGTCAATAGAAACCTCCATTTCCCATTCGCTTTGCGCACGACTACAGGATTGGCCAACCACGTAGGATGGAGCACTCCTCTGACCAGGCCTGCTGCTTCCAACTTCTTGATCTCTTCAGCAATGAATTCTTGGCGCTCCACTTCTTGCTTCCTAACTTTCTGCTTGACGGGCCGCGCGTGAGGACAGACGGCAAAGTGGTGCTCAATTACTTTCCTGGGAGCACCGGGGATGTCAGATGGTTGCCATGCAAACACATCGACATTCGCCCGCAGGAAAGCAACGAGCGCACTTTCCTATTTAGGATCAAGCGTGGCACTGATGGTGAAGGTACCACAGTGCCGTCCTCCTTGGCGGCCACTTTCTTTGTTTCTGGCGGAGTTGCCTTCGCCTTCTTACACTTGCCGGTGGAGCTCGATGGTGCGTCCTCGACGGTAGCGCAGCACTCTGAAGAGGTGCGCTTGCCGGAGTGGGCATCAGAGCTCTTGCCGGACTTGGTCTTCTTCTTCCCCCCGGGAGCTTCAGCGGCAAGTGATTTGCGATCTGCTGCGGCTGCTGCTTCCCGGTAGATCTTGTCGGTGCAGATAAGGGCATATTTCTTGTCGCCAGGGACAGATATGACACTTATGGGACAAGGCATCTTGAGCACATTGTAGGCATAGTGAGAGGCTGCCATGAACTTGGCGAGCGCTGGACGGCCGAGTATCCCATTGTAGGGCAATGGCAAATCAGCAACGTCAAAGGTAACTCTCTCTGTCCTGAAATTCAGCTCGCTGCCAAATGTCACTGGCAACATGATCTTCCCCTTCGGCTTGCTCCTTCCCGGATTGATTCCTTGGAAGGTACCAGTCTCTTCAAGCTCGCTGTCGGGGATCTGGAGCTTCTTGAGTACCGCAGAGGAAATCAGATTCAAGCCGGCCCCGCCGTCAACCAGCATCTTTGTGACCTTGAGGTTGCGGATAGTTGGTGAAACCAACATCGGCAAGCACCCGACCGCGGTTATGCGATCAGAGTGATCCTCAACGTCAAAGATGATGGGCGTGCTGGATCACTTCAGAGGCTTGCGTGACTCAACTGGTGGTTCTGCTGCATTTAGTTCCCGCACCCACTGTTTGAGCTGGCGGTGCGAAGTATGCAGAGAAGCACCACCGTCAACGCACAGAACCTCTGTTGCTTTCTGAAATTCCTGCTCGTCGGCCTCATCCTCATCCATCTCTTCATCTTCGTCTTCGTTTTCATCCTTGTCGCGGCCGCGGGGAGGCCTGTCTCCTTGCCGCTGCTTGGCCTTGCCGCGGCGCCCTCCCCGGCCGGGACGCTTCCTGCCGGATCCTCCACCACCTTCTTGAGCCTTCTCCTTGTCGCGTCATTCGTATTCAGCTTTCTTCAGTTCAACAAGCTGTTATACTTTCTTGCAGGTCTGGAGATCATGGCCCTTGGTGCGATGGATCTTGCAGTACTGCTTGCCGGAGCCGTCCTGCTTGTCGGCGACCACCACAGCCTCACTGGAGTTACCAGCTTTGGCCTTCTCGGCGCCTCCTCCGTTGCCGGACTGCTCGACAACTATCACATCCTTAGCTTTCCTCTTCCTGTTGTTCCGCCTCCGATTTTTCCTTGTCGGGGCGGCATCCTCACTGTCAGACCCTTCTGGTCCTGCATTCTCTCCGGGGAGTTTCCTCCCCTCTTCAGCACGTGCGCACCTGTCGGCCAGG
This sequence comes from Triticum timopheevii, assembly GCA_963921465.1. Taxonomy (NCBI): domain Eukaryota; kingdom Viridiplantae; phylum Streptophyta; class Magnoliopsida; order Poales; family Poaceae; genus Triticum; species Triticum timopheevii. The sequence goes on from OY997266.1 coordinate 265,212,164, forward strand.
GCATATAGCTCGCTGACATCTCTGATCTTGCACATCGCCATCTCCTCCCTCATCCTGCGATTACGCATGTTCTGATGGAACACGCTGATAACCGCGGCAGGGTGGACGTCTGGGATGTTGCGCTGCACTTGGCTGAATCATTGAATATACTTGCGCAGGGGCTCTCCTTCCTTCTGGGCGAGCAGATGAAGATCACTTTCCTGGCCATGGGGCTTGTGGCCGCCAGTGAAGGCACCAACAAACTGATGGCACAGGTCCGCCCATGAGGAGATGGAGTCGTCCGGCAAGTGCATGAGCCAGGATCTGACGTTTGGCTTGAGTACCGGCGGGAAGTAGTTGGCGAGGATCTTCTCGTCGCGCCCCCCGGCAGCCTGCACCGCGATGGTGTAGATGCTGAGGAACTCCGACGGGTGCAACCTACCATCGTACTTCTCGGGTACATCTGGCTTGAAGTTCTTGGTACTGGGCCACTGGACTTGCCGCAGCTCACGAGTAAACACAGGGCAACCTACCGCGTACGGCAAGTCGCCCGGTTCCCCTGGCGCATGCATGTCAACAGCGGGCCCAGCACGTTGTTCGGACTGACGTCGCGCTTCTCTTTGACGCTCGATGCGTGTACGAGCGTCTTCATGCTGTCGTTCCTGAAGAACTTGGCGTTGATCGCGACGAGCTCGTGGATCCGACGACACCGTGGAGTCGGTGTCGAGGTTGACCCGGCGAGTCGGCGATCTTGGCCTTCGGGGCGGGGAGTGCATGCTTGTCGCACCCCCACCAGTCTTGTCGCCATCGGCTTGCGCCTGGGCGTCTTGCCGCGGCTTCGACGTAGCTGGCTGCCGTGGAGTGTCGCCGTTGGCGAAGCCGATGAGGCTCTGAATGGTGGCCCTCCAATCGTCAATCTTGTCTGGCGCTGGAGGGTAATCTAGAAGCAGTTGGGCTCGGGCCAATGCTTCTTCTGGAGTCTTGGGTGGTGGCGGCGAACGGCGCGAGGAGCGAGATATGCTCGCACTTCTAACAATGTTAGAAGGAGAAGCATCTCGTCCAGGCGACCGTGCCATGCTCGTGCCAGCATGTTGACATGCATGCTGATCTTGAGCGTCCTGAGATCCACCAGCTTGGCCTTGACCCAACGAACGTATGGTACCGCGGGTACCATGACGTTGTCAGTCCCGCGCCTCTTGAGACGGGCGCGGCGCGTGTACCGACGCCGAGGTCTGCACGGCCTTGTCCTTGGACCTGGCGGCAGCATGAGCTCCTTCGTCGGCGCCCGTTCCTCCGCCGGCGTCTACCCCACCGCCCGTTTGCTCCGGTGGCGGTGGGATCGACGTGGACGGTCCAGCCACCTCTGAAGCCTTCTTCTTCGGTGGCATGTTGAAGATGACGATGAAGAAAAACGAAGATCTGGCTCGCGTGAACGCCGGATCAGGTTCACGCAACCTCGACGCTCCCCTACCTGGCGCGCCAAAGATGTCGTGGGAAACGAACACCTATGGGGCAGGGCCCCTTTCGGTCCGGCAGGGGAGCGGAGAGCGCACGAAGAGCGGATCGAGGCGGAGCACGCGAGGGATTTTTACCCAGCTTCGGAGCTCTCCGGAGAGATAATACTCCTACTGCTGCTTTGTGATTGTATTCTGCTCTTGCTTGAGAGCGTGAGGGTGGTGTAGTTTCGAATGAGTTGAACCCCCTCTACGTTGCGCACGGGCCTCCTTTTATAGGCACAAGGGGTCACTGACAGGTGGCAACGCAGTCGAGGGTACAAATGTAAAAATAGGGGTTGGTACAACTGCCACTACAGTGCACCCGACCTAACTCTGACGGCAGGGGACAAGAGCATTTAATGCCCATCCGCGTCGTCCAACAGTGCAGAAAAGCGACCGTTAGGGGCGCAACCGCCTGCCACGATGGCCTTCTCGTCATCTCCACTTGCCACCTCGCACCGCTTGGCTGCACAGCTTCCCGCCACGTGCGTCTGGGATGTTCTCGACGCGACACGTCGACGGGTGTGCTGGAGCGTGGGTACAGAGTGGTGGCCTCGCCACGGCAAGCGCCTTGCCGCGGTCGTTATCTTACCGTATCCGAAAGCTCGTCGCTCGTCGGGTCTTGCCGGGACGCGCGGTGCGCCGCGGCAAGTTCTTTGAAGTGCCTTGGTTGGCCTTCCCGGCAAGCTCCTCTTGCCGGGGCCTTGTCCTTCCCGGCAAGCTCCTCTTGCCGGAGTCTTGTCCTCTTAGTTTAAACACTTTGTTCTTGAATGGCATCAATAGGAACTACGGAGGATCTTGGCGGACGCCCAGCAAGCCTTGCCGCGGGACGCTGTGACTGCCCGTGCACAAGTTCGGGATACTAAGGTACCCCTACTTTAGTACACCGACATAATTTATGGATGATCATACAAAAATTTTATGCCGGATTGAATTTTGCTTCTAGAAATCTTTTAGATTCGTCCGTGGGAGGCACATTTATGGATATCACCTTAGGAGAAGCTACAAAACTCCTTGATAATATTATGGCTAATTATTCTCAATGGCACACCGAAAGATCTACTAGTAAAAAAGTGCAGGCTATAGAAGAAATTAAAGTTTTGAGTGGAAAGACAGATGAACTTATGAAATTGTTTGCTACTAAGAGTGCTCCTATTGATCTCAATGATAGGAGTTTGTCTACTTTGATTGAGAATAATAATGAATCTATGGATGTGAATTTTGTTGGTAGGAATAGTTTTGGAAACAATGCTTATAGAGGAAACTTTAATCCTAGACCGTTCCCTAGTAATTCCTCTAATAATTATGGAAATTCCTACAATAATTCTTATGGTAATTTTAATAAGATTCCCTCTGATTTTGATAATAGTGTGAAAGAATTTATGATCTCTGAAAAGAATTTTAATGCCTTGCTTGAAGAAAAATTGCTTAAAGTTGATGATTTAGCTAGGAATGTTGATAGACTCTCGCTTGATGTTGATTCTTTGAAACTTAGATCTACTCCTCCTAAGCATTATATCAATGACTCTCTCAAAGCTATGAGAATTTCCATTGATGAGTGCAAAGAAAGAACCGCTAGATTGCGTGCTAAGAAAGATTGCTTTGTAAAAGCATGTTCTTCTAGTTTATATGAAAGTAATGATGAAGATCTTAAAGCTATTGATGTGTCCCCTATTAGATCTTTGTTTTGCAATATAAATCTTAATAATGATGGGAATGGAGATGAGTCAACTTTAGTTAAAAGGCGTCCCAATGATTTGGAGTTTTTAGATCTTGATGCTAAATTTGGTAAAAGTGGGATTGGAGAGGTCAAGACTTTAAATAGCATTGAACCCACTATCTTTGATTTCAAGGAATTTAAGTGTGGTAATTCTCTTTATAAAGTTGTATTTCCTTGTTGCAATCCGTTGTGAATTCTCCTCACGCTTATAGTCAAAATAAAGCTTTTACCAAACATATTGTTGATGCCTTGATGCAATCTTTTGATGAAAAACTTAATTTGGAAGTTTCTATACCTAGAAAACTTTATGATGAGTGGGAACCTACTATAAAGATTAAAATTAAAGATCATGAGTGTTATGCTTTATGTGATTTGGGTGCTAGTGTTTCCACGATTCTGAAAACTTTATGTGATATTCTAGGTTTCCATGATCTTGATGATTGCTCTCTAAATTTGCACCTTGCGGATTCCACCATTAAAAAGCCAATGGGAAGGATCATTGATGTTCTCATTATTGCAAATACAAATTTGCTGCCCATAGATTTTATCGTTCTCGATATAGATTGCAATCTTTCTTGCCCTATTATTCTTGGTAGACCTTTCCTTAGAATGATTGGTGCGATTATTGATATGAAGGAAGGGAATATTAGATTCCAATTTCCATTAAGGAAAGGCATGGAGCACTTTCCAAGAAAGAAAGTCAAATTACCTTATGAATCTATCATGCGAGCTACTTATGAATTGAGTGCCAAAGATGGCACTACTTAGATCTATCCTCGCTTTTATGCCTAGCTAGGGGCATTAAACGATAGCGCTAGTTGGGAGGCAACCCAATTTTATTTGTGTTTTTTGTTTTTGTTTCTGTTGAGCAATAAATTTTGCATCTACCTTCTGTTCAGATGTGTTTTTATGTTTTAATTAGTGTTTGAACCAAGTAGAACCTATAGGATAACCTATGGTGTTAGTTAATTTGATTCTGCTGAAAAACAGAAACTTTGCGCGCACAAAAATAATTTTGTTAATTCACAGAAATGTGCTTTTGCGTTGATTATTTTTGATGTAGATCAATAGACCAATTTCCCAGGACTTCCTATTTTGGTAGGATTTTTAGAGTTCCAGAAGTATTCGAGGGTTACAGATTGCTACAGACTGTTCTGTTTTTGACAGATTCTGCCTTTCGTGTGTTGTTTGCTTATTTTGATGCATCTATGGCTACTATTAAGTGGTATGAACCATAAAGAATTTGGAATACAGTAGGTTTAACACCAATATAAATAAATAATGAGTTCATTACAGTACCTTATGTGATGGTTTTGCTTTCTTTCACTAACGGAGCTTATGAGATTTCCTGTTGAGTTTTGTGTTGTGAAGTTTTCAAGTTTTGGGTAAAGATTTGATGGACTATGGAATAAGGAGTAGCAGGAGCCTAAGATTGGGGATGCCCATGGCACCCCAAGATATTCAAGAATAGACCAAAGCCTAAGCTTGCGGATGCCCCCGGAAGGCATCCCCTCTTTCGTCTTTGTTCATTGTTAACTTTACTTGGAGCTATATTTTTATTCGCCACATGATATGTGTTTTGCTTGGAGCGTCTTGTATGATATTAGTCTTTGCTTTTTAGTTTACCACAATCATCCTTGTTGTACACACCTTTTGGTAGAAGCCCACTTGATTGAAATTTAGTAGAATACTCTATGTGCTTCACTTATATCTTTTAGAGCACAGCGGTGGCTTAATTTTGTAAAAATTGTTGATCTCTCATGCTTCACTTATATTATTTTGAGAGTCTCTTAGAATAGCATGGTATTTGCTATGGTTATGAAATTGGTCCTAGAATGATGAGCATCCAAGTTGGGTATAATAAAAACTATCATAGAAAGTGAATTGGATGCTATGATCATTTTGATACTTGATAATTGTTTTGAGACATAGAGGTGGTAATATTAGAGTCATGCTTGTTGGGTGCTTATGAATTTAAAGAATACTTGTGTTGAAGTTTGTGATTCCCGTAGCATGCATGTATGGTGAACCGCTTTGTGATGAAGTTGGAGCACAATTTTATTTATTGATTGTCTTCCTTATGAGTGGCGGTCGGGGACGAGCGATGGTCTTTTCCTACCAATCTACCCCCCTAGGAGCATGCACATAGTACTTTGTTTTTGATGACTTGTAGATTTCTGCAATAAGTACATGAGTTCTTTATGACTAATGTTGAGTCCATGGATTATACACACTCCCTCCTTCCACCATTGCTATCCTCTCTTGTGCCGCACAACTTTTGCCGGTACCATACACCACCATATACCTTCCTCAAGACAGCCACCATACCTACCTATTATGGCATTTACATAGACATTCCGAGATATATTGCCATGGAACTTTCCACCGTTCCGTTTATATGACACGCATCATCATTGTCATATTGCTCTTTGCATGATCATGTAGTTGACATCGTATTTGTGGCAAGGCCACCTTCATATTTTTCATACATGTCACTCTTGATTCATTGCATATCCTGGTACACCGCCGGACGCATTCATATAGAGTCATATCTTGCTCTAAGTATTGAGTTGTAATCTTGAGTTGTAAGTAAATAAAAGTGTGATGATCTTCATTATTAGAGCATTGTCCCAGTGAGGAAAGGATGGTGGAGACTATGATTCCCCCACAAGTCGGGATGAGACTTCGGACTTCAAAAAAAGGAGAAATGCCAAAAAAAGAGAAAAGCCAAATAAAAAAATATTAGAGAAAACAGAGAAGGGACAATGCTACTATCCTTTTTACCACACTAGTGCTTCAAAGTAGCACCATGATCTTCATGATAGAGAGTCTCCTCTGTTGTCACTTTCATATACTAGTGGGAATTTTTCATTATAGAACTTGGCTTGTATATTCCAATGATGGGCTTCCTTAAAATGCCCTAGGTCTTCATGAGCAAGCGAGTTGGATGCACACCCACTTAGTTTCTTTTGCTGAGCTTTCATACATTTATAGCTCTAGTGCATCCGTTGCATGGCAATCCCTACTCACTCACATTGATATCTATTAATGGGCACCTCCATAGCCCGTTGATTCGCCTAGTTGATGTGAGACTATCTTCCTCCTTTTTGTCTTCTCCACAACCACCACTGTATTCCACATATAGTGCTATGTCCATGGCTTACACTCATGTATTGCGTGAAAGCTGAAAAAGTTTGAGATTACTAAAGTATGAAACAATTGCTTGGCTTGTCATCGAGGTTGTGCATGATTAAGTACTTTGTGTGATGAAGATAGAGCAACAGCTAGACTATATGATTTTGTAGGGATAACTTTCTTTGGCCATGTTATTTTGAGAAGACATGATTGCTTGATTAAGTATTCTTAAAGTATTATTATTTCTTATGTCAACACGAACTTTTATTTTGAATCTTTTGGATCTGAACATTCATGCCACAATAAGGAAAATTACATTGAGAATTATGCTAGGTAGCATTCCACATCAAAAATTCCGTTTTTATCATTACCTACTCGAGGACGAGAAGGAATTAAGCTTGGGGATGCTTGATACATCTCCAACATATCTATAATTTTTTATTGTTCCATGCTATTGTATTACCTGTTTTGGATGTTTATGGGCTTTACTTTACACTTTTATATCATTTTTGGGACTAACCTACTAACCGGAGACCCAGCCCGTATTGCTGTTTTTTTGCCTATTTCAGTATTTCGAAGAAAAGGAATATCAAACAGAGTGATACCTTCGGGAGCGTTAGTTTTGGAACGAACGTAATCCAGATGACTTGGAGTGCAAGTCAAGAAGCAGCCGTGGCAGCCACGAGGGTGGAGGGTGCCCCCTGTCGGTGTCAAAACCGGCGGATCTCGGGTAGGGGGTCCCGAACTGTGCGTCTAGGCGGATGGTAACAGGAGACGAGGGACACGATGTTTTTACCCAGGTTCGGGCCCTCTCGATGGAGGTAAAACCCTACGTCCTACTTGATTAATATTGATGATATGGGTAGTACAAGAGTAGATCTACCACGAGATCAAGGAGGCTAAACCCTAGAAGCTAGCCTATGGTATGATTGTATGTTGTCCTACGGACTAAGGCCCTCCGGTTTATATAGACATCAGAGAGGGCTAGGGTTACACAGAGTCGGTTACAATGGTAGGAGATCTACATATCCGTATTGCCAAGCTTGCCTTCCACGCCAAGATAGCAGTCGATGTGTGGAGTAATAGTAGAAGATGCAGGTAGGAGTCGGTCTACTTGGCATGGACGTGATGTCTATATACATGATCATGCCTAGATAATCTCATAATTATAAGCTTTTCTATCAATTGCTCGGTATTTGTTCACCCACCATAATACTTATGCTATCTTGAGAGAAGCCACTAGTGAAACCTCTGGCCCCCGGTTCTATCTCTTATCATATAAGCTTTCAATCTAATTTTATTTGCATCTTTACTTTTCCTATCTATATTATAAAATACCAAAAATATATTTATCTTATCATACTATCTCTATCAAATCTCACTTTCGCAAGTGGCCGTGAAGGGATTGACAACCCCTTTATTGCGTTGGTTGCGAGTTCTTGTTTGTTTGTGTAGGTGCGTGGGACTTCTGAGGAGCCTCCTACTGGATTGATACCTTAGTTCTCAAAAACCGAGGGAAATACTTACGCTACTATTGCTGCATCACCCTTTCCTCTTCAAGGAAAACCGACGCAAGCTCAAGACGTAGCAGCGGCACACACGCTGCGGACGAACAATATGTACATTATTTAGTGAACATAATGGGGCCTCGATCATGACAACTATGCGGCAATGAAACAACGTCGTAGCGGAACTCAATAGCACAGGGACACCGATGTGGACACGATCTAGACTCGGACAGCTCTCCTTTCCAACGGGACTTTCCTGAAATCTGGCACGACATGCCAGGTCAGTACATTGAATGTACTTGCAAGCTCATAACAGGCATAAACATAATGACAAACAATATCATGACAATTGACCAATTAATAACAATGCAACAATATGTCCAACATGCTGTGACCATGCTCTTGTGATAAACGCCCCTTAGACTGGCTTACCAAACATGATCGTTCTCGAATCACAAACGTGCCAACCCAGAGACAGTCTTGTGATCCTTACGGTGATCACCACCACGACCAATAAAGGGCTCGTGATCCCTACGGCGAACACAACCATGACCAATAAAGGGCCCGTGATCCTTACGGCAATCACAACCATGACCAATAGTTGGCTCGTGATCCTTACAGCGATCACAACCACGACCAATAAATGGCCCGTGATCCTTACGGCGATCACAACCACGACCACATCTGGTCCAAGTCAACAAGATGGCCTTTACGCCACCACCAAAATGCAAACTTCATACTTAGTGTGCAAAATTCATTAAATGTTGTGACCTACTTTCGAGCGTGTCCTTAACCGTGGACTCGGCTATCGATAGATTAATACACTCTGCAGAGATAGCACACTCAACCCACACCACAGAACCCATGGCCTCGCACTCCCATTCGGGTGGACCAACGGCATTCCAACAAAACCACTCCATTGCCATGACACTCTCCTGGCCACTCCGACTCGATCCCCATCAGGCTAGTCCTGGGTGACCCCGTGTCTACCAAAGACACAACGACCACCGTTGTGCCCACGATCCACTCTGGGACCCGGTACCAAAAACTTAACAACGGGCTCACAAGGTTATGCCTGCTTACCGGGCCAGGGCACAGCACGCCCATAACCATCCCCAGATGGAGGCACCGACCAGCACTACTAGGAAAACCCTTACCAGTAGCGCTGGGTTTCTTGCTATTAGTAGCGCGGGCAGGCGCGCTACTGCTACGGCGCTACAGCTATCTTTTAGCAGTATTGCTTGTTTAGCCTAGCGGTACTGGTATCTAAAGCTACCTGTAGCGCGCTTTCACCCAGCGCTACTGATAATTATCTACAGCGCGTGGAACTAGCCAGCGCTACTGTTACTTGAGTGCTACTGGTAATCTTTACCCCCATGCCACTTCTAACTTTTGTATTTTTTTTTGCGTTTTGGCTCTGTACACAATTTAACAGATCCACCGTTTATACAATAACATGCATATTCATTGAAAAGCAAGTGAGTCATCGATGAGCCAAAGTTATTAGAAGTCTCGACATGTCTCAAATATCTCATCATCATCAATCATGGTCGAATACATGTCTCGAAATAGCGTTACAAGTCATTACAAGATCTGCATACATGCAACTACATGGTCACATACTCATGTTTCATCATCAATGTAGACTATGATATGACCGCATAGAAGATAAGGGCGATCATGATGATTAAAAGCGGTATTATGTAGTAGTTTTTGTAGCGGCGCTGGTTCTGAATCCCCTGTTTTGCTATGAATCTCAAGTAACTAGCTTCGGCTTCCGCTCTGCTATCAAACCCTTTCTGGCTTCCGCCGAAGAAGCCAGAGACTTGGGCCTGACACTCTGGCCACTCATCATACACACCCGGAACATGCCCTACATAAACGGCATACCACTTCCTCGCCATCGTTGATCTATATACCTGTCAGAGATGCACATATATATACCATGAACTGAATTCAACAAAACAATTATGAAATAGAAGCAACATATATAGTAAACATAGTTAACAAATTTTATCGTATCGACAGTAATTAACTAGAGTGAGGCACCATACATCTAATAGTTTCGTCGTACTGAGAGATTCAATGTTTCGTCGTACAGAAAGTAACAAGTAACTAAATACACACATTGTTTTTAAGCAGTGCACTCTTCCCATCTGTCCATATCCGGGAGGACAGACCCAACCTTAGTGAAAGGCATCATGTCCTGACGCTGTAGGACAATGCGGGTTCGGACGTGAGCTCGCGATATTGGGCCGGCATAGAACATCCCATTCTCTTCGAGGACATATTTGATGATAATGGATGCAATTTCCTGTTGGATCCGGTAGAAATCATGTCGAATTCGATTATCCGGCACGGCTCCAAACGCTTCGGCCCATCTCTGGATATGGGTATCGGATGAAGATTTCATGCAAAGTGATTGCATATCCCTCCTATACTCTATCATTAGATGGATGACATAGAATCCATCATTCTCACTTCTTGGCGGTTGCTGGATGCAACAGAAGTCAGTCTTGTGGGTAAAACAAAGCCCGGCCTTTTTTTTGTTTTTTTGTGTTGGATGTAGCCACCCCGCATGCTGAAGCCCAACATAGCTCTGTCCAGAACATACTTTATATGTGTGTGATCTTTCTTCTGTATGTTCTTCGATGGGTCCAAATATAGAGCGCGGGAGTAACACGAGTAAAAAACAATGAGAACGGGACGACACCCCCCCGCTGCGCAAAATACACGATCAAGTTTAGTGTCACGCCCAATATGCGATACTATCCTTAAGAGACTCGAAGGTCCCACCAAGGATAGAACCACATATTGATACACTTTTGCAAGGTGGATATCATTACATCAACATTACATAATAGATGGGGATACATACAAAAGGCATACAATGCCACACGAATACAACATCAACTTACATAAGAGCACCATCCGACTACGGATGAAACACAAACAAAAACTCAAACGACATCCACCCTGCTAGCCCAGGCTGCCGACCTGGAACCTATCCCCTGATCGAAGAAGAAGCAGAAGAATAACTCCAACACAAGCAAACATTGCTCTCGCGTCAAGATCATCGCATAACCTGTACCTGCAACTGTTGTTGTAGTAATCTGTGAGCCATGAGGACTCAGCAATCCCATTACCATGGGTATCAAGACTAGCAGAGCTTAATGGGTAAGGAAGGGGTAAAGTGGTGAGGTTGCAGCAGCGACTAAGCATATATGGTGGCTAACAGATGCAAATGTGAGCGAGAAGAGAAACAACGAAATGGTCGTGAAGCTAGCAATGATCAAGAGGTGATCCGGAACTCCTACTTACGTCAAACATAACCCAAAACCGTGTTCACTTCCCGGACTCCGCCGAAAAGAGACCATCACGGCTACACACATGGTTGATGCTTTTACTTAAGTCAAGTGTCAAGTTATCTACAACCGGACATTAACAAATTCCCATCTGCCACATAACCGCAGGCACGGCTCTCGAAAATTTATACCTTGCAGGGGTGTCCCAACTTAGCCCATGATAAGCTCTCGCGATCAACGAAGGATATTCCTTCTCCCGGGAAGACCCGATCAGTCTCGGAATCCCGGTTTACAAGACATTTCGACAATGGTAAAACAAGACTAGCAAAGCTGCCCGGATGTGCCGACAAATCCCGATAGGAGCTGCACATATCTCATTCTCAGGGCACACCAGATGAGCCAGACGTCTAGTTGGCATAGACCCTGGTTGCCCAGGGGGCGCCGGACATCGCTCGGTTTGGACCAGCACTCAGAGAAGCAATGGCCCCGGGGGGCTAAAATAAAGATGACCCTCGGGTTGGCCGACCCAAGGGAAAGGTAATAGGTGGTGGTGAGGCAAATGGTAAAACCAAGGTTGGGCCTTGCTGGAGGAGTTTTATTCACAGCGACTGTCAAGGGGGTCCCATAAATCACCCAACCGCGTAAGGAACGCAAAATCCGGGAACATAACACCGGTATGACGAAAACTAGGGCGGCAAGAGTGGAACAAAACACCAGGCATAAGGCCGAGCCTTCCACCCTTTACCAAGTATATAGATGCATTAATTAAATAAGAGATATTGTGATATCCCAACATCATCCTGTCCATCATGGAGCAATCTTCAACTTCACCTACAACTAACAATGCTATAAGAGGGGCTGAGCAAAGCGGTCACATAGCCAAACAACGGTTTGCTAGGAAGGGTGAAAAAGGTTAGAGTCTGACATGGCAAATTGGGAGGCTTGAAGAACAAGTGATAGGTAACACAGCATAGCGATAGAACAAAGCAACTAGCATAGCAATGATAGTAGTGAGATCCAAGGTGACGGTCATCTTGCCTGAAATCCCGCAAGGAAGAAGAACAAGTCCATGAAGAAGACGAACGGGATCGCAACATTACCGGAACTAAGAAGCAACACTAGAAAGAAACAAACAACGTGGTAAATGCACAAGCATAAACATGGCATGATGCACAACAAGTATGATGCATGTCCGGTTTAATAAGGCACGGCATGGCAAACTGCAACACACAATACTACAAATTAAGTGAAGCTCAATATGCAATGAGTTCCATATTGACAAAAAACCACATCAATTATTTAGTTCTCTCTTGTTTATGTACCCAACAATATTAAATGTTGTTAAACATGGCAAGGGGTGAAGCATAAGAAAACTAACTATTTAGGCAAGTTTAAATGAGGCCGGAACATCAAACAACAATTCCGGAAAATCCTCATGTCCATATTTTAATTTGGTACTGTTCTGCCCTAAAACATATTTTGATGTTGTTAAACAGTAAAACAAAGTGCACCATGTTAGACTAGGCATTTTTCCACCCCATTTACATATAAAGTTTATTAAAATTGGAGCTACGGTTATTTAGTTATGAAATCAATCATTTTAACATGGCATTTGAGCAAAATTAAACAAACAACAAGTTAAAACATTTCAAACATGGTTAAAAGTTGCATATTATGAAACTAGATGAAATTCTAAGCATTTTACATGTATAAAGTTTTTACATATGATGCACCACTTGTAAGGTATTAAATGCATGAACTCTAGGGGTTTTTCTGTAAACAGACGTTCCTGGGATAATTGCGAAAATCGCAATAGAGGAAAAAACACGCAGCAGGCTGAATCTAGGCAGAGGTCCAACAGATTGGAAAAAAAGGGGGACGCTGGAGGGGTGGCCTCACCATGGGCCTTGGCCCAGGCTGTGGAGAGGTAGGCCAGGGTGGACCTGGCTGCGCGGGGGACAAGCGGAAGCAGAGGAGTGGTCAACGCGGCTGCGCGACTGCAGCCTCCTCCTCTCGAACAGAGGCATGGGCGGGACATGGCGGCTCCATGCGTTCCAGGAAGACGAGTGGCGGCGGTGCTGGTGCTTGAAGCGGCGGGGCGCTGGGCATGGACGGGCGGCGGAGACGGCGAGATTCGGTGGCCCTCGGCCGGATCTGGTGTGAAACGACGGTGAGGGTTGACTCGGGGCAGAGCATGGGCATCCATGGTGGTCCTGGGTTCCTGGACAGAGAGAGTTTGAGAGAGAGATACATGAGAAGGGAAAAGAAGACCGAGAGGGAAAGGAGCAGGGGCTTGGCGCTCATCTGTTGGTCGTTCTGTCGGCGGCAGCCGGACCTGGAGTCAAGGTGGCGGAGCAAGGCGACAGCCGCTTGCTGGTTTTCGGGAGGAGCTCGTCTCCCTGTGTCAACAAGGGGAGAGGGGAGGCTACGGGGAAGAAGGACGATGACGACGTGGGGGAAGGAGCTTCTGACGCGGAGCTGGGAGGACGGGCGCGCTCGGGAGGCGAAGAGGAGGGCAACGACGATGTTGCTATTGCTGTCGCCGGTGGCTGCAAGCTTCGGCTCGAGGAGGCAAGCGAGCACGGGCATGCGAGAGGAGAGGTGCTCAAGGACGCGGGGGCTGCTGATGTTCTCGCCGGCGGAGTGGATGGGTAAGGCGACAGGAAGGCGCGGGCGGTGGTGTGGTGGTTGGTTGGGTGGAGAAAACATTGAGGATTTTGGATTGGGGACGAACCCGACGAAGGTGGAGGCTGGTCGGGGATGGATCTGGGAGGATCCCGAGGAAGAAGGGGGGAGGTTGGTTGGCTGGCGGCGTCACGAAGGGAAAGGGTGGATGAGACAGCTAGGGGCTAGGTTATCATCTGTTTATATAGCATGAGCATTTTAGTTAGTGACTAATCAAACCCTTCGATTAAAATCGAACGGTTGAGATAAATAGGACAGAGAGTTCAAATGAGAAAATGATGATGTTTTAGGGATGTTTGGGGATGATTCGGACCCAACGGTGACGACTGCCCGGGTCGGGTTCGGGACAGCTTTCAGACGCACGCGAGGGGTTTGGGTATTGTGCAAAGAGGGTCAAACAGTCGGGCAACAACAGAATGGTCGGTCTGAGGAAGGTCAACAGAGACGAGGAAGAAGCGGCAACTAACAACGGATGCACGTTTTATGAAAACATGCAGATGCAATGCGCATGATGCTATGAGATGAAATGCAAGACATGAACAAAATGCAAAACAAAATACAAAAATCCAACCACGAAGGAAATATCAGATCGCATCTCCGGAAAATGCAAGAGTTGGAGTTACGAATATGGAAAGTTGTCCGGGGCTCCATGCGTGCAAAGTAACTATTGAAATGCTCGAAAGGATATATGTCTTATAGTGCTATCCGCGGATGACTTACCAGGGATGATAAGGTAGGAGAATTGTTTCTTTATCATTATTGTTAACCAAGAATTCTTCGATGAACTGAATCGCATATTGACGGTTGGCGTCGTTGACTGACAAGAAGCCCTCATGCATGTAGTATGGGTCCGCGACCGCAAGACCGGTGACTTGCACTCTCCTGATGATGTAGTTCATCTGCAGCGCATACAGGCGGATGAACATAAAATCGAGTGTCCTCATTTGAAACATCTGGAAGATGTAATCAAACCTCAGGAAGAAGAGGTCCATGGGGCATGTGTGGACATACATCTTGCAACATCTCGGCACATGAATCGTATAAAGTGGGTATCCTGGATCATCCGAGGCGAGGAGGCTTCTCTCGGTCGAAAGCACATGGTCATGGAGTCTCCTGAGATCACCTTCTATGGCAGCTAGTGCATTCGCCGGTACCATTGGCTCTCCCGCGACATGGATTAATGGCGCATGTTTCGTCGGTACATGGTCAACCTTGGTTGAAGGCCGCTGCCTGCTAGAACCAACATTTCCAGCATTATTGGATTTTCTCGCCGCCGGTCTCTTCCTCTGCATCTTCTTGGTGGGCTGAGGTGCTGGTGGGTCTGTCAGACCCTCCCTGAGCAACACCTCTAGTGTTGTCGGGCTCAGCATTGGACGACTCTGGCTAAGTAGTTGAGCTTGGGTGGAGCCGGCATCTGGAGGCGTGTCCTGTGAGGATTGCATGAACAAAGACTTCTTGGGTGGAGTCGGGCTCAGATCCAAAGTATGCTCAGCTTGGCCAGCTATGGGGTCCGGAGGATCCTTATATGGATTTAGCGGCGAGTGCGGCAGATGCTGTTGTGCACTTCCGAAGTCAGAAGGATCACGAGACGGAAGAGCTGTTTTGGTCTCAATTCCATAGTCCGGAGCGTTCACTTTCGCTGACCGATCGGTTGGCTGAGTGGGCTGAGCTGAATAGGCTGTTCGGACTTGCCATGATAGATATCGTGGCTCATGTCTGGCCGGATAGGCCCAAGCCGAAGAGTTATTTTGGCTTATTGCAGCCATTTTTGGGGCGGTGCCGCATATCAAGGCGATGAAGCGGTCGGCCTGCATAGAGGGTGCACGGATGGCCCTCGCCCGTGTGAAGACATACTGGACGGAGATGGATGCCACCGCTGTTGCGACCCAGGGTTCGGACGAGGGCCGGTTACCCGCCGAGCACTATTTTGGGGAAGTTCTGCGTGTGCTCGTGTAATAGAGTCGCAGTGCTCAAAAAATGTCATGTTCAAATGAACTTTATGGTTTGTAAAACGATGTTTATAATATAAGCGCTTTTTGTACTTGTGCATTCAAGTATTGAAATATCTCCTGTGCGGCCGTTTAATGTATACTTGTGTATAACCTGAAAGATGGCAGTCTTGGGCTTCAGCCCCCACGCACATGGTGCGGGGGTGTTTGCGAAATAGTGCATTTTCACACTTAATCCAACGTCTTGGTCCTGTGAAGGAGGTGACAGCGTAGCAAACGAGGCAACCGGACTATAATGCTTTATCACTTTCACTTAGCCATGGGAGTTCAAAGGTGGGGCTACGATATAGCCCCTAGGGGCACCGCGCTCTCCGAATTCGGGGCGCGTATGTGCCTGACCGGGAAACGGTCCTTCGTCAAAGCGGAGGAATTTTAAACATTCCGATAGTCGATCGAGTGGTTGACCAGTCTCTCACTATATCATGACAGTCAGTTTTCGGCTTTCTCTATTGAGGTGCTCGCCCAGCCGAATCGGGGCACAATCGCAGTAGTTCTCCTGGTGCCGCATTAGCCGATGATATGGAAAGTAAGGCAGCAAAACACAGGAGCCGGGCAAACCCAACATTTGACCAAGGACATGATTCGGAGCTGATGCATATAAGGCCTAACTCGAGACGCCGAACACTCCCTAAGGTATTCGGTCTTTATAATAACGGGCAGAACAATGCCCTAAGCCCCTAGTGTCCAGGTACAGGCGAGAATTTCTGGCGGGGCCGATGCCAAAACGCCAGCCTCCTCGTTGGTTATGGTGAAAAACCGTGGGATGTGAATCAACAAAAGACATTAAGAAAGGTTTACGCAGGGACTTAATCTGAAAAGTATCCTTGCGACGGGTCCCTGCTGCACGTCTGCTCCTGTGTCTCCGTTGTGCCGTATCCTGGACGGGTGTGGACGTTGTTCATCTGTAAAAAGAGAGGAACTTAGCTTGAAAGGAAATCCTGCGAAAAATGTATTAAAAATCGAAATATGAATGAATGAATAAAGCTGAGCTTATATTAGCTCATTATTGCTCATACGCACAGCCCCTTGTAAAGGGGTGTGCGGCTAGGGAGCCCCTAGCTTATTTATGCCGGACTCGTCTAGCCGTGTCCGGGGTCTTGAACGACCTTTTAATGAGATGATGCTGCATGGACCGGGCATTTTAAGTGTAAGAGACGCGTAGTGTGGTATTGCGTTAAAGCGGACAAAAGCTTCACGTCATAATAGTGCTTGATGGCTACTTTTGAATGGGGCGACATGAAAGATTAGCTTTTTGCGTCGGAAGTTGCTGGGTGACCCGAACACAACTATTAGTAGTAAGGAGCCTGTGCACTTGGCGTAAGGGCCTGGTGCCACTCCTTTGAAGGAAGTGTGGCTATGGCGAATTTTAGTATGGTCTATCCCCAACTTGCAGATTGTGTCTGGATATAGCAGGTTTAAATCACTGCCGCCATCCATTAGGACTTGTGTAAATTGTAGTCCGTCGATTATAGGATCCAATATTAGAGCAGTCCATCCTGCGTTTCGAATACTTCTGGAATAGTCCAGGTGGTCGAAAGTAATTGGTTTTGACATCCAATCTCGAGTTTCCACTGGGGTGGACCGTGCGACACCTACTTTGGTGGGTGCCGCACTGTTGTTCCGTATTATCACATGAAGTGAGTTTACTCTTTTGACTTCTTGTGGGAAAGTATTTTGTTTTCCAGCGCTCTACTGGTGGGGTTCGTCATCATCCTCGCTTGGCGCGTCGAGCCCCTTGTGTTCGGCGTTGAGTCGGCCGGACTGTTTGAAAACCCAACAATCCCGATGGGTGTGGTTTGCAGGCTTCCCGGAAGTACTGTGGATTTGACATATCCGATCCAAAATTTTGTTGAGGTTGGATAGCTCGTCGCTGCTGTCCTTAAGAGGCAGTGTTTTATTGTTCGGCCGCGAGCTTTAGAATCCGGCGTCGACCGCCGTGTTCTTTGGGCTTTTTTCTTTATTTCAGCGCTGGTCCTTTCTGCGCCGTGATTTTCTGTTTCCATCCCTTATCTCGGATGTACTCCGGTCGCTGGTGCTGCATCTTGCTAGCCAGCTGTCTTCCCCCGCGCAAAAGCGGGTCATGAGGCTTGCTAGTGCAGCCATTGTTCTCGGCTTCTCTTGGCCGAGGTGTCTGGCGAGCCATTCGTCTCAGACATTATGTTTAAAAGCTGCTAAGGCTTCGGCATCCGGACAGTCGACTATCTGGTTCTTTTTGGTAAGGAACCTGTTCCAGAATTTGCGCGCTGACTCTCCCGGTTGTTGGGTTATGTGACTTAAATCGTATGCATCCGGAGGGCGGACATAAGTCCCCTGAAAATTTGCTCTAAATGCGTCCTCGAGCTCTTCCCAACTTCCAATGGTGTTTTCTAGGAGGCTTTTGAGCCAATGCTGAGCTGGCCCGTTGAGCTTGAGGGGTAGATATTTTATGGCGTGGAGATCATCTCCTCTAGGCATGTGTATGTGCAGGATGTAATCCTCAATCTAGACTCCGGGGTCTGTTGTTCTGTCGTATGCCTCTAAGGTGTGCCGTTATCTTCGAACACTCGGCGTGTTGTGTTACTTCCTGGGGCCCTCTTTTTTGGCCCATAAATGGATCTGGCCGGGCCGTCCGTTTTGCAAGGGTCTTTATGCGTGTCATGTGCCGGCTTATGTGCGGTGCCGCTTGCCGCTCTTGGCCTGTCATCTGGTCGCCTATCCGGCCAGGCGGCCTCTTTGCTTTTTGATTGTGGGGGCTCTACGGCCTCCTCGTCGAATTCTGGCAGCAGCTTTCGCTTCGGGTAGCTCTTTGTTTGGTGGCTATTGCCATATTTGTCCGCGGTCTTGAGTACTTTGCTCCACCTCATTTTGAGTATGTCTTCCGCTGTTTTGAGCTTCCGTTTCTCCTTTTTCAAACTTCTTGCAGTGGCGACAAGCCTTTTTTGAAGATTCTTGTGCTCCGGTGGTGTGTCCGGCGTGAGATCGCCTGATCTTTTGTTTTCGCCGGGGATGGATTGATTATCCGATTCCTCCTGCTCGGATGGTTTCTTGGTTGCATGTTCATCAGCCACTGGTTTGCCCTGCTCTATGGCTGGGTCATTATGGGTGCTGTTGTTATCGAGGCGGGACTTGGGGCGGCGCTTGCGTCGCCGTTTTGGTTGTTTTTCAGGGGAATTATCTTTCGCCGTGTCCCGTTGTTCCTCATCATCACTCCCTTTTGGGGTGTCCACCATATATACATCATGGGTTGAGGTGTGTTTCCAGTGTTCGGTAGGCGCTGGTTCTTGATTGTCTCCGGCATCATCGTCCATACCGTCGATGTCTTCGGAGTCGTAGTCTAGCATGTCAGTTAGATCGTCGACAGTGGGTACAAAGTGGGTGGTGGGTGGGCTTTGAATTTCTTCGTCGTCCGCATCCCAACCATCCTGACCGCAGTCCGGCCAGGGCTCTCCTGATAACGAGAGATACTTTAGCGAGTTCAGGATGTCGCCAAAGGGCGAGTGCTGAAAGATGTCCGCAGCGTGAACCCCATGATCAGCGCCCAATCGGATTCATTTGGCAGGGGCGTGGGAGGTTCGGAGTCTGGCAAGGAGTCCGGCACCTCGGAGTCACGAGCTTTGCAGAGGACAAGGTCGGTATTTGGCTCCATCGCCGTAGCAGTTGTAGCTCCCGAGGCGGTGTCCAGCCACCGGTCCATGATCTGCACGGTCGGCTCCGAACTATGGGTCGGAGCGGATTCGTGTGCGGCCTCCAAGGTACTGTCCGGCGGCAGAGCTAGATCATGCCCTTCGTGACAATGTGGCACGCTCGGCTGCGGCTCGAATCCATCGAAGATCAAGTCTCCGCGGATGTCAGCTGTGAAGTTTAGGCTTCCAAATCTGACCCGATGGCCAGGGGCATAGCTTTTGATCTGCTCCAGATGGCCAAGTGAATTGGCCCGCAGTGCAAAGCCGCCGAACACGAAGATCTATCCGGGGAGAAAATTCTCACCCTGGACTGCGTTGTTGTTGATTGGAGAAGCCATCAAGCCTATTGGTGACGACACAGAGGAACTCTCAATGAAAGCACCAATGTCGGTGTCAAAACCGGCGGATCTCGGGTAGGGGGTCCCAAACTGTGCATCTAGGCGGATGGTAACAGGAGACAAGGGACACGATGTTTTTACCCAGGTTCGGGCCCTCTCGATGGAGGTAAAACCCTACTCCTGCTTGATTGATATTGATGATATGGGTAGTACAAGAGTGGATCTACCACGAGATCAAGGAGGCTAAACACTAGAAGCTAGCCTATGGTATGATTGTTGTAATGGTTGTTCGTCCTACGGACTAAAACCCTCCGGTTTATATAGACACGGAGAGGGCTAGGGTTACACAGAGTCGGTTACAATGGTAGGAGATCTACCTATCCGTATCGCCAAGTTTGCCTTCCACGCCAAGGAAAGTCCCATCCGGACACGGGACGAAGTCTTCAATCTTGTATCTTCATAGTCTTGGAGTCCGGCCGATGATGATAGTCCGGCTATCCGGACACCCCCTAGTCCAGGACTCCCTCAGCCAATATTCCAAGTCCCAGAAAATAGATCTCGTCTTCCATATCTTCAGAGGGGCTCCGGTGCCTTTTTCTTCGTCTTTCCCGGCGAGGGGCACTCTTCCCAGTTCTTCAATAACTCATATATTTCTGCACCGCTACGCTTACGTGGAGGACCTCGATGCTCAGCCTTACCATTGAATAGATCTCCACGCTTTCTCCAGGGGTCATCCTTCTCGAGCCATCTTCGATGCCCCATGTACACGATTTTCGAAGACCCGCCATCTTTCGATAGTTGCAGAGAAGTTGTATCATCCATGCACCTCGGGAATCCGCAATATCCATGGCACACCTAGCCGGAGAGATAGCCGAAACCGAGATAGTCCTGCACCGTCGTGATCAGCGCGACTCTCATGTAGAAATACTCTCCTTTGCTTGCATCCCATGTCTTGGCCGGCGTTGTCCATAAGGTCTGTAACTCCTCTTTCATGCACAACCAGGGGGGAGGTTTTACATCCATACAAACACGGGCCATGTGCTATGATTGGTGTTCTGGTTGCCAAATGGATTCATGCCATCACTACTAGCACCAAGCACGATGTTCCTTCGATCATTTGCGAAAAATTCAAATTCAGCATTTAATGCTCTCCACCGGCTAGCATCTGCGAGGTGTCTCAGCTTAGGTTCATCTCCGTCATCTGGCTTCACCCTCTCCGCATGCTAGTGCATAAGATTTGCTTCTTTAGGATCTACGAAATACTGCTGTAGACGCGGAGTGATCAGAAAGTACCATACAACTTTCTGTGGAGATTTCTTTTTGGCCTTTTTATATCATGAAGCATTGCACTTTGGACAGATGGTTTTTTCTGCTTGCTCGTTCCGATATATGATGCAATCATTGATGCATGCGTGATATCTAATATGTGGCAGATCAAGAGGGCACACGATTTTCTTTGCCTCCTCGACACTAGTAGGACACAGGCTTCCCGTGGGAAGAACCTTCTTTAGGTACTTCAGTAGATCATCCAGGCTTGTATCTGTCCATTTGTTTTTTGCCTTCATCTTCAGAAGTTCTAGTGAAACTCAAGCGGGTCACCTCGGGATTATTGCAACCATCATACAAAGGAGTCATCGAGTCTACCTACAGTTGTGCCAGTTTGGCCTCCTCTCTAGAAACAGCTCTGTCGCTAGTCGTCTTCTTGCAAAGTAGGTCTCGAACATGCGGGTCCCGCATAGCTGAACTTAGTAGCAACGAATACGGTGGCGTGTCCGCGTCTTCTCCGCCTTGAACTGCCTCTTCGCCATTGACATTTCCGAGGCTGTCTTCCTCTTCGGGCACATAATCGGTCAACTCTTCGTCTGGTGGCCCCATGTCGTTATTTCCTGCCCTGTCGAAGTCCTCATCATCATCATCATCATCATCATCTTCTTCTTCACTTATCCACCGAGTATGGCCATGCATGAAACCATGCATGAGCAGGTGCACCTTGAACTTACCACCCTCATAAGGGTCGAGCATGACTCTTCCTTTGCATTTTCGACACGGACATAAAACATCCCTCAGTCTTTTTTCATACATGTCATCCACAGCGGATTGCCAGTATCTTTCCACCATCCTTCCATTGACCTTCATGATCACCTACGGGCGGAGTAAATATTATAACCACGTATATATGCATGCATGGATCAAATTCATACAAAAATTCGGCATGACCTTAGCTAAACATAGGACATATTGAGTTTGCATTCCCGAAATTCGCCGAAACGGAATTGAATCGACATTTTGGCAAAACATAGGCAACTAATGTCACCCACATGATTTCATCAAATACACAATGTAGGCAACTCAAATTATGCCACACACAATTCGGTATATTCTCATATTGCCCATATATATATATAGTTTCGGTCCTATCCACACAAACACTTTTTTTGCTCACCTATGTGTCGAGAGGGATATCGAGCACCTTTCTTCTTAATTACCTAGTAGCTCTATAGATATATAGCTCTAACTAGCTAGCTAGCTAGGGAGAGAGTGGGAGGAGAGGGAGAGGAGAAGAGAAGAGGGGAGGAGAGGGAGAGGAGAATAGGGAAGGCATTAATGGAAGGGGGTGGTGGAGGGCAAAGAAGAGGGGGAGGGAGGGCATTAATGGAGGGAGCACTACAAAAAAATACATTTCCGTGATGATACGTGTTTGTCACAGTAGGTCGCGTTTTTGTCATGCATGTACATCCATGACAAATTTATGACAGAATCAAGATAGTCACACCCGTGCTGTCGTAGAAGTGTTCCATGACATTACCAAAATTATCATCACGGAAGTGTCCACTTCCATGACGATGAATCGCGCGTCACAGAAGTGCTTTCGTCAAGGGTGACCGACACGTGTCATCCACCGTAACGGAATGCCGTTAAGCTATCGGGTCGGGTTTTGGATCTGATAACCCGTTAACAGCCCCGACCAATGGGGATTTTCCACGTATAAAATCATCATTGGCTGGAGGAGACACGTGTCGGCTCACCGTTGGGACATAAGTCATCCACTCACTGGGCAGAAGGCGCCTATGATACGTCGACACGTGGCCCGGCCCAACAGAGGCCCATTCCTGTGAAAAGGCCGACCCGTTTGACTTGGTCAAAAGGTGACGGGCCGGCCCATGGAAAGCCTGTTAATTCGCATATAGCCCATTTATAGCCCGCTAACCCAAGGTCCGTTACGCCCTACCCGAATTAGGCCCAGTAGCGTCATCCGGGCCATACAATATGATTCCAGCCCGTTTTCGCTTCTGGCCCATGTATGGCCCATGACGTCTTCCGGCCCATATGAGGCCCTATGTAACTCTTGGCCTATTAACGGCCCGTGGTGAAACTGGCCTGCAATGAATAGTGTATCACTTTAGACACATTAATGGCTCGTGGTGAAACTGGCTCGTAATGAACAGTGTATCACTTTATACCCATTAATGGCCCGTTATTCAGTTGGACCGTCCAGCCCATGTAATCTTTCGGCCTTCTCAGAGCCCATTTATTCTTGGGATCATTTCGAGCATTCGTTTACTTACGGCCCGTTACTGTAATTTTCTACTTGTGGGCCAAATTCAGCCCGTGGTTACAGTCGGCCCGTTTGTGGTCCGTTAATACATTGGGCCATTTTCATAGCGTCATCAAATAAAGCCTATTAACGATGGTCCATTATGGTCGGCCCATGAATGGACGATTCCAACTCTAGCCCGTTTACGGCCATAATGAGGCCTGTTATTGGCCCATGTTTGGCCAATCGATCATACGGCCCGTATAAGGCCCATTGATGATAGGGCCCGTAGAAGGCCCATTGTTTCTATGGCCCGTAGAAGGCCCAATGTTTCTACGGCCCATAGAAGGCCTATTGTTTCTATGGCCCGTAGAAGGCCCACTGTTTCAACGGCCCGTAGGAGGCCCAATGTCACTACAGTAAATATTAGCCCATGGTTATTGTGGCCTGGTAATAAAAAATAGGTTATTGCAGCTACTAGCAAACCGCTGAAAAAGAACTGCACTGACTACAAGCAAAAAAATAAACAAGACAACAAGGAAATAAATAAGCAAGCAACTTATGCTAGGCTATGACGGCTACTACACATATTACATCCACTGGGCATCAAAGTTCACCACCAATGCAAATATAGGGAACACAGCAGCATATAAACGCCGTAGCAAAACAAGTCCAGAAGTGAAACCACTTCAGAAGAGTTCAAGAAACAATATCCTGGGTACCCATAATGCTGGCAAGATGCTTAGCAAGCGTATTAACTTTCTCTTGTTTGGCGCTTAAATCCTCCAGCGCTTGCTGTTGCACAAGAAAGTACGCATCTGAATTCTGCAGGGACTTCCTCAGTCCTTCGGCTTCTTGCTGCAACACAGATGACTGATGCCTTTCAGCTTGTAGCTGAGACTGAAGAAGCCGAAGTGATTCAGGCAGCGAGTTCGAAGAGCTTGTGCCAGCGGTACTGGCCAGTAACTCGAACACTACATCAACGCAGGACTGTGGGGTTTTCTCACTATCTACAAGATCGTTTTTATCACCTTTCTTGGAGACCAACAGGGTTGTCTCACTATCTTACTTTCTCTACCATTGCATAGTGGGGTGCTCTTCTCCAATATTCTATTTGCATACTACAAGAGAAACAAGCAGACACATCACAAGTTTAGCTTGTAGTATACCAAACTCATTTTGGTAAACCGGTTCAGTAGTAAGGTGGACAGGATAACAGCATGAAACAAACATTTTTCTATGTACTATGGTCACTGTATATCAATCTAGTTTATGTTCCCTAATCAAGATAGAGACACAGTTCAACTCATATATTTTTAAGAGACAGCAGCATAGAAAGAATATAAGTGTGAGAAACTACACAGCATTGGGAGCAATTGTAATGTGCATCACATGAGAACATAATTGTTTATACAACTTAAACTGAAATCAACATAGAGCAAGAAGTTAGAACAGTAATCCAGTTAAAGAAATAGGTTTAAAACATACCTCTTGCGCCATTGGAGTTTCAATTGGAACCTTCAAATTTGAAAGTAGTTGGTATGAGTAAATACAGTGATGCAACAGCAAAGGAGTATGGACCATAGCTACGAAATCTGACCTGAGAACACTTGCTCTTGTGCTTTAAACGTGGAGTTTGGGTTAGCTATGGTGGTCTTCGTGCTTTGGGCACTGCAGTAGCTTTACAAACTGCTCGTGTGGGGGTACTGATGTAGGGCGGAACCCTATGGCGACGATCTTTCACGTTTGGAGTGGATCCTACGAGGAATCACGAAGAACGCGCGGAAGCACAAAGGGAAAACACGGGGAAAACTAGAGAGAATAACTAAACCAACAAGGAATCGGTCACACAAGTGCTAGATCACCGAACACAAAGAGTAACATATGATCCACAATCAACAAAGGTAAGGATACAAAGGAACTGTTCTTCTCCGTGAGGAGGCCTTGATGTTCTTCCCTAGAAAGGGGTCTTGAATCCGCTTGGGGGATCTTCTCCGAAGAGGTCGTGAACTCCGAGGAGAAGTATCCGAGTGGATGAGCAAAGGCTCTCACACAAACATGAGCTAATCCAATGCTAACCCTAGCTAGGAGGTGGGAGAGGCCTATTTATAGTCTTAGTGCAAAAGGGGGCGAAGTGGAGGGGTACATGGGCTTCGGCCCGAAACTGTTCACAGACAGGTACCGGACGTCCGCTGGGGACCGGTCATCCGGAGGCTCATGGGGGTCGGGACGTCCGGAGTCGTCGGACATCCGCTAGATGCATTCTATGAAGGAGGCGCCGGTCGTCCGGTATCTTCATACTTCCGTTAATTTCTTCTCGGGTGTCCAGTTCCAGACGTCCGGAGGGCGACGGTCGTCCGTGACCCTGGGAGTCGTCGGACGTCCGGGCAGGGCCGGTCGTCCGGTCGCTGTAGCGTGCGTTGGCCTGGTTTCCTTGGGCCGGCGCGACCTTCAGGGTCCTGACGTCTGGGCTGGACCGGTCGTCCGGTGGCTGTAGCTTCGGGCAGCTTTGTCTCTTGGTCCTTGTGCTTGGCATCCTCACTAGCTCTTCCATTGGATGTGGTTGCTTCGAGGCTTTCCTCCAAGTACCTGATCATGCATAGAACACACGTTGGAGGTAGTAGCCATGTCTCATGAATAAAGTGAAGGTTCGGAGAGGAACGAGTTCACCTTGTGTCCAATGGCGTCTAGTTGAGGTCTCATCATAAGTCCTCTTGGGGTTTGGAGAGTAGTCAGAGTGTACATGGGGATGAATGTGGGATGCTCCGCATCATCTCCCCCCCCCCTTGGGAAAGATCCGACCTCGGATCGTGATCCTCATCACCATGGAAACGGTTGTCATAGACGGACTTGTAGTTGGACGAAGTTGAAGACATGGCGCAATCCAAGTAGTCCAAGGTGTCGCCGGAGTGATAGACATGCAAAAAGAGCAAACACAAGCAACACTCGGAAATACAATGGTTAGCACACACAAAGTGTCCATCATGTAAGAATGAGTCCGTGCGGCAAGATTGGTCGTGACAAAGCGCATGAAACTTATCAAGATGATCTAGAATGAGATGCAAATCATTCATGGGAGGAAATGCAATCATTGTGCACACAAATGTGTTGTAAATATGATCAATGCAACCACGATGCAAAATAATGTCATACTAAGACGGTTTATCAATAGCATGAATATGGCAATATATGCTCAACATGTGTATGTTATCATGCAATTGATGGTGGACAATATGATCATGATGTATGAATATGCCATCAAGGTAGATCACAACAAATTTGCTAAGGAAGTGAACAAGCTCATATATCATGGATGACATGGAAAGAGATGCAAGAAGACAAGCATAATGTGAGTTAATCCATGCATAGGGTGCAAACTTGTGGTGAGTATGATAAGTCCATCGAGCATGACATGTATGAGCACAATCAATAAATATGGAGGTGTTGGTGTACCAAAGCTCGATGTCGAGGCATGAGTGGAGTTTCGAAGGTGCATCCAACAAGTGCGAGCACTCCTCAATGTGAAGGTCCATGTAGCCAATCTCCAATGTCGCTCCTCCGTTGACGAGATGTATCATGTAGAAAACAAGAAGGAAAAAACAATGAAATAATGACACATCCAATATGCTTGCTTGAGGATGGCTCAAAGGGAAGGGGTTCACCTTTATGAGGATGTCGAAAATGTTGGTGTCGCACATCGAGTATGCCTTCACATAGCCAATATGTCTCATGATGGTACCGCCTTGTGAATCCTTCAAAACGAAAGAACATGGCAAACACTCAGAAAAACAAATGAGGTTAGTGCAAATGCAACACCTATCATTCGTGTGGTAAGATACCCAACAAGTGTATGTATCATGCTCATCATAAGAAAGGACAAGGGAGTATTGCATAGTATGGAGGCATATGATGCGAGAACAATCAAATGTAATAGGCTCAATCAAACAAGCATGCCTCACAAGTAAGGTGTCAAAGTCTCCAAGATCAATAAGTATAGTATGGTTGCACTCAATACAAGTGGATATGAAAGAGGCAACTAATGGACACAAGAGAGAATGATCAAGATATATCATGTGAGAGGCATCAACATATACATCATCAACCCAAGAAAGCGAATAAGAGTGGAACATGGGTGATGCAACCAAGCAAGCAATCATAGCAATCAAGTCAAGCAATCTAGTAGTGCGAAGATGCAACATACTAGGAGTAATCATGGCAAGCATGTCATGTGTGCAAATAGTGGGCATGAATAATTCACATGTCATAACACAAGCATGAAAGCAAGATATGAGTAAAATGTCATCAATGTATTGGCGAGAGACCATATGTAAATAGCAATGGGGCATCATGACTCTCCCAACACAACAAGCATCAATAACATGGGGCACATGATAAATATGGCAATAGCAACAAGGGTCTCCACCAAGCATGCAAATACACATAGGAGTATCGTAATGGTGAATCATGGGTAGATGCAAACAAGGGTCACAATTGCATGGCAAAGGCATAGAAACAAGGATAACATGCAAAGTGAACACGATAGTATGGGCATAAGGTGACAAGAGGTAAATAGCCCATAGTCGTGTGAGAGACAAGTAAAAGAGATGCGTGTAGTCGATGCGCGAAGAGAACGGTGGTAAGGCTAGTCCACGGGATCCCAAAGCTCGTTGCTCTCAAGAGCTCGTTTCATCAACTCTTGGGATTGAGAGGTTGACGAGTATACATGAGTACCTACACAAAACTAAGACAAAGGAAAAATTGTGTGTGCATGGTAGATGTACACATCATCCATCATGATGCGCACGTGCATGTGTCGGTTAGCACAAAATATCCAATACTCAAATAAATGAGATGCATGATATAGAAACATGTCATCCATCATGACAGGTTTGTTATTATGTATAGCATAATGGAGACTCAAATTGTGTAATGCATCACGAGCAATATCTAGAGCATTGTTCTTCATGGAAGGCATATGGTGTACATTATCATGGGAATCATGCAAAGTATGAAATGCATCAAGATCTCCTAATATGTATGAGGAAACTATGGGGGTCTCCTCATGAGCATGAGTAGCAACATCACATGGAGAATATTGACAACATCCAAAACAATGCATATTCGAAACAATGTGATCATGGCATGTCATAGTAGATGAATTGCACAAATCATGTAAAGGAAGCATGGCAATATCATCACATGAAAAACAAAAGCCAATGACCATCATCTCGTCATCTATGCCATAAGTGCAAATGGGATTGATTTTAGTGGTGCATGCATAGTTACTATGTTGAGATTGTAGGGATGCAATATGGGAGATCTCACTCATAGCATATGACAAGTTCAATGGATTGTCAAACATGAAGTGACCAATAGAATTTTCACATGATATCCTATGGAGCATAGCATCACAACTAGGCAACTCAATATGCTCATCATCATATTCATCATAAATAGGTAAGGCTCTCACACAAACATGAGCTAATCCAATGCTAACCCTAGCTAGGAGGTGGGAGAGGCCTATTTATAGTCTTAGTGCAAAAGAGGGCGAAGTGGAGGGGTACATGGGCTTCTGCCCGAAACTGTGCACAGACAGGTACCGGACGTCCGCTGGGGACTGGTCGTCCGGAGGCTCATGGGGGTCCGGACGTCCAGAGTCGTCGGACATTCACTAGATGCGTTCTGTGAAGGAGGCGTCGGTCGTCCGGTATCTTCATACTACCGTTAATTTCTTCTCGGGTGTCCAGTTGCCAGACGTCCGGAGGGCGTCGGTCGTCCGTGGCGCTGGGAGTCGTCGGACGTCCGGGCAGGGCCGGTCGTTCGGTCGCTGTAGCGTGTGTTGGCCTTGTTTCCTTGGGCTGGCGCGACCTCCAGGGGCCGGACGTCCGGGCTGGACCGGTCGTCCGGTAGCTGTAGATTCAGGCAGCTTCGTCTCTTGGTCCTTGTACTTGGCGTCCTCGCTAGCTCTTCCGTTGGATGTGGTTGCTTCGAGGGTTTCCTCCAAGTACCTGATCATGCATAGAACACACGTTGGAGGTAGTAGCCATGTCTCACATGAATAAAGTGAAGGTTCGGAGAGGAGCGAGTTCACCTTGTGTCCAATGGCGTCTAGTTGAGGTCTCGTCATAAGTCCTCTTGGGGTTTGGAGAGTAGTCGGAGTGTACATGGGCATGAACGTGGGATGCTCCGCATTAGGTACTCTGTGGTGGACATGGTGCTTTGTCAACTATAAGTGGGTTACTATCTGCTGGGGTTGCGGTTAGATGGGTTGTAGCTGGTTCTCTCCGCAGCGGTGTAAGTGTGCAATCTGGAAGAGTCTCGATTATGTGTGGTGGGGCTAGTTTGTGGGCCAGTACAACCATGGTTCTATCTGCATCGATGGGTAGCACTGTCCTTTGTGAAGAATGGGTTTTTGCTCCCTTAGATACTGCCATCACCCCCTCCAATTCAAATGGCTGATAAACTAGAAAAGAAATTGAACGTACAGACATTGTATGATAGACAGATGTGGTAATTCATAGATATGTTGTCTAAACAAACAGGACATCATGACACAATTTCACATATATGACGCCTAACTAAACAGGATAGCATGACACAGTTTCAGATATATGATGGATAACTTAACAGGATATAATGGCATAATTCAACATATGATGAGTACCTAAATAGGATGACAGACAAAACTATATGATGTCTTTCTAAAATAGGTTGGGATGAAATAATTCACATACATGTTGTCTAAGTATACAGGATGGCATGATATAATTGACATAATTGATTCATATACTAAGTAGCTAGCACTCGCATGTATGATCTCTAAACTAAGCAGATCGAATTCAATATTGTGCATATGATGTCTAAACTAAGCAATGCAAGACACCATATGCGTCATATGAGAAATATAAACATTGCAACTTAGAGCATACACCTTAGGTGGGATATAGGACTGGTCATCTGTCTCTGAATCCTCCTCTGAGGAGCCATTGCCTGCTCTGAAGACCTTGTTTTCACTCCAGATTTTTCCATAACCGGCTCAAATGGCTGATACACATGAAGAGTAGTTCAACATACACAGATTGTTGACAAATTGAATACGTAATGAAAAAAAAGATGGCATGAGATAATTCACATATATGATGCCTGGCTCCATGGCGGTGCATAATTCACATATATGATAACTGGCTAAAAAACATGGCATTGCATAATTCACATATCTGATATAGAAAGCAAACAGGAGGCATTCACACAAAGCATGTCTAATCTGAGCAGATGGCATGGCAATGCAAGACACCATATGCATGATATGAGCAATATAACCTAGCCAAGTTAGAGCGTGCACCTCGGGGGGGGAGGGTGAATACTACTGGTCATCTCTCTCTGAATCCTCCTCTGAGGAGCTATCTGTAACCAGCAAGAAATCTGCATCGACAGGTAGCACTGACTGCTCAGAAGACCTTGTTTTCACTCCAGATTTTCCCATGACCGACTCAAATGGCTGATGCACAGGAAGAGTAGATGAATGTATAAACATTGCTGACAAATGGAACACATTATGGAAAAAAATATGGCACGATACAATTCACATATACGATGACTGGCTAAACAGGATGGCATTGCATGATTCACGTATATGATGCCTGGCTAAAGAAGATGGCAGTGCATAATTCCCATATACTCCCTCCGTTCTAAATATTTGTCTTTTTAGAGATTTCAAATGGACTACCACATACGGATGTATATAGACATATTTTAGAGTGTAGATTCACTCATTTTGTTCCGTATGTAGTCACTTGTTAAAATCTCTAAAAATACAAATATTTAGGAACGGTGGGAGTATGATATAGAAACCGAACAGGTGGCATTCACACAAAGCAAATCTAAACTAAGATGATGACATATAAGATGTAATGTAAGCAATGCAAGGCGCCATATGCATGATATGACCAACATCAGCATGCCAGGTTAGAGCAAACACCTCAGGTGGTAAACAGGCATGGTCGGCTCCTTCTGAATCTCCATCTGAACAGTTATCTTCCTCTGGAATACAATCTGGAAATGCAGGAGAGGGGGGGGGGCACTTCGCCCACCATGGAGCAGCGTCTGCATGACATTATATTCGCACGCAACGGTCTTCTATTTTTCTCTACATGTTCAGTACGATTGTGTACAATATCTGACATGCATAATAAAAAAATAGTTAGATTTTGTAAGGCCTAAGGGGTGCATGCAAAAATCAAGATTGATGGTAGCAAACGAGTGGATGGATCCAAAACTAATGATAGCAGGTAGATTATAGCTTCAGTTTAAAAAGATAGACAATGGATCATCTATTGTTTGTTGCCACCCAACATGAACCACATAGAAGACC
This sequence comes from Triticum timopheevii, assembly GCA_963921465.1. Lineage (NCBI taxonomy): Eukaryota > Viridiplantae > Streptophyta > Magnoliopsida > Poales > Poaceae > Triticum > Triticum timopheevii. The sequence goes on from OY997266.1 coordinate 265,243,907, forward strand.
CCAGATGAAACAGATAGTAGATAGATACTATTCGTTGCTGGCTCGATATGAGACCCATGGGCAATTCAAAACTCAAGATTGAACGATAAAGTAGCAGGTAATAATAACCGATGTATAATGTAAGCAAACACGAAAGACTGCGATCTTTGTTCCGGAACTGTCTAGTCCTCAGGTTCATCTGCTCAGTCGATGACGGTAATTGAAAGTGCAACTATCCCTAGGTGGTTTTGGTAATTAATAACAACATATAGCTCATTGAGCTAATGCTATTCCAAGACTATTATTTCAGGAAAGCTCAATGAATGGCATGACATGGATGATGAAAGTGGATCCCTCAAAATACTAAGGACAAAGGATTGGTTCAAGCTCAAATGCTCAAGACTCTTCATTTTACATTTTAGTGATCCAAGAGAACATTGAGTGTATAGGAAAAGCCAATACTATCAAGGAGGGATGAGGTGTTGCTTAATGAGCCTCTTGCTTCAATGTGCTTAGTGATATGCTCCAAAACCCTCAACTACTTTCCCACATCCACAAATGAACTAAACCCAAAGCCAAAATCGGTCACACCGAAATTTCCTATCCGGCGCCACCGATTCCAAAAGTCATAGCCACTGCCCCAAACCCTAAGCAAATCAGTCTTACCGATAGGGATCTCGGTCTCACCGAGATGGGGTTGCAATCTCTCTATTTCCCTTTGTAACGTTTCGGTCTAACCGAAGTGAGCGATCGGTCCCACCAAGATTGCAATGTAAACTCTCTGTTTCCTTTTTGTAACATTTCGGTCTCACCGAAAAGAGAAAATCGGTCCCACCGAGTTTACCTGACCAACTCTCTGGAAAGCTTATTACCAAATCGTTCTCACCGAGTTTGTGTAATCGGTCTTACCGAGATTACGTTATGCCCTAACCCTAACCGAATTGGTCTCACCGAGATGCATGTCAGTCCCACCGAAAATCACTAACGGTCACTAGGTTTACTAAATCGGTTCGACCGAGTTTAACAATTCGGTCCCATCGAGTTTGGTAAATTGTGTGTAACGGTTAGAATTTGTGTGGAGGCTATGTATACCCCTCTACCTCCTCTTCATTTGTGGAGAGAGCCATCAAAACGAACCGATACACTTCGAACTTACCATTTTTGAGAGAGAACCACCTACTCATGTGTTGAGGCCAAGATATTCCATTCCTACCATTTGAATCTTGATCTCCAGCCTTCCCCAAGTTGCTTTCCACTCAAATCTTCTTTCCACCAGATCCAAACCCATTGAGAGAGAGTTGAGTGTTGGGGAGACTATCATTTGATGCACAAGAGCAAGGAGTTCATCATCAACGCACCATTTGTTACTTCTTGGAGTGGTGTCTCCTAGATTGGCTAGGTGTCACTTGGGAGCCTCCGACAAGATTGTGGAGTTGAACCAAGGAGTTTGTAAGGGCAACGAGATCGCCTACTTCGTGAAGATCTACCGCTAGTGAGGCAAGTCCTTCGTGGGCGACGACCATGGTGGGATAGACAAGGTTGCTTCTTCGTGGACCCATCGGGGGTGGAGCCCTCCGTGGACTCGCGCAGCCGTTACCCTTCGTGGGTTGAAGTCTCCATCAACATGGATGTACGATAGCACCACCTATCGGAACCACGCCAAAAACATCCGTGTCTCCAATTGCGTTTGAATCCTCCAAACCCTTCCCTTTACTTTCTTGCAAGTTGCATGCTTTAATTTCCGCTGCCTATATACTCTTTGCATGCTTGCTTGAATTGTGCGATGATTGCTTGACTTGTCCTAAAGTAGCTAAAATCTGCCAAACTCTAAAATTGGGAAAAGGTTAAGTTTTTATTGGTCAAGTAGTCTAATCACCCCGCCTCTAGACATACTTCAAGGTCCTACAAGTGGTATCAGAGCTTTGGTCTCTATTTGCTTTGATTTCCATAGCTTTTGGTGGTCATAGCCTTGGTTTCACAACCTAGGAGAGTATGGCGTCTAGCGAGGGAAATTATCACCGTAGAGGTCCTTACTTTGATGGTACTAATTTTGCTAGTTGGAAGCATAAGATGAAAATGCATATTCTTGGACATAACCTCGCCGTTTGGGAAATTATTTTTATTGGCTTGCAAGGTTAATTTTTCGATGGGAGAGAGCCAAACCGTCAAGCTAATGCGGAAGAATTGAAGATGTTGCAATACAACGCTCAAGCTTGTGATATCATCTTCAACGGATTGTGCCCCGAAGAATTCAACAAAATCAGCCATCTTGAGAATGCAAAGGAAATTTGGGATACTTTGATTGATATGCATGAAGGTACCGAGTCCGTCAAGGAATCCAAGCTGGATGTGCTCCAAAGTCAGCTTGACAAGTTCAAAGTGAAGGATGGTGAAGGTGTCGCTGAAATGTACTCTAGGCTTGCTCTTATCAGAAATGAGATTGCCGGCTTAGGGAGTGAAGAGATGACCGACAAATTCATCATCAAGAAGATCTTAAGAGCATTGGATGGAAAGTATGATACCGTGTGCACATTGATTCAAATGATGCCAAACTACAAAGATCTCAAGCCAACAGAAGTCATTGGAAGGATTGTTGCTCATGAGATGTCACTCAAGTATAAGGAGGAACTTCACAACAAGTCAAGTGGTGCTTACAAAGCCTCAAGTGAAGCCCCCACATCATCAAGTGAGAAACCAACCTTCAATGAAGAATTGAGCTTAATGGTGAAGAACTTCAACAAATTCTACAAGAGTAGAAGCAAAGAAAGAAGCTCCAAATCAAGGTCTTACAATGACAAGAGATCTTCTAGCCGTGAGCGCAATTGCTACAATTGTAGGAGACCCGGACACTACTCCAATGAGTGTATGGCACCCTACAAAAGAAGAGAAGATTCTCCAAGAAGAAGGAGCAAAAGAGAAGAATCACCACCAAGAGAGAGGAGGAGTAGAGATGATCGTTATGAACGAAGACCCTCACAGAGAAGCAAGGATTCGGAAAGGACGGACAAGTCATCAAGGAGCTACACAAAACGAAGACATCAAGCTCATGTTGGTGAGTGGGTATCCGGCTCCGACTCCGACAATCACTCCGAGAGAAGCTATCACTCCGACTCCGAATATACTCAAGATGAAGGTGTTGCCGGTCTAGCACTTGTGTCAACCAACTCCTACGACATATTTGATTCACCAAATGAAGGTGTTGTAAGATGCTTCATGGCCAAAGGTCCAAAGGTAACACATCCCGAGTATGTTGATTTCAATAGTGATGAAGATGACTTTCTTATGGATGATGATTTACTTGTTGACAACTCTAGTGATGAATACTATGATGAAACGTCAATTAATCATGCTAATCATGCTAAAATGAATGACAATGATAAGGAGAAGATTGAGCTTCTAACTAAAGAATTAAACTCTCTTAAGTTAGCTCAACTATCTATGAAGATCATCGAGAACTTTTAAGGGCTCATGAGAAGTCACACTTTGAAAAGCTCAATCTTGAGCAAGAGCATGAGTTCTTAAAAGCAATCAATGATGATCTTCGCAAGAAAAGTTCTTCTTACAATGCCAAGAATTTACTCTTATCTACTTACATGCCTCAAGTCAAGTCTAATAACAAGCACAAGAAAGATACTTCCTCTAGTAGTAACAATAATAATGTCAAATCCAATATTGTTGCTTCTAGTAGTTCTCTTGATTCCACTAATGATTCTCTTAGCCAAGTTACACTTGAGCAAGAAAATAGCTTATTGAAGGGAATTATAGAGAAAGGTGTTTACAAGAGCCTTGCCGGGAGTAAGCAATTCGAGGAAATTGTACGCAAGCAAGGAAGGCACCGGAAGAATCAAGGTGTTGGCTTTGAACGAAAGTTCAATGCTAATGGAGTTGAGTGGGAAGAAGATCAATACCCCAAGACAAAGTTTGTTCCTCAACAAGAGAAGTATGATCCTACTTCCTTCAAGGGAACACAAGCTCAAGATGATCTTCCACCACAAGACCACAAGAACAAAGGCAAGGACAAGCTTCAAGAAGAGATTGATGCATTTGAAGAAGCGCCTAAAGCCTCGTTCAAGTGGGTCCCCAAGACTACGTCAAGTTCTACTTCATCTAGTACAACTACAACTCCAAGGATTCCCATCAAGATGATGTGGATCCCGAAGAAGAAGAACTAGAGAGTTCTTGAGGGTGACTCCGCCAACATTCTTCACTCATATCATTTTGGCAAGGACAAGTGCAATCAACTTCCACATCCTGCACTAGTTCAAGGAGTCACAAACCCTCATGTTGGTAGGACAAGGGACAAGGTAACTTAATGAATTCATGGACATCATTTTGTGTGTGCATCACTCTATGTCTATGGATATCTTGTTTGTTCCTTGTGGGACTAACCCATGTAGGTAAGTTGAAAGTGCAACTCACTCCAAAGGAATGCTCCAAATGATCTACATCAACATTGAGCATCTACATCTTCAACACCTACATGAAGTCATCATCGACAAAACCCAAGATTAGTTCATCCCTCTAAGGGGGGATCTCAGATCTAGGGGGAGCTTAACTCTAAGAATTGAGTCAAAGCAACTCTAATGGTGTGAACACATTAATGCATTATGTAAAAGTGGTAACCCCACTTGAGCTTAAACGATGAGTATGACCTATGATCAAATGTTCTCATTTGACTCCTAAGTCAATATAGTCATATATAGATGACCTAGTCATCGCCAAATTGCTTGATAGATGCTAGAATTGGTTGTGCATGCTTTGCCACATATTTCATTTGCTATCTTATTGTGTGAGCATGTTGGTGCATATTTTACACATTCAATGACATCCACTTGTTGTTTTTGATTGTTTGGTTTCTTTTCTTCTTGCCAAGTGGATGAACAAGAATGCCTAAGAACCTTCTTTAGCTATCTATGCTTTTCTCATCTCAAACTCTATTCATGCTACATCACAAAATTTGATCAAGTCAGATTCGAACCACTCTATGTGAGGAGCACTCGGAGTCCCCGATTCGTCATAGACTTAAACTTCCAAAACCTCTTTGTGATTCTCGGTCTGACCGATTCTTCCATTTCGGTCCTACCGAGATCACCAAGTTGATCTGAGTTTTCAATCTCGGTGCAACCGATTTGAACTTTTCGGTCTCACCGATTTGCTGTAACTGAATACAGTTATGCATCTCGGTACCACCGAGTTGTTCCACTCGGTCACACCGACAGTGTCGGGATATATATAGCCACGGGCAAAAGTTTGGAAATTTCTCCGAAACCCTTCACCCGCACAACAGCTCGCTCTGCCATTGTGGTCTCTGGATCGTCTCATCACCGCCAGCAGCCTCCTGTCACTGGTCTTCATCGCCGTCAACGGAATTCGTCCCCGCCGTTGCCGCCGTAGCAAGTCCACCGCGAAGTTATGGTATGGACTTGATCTTTGTGCTATCCTCTTCTGATTCCTAGCACATTGTTTACATATTGATTCTTGCCACGATTGAGATTCTTCTATCCAGCCAAAATAGTCCGTAGATTAGATGTGATTCAAATTTTTAGGGTTAGGTTTCCGCCGAAACCATCTCGGACCCACCGAGTTGAAAAACTCGGTCTCACCGATTTGGCGTATGCCATTGCACTAGTGACTCTCGGTCTGACCGAGAATTACTAATCGGTGCGACCGATTTGAAGATTCTGTGAAACCCTAGCAGTCTCGGTGCCACCGAACTGACTCTCGGTCGAACCAAGATCATCAGTTCAGGTTCCAAAACTGCTTTGGTATCACCGAGTTTGAAAATCGGTTGATCCGAAATGCTTTCTGTGGAAAACTAAAACTGAAATTTTGGATCATTCTTTTGCAAAAATCTCTGCATTTTGTGATGCTCATCTATTCTATCTCATCTATAACTCTTCATAGGGTCAGCAGTCAGCTTTTGTACTATGTCTGATCAGAGTGACAGCCAGAACATGTCTGAAGAACAGATGGACTTGAGTGAGGGCACTAGTCCCTTAACTTCAGATGATGGGAGCAGAAGTACTCCTAGCAACTTGCCTAAGGCTGCTACTAGGCAAAGGAGGAAGAGAACCTCAGACTCAGAGGATGACGATTACAAAGATGAGGAAGATGAGGCCACTTCCAAGAAAGTGGTGCTCAAGAAAGAGTATGGCTCTGCACAGAGCACAAAGCCAGGACTGAAGAAGAAAGTTCCTTCCAAGAGAACTCCAATGCCAAAGGCCAGGAAGTCCACTCAAGTGCCAGCTCAAGCTCAACCCAAAGAGGCACCTGCAAGGAAAGAAGCACCATCAAAACCTCAGAAAGTCCCCACTGGTGCAACCATGAAGTTCACAATTGAATTAGAGGATGATGGTGATCAGGATAAGAAAAAGAAGAGAGCTAGAACCACAACTGCCAAGGTCCTTGGAAAGCTCTCAATGAGAAGGGATTCTGATGAAGAGGAAGAGGATGCTGCACCAGCTCCTAAGGAAGCTAAACTTATGGGAGATGCAATCAGGTCAGGGGCTGTAACATCCAAGCCCAACGATGCACCCAAAGCTGCCTCCAAGGCCAAGCAAGCTCCAAAGATGAATACTAGGAGTATTCTAGCTGCTGAGAAGAACAAGTCCCCAGTGCCAAATTTTGCAGAAGATGAAGATGAAGAAGGTCAGGTCCTTAGAAAGCTCAAGCCCAAGATACCAGACCACAATGATGCCCATCCTGTGGCTGAGGACATGAGAATCAGGAAGGACTCACGGCTGAGGCTGTGGAGGATGTAAGACCCATATGCTTCAAGAAGAAGAACTGCTGTTGACTACAGGTTCCACACAAAGGAACAGCAGGACTTTTATGAGACCATTCTGTTGGACAAGAAGCCCTTTGTCTGTGATATGAGGTGGGTTGACTAGAAATTCATCAGGGAGAATGAGCAGCAGTACCCTGGAGTAGAGGAGAGCTTTATTGCTTGTGGAGTGGCAGATTTTGTTGGACAGAAGTTTACCAACTGGAATGATGAGCTTATCATGCTGTTCTACTCCACTACACATTGTTACCCAGATGGTAGAATTGTTTGGATGTCTGAAGGTACTAGGTACCAATCCACTGTTGAAGAATGGGTAAGTCTGATCAATGCCCCCAAGGAAGAAGAGGATGACTTGGACATATATGCAAAGAAGAAGTTGGGTCATAACTCAATGGCTCACATGTACAAGGAAATTCCTGACAAAGTAGTTGAAACTCACACGTTTGGATCAGTTCACTTTCTGCTGTCAGGATTGGCAACCATCAATTGGATCCTGAGGCACACTTTGTTGCCCAAGTCAGGTGACCATAACATGATCAGAGGACATGCCATCAACATGCTGCATGTGTTTGATGTGTCACAGAAGTTCAAAGTCATGAGCCTGATCATTGAGACAATCAAGAGGACTGCAGCAGATCAGAAGAGGAGCTGTGGATATGCACCTCAAATTCAAGAATTGATCAAATCCAAGATGGGCATAGGGAAATATCAGTTGGATAAGGAAAAATTTCCAATTTATCCAGAATTTGAGGACAATGAGGTTGTCATGAATGAAGATGATCCACAATCAGTCCAAGCTCAGGAGAAGAAGGAGAAGGCAAAGAAGGAGAAGGCTGCCAAGATGCCAACTCAATAGGAGGCATCTGAGTATTTCTTGAAGACCAAACAAGAGCAGCTTGGTTACTTGATAGCATCAAATCTGAGGATTGAAAAGGGGTTGGCCACCCTAACTCAAAACCAGGAGAGCCTGGAGAGAATCATGGAAGAAAAGTTCTATGATCTAGATGTCAAGGTAACTGAGATTCAGTCAGTTGTAGAGCAGCTGCAGGATGACATGTAGGAGAGTAAGGGCAAGACAACCACCAATGTGTTTGCCAGAGTTCCCAGAGCCCAGAGGTCAGTTGCAGTGCCTGTGACAGACACTAGAGCTACAACTTCAGCACCAACTACTGCCCCAATAGTTCCAGTGCAACAAGCTTCAGCACCAACTCCTCCAGCACCCTCTACTTCAACTGAAGCCTTCGTCCAAGGAGCTATCAGGACACCACCACCAGAAGATCAAGCCTGAGAGTCGATCTAGCACTATGCATTTTCTATGAACTTTTTGGTAACTTGTTGCCAAAGGGGGAGAAAAATGTATAGATCATAGGCTTCGAGAGAGAGTGTTGCTTTTATTCTCTCTTGCTTTATTTGGTGGTTTTTCAAACTTTGTTTGCTTTTGGTTTAGATACTATGCTGTGAGACATTGATGATCATGTGTTTGATCATAAGCTACACTTATGCATGCTTGATATTATCCTATCTATCTTATGTGATCACTCACTATGCTTGCTGATGAGTGCATGTATTCATTGTTTATTATTTTGAGCTCTCCACCAAGATGTATGTGACATGGAAGAGTAACCCATGAGCCTAATTCATTGTGCATTTGTAGTCCAAAGCAAATCTTAAACTATGCACAAATTTAGGGGGAGCTCTTGCTTATCACATACTTCTCAAAGCGACGATGTTATTCAATCTTATTATCATTTGTCGAAGCTTTGATATATATATGTTGTCATCAATTACGAAAAAGGGGGAGATTGAAAGTGCAACTATCCCTAGGTGGTTTTGGTAATTAATAACAACATATAGCTCATTGAGCTAATGCTATTTCAAGACTATTATTTCAGGAAAGCTCAATGAATGGCATGGCATGGATGATGAAAGTGGATCCCTCAAAATACTAAGGACAAAGGATTGGCTCAAGCTCAAAAGCTCAAGACTCTTAATTTTACATTTTAGTGATCCAAGATCACATTGAGTCTATAGGAAAAGCCAATACTATCAAGGAGGGATGAGGTGTTGCTTAATGAGCCTCTTGCTTCAATGTGCTTAGTGATATGCTCCAAAACCCTCAACTACTTTCCCACATCCACAAATGACCTAAACCCAAAGCCAAAATCGGTCACACCCAAATTTCCTATCCAGCGCCACCGATTCCAAAAGTCATAGCCACTGCCGCAAACCCTAAGCAAATCGGTATTACCGATAGGGATCTCGGTCTCACCGAGATGGGGTTGCAATATCTCTGTTTCCCTTCGTAACGTTTCGGTCTAACCGAAGTGAGCAGATCGGTCCCACCGAGATTGCAATGTAAACTCTCTGTTTGCTTTTTGTAACATATCGGTCTCACCGAAAAGAGCAAATCGGTCCCACCGAGTTTACCTGACCAACTCTCTAGAAAGCTTATTACCAAATCGGTCTTACCAAGATTACGTTATGCCCTAACCCTAACCGAATCGGTCTCATCGAGATGCATGTCGATCCCACCGAAAATCACTAACGGTCACTAGGTTTACTAAACCGGTTCGACCGAGTTTAACAATTCGGTCCCACCGAGTTTGGTAAATTGTGTGTAACGGTTAGATTTTGTGTGGAGGCTATATATACCCCTCCACCTCCTCTTCATTCATGGAGAGTGCCATCAGAACGAACCTACACTTCCAACTTACAATTTATGAGAGAGAACCACCTACTCATGTGTTGAGGCAAAGATATTCCAATCCTACCATATGAATCTTGATCTCTAGCCTTCCCCAAGTTGCTTTCCACTCAAATCTTCTTTCCACCAGATCCAAACCCATTGAGAGAGAGTTGAGTGTTGGGGAGACTATCATTTGAAGTAGAAGAGCAAGGAGTTCATCATCAACGCACCATTTGTTACTTCTTGGAGTGTGGTGTCTCCTAGATTGGCTAGGTGTCACTTGGGAGCCTCCGACAAGATTGTGGAGTTGAACCAAGGAGTTTGTAAGGGCAAGGAGATTGCCTCCTTCGTGAAGATCTACCTCTAGTGAGGCTAGTCCTTCATGGGCGACGGCCATGGTGGGATAGACAAGGTTGCTTCTTCGTGGACCCTTCGTGGGTGGAGCCCTCCGTGGACTCGCGCAGCCGTTACCCTTCGTGGGTTGAAGTCTCCATCAACGTGGATGTACGATAGCACCACCTATCGGAACCACGCCAAAAACATCCGTGTCTCCAATTGCGTTTGAATCCTCCAAACCCTTCCCTTTACTTTCTTGCAAGTTGCATGCTTTAATTTCCGCTGCCTATATACTCTTTGGATGCTTGCTTGAATTGTGTGATGATTGCTTGACTTGTCCTAAAGTAGCTAAAATCTGCCAAACTCTAAAATTGGGAAAAGGTTAAGTTTTTATTGGTCAAGTAGTGTAATCACCCCCCCTCTAGACATACTTCAAGGTCCTACGGTAATGCAGTTGGCGTGGCTGCCGGCAACGGGGAAGATGATCTGAGGTGGCGAAAGAAAGTCTGCAGGGGGGATCTCTACTGCAGTGAACGCTTCTGTCGATGGTGCACCTCAGGTGGGGTGGATGATGGCACAGCAAGAGTAGGACATAACACACAGAGTTTTCTTTCACGCCAATCTGAAAATGAAGTAAATATGTAAGCGCTCCTTAGAATTGGAGGATTCTATAAACACAGGGACAGGAAAAACATAGGAATAGGATAGGAATGTACGTGCAAAACAGAGCATTTGGAAACATAGGATTTTGTCAACCTGGGTGTTTGGCTCACATGAATTGGAAGAACAGAGGAATGGAGAAACAAAGTGATGCGACGAGTGTGCAACCTCTTTGGCATAGCCTTGTGGACCTCAACATCATTGGGTTGGATGTGGAGGATGGTGATGATGCTGGTGTGACTGTCGGAGGCGGGGAAGATGATCCGAGGCCTCTGGAAACGGCGCCGAGGGTACTGCTCCGCTGTGATGGACAGTTCCGTCGTTGGAGCAGCTCCTCTAAGGTGTACGGCGACGAGGCTGAAGCATGACAAGACAGACAACTTTAATCTGAAGTGGGACCCTAATATCATCTGCAATAGATGATGTAAAATACATCACCAAAAAGTGCTAGATGTAAAACGCATCAGCCGCGCCATGGCCGCTCCAACAGATGCTGTAAGTACTGTTCACTCTGAACTTATCTGAAGATAATGAACTTCACAGTCGAAACTGAATTTTACTGTCGAAACTGATTGAACTAGTAATAGAGCATTGCAATAGATGTTTAGGGCGTTCGAGCACTAGTAACAGAGAAGCAGTGATCTAAATCAGCAGACGCTCAAGCAGGGAATGCATTAGCAGAGAGCAAGTCATGCAATAGCACTACGAGCGAGTGCTAAAGCAGCAACTCCTGTAGCTACCGGAGGTCGTGCAGTAGCAGCAGCAGCGCAAGCGAGAGCAAGAGCAGAGCAGCAGCACGAACGAAAGCAGGAGCAGTGAAGTAGCACGACTGACAGCAAGAACAGAGCCGCAGCGCGAGTGAGAGCCAGAGCAGCTGCAGCTAGTGCCATTGTGGAAGTCGCCGCCGAGGAAGCAACGACATGGGGGAGAGACGCCGTGGATGATGTGGCCGGCGACGGCGCCATCGATGGAGACGCCATGTCTGCTCGGTATCGAGCACCGGCAGCCCCGTGAGATTGAATAAAAGATAAAATGCAGAGGTGAGTGTAGAACCTCCTTGGTGGCGCCGAGTTGGCCTCGACTTCATCGGAGGAATTGGTGAGGGTGCTGCGGTTCCGGTGGGGCAGGTCAAGACGGCGCTGTGGGGATTGAGGTGGCGCGATAGACGAGGCGAACGTCGGGGCAGCTCCTTGGAGGTGGAGGACGGGGCGACTGATCCAGTGGGACGACGAGATCGACAACTGATACTCATTTGGTGCGGTGGATGAGGGACGTCGAGCTGTTGCGGTGGACGACATAGTTGGGGAAGAGTCTCTAGCTGGGCAGCGGTCGGGAGGCCGACCGAGGAGCGTGGGGTTTTGCGTGTTTTGGCGGCCTTGGTGTACGAATGGGGGGAGGGGGCAATGGGGGAGTGGGGAGCCAAGCTTAGGGACGCGCTTGTTCGAATTGTAGGTTTAGTTACCATCATACCCCCACCAGTTTTGACAACGGAATGTGGAGCTTCATTTCCGGCTGAGGGGTAGAAGGGGGATTTTGCGTGTCTGGGCTGCGGGAGCGATTTCGGATGAGGAGGGAGTTCTCGCGCGCGTCAAAATTTCAGGATAACAAGGCGTGGCGCAGGTTGAAGAAGCGGGAGTTTCAAAGTAGGGGAGACAAAAGATACTTGAGCTTGAAAATTTCGGGATAACAAGGTGCGGATTCCTTGTTCGGCAGAACAAACTTAACGTGCAAAGAAAAATCATACAAGACACAAGAGAGTCATGTCCCCTTTTACTATATTGCTATAGATGCCATTGAAAAAACTACAAGAAAAATGTAAAAAAAAATCGGGAGAACATGATTACCCTGCACAGTACTAAATCGATTCGCACTTCCCTCAACAACAACAAAAAACAAATCAATTCCCACCAAAGAAAGAGTAATGTCCCTTTTTATATGATTACAGATGCCATGATCTCGAATTTCAATTTTTGAATCCACGTTATGTTGAATTCGAATATATCATTAGGTGACCTTGCGGTTTATAATTGATGTAGTCATACATTTTGATCTTCCATCATATATGAACATTTTACTCCACCATGTGAACATATATATTGTCGTCTACCATATGGACTAAATTTGAATCAATTTTCCTTATTTGAATACGATTGTTGTCAAGTTATACAATAATTTAAATATTATCTTGATAACAAAAAGACATGCATATAGCAGTAATCATATTTCACTATGAACTACATGTACCATACGCTCTCCAATTCAAATATCTGTATCCATTTTATGTTGAATTCAAATCATAGTACATTATTGGTCTAGGTAGCGAGATGTTCGGGATAATCTAAACCCTGTTTTCATATGTATAATTTTTAGGCTGAATTGGGACAAGTTTTGGTATAAGCCTCTTGCAAAACCGGAGATTCTCTCAACAAGCCTCGTGGTTCCGAGAGGGAACGTGTCACCTTTGTGTGCGAAACGATATACGCTGCCTCCCCCCTGATTTTATTTACAGAGGCAACATAGAACTATATGAGTGCCCTGTTAAATTTTGGAATTATTTCAGGTTCATTTGGCCTTTTTATACATTAATTGAGTTTCTGGACTTTTAATGTGCATAATCTAAATATGAATTGCATGCACATGCTCCGGTGCACCAAAGTGAGTTCAAAAATCACATGTGTGTCCTTGGTTGAATTTCTAGGTCCCATGGAAGAAATGAGAATGAAATTCAAACATCTGGGCGTCATGACTCTACCGAGAACATCGAGAAACTTAGATTTTAAATTCATGTAATGAAACTTGGCATGGTGTCATGTCATGGCACTAACACGTTGTGGTAAAAAATTGGGCCGATTTGGAAGCTCGTGGTTCTAAGAGGGAACGTGCCACCCCCCCCCCCCCGCCCTTGAGTTTCTTAACAAAGGCAACATAGAACTACATTAGTGCCATGTTAAATTTTGGAATTATTCCGGGTTCGTTTTTCGTTTTTTATACATTAATTGAGTTTCTGGTCATTTAATGTGCATAAGTCAAATTTGAACTACAAGCACATGCTCTCGTGCACCAAAGTTGGTTGAAAAATCACATTTGTGTCCTCGGGTGAATTTCTAGGTCTCATGCAAGAAATGAGAATAAAATTAAAACATCTGGGCATACTGGCTCGGCCGAGAACATCGAGAAACTTGGTTCTAAAATTCTTGTAAATCCAAAACAAGACTGAAAATCATGAAACTTGGTATGGATGTCAAGTCATGGTACTACCATGTTGTGGTAAAAAAATGGCCGAATAGGAACAGATTTTGGTATAAGCTTCTTGCAAACCGAAGCTTCTCTCAAGAAGGCTCGTGGTTCTGAGAGGGAACGTGTCACCTTTGAGTGCGAAACGATATACGTTGTCCCCCTTGAGTTTATTTACAAAGGCAACATAGAACTACATGAGTTCCCTGTTAAATTTTGGAATTATTTCGGCTTCGTTTGGCCTTATTTACACATTAATTGAGTTTTTGGTCATTTAATGTGCATAATTCAAATTTGAACTACAAGCACGTGCTCCCATGCACCAAAGTTGGTTGAAAATCACATTTGTGTCCTCGGGTGAATTTCTATTCCCATGCAAAAAATGAGATTAAGATTCAAACATCTGGGCATCGTGGCTCGGTCAAGAACATTGAGAAACTTGGTTTTAAAATCATGAAACTTGGCATGGTGTCATGTCATGGTAGTACCATGCCGTGGTAAAAAAATTGGCCGAATAGGAACAAATTTTGGTATAAGCTTCTTGCAAATCGGAGCTTCTCTCAAGAAGGCACGTGGTTCTGAGAGGGAACGTGTCACCTTTGAGTGCGAAACGATATACGTTGTCCCCCTTGAGTTTATTTACAAAGGCAACAGAACTACATGAGTGCCCTGTTAAATTTTGGAATTATTTCGGCTTCGTTTGGCCTTATTTACACATTAATTGAGTTTTTGGTCATTTAATGTGCATAATTCAAATTTGAACTACAAGCACGTGCTCCCATGCACCAAAGTTGGTTGAAAATCACATTTGTGTCCTCGGGTGAATTTCTACTCCCATGCAAAAAATGAAAATAAGATTCAAACATCTGGGCATCATGGCTCGGTCAAGAACATTGAGAAACTTGGTTTTAAAATCATGAAACTTGGCATGGTGTCATGTCATGGTAGTACCATGCCATGGTAAAAAATTGGCCGAATAGGAACAAATTTTGGTATAAGCTTCTTGCAAATCGGAGCTTCTCTCAAGAAGGCTCGTGGTTCTGGGAGGCAACGTGTCACCTTTGTGTGCATAATTCAAATTTGAAATACAAGCACATGTTCTAGTGCACCAAAGTTGGTTGAAAACATTGAGAAACTTAAATTTTTTAATTCCTGTAAATCCAAAACACGCATGAAAATAATGAAACTTGGCTTGGTGCCATGACATGGCACCAACATGCTGTGGTAAATTTGCAGTCCGATTTGCGAACGCGCACACATTAACAATCAACAAAGTCATTTTGCAACAAGTGTTGTCCCGTTACAATCGGGAACAAAAGTATTATTGAAACCGTGGGCGTTCTACTTACTACTACCATTTACGTGCCGCTACGCATCCCCATTTTTTATTAGCCAGGAGGCGCCGTGCAGGGTAGCTATTTGAGTACGAGAGGCGTGCGATCAGACCCCTGTGCATGCTTATCGGGAGGAGAGCCCTTTGACCTCCATCTGCCGTCCACCTCTCTCCCAAGGTCTCCATTAATGGCGCCCGAGCCTCTGTTTAATCGCGTGGCTATGTCTCACTCGACTGAGATTTAAGAGAGAAAAAAGAAAATCTGACAGCACGGATCTTGATGTAAGATCCGACGGACCTATATAGCATCTACTGCGACTTATAGCAAGACTGATGAATAAATAAGGACGATTATTTTTGATCAAAGAAGGGATTGCCCCTTCCGATTTTCATTACTGAAAACCACCACAATTCACAAGAAGTTTAGCACAACTCCAGCCTAACAGGAAGGACTAAAAGTACCAGATTGAAATCGCAACATCCCAAGAGGCCAACAAAGGCCAAACATCTGCGCTAGAACCCAACATTTCACAACCGACGACACAATCGACATCCTAAACCGATTATTACATCAAAAGAAAACAGGAAACTGAAGGAAGCCTAGCAGCAACTAGAAGAACACCAATGCCAGGGTCGCCACAGCAAGAGTTTTCTTCATTCCAGCCTCGCAACATTGATTTTCCACAGAAAGATAACGACGATTAATCTTCTTACATAATTAGAAAGATAACTAAAAAACCCACATGCGGATACGCCCGAAATACACAAGGGCAAAAGAAGAAGGAAGACAAGGATCTGGCTCACTGATCTCTACTTTCTTGATGCGTTGCTGCAGGCCGCGGGAACTAGTCTCCGTGGCGAGCGGCCATGAGCTCTTTCTTGTCCTCAAGACGCTGCTTGAGAACATCCACGGATTCCTCCACCAGCCTTTGGCGCTCGTTGCGGAGCATGTCATTCTCGTCCATAAGTTTCTTTACGATGACACCGGTCCTCTTCAACAAGGCACTGGTCTCCTCCTGCTGGTCTGCAATTCGGACGATCTTCTCCCTCAGCAGGTCGCGCTCGGCCCGGAGCCTCTCATTGCCCTCCCTTAGTTGCCGGATGACGCCGGTAGCCTGTTCAAACGAGGCTTTCACGTCCTCCTGCAACCTCGCCAAGCCAGAGATCTGATCCATCTGGCTATGGACGATCGCATGCATTCGCCTGTAACAGTTGTCGCCTGCCCGCGAGAAATTTTCCCAGGCCGCTGCGGCGCGGCGGGACATCTCTGCTGCATTCGTGGCGTGGCGGGACATATCTGCTGCTTCCGTGGCATGGCCAGACCAGTCTCATGCATCGACGGCGCGGCGGGACCTCCGTGCTGCTTCAGTGGTGCGGCGGGACCTCCGTGCTGCTACTTCCACGCGGCGGGACATGTCGGCTGCTCTCGCAACGAGGCGAGACATCTCTCGTGCTTCCGCTTCCATGCTCGCCTCTCCCTGGTAGCAATCTCTCGACCCAGAACTCACGCTGGCCATGGCAGACGCAAGGGAAGGATGCTGAAAGACTTTTTGTTTTTGTGGATGAGGAGTTGAGGAGGAATGTGCACTCATCTTGGCATACTAGTATTTATAACCAAGTACTAATATGCTCCTAAGTGGGAAACCGTTTAGGTTGTGATCGGTGTGAACAGGTTTGGAATTCAATATACTAGCGTGGTACTAATACGCTCCTAAGTGGGAAACCGTTTAGGTTGTGATCGGTGTGAACAGGTTTGCAATTCAATATAGCATGGAGTAATTTGGAATGTGACGAGACGCAAGCTCAAAAACTTGTACTCTGAGTTTAGTAGTACGTTATACAGGAAGAGAAGAGGTGCACGCACGCACTCGTCCTCTCACACACGCGTCTGTTTTTTCTCGAAAAGGAGGATGATGACCCCCGGCCTCTGCATCTGGGAGTCACACACGCATCTGTAGCTACGAATTGTGGTGTTCTCAACCATCCGATTAGCTCGATCATGGATGTACCTATATACTAAAACATGTCTAGATACATCTATATTTTGACAAATGGAAGGCATGTCTATTGTGGAACGGAGGGAGTGCTTGTCATAAAAAATGGATAAAAAGGGACGTGTCTAGATCTAAAATACATCTACACACATCTCCTTTTATCCATTTTGATGATAACTATTACTCTTACCCAAAGGAACTTCATATCCAACAGACACAAAATATCCGTTCGACTGTTGGAAATTACTGATCTGATGTCGAAGTAATTGCTGCAGCGCCACCAAAACCCACCATTTCTTAAGCTAAAGTAGACCAAGGTAATCCCTATATTAGCATAATACTAAGATAAATAGAAGGCACTGTTGAAATATTTAGGACGTGAGCTTGTCAATCTGAATGTGAAGGGACACAAGCTTAGCTTCGGCTGATGAAGTCATGTACCTAGGGTAGGGTCACGGACCTGTCCAAAGTACCCTCCCCAAGGACATCTTCAGAAGAGGCTGCCGTTAGTCGACCAAAAGGGAATCCACTCGACAGACTCGAGGGCACTCGACCATGAAGACCCACTTGAACACCAGGAGATCAAGAGCCACTCTGTATCCAAACGGTCTGTAATTAAGTAGTCTTTATGGCCATGGTGACACTTTATGTAGGTCGTTACCAGTAACGCCAATCCTTTTTGTACTTTAAACCCTGCATAACTGAGGGACGGAGGGGTCCGGCAGACACTATATAAGACACCCCACTCCTCAATGTAAAGGGCTCGCACCCCTGTAACTTATACACACATAATCCAGTCGACCGCCTCCGGGCTCCGAGACGTAGTGTCGGTGTACTAAAGTAGGGGTACCTTAGTATCCCGAACTTGTGCACGGGCAGTCGCAGCGTCCCACGGCAAGGCTTACCGGGCGTCCGTCAAGATCCTTCGCTATTCCTATTACTGCCATTCAAGAACAAAGTGTTTTACTGAGAAGACAGAGCCCCGGCAAGAGGAGCTTGCCGGGAAAGACAAGACCCCGGCAAGAGGAGCTTGCCGGGAAGGCCAACCAAGGCATTCCAAGAAACTTGCCGCGACGCATCGCGTGTCCCGGCAAGACCCGGCGAGCGGCAAGCTTGCGGGTGCGACAAGACAGCGACCGCGGCAAGTCGCTTGCCGCGGCGAAGCCACCATTCTGCGCCCATGCTCCAGCGCGTCCGACGACGTGTCACCGCAGGATCGTTCCTGGTGCACGTGGCGAGTAGCTGTGCATCCAAGCGGAGCGAGGTGGCAAGTGGAGATGACGAGGAGGCCATCGTGGCGATCGGTGGCGCCCCTAACGGTCGCTTCCTGCACTGTTTAGGTGACCGGACGGGCATTAAATGCCCTTGTCCCCTGCCGTCAGAGTTAGGTAGGGGGCACTATTGATAGCGGTTGTACCAACCCCTCTTTTTACTTTTTTACCCCTCTCTCTGCGTTGCCACCTGTCAGTGACCCCTTTAGCCTATAAAAAGGAGGCCCATGCGCACGTAGAAAGGGTTCGACTCATTCGAAACTACAACACACCCACGCTCTTGAGCAAGAACAGAATATAGACACAAAGCAGCAATAGGAGTTTTATCTCTCCGGAGAGCTTCGAAGATGGGTAAAATCCCTCACGTGCTTCGCCTCGATCTGCTCTTCGTGCTCTCTCCGCTCCCTTGCCGGACCGAAAAGGGGCCCTGCCCCATAGGTGTTCGTTTCCCACGACATCTTTGGCGCGCCACGTAGGGGGGCGTCGAGGTCGTGCGTACCTGATCCGGCGTCTGCGCGTGCTACATCAACATTTTCATCGACATGCCACCGAAGAAGAAGGCTTTGGAGGTGGCTGCTCCGTCCACGTCGATCCTACCGTCACCGGAGCAAACGGGCGGTGGGGTGGACACCGGCGGAGGAGCGGGCGCCGACGGGGGGACTCACGTCGTCACCAAGTCCAAGGACAAGGCCCCGCAAGCTTCGGCGTCTGTACACACTCCGCACCCCTCCCAGGGGGTGCAAGATCGGCAACGCCATGGTGCTCCTAGCACCGTACTCGCGTTGGAGCAAGGCCAAGATGGTGGGTCGCGGGACGCTCAAGGCCAACATGCGCGTCAACACGCTGGCACGAGCGCAGTACGGTTGCCTGGACGAGATGTTGCTCCTTCTAACACTGTTAGAAGTTTGAGCATATCTCGCTCCTCGCGTCGCTCACCGCCGCCACCCAAGACTCCAGAGGCAGCGCTGGCCCGAGCCCAGCTGCTTCTAGACTACCCTCCAGCACCAGATAAGATCGACGACTGGAGGGCCACCATTCAGAGCCTCATCGGCTTCGCCAACGGCGACAAGCCCCGGCAACCGAGCACACCGAAGCCCCGGCAAGATGCCCAGGCGCAAGCCGACGCTGACAAGACCGCTGGGGGTGCCACCACCGTGCACTCCCCACCCCGAAGGCCAAGATCGCCGACTCGCCGGGCTAACCTCGACACCGATTCCACCGCGTCGTCGGACCCGCGAGCTCGTCGCGATCAGCGCCAAGTTCTCCAACAACGACGACAAGAAGACGCTCGTACTCGCATCGAGCGCCGAAGAGAAGCGCGGCGTCAGTCAGACCAGCGGCTGGGCCCACTGTTGATATGCATGCGCCAGGGGAACCAGGCGACTTGTCGTACGCGGTAGGTTGCCCTGCGTTCACCCGTGAGCTGCGGCAGGTCCAGTGGCCCAGTACCAAGAACTTCAAGCCAGACGTGCCCGAGAAGTACGACGGCAGGATACATCCGTCAGAGTTCCTCAGCGTCTACACCATCGCGGTGCTGGCTGCCGGGGGGTGTGACGAGAAGATCCTCGCCAACTACTTCCCTCTGGTGCTCAAGCCCAACGTCAGATCTTGGCTCATGCACTTGCCGGATAACTCCATCTCTTCCTGGGCGGACCTGTGCCATCAGTTTGTCGGCGCCTTCACAGGCGGGCACAAACCCCATGGCCAGGAGAGCGATCTTCATCTGCTCGCCCAGAAAGAAGGAGAACCCCTGCGCAAGTACATACAAAGATTCAGCGAAGTGCAGCGCAACATCCCAGACGTCCACCCTGCCGCGGTTATCAGCGCGTTCCATCAGAACGTGCGTAATCGCAGGATGAGGGAGGAGATGGCGATGTGCAAAATCAGAGATGTCAGTGAGCTATATGCTCTGGCCGACAAATGTGCACATGCTGAGGAGGGGAGGAAACTCCCCGGAGAGAACGCAGGAGCAGAAGGATCTGACAGTGAGGATGCCGCCCCGGCAAAGAAGAACCGAAGGCGGAATAACAGAAAGAGAAAAGCTAAGGATGTCCTAGTTGTCGAGCAGTCCGGCAATGGAGGTGGCACCGAGAAGGCCAAAGCTAGTGACTCCGGCGAGGCTGTGGTGGCCGCCGACAAGCAGGACGGCTCCGGCAAGCAGTACTGCAAGATCCACCGCACCAAGGGCCATGAACTCCAAGCCTGCAAGAAGGTTGAGCAGCTCGTAGAGCTGCAGAAAGCTGAATACGAGTGCCGCGACAAGGAGAAGGCCCAGGAAAGTGGCGGAGGATCCGGCAAGAAGCGTCCCGCCCGGGGAGGACACCGCGGCAAGGCCAAGCAGCGGCAAGGAGACAGGCCTCCCCGCGGCCGCGACAAGGACGAAGATGAGGACGAAGATGAAGAGATGGATGAGGATGAGGCCAACAAGCAGGAGTTTCAGAAGGCAACAGAGGTTTTGTGCGTTGACGGCTGTGCTTCTCTGCACACCTCGCACCGCCAACTCAAACAGTGGGTGCGGGAAGTGAACGCAGCAGAACCGTCCGTTGAGTCGCGCAAGCCCCTGAAGTGGTCCAGCACGCCCATTATCTTCGACGTTGAGGATCACCCTGATCGCATAACTACAGTCGGGTGCTTGCCGATGTTGGTTTCGCCAACAATCCGCAACCTCAAGGTCACGAAGATGCTGGTTGACGGTGGGGCCGGCCTGAATATGATCTCTTCCGCGGTGCTCAAGAAGCTCCAGATCCCCGACAGCGAGCTCGAAGAGACTGGCAGCTTTCAGGGAATAAATCCAGGAAGGAGCAGGCCGAAGGGGAAGATCACACTGCCAGTAACGTTTGGCAGCGAGCTGAACTTCAGGACAGAAAGAGTCACATTTGACGTTGCTGATTTCCCTTTGCCCTACAATGGGATACTTGGCCGTCCAGCGCTAGCCAAGTTCATGGCAGCCTCTCACTACGCCTATAACGTGCTCAAGATGCCCGGTCCGATAAGTGTCATTTCTGTCCATGGCGACAAGAAAGATGCACTTATCTATACCGACAAGATCTACCGGGAAGCAGCAGCCGCAGCAGAACGCAAACCACTTGCCGCTGAAGATCCCGGGGGAAAGAAGAAGACCAAGTCCGGCAAGAGTAGCTCTGATGGCCACTCCGGCAAGCGCACCTCTTCGGAGTGCTGCGCTACCGTCGAGGACGCACCATCGAGCTCCACCGGCAAGTGCAAGAAGGCAAAGACAACTTCACCAGAGACCAAGAAAGTGGCCGCCAAGGAGGATGGCACTGGTGGTACCTTCACCATCAGTGCCACGCTTGACCCTAAATAGGAAAGCGCGCTCGTTGCTTTCCTGCGGGCGAATGTCGATGTGTTTGCATGGCAACCATCTGACATCCCCGGTGTTCCCAGGAAAGTAATTGAGCACCACCTTGCCGTCTGCCCTCACGCGCGGCCCGTCAAGCAGAGAGTTAGGAAGCAAGCAGTGGAGCGACAAGAATTCATTGCTGAAGAGATCAAGAAATTGGAAGCAGCAGGCCTGGTCGGAAGAGTACTCCATCCAACATGGTTAGCCAATCCAGTAGTCGTGCGCAAAGCGAACGGGAAGTGGAGGCTTTGTATTGACTTCACTGATGTTAATAAAGCTTGTCCCAAGGATCCATTTCCCTTGCCGCGCATTGACCAGATTGTCGACTCCACGGCAGGATGTGATCTGCTTTCATTTCTTGATACAAAAAATTACCTTCAAGCATGAGGTATAACTTCTTGGCGAGTCCTCCTAGATAAGCCTCCAGATCGTTCTTCTTTCCCACCAACTCACTGGCCTTGTCACTCAGGGCAATCTTGTCACTCTTCAGTCGACTGACCTCCTTGTTGGACGCATCAAGAGCAGCTTTCAGATTGGTATTTTCTTCTTCAAGCTTGGTGACTGAAGCCAGCTTCTCATCTGCGAGCTTGGTCTTCTCTAAATCCGCTTTCTGCATCTCAGCCAAGTCAAGGTCTTTCTTCTTCAGGGCATCCCTCAGTTTGTCTGCAAAGTTACATTGAGATCAGACTCTGAAACGGATGAGAGGCAAAGGCAGTCGTCGAGGGTCTCACCAAGCATACCTTTTGCTTCCTCCTACGCCTTCGTGAGGTTCTCCTGGACCAGTTTTAGATCAAGCTCGAGCTGGATGTGCTTGTTCTCCAACTCAGTGCAACGAGCCGCAAGCTCGCAAGATTTCTACGAAGAACCAATCGACAGATGTCAAAGACAATTCACTTCCGAGTGACTAAAGAAAAATCACAGCGTTTCTAAGACTACGGCCAAATGTAAACATTCGACCATAGTCTCGGGGACTACACCCAGTGGGTGTACTCAGCGTGCCCCGACTAGTTTTATCAGTTATAGTCGATCAGTCGACCAACTAAAAAAAGAAAAAAAATGGGTGGTGTTCTTCAGACTATAGTCGACTGCCAGCAGTCGACCATAGTGTCGGGGACTACACCCAGTGGGTGCACTCAGCGTGCCCCCACCGGTCTATGAATCCATTCGACCTAATCAAGTAAGGAAAAAGCTTAAGACATAAAGACTATGGTCGACTGCTAGCAGTCCACCATAGCCTTGGGGACTACACCCAGTGGGTGCACTCAGCGTGCCCCCACTAATCCAGAATTTCAATCGACGCACCCAGTGGGTGTACAACATATACTAGGATTTTCAGAAAGATGGATTTTCAGATATCATATCCTAACAGAACAGGCGGTGACCGACTGACCTGAACATTACTCTGAAGAGCTGAACTGGCATCATAAGCTGCCTGGCTGGCGTCTCGTATTGCCTTGACTTGCTCCATCATGACCCCTGCCTGGCGTATTGCTTCTTTAGCAGCACTGGCTTGGTCTTCTGGGACGTGGTGGGTCGAGAAAAGTGAAGGTTGAGCAGCACTCAACGACAAAGGGCGAGCACTCGTCAACGGCACCACAAAGGATACGGTAGGCCGAGTGACATTGTCTCCCTCCACGACCAACGTCTCGGGTGCTGGCACGTCCTGAGTCACCTTGCCAGCAGACGCTTTCCTGTTCCTCCTCTGCCTCAGTGGTTCCTCGTCGTCGTCGTCGGGAAGGTCAATAACGACGTTAGATGAAGCTGCAGAAAAGAATCAAAATTAGAGACAAGGAGCCAATCGACTGAAGACGGAACTACAAGAGTCATACCAGGTTTTGAAGTGACAGAATCTTCCATCTCGTGATCTTCAGCCCTGGCCAAGGTATCAGAAGTAGCAGCACTGCAGTTCCAGAAGTCAGTCGATTAGTTCATAAGTCGACCAAGAATAAGTTCATGTGAAACGAGAAAACTCAAGTTACACCATTACCCAGAGATAGTGGGGATCACCATCTTCATCTTCGACAAGACCTTCGCTGGCTTCGACGGCGCCACTCGAGATTGCTTCGGTGCTTTCTCAGTCGGCACCGGAGAAGTTGTCCGAGGACGCTTGCTCGACTGCACGACGGTCGCGACCCCCTTACCACGCTCGGCTGCGGGATCATGGACAAGGTTCGAGCGTCTTTCCGAGCGAGGAGGCGCAACTTCCTCCTCCTCCTCCTCCTCTTCCTCCTCGCCAGAGTCATCATCCTCATCATCGTCATCAGCATCGGAATCCCACTCCTCCGGGCTTTTGCCCCCACTTCCTTCCTCGTCCTTAGTCGGCGCTTCCGCCCCATTGGGCATCGAGTACAACTCAGTGGTGGCCTGACAAGACAACAAAACAAGACAATGGTCAACCGACCAATTCGTAGTGGAACAGAATGAGTGAAGCAAGATCGCAACCGGGGATAAGTGGTCATACCGTGTCCGGTGTGTAAGTATGGTCGAGTGGTGGGATCCTCCTAGCCCCTCGAGGGTTATCTTTATTCCCTGTGATGGCAGCCATCCACCTCTCCATTGTGGCGTCACTGACCGCCTCTGGATGCACCCGAGTGGTATCTTCGGTGCCGCAGTATAGCCACATCGGGTGGCCTCGGTATTGAAGTGGTTGAATACGCCGTCGAAGGAAGACCTCCAGAAGGTCCATACCCATCACCCCGTCCCGAACGAGCTGGACTACGCGCTCCATCTACATTTTTACCTGAACTTTCTCCTCAGTAAGCACCTTCAGAGAAGAGGGTTTGTTCACTCGGTCCATGGAGAACGGAGGGAGACCAGTCGACTGCCCCGGCGTCGACTCGTCTTGGCAGTAGAACCAGGTCGACTGCCACCCTCTAACCGACTCAGGAAGGGTCATGCCCGGAAAAGTACTCTTACTCCTCATCTGGATACCAAGACCCCCGCACATCTGGATAACCTTAGTCCTGTCATCATCCGGACTCGCCTTTTTCACCGTCTGTGAGAGACAGGTGAATATGTGCTTAAAGAGACCCCAGTGGGGTCGACAACCTAGGAAGTTCTCGCACATGGACACGAAAGCAGCAAGATAGGCGATAGAATTGGGAGTGAAATGGTGGAGTTGCGCCCCAAAGAAGTTCAGAAACCCTCGGAAGAAAAGATTCGGTAGCAGAGAGAATCCACGATCTACATGAGTGGCTAGGAGAACGCACTCACCCTCAAACGGCTGCGGATGCTACTCGGTCCCTGGAAGCCTTGCTGACCCATGAGAGATCAGTCCCTCATTGGCAGGTCGTTGAGATCCGCCTCGGTGATGGTCAAGTGGATCCAATCCCCATGGACCCATCCTTGCGGCAGGCGGGACCTCGACGAAGATCCACCCCGACTGGTAGCTCTTCCCTTCGCTTTCGCCATCACCGTCGCCTTCTTCGCGCGCACCAAGGCCGCCGTCTTCTCCTTCACCATCATCGCTGGTGAAGCACGCGAGGAGTGGATGGGCGGAGGCGAAAGCAGGCGCAGATGGCAGAGGTGAAGAGGGCAGAGAGGAGAATGGGGAGGCACTGTTCAAAAACCCTCGCCCGACGCCTTATATAGGGACGCTTCCGAGTGGCTGACAAGTAGGCCCGGGTGCTCCTGTCAAATCCCGAAATAGTCGCACACGCGTGATACGTGGAGAAAAAGGCGGCGCAGAAATCGAGGCGTCTACGCCTTATCCCATCCGAGTACCACGGTCCGCCCCGCTTCGCGCGCTTCCCAAAATTCGGATCCCACAAAACCTGTCAGACGGTAGATTTCCTACGATCCGTCGCTCGGAAGTTCACCAAGTTCAAAAGTTCACTCGGCAGAAGGAAAGAATGGATCAAGGCGACTGAAAGAAAAAGTTGTTGCCATCATTAAAAAGGATCATTGATCCAGGATGAGACATGCTCAGAACACAAAAACAGGTTGGAAGTTTATCAACTCCTTCCTCATTCAAACCTCAATCCATTCGGGGGCTAAGGATGAAGTCATGTACCTAGGGTAGGGTCACGGGCCTGTCCAAAGTACCCTCCCCAAGGACATCTTAAGAAGAGGCTGCCTTCAGTCGACCAAGAGGGAATCCACTCGACACACTTGAGGGCACTCGACCATGAAGACCCACTCGACCACCAGGAGATCAAGAGCCACTCTGTATCCAAACGGTCTGTAATTAAGTAGTCTTTATGGCCATGATGACACTTTATGTAGGGCGTTACCAGTAACGCCAATCCTTTATGTACTTTAAACCCTGCATAACTAAGGGCCGGAGGGGTCCGGCAGACACTATATAAGCCACCCCCCTCCTCAGTGTAAAGGGTTCGCAACCCTGTAAGTTATACACACATAATCCAGTCGACCGCCTCCGGGCTCTGAGACGTAGGGCTGTTACTTCTTCCGAGAAGGGCCTGAACTCATAAATCCCTTGTCTGTACAACTGATCCATAGCTAGGATCTTGCCTCTCCATACCTACCCCCCATTCTACTGTCAGTCTTAGAACCACGACACCGGCCAGCAGCTTGGGCGGAATTGTCAAGAAGGTCAGCTCGTGCACATCGACGTCGCCGGGATCCTTGCTACTTGTCACCTCCATTTCCACCATGACGGCATCGGTCGTGCCTTTGGGCTCCCCCGGCGGGCCGTTCGCCCACAGCTTGGCCAAGTAGTGCGGTAGTGGGGACGCCCCCGCTCTGATGCAAACGGCTGACACGGCGATAGGCGCACCGATGTCAAGCACGCCACTGACCAAGAAAAATGCACGGCGGTCCTCCTCCGCGAACAGCAAGAGCCATGGCTCCGACAGTGGCACTTGCAGCTGGAGCACCTTGCCGTACTAGATCCTGTGCACGGGCATGGGATGCACGGTGCTGATGTGGTGGTAGAGCGCCGGCGGCGGGCCTTTGTAGCCGCCGACGGGCACGGGGCATTTGTAGGGCGCGAGCGGACACACGCTCTGGTGATCGGCAAGCTTGTGGTAAGTGACGTAGAGCCCACAGCCTTCGTGCGGGCACTCCACCCTCACCGACGAAAGGACGGAGTCCACCGCCGTGTTCCGCACGTCGAAGCCACCGCCGCGCTCGCACTTCTGGCACTGCCGCTGGTTCCCGGGGCGCTTGACGCGGCAGTCCGCGCAGGACAGGTGCCCTCCCTTGCACTGCAGAAATCAATCTAACAGCACATCAATCAAGAAACCTGCACCTTGCTCAATCTGCCGAATGGATGAGGTGTATTCAAACCTCATACACTGGAGGCGTCAAGGGGAGCAGGCACAAGGGGCAGTGGAGCACGGTGAGGTCCATCGAGAGCTTAGAGAGCTCCATCGTCGGGTCCTGTTCCTGTTCGGTCTGCATGATCTCGCCCTCCTCGTGCACAACCATCCTTCAAGGTGCATTAAATCAACACATGCAATTACTATCAACAGAAGAGTCATGGCATGCATGCATGCGTTGTAATTAATGCATCGGTAAATGTAAATTATTGAAATATATCGAGTGGAGTGCTTTGATGTGTCGCACTGCGTTAGGGCACACCTAGCACCGCGTATTGACATGTTATGCTTTGTGATGCTTTGATTGCTCTGTTATTTGTTGTGTTCCCATCCTTTACTTCTTTCCGGTAGACACCGAGGCCACTGCCGGTACCCCTGTGATCGACTACATCGACGACAAACCCTTCTTGCCAGAGCAACCAGGCAAGCCCCCCCTGATCACCAGATATCGCCTATTCTTCTCTATACTGCTTGCATTAGAGTAGTGTAGCATGTTACTGTTCGGTTACTCCTATTCTGTTGCATAGCCTGTCATTGTTGCTACAGTCATTGATACCTTACCCGCAATCCTAAATGCTTAGTATAGGATGCTTGTTTATCACCATTGGCCCTACATTCTTGTCAGTGTGCCTTGCTATACTATTGGGCCGTGATCACTCGGGAGGTGATCACGGGTATATACTATACATATATACATATTGCAGATGGTGACTAAAGTCGGGTCCGCTTGAAGAGTACCCGCGAGTGATTCACAGATTGGGGGCTGAAAGGACCTTTGTCCCAACGGCCCTCTGTGTGGATCTTTGTGGCAGAGCGACAGGGCAGGTTGAGACCACCTAGGCGAGAGGTGGGCCTGGCCCTGGTCGGCGTCCGCGGTTGCTTCATAATAACACGCTTAACGAGATCTTGGTATTTGATCGAGTCTGGCCATTTGGTCTATACGCACTAACCAACTACGTGGGAAAGATATGGGCACTCGACGTCGTGGTATCAGCCGAAGCCTTCTTGACGTCAGCGACGGAGCGGCGCGCACCGGATTGGACCGCGTAACGTGACTTCCTTTGTTATGGAGGTTGCTAGGTCTGCTTCCGGCCGCCCTCGCAACGTGCAGGTGTGCAATGGGCGATGGGCCCAGACCCCTGCGCGCATAGGATTTAGACCGGCGGGCTGACCTCTCTGTTGTGCCTAGGTGGGGCTGCGACGTGTAGATCTTCCGAGGCCGGGCATGACCCAGGAAAGTGTGTCCGGCCAAATGGGATCGAGCGTGTTGGGTTATGTGGTGCACCCCTGCAGGGAAGTTAATCTATTCGAATAGCCGTGTCCCTCGGTAAAAGGACGACCCGGAGTTGTACCTTGACCTTATGACAACTAGAACCGGATACTTAAAAAAACACACCCAGACAAGTTCCACAGACAACCCGGTGATCGCTTTTCCACAGGGCAACGAGGAAAGGATCGCCAGGTAGGATTATGCTATGAGATGCTACTTGGAGGACTTCAATCTACTCTCTTCTACATGCTGCAAGACGGAGGCCGCCAGAAGCGTAGTCTTCGACAGGATTACCTATCCCCCTCTTATTCTGGCATTCTGCAGTTCAGTCCACCGATATGGCCCTTTACACATATACCCATGCATATGTAGTGTAGATCCTTGCTTGCGAGTACTTTGGATGAGTACTCACGGTTGCTTTCTC
Source organism: Triticum timopheevii (assembly GCA_963921465.1). Classification (NCBI taxonomy): domain Eukaryota; kingdom Viridiplantae; phylum Streptophyta; class Magnoliopsida; order Poales; family Poaceae; genus Triticum; species Triticum timopheevii. The sequence goes on from OY997266.1 coordinate 265,272,521, forward strand.
CCTCCTTCCCCCCCCCCCTTTCCTTTCATTCTGGTTGTCGCAACCAGATGCTGGAGCCCAGGAGCCAGACGCCACCGTCGACGACGACTACTACACTGGAGGTGGCTACTACTACGTGCAGCCCGCTGACGACGACCAGGAGTAGTTTAGGAGGATCCCAGGCAGGAGGCCTGCGCCTCTTTCGATCTGTATCCCAGTTTGTGCTAGCCTTCTTAAGGCAAACTTGTTTACTTATGCCTGTACTCAGATATTGTTGCTTCCGCTGACTCGTCTATGATCATGCACTTGTATTCGAGCCCTCGAGGCCCCTGGCTTTTATTATGATGCTTGTATGACTTATTTATGTTTTTAGAGTTGTGTTGTGATATCTTCCCGTGAGTCCTTGATCTTGATCGTACACGTTTGCGTGCATGATTAGTGTACGATTGAATCGGGGGCGTCACACGTAGCCCGGACGCTCGTGTGGCAGTTTCATGTGTAGAGTAGTCTAGATAGCGTGTACCGTGCCTGTAAGCTTAAAATCGTTGGGGTCGGCTCCATTCTATGTGGCTGTCTCAAAGTTTTTTTTAAATTAATATAGTCTTCTGGCCCTACCTGTCACCCTGGTGATTGTAGTTCGCATGCTCATCTGGTCAAGATAGGAATATATATTTTAATTTGTTTTTTTAAAAGGGGGACTCCCCGGCCTCTGCATCAGAACGATGCATACGGCCACATATATTTTAATTTGTCGTGGGTAAATGTTAGAGGTTGCAGCAAATATATTGTACACACCGGGTCTTTCAGCCTAGTTTAGAGGCAAGCATGTGGGGCCAGTGCTATGATGTGTTGCGTCAACTCGTAGGACGAGGAGAAGCTTGATTTTACTACACGCCTTCTCCCTCGCCCATGCGCGCGGTTGCTCGCAAACGAGGACAGGCTTTTGCTTAGTAGTAGTACTTCCACAACAAGCTATCCATCCCGCTCGCGGTGGACGGACATGCAATAGTGGATTTGACACTGTAGAAGCAGTAGTAGTAACATCATTGTTCGTCTTCTCGAAGAGGCGAAGAGCCAAGCGCAAACCGAACGTTGCAGTTGCGAACATTGGAGCACGCATATAGCTAGGCTCTTGCATGAGACAAAATTGCTATGTGAGCCCACTATTGTACTAGTACGTACAACTACTTGCTAGTATAGCCCTGTAAACCAGAAAGGAGTATTTGCCCTTCTATATATTTCAACAAGTGACTAGACTACACCGAGACGGAGTACATATGGAGCAAAATGAGTGAATCTGCACCGTAAATAAATACTTACTAGTTCTATCGTTTTCCTCTCTGAGGTGCACAATATTGAGTATACTGAATAGTCTCTTTTTGACACGCATTTACGTTTTTTTTGACACAGTACAGACGCAAGCGCTCATATACATGCGCATACACTCACCCCTATTAACGCACACATGCACGGCACTATCATCTTGAAATTTACGAAGTCACCATAGGCACGTCGTCGTCGATGGGTCCATAGGTGCTTGAATGCCAAGGAGGAAGAGGGTAGCGGTTCCCGAGACGTTGAACGGTCAATGATGCATCCTCAATTACATGCAGAGGGAATTAATTGGAGAAGTAGACCAGAGCCAGCACGATGTGAATGCAACAGAGTTTGGACTCTCATATAATAAAGGCGCCCCACCACTCCAATCCATCTACTCCCAAGTCTTTGCGCAACACTGCTCACTCCAATCCAAGACTAAGTGACCAGAAGCCACAAGCACCTATGGAGGTGATGGACGCGAGCGGCAGTCGGCTATGCCAAATCATCCAAGGCGCGGGCCTGCGGCCCCGCACCACGAAGCGTTTCCAGAAGGTGCTGGCGACCGCAGGCATCGTAGCCCTCACCGACACCGGCTTTGCCTCTCGCATGGACGACATGATGGTCAACTCCATTCGCAAGTTCACCGCCGTCAAGAAGCGCAAGGACGACCTTGCCGTACTGCTCCAGCCCGCGCGCCCAGGCTCCTCATTGCCTGCCACCCTCATCGGCCTACATGGTGACCACCTCTTTCAAGCCCTGGTGGCCCTGCAAGTGCTGGAGGTCGCGACGAAGAATGTGCACCTCGAGGCCGCGCTCGCCATGCAGCGCCTTGCCATGCAAGAAACTGTCGACCTGCACATCCACGTCTACGAGGAAATCATCTACATAGGCCACTACAAGGCAAACGAGGACAGAAAGACGTTGGCCTTCTTCCAGCGGCTCGAATCTTTGGACGCCATTGTTCAAAAGCACATCGACCTAGCCACGAAAGCCGCTGCTACTTAGGCGACGTTCGGTGGGCCGGCGCCCTGAGTCGAGGAGGTGGAAGTCGTCGATGGATTTATCTCTTCTTCTTGCCTCCTGTAACCAGCACTGCATCGCCTCATGGCCTTAATGTTTTATTAGTATAGTACTCCCTCCGTTCCTAAATATAAGTCTTTCTAAAGATTCCAGCAAGTGACTAGTACATACGGAGAAAAATGTGTGAATCTACACTCTAAACTATGTCTTCATACATCTGTATGCTGTATTCTATTTGAAGTAGTATCTAAAAAGGCTTATATTTATGAACGGAGGGAGTATATGGCTTTTTTATTCCAGTCGTAACGTTTTCACTGTGAGGTGGGGACGCAGTTGAGCAAACCCACCTTACCAACCTGGCATCGGCCGAGTTTAGAGCAAGTACAATAAGGTGATGTAGGCGGGCTATAAGACATTAAATATTATATTCTTGCTTACTTGGAAGAGAGAGAAGAGAAGCGGGCTACTAGTTAACAGCCGGCTGCAGCATGTGCTCCTAGGTACTTTGTGAGAGAGTGGAATGGGCCATGTATCAACAAAGTAGTACAATACATATTTATATCTAGCTATTGTACTTGTTGGCTATAAACTTGACTATATGTGACATGGCAACATCATATACCCAGCAGCTGGCTATATTATTAACCATGCTCTTAGAGAGTAGAAGAGAGAAACGAGGGAGGAGGGATAGCTGTAGCACGGACGCTGTTGTCAGATGGGACTCGTGTTTATAGAATAGGAGTATTGAGCACTCGTGCCTCTTTTTTTTGAGGGAAAAATTAATCGTATGTCTAGTACCACTAGTTGGGTGCGTGCGACCTATAGCTGTCATCACTTTAGGTCTACTTTTCGAACCGCGGCTACGCTTCACAGTACATATTTTTCACGCATTTATCCTCCTATATGTACTCCTAGGCTATTTCCACGTGCTCCCATTAGCCGACATGTGGGACATAGAGCATCTGGGTCGTAGTGCATGCACGACTCAGAGCATATGCCGGGGTACTTTACATTTCAGACCTCACGAATTACATGCAAACCCCCCGTAGAAGAATAAATAAATCAATGAATTACTACATGAAACCGGATTATTTTCGTGGAAACCGGAGCACGTTCATTAAATTTTGATCATAACACGTTTATAAAAAATGACCGGACCTAACCCAGTCTAAGGGCCTCTTTGATTTTTCCCGAAAAAAAGGGCTTCTTTGATTCGCAGGATACTGAAAACACAGGAATGGGGAAAGTATGATGGCGATGAACCGAGACGAGGAGAACTCTAACTCAGTTAGAGGTTAGAGTTAGATTCTAACCCTGAACTAACTCTAAACCAATGAGGTGTATGGATGGCAGGGTTAGATTGACAATAAATGCTCTATCTCAATCATTTGACTACTTTGGAACCTATTTTTAGTCAGGCTAAAATAAGTCCCTTGGATCCAAGCACCCTCTTCGTGTGGCCGGCTCTTCTGTGGCCTCCTCCCGCTCACAATTGACATAAACGAACCATTTATACAATCAAGCATGCAAAACATGATAATTTTTACTTTGTCCATACAAATGAGATATCCCACTTAAACATACAAGTCGTCAATCAAGCTTCACAAAATAAAATAACACTTCATGAAACAAAGAATGAGCTAACTCATCACGGAAGTTGTTCACGATACACCGAGGGAGTAGCTCGCCATCGTCGCTCTGGAGGAAGGCTCTGTAGAGCCCAAGCCCCGAGAACCCCTCCCACACCGGCCCTTGCGAGTTGAGGTCGACACCGGCATGTATAGCAGGGCCGCTTGCCGCCGACTGGGAACTTAATCTTTGGGCCTCTATAAATAATGCAAGCCTGTAACTAAAATACCTAGAAAGGTGAACTGAATCTTTGGGCCTCTAGAAATAATGCAAGCCTGAAACTGAAATACCTAGAAAGGTGAACTGAATCTTTGGGCCTCTAGAAATAATGCAAGCCTGAAACTTAAATACCTAGAAAGGTGAACTGATTCTTTGGGCCTCTAGAAATAATGCAAGCCTGAAACTGAAATACCTAGAAAGGTGAACAGAATCTTTGGGCCTCTACAAATAATGCAAGCCTGAAAATGAAATACCTAGAAAGGTGAACTGAATCTTTGGGCCTCTAGAAATAATGCAAGCCTGAAAATGAAATACCTAGAAAGGTGAACTGAATCTTTGGGCCTCTAGAGATAATACAAGCCTGAAACTCAAATACCTAGAAAGGTGAACTGAATCTTTGGGCCTCTAGGAACAATGCAAGCCTGAAACTGAAATACCAAGAAAGGTGAGCTGAATCTTTGGGCCTCTACAAATAATGGAAGCCTGAAATTGAAATACCTAGAAAGGTGACCTAAATCTTTGGGCCTCTAGAAAGATTTATTACCTCCTCAAGCAGCATCAAACAATTCCATGCGGGCACCACAAATCTATAGCAAGTTTGATCAGGATCTACTTTTCCAAATCAGAATTAGCGCTAGAGCAAGCAAGATCAATGATATGGCCGTGAGAAGAGAAGGAACGAACAAAGTCACCCCTCTCGCGACCTCCCTGGTAGATGCGCCGACGCTGCGCACGATAGAGGGAGAAAAACGACTGGTGAAGGGGGAGCGGGGCGACCTTCGAAGGTCGGAGGGAGAGGGCGGCCGGAGTAGGGCGGCAGAGGCCGGAAGGAGAGGGCGGCCGGAGGAGAGAGAGGGCGAGCGGCGCTTGGGCGGGTGGCCCTATGGGGAACAGAGAGGAGTCATGCGAGAGGGGGGGAGCGATCTGGTGCGGGCAGGTGAGATTTTTTTAGGGGAGCGATCTGGTGCGGGCAGGTGAGATTTTTTTAGTTCTCTTTGAGTGGGCCCAGGATAACTAACCCAATTAGAACCTCTCCAGCGGGCTAGTTTTTTTAGCTGGGTTAGAGCAAACTAGCTCAAACTAACCCCTCTTGTTTTGATAATTCGAGGCTATTTCAACCCAAACTAGCTCTAACTCAGGGATCCAAACAAAGAGGAGTGTTATTGTACATGCTACAGTGTGGACCGTAGCACATTGTTTTTTATGGCCATATCACCACATTATTGTTTTCTACTGCTGGTTCACTGGGCTACCGTGGTTCGCACGGCTGGTTCACTGGGCTGCCGTGGTTCGCACTCCTCCGACCTGAGTAGTACTCCCTCCGTTCCTAAATATAAGTCTTCGTAGATATTTCACTGTGGACCACATATGGATGTATATAGATGCATTTTATGTGTAGATTCACTCATTTTTCTCCGTATGTGGTCCATAGTGAAATCTCTCCAAAGACTTATATTTAGGAACGGATGGACCAGTATAGTACTAGTATATACCGCATCATTCTTTGCTCCTTCTTACTACTCCGACATGTGGGAGAGCCAGCATCCGGGTCGACGTGTCATGCACCAGATTAGAGCGCGGAACGGAGGGGGGGTATCACCCCGGTCGGAGCGCCAGTAATTCATGACTATAGTGAGTGGTCATATCACAAGTCTTTCCAGTAGTAACGTGCCGTCAAATTGCACAGCCCCACTCGCTCACCCTCCTCGCCTCCCTGTCAAACCGCCTACCCGAAAACTGCCGCGGGTACTACCCGGGAAAAGCGCCGCCCTCAACTTTTAACTACGCGAAAATAGTTCGAGCTTGTTCGTTCTACATAAATATAGTACTTACTATATGTTTATTCACCCGTGGGGTTGTTCAATGAATGGAGGGGTGGGGAGCACAAGTTAGTAAGTAGGAGTCGTAGAGTAGTCACCTTAAATAGAGAGTTTCTATTCTTTAATGCCACGTACACAAATTGAAACGCTTGTTGTGGAGAGAAAAAAGATAATCACTCCACTATACATGGACGCAGGGGCCTGAGCGCTTGCTTTACTAGGGTTGATCTCTTCATTCTCTCATCCTCTCCAGATATAAACAAGACAGCGGTAGCGACATTTTCTCTCCGCTCACCGCTGGTCACAGATCCGGCCGGATCCCTTCGGCCGGTGTGTGTAGAGGACTAAAAGGTGCATCGTTCACGTGGTCATCGCCGCCGAGGGAGGAAACCCACAGCTGCCGGAGGGGCCCGATCCTTTGCCCCTGCCGTTCTCTCTGAAACAGCGCCGGCTCGGGAGGTCCTCCGACTCTTCTTCCTCCCTACCGTATTGTCCGCAGATCCGACCTACCGCCGCCGACATCCTTGCGACCCTGAGGTATAAGTTCTTTGAGAGCGGCCTTGCTCTAATGCCCCATCTCCCCAGGTGTCTGCATGTGCATCTTTTTCTACTCCCATCAGCTCTTCCAAAGCCACCTAAATTTTTGGTATTATTAGAGGTAAAGTTGCTTCATGCATTCGAATCTAGGGCTTTGTTTAAACAACGAAGAAAGGGGGGAAAGTTGTAGCATGAATCTAGGACTTGATTCAAAGAGGAAATAATATGGTGAAAGTAGTAGAGACCGGATACCCAACCGGTCTCTTGGTTGAAAAGGGAAATAATGGGAAAACGCGGTACAAACTGGATAAGGAACAGATCTATTATTTCTTGAAAAAAGGATAGCAAGTGGCGGCTGGTGGACAAGTCAACAGAGTATGTCCAGGATTAGATTTGCTGCCATCACATAGTAAAAGGTCTCCAGGATTAGATTTGCTGCCCTCACATAGTAAAAGGTCTCAGGATTAGATTTGCTGCCCTCACATAGTAAAAGGTCTCAGGATTAGATTTGCTGCCCTCACATAGTAAAAGGTCTCAGGATTAGATTTGCTGCCCTCACATAGTAAACAGCCTCCAGGATTAGATTTGCTGCCCTTACATAGTAAAAGGTCTCCAGGATTAGGTTTGCTGCCCTCACATACCGTGAACAAGCTCGGCATCACCACTTTATGCCTCCTTGTAGGTACATTGTGCTAATGCGTCCACTATCGCATGTCCTTATACCAACCTTTTGCTGTTTTTTTTGCGGGTAAACCAACTTTTTGCTGTAAGGCCGCATGTAAACTGAAGCGATCACACTGTTACCTTAGGGACATGTCTAACCAGTGTTATTGTTAATCTAATGCCACCAATGATAAGATGCAATTAAACTGTGTTACAAATGGCACTCCTGCTGTTTTCCCCAGTATGATAAGTATGTTGCTCCTTTACACTGCTGAGTGTCCTGGTGTCCCCACGGTCCCATGCCCTTAAACCAACTCTTTAGCTGCTCTTGATTTACTGTGTCTGGTAAACAAGCAATGCCACCATTAAAGTAATCCCATATGTGAGGAATCTCATTGTTGATCGTAATGCTTCTGGTAACATGAAGCATTGCTGACGTTTTAAAATTTCTATTGTCATTGCGTGATTGCCATGAACATAATTAAGATGCTTCTTTTCATTTTGTATATGTTTCGTATATTCTTATTGACCAGCAACTGTTTACTTTCTATCATTTTGTGCAGATAGGGATATCCATTTCACCTTGTTGCTATTGTGACCTTTTGGTGAACTGCACAAAACACTTTTTTTTGGAATGAGTGTCTTGTGCAGTTCAACTAAAATGTCACGTGGGCAACATCTCTCAATATTGTTGGAACTGCACAAATTTGTTAAACTAAAGTGAAAGCATGCTCTCCTATCTCCTTGTTTGTGCTATGCAAACATGCTGTGCAAACAGGAATACTCTACTATAGATGTTGTGACGGTCAAGAGCAACATCTCTCAATTTTGGTGGAACTGCACAAAATGGTTCAACTAAAGCGAAATCATGATCTCATGTCTCCTTGTTTGTGCTATGCAAACATGCTGTGCAAACAGGAATACTCTACTACAGATGTTGTGACGGTCAAGGGCATTCGCCAAGTTCTTCGATTGTATGACATGGCTAGCCAAGATGGATTTAATCCCGATATTCACTTTATCAAAAGGCTCTAATGGGTTGGTTCTGAATCTTGCAAGTTGGGAATCAGTGAGATGTGTAGGCATCTTTGTTGTACTTATTATTTGAATCTTATTTGTTGGTTCTGAATCTTGCAAGCTGGGAATCAATGAGACGTGTAGGCATCTTTGTTGTACTTATTATTTGGATCTTATTTGTTGGTTTTGAATCTTGCAAGCTGGGAATCAATGAGATGTGTAGGCATCTTTGTTGTACTTATTATTTGGATCTTATTTGTTGGTTCAGAATCTTGCAAGCTGGGAAACATTGCATGATGATGCAGAGGACAGCAACCATAACAAACAATTCAAACTTGGTAGTATTATCTTTGTGAAAGTGCGACAAATGTGCTGATCGTGTGCATCCTGAGAATAATAATTCTAATTGTTGTGCATGTTGATCCCGTTGCACTGATAGAACGAGCCAATGCATTGCTTGTTTTAAGTATAAATTTCTACTAAATCTAATTAAATTTAAGTAAAGTGACCACTAACTCCTGTTATTACAGTACCAATACAGACCCGCTCGTGAACCGACGTGTGGCCGGAGTAGGTTTCTTAATGGAGGCGTTTTAATGCTTCGAGGGTGCATCTTCTGCCGGGCGTGCAGCGGACGAGGGAGGGGTAGTAACTGTTGTCGCCTGTACACACTCAGCTTACTGTTGAATCCAGTTCCCCAAGAGCTGAAAAACGAACTGCTGCCGCCGCCTACACACTCGTTCACTCGAAGAGACTCCAATGGCGATCCGAGGGGTGAGCCTGCTGGATATGGACTTCAGCAAGGAGTTAGTTTGCCGTTCAGTCCTATGGCTGCACCAAGTTGAATGTGATGTGCACCAACGATACGGACTCGGTGAAGCTCTGCCTCACCTCAGTCCTATGGCTGCACCAGGTTCTGGAGCATTCGCCCGTTTCATCGGCAGCGCCGACTGTACCTTCGCTACGGTGGAGAGAAGGAAGAACGTGATGATTCGTCCATCTGGTGCAACAAGCTTGTCGACATCCAGAAGCAATACAAGATCATCAGCAACGGGCAGGAGAAGGACTCCATGGTTGACCTCGCTGAGACCATCATCGATCCCTGATACGCCAAAATGAAAGAAGACGACCTGAACACGTGGGAGGTACCTCTGAATCTAGCCTACATAACTTATGCGGCCAAGGACGCATACGCATGCTACGACATGTACAGGCAGATCTTGGACATGAGGGCGTATCTGCTTCCAGTAACCAACGAGTACACGGACAGCCGCAGTGTCATGATCAAGCATGCCAGGAAGGTCTAGATGTTGTAATTTATCTGTTTATAAGCACCTTTATCATCTGAGTGTTTCATGCATTAGCCTATGTGTCGTAATTTTTTGTTTTGTCCAAAATATTTCTTTTAAGAACCCATTAACCTGATTGCCTTTTTTAGTGGCTATTTGCTAATGTATGTAAACTAGTTCACTTGTCCGTAAAAAAAACTAGTTCACTCAGCTGCCATGCTTTGAATCTCCTTCCTCCCAACATATTCCTCTCCTCAGGTGGACCCAGCAGGTCTCTGAATTTTCTCCCACTTTCTTTTTCGATGTAAACTGAGTTTTCTCCCAGTACTTTCCCCTAGAACCAACTCAACTGTCCCACGTCTAGCCTAAAAAATAATAATACCCCACGTACTATTAACTCATCAAATTAAAATGATATTTTATTTCATAAGTTGAAAGTTCTTACAAAATAATAATAATAATTGTTTATATATAACTTGCCAAGTTAACTCCCAGTGATTGCGTACATAAGCTTGCAAAGATTTTACTAACGTGCAATCATGTGTTTATGTTTTTATAATATTTCTCCGTCTAGCCCAACATGATATTTTCACCCAGCCCAGCAAGCCCGCGGATTTCGAGGAAAATGCAAATGGGATTTAAACGGGCTGCATAGATGCAACATCATTGTTTCACCCAGCCCACCAAATGGACTAAAAAAACAAATGGACTGGCTGACATGTGGGCTAGTAGGTCGAAGCCTAAGAAGGCGTTGGATTTACATCCAACAGCTGGCATTCTTCTTCAATCTCTCGTCTTCTTCCCCCAGCGCTGCCGGAACCGCCTGCTCCAGCCTTCGGCGTCCAGCGGCGTTGTTTTGCGCTCCTCGGTGAAACGCTACCCCGCCGACGGCCAGGACATCCCTCCACTCCGCACCTCCTGTTATTCTCTACCGAGTGTAGGCCCACCCCGCACCCGAACCAGTCAAGTTTCCCACTCCTCTCAGTCTGCGACTCCACAGCCGCGTCTTCCCCATCTCCGGGTCGTTCCAGTCTGGGGCCTTGCCGTCGTCCACCGCCTCGGTGCACTCGGCGCTGCGTGGTAAACATACGGGAGTCATGGGAAGAGGACTGTACGTGGAGAGCCTGACGGCTGGGACCCACGAGGTCCATGGTCGCACGCAGGAAAGTTCCTCCTTATTATGCACTGTACGTGCACGGTACGTGGGAAGGGCTTCTGTATTTCGCGAAAAAATGTCCCCCCGCTGACAGTTCGGACCCACCAGCTATATCTTCGCACGCAAGAAAGTGCCTCCTTATTACGCACCAAAAAATGAATACCCCCTGCTAGCTGCGACCCACCATAGTGGGTGGCTGACTTGTGGGCCTACTAAGTTGACTAGGACGGAGGGCTTTGTCAACTTAGTCAATATGAACGATTCTAGCTCCAGTGACCGAACGATGTCCATCCAACGGCCATAGTGCTTCTTCAACATCTGGTCTTCTTGGTCCAGCCGCCCAAAGCAGCGCTGGTCGTGCCGCGTGCTCTTGCCTCTCGTGGCCGGCTGTGATGCCGCGGAGGCCTCACCGCCCCCTACTACTCCCACCGCTGGCCCAGGGTATCCCTCTACTCACCCACACCCCCTGTTATTCTGCGGCGACAACAGCCTCATGCCGCAGCCGAACCAGTGAACCCTCGTACTCCTCTCCGCGTGGGCATCCACTACCGCGTCTTCCCCGGCTCCTCGTCGTCCCCTTCCTAGGCCTCGCCGTCGTCCACCGCCTTGGTGCTCTAGGCGCGGCGTGGTCAATGTGGTCAAAGACCGACTTCGATCGGAAGAGTACTGTACGTGGAGAGGGTGACAGCTGGGTCCAAGGCCACAGCCCAGTTTTTTTGTGATTTGCCAAGTAAGTTGCTTTGTCAGGCCTGTTGGGCTGCAAATCTTTCAAGACGAGGAGAGCTTCATTCGGCTGGCCGAGAAAATGGCCTATCAGTAATGAGAAATGGGCTGTACATTTTTAAAACACATCAAACCGGCAATTAGTTTCAAATATCTTTTTTTCATTTCAAGATTTTAAATTACATTAATTTTTATGTGTGGAGAATTTGTTGGATTTTATATTGATATACATTTATTTTTAAAATCAGTTCGAATGTGAGTCGAAATTTTGGGATTAAAAACAGTTCGGACCGCACCGAAATATGCAAAATTTCGTATAATTTTTTAACCGTGGCCACAATATGGGCTGTAATGCTAACAACAAGAATATGGGCTCCAAACAAAACCTTAAGAATTAGCAAATGGGCTGTAAATTATTAGAAATAATGGCAGATGGGCTGTATGCTGTTTTCCATAGATTTGATGCTCCAAATAAAACCTTAAAAAAAGGTTGACGCACAAGCAGTGACTGTTGGATGGCCATCGAATAGCCGTCGTGCTTCTTCAATCTCTGCTCTTCCTGCTCCAGCCGCTCAAACAAGCGCCGGCGGGACTGCCTGCTCCCTCCTCCCCGCGGCCGGCTGTGCTGCCGCGCAGGCCTCACCGCCCCACCGTACTCCCATCGCTGGCCTAGCCATCCCTCTACTCACCCACACCTGTTGTTATTCTCCGGCAACAGCAGACGAGCCAGTAAACCCTCGTTCAGTCGTACTCCCCTCTGCGTGGGATACAACTGAGGAGTCTTCCCTGCCTCCGTGTCGTTCCCTTCCTAGGCCTCGCCGTCATCCACCGCCCTGGTGCTCTCGGCGCGGCCTGGTCAATGTGGTCAACGACCGACATGCATCTGAAGTGGATTGTACGTGGAGAGGCCGACAGCTGGGTCCATAGCCGCACGCAAGGAAATGCCTCCTTATTACGCGCAAAATAATGATTCCTCCACCTGACATCGGGGACCCAACGAAAGGGCCTCGGTATTTCACGAAAAAAACATTACCGCCGCTGACAGCTCGGACCCACCAGCTATATCTTCACACGCAAGGAAGTGCCTCCTTATTACGCACAAAAAAAATGAATACTCCCCCTGTTAGCTGGGACCCAGTATAGTGGCAGGCTGATTTGTGGGCCTACTAAGTTGACGGGGATGGAGGGCTTTGTCAACTTAGTCAATATGCACAATTCTAGCTCCAGTGACCGTACGATGTCCATCCAACGGCCGTAGTGCTTCTTCAACCTCTGGTCTTCTTGCTCCAGCCGCCCAAACCAGCGCCGGTCGTGCCTCGTGCTCCTGCCTCCCGTGGCCAGCTGCGATGCGGTGGAGGCCTCACCGCCCCCTACTACTCCCACCGTTGGCCAGCCATCCCTCTACTCACCCACACCCCCTGTTATTCTGCAGCGACGGCAGCCTCACACCGCAGCGAACCAGTGAACCCTCGAACTCCTCTATGCGTGGGCATCCACTGCCGTGTCTTCCTCGGCTCCGCATCGTCCCCTTCCTAGGCCTCGCCGTCGTCCACCGCCCTGGTGCTCTCGGCGCGGCGTGGTCAACATGGTCAAGCATAGGCTTCCATCGGACGTGGACTGTATGTGGAGAGGCTGATAGCTGGGTCCACGACCGCAGCAAGGAAGTGCCTCCTTATTACGTGCAAAATAATTATTCCTCCACCTGACAGCGAGGACCCATCGGATGGGCCACCATATTTCGCGAAAAAAATGTTTCCCCCTGACTGCTGGGACCCACCAGCTACACCTTCGCACGCAAGTAAGTGCGTCCGGGAAAAAAAAACGATTCGCCCCCCTGACTGCTGGGACCCACCAGCTAAATCTTCGCACGCAAGGAAGTGCGTCCGGGCAAAAAAAGAAACGATTCGCCCCCCTGACTGTTGGGACCCACCAGCTACATCTTCGCACGCAAAGAAGTGCCTCATAGTCGGGAGCCACCTGGTCAAAGCGTGCGTAGCGTTGTCATTCTGGTCGCGAACGTGTACGTACATACTGGTCGATGTAGAGGCGCGCACTTGTTGTAGATGTAGAGGCGCGCACGTGTCATAGTAGAGGCGCGCACGTAGCATGTACACGTACGTACAGCGGCGAGGGTGCAAGAAAGAAAATATGGCCACGTACGTACATACGGGGAAGGTCTCTAACGCCTATCGCCCATACGTACATGGCTGGGTCGGAACGAAGAAACAGCGTCGTCGTCGTGTTCATGGGGAGCCAACCAGCTGGGTCGGAACGGAATGCGTGGTCATGTTCATCGGGAGGTATTGGACGGAACAGGCGATGGAAACGAGGCCTGGCGTACCGCACAACGGAGGAAACGGCCTTGTGTTCGACCGGCCACGTTCGAAACGGGGTCCTGTTGATCGGGAGGGGTGTGGCGTACTGCAAAACGGTCGAAACGGACCTCCTACGGTTGAAACGGGGGTCCTACTGATCGGGAGGGGTGTGGCGTACCGCAAAACGGACGAAACGGACTTGTGTTGGAGTGCTACGGTCGAAACGGGGGGGGGGGGGGGGAGGGTGTGGCGTACCGCAAAACGGGCTCCACGGGATACTGTTCATCTCCACCGTCGACCTCCTCCAGCCACCACGGGCTACCGTCAACCTCCTCCAGCCTCCACGAGCTCCTGTTCATCCAGCCTCCATTGCGCGCTACTCCACCGGCTACTGTTCAACCACCCCTCCACGGGCACCCCTCCACCGCCTACTGTTCATCCAGCCCTCCACACCACGGGGTCCTGTTCAACCACCCCTCCAGGACCACCCCTCCACCGTCCACTGTTCATCCAGCCCTCCACACCACCGTTTCCTGTTCATCCAGAGGCAACGCCACCGCTCACTGTTCATCCATCCCCCCCGCCACCCCGCGCAACACTCACTATTCATCCAATTGATCGGCTTCAGTTAGCAGCAGTAGCGAAGGAATCGCTCCATCGGGTTCAGTTAACAGCCATCGATCGATCGCTCGGGTTCAGTAACGCGTAGCCTGAAGTGCAATCGCTCGGGTTCAGTTAGAGCCCAACGCCTTGCTCGGGTTCAGTTAGAGCCAACACCTCGCACACACGCGCGTACGTACGAGAGAAACGCGCATCGCTCCGCCCCCGACCTCCCACCGTAACTGGAAACTACCCGAAATTTTCCTCCCCCTCGCTTCTACCACGGTTTTTTCCGTCATGGACGGCCCAAAGAATGTCATGCAGCTGCATCTCCGGCCCGCCCAGGACGAATAGCCCATTTTCTGTCATGATTTTTTATCATAGAAGTAGGAGCCCACCACATCTATTATGATACTGGGTTTTTTCACAATTATTGTCATAGAAGTGTCATATGTATGACAGAAAAAAATTCATTTGGCCCAAAATGTCTCGGATGTGTCTTTTTTTTGTAGTCGAGAGGAGGAGAGAGAGAGTGGGAGGAGAGGGAGAGAAGAAGAGGGAAGACATTAATGGAAGGGGGTGGTGGAGGGCAAAGAAGAGGGGGAGGGAGGGCATTAATGGAGGGGGTGGTGGTGGAGGGCAAAGAAGAGAGGTGTGGTGGAGGGGAAAAGAAGAGGGGGTTGATGGAAGGGCAAAGAAGAGGGGAAGGGAGGGCTCTAATGGAGGGGTGGTGGAGGGGGAGCATTGGAACAAGCTAGGTGCAAGGAAAGGGGGAGCAAGGGAAGGGGGGAGGAAGAAGAAAGGGGAGGAAGGAGGGGAAAGGTGGTAGGTGGCTAGCGGGCATAGCAGTAGCGTGGGTCTCCTATGCACGCTACTACTATGGCAGCTTGCAAAATATCTACGGCTGGTGGTGCACTACCTATAGCGCGGGCCAAAATAACATGCTACTGGTAAAATTTTATAGATAGAAAAAATAGAAGTAGCGTGTTTATATCAACAAGCGGTATAGATCCAAAACTAACAATAGCACAGGTCGGGCGACAAGCGCTGCTAATATTTTGTGATAAGATATTGTGGTGTGTTACACTAAGCAGTAGCGTGGGTTTTGGTGACAAACGCTGCTGCTAACATATACCAGTAGCGCTCTTTCTAGCCAGCGCTACTACTAAGTACTAGTAGCGTTGGGTCACAAACAAACGCTACTGGTAAACTTCTATCTATAAGCGTTTTCCTAGTAGTGCCCAGGGAAAAACTCGATTCAACGGCACCATGACCCGGTCAACAACATATTCAAGTTGACTTATTATCAGGTTTAACTTAAGGTGAAAGTAACGAGCGTCATAATGCCATGACATGCATCACCAACATATGCATCACATATTAACGAAAGTAACTGAGCCAACTATGCTCACACAACAATCAACAACTCATGATACTCCTCTGGTTAAGATCAAGCCTTACTTCAACCAGAATCTTATCTAACAAATTTATCATTTTTACTCATGCAAAAATAATCTCACTAATTATTTATTTCCATAACCATATTATCTTTCACCATACATTAACTAAGTCATTGTTAGTTTACCAACTAAGGTTACTTCAAACTTTCTGCAAATCAAGCATATTTACTACAACAAGCATCTAACAGAATATAATTATCATATTAATAATTTAAATGCATGAATAATCATTTGTTCAAGTAGAAAATCACAAATATTGAAGTGGCACTATGAAAATGTTGTGGTGGCTTGCCTTAGTGCAGATGAGTTTCACAAACCTCCCGGTGATCCTCAAGACAAGCCTGCTCTTCTGAAAATAAATAAAAACACAAAAAGAAATCATGAAGAAACCTTCTGAAATTCACCAAAAAATCTAGACAGCAGGGAAAAATCCCAAATTTTGTGAGCTACTAGATTTTTGGACAAAGAACACAATGCAAAAAGAATCAATGCATTTGGGCTTATAGATAAAATGTTGTGGGTGTTTGAAGTTCTTTGAATTTAAATGAAAAATGAATTAAAATAAAACAGACTGGGGGGGGGGGTGACATCGAATGCGTAAAAGCCCAGGGCGCCAACACTCGTACTGCTTCGCGCGCGTACAGAGTGGCTGACGAGCAGGCCGCGCTAGTCAGGTGAGGAGGAGGGTGAGGGGGAAACAGGGAGCGGCAGGGATTCGCTGGAGCGCACGCCGGCGATGAGGGCTCTTGGGCCAAAACGAGAGGGAAGGATGGAGAGAGAAGACGAAGGAGCACCTTCCCGTACCCGTAGGATGGCTAGGGGTGGTCGGACGGTGCCGGAAACATCCTCTCCAGCGGAGGCAGAGGGCAGCGGTCGCTGGAGACGAAGACGACGGTGGCTACGGGCAACTCTAGTGGCTCCAACCGGGCGGAACGGCACCACTAGAGAGTGGCGGAGGCCCAGGAAGGGTTGCCCTGGCCTGGGAGGGGCTGGAGCTGCGGGGACGACCCGAGGGGATCGCCGGCGAGCTCGAGCTCGGGGACGGCGGCACGCGGCCTGCCCGGCCGGGCTATGGCTATCTTCTAGCTTGTGGAGTGTGTGGGAGTGGAGTGGGGTGCTCGAGGAGGCTGGGCATGGACGTATTTATAGGCGAGCGGTGAGGGGAGGGTTCGGGCTCCGCCCAGCGACGAACGGCGTCAGAGAAAGAGGGGGAAGAAGACGTAGCTCCCGCAGTGACTGTTGGCGAGCGTGGACGAGCACAGGGGCGAGAGGAAGACGGCGAGCACAGTGCACCGTGCACTGTGACGTTGGTCGGACCATGCCCATGCCTGCTGCGGTGAGCTCTGGCGTCAGCGAGTGCCAAGGCAGAGTTAAGTGAGTGGATACGGTGATGGTGGCGCGGTTTGGCACGCTCGGGCGGGCTGGGTAGCGGGCACGCGTGCAACAGAGCGCTCGGTGGCACTCAGAGCGCGTGTTTTGCATGCCAGCACGCCTGGACGAACGCGGTCATCGCGTGAACTATGACATCAGGCCAACATAAGCGCAAACTTCATGTCTGGCGTGTAGTCCGTGGTAGTTTTGAGTGTTACCACGATTGGGTTGGGTTCCAGGTGCAGTTGAAATGAGTTTACACTCCAGGTAAGTTTCTAGACAGTAACTTTGAAGGTTTACTGTGGTCTAACCACTAGGAGTTGAGGGCTGGGCTTTGGAGGCTAGCCAACACTTACTAAGGTGAAGATGCACAAGAAAAACTAGCTACAATGGAGCTGGTAAAATGGTAGTTGTTGTAGAAACTACCATTTCTGTGCAGAAATGAAAATATTTTCTGTAGCCAAAATATTCCAAAAAGTGACGAAATATTTTTGCTCAGAAAGGTGCCCTAGGGTTCAAAGAATAATTGGGATTTTTCTCAGGATTAATGGGCAAGAAAAATTAGGGTTGCTTTGGAGCACAAAGGGCTAGCTAGGGTTTAGGAGGGGAAATTGAATATTTTTCATTAAAGAAAAATATATCAAATGATATTATGAGGTGAACCAGAGATGGAGTGATGGTTTGAGAGGGAGTTGAAGCACTTGGGTGAAAGTCAAGGGGTACCCAAGTGGTTAAGTCCAAATGAAAGATTCAAAAACTCCAAACTCAAATTCAAACCAACGGAAAACCAGGCAAAGAAGAGAGGGCAAAAATCAGGCTGTCACAAACCTCCCCCACTTAGAATGAATCTCTTCCTCGAGATTCGGTTGATTGAGAAAACCATTCTGGATAATGTGCCCTTAGAAATTCTTCTGATTCCCATGTTGATTCTGACTCTGTGTGATTCTTCCATTGGACTTTGTAAAACTTCCTCGCTTTACTGCGGGTGACTCTTTCCATTTGATCCAAAATTTTAACTAGCCTCCCTTCATAATTTAAATCCTTTGCCAGCTCTATTTCTGTCATATCAGTCTTTTTCTCAGGCGGCGATATGTATCACCGTAACTGTGAAACATGAAACACGTTGTGCACATCTAACAATTCAGGGGATAGCTCCAACTGATATGCAACAGTAACCACTCGTGACATAACTGGAAATGGACCAATAAATCTGGGTGCCAACTTTCCACGAGTCTGAAATCTCTTGATTCCTTTCATAGGCATGACTCGAAGGTATACATATTCGCCGGGTTCAAAACTGATCTGTCGGTGCTTTGCATCATAATAACTCTTCTGTCGAGATTTGGCCAACTGCAATCTGTCTCTAATTTCCTTGACTTGCTTCTCGGCTTCCAGCATGAGATCCGTTCCGAAAATACGGCTATCTCCGGTTTGACACCAATTTAGAGGAGTGCGGCACTTACGGCCATACAAAGCTTCATACGGTGACATATTTAAACTGGCCTGGAAGCTATTGTTATAAGAGAACTCAGCATATGGCAAACACTCTTCCCATTTTTGTCCTTGGGCCAAAGCACAGGCTCGCAGCATATCTTCGAGTATTTGATTTACTCGCTCTGTCTGTCCATCAGTCTGAGGATGATAAGCCGTACTGTATTTCAATGCTGTCCCCAAGGCTTGATGGAGACGGGACCAAAAAGCAGAGGTAAAAAGTGAACCTCAGTCTGAAGTGATGGTTCGGGGTACTCCATGCAGACTGGCTATTCTGGATACATACAGTTGTGCAAGCTCATCTGCTTGATATGTGGTTCTGATCGGGATGAAGTGGGCTACCTTGGTTAATGTATCCACTATGACCCAGATTGCATCTTTGCCACGTCGAGTCTTAGGTAGTCATTTGATGAAATCCATACAGACATCATCCCATTTCCGTTGTGACACTGGCAGCGGTTGGAGAAGTCAGGCTGGTTTCTGATGCTCTGCCTTCACATTGTTGCATATGTCGCAATAGGCCACGAAATAGGCAATGTATTTCTTCATTCCATCCCACCAGAATATTTGCTGAAGGTCTTCATACATTTTCGTACCTGCAGGGTGAATTGAGTACAAGGATTCGTGGGCTTCTGATTGGATCTTCTGCTTTAAATCCTCTTGATTGGGCACACAAATCCTTCCCTAGAATCGGAGGGAACCGAACTAATCCTTCTAGAAATCGGAAGTCTGACTTGCTACCATATGCTTGGCACGTTTTTGTAGATCGGTGTCGTCTAGCTAGGCCTTGTGGATTTCTTCCTCTATTGTGGGGGTAACTACCAAAATATTAGCAAGGCGAGCCTCAACTATGACCAGGTTTAGCTGAGCAATCTCTTCTTGAAGTTCATGAGGCAAGGATTCTAATATGACATTTAGGTTGACGGGCTTTCGACTGAGCGCATCTGCAACCACGTTGGCCTTACCCTGGTGGTAATTTATTCCAAGGTCATAATCCTTGACTAACTCAAGCCATCTTCGTTGACGGAGATTTAAATCTGGCTGAGTAAATATATACTTGAGACTCTTGTGATCTGTAAAAATTTGGCACCTCTTCCCAATGAGATATTGTCTCCAAATTTTTAAAGCATGAACCACCGCGGCCAACTCCAAATCATGAGTAGGGTAATTTCCCTCGTGGGGTCGTAGCTGTCGTGAGGCGTAAGCTACTACCTTGTCGTCTTGCATAAGTACGCATCCAAGTTCTTGCCTGGAAGCATCGCAATACACATCAAAAATGCGGTAGATATCTGGAAGAGTCAATACCAGTGCAGATGTCAGCGGTTTCTTTAACTCAGTGAAACTTCTCTCATAGTCCTCAGTCCATTCAAACTTCTTATCCTTTTTGAGCAGCTCTATCATGGGTTTAGCAATCTTGGAGAAACATTCAATGAAACGACGGTAATATCCGGCTAAACCAAGAAAACTCCGGATCTGAGATACGGTTGTGGGTGGCAACCAATCGAGTACATCCTTTACTTTGCTCAGGTCCACGGCTATACCTTCGGCGGATAGCACATGTCCAAGAAATCCAACTTGCTTGAGCCAGAACTCACATTTACTGAATTTGGCGTATAACTGATGTTCACGGAGTTGTTGTAACACTGCTCGGAGGTGTTCTTTATGCTCTTCTTCAGTTCTTGAGTAAATAAGTATATCGTCAATGAATACTATGATGAACTTATCGAGGAAGTCCATGAATACTTTATTCATCATATACATGAAGAAAGCAGGGGCGTTGGTGAGGCCAAAAGACATAACTGTATAATCATAAAGACCGTATCTAGTGGTGAATGCGGTCTTAGGAATATCCTCCTTTTTAATCTTGAGCTGATAGTATCTAGTCCGTAAATCAATCTTGGAGAATACCTTGGCGCCACTGAGCTGATCAAACAGGTCATCAATTCTTGGCAGTGGATATTTATTTTTGATTGTGACATCATTCAACTGACGGTAGTCCACACACATGCGGTGGCTGCCATCCTTTTTGTCCATGAAGATAGCAGGTGATCCCCATGGTGAAGAGCTGGGACAGATATATCCTTTCTGGAGCATTTCATCAAGATGTTTCTTTAGCTCCACTAGTTCTGATGAAGGCATTCAGTAATACTTCTTGTGTATTGGTGTGGTCCCGGGCACAAGATCTATTGTAAACTCAAGCAATAGATCAGGTGGGATGCCTGGCAGTTCTTCTGGAAATACATCAGGAAACTCACTAACCACAGGAATTAATTCCAATTCAGCTACTGCTGTGAAGACCATTTCCTTTGAGGGTATGCTTCTGCGAGCATAGAATTTTGTAGTCTGCCCTTCTTGGCTGGTCAAAGAGACTTCTCGGGTTGCACAATTTATGCATACTTGATACTGAGTCAGCCAATTCATACCCAAGGTAACATTCAACTTATCAGACTCAATAAGTATCAAGGAAGCTGGAAAACAGACTCCGTTCACATTGACTTCCAGATTGCGGCAGACTAGATTGCTTCTGATTAGAGATCCCGGGGTTTGTACCAGCATATTCTTGCCCAAAAGCGAACAAGGAAATTTGTTTTGGGTAACAAAACTCCGAGAAATAAAAGAGTGGGAAGCTCCAGATTCAAATAAAATCACTACAGGTATGTTATTAACAGAAAACATACCAATGACGACTTCGGGGTTCTCCTAGGCTTTATCAGCGGAGATGTGATGAACGTATCCCATGATGTTGTGCTGATTTGGGCATGACTCCATATAATGGACTTGTGGCCAGAATATAGCATTCGTCCTGTTTTTCTTGGGACACTGTGTGGCATAATGTCCAGTTTGCCCACAACTGAAACAAGAAGTGTTGCATAGACACTCCTCTTGCACTGGGTTGGTTACGACATTCTTGACTTGAGTGGTGGTCTTGTTAACATTCTGTTGCCAATTGGGCTTGTATTCCACCTCAGTCTGTTGCCAGGTTCGAGCCTTCTGTACTGGTTTTATTTCCTTTCTTCGCTCAAATTTGGGCTTGTGATCATTGTTGGCAGAATTATTATCCGATACAAGCTTGTGCTCTCTTTCAGCAATGAAAGCCTTGTTCACCAGGGTTTGGAAGTCTGGGAATTCGAACATACTGAGAGTACACCGGAGTTGCGGGTTTAATCCACCAAGAAATCTGTCAATCTTTCTTTCTTCAGTGGCCACGTCATATAGGGAGTAACGTGACAGATGATTGAATTTTTGCAAATATTCACCCACATACTGACTTCCTGGGAGGAGTGCGAGAAATTCACGCTGCTTAGTCTTCATAATTCCCGTAGGAATATGATATTTCCAGAATCGTTCCTTAAATCTTGACCAGGTGATTTCTTCATCAGCAGACCACATGGCTCTTTCATTTTCCCACCATATGGCAGCAGCGCCTTCAAGATAATGAGTTGCAAATGGAACCTTATCTCCTTCTTCAGTACGAGCAATCTCAAGCTTCTTCTCCATAGTTCTCAACCAATCATCTGCATCCAAGGGATCAATAGTCTGACTGAAACTGGGAGGCTTGGTCCTTTGAAAATCTGATAACATGGAGTGATGACCGGGCTGATTCCCATTCTGTTCAACCACAACTTGAACACTTCTTAATATCTCAATCAGATTATTATTTCATCTTTCCTCAAACATATGCAAAATTTGCTCGGTGGAGGGCGGATTTGGCGGTGGAGGTGGTGGTGGAACATACGGCTTGGGCGAGTGTCTTGCCTGTAGTGCGGAACAACGAACAGGAGAACCCTCGCGAACATTGCTACTGCTGCCTCCCCGCGTCATACTATTATGATTTTTCCCAAGGCAATGCAACCGAGATGAGAAGCATTCAAAATAAATTGGGGGAAAGCCAGCAACAAAAGCCCGATAAAAACCGAAATGACGAAGAAAATACGACGAATAAAACAGAGTTCCAACATAATTATACATAGACTCATACATGAAAGATAACAACATGCCAAGTTCAACTACTCTCATACATGAAATGAGACATCATGACTCGTATGACTACATCCGTACACCATACTGACGACTGCGAATACCCAGAAGCTCTACTGCTCTGCTGGTGCTGCGGGGTCCTCGCCTGAAGCGGACTCGGATCCTGATCTGACGTGGTTAACTGAGACCTCCGGGTTAAAGGTGACACGACGATGCTGCCTCGAGGGCTCTCCCTCCGGGGCAGGTGTAGGGTGAAGCATAGGGGCTACAGGAGTGGCGAGAAGTGAAACCCACTCAGCCGGAGCACTAAGTGGACTCACAGTCGCAGTGCCCGAGCTAGTCGGAGGAATAACCGGGGAAACAGGGGAACTAGAACTCCCAGGAACATAGGAGTAAATCCTACAGAGGCTGGAGTAGTGACTGATCTAGTAGAGGCTAAAGCAGTACAGGCACGACTCAGCTCTTGAGCTAGCTCATAGATCATAAGATAGCTAGCAGTGATATAGCGAGAAAGGTGGCTAGCAACACTATCAGACTCCGGATCAATGATAGCGATATGGACACGACCGTTATCGTGTAGAGAAGGATAGTAGAAGAAACCTGGGTGGTTCTGCATCTGTACCTCGTTGTAGTGAAGCTCAACAAGTACCTCGAATGGAGCAAACTGGAGAGCCTGAGAAGTGGTAGAAGCATAACCGCTCTGAGAGGTACGAGTGTAGGTGCTCGAATCGGAACTGGTGCGCGGAGTAACCACGGCGTGATACTCATACACTGAGTCAGCTAGACGCTCCCGGTACACACGATAGGCTGGGTCGCGCTGAGGGGGTACAGTCGACACCACGCGTTACGAAGGAGATGCAGCGACGTGTATGCCATCAGCTTCAACTGGCACGGATACGGCACCGGAGCCATCTACACTCACAACCATTAGCAGGTTAGCATAAAAATAAAAATCAGCGCATGCAATGCAACAACCAGCTACAAATGCTACTGGCACTCAACTACAACTCGTATCTAACGTCCAGTGAACTCGTCATAGTCTAGCATGGCCTACAGTAAGCGCGGCTCTGATACCAAGCATTGTGCCACCCCGGATCAAAGCAACCGGTTTACCATGCATTGCCAGCCCAGAGACCTTGTCTTCTAGCAACACACAACAACTTGGTATAGAAAACAATTGCTTTATTGATGCTAGTGGATCAGAGTTTATATTACAATAGTTAGCGAGGCCAAGCGGCACACACGGTGCGGATGAACAATATGTACATTATTTAGTGAACATAAAGGGGCCTCGATCATGACAACTAAGCGGCAGCGAAACAACGACGTAGTGGAACTCCATAGCACAGGGACACCGATGTGGACATGATCTAGACTCGGACAGCTCTCCTTTCCAACGGGACTTTCCTAAAATCTGGCATGACATGCCAGGTCAGTACATTGACTGTACTTGCAAACTCAAAACAAGTATAAACATAATGGCAAATAATATCATGACAATTAAACAATTAGTAACAATGCACAATATATCCAACATGCTGTGACCATGCTCTTGTGATAAACGTCCCTTGGACTGGCTTACCAAACATGATCATTCTCGAATCACAAGCGTGCCAACCCAGAGACAGTCTCGTGATCCTTATGACGATCACCACCACGACCAATAAATGGCCCATGATCCTTAGGGCGATCACAACCATGACCAATAAATGGCCCGTGATCCTTACGGCGATCACAACCACGACCAATAGATGGCCCATGATCCTTACAGCGATCACAACCATGACCAATAAATGGCCCGTGATCCTTACGGCGATCACAACCATGACCACATCTGGTGCAAATCAACAAGATGGCCTTTCCGCCACCACCACAATGCAAACTTCATACTTAGTGTGCAAAATTCATTAAATGTTGACCCATGGTGTGACCTACTTTCGAGCGTGTCCTTAACCGTGGACTCGGCTATTGATAGATTAATAAACTCTGCAGAGGTAGCACACTGGACCCACACTACGGAACCCATGGCCTCACACTCCTATTAGGGTGGACCAACGGCATTCCGACGAAACCACTCCATTGCCATGACATTCTCCCGGCCACTCCGACTTAATCCCCATCGGGCTAGTCCTGGGTGACCCCGTGTCTACCAAAGACACAACAACCACCATCGTGGCCACGATCCACTCTGGGACCCGGTACCAAAAACTTATCAATGGGCTCACAAGGTTGTGCTTGCTTACCGGGCCAGGGTATAGCATGCCCATAACCTTCCCTAGATGGAAGCACCGACCAGAGGCATGACAATGAAACGAATAAAGGCCGTCCCATACAGGCGAATGTGGTTGCACTGGGAAAGACTCGATTCAGTGGCACCATGACCCAGCCAACAACATATTCAAGTTGAGTTATTATCAGGTTCAACTTAAAGTGAAAGTAACAGGCGTCATAATGCCATGACATGCATCACCAACATATGCATCACATATTAACGAAAATAACTGAGCCAACTACGCTCACACAGGGCAATCAACAACTCATGTTACTCCTCTGGTTAAGATCAAGCCTTACTTCAACCCGAATCTTATCTCGCAAATTTATCATTTTTACTCATGCAAAAATAATCTCACTAATTATTTATTTCCATAACCATATTATCTTTCACCACATAATAACTAAGTCATTGTTAGTTTACCAACTAAGGTTACTTCAAACATTCTGTAAATCAAGCATATTTACTATAATAAGCATCTAACAGAATATAATTATCATATTAATAATTTAAATGCATGAATAGTCATTTGTACAAGTAGAAAATCACAAATATTGAAGTGGCACTATGAAAATATTGTTGTGGCTTGCCTTAGTGCGGATGAGGTTCACAAACCTCCTGGTGATCCTCAAGACAAGCCTGCTCTTCAGAAAATAAATAAAAACACAAAAAGAAATCATCAAGAAACATTCTGAAATTCACCAGAAAATCTAGACAGCAGGGAAAAATCCCATATTTTGTGAGCTGCTAGATTTTTGGACAAAGAACACAATGCAAAAAGAATCAACGCATTTGGACTTATAGATAAAAAGTTGTGGCTGTTTGAAGTTCTCTGGATTTAAATGAAATATGAATTAAAATAAAACAGACTGGGGGGTGACGTCGAAGGCGTAAAAGCCCAGGGCACCACCACTTGTACCGCCTTGCACGAGTGCAGAGTGGCTGACTAGCAGGCCCCGCTAGTCAGGTGAGGAGGAGGGCTAGGGGGAAACAGGGAGCGGCGGGGATTCGCTTGAGCGCACGCCGGCGGCGAGGGATCTTGGGCCAAAACGAGAGGGAAGGATGGGGAGAGAAGACGAAGGCGCACCTGCCCGTAACCATAGGATGGCTAGGGGTGGTCGGACGGTGCCGGAAACAGCCTCTCCAGCGGAGGTAGAGGGCAGCGGTCGCCGGAGACGAAGACGACGACGGCTAGGGGCGACTCCAGGGGCTCCAACCGGGCGGAACGGCACCATCGGAGAGTGGCGGAGGCCCTGGAAGGGTTCCCCTAGCTTGGGAGCGGCTGGAGTTGTGGGGATGACCCGAGGGGATCGCCGGCGAGCTCGAGCTCAGGGACGGCGGCCCGCGACCTGCCCTTGACGGGCTACGGCTATCTACTTGCTTGTGGAGTGTGTGGGAGTGGAGTGGAGGCTGGGGATGGTGGTATTTATAGGCGAGCGGCGAGGGGGGGGGGGTCGGGCTCCGCCAGAGGGCACTTGTCCACGGCGCCCGGCGACGAACGGCGTCAGAGAGAGAGGGAGAAGAAGATGTAGCTCACACGGGGACTGTTGGTGAGCGTGGACGAGCACAGGGGCAAAGTGGAAGACGACGAGCACGGTGCGATGTGCACTGTGACATTGCCGGACCGTGCCCGTGCCCGCTGCGGCAAGCTCCAGCGTTGGCGAGTGCCAGGGCGGAGTTAAGTGAGTGGAGGCGGTGATGGTGGCGCGGTTTGGCACGCTCGGTCAGGCTAGGCAGCGAGCAAGCGCGCAATAGAGCGCTCGGCGGCACTCAGAGCTTGTGTTTTGCATGCCAGCACGCCTGGACGAACGCGGTCACCGTGTGAACTATGACATGAAGCCAACCTAAGCACAAACTTCATGTCTGGCGTGTAGTCCGTGGTAGTTTTGAGTGTTACCACGATTGGGTTGGGTTCCAGGTGCAGTAGAAATGAGTTTACACTCCAGGTAAGTTTCTGGATAGTAACTTTGAAGGTTTACTGTGGTCAAAACACTGGGAGTTGAGGACTGGGATTTGGAGGCTAGCCAACACTTACTAAGGTGAAGATGCGCAAGAAAAACTGCTACAATGGAGATTGAAAGTGCTAGTATCGACTAGAGGGGGGGTGAATAGGCGATTTTTATGAAAGTCTTCAAAACTTGGAAGTTTCGAAGACAAACAGTAGAAATAACCTAATGTTGGGGAACGTTGCAGAAAATTAAAATTTTTCCTATGGTTTCACCAAGATACATCTATGAGTTCATCTAAGCATCGAGTCAAGGGAGTGAGTTTGCATCTACATACCACTTGTAGAATGCGTGCGGAAGCGTTCAAGGGAAGGGTGATGATGGAGTCGTACTCGCCATGATTCAGATCACCGATGACCAAGTACTGAACGGAGAGCACCTCCATGTTCAACACACGTACGGAACAGATTATGTCTCCTCCGTCTTGATCCAGCAAGGAGGAAGGAGAGGTTGAGGAAGATTGCTCCAACGGCAGCACGACGGCGTGGTGGTGTTGGTGCAGCAGTACTCGGACAGGGCTTCGCCAAGCACGTAACGGAGGAGGAGAGGTGTTGGGGAGGGGAGGGGCTGCGCCTTGGGATGTGTGTACAGCAGCCCTCCCCTCACCCCTCTATTTATAGGGGAAGGGGCAAGGGGGGCCGACCCCTCTAGATGGGATCTAGATGGGGGGCGGCGGCCAGGGAGGGGGGACTTGCCCCTCAAGCAAGGGGGGCGCCCCCCTTAGGGTTTCCCCCCCAACCCTAGGCGCATGGGCCCAAGGTGGGGGGCACGGCCAGCCCTCCAGGGGCTGGCTCCCTGCCCCTTGCGGCCCATGTGGCCCTCCGGGAGGGGTGGCCCCTCCCGGTGGACCCCCGGAACCTCTCCGGTGGCCCCAGTACAATACCGATATGCCCCCGAAACTTTCCGGTGTCCGCATGACAACTTCCCATATATAAAACTTCACCTCCGGACCATTCCGGATCTCCTCGTGACGTCCGGGATCTCATCCGGGACTCCGAACAACATTCAGTAATCACATACAAGTCTTCCTAACAACCCTAGCGTCACCGAAGCTTAAGTGTGTAGACCCTACGGGTTCGGGAGACATGCAGACATGACCAAGACGACTCTCCGGTCAATAACCAACAGCGGGATCTGGATACCCATGTTGGCTCCCACATGTTCCACAATGATTTCATCGGTTGAACCACGATGTCGAGGATTCGATCAAACCCCGTATACAATTCCCTTTGTCAATCGGTACGTTACTTGCCCGAGACTCGATCGTCGATATCCCAATACCTTGTTCAGTCTCGTTACCGGCAAGTCACTTTACTCATACCGTAATGCATGATCCCGTGACCAACCACTTGGTCACTTTGAGCTCATTATGATGATGCATTACCGAGTGGGCCCAGAGATACCTCTCCGTCATACGGAGTGACAAATCCCAGTCTCGATCCGTGTCAACCCAACAGACACTTTCGGAGATACCTGTAGTGCACCTTTATAGTCACCCAGTTACGTTGTGACGTTTGATACACCCAAAGCACTCCTACAGTATCTGGGAGTTACACGATCTCATGGTCTAAGGAAGAGATACTTTACATTGGAAAAGCTCTAGCAAACGAACTACACGATCTTGTGCTATGCTTAGGATTGGGTCTTGTCCATCACATCATTCTCCTAATGATGTGATCCCGTTATCAACGACATCCAATGTCCATAGCCAGGAAACCATGACTATCTGTTGATCAATGAGCTAGTCAACTAGAGGCTCACTAGGGACATAATGTGGTCTATGTATTCACACGTGTATTACGATTTCCGGATAATACAGTTATAGCATGAATAAAAGACAATAATCATGAACAAGGAAATATAATAATACTTTTATTATTTCCTCTAGGGCATATTTCCAACACCTAATTGATATGCAGCGGAAGAAAAAGTACCCTGAGCAAGCCACAGTCAAGTATGTAACGATGTGAATGTACAGGACAAGTAGTAGCTAGGTAGTAAGGATCAATGTGGAAGATAGTATGAAGCCAATCAACAGAAGTAGTCAAGCAATGAAGTCAAACAGATACACAGATAGGCAATGGCTTCATGAAGACAAACTTAAGTAAGGTTGGAAGGGATAGAACCAGTTGCTTGTTGAAGACACAGGATTTGTTGGACCAGTTCCAGTTGCTGTGACAATTGTACGTCTTGTTAGGGAGGCTGAGATTTAACTCAGAAGACCGTGTCTTCACCTTATTCCCCTTGAGCTAAGGACACCCAGTCCTCACCCAATCACTCTGGTAAGTCTTCAAGGGAGACTTCCAAACCTTCACAGACTTCGTTCACCGGCAATCCACAATGACTCTTGGATGCTCAGAACGCGACGCCTAACCGGCTGGAGGATTCACAGTCCTCAAGTGTAATAAGTCTTCAGGTCACACAGACAGAAAGACTTCAGTGATGCCTAACACTCTTTGGCTCTGGGTGTTTGGGCTTTGTCCTCGCAAGGATTTCTCTCTGCCGGGGAAACTGATCCACGAACACCTATGGGACAGGCGGACCGAGCCCCTTTCGGTTCGGCGGGGGACGGAGATCACGCGAAGAGCAGATCGAGGCGAAACACACGAGCGGTTTACCCAGCTTCGGAGCTCTCCAGAGAGATAATATTCCTACTGTTGCATGTCTGATTGTATTGAGTTCTTGCTCGGGAGCGCTGAGTGCTACAGTACACACTAGCTGCTAACGAGACCGAGCGTGAGTGTTTTCTGCCTTCGAACCCCCGCTCTACGTTGCGCATGGGCCTCCTTTTATATGCTCAAGAGGTCACCGACAGGTGGCAACATAGACAAGGGTAAAAATGGAAAAATGCTGCGGTTGGTACAACTACCTGTACAGTGTATCATACCTAACCCTGACGGCAGGGGACAAAGGCATTAAATGCACGTCTCCGTCGCCTAAATAGTGCAAACAGGGACCGTCAGGGACGCCACCGCTTGCCACGATGGCAATCTTGTCAGCGTCGCTTGCCACCTCGCACCGCTGGCTGCACAGCCTCTTGCCACGCGTGCCTGGAAAGATCCCAGGGCGACACATTGGTGGATGTGCTGGAGCACGGATACAGAGTGGTAGCTTGCCGCGGCAAGCGCCTTGCCGCGGTCATTGTCTTGTCGCGTCCGGAAGCTTGTCGCTCACCGGGCCTCGCCGGGACGCGTGGCGCGTCGCGGCAAGTTCCTTGAGATGCCTTGGTTGGCCTTCCCGGCAAGCTCCTCTTGCCGGGGTCTTGTCTCCTTGGCTTGAATACTTTGTTCTTGAATGGCTCCAAAGGAACCACGGAGGACCTTGGCGGTCACCCGGCAAGCCTTGCCGTGGGGTGCTGCTACTGCCCGTGCACAAGTTCGGGATACTAGGGTACCCCTACTCTAGTACACCGACAGGAGCCCCCGGTCCTGGGCCACACACGGTGCCGAGCTCTATTGGGCCAGGCCCAAAACAGGGCACGGGCACGCGCGGCCTGGGTTTCGCCGTATCTTACTCCGTATCCACCGCGCCCTCACCGAACGGCACGCGTTGAATGCGGCATCGTGGGAGAGATCGTGGGTGGTTTCTTTATTCAGAAAGACGGAACGTCCGCCCCCTCCCTCTTTATAAGCAGGGGAAACAGGGGCAATTCGCCCATCTCGCCAGTTGCTAATCCAATCTCAGAAATCTCCGCCGCTCCCCCCTTTCTTCCCAAAGCTGAAAGAAAGCAGCGCTCCGCCCCCCATCGCCACTAGCACCACCAACGCCGTCGATCTCCCCCACCACCTCCGCCATGGCTCCGAAAGTCGGCAAAGGGAAGGCTGTGAAGTCGACCGAGGCACAGCGGCTCGTGGCGCTACGAAAGGAGCGGACAACCTTCCTCCCATGCTCGCCGTGAAGGAGCTGAGCGAGTACTACTACCTCTTCTGGTCGACGGAGACGCGAGCGCATCCGCGCACGAAGGTATTCTCCGCCGCCGCTTCGGAACAGGCTCCGAATGGATATCCCTTCTTCGCGTTGTTCTTATACTGCGGGCTCTGCCCGCCTTTCTCTGAATTTTTCTGTGCCATTATGAACACCTATGGGTTCCACCTCCTTGACTTCACCCCCAATGCCGTTCTGACCATGGCAGTTTTCGCACATCTCTGCGAAAACTTGTCGGAGTCCATCCAAATGTAGCTCTTTTCTACCACTTCTTTATGCCCCGAGTTGAGAGAGGAGAGCCTTTATCCGGCGGAATCGCCTGGATCTCGAGAGCCGGCAAGAAGGAAGCTTATCTGGAGGGAGAGCTCCGCGGCAAGTGGGAGGAATGGAGAGCAGACTGGTCCTGGATTGTCGAGGAGAACCCGCAGCCGTTTACCACCCAGTGCCAAGCCCCAGTAGCGCGCGGCAACGATTGGAGCAGCGTGGCCCCGGAAGACGATAGACTGAAGATTGTCGTCACCCGGATCCTACGCCTCAGGCTTGCCGGGCTCACTGTAGGCGCCATTGGCGCAGATTTTCTTTGCCGTCGCATCGCCCCCCTGCAGGAGAGGAGGAGACCCGCCTGGGAGTTCCAGAATGCGGCGGACATCATGAGGCTGCGCCCGGGCCTCAACTTCAGCTTCACTGTCCTGGAACTGGAGGCGATGCTCCAGGAACTGTTCAAGTACGACCGTCAACATCCCGAAGTGTTCAGGTTGCCGAAGGGCGTCATTCCGCTGTGCAACAACTCCTCGCTCGACCGCATCCGTGCAATGATGCCGCTGTGCGATTCGCATGGAATTGTCCTAACTTGGCAAGAGCCTGCAGACGACGTCGTGCAGGAGTTCTTTGACAGCTTGGTAGAAGTGTCGGTCCGCTCCGATGAGCAGAAAAGCCTCACCCGCGACACCACCGATGCGGAGATGCAGCGCATCGCCACTAGGCTGGAAGAGGCGGCGGCGGCCGCTGCCGCGGGCGAGTTTGGATTCACCGTGGAGGAGGCAGAGGCAGCAGAGGCGGCAAGCCTTGCCGAGCGAGAGGAGCTTGCCGGTGAGGGAGAGCTTGCCAGCGAGGGAGAGCTTGCCGGTCCCGAAGTCGAGTCGAGCGAGCTCGCCGAGGGTGCGAGCGGCTCATCGAAGACCTACTCCTCTTCCTCCTCATCTTCAGACAGCTCGCCGCAAGCAGAGCCCCTAGCTCCACCAAGAAGGCATCTCCGCAAGGCCGGGGACGTAGCGGGGCGGCAGACGAGTCAACAGCCGCCGCGCCGCGCGACACGCTCCACCGTGGCAAGAACTGTTGTCGCGGGAGCACCTCATGCAGCTGCGGCAACTGGAGCGGGGTCCTCCCGGACCGCCGCTCCAGCTCCTGCCGCTGCCCCCACCAAGCGGTTAAGGGAACCCACTCCTCCGCCTCGTCGCGCCGAAGGTGGGCCGGACTTCGACCTCTCCGCGCTCAGCTCCGACGAGGAAGAAGAAGAGTAAGTTTCTTCGCTGTACTTGTCGTTCTTCAATTCTTGCTGTTTCGTCTTGTATCTGACTTGCTTTACTCTGAACTCATTCCTTTTCAGGACTCTGGCCCAGAGAGCGGCGAAGAGAGCCAAGGTCCCGGTGATTTTCATCGAGGACGAACCCACCGCGACAGCAGGGGACGTGTCCGAGACCACCTTGCCGGACCCGGCAACTATTCCCCAAAGCAGCCCCCAGCGCAGCCCCCAGCGTAAGTATATGGTTTACTTCCCGTTGTTAGGCGCACATGGGTGTTCTTTCTTTGCTGACATCCGACTATTGGTTTATGTAGGAGCAGAGCAGCCTCACCAGGAGTGCCCGGAAGCCGCCCCCGACATGACATCTGCTTCGACTACACCACCAAGGGAGGGTTCCCCGGCAAGGGAGCATTCTCCGGCAAGGGAGAAGTCTTCGGCAAGGGAAAAGTCTCCGGCAAGGGACAGTTCTCCGGCAAGGGACAGCACCAGCGACCCCCCGGTGGTGGAGCCCATGACTGTAGAACCCAGTACAGGTAATCCTCTTGCTTGAAAACTTCCCTTGGGTTCTTCTTCTTCAGATTTTCTTTTTGGATATTTGCTTGACTTTTCTTCCCTTTTCCGGCCGTCAGATCCCTCTACCACGAAGCCGATGGAGACCGAGGTCACCGGCGAAGAGAACGCGCGTGGCAATACCAACGACGCTGCTGCCACCGAAGAAGCAGCTGGCGTTGATGATCCCGCCGGCGAAGAGGCCGCCAAAGCTGCCGCCGCAGAAGCTGGCGAGGGGTCTGGCGATCACACTGACGGCCCTGAGGCCGCAGGAGCGTCAGGCGCTACGCCGACCGCCGATCCCGCCGCCGCTGCCACAGCGCCAGGCTCCGAAGAGCCCCAGCCCTACGCCTATTTGAAGGCCGGCAATGGCATCTTCATCAAGATCCCCTGGGCGTCAAGCTCCAAGGCGCCGGTCGAAGGAGAAACCTTGGATGGAGAGGTGCTCGCCTCCGCTGGGCTGACGCTGGTCGATGCACCGAGCAGCAGCAGCGGCGAGTCTGAGGAGGAGCAGCTGCTGCAGAAGCTGGTGTCGCTCTACTGCGCTCGGCAGGCCAAGGTGGAATCCCGAGAAGCGCTTGTCGCGCAGGCGGGAGTGGACATCGAGAAGCGCGCGGAGGAGCTTCGGGGTCGCAACTAGGAAGCTCTCCGGTTCCTGGCAGAGAAGCGGGAGCAACTCGGCGAGGAGCGGAAAGCCTTCCTCCTCGAGAAGGCCGAAGTTGAAGAGCAACAGCGGCTTGCCGCCGAGGAGCTGTTTGCGTGGGAGGGCGAGTTGGCGCAGCGGAAGGTCAATCTTGACAGCCATGAGGAGGAGCTTGATGTGCGCGAGCAAACATTCGGCGGGGCTCTCAAGGAAGCAGAGGATGCTGCCGCAGCTGCCGAGGCCGCCAAGAAGGAGCTGGAGACGAAGGTGGCGCAGCTGGAGGCCGATCTCAAGGCGAGCGGCGAAGAGCTTGCCGCGCTCAAGCGTGAGCGCGAGAAGGACGCCTGCACTCTTGGCGAGCTGCAAGGTAGTCTCGCCGAGAAAGGCAAGGAACTTAGCGCCGCCAAGGACTCCAACATAGATCTTGAGTTGAAGCTGACTACTTTGACCAAGACACTGGACGGCGCCAGGGAGCAGGAGGTGGCCTTGAAGAAGCAGATCAAGGTCGACGAGGCGCTGCTGGCGAGTGCTGCTGCCACCCAGAACACTTTTAGGGAGAATGTGGAGCACTGGACGGAGGGTCTCGTGGATGTTGCCGCAGCCATCGACAGTGAGCTGGCGCAGCTGGGGATGGAGGATTTCGGGTATCACTCCGATGAGAACCTCCAACCCAGCGCCAAGCTCAGCTTGTTCTTCAAAGGCGTGGCGACGGCCCTCCAGCGACTCCAGGAGAAGATCCCAAAGCAGCTGGCCGACGAGTCGCGCAAGATCTGCGCGGGAGCTCTTCAAAAGGTGTTGGTGAAGGTGGCCTTCCGCAACCCAGGCCTCAACCTCACCAACGTCCTCAAGACCCTGCCACCGGAAGCTGATCTGGAAGCGCTCAAGACCCTTGTCGCACCCATTGTGGATAAGGTGAGCGAGATCAAGAGGGTTGATGGCGATCGCGTAGATTAGGCCGCCTGTTTTCTCCTTTTCTTGTCGCTCCTGGTCATGTTATGAAAACAATCTGTTAGAGCTGCGACAAGCTATCTTGTAATATAACTCTATTTTGGGTATCGATTGCTATGTTATTTCCTTTACTTGATTCCTTCCTTTGTATGTGTTTGCCCTACTCTTTTAGGGAACTTGTCGGCGCACGCACCTTAGCCGCGGGCGCTGAGTGCGGGACGTCAGCAGCCTGCTGGCTGTGCCGCC
Organism: Triticum timopheevii; assembly: GCA_963921465.1. Lineage (NCBI taxonomy): Eukaryota > Viridiplantae > Streptophyta > Magnoliopsida > Poales > Poaceae > Triticum > Triticum timopheevii. The sequence continues at coordinate 265,307,218 of OY997266.1, forward strand.
ACCGACAAGAAACCTTGTCGCAACTAGTCGCAGCTCACCTAAGTTGTTGAGCGGACTCGAAACAAAGTAAGGGCGCAAGTAGTTATGAGTCGGTTCCTCCGCGCACAGGTTTTCCATACAAAGCACGGTCGCTCGAGGAAGATAACTTAAAATTTTAAAACTGACTGCTCAAACTTTGGCAACTTAGCTTTTATGTCGTTTGCCTCCCGGTAAGGCGAAACTTTCTTGAACGACGCCTGGTCCACACCATTATCTTCTCCTTTCCCCCTGGCAAACTTGTGGGCGAGGGAACCTTCCTTTCTTTGAGAAAGAGAAGGAAGAGAAAATAAAGATATGGAGCCTTATGGCTCGTTATTGCTTACTGGGGGTAGGCGCTGCACAAAGTGTCAGATAACACGTGCAAAAAAAATAGAAAGCATGAATTTGACAAGATGTGCGGAGCACATGAGCTTTACTTATGCACGGGGTCTGCGCCCGGCTTTGTACAAAGGATTACATGCAACATCGGCAAGACTTGTACAAAAGGTGGTTGCCGGGCAACCGCGCCTTACGGGTAAAACTTACGAAGATGCTCAATGTTCCAGGAGTTGCTCACCGGAGTGCCATCTTCGGTCTCAAGGCGGACAGCGCCAGGCCTAGTGACTCGTTTCACCCGGTAAGGGACTTCCCACTTCGGCGTCAACTTGTTGGAATTCTTGGCGGACTGGACGCGCCGAAGAACAAGGTCGCCTTCCTCGAGACTTCTGGCATTAACTTTGCGGCTATGGTAGCGGTGCAAAGCTTGCTGGTATCGAGCAGCTCGTACATCGGCCTGAAGACGGTCTTCCTCAAGGAGCAGCGCGTCTGCTCTTGCTCAAGCTCATCATAAGCGAGCACTCGAGGTGACCCGTATACGAGTTCCATGGGGAGAACTGCCTCTGCTCCATAAACTAGAGCAAAAGGTGTCTGGCCCGTGGCTCGATTTGGCATCGTCCTGATCGACCAAAGAACCACCGGCAGCTCCTCAATCCAGTTCTTTCCGCACTTGCGCAGCCTGTCGAATGTCCTGGTCTTGAGCCCGCGCAGCACTTCAGCATTTGCCCTCTCCGTTTGACCGTTGCTTCTTGGATGAGCAACAGAAGCGAAGTAGACCTTGGCGCCAAGATCTTGGACATACTGCATGAAGGTGCGGCTCGTGAATTGCGTGCCGTTGTCGGTGATGATCCCGTTAGGGATCCCGAAGCGGCAAACAATCGACCTGAAGAACTTGACTGCTGACTGTGCTGTCACCTTCCTCACTGCTTCCACATCCGGCCACTTTGTGAACTTGTTGATTGCAACGTACAAGTACTCAAAGCCCCCGACAGCTCGGGGAAAGGGGCCGAGGATGTCGAGCCCCCAGACCGAAAATGGCCAGGATAAAGGGATCGTTTGGAGAGCTTGAGCTGGCTGGTGTATCTGCTTGGAATGGAACTGGCACGCTTCACACTTGGTTACTTGGGCAGTTGCTTCCTGGAGGGCTGTCAGCCAAAAGAAACCTTGCCAGAATGCTTTGCCGGCAAGCGCTCTTGCGCCAATGTGGTGACCACATATGCCTCCATGTATCTCTGCCAACAGCTTTTGTCCATCTTCCCGGTGAATACACTTCAATTTCACACTGTTGAGTCTTCTTCTGTATAGTGTGTTGTCGACAAACTGGTACATACTTGACTGCCGGGCTACTCTTTCCGCTTCTTCTTGTTCTTCGGGAAGTTCTCCTATCTGAAGGAAACGGACAATCTGCTATGCCCATGCTGGAGCTTGTGGCTCGACAACAAGGACTAAAGGCACATCTGCTGCTGTGGGAACATCCGCTTCTACGGCGAGAACCTGCGGCTCAGCCGGAGCTTGACGTTCCTCGACAAGCTTGCCGGAGCAAAACTTGTCGGGAGCGTCTACTTCAACGGAACAAACCCTAGGGCTTGCCGGAGCAGACTGCTCCTCAGCACCCTTGGTGTTGATCTTGGGGACCTTCTTGGCGGCGGCTTCGGGGAGCTCTGCCGGAAAATAGTCACCAGAAATCAACTTCCTCTTCTTGCTCTGTCCAGTTGATGGTGTTACGAAGGGTTGAGTCAGTTTGAGCACAAAGATCCCTGGTTCCACAGGTAACTTAAGTGCGGCGCACTTCGACAGGCCATCGGCAATGTCGTTCTGAGCTCTTGGAACATGTTCCATCTGTAGGCCGTCAAAGTGCTCTTCTAACTTTCTCACTTCATCGACCTAAGCTTCCATCAACGGACTCTGATAATTCTTGTTCACTTGGCGGATGACAAGCTGCGAGTCACCCCTGACAATGAGCTTCTTGATCCCAAGGTCTGCTGCGATCCTGAGACCGGCAAGCAAACCTTCATACTCTGCGATATTGTTTGTTGCTTGCTCCTTGGGAAAGTGCATCTGGACTACGTACTTGAGGTGCTCTCCGGTGGGCGCAACAAGTAGCACGCCCGCACCGGCGCCTTGCAGCGAGAAGGCACCATCAAAGTACATCAGCCACTCTTTGCTTGCTTCCTTGACGGGGATGCTCATTTCTGGAATTTCTTCGTCTGGTGTTGGCGTCCATTCTACTATGAATTCTGCCAATGCTCTGCTTTGGATAGTTGAAGTGCTCTCAAACTTGAGGCCAAAGCTTGACAGTTCTAGTGCCCACTCGACAATCCTGCCTGTTGCTTCTGGATTCTGCAGTATCCTCTTCAGCAGAAAACGAGTGACAACTGTGATCTCATGTGCTTGGAAGTAATGGCGCAGCTTTCTCGAGGCCATGAGAAGGCCGAAAAGCAATTTCTGCACACCAGAGTACCTTGACCTTGCCCCCTGTAGAAGGGAACTGACAAAGTAAACAGGGTGCTGCACCATTCTCTTCTGCATCTCCTCATGTGTCTGCGCAGATCCATCTTTGTCGGGACCAGAGCTTTTCGGCGAAGTCCCCTGCTTGTTGCTAGATGCATCTATCGTGGTTGCTGGCTCATCATCTGCCTCCCTCTCCGCTACTAATGCAGCACTAACCACTTGATTGGTTGCCGCTATATACAGCAGCAACTTCTCTTGTGGCTTAGGTGCGACAAGTGTTGGAGTGGAGGACAGGTATCTCTTCAAGTCCTGCAGCGCAGCCTCCGCTTCCGGAGTCCATTTCATTGGACTTGCCTTTTTCAATATTTTGAAAAACGGCAGGGCGCGCTCAGCAGACCTAGAGATAAACCTGCTAAGAGCAGCCACGCAACCGACAAGTCTTCGTACATCCTTGACGCGCTTTGGTGCTTCAATCTGCTCAATGGCCTTGATCTTGTCGGGATTGGCTTCAATTCCCTGCTGAGACACGAAGAACCCGAGAAGCTTGTCGGAGGGGACTCCAAACACACACTTCTTGGGGTTAAGCTCGAGGTTGATCTTGCGCAGATTTGCAAAGGTTTCGTCTAAATCCTGAATCAGAGTTGCCTTGTCCTTGCTCTTGACCACTATGTCATCCATGTAGGCTTCCACATTTATGTGCATTTGTGGCTCAAAAGCGTCATGGACTACCCTTGCAAATGTTGAACCAGCATTCCTTAAACCAAAAGGATTCCGTATGAAACAGTAGGTTCCACATGGAATGATGAATGTGGTCTTCTCCTCATCCTCTTCTGCCATGAAGATCTGATGGTATCCTGAGTATGCGTCAAGAAATGAAAGCAAGTCACATACGCCCGTGGAGTCGACAATCTGGTCAATGTGCGGTAAGAGAAATGGGTCTTTGGGACAAGCTTTATTAACATCGGTAAAGTCGATACAAAGTCTCCATTTCCCGTTTGCCTTGCGCACGACTACACGATTGGCCAACCACGTAGGATGGAGCACTCCTCTGACAAGGCCTGCTGCTTCCAACTTCTCGATTTCTTCTGCGATGAATTCTTGGCGCATGAGGACAGATGGCAAGATGGTGCTCGATTACTTTCCTGGGAACACTGGGGATGTCAGACGGTTGCCACGCAAACACGTCGACGTTCGCCCGCAGGAAAGCAACGAGCGCGCTTTCCTATTTAGGGTCGAGAGTGGCACTGATGGTGAAGGTACCACCAGTGCCGTCCTCCTTGGCGGACACCTTTTTGGTCTTTGGCGGAGCCGCCATTGCCTTCTTATGCTTGCCGGTGGAGCTCCATGGTGCGTCCTCGACGGTAGCGCAGCACTCTGAAGAGGTGCGCTTGCCGGAGTGGGCATCAGAACTCTTGCCAGACTTGGTCTTCTTCTTCCCCTCGGGAGCTTCAATGGCAAGTGACTTGTGATCTGTTGCGGCTGCTGCTTCCCGGTAGATCTAGTCGGCGCAGATAAGAGCATCCTTCTTGTTGCCAGGGACAGAGATGACACTTATCGGGCCTGGCATCTTCGGCATGTTGTATGCATAGTGAGAGGCCGCCATGAATTTGGCGATTGCTGGACGGCCGAGTATCCCATTGTAGGGCAATGGAAAGTCAGCAATGTCAAAAGTGACCCTCTCAGTCCTGAAGTTCAACTCGTTGCCAAATGTCACCGGCAACGTGATCTTTCCCTTCGGCTTGCTCCTTCCCGGATTGATTCCTTGGAATGTGCCAGTCTCTTCGAGCTCGCTGTCAAGGATCTGGAGTTTCTGGAGTACCGCGGAGGAAATCAGGTTCAAGCCGGCCCCGCCGTCAACTAGCATCTTAGTGACCTTGAGGTTGCGGATAGTTGGTGAAACCAACATCGGCAAGCACCCGACCGCAGTTATGTGATCAGGGTGGTCCTCAATATCAAAGATGATAGGCGTGCTGGACCATTTCAGAGGCTTGTGTGACTCGACGGGTGGTTCTGCCGCATTGACTTCCCGCACCCACTGCTTGAGATGGCGGTGTGAAGTATGCAAAGAAGCACCACCGTCAATGCACAGGACCTCTGTGGCTTTCTGGAACTCCTGCTCATCGATCTCGTCATCATCCATATCTTCATCGTCGTCTTCTTCTTCATCCTTGTCGCGGCCGCGGGGAGGTCTGTCTCCTTGCCGTTGTTTGGCCTTGCCGCGGCGTCCTCCCCGGCCGGGGCGTTTCTTGCCGGATCCTCCAGTACGTTCTTGGGACTTCTCCTTGTCGCGTCGCTCGTACTCAGCCTTCTGCTGCTCGACAAGCTGCTCGACCTTCTTGCAGCTCTGGAGGTCATGGCCCTTGGTGCGGTGGATCTTGCAGTACTGCTTGTTGGTGCCGTCCTGCTTGTCGGCGACCGCCACAGCCTGGCAGTTGGTAGCTCCGGCTTTCTGGGCATCACCTCCATTGCCGGACTGCTCAACAACTAGCACATCTTTGCCTTTCTTCTTCCTGTTGTTCCGCCGCCGGTTTTTCTTTGCCGGGGCGGCATCCTCGCTGTCAGATCCTCCTGCTTCTGTATTCTCTCCGGGGAGTCTCCTCCCTTCCTCAGCACATGCACACTTGTCGGCCAGGGCATATAGCTCACTGACGTCTCTGATTTTGCACATCACCATCTCCTCCCGCATCCTGCGGTTACGCACGTTCTGATGGAACGCGCTGATGACCGCGGCAGGGTGGACATCTGGGATGTTGTGCTGTACATGGCTGAATCTCTGAATGTACTTGCGCAGGGGCTCTCCTTCCTTCTGGGCAAGCAGATGAAGGTCGCTTTCTTGGCCATGAGGTTTGTCGCCGCCTGTAAAGGCGCCGACAAACTGATGGCATAGGTCTGCCCAGGAGGATATGGAGTTGTCCGGCAAGTGCATGAGCTAGGACCTGACGTTGGGCTTGAGCACTAGCGGGAAGTAGTTGGCAAGGATCTTGTTGTCCCACCCCCCAGCAGCTTGCACCGCGATGGTGTAGATGCTGAGGAACTCCGACGGATGCGACTTGCCGTCGTACTTCTCTGGTACGTCTGGCTTGAAATTCTTTGTGCTGGGCCACTGGACTTGCCGCAGCTCACGAGTGAATGCAGGGCAACCTACCGCGTACGGCAAGTCGCCTGGTTCCCCTGGCGCATGCATGTCGATAGAGGGCCCAGCATGTTGGTCCGATTGACGCCGCGCTTCTCTTCGGCGCTCGTGAAGAACTTGGCGCTGATCGCGACGAGCTCGTGGATCTGATGATGCGGTGGAGTCGCTATCGAGGTAGATCTGGCGAGTCGGCGATCTTGGCCTTCGGGGCGGGGAGTGCACGGTGGTAGCACCCCCACCGGTTTTGTCGCCATCGGCTCGTGCCTGGCAGTCTTGCCGCGGCTGCGATGTACTCGGCTGACGTGGGGTGTCGCTGTTGGTGAAGCCGATGAGGCTCTGAATGGTGGCCCTCCATTCGTGGATCTTGTCTGCCGTTGGAGGGTAATCCAGGAGCAGTTGAGCTCGTGCCAAAGCTTCTGCTGGAGAGGTGGGTGGCAGTGGTGAACGGTGCGAGGAGCGGGATATGCTCGGACTTCTAACTATGTTAGAAGGAGCAGCATCCCGTCCAGGCGACCGTGTCACACTCGTGCTAGCATGTTGGCGTGCATGCTGGTCTTGAGCACCCCGAGATCCACCAGCTCGATCTTGGTCCAACGAACGTATGGCACCGCGAGCACCATGACGCTGTCGGTCCCGCGCCTCCTGAGATGGGCGCGGTGCATGTACGGACGCCGAGGTCTGCGCAGCCTTGTCCTTGGATCTGGCAGCACCGTGGGCTCCCTCGTCGACGCCCGTTCTTCCGCCGGCGTCTACCCCACCACCCGTTTGCTCTGGTGGTGGTGGGATCGACGCAGACGGAGCAGCCACCTCCGAAGCCTTCTTCTTCGGTGGCATGTCGATGAAGAAGATGAAAATCTAGATCGTGTGAACGTCGGATCAGGTTCACACAATCTCGACGCCCCCTACCTGGCGCGCCAAAGATGCCGGGGAAACTGATCCACGAACACCTATGGGACCGGTGGACCGAGCCCCGTTCGGTTCGGCGGGGGACGGAGATCACGCGAAGAGCAGATCGAGGCGAAACACACGAGCGGTTTACCCAGCTTCGGAGCTCTCCGGAGAGATAATACTCCTACTGCTGCATGTCTGATTGTATTGAGTTCTTGCTCGGGAGCGCTGAGTGCTATAGTACACACTAGCTGCTAATGAGACCGAGCGTGAGTGTTTTCTGCCTTCGAACCCCCGCAATACGTTGCGCATGGGCCTCCTTTTATATGCTCAAGGGGTCACCGACAGGTGGCAACGTAGACAAGGGTAAAAATGGAAAAATGCTGCGGTTGGTACAACTACCTGTACAGTGTATCATACCTAACCCTAACGGCAGGGGACAAAGGCATTAAATGCCCGTCTGTGTCACCTAAATAGTGCAAACAGGGACCGTCAGGGACGCCACCGCTTGCCATGATGGCAATCTTGTCAGCGTCGCTTGCCACCTCGCACCGCTGGCTGCACAGCCTCTTGCCACACGCGCCTGGAAAGGTCCCAGGGCGACACGTTGGTGGATGTGCTGGAGCGCGGGTACAGAGTGGTAGCTTGCCATGGCAAGCGCCTTGCCGCGGTCGTTGTCTTGTCGCGTCCGGAAGCTTGTCGCTCACCGGGCCTCGCCGGGACGCGTGGTGCGTCGCGGCAAGTTCCTTGAGATGCCTTGGTTGGCCTTCCCGGCAAGCTCCTCTTGCCGGGATCTTGTCTCCTTGGCTTGAATACTTTGTTCTTCAATGGCTCCAAAGGAACCACGAAGGACCTTGGCGGTCACCCGGCAATCCTTGCCGTGGGGTGCTGCGACTGCCCGTGCACAAGTTCGGGATACTAGGGTACCCCTACTCTAGTACACCGACACTCTCTCTCAAATGCTTTGAGGTGGGTTGCTCTCAAACGACAAAAGCCATGCACAAACTATGAGCAGCCAACAATTTATGGTGTAGGGGGTGGGCTATTTATAGCCACTAGGCAACCCGACCTGATTTGTCCAAAATGACCCTGGGTCACTAAGGAACTGACACGTGTTCCAACGGTCCGATTTCAAACACACGCGACAACAAAGCTGACTCATCCTGCTCTGGATAAGATTTGCTCTCATTGTCTTCGCTCAAAGACATAGGATTTGAGTTGAGCATCACTTCAGTCACTCTGACTTAGTTCACTTGGACCCCACCTAATAGTACGGTGGTTCCTATGACTCAACAAAGAAGAAAAGAAAGCAACAAAACCACACAGTCTTCGCGCTTCATAGTATTCAGGCAATGTCTTCTCATGGCATAGTCTTCAATATGAATATCTTCTCATACCACAATTGTCTTCAATGTCTTCATACATTTTTAGGGGTCCTCTCTGGTAGGTAAACCGAATCAATGAGGGACACTACCTGCGTTATCCTGCAATTCTCACAAACGCATTAGTCCCTCAACCAACTTTGTCGTCAATACTCCAAAACCAACTAGGGGTGGCACTAGATGCACTTACAATCTCCCCCTTTTTAGTGATTGATGACAAACTGGTTGAAGTTTTCAACAGGGATAAAGTATGTGAAATTGTAAGGATAGGGAATTGTCTTCATAAGTTGCAAGGGCTCCCCCTGAAGATGTGCATATAAGTAATTTGCTTTTGGAATGCAAATGCACATGGCAGGTTGTACTTGTGGAGATCCACTTCAACTTATGAAGATAATTCATCATGCATGAAATGATATAGCAATAAGAATGACATGCATAATGAAAAATGGACGTCTGCAGAATGATCTAAGTGCGGAAGTTATCATCACACATGCGAAATTTATCATCGCATCATAGTAAAGCAAATAAGTAGAAGAAGTAGCAGACGACCATCAAGTTTAGGTGTTACAACTCAAAGAACCAAATGTTTCAAAATGCAAGAGTTGTAAGCATGCAGCAAAATATAATGCAACCGCCCGTATGAACCCGCTTGAAGACTATCAACTCAACTCATACGCTTCTCCCCCTTTTGTCAGTAATGACCAAAAAGGTTTGAAGACATAGAGCATCTACTCGTCGTCATGAGTAGGTGAAGCAGCAGGGTTGTCGTCGTTGGTTGGCGGTGCAGACGAACTTGGTGCAGTGTCGATGCGCGCAGTAGTAGGAGGTGGTGAAGTAGCGTCATCTTCATCATCGATTACTCTGGCATTAACTGTTGCCGCGGAAGAGGAATATTCAGAGTTTTCAAGAGATGGAGTTCGACGCAGGGTAGCAGTCCGTGGAGGAGTGGAGTCCAACTGGAATCTTTCATTGAAGCCATCGTCTTGAAGATCAGCTTCAGCACTGAGCAAGGTCAAACTCTTCCTTGATCGCCGGCAGGTTTCATGAGCAACAAAGGCATTCTTGGTGGCAAGGTTGCGAATGCGATTGACATCCACCAAGAGGCTTTGCATCTGTCTCTTGAGCCAGAAATGTGCTGATCCTGTTTCTGATGAAGAGCCACAAGAAGTTCTCGGTCATTGAGAACACGAGAACGCTTCCGAGGCCTTTGGGCAATGGTGCTTTTAGTGGCTTCAGTGGGTGCTCTGTGAGGCAGACGTGTGTTACCAGCAAGTGGATAGATTCGTGTTGCTGCATGAACACCTTCAATAGGCCGAGTGAAGCTTTGGTGCTCAATGTTCTAAAGACAAAGCGGCGTCTTGGCAGGGTCAGAATATATAGCATCAACTGACACATCAACCTCTGGCAGAAAGATTATATGATTGCGAGCAGAGGGCTGATAATTGCCAGATGAGTGTCGCTTGATGAGGCGCATGACCCACGGAGCATAAAACTTCAGACCAAATAGGTCAGAGCCGGAAGCAGCAAGTTGCCTGATGAAGAATTCTTGCATGTTGAAGCTGATGCCATTGAGAATATAGAAGACCAAAGTCTTCATTGCTCCTTCGAGCTTGGCCGCTGATGAATGTCCCTTGACTGGCCATAGAGTTCGCCTGATGATGTGATATATGGTGCGAGGCAGATACTCAAGGTATTCAACAAAGAAATGTGTGGGATACTCAGCGTCAGATGGCAAAGGCTTCATCATGCTCAGCATCTAGCTCATATTGGGTTCTGGCTTATGAAAGATGCTTTCCACAACATTGCGGTGTAGCTGACAGTTAGGTTCATAGAGTTCTCCAGGAGTGGCTAGTCCAGTAAGCTCGATGATATCCATAGCTTTGGCTTCATGATGAACATTTCCAGTCATCCACTCGAGAACCCATGTCTTGATGTCCTTGTAGTAGCCGCGAATGTGCAGATTAGCATAGAATTGAAGCAATAGCTCTTCATTCCAATGTTCTTTGTCTGTCACAAAGTGGAGCAGACCAGCATCACGAAAGCAATCAAGTGCTTCTTCTAAGCACGACAGTCCAGCAATAGCTTCAGTGTCAAGGCGCATGTGAGGGAAAATGCGCCCTTGATCATATAGTACGCAGGAGTAATAGCTTCTCTGCTGATAGCTCCAGAACCGATCTGCTAATATCCTTGGCTTGGAGTAGGGGTTCTTGGTGCTGTCAAAGAAGGTATTGTGGCTTTTGAAGCCATTTGCATTGAATGACCCTCGTGAGTTGGCAGTACCTGGAAACCTTGGCAACCTGGGCTTTGGCTTCTGGACCTGAGGCCTAGGCTCAACGTGATAGTCAAATTGCGGTCCTGAGGCAGAGGTCGGAGGCACCAGAATGGGCCATCGGATAGTGGTAAGCTGACCGTGATTGTATGCTTGCTCAATGGTGTGAGGCCTTGGTGGCGGAACAGGAGCAGGGGCAATAGCGGAGGCATCAGGCTGCACAACAGGTGCTTCGGGAGCAGTTGTCATATTTGCTTCAGGTGCAGCAACCTCATTGGCTTTAGGTGCAGCATCAGTGGTTTCAGGTTCAGGGGCCACATTTGCTTCAGGCATAGTGGCCTCATTGGTTTCAGGCACACTTGTTGGTGCAGGCTCCACATTAGCGTCAGCCATGACTACGTCACTGGCTTCATTAGCGTTGGTGGTGGCAGCCTCAACATTGTCAACCTCCTCTTGACGAACAGGAGGGTCGGGCACAGGCACGTTCAGATCATGAACTTCTTCTTCTTCAATTGCTGGGGGTGTAGGAACACGTACTTCTTCTTCATTTTCTTCGGCTGATGTAGCCGGAATGTCTTCAACAGCATGTGCTTCAGACTCGGAGACATTCATAGTTGGAGCAGGTTCAGAAAATACTTGCCGTGCAACAGGTGAACGTTGCACTTCTCCTTCTGGAACGCTCGATAGAGGGACTTCAGGCCTTTGTCCTCTGCGAAGCCTGCGAAGTGCTGGCTTCAAGTTAGGAGATGGAGTTGGCTGAGCCTGAAAGTCTTCATCCTGTTCTTGCACTGGGGGTGTAGCTTGTTGTTGTTGTTGGGGAGTACTGGGGGAGTCTTGTTGTTGTTGTGGGTGATCAGCCCACGAAGCATCCTGAGCAATTGGCGTCAATGGACGACTAATGCTGATGAGTTCGTTGTTCGTACGAACAGGCGATGATACCACTTGATGTTCGATCTGAGGAAGAACTTCATCACCATTTACATTGTCATCTTGACCAATGTCTTTAGCAGCGGTGGGTTCAGCTGCTGGAATATCTTCAGCCTCATGAGCCTCTGTGGTAGCAGGCTCATGGACAACCATTCTTCGTTCTTGATGAATTGACACAGGGCGAACCACGGAAATGGGTTCAACGACTAAGGGCTCTATGGAAGCAGCCCTAGTCTTCTTGGTATTGCGCTTCTTCTTGGAGGGAGCGGCATCAGAGGCTTCAGTGTTCTTTCTCTTTCTGGCATCAGCCTCGGCTGCCCTCGTCTTCTTCTGTTCTGAAGCGGTTGTGGTGACCTTTGGCTTCGAGCCAGTCATGCTGCTTGGGAAGATAATGCGAGGGGCTTCTTGGCTTGAATGCTTAGGCTATTCAGCAGGGTGCTTCTTCTTCCTCTTCGCAGCCATTCTGGAGTCAATGCCAGGACAGCCAAGTGACTTGCGCTTCTCAGCCTCATTCTAGGCGAGCACACACTTATCAACCAAAATCTTCATGCGCTCTCGAGAGCCCTGAGCTTCTTGGCGTTTCTTGAGAAAAGCTTCTTTAAGCTCATGGAGCATGACTTTGAAGTTGCGGACGTCTTGAACACTTAGCTTGGCCACATGCTTCTTGAACTGAGCCTTCTCATAGTCAATCTTGTTCTTGAGCTCAACGATGCGCTGAGCAAGAGCTAGCTCAGAAGCAATGGCGCCATTGAAGGCGACGCTGAGGCCAATGGGGAGCTGTAAATCTTCAAAGCTGGCGTTAGGGGTGTCGAACCACTCATCAATGAAATTGTGGATGATGGCCACATCAAAGAGAGGTAAGTTGCTGAAGATTTCTGCTTCTTCTTTGCTTTTGATCAGCGGATCAAGAGCATCATTAGCAAGATCTTCATCACTTGATAGATCAATAGGTTCTTCTCGTAGAATTGCAGCAGGAGTCAAGGCTCTTTGATCAGATGGTCTGACTAGTAGCTTCTTCTTCTTCGTTCTCTTGGAGACATGGGATTGATCTTCAGACTGCACACTGGCTTCAGGAGATGCAGTGGCCAGTGGCATCGCACGTAAAGTCTTCGGAGGTGCAGCTGAGGTTGAAGCCTTGACTTCTTTTGCTTCTGCGGCTTTGGAGGAGGAGCAGGGGCTTCATCAGAGTCAGCACCATTGTTATAATGATCTACTCTGGCGCCTTGGACCATGATGTAAGTGATGAGGCCGTCAAGGTTGGCGTAGGGGCCAATGACATTGGGATTAGCTTCACGGGAGCCGTCAGCACAGGGAGCAGAGGGACCTGGGTTGAAGTCCAAACCCAAGGACTTCTTGTTCTTTTTGGCCAAAGCCACAGCAAACTGGTAGTTGCGCTTAAAGAGAGAGTCGTCACGACACCATAGTAGTGAGGTGGGATCTGCGTTCGCTGGCTATGGCCCACGGACCATGCATGGATAGAAGCCTTGGTCAATGGCTTCAGATCGGCTGTTGGGTTGAAGGCCTCGATAGAGGATATCACCCCAAGGTCTCTTGATGGCAAGCTTCTCTGCATATTCCTTTGTCACAAACTTGTACTTGAACCACTCCTCAGCCCAATAGCGTCGAATCCATTGGATTCGCGTCTTTCTCTGATGATAGTTCTCTTCAGGATCTGTTTTGTATAGTTCTGCTAAGTCATCAGGCAGATCCTTGGAAGTTCCTTCTCTGCGCTGTCTGCCACCCTTCCTTGCTGATTTTTCTGCAGCCATGAACTTCAAGCTGAAAGGCTTCAATATGTTCAGAGGCTTCAAAGATTTACGCTTGCTGGTCAAGCAGGAACTGGCTTCAGGAGAATTTATATGATGCTGTAAGTATTCTGCAAACGAATGCAGACTATGAGAACCAAGGGATTCTCCCACGGACATGTACCTGTGACAGCATTAGAGATGCGAGGGAAGGGGAAGAGGTCATATGCATTCTCAGAAGATTTTGAAGATAAATCAGTTTGAAGATATTGACCTCATGATGCGAAGACATTCACTTATATAGGTGAGTTGGTTCCAGATTTGTACCAATCCGTGAATAAGTACAAGTGAGGAATCAAACTAGACAAGAAATCTAAGTGAATCGACTAAGCAGTATGAGATGCAGACGGAATAGATCTAGCTTGACTAGACAGAAACTACTTTCGGTAAACAGGATGAATCTTGAAGATCAAAAAGGTGGTAAAAATAGAGTTATAATTACCGCATGAAGAACTGCTAGATGGAGGAATAGGAGAACGAGCAGTTCAACCCACCGTGCCCTAACTTGGCTACGGAGGACACCTACGGCGACGGTGGAGAGCACGATGTCCGCGGCCGGCGTGAGGACGGCGTCGGAGAAGTCGCGGCAGCTAAGCGCTTCGTCGCCGGCGTCGTCACGAGCTAGCGGTGGCGCTAGGGTTTTGACGGAGGTGGAGAGGTGGGAGAAGGATTTCTTTACCGCAGGGGACAGGTATTTATAAGTAGGTGAGAGACACAGCGCAATTACGCTGGTGCCCCTGGCGGTTCATATCTGAGGGGTACGTGTCAAGCATGCAACACACTTAGGGTTGTCCCACGTTCCCACACCCGCCAGGCATGTCGGAGAGTTGTTCCGGCTTCTCCAGATTTCAACAATAAAGATAAGCCTTTTAAAACAGATTTAATGTTTGTCTCTTTGCCTTCTGCTGACTAGGACGCAGAGAAGACATTCGACAGTTTCAATAGAATGCATATGATTTGGACAGATAGAATTTGAGATAGGAAGCATAGGGAGGTTAGGGTCCGATCACATTCACTTAGTTCAAAAGATCTAATCTTGAAGACATAGCTATAAGTGAATGCTGTAGAGGACAGAACACTAGTATATATATATATATATATATATATATATATATATATATATATATATATATATATATATATATATGTATATATATATATATATCAGAAAGCAATCAAATCATCATAGTGCAGAAAGTCATGAAGACAAATTGAAACTGAAGACAAACCAAATGTGATGTCATTGCAATACAACGCCTTGAGTGAAACACTTCAAACAAAGAAAGTTGGTGGTGGCGTTACCCACCGTATAGGAAGTATTAGACCCAGACATGGCGTACCATTATTGTGGCGCTCCAAAGTCAAATTCCATGTTAATATGTTCACACTCAGAGTGTAAATCTTTATTGATTGAAGATATACATTACTTTTTGTGTTGCACATCTCAGTCATCAACATGCATAAGTGGTAGGATGTCTGCCTGATCACAGGACATTAGAGGATTCCAAGATATTTAGCTCACACCGTAACTTGCAAAACCTTTTCTCATCCAAGGGCTTTGTGAAGATATCTGCCAGTTGCTCTTCAGTGTTGACGTGAATGATATCGATATCTTTCTTCATAACATGATCTCTGAGAAAGTGATGACGAATTTCAATGTGCTTTGTCTTCGAGTGTTGGACTGGATTGTTGGCTATTTTGATGGCACTCTCATTGTCGCAGAAGAGAGGTACTTGTTTCAGGTTGATGCCATAATCCTTGAGAGTTTGCTTCATCCATAGAAGCTCAGCACAACAGGATCCAGCAGAAATGTATTCAGATTCAGCAGTTGAGAGTGATACACAGTTCTGCTTCTTCGAAGACCAACAGACATGTGATCGACCAAGAAAATGACATGTGCCTGATGTTGACTTGCGATCCACCTTGTCACCAGCATAATCAGCATCCGAGAATCCAACTAAATCAAATTTTGAGCCCTTGGGATACCGTAATCCGAGTGTTGGGGTGTAAGCCAAATATCGAAGAATTCGCTTCACAGCTAAGTGATGCGATTCCTTTGATGCCGCTTGGAATCGAGCACACATGCAAACACTAAGCATAATATTTGGCCTAGATGCACATAAATAAAGCAAAGAACCAATCATGGAGCGGTATACCTTTTGATCGAACTCTTTACCATTGTCGTCGGGACCAAGATGGTGTTTGGCTGGCATTGGCGTCGTGTAGCCTTTGCAGTCTTCCATTCCAAACTTCTTCAGACAGTCCTTGAAGTATTTCTCTTGAGATATGAAGATGCCATTCCTCTGCTGACGAATTTGAAGACCGAGGAAGAACTTCAGCTCACCCATCATGGACATTTGATATTGCTCTTGCATCATGTACCCAAACTCATCACTGTACTTCTGGTTGGTGCATCCGAAGATTATGTCGTCCACATATATTTGGCACACAAACAGTTCACCATCATATGTCTTCGTGAAGAGAGTGGGATCGAGGGATCCAGGTTTGAAGCCTTTGCTCTTCAGGAAGTCTTTGATTGTATCATACCAGGCACGAGGGGCTTGTTTGAGGCCATACAGTGCCTTGTTTAGCTTGTACACCATATCAGGATGTTTTGGATCTTCAAAGCCAGGTGGTTGTGCGACATATACTTCTTCTTCAATCTTGCCATTGAGAAATGCACTCTTTACATCCATTTGATATAGCAAGATATTGTGATGATTAGCATAGGCTAGCAGTATGCGAATAGCTTCAAGTCTAGCAACAGGAGCAAATGTTTCATCGAAGTCAATTCCTTCAACTTGAGTGTATCCTTGAGCCACAAGACGTGCTTTGTTTCTGACGACTTGAACATGCTCATCTTGCTTGTTTCGATATATCCATTTTGTTCCAATGATGTTATGCTTGCGAGGATCAGGTCGCTTGACAAGTTCCCAGACATTATTCAGTTTGAACTGTTGAAGTTCTTCTTGCATGGCTTGAATCCATTCTGGTTCCATAAAAGCTTCAGCAACTTTCTTGGGTTCTGATATTGACACAAATGAAAAGTGCCCATAGAAGTTTGCTAGCTGTGTTGCTCTCGATCGAGTGAGCGGACCAGGTGCATTGATGCTGTCAATTATCTTCTCTATTTGAACTTCATTTGCAACACGAGGATGAACAGGACGAAGATTTTGCTCTGGCTGACCATTGTCATCATTTGGAGGATTGTCTTCAGTCTGAGTATTGTCTTCGGGTTGATTTGGTGCAGAGATGATAAGTTCCTCTTCAGGTGGTGCTTCAGAGGGCATGATTTCACCAGTTCCCATCAACTTGATTGCCTCGCTTGAAGGAGCTTCATCCAGTGTACTTGGCAGGATCTCTCTCTGTGAACCATTGGTTTCATCAAATTTCACGTCCATAGTTTCAACGATTTTGTATAGATAAAGGTTGAAGACTCTGTAGGGGTGCGAATCCTTTCCATAGCCAAGCATGAAGCCTTCGTGAGCCTTAGGTGCAAATTTTGACTTGTGATGGGGATCCTTTATCCAGCATCTTGCTCCAAATACTCTGAAGTAACTGACGTTTGGCTTCTTGCCAGTAAGCAGCTCATATGATGTTTTGTTCAGAAGCTTATGAATGTATACATGGTTGATGATGTGACATGCTGTATCAATAGCTTCAGGCAAGAACTTTCTTGGTGTCTTGTACTCATCTAGCATTGTTCGAGCCATCTCAATGAGGGTTCTATTTTTGCGCTCAACAATGCCGTTTTGCTGAGGTGTGTACGGAGCAGAGAACTCATGAGTGATTCCCATTGTATCCAGATACAGATCAAGACCAGTGTTCTTGAATTCAGTGCCATTGTCACTTCTGATGTGCTTGATCTTCACTCCATAATTGTTCATTGCTCGATTTGCAAAGCGCCTAAAGACATCTTGCACTTCAGTCTTGTATAGATATATATGAACAATGTGTATCTTGAGTAGTCATCAACAATGACGAAGCCATAAAGACAGGCAGTTGTTGTGAGGGTGGAGTAGTGAGTAGGTCCAAATAAGTCCATGTGTAACAACTCGAAGGGTTGAGATGTTGTCATGATTGTCTTCGAGGGGTGCTTTGCCCTTGTCATCTTTCCAGCTTCACAGGCACCACACAGATGATCCTTCTTGAACTTGACATCCTCGATGCCAATGACATGCTTCTTCTTGACGAGTGAGTGTAAGTTCCTCATGCCAGCATGTACCAGCCTTCGATGCCAGAGCCAGCATTCTGAAGCTTTTGTGAGAAGACAAATGGCAAGCTGTGGACCTGCTGAGAAATCTACCATGTATAGATCATCTTTTCGATACCCTTCAAAGACTAGAGATTTGTCAGATTCCATTAGTACAAGGCAACGATATTTGCCAAATATCACAATCATGTTCAAGTCACAAAGCATTGAGACAGACATTAAGTTGAAACCAAGGGATTCAACAAGCATCACTTTATCCATGTGTTGATCCTTTGAGATTGCAACTCTACCTGGACCCAATACCTTGCTTTTACCAGTGTCAGCAAATGTAATGTGACTCTTGTCGGATGGACGTAAGGTTGAGTCAATGAGAAGACTTCGATCACCAGTCATATGATTTGTGCATCCACTGTCCATAATCCATTCTGAAGCTTTTGGTGATGTACCCTACAGTGCAATTAGGAGGATAGGCTTCACAAGAGTGTTGTGAAGCATAAGCATTTGACACATATAGGGATAGTCACATCTTATATCAAGGTTAGGACATAGTATGACTGATAAGAAATTCAGATGAAGTATATAGAATGACATTTTATCATGCGTCCTTAATGAGTTTTAGGTCCCTAGCAATAGTATCGGACGCCATTGATTGCTGGCTGGAGACGGTTTTCTGCAAAAGAGAGTTAGTTCTTCTTTGCCACCCACATCTTCAGTGGGGACTTAGAAGCAATGAGTCTAAGTGCAGCATCTGAGAATTTTGGCTTTGAAGCCCTAGCAAATAGCCTTGCAGGAGATGAATGATACTCATATGAATAAGCAGAAAAGTTCTTAGTCCTATGAACATAGCAGTTCGAAGATACACGCTCATATTCATAAGTCTGAGCATGATTTCCCTGCAAAAGATTGGCGTTAGGGTGACTCATATGAGTCCTGTATCTGTATGAAGCCTCTGGGCCACATGAAGCTATAGGTCTGGGGTTTGTCTTCTTCCTTGGTGGTGTCATGACGACATTCACAGGAAGATTCTCAATGTACCTCTTAGGTACCCTGATCTTCTTCATAGGTGGTCCATTCCTGCAGTTAGTACCAATGTACCTGGCAAACACTTCACCATTCTGATTTTTGAACAGCTTATAGTTTGCATCAAAGGATTCATCAATAATAATAGGATTAGCACAGGTAAAGCCAGATAAGGTAGATGGATCTACTGAAGGTTCCTTTGCAGCAACCCATGTGGTTTTGGGGTACTGCTCAGGCTTCCAGTACGAGCCATCAACATTCATTTTCCTTTCGAACCCAACACCCTCTTTCCTAGGGTTTCGGTTCAGAATCTGCTTTTTGAGAACATCGCAGAGAGTCTGATGTCCCTTCAAACTTTTGTACATCCCTGTTTCAAGCAATGTCTTCAACATAGCATTTTCATTAGCAACAGCAGTGGTATCCTCCGCAGAGGGGTTAGTGACCACATCAGTAGGTGAAGACAATGAAACAGTAGCAGCAGTGGAACATTCAGCAACAGATGTAGCATTATCACGCTCAATGCATTTTAGGCATGGTGGTTCAAATCCTTCCTGAGCGGAACTGATCTGTTGAGCGCGAAGTGAATCTCGCTCCTTCCGAAGATCTTCATAATCCACTCTTATCCTTTCAAGGTCTAGCTTTCTTTGAAGACATTCAGAAGACAGCTTCGCATGATCAGATAAGAGAGCATTATGTTGATCTTGAAGGGCGTCAAACTTAGCATGAAGTCTCTGAAGACTATCAGCCAAAGCTTTTGACTGATCCATTTCTTCACCCAACATATCATCGCTTTTACTAAGCATGTCTTGAACCTTTCCAAGATTCTTTGTTGTTTAGTGGCAAGGGAAGCAAGCTTGTCATAACTGGAGCCAAATTCATCACCTGAATCATCACTACTAGATTCAGAGAGATAGCATTCAGTTGCCTTATCACCCCTTGCCATGTGGCATGATGAGAATGATGATGATTCAGGTGCAAAGGTCATTTCCTTGAGAGATTCCTTGTAGTCCTCAAACCGCGGATCATGACGAGTGCGATGACCTTCGTATACATCAGAGAGCCGGTCCCAGATTAGCTTCACGTGATTGAGGTGCATAACATTCCTGAACTGATTTCAGGACAGATGACAGCAGATGACATCCTTCGCTGTGAGGTTCAATAGAGTATACTTGCGAATGTCATCAGCCTCTGCCATCTTGCATAGATCAGTGAGACCAATCTCATTGACGGTCCACAGTTTGCTATCCATGGACATGAGTAGCTTCTTCATCATGGCCTTCCATTGGGACACGATATGTTCCTCAATCATGCAGTCGACATAGTTGAAACTCCAGGTGGTTAAACCGAATCACACAGAACAAGGGAGTACCTTGCTCTGATGCCAATTGAAAGTGCTAGTATCGACTAGAGGGGGGGGGTGAATAGGCGATTTTTATGAAAGTCTTCAAAACTTGGAAGTTTCGAAGACAAACAACATAAATAACCTAATTGAGATGCAGCGGAAGATAAACTACCCTGAGCAAGCCACAGTCAAGTATGTAACGATGTGAAAGTACAAGATAAGTAGCAGCTAGGTAGTAAGGATCAATATGGAAGATAGTATGAAGCCAATCAACAGAAGTAGTCAAGCAATGAAGTCAAACAGATACACAGATAGGCAATGACTTCATGAAGACAAACTTAAGTAAGGTTGGAAGGGATAGAACCAGTTGCTTGTTGAAGACACATGATTTGTTGGACCAGTTCCAGTTGCTGTGACAACTGTACATCTGGTTAGGGAGGCTGAGATTTAACTCAGAAGACTGTGTCTTCACCTTATTCCCCTTGAGCTAAGGGCACCCAGTCCTCGCCCAATCACTCTGGTAAGTCTTCAAGGGAGACTTCCAAACCTTCACAGAATTCGTTCACCGGCAATCCACAATGACTCTTGGATGCTCAGAACGCGACGCCTAACCGGCTGGAGGATTCACAATCCTCAAGTGTAATAAGTCTTCAGGTCACATAGACAGAAAGACTTCAGTGATGCCTAACACTCTTTGGCTCTGGGTGTTTGGGCTTTGTCCTCGCAAGGATTTCTCTCTCTCAAATGCTTCGAGGTGGGTTGCTCTCAAACGACAAAAGCCGTGCACAAACTCTGAGCAGCCACCAATTTATGGTGTAGGGGGTGGCCTGTTTATAGCCACTAGGCAACCCGACCTGATTTGTCCAATATGACCCTGGGTCACTAAGGAACTGACACGTGTTCCAACGGTCAGATTTCAAACACACGCGACAACTTTACTTGGGCTACAAGCAAAGCTGTCTCATCCAGCTCTGGATAAGATTTGCTCTCATTGTCTTCGCGCGAAGACATAGGATTTGAGTTGAGCATCACTTCAGTCACTCTGACTTAGTTCACTTGGACCCCACTTAACAGTACGGTGGTTCCTATGACTCAACAAAGAAGAAAAGAAAGCAACGAAACCACACAGTCTTCGCGCTTCATAGTCTTCACGCAATGTCTTCTCATGTCATAGTCTTCAATATGAATATCTTCTCATACCACCATTGTCTTCAATGTCTTCATACATTTTTAGGGGTCATCTCCGATAGGTAAACCGAATCAATGAGGGACACTACCTGCGTTATCCTACAATTCTCACAAACGCATTAGTCCCTCAACCAACTTTGTCGTCAATACTCCAAAACCAACTAGGGGTGGCACTAGATGCACTTACAGAGATGGTAAAATGGTAGTTGTTGTAGAAACTACCATTTCTGCCCAGAAATGAAAATATTTTCTATAGCCAAAATATTCCAAAAAGTGATGAAATATTTTTGCTCAGAAAGGTGCCCAAGGGGTCAAAGAATAATTGTGATTTTTCTCAGGATTTAATGGGCAAGAAAATATAGGGTTGCTTTGGAGCACAAAGGGCTAGCTAGGGTTTAGGAGGGGAAATTTAATATTTTTCATTAAAGAAAAATATTCCAAATGATATTATGAGGTGAACAGAGATGGAGTGATGGCTTGAGAGGGAGTTGAAGCAATTGGGTGAAAATCAAGGGGTACCCAAGTGGTTCAGTCCAAATGAAAGATTCAAAAACTCCAAACTCAAATTCAAACCAACTGAAAACCAGGCAAAGAAGAGAGGGCAAAAAATCAGGCTGTCACATCCTACTTGAACAATGGCTAAGGTGTGTGTGTGTGCCTCAAACTCGCAACATGGACTCGGTGTATATTTGATAAATGATAACCTCATGCTGTTAGCCCTCAAGTTAAAATAGGACCTATTCTCCTATGTTAGCCGCATCTCCTGTGCTCATAGTTGAGCAAGTATAAGATTGTAGTATGGATATAATGTCTTACCCCAACTTGCATTTCCATGGCTTTCCTGTAGTAGGATCCTATGGTAATGTGATGTGGTACTTGTTCTGATTTGCATACAAAGTAAATTGATTTTAGGACACTGCGCTTAGTTTCTGATTTTAGGTATGTTTGTTTGCTTGGTTTGTGTCAATCTCAAAATGGCAGACAAAACATGACACCTAAAATATGTGAACCTATAGCCACCTAAAATATGGTGCAACTATGATTGTTGCCACAAGTATTCCAATGTGATCACACCAAAAGGAACTTAGGTTTAGTTTTGGTTAAGAAGAAGGAAGAAAGTTGAAAGAAAAATAAGAAGAAGAAGAAAAGGAGGAGGAAGAAGATGTGTATTTTCCCCCCTTTTATTAGATTACCATTGCTAACTAACCTACCAAATTAATTAAGTGTTGTTGATGTTGTTGAGCACAAGTGCATTGCTTTCTTTTCTCAGTTTTCTTTCATGTCTAAAAACTTGGCTCTGTTCCAACTGTGTTCATTTATCAAATATGATACAGTTGAATTAGAGCGAAGTTGGATTAGAGCCAAGTTGGAGTGGATATGCATATGGTCCATTTATCAAATATGGTTCTAGATAGCTGTGTTTATATATAGATATGGTTCTAGATACTAATTGGTCTCTTCTGCTGCTTATCAGAGATGGGGGGAGGCCGCTACCATAGGCAGTGCTCTACCACACCGGAGTATGACTTGGAAGGTTTTGAGTTCTTCACGATCATTCTTGAGAATTTCTCCAGGAGGAAGGTATAAAAAGGAGAGATCTCCCCTTCACCCATCTCTTTATCCTAACTTTGTTGTTTGCTACATCACTCCTTGACCCATGCTGTAGAGGCTGCCTGACAGTTTTATGAAGATGTTGGACGGCCATCGGTCAAAGAATGTGAAGCTACGACAAGCCGACAGGGGGCTTCACAGCCTATGGGACGTGGAGGTGGTGATCAGGTATGACCACATGTACCTGTGTCATGGATGGGAGCACTTCGTCCATGCCTACGACCTGTGGCACGGGTACTTCCTTGTCTTCAGGTAAGATGGTGACACCATGCTCACCATGAAGGTGTTCAACACGACTATGTGACACATTCGCTACCAGGATGACGACGATGCCAGTATGCTCTACGTCTTCTTCCTCTCCATTTGGCTTCACCGATTGTTAAAAAAACTTTGTTGCATTTGGTCAGGCAATGGGAGCAGCAGCAGTGACTCTGGCTACAGCCAAAGCAGCAGCGACTCTGGCTACAACAGAAGCAGCAGCGAGGATGAGGATGAATGGAGTGGTGAAGAAGAGGAGCAGAGCGGGTATGACCTCGCGATGGTGGTGGCTAGCGACGGCCACGCGATGGTGGTGGCTGATGATGGACTCATGATGGTGGCGATTGATGATGACCTAGTGATGGTGGTTCCTGAAGATGGCCTCACGATGGTGCTAGTGCCTGATGATGACCACGCGATGGTGGTGGCGCCGGCAGTCCCACAGCTGGGGGACTATAGGACCATGCCAATTGTGGTAGAGGAGTACATCCCACTACCTCGCTGCTCTAAGTGCATCAAGATGATGAAGGATAAGAAGAAGAAGGAGGAGTGAAGATCTTTAGTTTAATATTTTTAGTGTAAACCTTTTAAGTATGATAGTGTTGAAGTTTTTTAATTATGTGTGCTCATGGATGCTCATGAATTGAAATTATGTGCATGCTCATGAATTGAGATTATGTGTTTTTGTGCTTGCTCATGGATGCTCATTCATCTAATAGTTTTTGATAAAATTATATATCTGTGAAATTTGTGATATTGAATGAATTTAATAAAAAAACAAGGGTATACAGGATCTTTGCCTTCCGTTGGCAGATGGCAAAGATGCAAAGATGTTTCCCGTCTGCCAGTGGACGGCAAAGCATGCTGTTAAATACTTAACAGAGCTAAAGTGTCACGTGTGCCATCCAGGCTCTTTGCCGACTGCCAGCTGACGGCAAAGGCCTTTGCATCTTTGCCGTCTGCTAGCACACGACAAATAGGCCTTTGTCGTAGCCTATTCAGCCGGACCTGTTGCCGTCTGCTGGCTAATGGCAAAGGCCTTTGTTGTCAGCCAGGCATGCCTTTGCCATCAGCCATGGCTGACGGCAAACCTGATTCTTGTAGTGAAGAGCAAATAATTATGAAGGTATCCAAGGCAATGATCATGTATATAGGCATCACGTCCAAGATTAGTCGACTGACTCCTGCCTGCATCTACTAGTATTACTCCACACATCGACCGCTATTCAGCATGCTTCTAGTGTATTAAGTTCATGGAAAAGCGGAGTAATACAATAAGAACAATGACATGACTTAGAAAAGTTCTATTCATGTACAAATAGACCCCATCTTTTTATCATTAATGGCAATGATACATGCGTCCCATGTCTCCTTCTATCACTGAGAATAAGCACCGCAAGATCGAACCCATCACAAAGCACCTCTTCCCATTGCAAGGAAAATAAATCTAGTTGGCCAAACCAAACCAGAGTTTCAAAGAAGAAATATGAGGCTATAAAGATCATGCATAAAAGAGTTCAGATAAGACTCAAATAAAATTCATAGATAGAACTGATCATAAACGCGCAATTCATCGGATCCCAACAAACACACAGGAAAAATTCGTTACATCAAATAGATCTCCAAGAACATTGAGGAGAACATTGTATTGAAGATCAAAAAGGGAGAAGAAGCCATCTAGCTACTGCCTACGGACCCATAGGTCTGTGGTAAACCAGTCACGCATGATCGTAGGAGCACCAATGAGGATGATAAACCCCTCCGTGATTATTTCCCCCTCCGGCGAGGTGCCGGAATAGGGGTATAGATTGGATCTCAAGGTTCTGGAACTTGCGGCGGCTAGAATTGTGCTTCATTGACTCCCCTAGGGTTTCTGGAATATCTGAGTATTTATAGAGCTGAGTGGCAGTGGAGAAGCTTCCAGTGGGCTCCACAAGGCACCAGGGCGTGCCTGGGACCTCTGGCGTGCCCTGGTGTCTCTTGAGCCCCAAGGGCCTCTTCTGGTACACCTCCTGGGCTCCCTGGGTCTCTTTTGGGCAGAAAAATTCTCCAAAACGTTTTGTGGCATTTGGACTTTCATTGATATGGACATTCTATGAAGTAAAAAACAAGCAAAAAAACAACAACTAAAACTGGGCACTATGTCAATAGGTTAGTCCCAAAAAATGATATAAATTTGCTAGTAAATGAAGGTAAAACATCCAAGATTGATAATAGAATAGCATGGAACAATAAAAAATTATAGATACGTCGGAGACGTATCAGCATCCCCAAGCTTAATTCCCGCTTGTCCTCGAGTAGGTAAATGATAAAAACAAATTTTTAATTGTGGAATGCTGCCTAACATGTTCATCACATAATCTTTTCTTTTGTAGCATGGACATTTCAACTTTTAAATTATTCAAAGCAATATTCTATAATTGACATGATGCCATCAATACTCAAGCATATCAACAAGCAACCATGTCTTTCAAAAATATCAACACTAAAGTAGCTATCCCTGGCCCATCATGCTCAAATTGATCCATTCATGAAACACACTCAAATATTAGCTACTTCCAATGCACAAGTATGATCATAGTGCTCCCTAGTTGGTGCTTTATAAGAGAAGATGGAGACTCAAGTAAAAAAATTGCATCAAGTAAATAGATAGGACCTTCACAAAGGGAAGCAAAGATTTGTAGAGGTGCTAGTGCTCAAAGCTTAATGTCAGGACCCCGATCTTAAGTCACACCGATCTAGCATGTAACACATCATATCACTTTGCAGTGTCACACACAGTATTCCCACGGGTGCCACCTTACCTGGCCCGGGACTGTTTGCGCCTTTTGTCTCATGTATATGATAGTGCCGCTAGCATCCATATGACAAAGAATCCTGGCCGACATGACTAGTCGTAAATCCAAGGTGGCTCTAACTTACAGGGATGGGCATACATGAGCCAGCAATGAAGTGTCGATCAACAACGTATGAACCCAAGTCGTGGCAAGCTACAAGGACTTAAATGAACAACGCGTGACATTTCCCCGAAGGGACAGACACGGAAACGTAGAAGGACACATGCCGGCCAGCCTGAGTGTTCCGGAGCAGTAGCAATCTACCATGGCTCACTGGAAGCAATAGGAGACATTTCCCGGTAAGAGAGGCTACCAAGAATAAACAACTAGGTTGTCGAATCCCACACATACCAAGTATTTCAATAACATACACACAATATGCTCGATATGTGAAAATACAACATGGCATCACAACATGACTCTACAACTCAAGTATTTATTCGATAGGCTCCGAGGAGCCAAGTATTACAATCATGGGTATGGTGACCCAACATTCAGAGCATACAAACCAAAAGCACATGCAGAACCTTAACATGTCTGGGTACAGACAACTACAAATGAAAAGGGCTGAGAAGCCTGGCTGTCTTCAAGACCCTCTAGAGGGCACAAGACCATAGCTGAGGTAACAAGCTAAACATCGCAGTCCACGCGGAACTACTAGTGATATTGGAGTCTCTCTGTAAAACATAAATTAAGAAAACGTGAATACAAATGTACCCAGCAAGACTTACATCAGAACTAGCTACATATGCATTAGTATCAACAAAGGGGGTAGTGGAGTTTAACTGCATCAAGCCAGCTTTGACTCGGTGGCTATCCTGGACTACGATTGCAAGTAACTCTTCTGAGGTGGCACACACGATTCCACATATTCACCATATCAACACACCGCTATGGATCCGCTCCCGTCTCCCTACGAGAACGCCATCCATAGCACTCACGCTTATCTTGCGAATTGTAGGGTATCCACTATCCCTTGTCTATGCACTGCATAGGCAATGCAGAGGTCCTTTACCGCGGACACGGATATTCGAATAGATGATGTTAACCCTGCAGGGGTGTACATCGGCACACATGCTGTCGCCACTTACCACTATGAACAAGTCATGTATCTCGGCAACCTTCAAGCGGAAGCCTGGTGAGGGTGTCAGCCATGACCTGACTATCCACACAAGTCTCTAGTCCAGGTTTATCGCCTATTCAGGTTCCATACATAGGGAGTCGGGCCGAGGTTTCCACATACGGCCCCGAACGATGTGAGTAGGGTTCCCGAGGCACCAAACGGGCATCCCAGTACACCATGCCATGTGCCTACCGCATCACAGCCCACCCCTCGGGTCAGCACTGCGCACGGCCCCCAACATACTACAAACACCAGAAACTACTTGAAACTCCTGGACAGAGGACAGGGGCGGTTAATAATTAGAGAGAGTCAATTAAGGAGCCCAATGCATGGTAGTAGTTGTTCATCGATCACAAACATAGAACTCAGTTCCTGAGGATGGCTTCAGTGAGACAACCCACCATGTACTCTTACATGACCTCTCACCGCTACCTTTACCAAATCGTGTTCACACACTTAGCTAACACATAGTAGGACATGTTCACCACATTCCAATTCATCTCTGAAGAATCAAAGCTGACTCAAATTTAAGGAGTAGCAGGCATGACAAACAAGCATGAATGAGTAGGCACAACAGGGCTCAAACAACTCCTACTCATAATAGTGGGGTTCATCTATTTACTGTGGCAATGACAGGTCATGCACAGGAAAAGGGGGTTCAACTACCACAACAAGTAACAGATGAATTATTGTTGTCCTAATGCAGTAAAAGAGAGCGGGGGCGAGAGAGTGGGATTGTATTGGAATGAACAAGGGGGTTTGCTTGCCTGGCACTTCTGAAGATAGTATAGATCTTCATCAGTGTCATTGTCGGATTAAGGGGTCCGCAAACCCTTGAGAGGTTCGAACTTTGGGGTGCGTGCGGAGATCTCAACCTGCCCAACCTGCCTACTCGCGGTCCTCCTAAGCCTAGCGCGTCAAGCTCAAAGAGACAAAGAGACACAACAATTTATCCTTGTTCTGGCCACCTTGCGGTGTAATACCCTACTCCAGCGTTTTGGTGGATTGCCTCAGAGGGATGAGGATGAACTAGTAGAGTGGATGAACTGGCCTCAGGAGGTGAGGCGTTCTTGAGCTCAAGGGAGCTGGTGTGGTGTGAGCTAGTTCGACTTATCCTCCTTCTATGGTGGTGGCTAGTCCTATTTAATAGTGGCCTCGTTCCTCTTCCCAAATGTTAGCGGGAAGGGATCCCACAACAGCCGGATTTGAAAGGGGACAAGTAGTACACCTTACCCTGACAAAAGTAGTCTTCACCTACGAAAAGCCTCTGGTCGTGACGCTGCGGTGGGCTCGTCGATGACCTCCATCCTGCCGTCTTGGCGGTCTTGGTCTCATTGCACCAGAATGGAAACCTTTGGCTGACTCCTCAGGATGTCTCTTTTCCGCGCCTGTGGCTTGCCTCCTTTGCACCGAAGAGGAAACATGTGCTCTACGCCCGCCTGGCGCCCGCCTAGCGTTGGTCGCCATGGTTCACGTCAGATGAGCCTTGTGAGGTGATCCTTGCATAAAACTCTCCGCCCCTTGGGAGCAAGCCTGGTGAGGCCGATCCCCTCGGGGGTCTTAGCATCGTCTGCCTTGCGAGGCTTGGCCCCTCGCGAGGGTCTTATGTTGTTGATGCTGAAGCTGGGCCGTACCAGGCCATCGATGGAG
Source organism: Triticum timopheevii (assembly GCA_963921465.1). Taxonomy (NCBI): domain Eukaryota; kingdom Viridiplantae; phylum Streptophyta; class Magnoliopsida; order Poales; family Poaceae; genus Triticum; species Triticum timopheevii. Next base: position 265,335,669 of record OY997266.1, read on the forward strand.
CCACGTGGTGGGCCGCAGGGCAGGCAGGGCTGGATACCCCCATATCAAGCACGCCGACAGTAGCCCCCGGGCCGAAGGTGTGCTTGGACTTGGCTTCCAGGTGAAGCCAAAGGGCAAGTGTGGGGCGCCGCGGGCCCTAACCGCCTGCTGCCTTGATGACGTGTGGCGATTGATGGGACATGGGTGAGTCCGCTTCTCCACGCTGCCTCAGCAACTGCTCGACTTGACAACTGCATGCTGCATGCAGAGAGAATCATCATTACTGGAGATCGTGGGAGGCTGACGATTTACCTTCTCCTGGCTATAAATGTGCGAGCAGGCGGAGCCCTTTCCCATCTCTCTTTCTCCTTGCTCTCGTCTGCTCCTCTCTTCTCCATCCTGCTCTCATGGCGCCGATCAGAAGGTATTCCGTGGCCGAGAAGGCAAAGGCCCCCAGGGAGGGGCTCGATCCTCTCCGCTGAAGAAGCGGCTCCACCTCCCTCATGACACCAGCATGGGGCGAGAGGTGACCAGGCCTTGGCAGTCATGGCCTCCGCCTGGCTTCCCCCTTCAGATATACTCTTGTGCTTAAGACGAAGTGGTGCACCGTCGAGTGGCGCCTGATGAAGATGGCAGGGCCGCCATTGCCCTGACGACCGCACCTTGGGCCCACGCCGAGGGTAGTTCGCACGAGTTCGTGGTGTGGGTGGAGATCCCCCCGACACCCGGATCTGACTCCCGCGGTTCTTCTCCAGCGAGCTGCCTCCGAGGGGGCCGATTGAGCTATGGCTATAGCACGCCGGGTGTCGCAGTTTGGCCACCGTAGCTGAAGTCGAGGTGGTGCCCCCTGGAGACGTCTTCATGACGCGTGGATGGGGCGAGGTCACCCAGGCTTGCCCCGCGGAGGGAGCCCTGGCGATCCACATCGAGTACGACGGTGAGGCTATTCTATTCTTCAAGGTCATCAATGAGGAGGGCAAACGGCTGGAATGCTTCCCCGGAGGAGACAGCGCGAAGGACGCCGCAGCGGGTGCTAGACCAGCCACTGTCCCCTTCAACGCTTCGTCCAGCAGCAGTGGCGACTCCTAGGAATCCAGCAACTCTCCTAAGCCCAATGATTCTCCGGAGTCGAGCGACGACAACTACTTGCTGCCAAGCTCCCGCCGAGGCCGGAGTGCGGCCGCGGCTGCCGCCCGGCATCGCCAGCGATACCGTAGGTCCTAGTAGTTGCTTTCCCTGCGCGGAATGCAGATCATCCCCCGTGGGGTTTGTAAGGATCGAAATGCACTTAATATCAGTGCTTCTTCTTTTGATCTTGTAATGAATTCACGTATCCCAGTTTGGCACAGTTCCTCCCTTTTCTTTCCCCTAGGCAGCGTTGCGCTCCATGCCGATAAGACCCAGTCCCCAGGCAGGCTTCAGTCATCGCTAGTATGCTAGGTCTCGTCCCGTGGTCACGCAGTGCTGGAACACCACAGCCGCGCCCGGCAAGCCGAAGGGCATGCAGACGTAGCTGTGAGGTGGCCCCTCACACCGGCTGACATGAGACAGCCAGATGAGCTGCTGAGACGCGATTCTGTTGAACCCGGGGATGTCGATGCAGATGCAGAACTCCTTACCCTCGCCAGAGTTGTGAGCTGCGCCGCGCGGCAGGCGACGATCGCCTTGCAGAACCCGTGCTTCTTGATTCTCCTCGATTGCATTGCTGATGAACTCCTAAATGCCTGGTGCCTCATGCCTGATGCCTTCTCCTGGGAAACGCGCTCTAAAGAGTGCCTCCACATGGTGCCCGAGCGCCTCCCTCGTGACCCGGGCTAGGTCTGAGGCCCTCCCGAGGAGAGCCCCCGAGCCCAGCCTGAGAGGGGCGCTGGGCGCGCCTTCCTATGCGATGGGTGACGGTGCCGCGTCCAGAGACACGAGGCTTAGCGCAGTGTCCTTGAGCGATGCTCCTTAACGAGACCCCTGTCATAGCTGCAGCTTCTTCGTCTTGGGGGTGGCCTTAGTAGGGACGGTGCCGCCTTCGTCTTCAGGGTTCTCGACCGCTGCATCCTAGAAGGCGCGCTCGAGGGAGCACACTGCATCCTTTTCTTGGCACACGACCGTGATGATGCCGCTGCTTCCTGGCATCTTGAGGACGTTGTAGCCGTGGTGTGTAGCTGGCATGAACTTGTCCAGTGCTGGGTACCCTAGGATGGCGTTGTAGGGCAGGCGGATGTCAGTGACGTCGAAGTCGATGAGATTAGTGTGGTAGTTGTTGTGTTCGCTGAAGGTGACAGGGAGGCAGACCTTCCCTATCGGGTGTGTAGAACCGTCGGTTACTCCTAAGAATGGCTTGGTCGGGTGAAGCTGGCAATATGGCACTTGGAGCCTGTCGAACGTTTGAACAGACAGAACATTGAGCCCTGTTCCGCCATCGATGAGAGTCTTGGTGACGACAACGTTGCTGATGACGAGGGAGCAGAGCATGGGGAGCGCGCCGGCAGTGGCTGCGCACTTGAGCTGGTCTGAGGAGTTGAAGGTGATGGCGCAATTGGACCACCTGAGAGGGTTAGTTGCTTCAGGCTTGTGGAGCACCACGTTCACCTCGCGCGCGAACTGCTTGATGATGCAGTGGGAAGCTAGGGCTTGTGAGTCGCTCAAGATGCAGGGAATGGCTCGAGGCTCCTAGAAGCCCCCAGCCCCCTCGTCCTGGTGGTGATCTTCATTCCATCTTGGCGATGGGGGTAGAGGAGGCAGAGCACCGTTGCCCTGAGGGCACTCCTCACGAGGCTGCTCCCTCCAGGCGCCCTCGCAAGGCTGGCCCTGCCAACGGTCCTTGCGAGGCTGGTCATGCCACTCATAACGATGGTCGCGTTCGTCCCAGCGTCCTCCACCTCGGCCGCCTCCACGACCATAGCCTCGATCGTAGCGCTCGGGGCATCGACCGAGGTGCCCGTCAGGGAGGGCCCTGAGCTCCTGGCAGTCGTTGGTGTTGTGGCTGTGAACTTTGTGGAAGACGCAGAACGGCCGGTTGCTCTGGGATGACTCGGGATGGTTGCAGCCGCCCTTCATCTCTGGCTCGGCCGCAAGCACGGCTGGCCCCTTGCACTTCACGTCCTTGGTCTTGGTTTTATTGTCTTCTGGATCAGCATCAGGGAGCTCGAGGAGGGAAAGGCATCCCTCCTCAGCCCTTGCGCACTTGTTCGCCATGTTGAACATCTCCAGAGCGGTGTAGAGATCCTCATGGATGGCGAGCTCCTCCTTCATCTTGACGTCGCGGACGCCATCAGTGAACGCTGAAATGATGGCCTCGTCCGATACCTTGGGGATCTTGAGGCAAACGTTGTTGAAGTGCTGGATATACTTATGCAGAGTCTCTCCATGTTGGTGCTTGATGTGACGCAGGTCACCCGCAGCCGGCAGTCGGTCGCGAGTGCCCTGGAAGTTGGCGATGAAGCGGCTGCGCATCTCCTCCCAGGAAGAAACCGACCCCTCGGTCAGGTTCAGGAGCCATCGGGAACCAGTTCGCCATGATCTTCTCGTCGCCGCTGGCCGCCTCGATGCTCAGCTCGTAGAGCTGCAGGAACTCGGCGAGGTCGGCGGTGCCGTCATAGCATGGAGGCCGGTCAAGCTTGAACTTGCTTGGCCAGACGACGTTGCAGAGTGATAACCCACAAGTGTAGGGGATCGCAACAGCTTTCGAGGGTAGAGTATTCAACCCAAATTTATTGATTCGACACAAGGGGAGCAAAAGAATATTCTTAAGTATTAGCAGTTGAATTTCAATTCAACCACACCTGGAGAAGTTAGTATCGGCAGCAAAGTATTTAGTAGCAAAGTGGTATGATAATAAAGGTAACAGTGGAAAAAGTAAACATAATAGTTTTGTAGTAATTGTAACTGTAGCAACGGTAAAGTAAATGAGCAAAGCACAAGATGTGAAAAGCTCGTAGGCATTGGATCAGTGATGGATAATTATGTCGGATGCGATTCCTCATGTAATAGCTATAACATAGGGTGACACAAAACTAGCTCCAATTCATCAATGAAATGTGCTACCTCTTGAGCACTACATTGGATTTCCCCGAAGAGGAGAGGATGATGCAGTAAAGGAGCGTAAGTATTTCCCTCAGTTTTTGAGAACCAAGGTATCAATCCAGTAGGAGACCACGCACAAGTCCCTTGTACCTACACAAAACGATAGCAACTCGCAACCAACGCTTAGGGGTTGTCAATCCCTTCACGGTCACTTACGAGAGTGAGATCTGATAGAGATAATATTTTTGGTATTTTTGATAGATAGATGCAAAGTAAAAGTAAAGGCAAAGTAAAAACAAAGCAAGTAAATAAAGTGATATAGATTGATATGATGAGAATAGACCCGGGGGGCATAGGTTTCACTAGTGGCTTCTCTCAAGAGCATAAGTATTCTACGGTGGGTGAACAAATTACTGTTGAGCAATTGACAGAATTGAGCATAGTTATGAGTATATCTAGGTAATGATCATGTATATAGGCATCATGTCCAAAACAAGTAGATCAAAATGATTCTGCATCTACTACTATTAATCCACACATCGACTGCTATCCAGCATGCATCTAGAGTATTAAGTAAAAATAGAGTAATGCCGTAAGCAAGATGACATGATGTAGAGGGATAAAATCATGCAATATGATAAAAACCCCATCTTGTTATCCTTGATGGCAACAATACAATACGTGCCTTGCAACTCTTTCTGTCACTGAGTAAGGACACCGCAAGATTGAGCCCAAAGCTAAGCACTTCTCCCATTGCAAGAACTACCAATCTAGTTCGCCAAACCAAAAAGATAATTCGAAGAGACTTGCAAAGATAACTCAATCATACATACAAGAATTCATAGAAGAATCAAATATTTTCCATAGATAATACTGGATCGTAAACCCACAATTCATCGGTCTCAAGAAACACACCGCAAAAAGAAGATTATATCGAATAGATCTCCAGGAGAGGGGGGGAGAACATTGTATTGAGATCCAAAAAGAGAGAAGAAGCCATCTAGCTACAAGCTATGGACCCGAAGGTCTGAAGTAAACTACTCACACTTCATCGGAGGGGCTATGGTGATGATGTAGAAGCCCTCCATGGTGGATGCCCCCTCCGGCGGAGCTCCGGAATAGGCCCCAAGATGGGATCTCGTGGATGCAGAAGATTGCGGCGGTGGAATTAAGTTTTT